>CM051455.1:11454566-13854566 GCA_028274465.1 Plantago ovata
CATGTTCAAGAGTTGAAGAAATCTGCTCTCCTTTTATAATGTGTCATCAATCTAAAACAACATAATAGTACGTAGTAGTAGATTAGCAGTACATGTTAAATACTACAAGAAGATCTGTTTGGGAGATGTCTAATTTAGTGAAACAAAATAATCATTACAGGAAAAGTACAGACTTCATCATTGTGAAGGTGAAAGCAGGATCAACAATCATATAAGGGGTAGAAAGGGCAACGTAAACAGAAATATAAAAAATACTTGGTATAAATTATGTCTACAAACCATTATTAACCATATGATGGTCTGATGTCCATCAATATGCTGGGCAAGGATGGAAGTGTCATTGTGCGGTGAACTTTCTAAAGGTAAAACTTCCCTCCAAATTTCAAATTTCCAAAACTTTTACGACTTCATTAGTTAGTAGCCTCGTATTTCTTGATTATATGGAAATTTTATAAAATTGTGTTGTTTCCATGTTGATGTGCTATTTGACGAACACATTTTTTTTTTGCATTGATACAAAAATATTGGGCAGTACCAACGCAAAAGTTCCAACGAAACATATTGCGTTGCCTCTCGCAACGAAATTACAACGAAATACCAACGGTAATTTATTCTTTAAAATATGAATAGGAAATAGCAACAATGTACCAACAAATTATCACAATTGTTTAGGTTCCAATAATTTTTTGTTGGAACATTTGTTGGAAATATTAGAAGGAACAATCAACATCGATCAACGTAACATTCCAACATAAATAATATTTTTGATATTTGAAACGGAATTATAACAAAATACCAACAAATTTAACTTCCAGCATAGTTTATTGGTTTTATAAGTCTTCTAATTCATATTAATGAATCAAAATACAACATTAAACTTGATATTAAAAAAAATGTATCAATAGCAACGTGATAAAATTTATTGGGAAAGTTTGAGAGATTAAGATTTGTCGTTATAAGTTTGAATTGTTTTAGTGGCTATAAGTTGGGAGAAACATACAAATTAGTTATAATGTAATTGGGACAATAAAATTGAGTCTTACTCTAAATCGTTGTTGTCAAAGGTCATAATGAAATGTTAATAAAATGTTTACAAAAGAATATTAATTGTTTTATGTGGTGGAGTGGTTTGAGATAGAGTTATTAATCTAAGTGGCACGGGTTCGAGTCTCAAGAACAACAACAATAACATCCAACGCCACTATCACCAACAGTTTATCCAACCGAAAAAAATTGTTGGCGAAGTTCAACAACAACAGAATAACAACAAAATTTTAAGTTGGTACTGCCCAGTTTTTTTGTAGTGAATGAGTTATATTACATTATGTTATGAACCCATACAAGATCTGATTCTGCGAACCTAGTCACAAGGACATATAGCAGGTCAGGAGCATAGGATTAATATTTTTGACTTAATTTTTCATTTCCATTTTCATTTCACCATTCAAAAGAATCAAACCTGCAAATGGTAACATATATTTATTCATTGAAAACACATTTTTGCCTTTCCACATTTAATATAGTCATATTCACTTCCCTTTTAATCAACTTTTTAGATTATTACATTTATACAAAATCAAGTAAGTGCAATTATCATTTATAGAACCAGGACATTTTTTTCCTTCCAAATCTCATGTCATTCATTTTCTTGTATGTTCCTTACCTCTATGTATATTGTGTAGTTGTAATCTTGCTATTGCTGAGGCAGAGGCTGAGGAAAAGAGTATTACAACAGGTGAGGAAAGCTCTTGTTTTCAACATATTTGAAAATGCTAAATTTTGTTGCTGGTGTATTTCCTTGTTCAAGCAACCACTTCATTTTGTTGTTTTTTTATTTTTTTTATTTTTGTTTGTTTGCGCAACGCTTGCGTTAAATGGATGAAAGGTTTTGTTTTAGCGAAACATTTTTCGTTAAATGGATGCATGGTTTTATGTATTACACATAAGGTTTCACCATAAATTCTTAAATAAGCAAATGTTTTATATTGTAAATGAATGTTGAAAATAAGATCTTGCGCCTTTTGACAATAAGACAATTGGATATGATAGTGTTTTATGTTTTCTCTTTAATAGAATGTTTTATATCTATTCTTGTTTTAGTTTACCTGGTCAATCGGTTTGTAGTAACATCTGGTTGTTGCATTTTTGGGGGTGTAGTGTATCCGTTTGCTAATAATCCATGGAGTATGGAAAAGGAGTTGCTCCTGAGGTGACAGTGCATGCTGGAGCTCAATGGGGTTCTAATGATCAAGTTGCACCACATACACAAAAATCCCAGAGTCTAAAATGCAGATTGTTCTTTATGATCCAGCTGTGTCCGCTTCTGCTCCTCTTCTTAAGAGAGAAGAAATACATACTGTTCGTTATGATCCAACTGTAGTTGCTTCTGGAGGCTCGCAGAGGAGAAAGAGGGGTCGTCCAAGAAAGTATTTGCCCTTGTGGACTTCTGCTTCTACATCAAAGAGAGTGGAAAGCTCTAAGGTTTCAAGACCGGTGAAACCAATTAAAGAACAAACATATATAAGAAGAAAGTTGATGATCATGTAGGTCGTTCAACAGGTTCATGTTCTGCACCACCACAACTGCTCACTATCAATGCAAGAGAGGTACGTACATTTAATTGGGAAACATACTAGCGTATAGGATTCTAACTATATAAACGGTTACCATATAGGCCCACATGTTTTTCTGACCGATGTTTTTTCTGTTTCTGGGATATTATGGCGGCCCTAACAACGTGTGCTCAACAAACTCCAAGATCATTTTGTGTGCTATCTGTGACTGGTACGGTGTCAAAAGTATCAATCCACCAGCATTGTAGAACTGAAAGCTTGACTATAATGTTCTTGTGTATTGTTTAATTTTGCAAGGATCGTAAGATAAGAATGAGGTACAAATGTACAATGAGCTAGAGGTCCTCACAACCATTAGATTAGATTGATATATATTATCCATTGAGGATGTGCTCTTGTATATATATGCATCTGGTTATTTCATTTGAAAATCAAGTAATACAATGATTCATGCATAGTTTGTAATATTTATCTCGCTAAAAAAAAAAAATTCTCTTCTTACACACGTAGCCCTCAACCCAAACCATTTATGTGTTATAATAAATAAATACCTAGCTATTAGATAAACTTGAAACCCGGTAATATACTTTAAACTTTAGATAAAGAAATACAATAATATTATTGTAGAATTCCTTATTCAAAATTAACATACAACTCCCCCGGACGAAAATATCCCCTATGCAATGATGGAGGAGGGAAGCAAAGCAAAAACATCGTATTACACTGGATATCGTGAGTGTCCTCAACACCCTAATCAATATACCACCCGCACATCATTCAAGATGTCTACATGCGCACCATTCAAGATGTCTGCATTTAATTCAATGAAAACGAAAGACACTCTGATTAGACTATAATGCTTTCCAGAATCAACTAAATAATGTAACATGAAAACCATAAGGTCAAGATCCACGCATCAGTGGTATGAAATCATTGTACTAGCGTATAACAAACTCACAATTATTACACGCCCATATAACATTATTCCCTTCTTGAGTTCCACAGTTTGTCATATTTGATATTAACCCATCGTATATATATACCAAACCATGTCTCTCCTACAAATCTATTCAAACCTCTTAGTCCTCCTTACCCTCCGTCATTACTTTCCAATTCAACACAAAGTCAATGGTCTATAATTACAATGAAAACAAACAGGAACAAGTTTACAAAAGATAAAGATCCACATAAGCAATCATTAATATTTGAAGAAAGAATCTATTGTTTTCTTGTATAAAGAATGTCAAGAGAAGAAAAGAAGCTTGAATCAAAGAAGAAGAGTTAACATAGGAGTTGAGCCGGACAACTCGGGAGTTAACATAGGAGTTGAGCCAGACAATACGGGAGTTAACATAGGAGTTGAACCAGAGCAGGTTAACTCCTTGGTCAACACCGTCATATTGAGAGAGTCCAGATCTCATCAGGAAACTCCACAGCTAGAAGGAATATGCTATATCCTGGAAATATGTTTGAGTTATCTTAATTAAAGATAATCCTACAGCTTTGTATATATCTGTACAATCAGTTTAGATTAATGTCATTAGCACTCTATGACTCTTTAGCTTAGTATATATAGCAGCAGTCTGTAATTCATTTGTATACAACTTTTGTATCAATACATCTTCATATTCAATAAGATGATTATTCATCTTCATTCTCTCTTCTTGCAATCTTTTCCAAACGTTTCATATTCTGACATGGTATCAGAGCAGGATTATTGATCCTTGCTAATCAAAATACGTTTGGATGAGAAGAAGAGATTTCAGTTCATTGTCATTGAACAATCAATTATTTTGCTGATTATTCACGAGCAGAAAAAAAAGAAAAAAAAAATTAAAATCATCATCATCGATCTGAAGCTGATCGGAATCATCATCATCAATCGGAAAACTAATAGGAATCATCATCACCGATCTGAATCTGATCGAAATCATCATCATCGTTCTGAATCTGATAGTAATCATCATCATCAATCTGAAACTGACCATTCTTGACATCATCATCGTTCAGATATGTAAAGCATGAACTTCTTTATAGATAGACTTCGGCGGAGACGAGCTAAATAGCAACTTCGCTTAATTCTAGAGCTAGCCTTCAAAATTGCAGTTAAACGACCACTGCAATATAAGAAAGGCTCAAATAGAGAACTAACATTACTCATGTTCAATAGGGGCTACAATACATTTCACTACTAGACTCAAAATGTCTGTGTTTATGCAAATCACCTCTCTCATGAGTTTCTTGATATACAGATATAGTGATAAAGTAGGAATCACTTATGGAATCTGTTAAAGGAGAATCAGAATTGTATAATTATGATGATCAAACGTGTCTTGAATAAGCACGTGGAAGTTTGAAGACTATAAGTAGTCTTCAACGAAGATTATCAATTCATTCTCGGAGCCATATGAATGCTAAATCACCCTCCCAGCTGATTTTGCAAAGCTTATTGCTTGCCGAAAAGGGGTTGACAAGGAGTCATCTCACTAAGGCACTTTATCTTACTCTGAGTTTCTTGATTTATCTATCAAATAACTCACTGATTGATTGATTCATCTAGATACTGACAGATGGGTGCAATATATTTACAAAGGTATATATAGTCACTCAATCTAATTCACCATTTTCATGAATGCAAATGGAATCAATACTCTGTTTATGGTTGAAAGTTATATTTTTTATAACATAATAGTGGCCTTTGTGAAATGCACTGTTGAATTCATGATTGCAAACTTGATTTGTGCAGAAGGGCTACTGTTATGGTTTCTTTTTGTGGAATATGGTAATTCATTAGTGTCTTAAATTAAGCAACTAGTTAAGCCATGATGACCACTTGAAAAGTTTAGTTTACAAAATACATGTTTTGAATCATGTTTTGCTTGATAAATATTGTCTTGAAATCTATGTCGTTAGTCTTATGACTTCTAAATAGGCATAATATCAAGATGATTCGATTGATCTCCTCAATGATGAGAGAGTTATAATTATGGTTGAAATCCATGAGATTTAGGTTAAAGTGTAAGTAATGCTTTCATTGAAATTGAAAGTTTGTGTACACTATTTATTTGCCTACCTTCAAGGACTTGAGGAATGAATAAATATTCACCTTGAGTTTTTTAAATTTAGCCAAAGGGTTCCATCATCAATTTCAAGCTTCAAGAAGAGATCTTGAAGAATTAAAGTCAGAATGGCGAATGACCTTACATTACAATATTGTAAGTGTCGGAACCTAGAATATTCTGAAAATCATTTTATGTTCAAGATGAACATAGAAAATCATTTTATCTATGTTCCTCTTGAGGGGAAGTATTAGAATATAGATTGTACATAATTGGATTCGACCATTGGACTCAATTAGACGTACACAATGCTTTCCTCATAGTGATCTGGGTGAAGACTTGTATATGCAGCTTCCTCCAGGCTACACCATTACGGGGGAATGTCTAGTAAATAAAGTGTTGAAATCTCATCCTCTAAAGGCATTTACATAGGCCAGAGAAAGTACTGTCTTGAAAGCATTCAGAATGTGGTTTATTAGGATGTAAGCCCCTAGTAGTTTCAATGGAACAAAAATAAAAATTAAGGAAAGAAGCAGGAAAACCACTTCAGAATTAGACAATCTACAGAAAGATAGTTGGAAAGCTAATTTATCTAATGTTCACTAGGCCAGACATTTGTTATTCTGTCAATGTTCTGAGTCAATTCATGGAAATCATTTATGTCCAAGATGAACATTGATTTCATCTATGTTCATCTTGCGGGGGAATGTCAAGAGAAGAAAAGAAGCTTGAATCAAAGAAGAAGAGTTAACATAGGAGTTGAGCCGGACAACTCGGGAGTTAACATAGGAGTTGAGTCAGACAACACGGGAGTTAACATAGGAGTTGAACCAGAGCAGGTTAACTCCTTGGTCAACACCGTCATATTGAGAGAGTCCAGATCTCATCAGGAAACTCCACAGCTAGAAGGAATATGCTATATCCTGGAAATATGTTTGAGTTATCTTAATTAAAGATAATCCTACAGCTTTGTATATATCTGTACAATCAGTTTAGATTAATGTCATTAGCACTCTATGACTCTTTAGCTTAGTATATATAGCAGCAGTCTGTAATTCATTTGTATACAACTTTTGTATCAATACATCTTCATATTCAATAAGATGATTATTCATCTTCATTCTCTCTTCTTGCAATCTTTTCCAAACGTTTCATATTCTGACAAAGAATGAGCCAAGAAAACTGGAAATTCAAAGTAAGATTTTAAGCTTATCGAGTAAAAGCCCAGGTGGTGCTGGAATAAAACGTATTTAGGTTTTAAGCTTATCACGTGGTGCTCAAACAAAACAGACCATTATTAGAAAACACTCAGAACCCTAATAATATTTCAAAACCGCTCGCTCCATTGACCATCGTCCCCTCGTAGTAATCGTCATCTTCTCGTCGCATTCTTCCACTCTTGATCGCCGCCGTTTATGACCGCCACACTCGACTCATCTAACCGATTACCACGACCATTGGAATTCGTTTGAAGGTTTGCTCTCTCTTGATTTTCAGTTCTATCAATTAGGTTAAATTTGGGACGTGATGCAAGTGAAATTTTGTTGATTTCTAGGTTCAATTGGTGTCATCTTTATTGATATTATTATATGTGGTTGTGCTCTATTTCTGCATATTTAAATAGATAAATCTTCAGACTTTAGGAGGGAAATAACGTGATCGTTTGTGTGCATTGTAGAATCCATCTCTGGTTTGAAGAATTTCAAATAAGATTTTAAGCTTATCAAGTAAAAGCCCAAGTGGTGCTTGAAGATCATTATAAGAATAAGTTTGTAGCTTTCAAAGATTTTTGTAAAACTCTCTTTTCAAGCATTTCTAAGGAACTGCTTATATTTAAAATCACTGAGATATTTACTTATTCCACTGTTAATTTATACTCTGTGTTCCTGGGGTTTCACTTGGTTTTGTGACACCAAAATTACCATAAGGTCAAGATCCAAAGATCAATGCTATGAAATCAACCAATGCACTAAAAAATTGACGAGGAAAGTTAAATTCGTGAAGAACTTAATGATGAGCTTGATTCTATGTATGCAATTCGAAAATGAAGTTGATTGAATATATGAGCAGCATGAGCTTGAAGGCAAGGCGATGAGATAATTAAGTGCACCAAAGTTTCAGAAAGAAATAGATCGATGAAATATTCATGATACCAATTGACATTTTATTGTCAAAGCATTTGTAGACGAGTGGCAAGCTGAGACACCCCGTATCCAAGTGGTCACGGGTTTGATCCCCCGGAATGGGTGATTATTTGCTCTGTACAGAGACTTATTGAATTGGGGTTGATTAGAGATTTATCGATGCAAATTTGTAGGCCAAACAGTATAAAAAAAAAGACATTTTATTAACAACCTTAAATTAAACTTCAATTATAAACCGAATAAAAACGTTACACACAAACTAGATTTCACGGGAAAATAACAACAAAGTCTAATAAAATGGGTTGTTTAAGCCACACAGGGCAACAATAATCTCGGGTAATTCTATGCAATTGACTTATCAAAGATGCTACTTCTTTTCTTGCTACTTTCATCCTTCCGTTGGCGTTGAACGTACTTCTGCGAGTGACTAGCAACTTGAGCAGGATTCCTCGTTCCAATGAATCTCGAGATGCTTTTCCAGTCCCCAGGCCCATATTTGGCCAGCCCCTCCAAAAACAACGTGTGTTCCTCGTCACTCCATTTCCTAGGCACCTTCACCGCCTTTCTTTTCACCTCCGGTTGCTGGTCCACGTACTCCGGTTCCTCCACTAACCCCTCCTCAATTGCAGCCAAGTCTTGCAGCAATATGATATAGTGTTGCTCAACTTCTTGGGCTGTCTTTGTGGTTAGCCTCTCAGCAATCCGCTCCCACCGATCTGGGCAGTCGTCAGGGAATTCGACAAGGCAGTTCTCGAATTGCTTGTCTTCGTTCCATGACCACGTTGAACTTGAGCTTCCACCTGCACTCATGTCCTAGAGTACAATTCGATTGGTGGTATGAGGGCTGAGGCTATGAGCGTGGATTTATACAATTTTGATTATAATGGATATATAAGCTCTATTATTAAATTCCAATTGTGGTAATTATGTACAAAATCCATTAACAACAATTTTCCTTTAATTTTATTCAGTACAAAATCTTCTCAATTAAATTAATAATTAATGCACTAAAATTTTTTTAGGTATGTGAAGAGTATTTTCATGGACAATTTTATTTAGTGAATCTAATTTGTTTGACTTTTAATACATACTTACTCCATTCTTTTAATAATCTTTCTCTTTGGTCAACTATTTATGTTTGGCGGCTCCGTGTATGATGTAATTATTATGGAGCATTTCTGATGCTCACTAATTTATAAAGGTTTTGCTGATTCAAAAAAAAAAAATTATGTTTGGCGGCAAACTAGTTTTAAATTATATGGATGCAATTCCTTTTAAAATATATAATTCAACTCAATAAGTTAATAGTATTTTTTATATTTTTTTAAAAAAATTATTAATATAATTTAGGTCTAATACACGGATAAACAAGTACACTCAACTATAGAGGAAGATTATAAAAAAAATGGAGAAAGTATTTTGATATTTTTACTAAAATATTTTAGTGAAACTTATGTAAATCCTGGCAATTATGTACCTTGACAATTTTCCTTTTATTGAATATAAAATCTTCTCTTATATGAACTCAGGTGAATCTCCTCCTTCATTAGAAGGAAAACTATCTCCGTTCTTATATCATATGGAAAATATATTAGTTCAATCTAACTCCATGTACATACATCGAGTGTTTTGCGCAAAACTCTTTTATAATTTTCTTTCACGTGTGTGTTTTGCGACTAATCGGGTGAGCATTGTCGAGTCCTTTTTTATGAGACGACTTTTCCAACTGTTTTTCTTTTTTTTTTTACATCCCTAAAATTCGAGTCTGGAACTTTGTTTAACTGAACTCAATTCTCAAGTCCGATTGCTTACCAATTAAGACAGTAACCAACAACGTAAATTGTGGTCTATTTCCATAATTAAATCACCAAAAATTCAAGAAATCAGAAAATACATTAACAGCAGTTGCTTCAACCTGTAGAATTAAGGCCAATCCGGGGCGGAGATAGGGGTAATTGGCGCGCTAGCTAGCTAATGTTCCCCACAGCAGGAATAACTGACATATATAGTGTTCTTAGTTCTACACAACCAAATAGTGGAAGCCATTATTACAGATCACATAGGCTGCAGGTTATAACTGGTAATTAACTTGCACGCAGTTCTTAGTCCATGAACTTTTAGCATACATATCAAATATGATAAGCGTTCTTTTAGAATTTTAGCTGCAGGTGATTAACTTGCAACAGGCAATATGGCATATATAGATGGTTTTTCACGTATTAAGTGGTCAAGGCCTTAAAGGAGACTTCTCTTGCAATCTTAGCTCCTCTTCCTTTTGCCATGTACAGCCCAACATGATGCATCAGCTCCTGCGGGTGTGCTATAGCGTCTTTGATGTCTCTTGCCACTGAAGCTGGAAAATCGAAAGTAGCACATGCCTTGGAGTACACCACCACGTCTTCCAGAGGATCGAGCAGGCCATGGTTCTTGGCAGATATCGTGGAGCAGACAAAGTCCAGCACGCAGATGTCCGTGCAGATTCCCACCACCACCAGCTGATCATTCCGAAAATCATGATAATTTCACCCAATTAGTATATTTCAATAGTTAGCAACTATCTTCGATTTCATGTAGAGTAACGAAACTCATGATATGATACACCCTCTCTGTTCCGGAACATTGTTACAGTTTGACTTGAGCTAAAACTCATTGATCGTCAGTAAAAAGTCAAAATGTAACAACTGTTTTTGGAACGAAAGGAGTATAGAAGGTAAAACAAGTACTCACAATTTGTATCTTGTTGTTTTTCACCCACTCCACGAAAACATTGGAACCGTCTTCCTGGATTGAACCGATGAAGCCATCATAGCAGTCTTTCTTCTTGATGGTCACATTTGGCTCATCTTCTATCCAGCTTAGAGCTGCAATGAACCAGTTAAGTACAATATATATCTTCCAGCTGAAAACAAGACTACTTCTAGTTTTCTCTACCAGTACTACTTATTGAAGTCGAGCTTGCAATCACTATCTTGAAAGCTACCAAAAAGTAACTACACTGTACGTAACACTGACCCAGATTCGGTAGAGTTGAAATTCTATCGGTAGCCGATAAACCACTCATACTACTAAGTACTAACATGAGAAGACAATCACTTCTTTGTAGCAGAAGCAGAAAATGATCAGTGTTTGCATAAAACAGATTATGCTACTGACCAGCTTAAAAGAAGCTAAAAGAATCACCTCAGAGATCATTCGGATCATTCCCATAATCCATCTTTCAAGCACTTTTAATGATCAGAATCATTTTACAAACAAGCACTAACAAAAACAAGATTGTTACGGTGTTACCTGGAACCAGTTTTGACTCATCAGAGCCAGCAATACAGTGTGGAGGATAAGGGTGCTCTAGCTTTCCAGGATGGTGTGAGTCAAGAAAAGCAAGAACAGGCCAGTTGTTGTCACAGAACAGTTTAGCAAGCTTTGCTGATTCTCCAATCATATGAGAAATCTGCCTGTTTGGCTCACTTGGGGCCTGAGAAATGCATAAGACAATTAAAACTTGTACCAAATGTACTTGATGATCAAAGGAGAAACTTGTTACTCACCAGATTTCCAGATCCAACGATGCAAAAACCGTTAATGATATCGACAAGGACTAAACCCGCCTTGGCATCACCTGGTACAACTACTACTTCCTCTTCAAATGGAATCTCAGTTTTGAGTATATCCACTGTTTGTGCTTGTAGTACCATTTTTTAAAATTTTCCTTGAATCTTTTCTTTTTATCTTATGTTACTTGTTTTGCAGAGGATTCTTGGAGAATATAAGATCAGTTTCTCAGACCCTAATATATAAAGAGAATGGAATTGAATTGATAAGATATGATATCAATCATGAATCAACTTTTTAAAATGTGATCATTGAAGTTGGAAAGAAGGAATCGTAGACAATGACAAAAGGAACGAAACAGACTAAAAGTCTAAAGTATGAAGCGAAATTTTGACACGGAAATTAGAGACATTGATGATAAGTAAAAGTTTAGATATTTGTTTTTGGGTGTACAATTTGTATGTGTGATGATGTCATGGAATTATCCTCGACTTAGAGTGTCACGGGTAAAGTAATAAAACAGGTACCTTTGGTCTGCAATTTTGTCTAGAGACGGATCAAATTGAATATTGGAGAGTTGATACATCTTTATCACCAACATACCACCAAAAATGAATTAACATGCCAATATAAAAAGAGAACAGTAAATTGCACTTTCAAGACCAAAGAATACCACTTATTATTCAAATGCAAGTTAGATTTCTTACATTGATCATTGACATAGGGAAACTTGAAATATAACAACATTTGGAAGTGGATAGGTGTTTCGATGAAGGTAGAAATAGGTTATTTACCTCTAACTTCACTAGATTGATTGAGGGGTCAAGGGGACCTTCTAAGTACCTGGTAAGACGAGAGAAAAGGATTATAGGTCCGATATAAAATCTGCCTCAGTTTGGGCGAAGTTAATTTTCAACGTGATAAGGAATTTGGGCAGAGTACTCAAGAGAGAGAATAGTGTGTACCTTTCTTCTTCATTTATGAGGGTAATTATAGGTATGATTTGTGTGTTAACCAAGGTATATCGAGATCCATACCTAGTAGTAGGCTAGCTAGTAGATCGTACGGTATTATTAATTCGCTCCCACTTTGCCAAAATTTGAGACTCATCATACTCCAAACCCTTCGAGGGTCATGGTACTACTTGTAAAATACCCTACCGATTATGGATTAAAATGATGGTCCAACTAACTTATACTTCGAGATGTTGGACAAAAGTAATGCATCTCGTGTTTTCCAAAGTGGGGTCCATTAAATGTGAGAAACCTGTTGAAGCCTTGGAAGGCTCGAAGTGTTCGGATAATGCTCGAGATATATCCCTATCAATTACGATAAGATTCTAGTATTTCATTCGTACAAAGAAATACGAGCTCAACTTAATCAAATAAATAAGTTTTGAAATGAAGATTTATTTTTTCGGACGAATCTAACATGGCCTATGCTCCGAATCAAACTGGGCCTAATTTCCCTATTTTAAATTTTTACTAGAGTCCGAGGCCGAGACTACCCAAATCAAGAATTATCCGACACCGAAATGAACCCATTTACTTCCACTTCACACCGAAATGCACTCCATCTCCACTACCACCACCATTTCCACAAACCCCATCTCCAATTACCCTTCAAAACCTCTCCTTGTCCCTCGAAATCTCCACAATTTCCACCCAAGACTCGATTTTTCCGCCTATCCCACCCCAAGAATGGCTTCTCTCGGTAGCATAGCCTCCAAACTGAGCGCTGTTGCTACTGATACTGCTGTCTCTGGTGATGAGCCTCAGACACTGAGTGAGTTCATGGGGAAAGGGGGAGAAAATGTGGGTGATGAGTTGGTGATACTGTTTAGTCACTTGGAATATGCTTCCAAGAAAATTGCAGCTCTTGTGGCTTCACCTTTCAACTCTAGTCTTGGTAAAAGTTTTAAAGCTTCTGCTGGGAGCTCTGACAGAGATAAGCCTAAGCCTCTTGATATTGTTGCGGTGCGATGATTTAGATGTTCTTGAATGCAGAATTAAGGATTATGTATCTATTTTTTTTGGATGAGTACTTGTTTGTGTTGGTATTGTGTTTTTGTCTAGATATGAATTAGATTAGCACATGTTATAGTCTTGATATCGTTGCGGTGTGGTACTATTTCTGTGACGTATGTGTCCATATAGTTTTGATTGGTAGAATGATCGTTTCGGATAGATGAACTGAATTAGCATAGTCATTGGCTTTATGAGTTGATGGATGTTTTGGTGTCATAGATTGTTCTAAAAGTTTAGTAGTTGAATTATCAATTCATGTGTGTAATGATGAGGATGCTTGTTGAGAGATTGAGCTACCATGTGCCTTAGGCCAACCGCTCCATTCCTTGATTTCATGCTTTTCAGTTATCAAGTGACTGTATTACTATTTCCGTGACTTTTGTGTACATGTAATGTTGATTGGTATAATGATCATTTCGGATAGATGAACCAAGTTACCTCAGTCATTAGCTTTGTCAGTTGATGGATGTTTTGGTGTCAATTATACATTGTTCGAAAATTTAGTAGTTGAGTTATCCTGCGTGTTAAGATGAGGATGCTTGTTAAGAAATTGTATAACCATGTGATTAAGCCCAATTGCTATATTCCTCAATTGTATTCTTTTCGCTTGTGAAGTGAGCACTGCTACATATACTACCAACTGCATATGAGAAATTTGGCGTTTCATTTTCACTGAGAACTTGTATTATATAGTATAAGAGACTGTAAGTGCATAGTGGCTGGAGTGAGATGCTTTTGGCCTTATTTCTTCGATTTATAGACTACAAGCCTTGCTGCACATGAGATGCTTTTTGTCCTTGGTAATGTGCATTGTTTGAAAAGTTTAGTTGTTGAGTTCTAATGCGTGTAAAGACAAGGACGTTTGTTAAGAAATTGAGCTACCATGTGCCTTAGGCCAATTGCTTCATTCCTCAATTGTATGCTTTTCACTAATCAAGTGACCGCATGTCCGCATACACAGTGGCGAACCCAGGAGTAATTTTCAGGGGGGTCAAAATATAAAATTATAATTTTAAGGGGGCTCAGCCACTGCGCATATACATGAATTACCTACTGCTTATGAGAAATTTTTCGTTTGAGTTTTGCTGAGAACTTGTATTATAAGACAAGACTGCAAATGCATAGTGGCTGCAGCGATGTGATTTTAGCCTTGTTCTTCGATTTATAGTACTGTGAGTATTGTTGCAATGAGATGCTTTTGGCCTTGTATACATTGTTTTGATTATTAATGATGCCTCTCTTGCTGCAGAATGAGATTATTTTGTCCTCCTTGAAAAACTCTGGAAAAGTTGCGGTGATGGCATCAGAAGAAGATGATGCTCCAGTTTGGCTAGCAGATGATGGCCCTTTTGTGGTTGCTTTAGATCCTCTTGATGGTTCTCGGAATATCGATGCATCTATTCCTACTGGAACTATTTTCGGGGTCTATAAGCGGCTTGTTGAACTGGATCATTTACCTGTAGAGGAAAAGGCAATGCTGAATTCTCTCCAAAGTGGAACTAAGCTGCTTGCCGCTTGTTATGTTCTCTATTCATCTGCTACAATTCTGTGTGCCTCCTTTGGGTCAGGAACACATACTTTTACCCTGGACAGATCCACTGGAGATTTTGTTTTGACACAGCAAAATCTCAAAATTCCTAGTCGAGGTAACATTTTCTGAGCAGAATTACAGATATCAATTTGTAAAACGGTCATTTAATATTTGGTTTTTCAACTAAAAATATTTAGTACTATATATATATTTTTTTAAATCAGTCATTGTGGTAAATCACTTACAGTCTATATTTTCCACTATATTATGTAGACATTCATCAGAATTCCCTTCATTATAGGCCAAAGTTTTTGCAAACAGGATGTTACTCTTTTTTACCTCTTAGGGATTCTTGGTAAGTGTATGGAATTATTCGTATCAATAATATAACTGAGATGCCCTACTTTATTATGCCTGCAGGTCAAATCTATTCTGTGAATGATGCACGTTACTTTGACTGGCCTGAAGGCTTACGGAAGTACATTGATACAGTTAGACAAGGTAAAGGTAAATACCCTAAGAAGTATTCAGCCAGGTACATATGTTCTCTTGTTGCTGATTTTCATCGAACTCTCCTATATGGTGGAATAGCAATGAATCCAAGGGATCATCTTCGTCTAGTTTACGAAGCAAATCCCTTGAGTTTCCTTGCAGAGCAAGCAGGAGGTAAGGGTTCTGATGGTAAAGCTAGAATACTGTCTCTCCAGCCAAACAAGATGCACCAGAGACTCCCCCTGTTTCTGGGTAGTCCTGAGGATATCGAAGAGTTGGAGAGTTATGGAGATATTCAACAGAAAGTAAACCCTGGATATGATGTCTGACTGAAATTGTTGTTTCAGTTACTCTTCCAGTGTTTCTCTTATGTACTTCTTGAGTATACTTGCGGTACAATATCAGCTTGTTACTGATACTGAGCAATCCCAGTCTCTTGTTGTCACATGTAAATTTGTAATTGTTGAAACTATGTAGAAGAATAACATTTTCTTCTTCTAGATGGATGCAAATGCTCATCGCGAAGTGTCATAATTACGCGATCAAGGCATAAATCCATGAAGTTATCTTAGGCAGACCCATGTTGTAGCAAATAATAAACCCATTAACTATGCGCGGAGAAACATGTCAGGCATCAACAGCATCACATATCACATACATATTGCAGAGCGAAAATATCATAAAATCGATTGCAATAAGCAAAAATCTCAATGAAATCATCAATCTTATATTATCATCATTAAATAAACATCGATGAAACTTCAGAAGCCACAGAGGGCAGAAGCTAACCGAAAAATTGACATAAATCTGAGACTACTTGGAGGCCAGCGTAAGGAAGACCAGAATGCCAGCTAACACTGCTGGGAAGACACACATTAAAGACACCGAAGGCGGTTGCACAGGGCCAGGTGCCATTCCAAGCGGCAGGAAGATCAGAAGCGCCACGATACACAGCATTGCCACCACCAATCCAGTGCCCCAACCGGATTCCGCCTCCACGCACCTCATCTTAATAGAAATTATTATCCCAAATGGACCAATAAATGAAACATCTTCACTGTTTGGACTGAATGTTGGCCATATATATAGGTTCCATGGTGTCTCTTGGCAAAGTGACATAAACTATATTCACTGCTTTTCCTTTACATTTCGCGCCTTTTGGTGGAGAGTTAGATTACATGCTTGCAACGGTTGAATATTTCGGATAAATTTGCATTGTAATGTGCCTTTTTGGGTTGTTTTAATTTAATTAAAAGGAAGTTGAAAGTATCATGTAATATATCGGTAACTCTTCCATTTGTATGGTATAGTTGCATTGATTAGGTTTTTTGCCTTTTATTTCTTCTTTTTCAAAAATACAAAATGCCGGTTTGCGTGTTACGAAAACTAATTGATGGATTGTGAAAAGTTAAAACACTTGGATAGCGTTTTGCATATATTTTATTTGAAGTGATTATTTGTCTTTTTACACATCTATATTTAATTTTTTAGTGTTTGAGTTTCGTATTTACGTGTATAATTTTCTAAAATTAAACAAACTAACAGTTGTAACCTAAAAACATCAAAAGATCGAGATGCACTCGGAGTCATTTGGGTCCATAATGTTAGGATCTTTTTTATTTTATTTTATTTAATTTTAAGTATTTGTTATGTTGAACATTAGGTGAGATTAATTTTCGACTTCATGATGGAGGAGAGGAGACAAATCATCCAATCACAAAAGATGTACAATATGGTTCTGTTTATTTCACCTTAATTTCAGTTAAAATGAGTTCATTTCAGATTTATGCATGTTTGTTAGCAGAGAATCAAATCGAGCATATGTCCCTCACTATACCGTCTTGCGTGTGTTAGCATAGAATTTTAATTTGTTTTGAAAAGAGATGGTAGAAAGATAAGTGTGTTATGTGAACATTACTTAGTAGAGTTAAAAAAAAAAAAAAAAAGGTATCAATTGATGTAACATTTATTTATTATTTTTATCAATTAAATAATAAACAAAATAATAGTTAAACTATGTAGTAGTATAATTTTGAAAACACATTAAAATCCGAAAAAGGAATTTCTTACAAGCCGGTCACTAGAAAAAGCCCAACAAAGAATAAGTTCACACTTTTGATAAGCCTACGAAGAAAGATCCAGCCCAGATATCTCCCGTAAGCCCATAGAAAAAGCCCAACAAAGAATAAGTTTACATCCAATCGTTTTGGCTGCTGCCACCACCCTACTTCTCATCTCGGATTTCGGCACTGTTTCACCGGAGGAGATAGCGGAGTTTTGTTCCTACGATCAAAAATCCCCCAACAGGTCAGTGCGATTCCCCCTAATCTGCGTTCAATGGTGCTATGTTGGTGATTTAGATGATGTTTTATGCTTGTCTGCTTTTGAATCGCTTAATTTAGCTCGTCGTTTTTAGGTTTCGGTGTTTACTGAGCATTTTTTTCATTAGCAGTTTAAATTAGGCATGGAAATTTACTCTCGAATCGATTCAGCTCTCTCGTTATAATGCTTGATTGTTCTGAGTGATTTTTGACTGCTTTGCGTGGCTGTGATTCTATTGATTGTTGAGCATTCTGTTTGGCTTTGGCAGCTGAAATTTCTGTTGATTGGAATCCGGCGAGATGAATAACTTTGCTAGGCCTGAGAACGCCCTGAAGCGAGCGGAAGGTGAGTTAATTACAACTGGATTTAGTTGTGTTGTTATTTGACAACTTTGTGTGATTGATGTGGTGTAATGTGATAATGTAGAGTTGATCAATGTTGGGGACAAGCAACAGGCTCTGGAGACACTTCACGGTTTTACTACCTCCAGGAGGTATAGAGCATGGACAAAGACTCACGAGCGTATATTGTTCAAGTATATGGAGCTATGTGTTGATATGAGGAGAGGAAGGTATGCTAAGGATGGCCTTATTCAGTATCGTGGTATCTGCCAACAAGTGAACATCACTTCATTGGAGGAGGTCATCAAGCATTTCATGCAGTTGGCAACTGATAAGGTTGAGACAGCCCGTAGTCAGGCAGAGGAGTCCTTGGAAGAAGCTTTGGATGTAGATGACCTGGAGGCAGATAAAAGGCCCGAAGATCTCATGTTGAGCTATGTTACTGGCGAGAAGGGAAAAGATAGATCTGACCGCGAGCTTGTCACACCTTGGCTTAAGTTCTTGTGGGAGACTTACAGAACTGTTTTGGAAATTTTACGAAACAATTCTCGGTTGGAGGGCCTTTATGCTGTGAGTATCCACAATTCATTTTGGTACTGGTCCATGGGGTTTTGTTTTAATTGATACTTGATACTTACTAGATACCTGGTTTCTATATATTATACTCCTTTCTAGGGGTGATATCGAGTCGTCTACACTATCTTCCAACTCTGTGAAGTATGGCATGTGAGGTTTATAATTTTTGGTTTGTTATTCATTATTCGGTGAAGGTGTGTTACCTTTGTTACTTTGCTTCTTTATTTATTTTCTTTTCTTTTTCGGCGACTCAACTATAGGCGTAGATTCTTTCTTTGGCTCTCAGGAGCTTGTTAAGATACCCATCATTTTCGTCTGAAACATCTTATAATGAATTATTTTGTTACTACTATATTTCCAAAGTTTCTTTGGTATGACAAGCGGGGTTCTTCCTCTTTGAAATCATGCTAGTGCATTGTTGGTCCTTGAACTATATAATGAAATCCGTTTGAGATTGTTGTGTGTCATCTGGTGGTAACTTATATTCCTGTTTGCACCACATCACCTCCTCAAACGATTAGCTTTGTGTTGTGCATCTTCTTGCCAAATAAGTGTCTAGTCCTGGTATTGAAGTATGTAAATGTGCTTGAAAGAGATCATAGTTGCCTGATGGCTAGTATCTGTGATTGAATTTCTGATTTTTGTCAGTTTCTAGAACCTAAAGACCAAAGATCTTAGTCGGTAATCAAGGTTGGGAGTTCTGTATTCATATGGGGATTTGCTTCTCTTATTATGTAGATGACAGCAAACCGGGCATTCCAGTTCTGCAAGCAGTACAAACGGACTACGGAGTTCCGGAGATTGTGTGAAATCATTAGGAATCATCTCGCAAATCTTAACAAGTATAAGGACCAGAGAGATCGTCCAGACCTCACTATCCCAGAAAGCTTGCACTTGTACCTAGACACCAGATTTGATCAGCTGAAAGTTGCTACTGAGCTTGAACTTTGGCAGGTTTGCTTAGTGATATCTTTCTCATCATAGATTACTTATATGGAATAGATAGGTTTCATTGATCTTGATTTCATGATACTTTATAATGTGTTTCTTTGGTTTCTTTCTCATGTGCAGGAAGCTTTCCGGTCCATTGAGGATATATATGGATTGATGTCAATGGTGAAAAAAACACCTAAACCATCTTTGTTGGTTGTCTACTACTCCAAGCTTTCGGAAATATTTTGGAAGTCTTCCAGCCATCTTTATCATGCTTATGCATGGCTTAAACTCTTCTCATTTTCAAAAGCTATAATAAGAATTTAAGTCAGAAGGATCTGCAGTTGATAGCAACTTCGGTTGTTTTAGCTGCACTATCCGTTCCCCCATATGATCGCTCGTATGGATTGTCTCATGTAGAGCTTGAAAACGAGAAAGACAGGAGTACAAGGATTGGAAACCTTATTGCATTTGATGTGGAGTCAAAACCTGAGAACAGAGAAGTGGTAATTAAGCTCTGGTTTAATATCAAAATTTGTATTTACCTTCATTTCCTTCATCTTGTAACTGGTGACTTTATGATTTGCAGCTCTCAAGATCATCACTTCACTCGGATCTGGTAAGCAGTAATTCTTCTGATGTCTCGTGATTTTCTTTCCCTTTCATTGTTCTAATTTTGATGGCATGTATCCTCTTCTCCGTCTCTCCAGTCCCTGGTCCTCTTGATTGTAGAAAGTTACTTTTCATCTAATTTTGTATTTTTGTTTATATCCTATCTGTTTTTTAATATCTTCAATGTTATTGTTCTCAGGTCTCGAAAGGTGTAATGAACTGTGTGACTCAGGATGTAAAGGATCTTTACCATATTTTGGAACATGAATTTCTTCCATTAGACATGGGATTGAAAGTACAACCCTTGCTTTCAAAATTATCAAAGCTCGGAGGGAAGCTATCTTCTGCTTCTGCTGTTCCAGAAGTACAGCTGTCACAGTATGTTCCGTCGTTGGAGAAGCTAGCAGTGCTGAGGTTGCTGCAGCAGGTATTGCTTATTGTTACTCTTATAGTTTTGGAGCACTCATCCATGAAGTTATGGTGTCCTGAAATCATTTGTCTTTTGACTTTTTGTTTGCAGGTTTCTCAGGTCTACCAGACAATGAATATTGATAACCTCTCGAGGATAATTCCGTTCTTTAGTTTTACTGATGTTGAAAAGATTTCTGTGGATGCGGAGAAGAATAATTTCTTAGCTATGAAGGTCGACTACAGGAAAGGTGCCATTTCCTTCGGAAAGAAGGTATAATCACTTCATCTTCTGCAACTCTTGGCATTGTCAAGTTATACATCAGCTTAACATTATGCAAAGATGTTTTGGAGTCGATTAACTGAGGATATAAACAGAAGAATAATGTTGTCCATTAAGGAATAGTGAAATGAGTATGAGATGGCTTTTTGTATTTGGCTAATTTATTTGTGTTCAGAAAAATGCACAAATAATTCGACATTTACAGTATCATAGTAACTCCAACAAATTCAAGTATTTTTGGATGTATTCTGGAACATGTCTTATGTATAATAGCTAGAGCTCAGTCCACATTCAATATTCATTTGAGTGCGGCAGGATATGTTTTTCTGTTTGATTTGATACTTTTGATAAGTGGTAATATCTTTTCTGTTAATTATTGCATGCCTAGACAATGTAATGTATCATTTTTCTATTCAGAGTCTCAACTCAGACGACCTACGAGATCATGTGTCTACATTTGCCAAAGCCCTGAGTAATGCAAGGGTCATGATCTACCCTCATGCAAAGAAAGTTTTAAAGTCTTGTGAAACACATCCAGATTTGGTGGAAATGGTGGAGAGAGAACACAAAAGACTTCTTGCACGAAAATCAATCATTGAAAAACGCAAAGAAGAACAAGAACGCCAACTTTTAGAGATGGTATTATCTTTGCTTTAACTGGATGATAGGCTTTGATTTCTGAGCATTAATTTATACGCAAAAGATGATCACGTACCTACTACCTAATGTTATAACTATGTGCATGAAATCTTCAGGAAAGAGAGGAGGAGGCAAAGAGGCTAAAATTACAGAAAATAACTGAAGAAACAGAACAAAGGAGACTTGCCACTGAGTTTGAACAAATGAAGCATCAGAGAATCCGCAGGGAAATAGAGGAACGTGAGCTCCAGGAAGCTCAGTTATTACTTGATCAGGCTAACCGCGGTAAAAAGAAAGGGAAGAAACCAGTTGTAGAGGGGGTGAGTTTACTGAAATCCTTGTTTTATTGTAAATTGATAGCTTTATCTATAAAATGTCTCATTCATTCATGTCCTCTTACCTTTGTCAACTCTATGATTCGGAACCAGGAGAAAATAACGAAGCAGACTTTGATGGAACTAGCTCTTGGTGAGCAACTTAGAGAAAAACAAGAAATGGAGAAAAAATTGCTGAAGCTTGGAAAGACGATGGATCACTTAGAGAGGGCAAAGAGAGAAGAGGCAGCACCCCTAGTTGAAGCTGCATTTCAACAGCGGTTAGCTGAAGAAGAGGCTCTTCACGCACATGAGCAGCAGGTCAGAGCATTTATCTTTTCTCCTGAAGTTCTGTCATGTCAGAATGACATAATGCCTCTACCAGATGCATGTATTTTGTCTATCTTTTATTTCGTGTGCGTTTTTAACTAAAATTGATTCATCTTGTTGCAGCAAGAGATTGATATAAGCAGACAAAGACATGCTGGAGACTTGGAGGAGAAAAAGAGGCTTGGCCGGATGTTGGCAAACAAGGTTCTTTTTTCCGTTTCTCTATTTCTTTCTGCTCTCTTTTCATTTCATACAGAATGCCAAGTGTAGTGGAAATAGTTCTTCACCTCCTTGAGATGATTTCTGGTTGTGAGAGAAACATCATAATATTGATTTTATCTTGTTACTCCTAAATCATGATGGAATTGAGTGGCTGTAGTTTTCTATGAAAGAGCATATACCAAATGGGGTTTTTTGGAAGTATACTATGGGGAAAGCATATCTGTTTCGGGAAAAATACTTGTGAAACTATATGTCACTGAGAGTTCTTATAATGTTGGCGACCCATTGGGTAGACATGTTCACCATCTAATATTTATGTTTAGTGAAGTTGCTCTTACATTTAGCATGCTCTTCAGTTATCGTTTCTGCAGAATTCTCGAGTTAGGGATTATGCACTGATAAAAAAGTTTCCCATAAACTATTTAAAGAAAGATTTTGGAAATTTAAAGTTCAACTCCTCTGCGTTTGTCTTAATATGCTCTTCAATTGAGGTATAGAGCATATCTCAACCATGGAGAAAGAATTATCTGCTAAAGCTTTCAATTTAGCATGCTCTTCAGAGCTGCTCTTTCATAGTTACATTTGTCTTAAAATGCACATTTAAGCCCCTTTCGATCTTCCCTGAATTGCATATCCGGAGCTGACTTCTTGTATTGATGATTCATGCAGAATATATTCCAAGCAAGAGTGGTTAGTCGCAGGAGAGCTGAATGTGACAGACTTCAGCAGGAAAGAGAAGAGAGAATCAGCCAGATCATCCAGTCACGAAAGCAAGAAAGGGATGCCAAGAGGAAAATGATATATTTCATAAAAACCGAGGATGAAAAGCAAAAGAAATTACGTGAGGAGGAGGAAGCAAGAAAGCTTGAAGGTATGTCTCTTATTGACCCTATGTTTCGAATAGCAAAAGGATAGTTCATTTATTCCGGCGTTTTCACTTCCATTATGCTATCGTCCCATCATTTCCGACTGTTAAGCAGAGGAAACTCCATTTTCTGGCATTTACTTCTGAAATCTTCTTCTGCCACTCTTTATTTTAGCATTGTGTTTTTTTAGGGTAATTAGATGACTGCATCCCCACTGTAGTTATTGGAAACTGCCCAGTGACCAGTGTGAGTAGGTTTTCATTGGCTAATAAATGAAAAACAAAAATTACCATGAAGATGAAAACCCCAATCCAATATACGTGGTACTTTGTTTTTCCCTCCCCATTTATTAAGCATGCAGATCGAATATTGGATTGGAGTCTTGATTATACAGCCTCTTTCGTTTGGCCACGTTTCATTCATAGTCTGATATTTATTACCTGATTCTGTATGAATTCTACAGAAATGGAGAGGCGGAAGAAAGAGGAAGCTGAACGAAAGGCAAAACTGGATCAAATTGCTGAGAAACAGAGACAACGTGAGAGGGAGTTGGAGGAGAAGGAAAGGCAGAGGAGAGAGGAGTTACTAGGCCGAGCTGCCCCTATACCATCAAGGACTGAACCTTCTGCCGTTGCACCTCCTGTGGAAACTGCACCGGCTGCTCCAGTAGCTGCTGCAGCCTCATCTGGGAAATACGTACCAAGGTTCAAAAGAGCCTCTGCTGAGAGTGGTGGTGAGGCACCACCTCCTGCAACAGCTGATAAGTGGTCTGGCGGAAGCAGAACTGACAATCGCGCACCTGATGGTGACAAGTGGGGGGCTGGGCGTAAACCACTTGGTGGAGCTGCGCAAAGGTCTACCACTTGGTCGTCCTCTAGGGCACGAGGTGAGCGTTAAAAGATGGTATCATATTCTGTGTTTCTCAACTATATTTTCAGAGCTCGGATCTCACAGACGTCCAAGTTGTTTTTTGATGTATGTTGGAATTAAGCGTGATCAAGTAACTTTTCGGGTATTGTCATGCGCGTGCATGAACAGAAATTTTTGTAGTGTATTCCGTGTTTCTTGACAAATTTTGGAGAGCTACGGTACCTCATGAACTAAGTTGAATTTGGGAGGTATTCTGGAATTTAGCGTGGGCCAAGTGACTTTGCGGATATTGTCTTGCACTTGCATGAACATGAATTTTTGTATTGGATAAGAATTCTGCCGAAATTATGTTAAATTTCTGCTCTGCGTATTTTTATCCAAATCGCATGACGGGAAGCGGAGATCCCAGAAACTCCATAACGTAGCGGCTTGGTCTTGATTTATGTCTAATAGATGAAACTCACGATGTGTCGAGTCTAGATTGAAACATATCTTATTTGCAACTTGGAATATGGGATTTTAAAAATTGGTATTCATAAAACAAATTACAAAATATAATTAGTATATAAAATATGATACACCTGAATGTAATATAAAATTGAAATCTGAGACTAAAAGAAAGAGAAAAAAATTAGTTCATGTAATAAGTCCACCAAAGAGTGACAACGATACACACTGCAAAAATGACTAATATAGATTGAATGGTCAAAATTTCTTTTTCCTGAATAATGGAATTGTTTACGTTAACATTGGATGAATTAAAATATACCATGAAATATGACCAACTGATTTCACCAGGAAATGTTTACTTTAGAATGCTTCAGTTCGGAACATAGTAGGTTTTAAAGATCATGAAGATGTTCCAAAGCCAAGAATTACCATCTGAACGTATATATAATCACAATTATTCTCTACTTTTCATCTAAAAATTTATTAATTAATTTCAGTTCAATTCTATTCGGTGTTCATATTTGTTCAGTCACATTCAATTTTGTTCAGATTTGTTTAGTTGTAATTTATATTACAAATAAATTCAATTGTGTTCAAATTCAGTTCCACTTAGATTCATTCAATCTAGTTCAGACGAAAAGAAAATTTTATTATTATTATCCGGTTGATAATTTTATATTATTTGCATGTACACATCAAATAGAACGGTTATAAAGATTCAAATTAAGAGAGAGTCGTGTTATATGTTCTTGTTGTTGGACTCAAAATTCAAGTATTTCTGGGTAGTAGTTGAGTCATTCATATAACAAGTCCTATAGTTTATCTACATAGCACAACAGAAGTAACTCATTGGCATGATAGATTGATAGTCAAATGAATACTTGCAGTTTTGAAGCTCATACTAGTTTAGCTTTGTACCGAATTTACAGCCGGATTGGGGCTGCATTGCCAAAGAACCGACTCATGTACAAAGAAAGAAAGAAAGAAAGAACAAAAGAAACTAGTACATGGAAAAATTGAGTTCCTGAATTCCTAGAGGCAACACACCAACACGCTCTTGTTGTGATCTCTGTTAAACAGAAGAACAAACTAAAACAGATGTCTACATATAAATAGCACTGCACACTATGTATTCATGATCAGAACTACTCTATCTCAATTTAGTGATCAAGAAAAACAAGAATGGCCAATTACAAGCTAGTGTTTGTGTTCTTGTTGTTGACAGTTGTAGCATCGTTTTCCATGATCGCATTGGCAGATGAGGATGCAGGTGTGGTGCAGAAGCAGGCATCTGAGGTGGATTCTCGAGTGCAGTACTCAGACACGGACAGAGAGTGCATACGTGAGTGTGCTGAGGAATTTCCAAGCGGTGGTCCTGCACTCTACCGCTGCCTTGATCATTGCTGGTAGCCGATCAGATAGCTACCTACAACCTGGAGGCTTACCATAAAAGAATAAATGCATGGATCAATGCAGATAACAAGAATAAATACTCCTACTGCTGCTGCTACTGCATGAGTATATAATTATGTACTGAAATAAGTGTCTACCATACCCCTTTTCGGGTTTTGGCTTTCATGCTTAAGATTTCCCTTTTCTTTCATATACGTGTAACTCATACGGTACTGTTATTGAATTCTCTTATATAACTGTGGTCGAAAGCCGTTTCCAAGTTTCAAATCAAATTCTCACATAAATGGACCATAAATGATGAAAGCAATACAACAGTTAATATTGACTTGTGCAGTATACAAGTCAACATCGAATGGTCCGGTTACTTGTAGAAAAAATTCCTGGGGCTAGCTCCTAGCTGTTTCGTCATGTCACGTATGTTATATATACTGATAATTGGAACTGGAGGATTCAGGATTAATGTCATGCTAACAAGAGGAAAGCTAAAGAATTCGGACCTGCTGCTGTTGCATCATGGCTAATACTCTAGAGTTCGTCAAAAGTACATAATGCAGTACCTAGAAATATATAGTTACTTCTTTTGTTTTCTTGTTTACTTCCATTTTTACATAAAATTTTCAATAGTAATTTTGGTTAATATAATTTTGTGCTACCCCTTACAAAAAGTTTCCGCGTCCGTCCTTGTGCAAGCATATCACATTAATAGTACTTCCTCCGAAAACTTTTAAGAACCCCCATTTGGTTTTGTTGATTTTTATGTCCAATTTGACTGCAAATTAATCATAATTCATTACAAAAAAATTCAAGTTATAAGATAAAATTTTAAGAAGTATAGTTTCTTAATATAATTCTTTAAATTATATTTTTAACAATGAATTGTGATTAATTTGAAATCAAACCGACTATAAAAAATGTCAACAAAACCAAATTGAACCCTTAAAAATTTCGAGAGGAAGTACTAATTAAGACAGTGAAATAATCAGACATTTAAAAAAATTAAGGCTATTGTTAAAGGAGTTTAGGTGTGGTGTTAGCCAGGAGATCAACTTTTATTCCTCATGTTCGTGATCCTTTGGTGGCTGAAGCTTTAGCAGCAAAGGCTGCGATTCACTTGGGATGTGAGTTGGGTTTGCAACATATACTTGTAGAAGGTGACTCTCTCCAGGTCTTGCATCATATTCAGAATACTGCCCCCTCTCTTTGGCAATATTGTTGAGGAGTCCAGACTTGTTTTCGTCTTTTCATTCTATTAGTTTTGTTTTTGTTCGTCGGATTTGTAATAAGTTGGCGCATTTGTTAGTGCATGATTTGGATTTAGACTGTGGTGACTCCTCATTGCCTTTTGTTTCGCCTGATGATAGGCTTGATTCTGAGTGAGTAATGAAAAGCAAAGTTTTTCTCGAAAAAAAAAGGTGGGAATTTAGAATACATTAGAAGCACAAGATATATTATAGTAATATTTTCTACTAGATCTTATGTATCTTTATTATTTATCAATAATCATTGTAGGCTCGTAAGATATAGGTAAAATTTGACATATTACTATAATATCCTATATATTCTATTTTCATCCTTTAGTTATGATCTTTCACTATTATATTTTCATTCATTGTTTTCTCTATATATGCTCGATATTATAAATATCCATCATAATGTTCTAAAGAAAAAAAGTCCAGGTAGTCAATTCCTCCCAAAGAGCAATCATACAACAAAAAAGTATGCATAACATTTTAATTCAGACACACAACAATAGGCTATATAGGATTGTGTGGTGCGAAACCTACGTTGGTTGGAGTATCTTCTTTTTAATAAAATAAGTAAAAAAAAAAAAAAAAGTATTAAAAAAGAAAAGTATTAAAAAAAAAACTCAAAACTCATGGACGAAATAACGTTATACGTATATCAAAAAAATGGGGTCTTTGTTTTTCCGGTTGTAGAACCTAATCGTACAGTTTGTAATTTGCTAAGATAACAAGATTTAGTCATAAACGAAGAATACAATCACTGAATCGGTCTAGCTCCAAGATAAACTCAGTAAAATCATAGTGAAATCTCAATGGAGAGGATGCTTATAATGTTTTAGAAGCATGAACGTTGCTTGCTCTCCAGGATTTGTTAAAAAAATAAAAGGTTAGGCTTACAATATTTTAAAATTTGCATAATGCCTCATGTAAACCTATTGACGTATAAATGGCTATCGCCAAATGTCTGTGCCACGGTTGGTACAAACGATGAAATTTAATAAATATGTGTTATTAAACTTTATGATTGATGAGCATAAAAGTTTATAGGAAAGGTTTGGAAGGATGAAATATGGATATGAATATGTAGATATGCAATAGGTGTGTATTTGTGAATATTTTAATGTATGAACAAGTAAAATAGTGACCAAAATGGTATGGTGTCTGGAAAACCAACCGTAGATATTATTTGTATTATCTCAGAGGAATTGTTATAGTGTAACGGAATGATCAATAGTACTTAGCAATTCTCAGGGATGAAGGTACTACTTATAGAACCCTTAGCTCGACCTATATCCAATCATCTGGTGCTTTGTGTCATTCTGTTACACTTTTACAACTGGATATAGATTCTTGAGGGTGACATCCATGTGGGCCTTTGTTGGGCCCGGGCCTTGTATCTCTCACGAGGTTGCCTTGACACTTGTATCACGTAACGTTAGTCTCGAAGTAACGTTGGGCTACTTATTCTTAGAGTGTAGACGGCTCATTATATATATTCTTGAATTCTTTTTTTTTATCGTATCTTTATCTCTATTCCGACGATGCAGCTTGTCACGAATGTTTATAACAGTCTGAAGGTGTGACTCATACAGAGATACAATAGTAGTACTTTTGAAACGAATCATTAAGACTAGCTAGAGTGTCTTAATTCGTTAAATGCATGCTAGTTCGGACTGGACATATTTGTATATTATCAATGATTGTCGAATGTCACTAGTACAATCCTCCACCCTCCCCGCCAAAGGGCATGGGTATATTTTTATATTGTTTTTGCTTTGAAGTGTTTGTAATAGTAGTATTTTGGATATCAATTTTTCATATTGGAAATTAACTTCTTTTATAATAATTATTTAAACACAATATTTATCTATTACGTGGAAACACCACGGGTAAATACTAGGTATAAATATATATATATTCTTGTACGACACTTGAATTTCCAAATTTTGTCAAACAACAGACTAGCCAGCTCAATTACATTCTACCATAATGAATGGACCTGATAAGCAACACATATAAATTAGGGAAAAATACATATAAGCCAAGGGCGGATCCAGCTATGGCTGGGATAGGCTCAAGCCTACCTAAATATTTGAGAAATTAGTATTACCTATATATGTTTTGTCAATAGTTTTCTTTTGGTGAAGTGGTTTTGCACCACAGTCTCTTAACCACCTGGTTCGAGGTTTGATCCTCCTGATGTCCACTTTATATTTATTCTTGTTTCTTTTTGTCTATATTTTCATGAAATTTGTATCTTATATTCTATATTTTCATGAATATTATATGTTTTATCCCTTTATTTATATTTTGCAGTGATCTTTGAGTTGTAGAATAAAAAATATGATGGTAATGAAAATAAGAAAAATTGTATCAAATGAAAAAATTGTAAAAAAAGGGTTTGTAGCATATTAAAAAACACATGTCAATAAACTTATAAGTATGGAGATTACTTAATTAGCCTACCCAAATATAAATTTCTGGATCCGCCCTTGATATAAGCCACATATAAACATAAATTAAAGGTGACGTTTGTCATATGAACATCGATGATCAACGCCTGAAGACGTAGATCAAGTAACATCCTTGATTAGTGATGGTTGGACTGGCGGAAGCATTTATAAGAGCTGATAGCCTGCGGACCATTTCATCCTTTCCCTTGAAGGCGTTGTTAATCAAGACAGAAACTTTCATTAATTTTGTTGCATTGTTGAGAAAGAAACTCTCCAGATGAAATAGATGCTTGCCCTTCGAAGGGTAACTGTATGTAAACAAGATCTCCTCCAAGTTGGATGTCATACAAGATGGTACATGTTTTAGGGCATCATAATCATATTCCTCCTCCCTATACCTCGCGTGTCGCGTCCAGGCTTAAATATTTAAGTTTGGGTATTGCATCAAGTAATTCCAACGTTGACCCAATATTAACATTTGCCGTAGATATTTCGAGCCGTTCAACAGCAACATACCTGGGGCCAAGACGTTCTGGCACAAATAACGTCAACAGCCTCGCCTTTTTTTTAAACGGTAAATATTACAACTACTTCTACGCTACTACTATACAATATCCTAAGCCACCTTATATCTCCACACCGAAACCGCCTTATATCTCCGCTGGGGATCGAATTCTGCACCTCTCCTTCACTATCCCACCTCCATTCCGCTAGACCACCTTATAACTCCGTCAACAACCTCGCTCGATAGTATCAAGTGCTTCACGTTTGACATCTCCTTAACTAGCTCTCTGAATCTTGGAATATCTTCATCATAATTGAAGTCTAATAGCAAACGAGCACAATCAACTGTTGTTGCTGATCCAGATAGAACAATTTTATCCAGTATACGGTCATAATCAATGATTAAAAAGGCTAGCCTCGCTCCAATAATCTTGATTGAACAGTTACTACTACTTGTCCCTCTAAAATCACCACAGTACTCAAATGTAGAAAGAGCTGGAGCATTGATCTCAACATACTTGAATAGCCCCCAATGACAACCGCTCAACTTAAGTACTTCTACGACCGGTAAATTTAGAATTAGAGTGTCTATTGGAATCGTCCTCCGCATTCAGAATATGAATATCATCTAGACGAAGGCTTGTGAGGCTAGGAAAATTGATTACTCCCGCTGCTGCAAGAGGAACCCTGATAATGAATTGTTTACGGAGATGTAGCTTTCTAAGAGAAGGGTAATCAAGAAGCTCGGGTGGCAGGTAGATGGGGTTATGTAGACCATAGTTAAGGTAGGCTAGAACAAAATCATGAAGAAAAGGATTCTTCTTCTTGGCCCTGCCGCCTCCTAATACTGCAGATACCCTGATGATACATGTTCCCGGTAATCACTGGAACACTCCAGAGTAAAACTTGTCACATTACTAATCAGTGGGAGTGATACTATTGTTGCTACCCTGTTTCGGAAATTGGGATCTCGTGGTCGTGGAACTGTTGATGGCTCCACAATGAAGATAGAATGTATCGAGGTCCACTTGTAATTCCAAGTTTTAGAAAGAATACAAGTTCGAACTGCATCAGTTGTCGGAAGACGAGACAGAATGTTACTTACCAGAATTTCAGGCAAATCGGTAATGCGATCCACATTCAAGCTGATAAGATACTACAAAATTAACAAGATTACTATTCACGGTTCTTCAAACTTTTAACAAACAACAAATAGAGTTACAACCAAAAATTACTGTGTCGTCACGTTTTCTTTAGGAACTCATAATGTCATACATAAACAAACACTTAATATCGTCCAGCAAAAAGAATACTTATAGTATACTGTAGTAATGGTCCGTAGAAACCGTAGGAAGATAAGTGCATACTATACACATGGCTTACATTATGCTTTATATAGAAGTGAGCAAACTGCTGGATACACATGATGTGTTACAAGAAAACAAAAATAGGCAAGAGTTGGCGCAAACAAATGAAGAAGAAGAATTGCAACTATTCTTTTTCTTATTGTAGCTTTTACAAGCAACCAACAGTTAACAAATAAATTCAAAATTCACTTCTATCAAAATAGCTAGCTTTGGAGTTATCCAATCTATGAATCAATGGTAGGATAAAAACCTGCCATTGCGCTACTACGTCCACCACCATTACTATCTGCATACAATGGTGATTGTAGCTCCCCAGAATGTGATGACTTGCGTGACCTGGGGTTTTTCGGAGAAGCGCCATACGATTCAGAAGAACCACTAGTAGTATTGTACAAAGATGAGGTTGGAAGCCCATGGATCCTCGGCAAGCCTGTTGGATCGCTGCTCAAGCTATAGCCTCTTTCGACAGTCTCAGCCTCAAGGGGGAGTTCATCCAGTGTCTACATGAAAACGAAAAAGATAATAACAAAAATAGGATGATTTAAATGCACACGGAAGCTATATTTGTTTCAGACAGACTACCAAGACATTACTGTAACATTCAATTGAAATTCTATTTGGCACTTACTCGGAAAGCTTGTTGCAGGACCCGGAGTGTTTCACGTGTACGCTTTCTTTTCGTGGCTACCTCATCTGGTTCCTGCAACATCTCCTCAAACAAGTTGTCCCTTCCAACACAACAAACACAAATATCGGATTTACACCACCAAGAAAAGGCGAAACACAGACTCAAAACAATAGATGCTTGACTATGCAATACTATACAAAAATCCACACACAACTTTGGAGAAAGGAGAAAATGCAAAAAAATCCAATTTAGATAGAACACAAAAAGAGAAAATATATCGTGAAGTAGGGATTCTAATAATGACAAAGTGCTAAAAAAATAGAATAAATGTGAAACAACACTCAGTATTGAGCTATGGGGAAAGATGAAAACACGCAAGTTACAATATGCTAACAGAAGCACATTGCCTACACGAAAATATGATTTCACTATAATTCAATTGGGTCCCCCACTTCCCCAAACTCCGAACCAAAGATAAAATAAAAGGTCGACAAATTGTTTCATTCTACATTATAGTTTATCCAAGTAATAAGCATCAGTTTATATACCTGTAAAGCTTTTTTATGAAGACATTATGAAGCTCTCGTTTTGTGTGATTTACCTGCAAGATGAAGTTCACAAGGAAAAAACAGAATATCATGAAACTGATTAAGTTTTATTCAGCAGCTGCACACAGTTTCTTAGAAAACAATGGAGCCTATCCGAAATGAGTCATAGTAAATAAAAAGATTGATCGAAGCCCGAGCTGTCCAATGATGTACTAGAATCATGCTTTGAAAGTAAAAGGTCATTGCTTACAGGGAAAGATGGCAAAATTACAGTCCCTAACTGATATTTACTACCAGAACTATCATTTACTTGCACTTTCATGAATAAACTATTGATTTACCCACTCGTATAAATTCCCACATAAATTAATATTTTAGGATCGTACAATATTCCAGGCCAAACCTTACAAACACAAACAATAGAATTATAATGCATTGCCAACAATACCCTAGAGACCTCTTACTGAGTTTAATTTTTTTTTCCATTTGCACAATGTTCACTATAATTGATGAGTGTGAAGTTGCATAACATGTATGAAGCGACATGGTTCACGTAGGAAATACACATTTTCCCAGAAAGCTTCGGCATGCAGCAAATGGTAAAACCATGGATTAAAATCTCATCCTCACGGTTTTAGAAAACTGAAGTGTTACATAATCTTTTTGAAGGTTTCATAATATTTAAGAAACAAAAATTAAAAGAACAAATAAATGAAATTCCATGTAGAAATCATTACGATCGGAGAAACCGTGAGACATTACCAAAACAAATCAGTTAGTTTCGCCGATATTTTAAACCACGGGTGAAACTGGCAGTCTGAACGTAGGTGCATATGCAATTCCATGCAGGATAGATGAGCTCTCAGAATGCAAGGTGTAAATGAATACTTCAACAAATAGATTGTGGAATTATGAGTCTGTGACGTAGAAGAAAAAGAAGAAATCAATTACCAGGAAATGCATAATCGCTTTAGGAACAGAATCCTCAATGTTCTTGCGCACGATATCGTAGTATGATCTCAGTAACAATTTTGTAACAGTAATTTCAATCGCCTCTTGATCTGAATGTGTTTCTGACGGCCTCAAGACACTCGGAGGCTTTAAAAAAAAAGAAGCAATTACATAAAGTGGGCACAAGAAGAAACAGAGAACAGGATTCCTACAGCCGAAAACAGAGAGAATACTTGTGATGCGTACCTCTCTCAAGTGAATCAATGAAACACCATGATCGATGCTCGTCTGAACAGGTTCGCTGAAGGGTCTACTGGTTGAATTCTCTTTAACAGATGAGCGGTTGTCATGATTGCCGAAAATTGATGATATTCCCCAGGAGCCAGCATTGCTAACTGTAAAACAATGACATAGAACTGTCTTGAGTTTGCTAAGAAGGATTCAACCACTTTCACTTATTTAGCATCCAAAGGTAGTCAATGTTCATCAATTCAGAAATACACAGAATGGAACCTGAGTTTAAACTCTGAAGCATTTATTCAAGCATGATTTACTATAGAAGTACTACTTCTGGCAAACATATTCAATCACATTAAGAGTTATACTCGTGATGTGAAGCACTTCATTTGAAATAAAAATTAGAAACTGTTTGGTAATTACCAGGTGGCGCAGTTTTCTCCATCTCCGCAACCGTTCGAGCACCCTTATACAATGAAACAAGCAGCAATTCATCAGAAGGGAAACAAATACACACATACATAATTTAAGGTCCATCTGTTACTTACTTGATCAGGAACGATACCATTCGCTTGTCGACCGAGTATAGCTCGAGACTTCAGATTTCTTTCTGAAGTCGGGGGTCTATCTGTATCTCCAGCCTCCTGAATAATCACGCAAGTGTTGGATTAATGAAAATATTTCCATTATAAAAGAGATCAATCAATTACTCAGCACAGCCAAGTGTAATCACCTTTTGCCTCGAGATGGGTGTAGCAATTCTGGCAGACTTAACCTGGGCTAATGCCGTCTCCACAGCTTTACTGCCACCAACAAAATTTGGGTGGGAAGTATTTATATAGTCCATCTGCACAACAGAATATCAAAGTATAAAATATCAATACTTGCATCATTTTGCACCTTATTCATTCTTTTTCCTTCTTCAATTAAATACCTAATTGCAATTTAAACACCTTATTTAGTCGATAACCTTATTTTGTTCACTGAACATAAGATATCGGAATCTATTCCTTGGATGAAGTACTAGCTTTAATAGTGATTACAATATAAATTCTAAGCATCAAATATAAAACACCAATATGTACCTCCATTTCCACAATATGACCAATCATTGTTTCGGAGGGCTCAAGTCCCTCCCGTAAAAAGTTCCCAATGACCTCATCCATGCGTCTCCTCAACACTGGAAAGCGCTGGAGCTCATTTACCATACATCTGTGGCTCATCTAATAGAATAAGAGAGATGTGTGTCAAGCTTCGCATAGAAACAGACAACCTCTTTGTCGTTGTGTTTGAAACAAGAAATGTACCTTGATTAGCTCATCATAGATAAATCTAGCACACTGAAGACTCGGATCCAACAACCGAGCTATTTGCCTTCTAATAAGAACTTCAAAGGGAACCTGCATGTGCAGTTGTTAAGTGTCATATAAAGGATTCCAACTGATGTAAATAGAAAGAGATATATAACCGAAGTTTTAGCTCTTTTAGCAATACTTTTTCATGCTTACCCCGATTTGTCCACTTCAATTTGATGACACTCTTTTTACTTTTTAACTACTTCCCTATAACTTATAGGGGTACCAGGTGGAAAATTAGTTTTCCCTTAGTATGTGTCAGAACACCTAAGACTTAACTTATTAAAAAAGGGAGGTCAATGATGAAGCAGAAGTGCAGAACGGACAAAGTTGGCAAAAAAAAAAAAAGGACCTACTTCTGGAACAAATAATGCAGATCTAGGGCCAGTTGCATTTTGAATGGCAGTGCGGATGTCATCATCAGTCAAATCCTCGCAGGGGTCAACTTCCTGAAAGAAATCAAAGGAGTATCAGCCTCACAGAAATTGATTCGTTTAGAACTGAATGTCGTTAACATAGATAAGCATATAAATTAAGGGTAGCAATGACGACTTGAACTGTATTACGTGACTTCTTGCACCAAGTAAAGAGAAGAAAATACCAGTGAAATTTTAGATAACATATTACTACAATTTAATAGATCCCTACAATAACTCGGCAGCACAGTGGACTTCTCCAAACCAGTAAAACACAAAGTGGAAAATAATTCAGAATCAAATTACAATTAGGTAATTTGAAAAGGCATTCCAAAATGATACGAACCTCTAAGCTCTTTACAAATATGCTTTGAAATATGTAATGGATCCTAGCTCCACCAGATAGCTCGGAAGTGGACATCTCTTCATTTTTGCCTTCTATCATTGAAGAGAATGCTGTTTTGAACAAAAAAAGAACTCCACAAATTAGCAAGAGTAAATATAAATATCGCCAGGCAGGTGCATTGATTGAAGTCAGAAACAACAGAACTGAACCAATTGTTTAATTAGTTTTCTTTACATTACCCCTATAAAACCAAAGATAATTATGCCAACTAAGACAGCAAACACTTAAAAATGAAGACAAGTCAATCTGTTCTCTAAAAAGTACAGTAATAAAAAAGAAGTAACAAAAAGCAAGGTACAAGACAGGACAATCTATTGAGAGCTTCACGTGATGCATACACAACAGATGTCCATGACTTCATGGTTGACTCTTTTACACGATTATCAGAGAAATTAAAGATATACAAGATGACAACTACTCAACCAATGCCATTGATGGCTGGATTTGTTTGCAACTGAATTTAATATGGTGCAAGTACACATGATTCAATAAACAGAGCAGATATGAGACAAAGTGGAGAATTCCTCTTTCGCAAGTGTTATATATATAAACGATCAATGCACTTAGAGAAAAATTAGGTATCATACCGTCTGAATATTTTGAAAGAATGTTGAGCAGTAGTGCTCCCATGCCAGCCTGTGATTCAAACAAGGTTAGAGTGGTGGAGGAATAAAATTTCGTTCTGAACTAAAGAGAAGACATGCTGGACCTCAAACCTCAAAGAAAAAGACAATAGTGTTTGTCAACACTACCTGAGTTTTAATGCCGATAAGAACAAAGTGAAAACAAATTTCTCAGCTACAACTTAAGTACGGATGTTTTTACATCTCAAACGAGGGAAATGATATAGTTGACAATGACAAAAGACATAAAATAAGAAAATTAACTGTTAAAAAATAACCTTAGACTCGGTAATCTCTCCATAACTAGCATGCTCCTTCGCAACGGAAACCAATGCGGCACTAATGCGTGACTTCAAACCTGGAAGCAGAGTTTTAATATGTTGTACCAGGATCTGCATAGTACAGAAAGAGCAGACATCAGAAAGCTGAATTCAGGCAACAAAGTTATTCTGAATGCAAATCTATTGGAAGTGCTGAAAGAAGTGGAACATATTCTAAATTTAGGGAGAACATGAACAGCATACAAACTTTCTGTTTCTGGAATTACACTCTATCCTCTATCTGCCAATAGGCATCATGAAACAAAGATATCATATGAACTCGATACTAAATAGTATCCTTGGTAGGGATATAATAGATCAAGGAACACACACACCAAATAACTGATATCAGCATATGAAATGATAACAAATTAATACAGTTTAGCATGTTACCTGGTTCAATTTCTTAGCCAACTGAGTAACACCACACCTATCAGCAAGATCACTATATACCTGAAAAAAAGTTTCAATGTATCAGTGTCAAAACAATAAAAAAAGTTATGGCCAAATATACAAAGTTCGAGATCAATGTCATACTGGCCGACTGCGGAAGAACTTCTCCTCTGCTATAAGTGCATCCTTCACGCTCCGGTTCAGTAAAATATCCTGAAGAAATATAGAAGAAATCAAGTTTTTTATTATTTAATTTATTTATAGAACTTTTTGTTGTTGTTGGGGGGGGGGGGGATAAAACCAACCAAAAAATCAGGAAACAATCCACACAGATATTTATAAATCACGGGCAATTCTCTCATTCTGTTGGCAACTGTTTATTAGATAAACATAAATATAATTATGTTGATACATATGCATAAGATATCAAAAGTAGCATCTACGACCACATGATTCATGATCATTATCAAATACAGACAATTCCTTATTGAAGTACTTCAGATTCAGAGTTCAGAATGGTAATTTTTGAAAAACCGGATCTCGTGTACTAGAGTAGAGTCCTTTGCAAGTTATAGAATATAGCAGAAATAGATAGAATAAATAAGTCCAGATAAAGAACTCAGAATCACATCATGCATAAGAATGTGCCACAAAATTGGTGTAAGTAAAGAAATTATCATGTAGTGCTTGAGCCTCTTGGAGCGTAACAGCACAACGCAACTGAACAATAAGAAAAGTACATATAGTGCATCACCACGACACTAATGGACAGAAAGCTGTACATAATTGACAAGATAGAAAGCTGCAACAATATCATTCTATCATTTGAAAGAATAAAATTTTACCTCTTGGCTGCGATTTACAACACCTATGTAACCAAGTCGGAGGGGGATCACTTTTCCAAGCAAAAAGTTGCGGGCATCAGTACCCCTATCCATTATATCCAACTGGAACAGAAAAACAATATATGAGACTTATTGACGAAAGAAAAAGTTGTACTTGTACACCTAACTCAAAATAATTACTAATGGTCTTACCTTTGTAATAACACCAATGGTTCTATAACCTGCAATAATAATTATGGGCATCAGCTCTAGATTCCAGAAGCTAAAATTGTAGAATTGCTAGATGGAGTCGCATATTTTAATTATATTTACTATATGAGAATATACTAGGAGCAGAACAGACCATCTGGATCGGCATTTCCAGCCATCTGCAGAGCATCTGAGTTTGCAAGATCGGCATTAGCTGGAGTCACAGCCAATATTAGGCAACTTGGGAGTCTAATATAAGACATAATCATTGTTCTAATGCGTGCTTCAATATCATTTGGCTGATCACCAACAGGAACCTTTGTGAGGCCCGGCAGGTCAACAAGAGTGATGTCAAGAACATTAGGTGAAAAGATCTTTAAGCGAATTTGCTTGTCAGAAACTCCTTTATTTCCTCCTGCTTCTCTATCCGTTTCAGCCTAAAAATGTTCAGGAGAGAGAACATCACATAAGAGGGCAGGGCAAAGGACCACTGAAACAAAACAAACAAACTGCATCTCCTATTTGTACACGAGTTGAGCATTCAACAGCCCAGTTCAAAGAAAATACTAGTTCATTTGTTGAATTGGTTACTTTAACAATCCAACTTTAAGAGCTTCATCAACAGAGGAAAGAGACATGAGATGCCTCTCCACAGCGACAGAACCAACTGTTAGGTAATAAAAGCAGCCAAAATAAAAGACCGGCAACTAAGAGCTTCTAAAGACTGCCTGTGAGGCATGCAGTATGGACGTAATAGTGAAGTGCTGCGCACAAAAGATCACACAGAAGAAGTTATTGGACACTAAGGCATCATCCCACAGAGTGCTAAATAGTAACACTGATACGAACATAAGTGTGATACAATTAAAATTATCAAATTAACATGTATCAATAGGTTGTGCGACATACGTTGACATAGAATATGCAAAACTGATGTATCTATGCCAAATACTACATGTTACACTAAACTCAAAGTGTCAAGAAGCAAGAGTTTTTCGGATTCATTTACACATTAATACAGGTCACAAGGACGTTTACCCATTTTTAAATTGTGAAACAAGAGAACCGCACAGACTCCCGTTGTCACCCAGCCCCAATAAGAATGCAACAAAACACCTACACGTAGCTAGCTAAATGAATCATTATCCCGATTCCTAACCAGGATTCCTAAAGGAATTCTCTTAAGATTCAAAACATAACTAACAAAATCATAGGTGGGCTCTCCATAGGCCGGTTCTATGAGTAATCTGCAGACCTTGTGGGTCGCAATAAGCCACATCACTTGAGATTGAGAAATGTATGTAGGTAAACTTAAAATAATTATTTCAAGGCATGTGATTCATTACAACGACAAGATCTAGCAGACCTAATCTGTAGAAGAACTGCCTTAAAATCATATTAATAAAGTACCCCAGAAGAATACTGAATCGCCCCTTCCCAAGCAAATTATTCAAAGCATGTGACTCATTACAACCAAAAGGTCTAGCAGACTTGATCTATAGAGTAATTGTCCTAAAGACATTTAACTGAGAACATACAAGTACCCCATAGTAATACTGAACCATCTCTTCCCAAGCAATTAAGTAATTCAAGTGCCATTTAACCAAGAGCAAGCAGCACCAATCAGGCAATACGTGTTTAATGGGCTAATCTTCAGAAATAACACCATGGATTAACAATTATTCTATAGTACAATCCTTCACCATAAATAATCGAATAGAAGAAAGTAAAAAACTGAATATCCGTTTGAATTTCATTGGAATCACAGATAAATTCAACTATATAAGATAACAATACTAACTTACAGTAATTCTATCATACCAGTCCTTCAACATAAATATATTTATCACAACAATATAATCATAAATATCAACAGGAGAAAGTAAAAAACCTGAATCTCCCTTCGAATTTCATTGAAATCGTAGAATTTCTTCCCAGACAAGTGCAGGAACTCTCCCCATTCTTCATCAGTTCCATCCCCCTTCCTTTTCATCTGCACCAGCTGCAGCACAAGTGGACGGCGCGTGCAAATATCATTACCTCGTGGCAGGAAATCACGCCCAACCAGAGACTCCAACACGCTGGACTTACCACTGCTCTGGCTGCCAACCACCGCCACCTGCGGCAGCTCGATCGTCGATTGACTTCCGAGCTGCGCGAATATGTCCTGCAGCTTGTTGACTATCGGAATCACGGAGTGTCCTAGTGGCGCCGCCGGTGTAGTGTTGTTACTCGCCGCCGCCGCGGCAGCAGCTAGCTCTTCCGCCATTGAATTGAACTGATTAGAAGTATCAGTTGAATTCGGATTGAGATCTGGTTTTGGTTACTGTGAAACCCTAGACGAGGGTTTGATGAAATGAAGGAGAGATTTGAAATGGAATTTGTGCTTTGTGTTTGTAGCTTGTTGGAGAGAGAAAGGAAAGAGATTACACCGAAATTTGATGTACCGCCCAAGTAATGATAGATAATTTCTCTCCCAAAAGGGTTTTGCACTTTTGTGTTTTTACTTTTTCTTTAAATACAAGGAATTATTTTTTAAAATAATAGTAATAAAAAATTATTTTAATTTTCCATTTGTTAATGTCTTGATATTATGAATCATACGCTAGACTAGAAGATGGCGTCATGGACGTGTGGTTAAGGTTAATGATTTGGACAATTGGACACGGTGGTGGAGCCTTTTGGGTGAGAGGTGGTACACCATGAATCATCCTTACATTTTATAGTGGAAAAAAATTATTTTGCATTGAAACATTTTTCATGTTTTTCAAAATGCACTTAAACTTTTGTTTTATTATATTACACTGAAACTTTTCATCAAAATTTTCAACTTGTACAAACGTTTAACAGTGTTAAATTTTCTGTTAGTTAACATTTGTTTATTTCAAATTACACACAAACCTTTGTCAAAAAATTTCAAATTACACACAATAAAATAAATAATAAAAAATTTCAAAAATTCTAAATAATCCAATTGTTCGATTCAATACCAAAATATATTACAAATCCAAATAACCATAACACGTACAATATTCATAGCATCTCCATTGGCTAGTCCACTCACCTTACATAAAAACACTAAACTACAATTAGAGATAAAGTAATCAAAGTTGGATTTAGGGAACCGAAGAACATGACCTTATAATCAAAGTCCATGACATTAATGTTGGACCTGTAACATACACCTACAACAACTTCAACATTCTAATCAAGTACTAGTTCATTACCAAGCAAAAGACATTGAAATTTAGTAGTACTTGAAGAATCTAAGTAACAACTAAGAACTGCTCGACAATCACTCCCCTTGCCCGCGCAACACCATCTCTTGTCCTCCTCCGTCATCACCATTCTTCTTGGGTCTGGATTTGGAACTGGATCCAAGTTTTTCAATGTCATTTCTTCTCTGGGCCTTATTTTCAACAAATCTCAACTATACTACAGAATATTACAGAATTGCATATACAATGAACACACAGTGAGTGGTAAAGAACAAGTTGACAGTTACTGCTTAGAAAAATATTTGAGTCATTACTGAGAAAGATGTCTATTTCAAGGGCAGAGCTACCTTTACAAAACCAAAATGCTCAACCAAACAAATCACCCAATAAAGAAATCATCCACACAAGATCAAGACATAACACAGTGCATTCACAAATAACTCATACTCCAAAAACTGCCAATAGATTGATCAATAGTGCAAGTCTAACTATGCTGCATAAACATATAGTAAATCTCAAATGCTTAATCAGACCACCCGATAAAGAAATCATCAACACAAAATCAAAACATAACACACTGCATTCGCAAATAACATATACTACGGAAACAAAAAACCAGACATGAATTCAAGCCTCATAAACCCAAAACATTCAAAAGTAGAGTAACATAAACGACATGAAAATGCAATCCATACAGGATTAAGGATAGAATGAGTGACAATTGAGAAGAGATGATGCGATCGAAGAAGAATGGCAGAGAGACTGTGTGTCAATCTCATCTGAATCCTTCATCGTCGAATGTGTGTGTCGACCGTGTGTTTTTGGTCGAACGAATTGGTCGACTGTGTTGCTTAGTCGATCGGTGAAGGAGAAGAATATGTTTAAAGTTACAATTTTGCCCTAACAGAAAATATAACAGTGTTAAAGTTTGTGTGACTTCAAAAAGTTTACAAAAAGTTAACGTGCAATTTGGAATAAAACAAAGGTTCAAGTGCATTTTGAAAAACATAAAAAAGGTTTGAGTGCATAATAATTTTTTTCCTTTTATATTATATTAGGGCAATTTACATATGGACCCCCTTTTATACTCGCTAATAAGTTTTTTTCCCTCTTATGAAAAGAATTACATATGTTTCCTTCTTATACACATTTAATTACATGTAGCCCCGCGAATTTGACTTTTCGCGAATTAAAACGTCGAAAATACATTTTTATCCTTGAACAATTATCAGATTTTAAGTCTCATCAAACAACTCCAATTTATATTTATTACATATTTGACTCAAATATTCTCAATATTACTTAAATAACACTAATTAATATGAAATAAACACATAAATCTTTTCTAAATTGTAAATAACCCCCAATTTAATCCTTTTTCATTTTTTTCTTTCTTCTCCAATTTTTTTTCTCCTTCTTCCTTATTGAAACTGTCGGATTCTGGTGATGGTAAAAGGAATAAAAGTCTTATTGCTGCACCATTTTATGACTTCTCATGAAGTCAAAATAATACTACAAGTAGAGCAAAGTTATCTCTAGTAAGTACTAACAAACCACAGTAACTAAAATTTCATATATTATGAAAAAGTTGACATTATCAATTAATGGACTAAAATGTTGAATCGATGACACAATCAAGTAAATTTATTGAGGTTATCTGAAAAATATTTTATTTGATGTCTCATATTGCTTTAGGGATAAAAGTCTTAAAATACAGAGTCTGCCCAACCGTTATTCGAACGGATATAAAACCTAATTGTTCCTCTGATTTCTTCCATTAGGTACTTAAAATTAACTTTAGAGCTCTCGGACGACCACACGAGTATTGTTCTTGTGGGAGGGACATTAGACAAATTTCCAAACCATTCCTCTTGAGACTTTTAATCCTCCTGAGACTATTTTCGACCATTCCCTTTTTTAAAAATAAACACGTTTGTCTATGTATTATATTGATACACACGAAGTAAGAAAAATAATGTATCACATGCGATTGGACTCTCTATTTCCTCCGGCTTCCGAAGTCAAAAAATTAATCCAATTTTAGTCCTTAAAATTAAAACAAACTCTAAAGCGCTCAAATGAAATTAATTAATTTGATTTATTTTAAGTGGATTTATTCAAATTTAAAGAAAATATAATAAAATAAAAAGATTGGTGGTCCCGAAGGGCCGATCTTGGTCGACAAGACATGAAGGGTATTTAAGTCCAACTAAAACAAATTTGACATGGCGATCCCGATAAATTTGGCGAAAGTTCTAGAATAAAAGAGCCACAGACCATCACCATTCTCTAAATAGCGACATTTAACTTAGAATAAATAGGGTTTTGTTTGTCAAGCCAATAATACTCAGAAACGTCCTTTCTCTAGCTCAGGAATTTTCTCTCCCTCTCCGCTGAATCAATCGAAATCATGGCTCGTCGTAGTGGTGGTGGTGAGTTTTTCTCTCTTCTCTAATTGATTCATGCATATTTTCTGTTTTCGTGATTTGATACAGCGATTTGTTAGATTTTTTTCTGAATTTTGTTATATATACTCATCCGTTTTTTTCAAATTGTTTATGTTCGGCTTTGAAGTTTGAAATGATTTTCAATAGTTTGGTATAGCGTGTGCTGTTAGGCTTAGTGGTAGTAACTGTGATACTAGGTTTCATTAATAACCACGTATAAATTTTAAATTAAAACTGTATCAATATAAAATAAAAATTAATTATGTAAATATACTCTATTTAATTTAATAATATAATTTTATTATATTTTTATTAAGAGTTATAGGTGGTAAAAAAGAGGTTAGGATGAATTGTTGATCCCTAGTAATTTATTAATGAAAGAGGAAGTAAAATATATTGATACGGAGCAAACAATTTTACATAATTGAGTAAATACACACAATAATATGATGAAGATGTTTCCGATTATGCTCGTTAATTGGTGACATTAGTGAGTTTATATAGTCGCTAGAAAATAAGAATGCGACAGATTTAGTGCCTCTGTGTTACTCTCTGTTGCTGTTAGTCTTCCTGCTGGAAAAAGTACATATGGATGAAAGGAAGCATAATGTAGTATACTAGGATCTTGTTTCCTTGAAAGTAATTGGAGAAAAATGCCATTAGACTAATTTAACGGAGGCGGAAACTGGCAATGTTTCTAGTTTGGCTAACAATTCATGTCTGGCATGATATTAAATTAGGATTTGAACTGTATCGTGTTGGGGTGAGAATTTTCGATGGATGTAGTGGTCTGATTTTTGTTTGTAAGTGCCTTTCGGGGTCTTAATTCTGACATTTTCCACACTAGTATATAGTTCCAGTTATTGTGCATATTGTGGTCTGATAAAAGGCTAATATAGGTGGTATATTCTTGCTCATTGCTTGACAATTTGACTGTGCAGGAAGGTCTGCACGTCCAGCTCCACGTCCAGCTCCTCGTCCTGCTACATCGAGTAGCTCAAATTCAAAACCAGGTGCTATGTTCTACACTACTGTTGTCTAATGATTGCTTTGGTTTTAGACTCACTCTTATCATTTACCCCATTTTCCAATATTGTCCAACTGCATTTAATGTTTGCACTTGTTGTTTTGATATCTAATAATCTAATCTTCATTATCTGCTATATGCAGCTAATCGTTCTGCTCCTGCTCCTGCCCCAGCTCCTGCACAAAATGGCAGTGGTGGATCCATGTTTGGAAGTGTTGGTCAAGCCATAACTGACGGTGCGTAGAAAAAACTTGCCTATATATATACATATTCTATATGTTATCCTGATGTTTAAGTTGTGTTTCATTTTCTGTTGTTAATCACTGTCATGGGGTGATGACAGGTATGTCATGGGGTGCTGGAAATGCGATGGGACACAGGATTATGGATGGTATTTTTGGCCCTCGCACGGTTCAAGTTCAGCATGTAACAGATACCCCTCAAGCTGCAGCTCCAGCTGCTACCAGTACCAGCATGGCGGGATCTGATGCTTGTGGTATGCACGCGAAGGCATTCCAGGATGTGAGTATAAGAAAACCCTCTTGTTTTATGATATTTTGATTGATCAGTATTTGCATGACAATCTACAATCTAGTGTCAGTAAATAAAATTAAAGGAGGTTTCCAAGTATCTTTTCTGACTCAAACTGGTTTCCAATAATAGTTAGACATGAGTTTGTTACCTCTGCACTGGAATTATTTATAATATTTTTACCCACCCCAGAGTGTAATTTGCTTCCAGTAGTTCCTATAGAGTTGTATTGTTTATGTCAAGAATAATTATGTAAAATTTAGGTGGTGGTGAAATTGCTGGAAAGCGGAAACATATGAATTGTGAGTCTGTAACCTCTAGAACACATAACATCAATAATCTCTGTTAGTGTTGGCAAGTTACACCTAGTCTTGCTAAATGGCCTTAAACATGATGATTGATGATAATATCTTCTTGTGTTCTGTTTCGAACTATAATGCCTGGTGCTGATGAAGTGCAATGGTTATTGTTATGCAGTGCGTGAACAGCAATGGCAGTGACATCAGCAGGTGCCAGTTCTATGTTGATATGCTGAATGAGTGCAAGAGAAACTCTGGGTCTATGAGTAGTTACTAGGAACTGTTCCAAGGAGTACTAGCTAGTGTCATGCTTCATAAGTTATGGTCCTGCATCTGGGTTACAATTTCTTTCTGTGGATGTGTTATTGTTAAAAACTTATTTTAGCATTATTAGACACTATTTTAATAAGTACTTAGAAGAAACAATGACCTGCTGCAAGGATAGTTGGTACTTTTGGTACTATGATTACTATCAGTTTGAGACATTTTGGTCAGTTGATCTCTTTCTTGTTGCCTATTTTGTCTCTTTACATGCATATCTTCCTACTTGTGTTTCGATTGGAGCACTATATTTTGGTAATGCTTACAGTTTGGTACTGATTTTGGATATTTTGATTGGTGTACTTTCAGATACAAGAAAGTGTTGCTCTTGTTTTCGCAAGAAAAAAACATTGTTTGTATGTTATACGACTAAAAAACACATAATCTTTTAGATTGTCATGAGTGAATAGAAGGGAAAATGGCAGATGCGGGAGAACGAAAATGATGATACCATTGTCATGAAAAAGAGAATTTATACATGGAGTTTGAAACGAGAAAGGAGTTTTTAATTTATTTATTTTTACTTGTATATGCAATTGAAATTATGGTGACCCATACATTATTAGGTGATTTATGTGGGGTTAATGGATGCAATTCACCCATTCTAATAATTTCAACGCTTTTCCCTCAGTCTTAGCAATTTCTTTTTGATCATTTATACCATCAAATTTCTTTAAAGATAGTGGTAATATTTGACTTAGAAACGTTGTAAATCTACTTAAAAATGCTTTGATTTTGTCAAAATTCGAATTCATCGTCTACTTGAGCTTTATTCGATGCTGGGTGTAACAAGGTGAGTCTCAGTATTACATTCTTAGCCCTAACACCGACCAAATCCTCCCTAAGTAAGTTGTTCAAGATCCTGTGCTTGTCACATTACAATCTTCCTTTGAGGAAGTTGGTGCAGAGTTTCTTCCATGCCTCCCTGTCTGGTTCAGTGGCCTCCAGCTTAGACTTCACTTCATCAGCAAGAGCTCTCTGCAAATAAGGATAGTACTCTCATAAGCTGATTAACAACAATGCACAGGTGGTAGACTAGTCTATCTGTCATGAATATTACCTCAATGTCATTGCAATTTGACAGTCTGTCTATCAGATACAAGAGGATGTCTTTAGTGTACTCAGGCTGTCCCTGAATACCCATGATGTGATCTTCATACCGGAACATCTCGATCCCAATCTGTTTCAACGATGCCAGGATCTCTGCCTCCGCTGGAAGCTCTTTTACCTGTGTCATTATACAAATGTATCAAGTCCCCGCATACATACATGAATCAGATTTGATAAATGCATTCCTTAGAATCCAAGCTGTTCATGCGAACCTCGTCTCTGTGACACTCGATGACGTACAGAGAACCTGGAAGTTTCAAAGAAGTGAAAATCTTGGACTCATGCAGCTGGATTTCCATTACTCCTATTTCCCATCATGTGCTTGCTCGGCCGATCTTCCCACCGATGGCTCGTCCCAAGATCTATCCATAAGGTCATAGTTAATAAAAAAGCCTGTATTATATATACACAGATGGTATTGACAGCATTTTATACGAACTTGATGGCCAAAGCAAATGCCAAGAATTCGCTTTTTCATGGCGACCAGCTTCTGCAGCAGATTCACGAGCTTGAGGATCCAGAGATCGTTGCCGTGAGCGTCACTGCAACTGCCAGAGATCACAAAACCGTCATACTCTCCAAGTTCACTGTCAGCTGGAAACTCATGCTTGGACACATTGTACGAGTCCCACGTCTCGCCTTCTTCCTTCAGCGTTTTCGTGAAAACTCCATAGTAACCACTGTAGGTTCTTTTGATGTAGTCTGTATCCTCACAGCAGAGGAGTAGAGCAAACTTTTGGGGCTCCATTCTCTTGATGTATGGTTTGTGTGTACTGGAGAGGAATGTGGATTGAATCTTGGGAATCTGAGGGTTTTAGTAGGGTATATACTAAAATACATCCAAGATTCTAATGACCAAATCAGTTTTGATCTCATTTGCATGGTGCGAGATATTCATATATATGTTCTTCTGTTTACCAAGTTACTGTGATTCTTTTCTACTCCCTCCGTCCCGATGATAAGTCTACGTTTGCTTTTTGCACGGTTTTTAATGAATAATTTTGTTTGGTAATGTTATATTAATATTGTATGTAAATGTGGTGTAGTTGATTAAAAAAGTGTGAGATATGAGTGGAGATAAATAAGTGTAAATGTGGGGTCCATATTTAAAATAATATAGATGGGATGTGGGGTACTTTCCAAAAATGGAAACGTAAAGAACTGATTGGGACGTCCAAAATGGAATACGTAAAGAATTGATCGGGACAAATGAGTATAATAAGTGCAGCCAGTCCAATTCTTTTCAATTTCATTCTTAAGGATGCAATATCTTCTACGTATGTATGGCTTATGCTATGCTAAAGGCTCAATTTAAGAAAGAAATCGTCGAGCAATAATTGTCATAATTCGGTAAACATATTTTTACTTGAACACAGGAAAACTAATTCCTAATAAATATCAATAAAGTCTCTCTTTCCGCTGCCAGAATTTGAACCTGGAGTCATTTCACCATACGTTTAGCCCAGTGCTACAGCGGACTCATTTAGTTGTGGTTTGCAAAATTTACTATACAATATGGAGGATATTAATTCTTCCTCCACAACACGTCTATACATGTCTCATAAGATTAACTCGCCATAATGTTACCAACAAGCTAGAATTTGATCTGAATGGTGATTAAGCGTTTGAAAAAGTTTAAATCGAGCTCAAGCTGATTTGAATTTGTTTGTATAAAAAACAACTAAACAAAATTTAACTCATCTAAATTTGACTTGATTTTGTTTCAGATAAATTAAAAGGGGTGGGAGACTTGCATGCCCATATAATTCAATGACACGGTATTGCAATTTGTACGTAATTAAGCGTCATTGAATCATATGTCACTCACAAGTCACAACCAGTGAGATCCACACAAGACTAACACAACATTCCTGGTGTCCAGAAAATCCAGAATACCAAGCATTCAACCTAAAAATTGCAGTGTCCAGTGCGACCCGTCCAATGGCGAAATCGTGCCAGAACCAGTAGGGATGTCCCGTGATTGTTCTCCAAGAGATTCCCCATCACTACTTTGGAAATCCTTCGAATGAAGGGGCAGTGACACTCCTTCGTGATTAGACATGTCATTTTGCAGCGACAAAGTATCATCACCGTTCGAGAAGTCCCTTAGATGCAATCCTAACGATACATCATCATTACCTCCTGTGAAGTCCATAGACTGCATTGCTTCTGTTTCTAGACTATTGTTAGTTGCATCGTTTGAATTGAAGAGAGATGACAGTGCGCTGCTGCTCGGGATGTCCCTCCACTGTTGACTCACGCTCTTGGTTCTGGTGTAAAATTCAAGTGCAGCTTTACCTGCAAATATCAAGAACAGCTGTCATCAACTCCGAACATTTTATACTGTGAAAAGATTTTAGGATGCATTCAGTGTTGTGCTTTTTGGTGGGTCAGTTGGTGAATTTACCCAGACAATCCACTAGTTTGAGAAAAGGTCGAGTCTTACCAAAGGAATTAACATCTCTGGTGAATGATGCTTTACAGCCAGTGAACAAGAATAACGGCAAAGGAACAGGAGTAGCAACGTTTACGCCCACCTGAAGTTCATTAGAATTAGAGTCAGATCTCAATACTAGGTTCACAGAAGAAATTGTAACACAGCTCATCAGCACCGGAAAAGCAGTTTCAATTTCACAACTGGTATGGATGTCTAAGACATAGCTGCACTAGAAACAGTTGCTTAGCCTCTTCCAAGTTTTGTAATAAACAGAGATACATGTGGTACCTGTCCAGACTCCACCTCAAACTGAAACTTTCTCGCAGCAGCAGGAGAGGATGTAAATATTGAAGCTCCATTTCCATGTCTAATACAAGTAACAATTATGTCAAGACACACACACACACAAAAAAAGGGACTTTTGATGAGGAGAACAATTTTTACTTGTTTCTATTCACAATTTTTATCGCCTCCTCCAAACTTCCAGCCTACAAATAAAGAGTTCAAGAAAACACTCATTAAAGAGTTGCAAATACGAGCAGCTATAAAAGCTTTTTAGAAGTTCAGTGGTTATAATAGACCAACCTGCAAGCAGAGAAGAACCGGACCCAATATCTCCTCCTGCAGATACCAATACCACATAAATTTTATATTTAAACAGTCAAATTACCATGAAGACATGAGCCATCTTTACAATCATGAATATAAATACCTTGTAACACTCCATGTCTTCTGTGACATCAGACAAGATAGTAGGACCAACAAAATTTCCCATCTCATACTTGGGAACCTGTAGTTATTCATGAAAGTTACAAAGTTTATAAATCAAGGGCATAGAAATAAACATTAATAACAAACTGGAATTTCAAATTTAATAAGGTTTTATTATAAAAATAGCTACATGCGTATGAATTTGTAAAGGTGGCCATTTAATACCACCATATGGAGTAGGATTACAGATTACCTTGAATTAATATCAAGAATCTAATTTGACATTAAGTGAAATAAAAGTGAGCAGGAAAAGTGAAGACGCACCACAATCTTTCTTCCGTCAAGAAGTAATTTAGAACCATTGTCTACAAATGATTGGATCACCCTTGATATAAGTTCCTTAACCTGAAGATACCAGATATCAACATAGAATGTAAAAAAGATAACAACTGTTAATAATCGCTAACATCGGAAATTAAGAAATTTATTCAGATCTGTCAGTTTATAAGCACATGGAAAACCTGCTTGCTGATAACTGGACCAATGTCAACACCTGGTTCTGTTCCAGCATCAACTTTAAGTGCCATTGTGCGCTCCACTAGCTTCTCTTCCCTGAGAAAATAATACCACCACAAATTAATCCTGAATTTTCTTATGAAATTCTCATAAAAAGAATTTTTTTAAAAAAAGAACAAAAAAAAGAACTAATCTTTCATGAAGTTGTCGCTTATTTTTTCATGGCTGGTTATCGATATTACTTGAAACTCTAACAATGAGTGCTAAAATATTTTACATCGATTAGGTTAAAGGTATGTTTCAAAGTTCAAGTGCCCAAAACGAGTGAGTGGGCACAAGGAACCGAATTAACAAAATAAAGAAGGTAGAAGAAATAGAACTATTCACAACATACCAGGACTTTGAGCTTCCAACAAGAATTACAGAGCTAATTGATGTTGACTTTTGTACAGCAGAACCAAAGCCAGCAGAAACCAAAGTATTTAACGTGGCATCCATATTTGCATCTGGCATGACAACTGCACAACTCTTGGCACCAACATTCGTCTGAGAGAATGAGCATAAATCAAATAAATAACATGCAAAAAATTCCAAAGAAGAGCAGGCTCACATGCCAAACAACTAGAGAATTGATTTTACCTGAACTTGCTTACTATTTGCAGAAGCCTTTGCATGGATATACATCCCAGCCTGCAAACATATCATGCATGGTATAAGTAGGCTTCATAACTTCTGTGGTTGCTAGATAGTCATGGTTCTCATGGATGTAAAAGTGTCCCGTAAGTTGTGATCAATCGAGAGAAACATGTGAACTATTAAATACGTGAAGCATTATAAGAAAAAAGAACATATATACTAGTATATGCCCTAAAAGAAGCTTACTGCATCAGAGCCAACATACGACACTGCTTTAATTTCTTCATCATTACACATGGCATCAACTGTGTCCTGCAAACCAAACACTAAATTCTCAGTTGATTATTTCATACACAATAAACGTATCTAACTTTCTATGATGCATCATTATTCACAAGTATGGAATAAACTAGTTTGGAACATCATGCGCCATGAGCTTTTTTATTTTTAAAAGTATTATATTAAATGTTCTGAGACGAGCTTAGAGCTTACATTGGCACCGTGTATGATATTTAGCACGCCATTTGGTAAACCAGCCTCCATTGCTAGCTCTGCGAGATGCATGCACGCCCCTGGAGAAGACAGGGAGGTAGTTAACGAATTACTGAAAGTATTGCCCAAACAAAAATATGAATGGCTTGTAAAAACCTTACAAGAATGTGAAAGTACAGGCATATTTTCAAAGTAAATAAAAGCCACACACATCAATGAACTAACCGTAATATACCACCAACAGGCATTATTATTAGATCAAAGGCGTTGAAGCCATTACATATCAATTACAAAATCATACAAGGCAGTTTTTGCATGAATTGACATTTTACCTGGTGCTCTCTCAGATGGTTTTAAGATAAAGGTATTGCCACAGGTGATGGCAACTGGAAACATCTGCAGAAAATCATGTGAAGATAAGAATCAAAGAGCAGTACCAATATATCGACAAGAACGCATGAAAAGATTATAATACTAGGTATATAAAGTAGATTTAGATTCTACTATATTAATTTTTGCACATTGAATGTAAGAGAGAATCTTTTCTTGCGTAAAAAAGCTTTCCTCCCACAAACAACTTCAGACTTCTTAACAGCGTAGTATATACTACTCTTGTAGGTGACGCTTAGCAAATATGGAATGCTGACATTTATATAACTCAGGTCATCATACTTAAGTACTTGACCAAAATATGAAAGTGTGCAAGTCAAGACACCTGGAGAAATACGAAGCCTACCATTAATGGTATCATGGCTGGAAAGTTGAAAGAGGATATCCCAGCACAGACACCAAGAGGCTGACGGATGTTGTAAGCATCAATTCCATTTGACATATTTCCAGAAAATTCTCCCATTTGCAAAAGTGCCATTCCACAGGCATGTTCAACAAATTCTGTAATCAAAGCTAGAATGTTCAATGACCACAGGCAGCACATGGGTGATGCTAAACTTGAAAGTGGACAATTTTACAGATGCGCAAAATTAACACCACCCAACATTTACAAACATCTTGTGCAATGCAAACAACAATAATAAGAGGAATTTTTGCGTAACATAAATTCAATCAATCATGTAATTGTTCGATTAGATATCAAACAATATTGTTGATACTTTCCTATTCAATCCATTTAAATTTAAGTTCTTTAAGATATACTACTTCTAAATATTTTCAACTGCAAGTAATATAACGTCTTACTCTTTCAGTTTCCATGTAAAAATTTAACTTACCAAGCCCACGTGACACATCATTGAATGCATCCTTTAATGTTTTACCCTGTTCAGATGTAATATTGCCTGCAATCTTATCCTGAAAAATGTTTAATATGAGTCTCGTTAATCAATCTTTAACACAAAATATTTGAAAGTGGAGAGCCACAGGCTTACAATGTCTCTGCGGATAAGATCTTGAAGTTTGAACATAATGCGTTGACGAGTTGTAATGGGTGTACTTCTCCACGATATAAATGCTCTTTTTGCTGCACATACAGCAGCCTTAAGTTCCTCTGCCGTCGATAAAGGAACTTTTGCGACAACCTGCTGTGTAGCCTACAATTTATCATAAATTATTAGCAAAAACAGAAAGACTAAGGTCAAGTTGGCATATGAGACATTCTGTGAACTTACAGGATTTAGAACATCAAGAGATATTGATGAAACTGAATCAATGAATCTACCACCAATGAGACTTGGCACTCTCTGCAATATATAATTCAGAGTTAGAATACTTCAAGATTGTCTAGACTCTAGAATTACTTGAAAGTCCAATCCATTGGCACAAGAATTCAACCCATTCTGGGATCATAGAATTCATTTTTAGAAAGCTGGCTTGTAATTAATGGACTGGTTACTAGATTAGACAACAAAGGCGAAGACAGTGCTTTTGCCACAGAAAAAAAATAATATCTGCACCAAGGTGTCAAGTTTACTGCTACACTACCGGTGGATAACGCTTCCTCCATGATGGTTCAGAGGATGTTGACGGGTCAGAGTTCCCGTCAATAGCTGTACAAGGTCTGAAAGCCTTCAACCGCCTTACTGCAGCAAAGAAAGCACACACGTACATAAGAGGCTGTCATTAATCAACAAACAAATATCTTAAACACTCAGGGACACGTTGAAATATCATGGAGTCTCATCATTAATGCATGAACAGCCATTATAATTATATAACTAACCCAAGGATAAACCAGAAAGCACATAGAACCTGAAGATGGTGCAGTTGAAGGTAAAGCTGTGACATCCCTGTGACGGAGCTTAGCTTTCACATTATACACATGTTTCGGTGTCGATAGTAACTCGGGGTTGGTTTGTCTCATTTTATTCAGGATCTGGCGAGGCTTTAAACCTGCTTCAGTCATCTCCTTAATTAGCAGCACTTCTTTCTCATTGAAGCGGCGGGCAGAAGGATGTTCAGATATGTCCTTCATAGGCTCATGGTTATGGGAACCATTCTTAACCTTAAGCACCCACAAGCCATCCTCCTTCTTCCCAACAAGTTCAAATGGACAATTCGTAAGCCGAGAACCAGATTTTCTTTTGCGCACGGGTTCACCGGTGGATTCATCTACCAGTCTACGCCTGTCCCGATAAACTCCCCCTCTGTCACAACCAAGAACTACAACTTTTTCTTTCTTAGATTGTTTGATCGTGACCACATATCCTTGTGTGAGGCCAAACTCTCCTACATTCTGAATGAGTTCTTCACGATCAATGAAACTCCCAGGCGGAGGCGGCAGCATCTGTGGACCTTCATCGAACTCCATCTAAATTTTCCAGGCAAATTAAGGAATGGAGACCTACAACATGGTGAAGTCAATTAATATCAACTCTGTTCATGCGACCTTCAGAAGTTAGATGCCCTGATGCATGCGAGGACTCGAGACAACTATTTGGTAATCATGGAATAGCAAGAGAAGCACATACATATCGCAATATCTGATATCCTTAATTCAGATGCGCAGCCTAAACCCTTACGATAAGCTCTTCATTAACGCACTAAGATGTAATATGAGATATGATTGTGCACCAGAATTGCACAACAGGAAAGCGCATAAAACTAAAAACTAGAAACGCGATAACCAAGTTGACGTAATCCAGTAGATACATGACAAAAATCAGTGCATCTCTGAACCACTTAAGTCGAAAAACAATTTGTTCTATGACTCTATCAATATATTTGCATATCAACACAACACAGTCGGCCAGTTAGTACTCCCTCCATCTATCAATAATGTTCTCATTTTCACTTTGACCGGTCAACGGTGGTGTTCGACTTTGACTACAAATTAATCTTAAATTATAATGATTAAAATTTTAACAGAATTATATTATGAAATATAGACCTTAAATTCTCATATTTAAAAGCTGTGATTTCGCATAATAAGCAAACAAAACAACACAGGTGGCCAGTTACTACGAAACTAGAAGCCGTGATTTCGCATAACTAGCAAACAGTGAGCTATTCTACATGAATCCTTCAACAACACTCAACAGATTTAACAAGTGAGCTGTGCAATACGATCACAATCACTAAATTAACTAGTAAATAGAACCATAATTCAATCGACTAAAATTGAACAGAGAACAATGTGAATCATGAAAAGCATAGATTGATTTGTGTATGATTTGTATCAAATGGAACTAGTTAACAGATTAACAACAATGACAGTTGTTGTTGCCGTTCGAATTATCGGCGATCCACATGAAGAATAAGCAGAAGAGAGAGGATTGTTACCGGAGGTTCACGGCGGAGGCGAGAGGCCGCGGCAGGTGATCGTTGTGTCGAGAAATGAAAAATTGTTTATTTTGCCGCTCTTTTGTTATTACCGTGAAGGAAGAAATGGAGATTGGAAGAAGCGATTGAGAACTGGAGATAGCGAAAACCCTAATATCTCTCTCTGAATTGAAATTGAATTTTACGAAATTTCTGCCGGATGTTTTTTGTTTCCCTTCCTGTCCTTTTGGGCTCTATTGGGCATTTGGGCTGCATTAGGCTGGGCACGGTTGAACTATCTGGTTATATTGGGTCAGAGAGTATACAACACATTGGAAATTTCTGGCCGAATTACACATATATTTCATTCATTCGAGAATGGTTGCATCATTTATTTTTAATACGAATGGACTAAAATGTAATTGATGGAACAAGTTGTTTTTTGGTGAGGCCATCATAAGTGTCCCTAATAATCAATTTTATAATAATAATAATAATGCTAATTGTAGTTGTTGCCATAATAAACCGGTCATTATTATCCCACATAATTCATCCTACCCCAACTTTGCCATGCACTTGGTGCAAGAAGGATACATCAACATTGATATACATGCATATCCATGTGGATGAGGCATTCATTTGCATGGAATTGCTTTTCCACATATTTGGGTCGGAGAACCGGTACAATAGTTGTATCTTTGTTTATGTCTTGTAATTGTCAGTTAAACTCGTATCAATTCAGGTACAATAGTTGTATCTCTGTTTATGTCTTGCAGTTGTCAGTTAAACTTGTATCAATTTGCATGCATAAGCCGACAACATTGAACAATGTTTAATTGCTGGAAAGAGTTTAAAGCTACATTGAAAATAAGTTCAACAAAAGAGTTTATTTTATTTCCTTCCCAAACTGAAAAATGATTTTGTAACACGTTCAATTTAGTGTTATAAGCCGACAGTTTCACAACTATGTTGAGAATTATGTTATACCACATTTAGCTCAATATATCAAATGTTGAGATAAATGACGTGACAACATTCTACTCACATAGGTGATGTTTTGTGTCTCTTTCCAAATCTGATTCTATACCAATGTGTCCAAGTATATTAAGAACAATAGTTGTATATTTGTTTATGTCTTGTAATTGTAAGTTAAACTCGTATCAATTCAGGTACAATAGTTGTATCTCTGTTTATGTCTTGCAACTGTCAGTTAAACTTGTATCAATTTGCATGCATAAGCCGACAACAGTGAACAATGTTTAATTGCTTAAAAGAGTTTAAAGCTACATTGAAAATAAGTTCAACAAAAGAGTTTTTATTTCCTTCCCAAACTGAAACATGATTTCGTAACACGCTCAATTTAGTGTTATACGCCGACAGTTTCACAACTATGTTGAGAATTATGTTATACCACATTTAGCTCATATCAAATGTTTAGATAAATGACGTGACAACATTCTACTCACATATGTAATGTTTTGTGTCTCTTTCCAAATATGATTCTATACCAATGTGTCCAAGTATGTTAAAAACATTCTAACGTGTTGAAGTGCCTCTAAATTGTTCACCAAGTTTGGCAGAAGACAAAATCTTACTTTGCTATAAATAGAAAGTTTGTTGGAGAAGACCAATGCTTACTTTGTTATAAATAGAACATTTGTTGGAGAAAAGCAAGCTTGAAAAGTGGTGTTTGTTAAAAAGTCAAGGCGGTTGTGACCGGTTCTCAACAGCTCTTCACATTAGGAGGATGGTCTAATGGTTATTGGCTAGGAAAAAGTTAATCAACGGTTAAAGACGTTTGGATCATGTTTTACGGTTGTTTGAAGATCTCACTCTACACCAAGTGTTCTACCTTGATTTTCAAGAGTCTTACCTATATATACAGATCGACTAATCAAAAGAATAGACACACACTGACCAACACTGAGACACTACACGATCACATCAGTCTGAAGTAGAAACACACACTCTCTCACACTAGCTAGAGTTGAGTAGAGATTATGCAATCTATCATCAAAGCACTACTTTGATAGAGTTGTATCTTTCACTAAGTTTGATCATATCCACTCTCATTGCACCTAACTCTTTGAGTTAGGAGATAGACACAAGTCTCTTTTACGATGCCCCTCCTTGTGTATAGTTAATTGAGTTTGTGCATTGCGTGCCGGAAACCATCCAAGGTGTGTTTGGTGATTTCATTTTAGATGTGCTAGTAATCTGTTGGCCCTGAAGGCACATTAGAATTTAGGAGTAATCTTATATGTTATTCCTATTGATTGAAAAACTCTTCCATGTATGTGTCTTTTACTTTTATTGTTTTTGTACCTTTTCATATTTTGTTGAGTTATATATTGTACAACATTTAACCGAGACTACATAATTTACAGTAATTTTATTTGTTTCTACTATTTTTGTGTCTTACATTTATTTATTATCTCTCCTACGCTTCCGCACCAAATCATCACTAATTTTAAGTTCAATCTTATTAAACAATGAGAAAAATTAAAGTTAAGTAGAGTTCTCATCTTGATTGCACAATATACAAACACTATTACCAAATAGGCAAATACCATATTAATTCAATCTAATGGGTGTAGCAAACTTGTCATCCATGGTTAACCACACAAAAAAAAATGAACACTTGCAAATGATTTCGGCTTCCATATTCTCCAAAAAGACCATTGAGCCACAATAATTCATTATTTATTTATTTACAATCAGTTGGTTGTAAACAAATTTCATGAACAAGCCATTAATGGTATGAGGCCAGATGATTTAATCATCAGGGGTTGGATTTATCATCTTAAATTCATGCGTATGTGCTTCATTTTAGTCAAGGAACATCGACATTAATTTCATGATATGCGTATTTGTCTGTTTAAATTAGCGTCATGAACAACCCAATCCAAATAACAGGGAGAAGTCAATAGATTATCATACTCTTATAATCTTTTAGTCGAATCGGATGAGGACCATAAGCACATTATATTAATTTGACAACCAAATTAAGACACTTATTTACTATACATTTCCGGTCGAAATACCTATAGTCTTTTATAAACACCGTACCATAAGTTTTCATAATTGACCTTATATTTATCCATCTATCTATTTTAGGTGTAGATCGTCTCCCAGAATACTTACTCTAACATATTTGCCAAGATAATTTTTCAACGACGTAAACCATTAAACAACTGTTATATTATAATTAACCAAACATATTTATAAAACAAAACAAAATACTAAGCATACTTCTTTTCCATGAATAATAGACTAATAAAATTCTAGATAAAATACACTGCCTCCACATCACATTGTTTCTCCCATCACAACAAAATCACCAAAATTTTACTAACTAACTTGTGAAATTAATTACAATTGAGCATATTGTTTTAATTTGCCACCCGGCTACAAATGCTTCCAAATGCTTTGACATTGAACTACCAAATTAATACCTACTAGTTCACAACCCGTCGAAAATCGACGGATATATTAATTTTATACTTTTAATATTCCCTTGATGATTTAAATAATAATCTAGTTGATACAAATTCATCGCCTATATTAATTTTGTGCGTCTAATATTTAAATTAAATACTTGTAAAAAATTTGAATAACGATCTAGTGCAGAATCCGTCGAAAATCGATAAGTTTATTAATTTTGTGCTTTTATAAAATAACGATCTAGTTGATACACAAATTCATAGTTGTTAAGTAATAAGTTGTTTATATTTATCAAAATGTGTCCAAATTATAAAGTCACGTGTCATAGATTACAGAAAAGCTCCTCGTGGGTGAGTTCGTGACCTTAGGTGATAGGTTTCATGATTATCTCATACTCCCTCCATCTATCTTTAATTGTCCCACTTTAACTTGAGTCAATAAAATAAGTCTCACTATTTTAATAATTTATATACGCCTTAAATTGTCCCACTTTTACTAATTTTTAATTGTATAATTTATATCTTTAATTGTCTTACTTGTACTGATTTTTATTTAATTTATTTTTCAAATGGAAATGGGACTATTACTCATAGATACCAAAAAAGAAAACACATGGGACAATAAAAGATAGATGGAGGGAGTAATGTGCATAATCATCATCTTTTAATATGTAAGCATTTATCAAATTTGGCTCAAACTATAAAGGCACACGTCATAAATTACAAAGACCCTGCCTTTGCTATACGAATTTGTGATATAGGTCATGGTTACCATTAGAATCTCATATGGTGTAGGATAATTGTCTTATATGTGATGATATTTCAAAAATTGGCTCAAACTCTAAATTCTCATATCATTGTTTACAAAAACCTCCCCGTGAAATTTGAATTTGTGACTTCGTTGATAAGTTTCGTGATTAAAACCTCATATGGTGTATGATCACCAACCATCATCTCTTGAGATGTGATTATTTATATATAAAAAAAGTACCCTATTAACATTTCTAATAACAAAAAAGACCAGCTTAGTTTTTAGTTACATTTTAGTCCAAAATATTGACCATTTACTCTTGCAATATTGGATTTCTCAGCCGCCAAACAATCCTTAGGATTTAAAATTTAAAAAACCACGTCGGAGCTCTGCCGCTCCAGATCGGAGCTAGCAGCTCCAATTTGGAGCTTAGCTTGAAGCTCCGACCTGGAGCTTTTGCATGGCACAATCCATTATTTAAGTTTTAATGCAATAAGATGATGACTTCCCTGAATCTCTCTGTTTTTTTTTTTTTTTTTCTCTTTGGATTGTCTCTGTCTTGTTCAACCATGGACGTTCCCAATTCTTCTGTTGTCAGTGACGACCAATCCTTCCTTTCTGAACTAGCCATGCCCGGAAGACGCTCAATTCGTGCGGATTACAACGAGCTACTCAACCGCAATCTTGAGTCAAACTCAGGATCCCCACAGTTTCATTATGAACTTTTAATCGTAGACATGAAATATGTAGTACTTTATCTCGTTGGACTATCGCTTTAATATTGCAAAGTTTTTAAAGTCTTAAATAAGTGAAAAGTTGAAAAAATTATAGGTTATGTTGATATTTTATCGGATCATCATAAGATATCTACAAATTCAACTGACCCGATACTGAATTAATCAAAATCCGATCGGAGCTTTGGATTAAATTACAAATTTAGTGATTTTCTATCCAAATCCGAAAAAAATTCAATTGGATAAGATCGGATTTATTTTGCCTCACTTTCATTTTCCTCTATTATTTTCTGTATTAAAGCCTTGAAATTAAAGGAAAAATGTGGATTGGAAGAATTAAGCGGCTGAGAACTAGCGATAACTCTAACCTCTTAATTGAATTTCACGAAATTTTTGTCAAGTATTTTTAATTTCCCGTCGTCCTACTCTTGGGGCTATTAGGCGAACATAAGCCTGGGTTATGTCTCATTATCTGAGTATGTATATGTTGAGTTAGAGAGCGCCCATATTGAACCCATAAAAATTTATGTCCTATATATGTTACGAAACCCAATCAGAAATTAACAATTTATATTTTGGAGGACTGGGCATATTCCACTTCAACCTACCTGATTTACACGACTACATTGCAAAATTGACAATTCGAGTTTAGTGTTATTAGCTTAATTTGCACAGTGACACAGTGTTTCTTAGCGAACTGAAAATAGATGGAAATCTTGCCAAACACGAATTAGATGCTTTCATCCGCAATGTCAATTTTAGTGTTTTGACAAGAAAACCTTCACCGTACCGACTTTACAAATATGTTTCTGCTAGACCATCAAAATTCCCTTATACAGTACCAAAAATCTAGGGGTTAGATCTAGAGAAACATGAGACCGATCTACATGCTTAGACAAAATACAATGCGCGCGGCACGTACTTTAAAAATGATTAATCATGGCCTAACCGAAGCTCCAAATCCAATTCCTCCTCATTCAGCATGCAGATTTGTCCATTCAATTTCATCTCTAGTAGTACATCACGATCCTCCTTAACTTCCAAGCCCGAGCTCAATTGATCAACGTGCTCTTTACGTATGCTACTAGAACCGGAACCATCTGGTAAACATGCCGCGTAACTCATCACGTGTGATGTAGAATCATCAAGATTCTTGAATTGATGACGATGATCATCATAACTTGACACAATCGCAACTTGAGGACTAAATAGTACTGCAGTTGCAGGGGGCGTGTTCTTGGATCGCTGTTTCCTATGGATGTTCATGTGTCCGCCCAAAGCTTGTGGCGTGGTGAAGCCCCTCTTGCAAAACTCGCACTCGTAATACCGTCCTAGACCGATGATTTCATGCCTCTTTTCTTGATTCATCGTACTAAATTGATGGAGAAAAATGGTAGTGGATGGAGATAGTATTTTGTGAAGAAAAAAGAAGAAGAGTGTGATGGAATAGACCAATTATATATTATTAGTGGAATAATAATAAAGAGTATTATAAATTTATAATTAAGCTGCATGTGTAGTATTGGAGAAGGAATTAAAGGCATTTGGGGACAAGCTAGCTAGAGTACGTACGTATACGTAGTGTTTTGAATTTTGGTTGAAAACAGACCCTTGATAGGTACTCCACTCCACTCTACTTGATACTTAAGGATCGTGTACGGCTGTGTTATTATTATTCGAAAAACAAAGTATCATGGGATACACTTCATTTTTAAGTTAATTAAAAAGAAATCGAATAGCGATGTTTATAAAAGTATAATGTTCGTAACAGAATGTATTCTTGTGTTCATGAAAAGTAATGTTATTTAGTAAAAGAACTACTAATATTTTTGACAATAATCTTTATATTTATAATTTTGTGTCGAATGATGATTTTTACTTAAAATCCCTTGGTCAAAATGTATACTTTCATGTAGAAAACAAAACCGATTTGATGCACCATTTCGCTTGCTTTCAACCACCCATTAACCACGGGTGCCCTTCGACTTCCATTGGCCTCTCTAGTTATAATCAACTTATCACCCTCTAATATAACTCTTCTCTCCTCTTTAGACTTGGATTTATCTTATAGTAAGATGACTGAATTCAAAAATATAAATTTTCAAGGTTATTTTTTATTAATTATCCACTATTAATTAATAAATTACCGCTTAATTAGTTTTAACATTACGTAACACATATATCCTCGGTTAGTGACAAAACGAGGATAAGCTTGTACAAACTTTATTTATAGGATACTAATGTATGTTTGTTTCTTTAAAAAAAAAAAACATTACGTAACACATAGATTATTATTCAAGTTGGTTTGGGCCACATAAATTAAAGTGAATAAAACCGCGTTGAGTTTTCTGCAAAACATCAGTCCAATCCACACGTCCACATATTGAAACCAATATGTCATTGTGGGCTAGCTATGCATTTAGAGGCAAATCTTGACAGCAATGTGTGAATTTAATTTGTGAATGAAATGCAGTGAACCGAAAAGGACTACATTAATTCATACAGTATTGCACTATATCTATTGTACAAATGCACAATGTGCGATATATCCTACTGTGCTAGATTAAGTCAATTTTCTGTCTAAAGAATCAAATTATCAGTTCAATATTGCTTTCATTACTGAGTTGTTTTTTATTTTATAAATAAATTCATATTAGTTTAATTTTTTGCAGACGAATCGAATAATACATAATCGGTAGCAAGTGATGACATTTGATTTCCATTCCATTCTATGACCCACACAAATCACCATATCAATATATACACAAATCTATATACCATTCCAAATCCAGCCATGTCACTTTCAATTTCATGTCCAATTGTAATAGTGACGATCATTCAAGCAGAAATTTGTGTCATGTCATGCACATCGTATTCGTATATATAATCAATAATGTTGGTTGATATTTTACAACTAAAGTTAGTGCGGGGTAAATATTTACTTACTACGTGAGACTCGGTTAAAGGCAGTTTGCTAAAACTCAAAAGACCGGTTTAGTGATTTTACACTTATTACACTCATCAATTCGATAAAATGTACTGCTAGATCATGACCATCACTAAGTCACAAGGGTGTCATTTCAAGAAGAAGTAAAATGCATGTATGGTATATAGTAATTAATGTAAAATGTACAAGAAGTAAAAAAACAATATCCAAAACACCAAGTCACAAGGGTGTCATTTCAATTCATCCCTGGCTGTGCCCCAATGAACAAATTAAAGGGTATCCATCAATGTGTGTTCCAATTGATTCCAATGTCATGAAAGTGTCTAACTTTATGTAAAATAGTTTTGAACGAGGCCAAAAGAATCAGTTACTAAAAAGGGAAAGGTTATGATGGCATATTGTTGGGAATGTGCAAAAGAAAAGAGAGAGAGAGGGGGGCGATGGGACTGGTACGATTTATTCTTTACTACCGCACAATATATTATAGCCCATATATTATAACAACGGGTATGTAACAGTAGGACGATTCGTCAAATTAAAACATGTACGATTTATTGTTTGCTACGCTATGACATGTTGTACATCAAAATATATACAAATGTGCCATGAGCCCACGACAATAACTGCAGTACTAGTATAAGTTGGAAAAAATAGAGAGACGGGCAAGAAAGAAAGAAAAGAGGTCAAAATGAATTATAAAGTGATGGATATATGTTGTATCTTACTTGTCCCCTGGCTAAAATTTATGATGAGGATATATATATATATATATAGCTCTCATCAAGTACAATGATGTATTAAACTCATTTGACACTTTTATGAAAGGTATTCAATCAGCTGAGAGACTGAAATGGACTTTCTTTAACTTCATGTGTTTCAGTATCACCAATTTGGACATTGCACTTGTACTCCAATGAATGCTTGGTTTCACCATTTGCTGCTTTCAGAATAAATGCCTTGTGAATGAATGAATATATATTAGTGTGACAGCAATGAAAAAGAGGAAGAAAACAAAAGGAAATGAATGATATGTTCTGCATTTTAGATTATTTTACTGTAGAATCATCGGTTGTTGCTAGTACAAACATATGCAATAGACAATATTACATCATGAAGAACTTGTAGTGTGGACGTTGGCATATAAGAAAGACTACATTTAACTATTTAAGTGAGCAGTGTGTTGTGGAATGCAGTATAAATTAAAGTCTAAGCGGTAAATGGCACTACCATATGTAAACGTGTGGAGTAATACAGTGACCGTTAAAATGCATAAAAACATTTCGACCATGTAAACGTGTTGTTTGGTATGAGGTATTAGAGACACATTTGATGATTGATTTGATTGATGATAAATCGCACATCATCTAATATTTTTGGCAACACATGCCACCACCTACGTACCCTGATTTTGTATTTCTATTTCATAACACAATCGAGGTCCCATTTCAGTCCGCACCCTCTACAAAAATGCACTGGAGTTGAATTTCATAATTACACACTCGCGCTACCAAGCAACGCATTTGGCCAGTCAACCATTATTAAAGATATACAACAATTGCCCAAACCATGTCTGCCTATGATCCATAGAATATATATATATACAAACACTTCCATTATTTTTTTTTGTTTTTTTAGAAAGTTATACTTCATCCGTTTCATTAATAAGTTTCTAAGGGGATTATTTATCGCGATCTTTGATCACGTATAACTTTTAAATTAAATTGTATCAATATAAATTAAAAGTTGATTATAAAAATATACTCCATTTAGTTTCATAATATAATTTTATTATATTTTTCTCTAATGTAATTTAGGAGTTATACGTGGTCAAAGGTCGCGATAAATAGTCCACTTAGAAACTTATTAATGAAACGGAGTATAATAGATCTATTTCATGTTCATGATGTTTCGATAAAAAAATGTACCTGTATGTACAAAAGCAAGACGCAAGGATCTTCTTCTTTTATTGTCTTTTCTTTTTATTTTTTATTTTTTATTTTTTTCGCCAGAAAGAAAAAAGCAAATGAAGAGCATAACCCTAGTCTATATTTTCTAGATGAATGAAAACTTGATCACTGGTTCGCCTAAGTAGTACTTCGTCTAGATATTCATTTTATCTAGCCAACATATATATATAATTTGCTAAACTCCAACTTCTAGTATATAACAATTTGCTGAAAGTTAAATTTGCGATGTAAATTGTTATCGAGTGGCAGAAATACATTTTTCAAGCACTTTTAGTCTTACTTATCATCGTATACTAGACAAAGATTCTATACAAATTGTTGAGTGATCAACTACGTACATTTTACCAACCATTATTGAAAGATCTTCCTACAATCAAGAGGATGACTAAATTTATAATTAGAACAATCACATCTCCTAAATCCTAATCCAATTAAGAGTACTCCAAGCAAGAATTAAATCATCATTGTAGCTAAATCAAAACATTTTTTTTTTTTTTTATTTGAAGTGTAAATCAAAACATTAGTAATGCATAGATGAAATTAAACAACTGAAACTGGATTAAAGCATAATTAAGTACAGTACTGAAATGCTGCTGCTACATAATGAAATTCAACCTAGCTAATTAATTCAATAACCAAGTCTAAGCTCCAAATCCAAATCTTGATCCTTGTTTGCATGATCTCCAACAAATCCCATGCCCAAACCCAACCTCATCAACTGATGATCATCATTTGAGACCTTCAACATCCTAGCATCTTTCTGAATACCAATCTCAAGCATTGTTCCTTTGTTCTTCTTCCCCCTATCTCCTCCACTAATCTCCAGAATACGAGCCTGTGAATGCCCAATGACCGGAACATTCTCCAACGGGAAGTACCCGGTTCGTTGTTTCCTAGCTGCAGGAACTGGACCCAGATGAAGTTCTTGGTCCGGTGAAGCCGGAAAATCTGGACTGGACATGACACGAGAGAATGATGATGAATGGCATGCTGCACTAGGAATAACCTTAGCTGCTGCAGGAATGTTAGGGTTAGGGTTTGGAGAATCTAGTAGTGAATTAGGTGATGAGAGCCTCATTCTAGCCCTATCTCTCCTGTGAACGTTCATATGCCCACCAAGGGCTTGTGCAGACTTGAATTCTTTCCTGCAGAAGCTGCATCTGTAGTTCCTTTGCGGCCACGAGAAGCCGTAATCTCTGTCTTTCTCAAAGCTCAAATTGGTGCTGTCTCTTTGTTCCCTGACAACCCTCCCATCAACAGCAGTACTACTCCACTTCCACTTCTCCATTTCAACTCTTCAAAGTGATAAAAAGAACACACTCTTCAAATGAAGACTAAAAGCTAGAGAACTAAAGAAGTGGTGAACAAGAGAAGCATATTTCTTTTTGGTACAAGTGAGGGAGATAGAATGAGCTAGCTAGCTAGGTTGTATTTATGTATCAGTCAACCAATACAAGAAGAGAGAAGATCTTTTCAAGTACATTGAATAAGGGTCATTATAATGAAGAGGATACTAGCTATAGTGTGATGGTAATTGATAAGATGAAGAGAGTTATTAAGTGGTTTTCAACAACTGGGAATTGTCTGTTGCCAAAACTAGGGATTGCTTAAGGGAAGAGTGGAGTGGCTATAGGGTTTCAGTGGGGTTCTTTTTATACCAAAAATGGGTTAAATCTAGTGGATGTTTGGCACTCTTCACATTATTATTCATGCTTTTGGCAGCTGCAGAGAATTAGTATGATGATATGATATTTAATTTTCTCTCTGTTGTATTAAATGTTTCTGCTAGATATACACACACACACACACACACACACACACATGTTGTACAACATGATGGTTTTTTCTTTGAGTACCTCATATACATAGAGTTGATTACAGAACATTAGTAGAATTATCACATTAGGACATGGACAAATTCCATACACACAGGCTACATACATAAGTACGTACTAGTGATGTAATTAATTTTACAGTACTTTCATTTTATGCATCTCCTTTTATATTATTACTTATCTTGGGAGCTTGCAGTTTCTTCTATGCTACATGTTGTATGCATTTGTTCCATGGCATAGAAGAAACCGGATTGTGCTTATGACTTCCCCCCTTTCTTTTCCTTCCGAATTGAAGTACGTACTAGTAAAATTCTTTAGAGACAAGTGAGGCCAATAGTTCCTATACAAGCCATGGTGCCTTAACTGGCTAGTTGGGCAAGTTTTCCGGTATAAATTAACAAACCAATGCTTCATTCATAATATGCATTTAGTACAGCATTTTGTAAATTAAATAAGGAAACCCCTGTACAAGAAAAAGTGTATAGGCTCTGAACTTTAAGCATCAACTAAAACTGGATAATATAGAGAAGTTCAAAATCAGTACTACAGTCAAAAGGCACAAAAAGGAACAGCCCAAGAGAAAATTTTCTAACATGAGATTTCCAAGCTTTGTTCAACCACCACTTGGAGCATTGACAATTCACAAATCTATTACATGTATATGTATTACGACAATGTCACAAAATTTACGGGAGTTCCAGAACAGTAGCTGGACTTATTGCATCAAAGTGAAATCTCCCATCCATGTATATAGTCACAAAAGGACGGGAAAATAGAAGCATTATTCGTGTGTGAGAACGGCTGACAGTAATACAAACTAATTTTGCCACCATTGGCAAGTATATGACGATACTACCTCCATGTTCTTTCTATAGTACCTATTTAAACCATTTGTGTTTAAAATGGCTTGCAATGTGCTGCTATGAACTAAGAAACGCATCCAAAGTATACATCTACATGTTCCAGTATGCTTCAATAGTTGGTGCTGAGAGTATGGAAGCTCTGTAACAGTAAGATGTAGAGCAGAGAAATCCAATTAGATCGGTTTTGATATAAATTAAGTACATTGTGTGCAAATTATAGGTCACTTACCACATGCCTTGTAGACGTGTTTCTTCTGATAATAAGAGTGTTCGAGCAGAGAATGCATGAAAATTTGCTAGTGTGATTATTCTACTTGTGGCAGTAAAAAACTAAAACCCGAATTTTCACGAATAAGTGGCGGTGGTTCAATGTCTAAGATATCAAACCGGTCCATTGATTTGGACATATCATCGACTGAAAATGGTATGCTGCAATGTGAAATAGATCAGGTAAGTTACAGCATACTTGGTTCAAACAATAAAGAGCCACTGGCCAAGAGTGGGATAGGAAAATTTTCACTGTTCAACCTCGAATCATCATCAAGTAAGAAAGAGCTACTGACGGCATTGTTTGAATCCTCTGTCATTAACACCCTCATGTTGGATATTACCTGTGAGAAAAAGAAAAAAAAAAGGAAATGACAATGCTGAGGTTAACAAAACTAAGCTGCTAATTATGCAAGCACATCATTCAGAAAAATATTTATTTTAGAGGCAACCTAGCATCTTAATATGTGCAGGTATAATCATCATATTAGATGATGCAAACATATAATCCTAATGAGCAACCACATCAATACTAAATGGTCATTTATCTTCTGCATTTTCTCCATTGGAAAAATATCAGACAATATATTGACAGATGAATCCATTTATAAAAGCATCAGCGAATACTTACATCTGGGGACAAGCTATGTGTGCCATATTTGTCATCCCAGTACATTGTACTGATTCGGTACAGCTGTTGTATACTGAGCACCTGTCGAAGATGGGAAATTCAATAGATGAAGACACGTACATGATTTCTTTTAAGTGTAAACTTATGTATCTATTATGCAATGAAATTAGATAATCACATCTGTAACAAAGTATGAAGAAGTAAGTAAATTAGGGGCAGGGGAGCGGATCTTAAACATAAACACTGCATGGGGATTACTTACTGGACATAGATCATGACTAATTTCATCCAGTGTTTTCTTCGGCTTCTGATGTATAACCTGTTACATCAATAACCCATCAAGTAAAGTTGCAAACAAACAAACTTGTCCTAATACAGTGCAGTCATGGGTTAACTACTTAACTTTGCCAGGGAAAAGAAAAAACCTCTGTTTTTTTCACTATTAAAAGCATTGCAATATGCAAGCAATGAATGAAAATGAGCATACCAAGAATCCAATAGCTTGTCTTATATGTTTGAGCTCGTCCCAGGCTGAACCTGCATACTGGAAGAATATGTACCAAATTTAGCAGGAGAGACTGACAGCGAGAGTATTCTTCAGGGATTAATTCAATTGAAATTAAATAAACCTCATCAGTTGCTTTATAACACCAGTGTTCCAGTTCAGCCAATCCAGCTTTGACATATTCACCATTGCTAAACGAACAGCATTCTCGTCTTAATAAAAGACTGCAGCCAGAATGAAACGTTCAGCTTTGGTCAGTATGGGGTTCTGCTTATGAGCTATAGCAGTAAATGAAAGATGAACAACCATATAATGTACATCACCTGTTGAACAATTGAACGTTGATGAAAGAAAATATCTGGGTGAACACTTTTCGAACCAAAAATGGAGGTACCTGAGATAGATTGCGATAATTTCCGTCATTTAATATATCAAAACTAATAACAAGCAAATAGCTTAGCCTAAGTACCGGAAGGTAATTACTAGCATAAATATTTAAATGACAAATGAATTTTATTTTTTGAAAAGTATAATAAAGCTACAGAGTGACTAAATCTAAAATTCAATTTAAAATCTCATCTACTGAATCTTACTCATTCAACTTCAATCTGGTGCACACTTTTGCCACTCTTTAATTAATTCATTTAAATGTTAAATGATCATTTTATTGTTTTTTCTTTCTTCTTTACTTCCTTTTTTTTCAATATACTTCATCTCCTCTTTTCCTAACTTATCTTATTTAAAGATTTTTCTTTTTTTCAATCATGTCAATCAATGGGGAAGTACTTTACTTGGCAACTATTTGAGAGTTGCAAAGAACCTGACGTGTCTTTCCCTTGATTGTTAAACTGCCAACTCTAATGCATTTGGATAAACAAATACTACAAACAATAAAGCGAAGAGTAAACAAATAGATGAATTCATAACTCATGAAGATGTAAAAAATGTCCTTACATGATTTGTTTTTAGCATGTTTAGGAAATTTCCGAGGCTCTTTACAATCCCCTGCCAGTGAGCAATTAAAATCTCCTGTGCAGCAGCATTTGCTAGAACACGTGCTGTTGACCCCTTCACTAAGTTTGCTCTTGATATTCTCGGTGCCTAAACCATCAAAACGACAAAAAAGCAAGTAGCGGATGAGAGAAAGCAACTTTTACCACTACATATAGGTATCACCTTTTATAACCATATATCTTCACTAATTGTATGTAATATATAGTATTTATCATCACCTGGATGCATAATCCCAGTAGTGGAGATATCTCTTTCTTCAAATTATCGCGTATCATCCCATAAATTTTCTCCACATACGCAGTCAACTGCTGCTTGAACAATAATGCAGGATATTTGGCTTCTACTTGGCGCAACGTACCAGCAGAATCATCGTTCAACAGAGAGAGATTAACGCTATGAGGAGTGCCACGGAAACTCTAGGGAATGGTAGTAGATAATCAGAAAACTTTATCCATTGCTTAGAATATCAAGTTGAACATATGAAATTATCTTTTACCTGCGTCATTCTCCCGAAGAGTGTAGCAGATGGAGATCGCCGATGTGTTGGGGCAGTTCCAGCAGCTCCACTAGCTTTCAGTGTACGTTGAAGCAGCAACAATAGAGTTGAAGCATTGGACAGCCAATAGGCCAGGGTATCATTATTTTCCTGGGTCTTCAGTAAAAGACATCAGATATGAAAGGACAAAACAGTTTTTGAAAGCATGCTTATCACATTGAAAAATGCATGTAGCCTGCGCCAAATCCACAGTATTGAATTTATTGCATAGACCGTGTGTGTATTTTAGTAACCCTGCACCAACCCTTCATTTTTGCCAAATATGAAGAATTTTGCACAAAAGGATCGCCGTGAATTTGGAAAGTGAGGGGTTTCAGTCAAGAGCTTCTAAAAACAGCGAGGAAATCGATCCCGTAAGCATCACACTGTAAGAATTGGTGCAAGATGCATATAACACTGGGGTATGTATGCTATTATCTCGTATTAATCTAGCACTCATACCTCAATAGCGTGGCCAATGGTCTGAATTATCCTGTCAAAAATGCTTGTTCTCTCAACCTCGAATGAGCGCCACTGCCTAAGGCACTTGTAGATAATGCAAGCTGCGACAGGTCTACCTTTAGAGAAGCCCAAGTGCTGAGCAACACACCGAATGAGCAAATCTTGATACTCTTGTTGCTTCTCGTTAAGAGACTTTTGAGGCCTATCATCCATCTCTGACTCCCGTAAGTTCATTGAAGAACTATGCAATTCCTATACCAATAACAGCAAAAAGTTAAACTTTCTAAAGGCATTCCGCAATGGACAAGCTGGTTAAAATAACGGATTCTACTTACAACATGAGATGTTTTTGAGCTTTCAACCCGCTGCCAAATTTCAACAAAGCAAAAGTACATGTTAGCGCAGAACAATTGTAATGTTTCCCAGTTTTATGAAACAATTCATGGATTACCTGCATTATTGACCTTGAACTTCTTGATAGCAATTTATTATTCTGTGCCATGGCCAGAGCCTGCTGGCGAAGAACTTTGTTCTCTGATTCTAAGTTAGTAAGCTTCTCTTCAAGCCTGGCAGAAATAAAAAGCTGACATTAAATGCATCCAACAAAACACTTAAAAATATAACAAAGAGAAGCATATAGCACTCACGATATTCATCTAAAAAATCAGAAGCATCTTGGTTAGGTTATTGAGAAGAATATTAGAAAAGTTATGTTGAAAAAGAAAAATGCAGAGATAAACAGATTAATCTGCATAGCAATACTCGGAAACGAAGGTTAGGGATTTTGGTCTCACATTAATTGAGTTGACATGCACCATGCTTTCAAAACTAAATGCTATTTTCTATGCTAACAAGCAAAATTTAACTTCTTTGGAAAAAAAGAGTAATTTTGAATATTATATATAAATATTTTTCTTTAATACATAAATTATTATTTACCCTGAAGAAATACATGTGGAAGAGTTAGCATCCACAGTTTATAATCCTAGGAAACAAGACATGCATGATTTTTTTGCTAAGTACGACTAATCCATGAAAAATAAAGAAGTTTGTAAATGAAAAGCATGTGCTAACGATAAGTGTCCATCAACATTGCACATACTTACACTAGAAGTGATCAGTGGCTTCATAGGGGTTACTACGAAACAAGTTAAACTCTCAAAGTTTAGACCAAACCTAACCCACTAAATTTCTTTAGAAAATGAAGAAAAACTAAAAACGAAAAAGGAAAAGGAGAAAGAGAGACAAACATCATTGGGTGGGTTTCAATACATGCCTTCTATAGCAACAGAGTGACATACACCTGATTGACAATTGGAACTTACAGCATCAGAGAAGAATTCATTCACCGTCAAAAATATCTTTTTGGGCACACTCAATGAAACAAAGTAGATTCCAGGATCAACTCCTTTGAGTAGTGAATGTCAAATCATTCTTCTTTAACCTTTTCTTTTAATTAAAGATAGACTGAGCAAGTTTGGATTGTACCAGATTGCACACGATCAACATAGATGTGTTACTGTTGACATCTAATGTTAAACAAATAGTATGCTGTCAAGGTCAAGCTGAACGTACCGTCTCTAGTATCTTTTATAACTCAACTAAAGAGTACATAAGACTAGCAGTAAGGTGCAACCAATACTGTGAGCATTGCTAATACCGGTGAAAATTTCCATCTAAAACGAGGCAAGTGTAACAAACATGAACTTCACAATCAGAATACGGCAATGTTTATCAAGATGGGTTACAGACACTGATAAGGGCTCAAGAAGCATCTTGAATACAGATAAACCTTGATCAACCTTCTGTATTTTCTTTGAGCTGTACTTGCCTGAGAATATCATTTCTGTAGCCCAACGGGGAACCATCTAAGATGTTCCATAGTCCTCTTTCTTTACAAATCTATTCTACTACGTACTATTTGATTTCTATGCACCCAAACCAATCCAAGGAGATAAAACTTCGATTAAGTTTATTAATAGAGGAAACAAGTTTATCTATCGAGGACTTCTGAACACAAGGCTTTAACCTATACGAGATCATCAGGGGAATGTGTGTCTGCGTGTGTTAGGGGGGTGACAAAGTTCTATTGATGGCAGCTGCAAGGAGCACAGCAGCTCAGGATTTACCTCCTACTAATCATTCAAAAAAAAAAAAGAATGAAGATAATGGTTTTTTTTTAACTCTATTATTCCATCATAGTACCTGCTGTGGAGCAATGGTACAAAAGAAGCTGAAAAAGAGGAGATTCATCATCACTGTTTACCAAGAAAGAGATAGGGACCGAATGCTTCAAAAGAGGAGGAGATCCATCATCATTATGTCCACATTCCTAGATGTCTCATTGTTTGCCTGTTTCCCCCTGTCTGCATAACAGGATTCCCATATAGGGACTACAAGAAAAGGCAAGATTTGGACATAGGATTTTGCTTGTCAGTGGATATTGAAAAATGCTTGATAAATTTTAGTTTCACCATCTTTGTACAGGGTTGGCATCTTCTCAAGGTCTCCACCAAGACAATGATCAGATGGCCTATAAAGGAACAGAAACATGAAGAATAAGTTGGGAGGGGCTTATAAGAAGAGATGATAGACAAGTGCCTGACAAGGACAAAATGCTGAAATTTGAGATTCAAAACCTTACCGGATACTGGAGATGTGGAAGACAACAAGCTGAGATAAAAAGAACTAGAATTTGCTGTTTATGCAAGCCATCCACTGGTACTGATGTGGGAGGGGGACTTGTGTCTTTTCACCCAGGGAGAACAATTTAAGAGAGGGACTACCAGACATGAAGTAATTTAGAACCTAGAAACCTATTGATTTCAATATAACATTCCAACTAACTCCCATATGCTGAAACCAGCATCCATCAAAACAAAACACACATTGAATTCAATTTCTTTTACTTCACCATTGAAAAAAAAAAAAAAAAAGTTCACAGGATATCTTAAAAGTTCCATTTTAATTGTCCTTTTCAGTTGTGGTATATAAAGATCCAGAAAATGATGCAGGGTTCTATGCATGAAAATAAGTTTTTAAAGATACGAGATCCCAAGTAAAGATTTACTTACTATCCTATTCTCCATTTTAATTATTTAAAAGGTTTAAGAAAGAAGTTTATTATCATGCTTGACAGGCCACTAAACAAAGACAGAAACAAAAGAGATACAGAGGCAGACTAGTGCTGATAACTGCATGAATTATAAGAAGATTTTTTTACAAGTTAATAGAACATCATTTCTATATACATATTTCATACAACAAAAAGGTGATACTGAGTGTTAGTTGAGTTACCTATAATGATGCAAACAATGCTAACATCTAGACAAACTAACTTTTAGTTAGGACAGAGATAGGTACAACAAACTGAAGGGCATTTCCATCAGAAGAAGTCATCGAATGCCCCCTCCCGGTCACTTTCCCAGTTTCCGGTTCCTGCACAATGCAACCATCAAGAGAAAAAGAAATGTATAACAGTTTCTTTTTTTGCGACCTTGCTTAAACAAAACGTGAATTCAGATTTGGAGAAAGTTGATTTTATGAAAGCGAAATGGGAAGAGCAAAATGAATGGGTAACTGGAAAGATCAAAATATTGATAGCAAGATAGGCTGTATGTGAAGAGAAAAAGGTGGTGGCCATGTCTTAATTAGCTATTTATGTGTAGCGGAGTGGTCAGTAAGAAAACTCAAACTGACCTGAAGCTTCACCTGCAGAAAGATCCTGAACTATGAGCTGGAATTCACCGGGAGTGAAGGAAGAAAAATTTCCTGAAGTAGAAGCAGGAGCTGGAAAGGTGAAATCTGAGTCTGTAGATGTGGTATCAGAGGAAATGGAGGTATCATCATCCAAATCATCTCTAGCACTGTATCTTGAAGCTGAACTCAAGTTGGATGATGCACCTAAAATCATTTTCAGCTCCGTAAATTGGCCAGACATGCTGTATATCATCCTGAGGCACACTAGAGCATATCTAGTATTAGTTAAATGATACCAAGGATCTTCCAAGTCTCAATATCCATTGATAACTCCTTTAAGCACATAAAGTATGAACTCCTAGTTAGTGAAATCCAGCTGCAGAAACCTTATCATCTTTAACATTGTATTACTCTTAAGATATAATATTTCACCATCCCCAACATGCAGCGTCAGTTCTATACAATCTGAGAACTTAACATCCTGAAATCATTCTTTTTATCAGATGATTTACAGACATGAGTCTATTGCTCTTCCTTAAAATCTTCCACTAGCCTCCAAACTTAAAATCGTTCACCTGTAGTTTACATATGAACTTGCTAACAAAATGTGCAGTGGAGTTATATGATATGGTAAAAATGTTCCTGTTGCTAATAAGAATCTTCAAGACATTAAAACACTGAAAAAAGATCTTAAACGTAAGGGGATCAATATCAGTTATCAGAAGTGTAGATTATTTATAAAATAACATATCCAACTGCATATCTGCTGGTTGTGGCACCAGCAAGACAATCTGAAGTGTGCATGCGCACCAGGGATTGTAGTCTCAGAGAGGTAAATCCTCTGTATCTAAAGACAACATGTGAGACCTGGATCATTTTATTAGGCATTGTAGAGTTATAAAATTAGCTTCGTTTCAAATAAAGAAATATGTGACTTACTAATTCGACTACCACACAGAAGGATATGAAAATAGTCATTTCTAAAGGCATGCATTCATCAGTATATGATTAATCCACGGTGTGTGATCCATAGGATCCTTATCCTCTAAATATAAGGTGCTAGAATATCCAAATACAATCATGCCCAAGAAAAAGAAAGAAGCACATTTGATTTTCCATTAGTGAATGTTGCTACTTCTTTCCTGGCCAGATCCAATATAACTATAGGAAAACAGCATCAGAAATATAGAAAACAAAGGTATTAAAAAAAATAATAAAATTAAACAATCGTAAACAGTATTTCAAATAACCAACCCTGTGACAATGTGCATGTAAGTCATAGAACCTAAAAATTTAAAATTTAAAAAATAAATAAAAACAATTGTAAACAGTATTTCAAATAACCAACCCTGTGACAATGTGCATGTCATGTCATAGAACCTAAAAATTTAAAAAGTTAAAAACAAATAAAAACAATTGTAAACAGTATTTCAATTTCAAATACCCATCCCTGTGCCCATGTGCATGTCATAGAACCTAAAAATTAAAAAGTTAAACATGTTTGGTTGCTTTTAAGTGCATGGAGATTTGGAAACATCCTAGTAGCAAAAGACTAAACTGCTATACTCAAGATAAATATGTGTACTGCCCGTGCACAGAACATATTGCTAAAAACAGTGTATCTATAGAACAGAGCGGAGGAGCTAAATTGTTACCAATTCAGTGCAGGCAAACACATGTGTGAAAAATTTGTAGTTAATAAATACAGTAGGAAAAAAATACAAAGATAAGAAACCATTGGATATATGTGCAGAATGAAATAGATTGCGGACTTGCAGTATACAGAATTGTTGTTGATCTCTATCCCACATTATTTTTTCATCAAAATTGTTCTATTCAGAGAAGCACTGTCATCGCTACCGAGGCTATATATCCTTAACAATTCCAAAGTTTCAACTGGACATCCACATCATTACATATCCCCTTATCACAGTTTGCACAAAGATGACTGGTCAGAGTGTTTCATATTGTGCCGCTGGAACTACTCGTACTTTGCAGTAGCATTATCCAAATTTTCAATCCTGTTGATAAACTTAGTAATATGTAATACGAGACTTATGCAGGTAAGGCTAAGGTCAATTATCCGAAACACTAGCAATGAAGCAAGCAATTATGATAGCTCAATTTTTCAATGATTATATAGTGACAGTCTTCTGCTCCTTCGTTAATAGTCCAGAAGGCATGTTCTAGTTCCTTAACAATGATGTATGTACAGACAAGTAGCGTGCTACAGTTAAGCAAATATAAATATTCAGTTTTATAAGTATTACTGAGCAGTGAAGTCTCTCTTGATAAAATGAAGAAGAGAATGTTAACAAGCATGTACCTGTTCAAAGATTCCTGAAGTTGATGGACTCTTTTTTCAGTTTCTTCCAGCTTCTCACGCTTTTCTTCACTTGATGCCAGGGCTTCGGCGCATTTTTTTTCAGCCTCATCAGCTCGTTCTTTTTCAGATTGCAACAAGTCCTGTGGAACAGATAACAATATGAGCACTGTATCTACTGAATCTAGCAACGCTGAAAAGGAGTATTTGTACACCATTCACCAACACTACCTTCATCTTTTCCATTTCTTCCGTTAGAGCCTCAATCTTCGCTGTATCCTCAACTGGAACTGGAGTTTCATGGACAATAGACTCGGCTTCTTCAATTGCTTTTTGCGAAGCTTCACGTTCTTGAAGAAGTAGAGCATTTGTTTCATCTATTTTGATTTGCATAGCTTCCAAAGACTGCTGCAACTTTGCAATCTCCTGGTTCTTTGCCTCTTCCACATCCGTCTGGGCACAAAACATTTGAAGGTTAGAAACAGTTAGTAGAATACGCGTGCAGCAGAGTTGATTAATATGAAATCATCAACTTCTTCAGAAAATCAATCATAACATTTGTTAAATTGCAAAGTGCACACATCTTCCCATGTTAATGTTCACACATGTAGGCACAGACTTCTACTATTCTTTATATTAAGTGCATGTAGGGAATGTGTAATTTACCCTCAGACGTTTTTCAAGCTGTAAACGCAGAGTAAGGTCTTCCACATTCTTTTCAAGTTTATCCTTTGCTTCTTTTAGAGCACCTGTGTCTCTTGCCTCCTGTAAATATTAAAACGTTTTGTAAGAGATTTCAACATAAAAGGATTTATGAGAACATAATTTTCACTTTTCCAGAGAAAGTCGTGGTTCAAGATATTCGTTAGGAAATATCATTGACAAATTAGCATAAAACTTCAATTAAAACATATGTAATTAAGAAACAATATAAAGTTCAGTAGTAGTCAGCCAAACTGAAAAATTGCTTTCGGATTCTTCAAAAATGAGATTTATACTGTGCTAATGTAATAGAATCATCTAGTGATCATCCATCAGAAGACATGTTTTTCATTCATTGAAATAATAGTAGAATGGGCAAAAAGTCTTGTGGAATCCTGAATTTTCACGTATATATCAGTAAGTAGTTCAACAACACCAAGAAGTACCATTTTCAGTTTCCGAAGTTCTTTCCTAGCAACTCTTCCTCTCCATCTGCATTGGGTGCAAATTGATGCTTTTATGAGTTTCTTGTAGTATGAGAAGGCTCGATGACCACGCCAGTGGGCCTAAGAACATCATTTCGTGTTAAGGAGAGAGCATAAATTTGCCAAAAAGAATTTTCCAAGAAACAAAATTAAGCACCTGTATGGCGATTGCTGCTTTGGTTCTTCTCCTATGTCTAAATTCACTGTGGGCAGCCATTGCCCGCATCCCAGCTTGCAATACAACAACTGAGTGTTTGAGATTAGTGTAACTCTTCCTTGACCGGTGACCTCTATACTTTGCCTGGATTTTAAGAGAAGCTGACTCCCTTTTCAAATGATGGAATTGTTGGCAAGCAAGCCTTCCTGAGAAGAGAAAAGATTAATCCACATAAAATATGCATGGTTCAGTTCAGGTATGGTATTCGAACATAAATAAAAGGCATGGCCTCTGAATTTCTAGTATCAAAGAAAACTGGATTATTTTATGTAGATGGGTACAAAACTAAGTACAACAAAAAGGAACAGCCAAGAGAAAAACTTTCTAAATGTATGTCACAAAATGTATGGGAGATCCATAGCAGGAGCTGGACTTATTGCATCAAAACAAAATTTTCCATCCATGTATATAGTCACAAAAGGACGGAAAAATAGAAGCAATATTCGTGTGTGAAAGTGGTTGCCAGTGATACAAGCTACATAGAAGAAAGGTGCAGCACAAATGCCATTAGAATAAATGATTTTGTGAACAAGAATAAAAGGAGATATGAAATATGCAATAGGTTGCTCATAAATTGAAGCCTCAGCTCACGATTTGACAATCAAATAAAATCAAGAGACCTCTGCATATAGCTTGCAATGAAACTGCTGCTTGCAGCAATGCAACAAAGTGTTTCCGTGCAATATGGGTTCTAGACTTTCTTTGTATTGTCTTTGCTGCATTACTAAGTTTTAATGCTCTCCGGGCATCTAACTCAGCCATTTGACCAGCTCTCAAGAAGACCTTTGTTTTCCCTATCTGCATTTATAGTAGAGATACTTCCATTATTTAAAAAAAAAAAAGAAAAAAAAGTTTATATAGAGAATAATGACTAAGCTTACTACATAAATTTAAAGATAAGAACATGAAGAAAGTGAAAATAACAGTTTAGAAGGGAAAACAATTCACAATTAGCATTAATCAAATGAAGGTGATAAAAATAGTGTCATCCTGAAAGTTCTGCATATTCAGCATCTCAAGGAATTATTAAGTCCATTACAAACTTAGTGATCAGAATCATATGCTAGAAACTCTATGGTTGACGGTAAGGATTTATTAGGGAAAGAATGGGAAACTTTTACCTGAGCACCAGCAAGGCTCATTTTCTCCAAAATCTTCTTGCATGCTAGCTTTTCGTCATTACTGCTCATATTATGAAAAAAAAAAAAAGGAATTAATTCAGCAATCAACTAGGACAAACTAAAAAACTCGTCTGTCATATAGCGCACTTACTTTCCTTCCAATACCTCTGGAGCAAGAAGCCCAAACCGATGAAGAAATTCATAAAATGACTTACGAGTGGGGTAACCAGCCATGCTGATTCTGATTGCCTCTAAAACACCCTATCAACAAACAGAAACAATAATTATAAACTCCATAACCATTTCATATGAAATATTAAGCAAATATTTGAATGGCCGCAGGTCAACTCCACTTACACCACAACGTAGTTGCTGCAAGATGTTGACATTCTCAAAAATTGCAGGCTTCAGAAGATTATTAGGCTTCACACATCTGATGTAATGTGGTTCTGTAGAATTCAGTGTTTCCATTAATTGTTGGAGTTGTAGCTGCACCAATTTAAACAATCAGAGCATCTTCCAAAAAGTTCTTTGATGGGGTTGAACAAGAACATATAATCAAGACAAGATAAATACCTTAAATCGAGAACCTATTGACGAAAACTTAGAAGACTTATTAGAAGATTTGTTTGATTCTTCGGGCAGTGGAGGAAATAGTGCTGCCACGAACGAACATTTTGAAGCATTTAAGAGATCTTGATGTTCAGGAACTACATAATCTTTGTTCTTATCCAGAAACAGCTCTGATTGGTATTGAACCTGGACCGACATAAGTAGCATGTAAAGGTCAATATTTGTAAATGCAATGAACTGAAATAAGATGCTGATTTGAAGTTATAGCAAGCACGATTTAGTTTACCTCTCCAGCATAATGAGAAATTGTGAAGTCGGTGCGAGACAATTTTGGCTTCACAAAACGTTTGTGAGACTTGAATGTCTGGTAAAGCTTTTGTGAGAAGGTCTCATATGTAGACTTGGGAAACATACTGGAGACATATCAAGAAACTAAATGAGTTCATTCTAAAGTAACATCATGGCAAAATTGCAAATTGCAAAACAAACTATACGTTGCAATAGACTAGAAGTGAGGTAAAAGAACCTACCAGGCCTCGTCAAGAAGAGCAATTATACCCCCAGGTTTCTGCGAAGGTCAATCATAAGTAAATATTGATTCAGAAAACTATGTTTCAGTATTCGATGCTAAACCCATCACGAAAAGAGATTAAATTAAACACAAGATTATTTTTTTCCCAATAAGAACAAGCTTCATAATTTGGTAAAGCAGACGGCACTCAGTTTCCAAACTTCAAGAAAAGGCAATAAATAACAAATTGTGGTACCAAAACATCATGCACACTGGTTTACCAACTTCATAATTTGGAAAATAGTCTATGTTTAACTTGAATGGATCGCATTCACAGTCAAAGCCAACTGGTTTCTTGAAAGTTTATAGACTAAAAATTCCAAAATCAAATCGGGATAGGGCAACAGCTTCAAAAGTTTCAAAGCAGTTCGACGTTGCTCTAAACGTATTGGAGAGTGATAAGAAAAACAAAATGCAAAAGACAGTATAGAATTTCAATATGTGATTATTAATCAACCTTTTCAATAAGATCCAGAACGTCCTGGTTGTCAACAAATTCTATGTAGCTCCAGTCAATTTCTTCTCTAGTGTATTCCTCCTGCTCCATCTTGAAAACATGCTGAGAAAGAACTCACGGAGTTTCAGTAATAATTTGAGCATCAACTTACAAAGATGCAGCCAAAATATTAGCAAGTAACCTGATTAAAATGCTGCTGCAGCTTTTCGTTGGTAAAATTAATACAAAACTGTTCAAAACTATCCATCCAAAAAAAAAAAAAAAAAAAAGAAGCAAGTTAGATCCAAACCAATGAGGCATAGATATCAACATTTTTACCAATTTAATTCAATACTTTCAACTTTTTTTATTGTCGAGTGACTTTTATTTACCTATTTAATTTAAAACTTTCAAAACCATAAATATCAAGAACACCGATGAGGCATTTTGAAGTCGGATCTTGCCCAATTGAGTTATTTATTTTGTCCACCAACCTGTAGATTAAAAATCCTGCATCAAATTGACTAAACAATACATTCAGCAATGATAGTTTAAAGCAACCGCATGATACTAGCACTGTACCAGTCAAACAAGCGAGAGTATATTGTCTTAGCCAACCCATCCCTGCTGACTAATGCGCAATTAGGATCAAGACTTCTCTTGATAACTTCTTCAGGAGTAACCATCACACGCTTCATTAAAGCATCTTCCAGTGCAGTATGGTCACACCTAATAAGGAAACAGAAAAGTTCATTAAAAATAATCCTCTGTTAAATTTGATATAAGTTATATTCTGACAGATTAGGACTGTGGGTCTTACATGAGAAGTTCTGAAACCATCTTAAGATGGAAATTTGATTTGTCATCCTTAAGGACTGATGAATCAACTTCTTTTCCCTTCGAAAATTCAACGTTACCGAGATGGAGAATCGATGCTACTACTCTGAAGATTGCGTCCTGGGATTAAAGAAAATATAATCAGCTGTGGAGTAGGTGCAGATTTTTACCTCAGAGAAAACCAGTATTAACAAAATACCTGCTCCTTTTGACTTATTCCAACAACATCCATGGCCCTTCTTGTGGCCAAGTACTCTTTAGCATCACTTACACCAACAAGTTCATGGCAATTGGATTGGTTGAGATAGTGAAATGTCTTTGGATGTCCCAGCTTATACTTTTCAATGTCCTGAAAAGATGTACAATTACTCCGTGGTTAAAAAGATTTCAAATCTTAGACAGATAAAACGAAAGATGCTAGGATAAAGTAGGTTACCTCCTGTGGGGCAGCACAAAGAAGATAAAAGCAGTGGTAATTGCGCTCAGGATCAGAAATTTGGCAGACACGAGACCTCTCAAGAAGATACGTCCGAATGGCTGCCCCTGATATTCTTCCATGCTTATCAAATTGAATTTCAACGAATTTCCCGAAACGACTGCAGCATCAATTTTATAAGTAGCAAGTTTCAGGTAATAACTCGTTGTTTTATTTCAGCCAGCTAAGATACTCGTGAAATGACTTCACCAAATCTCACCTCGAATTGTTATTTCTAACAGTTTTTGCATTTCCAAATGCTTCAAGAACTGGATTTGACTGCACATGATAGATAAACGCAGTTAAAAGCAACTGTATACGGAATGTACATTTTAGCTGTTAGAAGTGATTTTTATCATTTTCTTCGGTAGTTATAACCACTTAACTAGAAGTCACTTAACACATAATCACTAGCATAATAAAGCTTTCAATAACTCATGTCAATGGAGCAAAGTCGAGTGCATATTTCCTCAGTGTTGCTAGACATAGAAGCTGTATGAAGCATTCATAATATTTAACTTTTATGGATGTATGGCAAGGTGTGGTGGGTATTATATAATTGAAAGAATGAAATGATTGGACATTTTCATGCAGTAATCCTCAGTACTGTGAACTGATAATTCATCTACAACCCCGCTTTTCTTACATTCATTATTATCATTAGCCTGTGACAGTAACCTTCTCTCGTGTACTAATTGCTGGAAGCAATGGCACATTACTAATGATACGGTACATCTACAATACAATACTGCACTATGACAAATATTTGTTCACGGGTGTGGAGCTTTAATTAAAGATAAATGATTTGTTTCACCTCAAGGACTTGTTGTTCTACTGTTCGTCCTTCAGTTACTTTACGGCCACCCAAATATGCAAGGTATTGCATAAGCATCTTGGTGGTTTCTGTCTTGCCAGCACCACTTTCTCCACTCACCAGTATTGAATTACTTTTACCTTCATTCATCATTGCCCTAATTTTCTCAGAAGGATGAGATATGAACTCAGTTTCTCTTTCCCCAGAAAGAATAAAATATCCAACGTAAACCGATGAGAAATCAATAGTAGATGATCACCTGAAGGCAACATCTGCAATAGCAAATACATGAGGACTCAGCTCCCCAAATGGTGCTCCTTTATATTGCTGCATCATGTGGGCATCATACAAGTGAGGAAGCCTTTGAAACGGATTGATCGCAATAAGGATGCTTCCAGTATAAGTCTGCCATCATGTTAGAGTTAAGAAACAATATCATAACAGAGGAAGTCAATTGTGTCCCAAGAAATTTGTTTCTCAAACAAAAAATTAATGGCAGCGTGGAATTATTAATATAGACATCTTACATAGATTTCATTTAGCTGGTATCTTATAGACAGGTTCTGCAAAACTCCGGGTTCATGCAAATAAGATAGTTTGGTCATGTCATCAACCCCGCCTGAAGGTGCATCCTCGTCTTTTGGGTATATGGCTAATAAATTAACAGTAACCTTCACAGGTTGAAAGAAAAGTGCGATTGTCAGAAAATAATGAACAGTGTCAAATAACAGATGTCAAGGAAAAAAAGAGGCCATGAAACGGATTTGGAATGATAAAACGGTGTGCAATGGTACATGCAGATAACTAATCCTGGTTTTTTCAATAGTACGAAGGCCATAAAAAACTAGTTGCTGCTTCTTATCTCTCCCTTTTTTCCAGACTTCTTGAGCCTAAGAACTTAGTATTGTTTTGTTGATGATGACAAAGTTCTATTCTAAGCAAGCTATCAAGCTGTTAAAGCTAAATTTTACCTGCTTCCCCTGAGTTGTAAGGATCTCGACATCATTCCCATTTATCTTTGTCACTTGCCCATCAATCCAAGCAATTTCTGGGTCTTCAGCCCAGACCTGAGAACCTACAATGATATTGACTGGCGTACCCTGCATTTGATGTTCATTGAATTCTTTTAGGTGCATGTATACATGAATTACATTATTGAAACAGAGCTTACACTTGTTCATCTATCAAGGCAGAGTTCTTTTGTTTTCCAAACGTAGACAACAAAAAATCAGCCTTGAGTTTAACCATGAGAAACTTCAACGACACTGGTGACACATACTCACCAAAGAAACAGCACAGCAAGTACTAGCAGTTTACTCGTAAATTCTAGCAATTGACAGTTAGTACTATTTATTACATTAAACTGCAATGAGTAAGAGGTTGGATAGATTTATTCACTGATTAACAAACACAAAATCATCTTCTCTTCTATGTTCCTTGATCTATTCCAGTAATGTTCAACCATGCAAAGAAACACATGTCATTCACATAAGTTAGCGTCTTAAACACATAGATCACGGTAAACAAGATCCTCGTTTCAGTATCTGCTCAATAAAGTTACCATAAAGGCCATCACCACCTCATAACCAGGACAGAACAAACAAACACAATGAGAATGTAGTTTAAGTGGGATATACACATACATACCATCTTAATTCGAGAACTAAGATAACTCCAACAGCATCAAAATCCGATGATCAGACTAGAAATCCAACCGTTTCCATTTGCACAATGCCTTGTCCTCCTATAATTCACATAACTCACCTACAATCCAAATGATATCTTCTATGAATACTACGAAATAAAACGAAAGGAACATGCATATAGATCATATAAACATGACATACCATATCAATTCAGGAAACAGTTACAGTAACTACATCTAATTCCTTGTGGAACAGTAATAGATATCAGACAGCACACACACAGAAACCCCCAATTCTCAGTGTAGGAGACAAACAGACAGACAAAAATTCAATTGATTACAAAGACAGACAAGGGAGAAGAATGATCGGAGAGCGATTAACCAGCGGAGTGTAAGTGTGGAAGAGAGAGAGAGAGAGAGAGAGAGAGAGAGAGAGAGGGATTTTGGTGGAATTTTGGGTTTTTGATTTTTTGTGGAATTGATCGAAAGGGGAAATGACCGTCGGATGGAGGATTGATGAAGGATCCGGTGAAGGCGAGAGGTTTTGTGGAGAAGAGTGCCATTGTTGGGAGAACCCTACGATATCGGAGCTGTTGAATCCTTGCGCTGCCGCCATGTGTGAGCTACAATGGATGTACTCACGGTTTTGGCGGGCAATTGACATTCATTTCTCCTCTATTTTTAGGCTTTTTTATTACTGTGTCATTTCTCCTCTTTATTAGCCTTGGCCCTTTGGCTTTTTAATTTAAAAAACATTTCTATTACTGCTTTTCTTTTTCTTGTTTTCAAAAAAAAAAAAAAAAAAAAAGTATAGTAGATGGACATTGTTATTTTACTTTTAAAAACAAATATCAATTCGTATCAGTTTTGTTCAAGTTTGTAAATAAATATTCAATTTGAATGGATAAAAAAGTACAGTATATGAACATTGTTATTTTATTATTAAGGCTGTTGATACTTAATACATATTACATACAGAGCAACAAAGTTAGTTTAAGAACATTAAATAACATATTTTTTATTCCATAAAACAGAACAATTTTCTCCCCACTAATTTCGACAAAACTAACTAATTCACTTTTTTTACCAAATTTTTTTATCCGGCTCAAATTTTGACCAATTACCTTGCACTATAAATATGAGATCACTCCTTTTTGTTTTTAGCTTAAAGTCCTAATTAAGCCAAAAATACATCCAATTGAATCTTTTTTGCACTATATAGTGGTCCTCCTAAATGGTAGCTCTCAATTATTATTTTATAATTACTTTTTTTTTTTTTAAACAACAAAATATTATTAATAATAGAAAAAAATAGTACATACGATACAACAAGTGCATAAGCAATGCACAACTAGATTTTTGAATGGGTTGGGTTCAACCCAATCCTACCCTAACCCGGTTTGAAGAATTTGAATTTTTGTTCTGAGTCCAACCAGACGTGTGCACATGACCCCTTTTTCTTCACCATGGCCAAACTTCAGAATGTCATTACTACTTTGTTTCTTAACGAAATTGCATGATTCTAACGTCATTGGATTTGTATTGACGTCATCTACATGTTCCAACATACCGTTCGAAGTTTTATCGTCTTTTCGAGAATCCGCCATTAATGACCTAAAGCTTTTCGAAAGTTCCGTACAGCTCCGTTTGTCAACTAAATTCATCGATTTTTTCGTTGTTGAGTGCGTCTTGACCTTCTCTATCATCTCTGGGTAACCAACCATCAATTTAGAACAAAAATTCAAACTCACCATATTTGAAGAATTTGAATTTTTGTTCTTAATTGATGGTTAGCTATCCAGGGATGATAGACGAGGTAAAGACGGACTCAGCGACGAAAGAATCGTCGAATTTGGTTGAGAGATGGAGTCGTACGGAGGTTTCGAAAAGTTTCAAATCATCAATGTCGGATTCTCGAAAGGGAATGAAACTCCGAACGGTGGGTTAAAAGGTGTAGAAGACGTCGATACGAATCCAATGACGTTGGAATCATGCAATTTCGTTAAGAAACGAAGTTATAATGACATTCCGAATAATACTTTCCAATTAATTAAGCCCCAAGCCATCAGGATAGGGTCCGATAATACTTCTTCACCCAATTACTATACTGTTTCTGTCATCCAAAACAATTCAAATTCAAACAACAAATATTCTGCCACAGAGATACAGAAAACCAAGCTACGAACGATGGAGGTAATTGATTCTCCTGTTCCTTACCTAACTGTATGATTACTTTTGTTTGAGCCTTTATTTGTTGATTCGTTCTCTAATGTTATTGATGTTACTTAGTTCCTGTGTTTGGTAAGCTAGAATTCGAATGATTCAATTTCATCTCCTTTTCATTTTGTAATTGTTTGATTACTCTCTGATTGTTGTTGATTCGTTCATCTAATGTCATGGATTTTGCTTCCCTCCTTTGTTTTGTGAGCTAGAATTCAACTTATTCAGTTTGATTGCCCGTTAACTTCGTAATTTTTTTGAGCTTCTATTTGTTGATTCGTTCATCTAATGTTATGGAGTTTGCTTCGTTCCTTTGTTTCTGTGAGCTAGAATTCGACTGATTCAGTTTGATGGCCTGTTAACTTCGTAAATCGTAATTGTTTGAGTTTTGTTAGTTCATCATGTAATCATGTACTGTTACTGATGGATGTTACCTTGTTACTTCGATTCATGAGCTACTGGTTATAATTGTTCACAAATTGGTTGATAGTATGAATGTTGATCTGGTTTTAAATCTTGCCAAGATATTGCCAAATCATAGAAGAGATGCTTGCTATCGTTGGGTGGATTCTGATATGGTGAAACTGAACTTTGATGTTGGTATAATTTTGATACTAGATTTTATTTTTATTCGTCTAATTTTTTTATTTTATGGCCTTGTTTTGAAGTAGTTGTCTTACAGAAAGTTATTGTTCCCTCTGATGCAGGGGAGGAACAAGATTGTAGAACTGGGAAGAGTGTAGTGCAAACGCAGTTTTGTTGGGAAAAAAATCATTTTGGGGACTCTATAATGGTAGGGTGCCACTTTGGGTACTCCAGAATGGTGATGTTCAATTTGGGTACTCTACAAATATATTATGTCCAATTTTGGTCCTTCGATCAATTTTCTGAAATTCACCTACGTGGCCGCCGGAATACAATGACGTGTTAATTTTGACTGTTGACTCGTATTTGACCATTTAGCTTGAGTATTAATTAAATTTTAACATGATTTGAGAATGAAGAAAATTGATTAGGGATTTTGGAGTGAAGAAGAGAGGGATGAACACCTTTGGGTACACTGGTTAAGCTCCCTAAAATATTAAAAATTCTATTTGGTCCTTCATTATTTGAAATAAATAATTTGGTATGTTTTGTGAGATTTTTTTTCAAACTAGACCATCTGATGACGTGGAGAACATGGAGAGGAATTTCGAACACATGATATATAGAACGATATCATGATAAACACACGCATTAAAGGACAATATTTGGACAGTACACATTAGAGAACAATATCTAAAATTTTCCCGTAGAAGACAGAATGTAAATGGCCACTTAAAAAATAAGACGCACCAAAGGTTATGTATTTGAATTTTGATACTTGCGAAAAGGTGCGCATACAAACGAACTGGAAAAGAAGTGAACGGGTGTATCGACTAAAGTAATTAAAGTGGACCGAACTACCACCTACTATCAACTTCGAGACTTATTATATTGTTTAATTTAAATATTATTTTTTCGATATAATTTTAGATTAATTTAAAATTAAACCGAAGATGAAAAATCCAACAAAGCAAAGCAAATGAAAAATTTGGAGTTAAAGTAGGATGTATGCATGGTACTATCAAGATTTAAAATAAACAAACTACTCTGCTAAACGACATGAATAATTATTATGCTATTTTTTTATTTTTTTTTAAGAAACAAGCCAAAACCTTCATTAAGCCAGAGTGATTACAGCACCACGTACATCCTTTACAAAGGTAACACGAGGATGTGCATGTAAAACATCATTCTGCAGAGTAGACTTAAGCCAAACAGGGCAATCAGTCCAAACCGTACAACTACTCCTACCTGGACTAGCTAACGGCCCAAGAGCCTGTACAGAGTCATCAACCAAACTAAGCATACCACTACCTAGTTTAGACAAAATGTCTGCAGCATTATTACACTCCTTATATACAAAGTCAAGCTTCCATTCCTCTAGCAGTGCCAAACGTCTTCTAATCTGATCCAGCAGATGGCGATGCCTCCAGTTCGGCATCATTTCCTGTTTACGCATGACACCAAATATAAGGAGTCAGACTAAATTTCAACCGTTCTAAAACCAAACTGAATAACCAGGAACAAACCATACAACAATCCAAACAGTTCAGCTATATTATTATCAGTATTTCCTATGTAACTAGAGAAAGCACATATGAAGCTTCCTTGTGCATTGCTTATAATACCACCACATCCAGCCTTACCAGAATTAGTACAAGCAGAACCATCTACATTTAACACAATACTATCTGGTTTAGAAGCTTGCCACTTACACCAAACAGTGATGCATGGTAACTTATGTACAACTGCAGGGAAACAAACAGCTGACTGGGATTTTAAAGTTTGAAACATATAAAACATCTCCCTAAACTGAATATGGGGTTCATTGAAACACAAAATTATTTCTTGCTTGCCATATACAATAAACCATAATACATAATCTTAACTAGACTGATCAGCAGAATTTAGAGGCAGTAAAAAATAATCCGAGATATATAATTAGACTCCCAATTCCAGCCCACAGGAGTTAATTAAAACCAGCCTGAATTGATCAAACACAGAACAATGAGCCACCAAGTGCTCAAAAGTCTCCTCTGCCTCCCCACACAAGGAACAAATGGATTAGATAGGAACATGACGTATCTGTAACCAACTTGCTGTAGGTAAACTGTCATATAAGACAGCCCGGCCACCAGAATAATTATTATGCTATAGTTAAATTTATATGTTACATCATCATAATTTAATGTCATATTAACTCACAATACTTTCATATTATGTTATAAGGGCAACATATAAATTACTTGTACTATGCTAGTATATCATAGAACGAAGAAATAAAGAAAAAAAATATAACAAAACAACCGTAGTATCATAGACAATTAAAGCCAAGAGTTCAAAACAATGAAGTAGCTATCTAGCTAGTCTAAAATGTATATGAAGATAAACAAACAGGTTCAAAATAACATGAAAGCACTCTTGGAGAGGCCTTTGAATATGAGCGTTCTTGATATAACTCGACTGATTGGTTGTCTAGATCGCACATATACATTCTTTTGGAGATTTTGAGAAGAGCGACATGTGGTATTTTCCATGGAATCAGTCTAACCAAGTGTGTAGATTTAACTAAACCATGTATATCACGTCCTCCTCCCCTTGTTGACTTGTTTACCTTCTTGTTTTCCTCTTGATCTAATAATAACATTCGTGTAAATAAGGTTTCACATCTAATGTTGTGCATCAAGATCCATTCTTCTTTAGGTACTGGAGGAGAAAATCCGTATCATCGTAGTTAAATTAGTGCAATCAAAAGCCTCAACGATTTTGTAGTTAAGAGCCAAGTCGCGCGTATTCGATCTCCTCACACACCAATCAACGGAGCCAAACCACCTTTTACCCTTGACAGAAAGACTCCTTTTGGTTAGAGGATTTAGGATGTGATACTTGAATATTGGTGGTGCTCTATTTTTATGATCTAAGTTTGCATAGAGAAGCAGGCCGTTTGAAGAATTCACATGTCCGAACGGCCGTTAGATCTGGGTTCTTTCTATTTTTTTTTCTCTTTTTTTTTAAATTTTTTTTAATAATTATTAATTTTCTATTCCCCAATTCCACATCACATATATGCCACAAAGATGCCAAATAAGCCAATACATATAAAATACGGGACCAAATACGCAAAAGAGACGTTTTTTGTATTTTTTGATTCAACTTGCGACCAAACTTACCAAGGATGGTCAGTTAGGGGATCAAAATTGCAATTTTCCCAGATACTATGAAAGAGAATGTTTTGAATTATCACCTTATACCTTAAGTCTAATATACTTGAGTTTTAAAATTTCTTCAAATCCGTGCAAAAGAAAGCAAATTCAAGAATTCAGCACTTAATACGTATTACGTACATTATTACCCTATGATATTTTCTCCTGTCAACAAACTGAAACTTTAGAAACTGAGTATACAGCTAAATCGGCAGAGCAAAGGTCCTTTGAGAAAGTAAAAAATACTGAAACAATGCAAGTCCTCATGGGAGAACAGAAAATAAGCTGAGAGTACAAGATCGCTGCAATCTTCACGGAGAAGTTAATTTTTTTAATAGTGACTCACCAAACCAGCCTTACAGGTTATCTACCTACTTCCGTTCCTGTTTCACATATTCTGCAAGTTACTATACTACTGGTATCCAAATGTAATTGAAAACGGGTGCAAAACAATGAAGTAGCAAGATCGTCTAAAAAGTGTATGAAGACAAACAAACAGGTTCAAAATAACATGAAAGCACTCCAGAGGTCTTTAGATCATATGATGAGCAATATTCTTGATATAACTTGACCGATTGGTTGTCTAGATTGCACATATACATTCTTTTGTCGATTTTGAGTAGAGCAACATGTGGCCGTTTCCATGGAATCAGTCTAACCAAGTGTGTAGATTTAACTAATTTATGCATCTCAAGTATCTCAAGCCCTGATCCTCTCCCTGTTGGCTTGTTTTCCTTCTTGTCTTCCTCTCGATCTAATAATAGAATGTCTCTAAATAAAGTTTCACATCTAATATTATGCATGAGAATCCATTCTTTCCTAGGCACGGTAGTGAAGCTCTTGCTGTAGGTGTCGTATACACCCCTAGGCAACATTGACATTTTCAATCTAGCTCCAAGTATACAAAACCACAAGTCATCACCGTCACCACCTACACTGAAACTCTTCGCCAAGTCGCTTTCGTACTTTGGTAGCTTTATAAGCTGAATACACTTGTTGACACTACCATAGTTATTATTCCCATCGTAAACAACAACATAAAATGGTTGAACCCAGTAGATGACGCCTTTCACAACTAGTGGATTAGGAGGACTTTCATATAAACATGTGAGCTTCCCTGTGCGCTTCAGCAATGAGTTTGTCCATGCACGAGTACTGGAGGAGAAAATCCGTATCATCGTAGTTAAATTAGTGCAATCTAAAGCCTCAACGATTTTGTAGTTAAGAGCCAAGTCGCGCGTATTCTCCTCACACACTAACGCCATGCCTACAAAGGAACCAAACCACTTTAGACCCTCCAAAGTAAGACTCCTTTTGGTTAGAGGATTTAGGATTTGATACTTGCATGCAGGTTCTCCATTTATATGATCTAAGTTTGCATAGAGAATCAGTCCGTTTGACGAATTCACATGTCTAAACCCAAAAACTCTAGGGTACTCCACGCCATCAGGAGACAATATACTACTTGTATACTCGTATACCGTCCTCCTCGTCGAATGATTAAACCATGCGTTGTAAGGATATTCCATGATGTATCCTAGCAATCTTGGTTCACCACCATTACCATTCTTCTCCTTCACTGGACCAGAATAATAACTCTTGACAAAGAAAGGGTTCGAAATAATATTGTTCCATCTTTTCGATACGTACCTAAATTTGAAGATAGATTTTGGTGGGAGTCGAGCTAAGATCGCAGTCATCAAGTCATCATCACCCTCTACGCCTTTCTCGAAATATTGGCTGCTCTCCGATGACGACAAGGCTATTCTCTTTTGGCTTGTCATGTACTTGGAACTTAGATGAAACTTACAATATGCTTTTGGTATTGGCTGCCGATGAATATATGTACGTAATTTCAATGAATTAGAGATCGATTAGGGTTATTAACTTCTTATTGATGGGCCCTTTCTAATTCAAACCTACCTCATTTTCCTGAAGCCCAACAACTATTTAATATTCAAATTTATACACAAAATTAATTAATTCCCAATATAAAAATATACTTTTATATGAAAAAAAAAACAAACTAAAAAATTGATGGGCATGTAGACACTCAAAATATGTATATTAAATAATTAAAGTCATCAAATTAAATAATTTTAATATGCTTCATTTGTGGCCTATCAAATTGTGTCACGTGGAAATTGTGAAGATTTTAAAGTCACTTAATATTATTTCTCATGAAGTAATTATGTGGAAAAGATGAATTGTTTTTGGCCAATCAAATAGTGCCATGAAATATTAACTGTGTCAATATAATTTTTACATTTAAAAATAATGACATGGAAAGAAGACTCAAGTTGACCAATCAAATGGTGCCACATCATAATTGATGCAGTTATTAATTAATTGCTAGAAGTAAATACAGATAAGATCAAATCTGTATCGACCAATCAAAATTGGTCCTTCTCTTTTTTCCCCACCTATATAAGGAGCTCATTTTCCAACAGAATTCACAGCTCACAATTCAGAAGCCAGAAGCCAGAGCTTAAACAGAAGTGAAGAATTCCACAACAAGACAAGAAGATCGAAGGCATCTTTCCAAGCAAGAACAAATCCAGTTCTTCAAGAAGGCGAAGGCAGCTCCAAGAACAAGTCGCGGAGACACTTGCAGCAACAACAGAAGATCGAACTCCAACGCAAAAGCTCGTGGAGGCACTCGCTCGAAGATCGAAGCAACGTACGTTCCAGATTCAAGATCAAGTCTCTACGACCCTTGAAGACGTGTTCGTTCGTGAAGATCAAACTCAAGACCTGACGTTCAATCCAAGATCAAGCACAAGCCCTTGCATTGACGCCGTTCAAGTCAAACCCCTGTGAAGTTAGAGATCAAGCTACGAAGGCCCTCTAACCGACACACTCAAGTCAAATCTTCCATCCAAATCAAGATCAAGCACAAAGCCCTTGAAGAAGATAGAGACATACACAAATCAAGAAGCTCAAGACGAAGTCAACGACATCCATCAAGTGAACAAGAAGTTAACAAGCGATCGCCACCAACTTCAAGTGAAGATTCAAGAACAAGCTGCGAAGGCCCTTGAATAAACAAATCCAAGAAGTTAACAAGCGTCAACTGCCAACTTCAAACAAGTCAAAGCATTGTCTCAAGAACAAGCTCTGAAGGCCCTTGAGTCAATAAATCCAAACTTCCACATCAACCACGAGAAGAACGAAGCATTAAAGTCGCTCAAACTTCTCAAAAGTCAAGTCCTAGATATTTCTTGAAGAGTCGAATCAGAGGATTCGTAGAGATTGTAAATTCATATATTTTAAATCAATAAAATTTCATTTGTGCAATTTTATTTGTTACAGGGCACCCATGAATAGTTTAGATGAGTAAAGCTCTGTTCTCTTCGTTTCAAAATTGATTATTTTAAGTTCAGTTCAGATCAGTTTAAATGTATTAAGTTCAGAACAATTTAATTCAAATTTGTTTAATAGTAGTATCTTATACTACCAATAAGTTATGTTCAGTTCAGATCAATTCAGACCTGTTAAGTTCAGTTCAACTTCATTAAATTCAGTTCAGTTTAGAAGATAAATTATAAGAACAAATAGGCTAATATAAACATATGTAAGCTATACCTTATACTTATTATCAATTTTGTTTCTTTCTGAGATATTATAAATTATGAAAAATTACAGTTACAAGGCCTAAACAAATTGTCACTAATAGTTCTTATAATCTTTATACCAAATAAACAACAATAATTTAATAAATTCAACTGTAACCTCACAGATCGTGAATGTTTCAGTTTGATACTCAAGTACGGACACTACAACAGAGCTCGAATTTGTTTTTAATTTGGGGCTAATTTAAGTGACATGGAGATGATTGGGAGGGGTAATTGATGACTGGGAGGACGAGCTAAACGTATACGGGCGAATTTGGGCGATTATACACCGAATTCTACACTCTGAGGGACTCAATTCACAAAGAGCGTGAAACAGAGGACCAAAAGCGAAGTGGACTTGAACTTATGGGACTAAAGTTGCAATTAACCCTTGCATTGTATGTTGATTGGGTTAACTGTTTGCTCTTGGCTTTTATTGTCTATGGATGTTTTTGGTTTGTCCTGTTAATAGTTTCAGACGTATATTATCCCGTTCTTGTGAGCTTTGGTTCAGCTGTGCGTTCAAACTATTGTGCATCGATCTTTACCGAATGATTGTTGCTGGTGTGCATCTTTTTTATATGCACAAAAATCTTTATGACTCATTTGCATCGATGCAGAGGAGTTGGTTAACAGAAAAGCGTCTGAAAATGTTTTCGTATTAGAGATGAGGTAAGATTGGAGTAGACATGATGAATTCTATGTAAATCCAGAAAACAAATTTGGCAACAAAACTATACTACTTCATGAGCTAACACCATTTTAAAAAGCAAACCAACCAACCATCAAGTCTTTGGTAAAAGAAAAGAGAAGACCAAAATATATATCTAGACCAAATTATATGATTGAAACAATACAGAATCTAAATAATTATAACTTCTGACAGATAGTCAACAAAACAAGCCACCAAAATTACTCGTCTCTAATAATGCTTAAATCAAACACAGTACCTTAGAGAAATCCAATAAGTCTTGCAGTATGGATGTTAATTATCGCATACTGCTCGGTTCTGTACAAGCTCATATTCATGCTATGAGGGTGTTCAGGGTGGCTGACCACACGAGGAATCAAAATTTTCAGGGCTCCCTAGTCTTTTTGTCCATTAGTTTATATCATACGACACTGCTAGATCAGCTTAAACTAGTTAAAGCACTGTGGTGAAATTCATCATGTAACCTAGAAAGTTCAGAAAAATGTGTTCAATCAATGATGTTTGCCAAGTAATCCTCACAGTGCAGATACTGTTTGCAAACAAATGGAATTTCAGAAGTGGTCAAATCTGGAAGAGCAGACTTTAAAGCAATGCTCGAACATTCATTGGTTGCAACTAGGAGATTGCAATAACAGTTTCTTTCTTGCTAGTTTACATGATAGGACTAGAAAGAATGTCATTACTGACTTTATTAAGAGCCTTATGTAAAAACGAGACGTGACTAAACTAGACACGTAGCTGACAGCAGAGCACCAGGTCTTGATTGGTTTACTACATTGTTCTCTAAAAAGGCATTGAATATTATTGGGCAGGACATTTATGAAGAACACAGCTGTTCAGGATATTTATAAAACAGGAAAACTACCCAACACAACAGAACTGTGGTGACTCTAATTCAGAGAACATCGCAAGTTATGTCTTTCAAGGAGTACCGGACTATAGCTTAATGCTCAGTTCTGTACAAGAGGGTGTGCATGGCTGACCGCGCAGGGAATCAAATTTTCAGAAGTCCCTAATCTTTTTGTCCCTAGTATATATCACATGAGTCCACAACACTGCTAAATCAGCATAAACTACTTCAGAATAGTGTGTTCAAATGCATGCTACAAATGATGTATAGTAGTATATGGGAAAATTTCAGGAACATTGTTAATTTATATGTAATCTATAAAAGATTTTTTCATTAAACACAGTATTATCCAAAATATACACAAGTCGGAATAACAAAAGCATCACTAAACGATTTTCAATCGGTGTAAAGGAACACACAAAAGTTTTGTGAGTGAACTTACTGGCTTTCACTTCATGAGAAACTTAAACATGGAAAGATTGCTCTTCAACTTCCTCACGTAGAAGACCTGCCATCATCATTGAAATGCAACAGAACCATTAAAATAACAACGGAGTATAAAAAAGAAAATAAAAATTGTTTATGATCGTGTTGACAATTAAGAAAGGTACGAGAAAAAAACTATTAAATTTTACATAAAAATATAGATACTACATGATACAACAAGCGCAACACTATGTTTTGATGGCTTTCCTTTTATCATATACAAAATGTACCCTGTGATAACATAATGCAAGATATTTCAAGTTAACTAACTTGAGTATCTCTTCTGGGATTTCTTTGAAGATTATTGTAGACAGTTCTAATATCTTCAATAACAATAGCTGAAGCCAACTTTTATGAAATATGCGCTCATATGCATCATAAAAAATGGATATGGAGAAATTTTAGTGAGACTTTTATGTGTTCCACCAACATATTGCAATGAACGAGCTTGAGTCATTAGATCCATAGAGCCAGAGAAATGACCATTCTGGTTAGAAGAAGTAACACAAACACGTGTCTGCTGTCAGCATATTGCATCTCAAATTTGGAGAATTGGCATAGCGCATCTACAGGTTCTGACAACTTTTTTGGCAAAGTGTACTTTTTCTCTTCAGCTTTTCCTCGTGCATAGGTCTATCAAGAGATCATGTTACATGTATGCTGTATGGTTTTACAAGACTTTGGCCTATTGATAACAGGAAAAACTGATATAGATGAAGACATTACTGACTTTAGATACGAGGCTTATGCAAGATGATGATGGAGGCATATAAGATTTGGAAGGCGAGTAACATGCTAAGAAGCCTTGTGTGACATAAGTACGTAATTGTGTTGGGTGTAGGGAAAAGAGAAAGCTGGAAAAGTTTCTATTGTAAGAAAGAGTACTGCAGGTGTGTTTGCATTGTCGAGCATATTGCTTACCGAATAAAATGAAGTGATTGTTCTAATAATTTCAGAATGACACAACACTGCGCTAAATCAGCCCAAAGCAATTGAAGCATTGTGGTAAAACTTCATCATATAACAAGAACAGAACACTAAACGATTTGTAATCTTGGTGCAAAATAAAAACGCAAAAGTATTTGTAACAAAAACATTATGTTTTCACCTGATGAGAAACTAAGCACGGATGCATTGGTCCTCCTCCTTTAATAGAACCCTAGACATCTTCCGAAATGCAACATAATCATTAACGGTGTGTTAAGTTACTTTAGGAATTGGGAAAAAATTAGAAAGAGTTGTTGGTTTTAAAAATGAAAGTTATTAAATTTTAAATGAAAACATACACAGAACAGACTCTATACAAAATCTACCTATTCATAGCTGAGGTGAAGTTGAAAACTTTGGTTGCCAAAGTCACGTTGCACCTGGAGGATGCTCCTTGCCGAGTCGAAGACAGGGGCCTTGCACTGATCCACTTGTATCATTTCTAGGGTCTCAATTACCGCAAATTCAATAGGAATCTCACAGCGACACCGATTAAGGACCAGGTGCTTAAGTTGAGGGAAGTGGGTTTCATCCGCTATCCAATTCTCCAAATTTGAGAAAGAAGATTTCAGATATTGTAGGTTGCAGAATTCACCTTCAGATGGCTCCCATGTTCCACTTTCAAACTTACAACCATGAAGTCGGAGAAGTTGGAGATTTGGAAGGGCACCGATTGTGCTCATAAATGTCCTTGTTAACTTCTGCTGGCCTCTGATAGTTAACTTTCTTAGGGTTTGTGGGAAAATGGGAGTGAGGTGGTTGCTAAAGATGAGTTTGACAGACTCCAATTTAGGAAGCTGGTGAGATTCAGCTCAGTCGTCCCTTCCTTGAGAATACCTAATTTCTTTCTTTAGGTTTGGAAGTTTCCCAATCAATTGGGTAACTATTCTCACAGGTACTCTAGATAGGCTCTGTAGAGTTTCTCCAATAATGAAGCTTCTTGGAACATCTCTAGGTATGCACGAAGAGAAGCTTTCGAACCTCAAGTGTCGTAGTTGTGGAAGATCAAATATCCCACTGGGAATTCGATTCTTCTCCCACCGAAACTATCGGACACTAAGAATATTATGGTTTGTAAATTCTTAAGGACACCTATGCTCTCAGGTGATTCAATGTCCAAGCCACGTCCACACCGTAAAGCGAGATATTTCAAGTTAACTAACTTGAGTATCTCTATCGGAAATTTGTGGAAGATTATTGCACAAAGATATAATGTCTTCAGTAACGATAGCGATAGTTCAAATCCAATTGTAGGAAATCGTAAACTCCATTCTCCTGTATTGATGAGTTGAAATGAACGAGCGTGAGTCATTAGATCCATACAGCCAGACAAATCACTCGTTCTTTCAGAAAAAGTAACACAAACACAACGTAGGCATAATGCATTTACGGGCTCTTGCAATTGTTTGGCAAAAATGAACTTTTTCTCTTCAGCTTTCCTCAAGCATAGGTCTCTCAAGAGATCGTGTATGCCAACGTATTTCACTCTCCTGCTAAACGTCCTCCCATGGACAAAAATTAGATTTCTGTCAATGAGGGCATTTAAGTATATCTTGGCAACTTCTTCTCGACCTCTATCTATGGTTGGGTTCAAAATTCCCTCTGCCAACCACAACTTGATCAATCCTGACGCTTGAATTTCAGTATCTTCAGGGTAAGCACCTATATAAAGTAAACAAGGCTTCAAATAATGCGGTAAATTGGCATAGCTCCAAGAAAATATAGCCGAGAATTGATTGTCTTCTCTTGTGATGAAAGAACTAATATCGCCTGCAATTTTCTCCCACAAATCCTTTGTCCTCTCAGCCCGTGACATGAATCCCCCAATCACCTGAAGTGCAAGAGGCAGCCCTCCACATTTTCTCACAATTTCACGGGCAGTTTCTTCTAATTCACTTGGGCACTTCTCACCAACATGGACAATTCTTTCAAAGAGCTCCCAACTATCTTCCTTGCTAAGTAGTTGCATCTCATGTCTCCTCAAGCTAACATAATTAGCCACATCATTCTCCCTTGTAGTCAACATGATCCTGCTCCTGTTTTTATTATCTGGAGCACACACACGCATATCATTCCACACCTGGACACTCCAAACGTAATACAATCAAGTATCTTCTAGACCATAACTTTTGGTATAAATCAACTTTCAGTTCTTCATTTTTCTTTTCACTTTCACAACCTAGAAGGCTTAGAAGAACTTTTCGTAGATCATATTCTTGTGATATGGTCATCCATAAACAAATATCAAAGTGATCACTAGAAGAGTACTGATCGTAAAGCTTACGGGCTAGAGTAGTCTTACCAATTCCCCCATGCCTATGATGGGGATGATTTCAACTGTAGAAGATCGTGAAGTGAGTCGGTCACGTAGTTCCGTAAAAGACTTGTCTAATCCCACTAGCACGTGATTGGGAGTGGAATGACTCAGATCGCCCCTTGAATGAATAGCCGATGTTGTTTTTCTTGATTGACCAATCGTTGTGTTGATCTTGATCACTTCTGCAGCAGCGGAACTAAATACTTGGCAAACTTCAGTCAAGTCAGAAGGGAAAATCATCAAACTTTGACCAACTGGATTAGACAGAACATGAGCTTTAATGAAGGACTCAAGTATGTCCTCAGCATTTTCGGCGGCATCCCGAATTCGATCCTCCAAAGTTTCTATTCTAGCCTGGATAGCTGGAGTAGAATTGGCAAGAAAATCTCTCAAGAAAGAAGCATTTTCTAAGAGGAGTTGGATTTGTGGAATCTTTACACTATCAAGAACCCAATTTTGATGGTATTGTTCAGGGTGCAGAATTTGATCAAGGAGTTCAACAAGGGTACCTAGACAAAAGGCCATGGCTTGGAACTGATCTCTCAAGGATTTTTTGATCTTGGAATTGTATGGGAAATGGATGTTTAATGAATTCACTAATATTGACGACAACTGCGCCAATCAATGTTGAGTAGCTCAGAGTGGACTTCAATAATTAACATGTTTGATTAGCGTTAATTAATTGTTGTTGGAAAGCGAGAAATAAGTTTATCTTCCAGAATTTATCCCCCTCTGCGGCTGCTACTGTAGACAATATTAAACTTAATGTTTGGAGCTGGTTGAAGAATAAGAAAGGGATTCATCAGGGGTATAGTTTGGTTGATTGGTTTCTGTCGCCAGTACTCTGCTGCGCTTAACTTACTTTGGTTTCGGGCCGCTGGTTTATTATTTAAAAGGTGTTGTTCGTCTGTTTTGTTCTGACCGAGGTCGTAGGCAGTGGGTTGCCGTGTGCATTCAAATTGTGTGGGTTTATGTCTTTGAAGTTTCTATGTGGTTGGGTGTCGCTTACAGATCATTGAAGGGTTTGAGTCTTGGAGGCTGGTTTGTTGTTTGGCTCTGGTTTTGTTTCTATTTACACATCCTATGTCCTCTTCTTTTTATTTGCGAGGGGTATCATGTGTCTTACTCTACTCGTGACTTGTTGGTGTCCTAACGGAGATTATCATCTTTCGTTGTCTAGCTAAGTTCTCTAAACTTGCAGCGAAAGATATCCCCCTCCGTTGGACTTAACTAGAATTGTTGGTTCAATTCGTTACCCCTTAATTCTTGGCATCTTGCTCGTAAGATTGACATACTAGATGATAGGGGTGGTTAAGTTTCGACACGGCTTTAACGGGTTTGAGGTTCGAACATGCTTTTATGCTTCGCTTGTAGGGGTTGAGTTCGGGGGTTGAGTTATTTTTGTGCATTGCTTATGCACTTTTGTATTGTACCTTTTTACTATTATTAATAAAATTTTGCCATTTCCAAAAAAAAATTGTTGTTGAGACAGGATTAGCTGGAACATACACATCTGATTAGTGATTAATGCTTGAATAATAATGCGAGAAGCCAAGAAGTAAACTAGCATACTTCACTTCACATCTAACTAACATGGGCTCTAATAAAATATTACTACTATGTACTTACGTATTATCAATAACTTTGACACCTTTATTTCCTTCATATCTTGCTTGCTAGATCTAATTAAGAAAATTTTAGATGATCCAAAGAAAGAACAACTTCAGATCAATCTAATGACGAAACGCTTAGTAAAACAAGAAATCTACTAGCTACGAATATATGATCTTCAATAATATTGCTGGAAAAAAAAAAAAGGAAAAACATTTGGTAGATGTGAATTAAGTAATGAAATGATTAACAAACTGAAATTGAGCCGGCCACATTTAATTAATCTTTGTAATATAAGATAGTACCTGTATGTCTGTCTCTCCACAAGTTTCCACAGTGCCTCTGATTCTGAATGGTTGAAATCTAACCTGAATGATGATTGCAACCCTATGGAATTATCTGGAAGTCCAGGAACGAAGGTCATCCAACTCCAACAAATTTACTGCTATTCCAGCAATTGAGCCTCGATTTGCATGTTTCTCTACTGTGGAGTGGCATACCTGGTGTAAGCCAAAGAAGGGCCGGGTAAACCTGAATATCACCGGCTCTGTCATCCCCGGAAAAATCCACTCATCCATTGGTGGCTGCAGATTAATGATGAATGTATGTAATTTAATAGAATTAGACATGAAGTAAGATTGATTTTTGAGAACAGAGTAGAAATGAATTTTATGTAAATCCAGAAAACAAATTTGGCAACAAAACCATATACTATGAGCTAACAGTATTTTACAGCAAACCATTAAGTCTTCATAAAAGAAAATAGAATACAATAATATCAGAACCAAATATTTATGATTGAAATTAATCAAGCAATACAGAATCTGATTAATTATAACATCTGACAGATAATCAATAAACAAGGCACCAAAATTACTTGTCTCTAATAATTCTTAAATTAAACACAGTACATCATATCATAGAACCTCAGTAAGTCTTGCAGTATGGATGTTTATCACATACTTCACGTTACACAACGTAGTAAACTCAGGTTGTTGAAGCCTATTCGAAATCCAGGACCACATAGCTAGGTTGGCATACATCACGTGCGTTACACATCATGAACTTGTCTTGACCATGCTTGTTGAAATTTGAAATGTCCTACAAACTTAAAAACATTTTGTGTCTTTAGTTAAAGGTGCATATTGCAAGACACAAGGAATCTGAAAATATCATCTTCATGCAACTGTTGAAATGCACAAGCAGAAGCAGTTCCATGTCAGTCCTAAGTTGTGGATGCTACTTGCCCAGTACATAGATTGCAGGGGTAATTTACATAGAGCTCAGGGATGTAGTTGATGACTTACAATTACACCAAGAAGCTCACAGGGGATAGAAAATACATGGTGAAATCTTCAAGTTCTAGGTATGGATATGAGGACAACAGGTTGCAAAATGTTTAAAGGCGAAATGCAGGAAACTAGCTGTGGTGTCTTCAAATGTTCCAAGAAACGTTATCAGTTAGCCAAGTCTTATAAAGCGAGTAACATGCTAAGAAGCCTTGTGTGACAGAAGTGCGTAATTGTGTTGGGTGTATGGAAAATAGAAAGGTTTGGTGAATAACGATAGGGATGACAAAATGGAGTTTCTTGTAAGAAAGAGTAGTGCAGGTGTGTTTGCATTGTGGAGCATATTGCTTACAGAATACAAGTGTCTGTTCTAGTAATTTCGTAGTACAATACGAACATCACAACACTTCTAAACCAGCCTAAAATAGTTGAAGCATTGTGGTAAAACTTCATCATATAAGTATAACAAGAACAGAACACTAAAGGAACGATATGTAATCGGTGCCAAATAAAAACGCAAGCAAAAGTATTTGTAAGCACCTGATGAGAAACTAAGCACGGATGCATTGGTCCTCCTCCTTTATTATTAGAATTTAGAACCATACATACACTGAAATGTAACATAATCAATTAATCATTAACCGTGCGTTGAATTAGTTAATTAGGATTAGGGGATAAAAAATTAAAAAGAGTTGTTCATAACTGTGCTAGAAAATGAAAGCTACTCTATTAAATTTTGAAAACATACACAAAACAGACTCGATAGAAAAATGTACCTCCAGATAGTGTCCGGAGGTGAAGTTGAAAATTGTGGTTGTTGCCAAAGTCACGTTGTTCCTGGCCGAGTCGAATACAGAGTCCTTGCTGCAGTCATCCACTCGGATCATTTCTAGCTAGGGTCTCAATTTCCACAATTTCAATAGGAATCTCCTTGAGAAATAGGTAGTCATCAATAACCAGGTGCTTGAGATGGAAAAAGTGGGTTTCATCCGCTGTCCAATTCTCTATTGCATTACCGAGCCACAGATTAGAATTCACCTTCACATGGCCCATGTTTCAGTTTCATTCAAGTTGGAGAATGTAGATTTGGAAGGGCACCGATTGAGCTCATAAATGTCCCTGTTAACTCTTGTGGTCTCTCATGGTCAACTTTATTAGAGTTTTTTTTTTTTAAAAACCAACTTTGTTAGGGTCTTTTTTCGAAATAAACATGCATGGTCTTTGTTAGGGTCTTTTTTCGAAATAAACATGCATACCATTCATTAATAATTAACAGTAAGATACGATATTACATCATGCATCCTCATTACAAAAATTAGCCATTGGGGACATGAATCCCAAATATAAACAAAAGATGACATTGAGCTCTAGCTTACTTATGGGCTTTTTGTATCTAGATAGGCATGGCCCGAACTTCCAATAGCAAGTCCCGAGTAGCCGAACGCAGGGGAACTTAATGCAAGCACTCTTTGGACTCAGGATCTTCCAACTATTCATTCAAGTTTCTGTGATCTGGCTATAAGAACTCTCACGCAGCCTGGTTGAATAGAGAGGCCAGGGCCAGTCTTCTTCATCTTCCTTTCAAAGGTTCTTTTCCTTCCTTCATTAGCCAATGCATTCGCCACCTGATTTTCTTCTTTGTACACAATATGTATTTCCACTTGCTTCTAGTTGTTGCATAGCTCTACGAGCATTTTGTAGCACCATCTCTTGATGCACTTCCACTGGTTCCTGCCTATTGAGACAAGAGATGAGAAATTTCGAATCAGTTTGTACCATAATTTTCTTAACATTTAAATGTAAGCACAATTGTAAACCAAAGTCTAAAGCAATAAATTCTGCTAATGCTGCTCATGTTCGACCCATAAACTTTGATCCTGTTAGGACAAAGTTTCCTTGACAATTTCTTACTATCGCTCCAGCTCCAGCCAACCCAGAGATTGGATCAAAAGAACCATCAATATTTAAACACATATAACCTTGCTTAGGGGGCTTCCATTTGTAAGGTATATTGGTGGTTTGGGATTGCTTATAATCTTTTTGGAGATGTTTATTAACTTCAATTGTTTGCAGTATTCTGGAGTGCATTTGATTAACTTTGTTAGGGTTATTTACCACAAAGTGAGGCATTACCGTTTTATATTTCAGATATTAATTATGTTCCATTTATATTTATATATTGTATGATGGATAATTGTCCAATTTATATATATATGGGGTATATAACTTTAAAAAAATAACAAATTTAATATTAGATGAGGGTAGCCTTGTTCTTCCAGGTCCTTTGCCCAATATATTCTGAATCAATTCTTATTACACCCCTTAACAACAAATTTCGGGAGGTTTCGAACAGTTTTGCAGCATCCAATCCAACGACGTTTCTAAGAGCACTTTTAGGCCGACAAATGACACTCACGATTTACCTATCAAGTCGACCAATTCAATTCAAGGTTTAAAACATATGTTGTTGGAGAAGAAAGAATTGCGGGAAATGACAAGATTTACAAAATGTTCAGATTAGTTATAAATTCCTTATTCATTTGATACCGTATCTTGTATCTTTTAAAATCAATACTCTTCGTTTTTTATGAGATTCTAAACCACTTGCATCATGTTTTCGTAGTTACAATACCCCAACGCTAGGGGTGTCCGGGCATAAAATGCGAAATCGAAAATTCGACGATCCGAGCCCGAACCGAACCGATCCAAAATTTTCATATCAGATTTCGAATAACTACTTTTAATAATCCAAAATTTCGGATCGGGTCGAATTAAAATCCGCGGATTATCAGATTAATCCGATCTGAATATCCTTACAATTTTAATTTTTTTAGTAAATTAAGTGTCCAGCAATAGGAAAGAAACCACCTAAAACCTAATCATTTCACTTCCCAAATACGCTTCCTCCTCGTTCTCTCTCTTTTCCTTTCTCATCCCAAATCAACGTTTCCTCTACAGATGAAAATGGAGCTCACAGCACGAATTGTGCATTCTCCCCTTGCAGATCTGGATGCTCAATGTCAAAACTTGATGGATTTGATGGAGATGACTAATGAGGGAGCTGAAGTGGATTCCCAGACAAGCGAATATGACAGATTTTGATTGAATTATCAAAATGTGATTTTCAGGTTCTGTCATAAAGCAAGAGTAAGACAAGTTAATTTGACATGGATATATGTTTATGATTAGACTCTCGGAAAAGTAATCATAGATTAGATTACTTGGTCTTGGTTGTGGCTCCCACTCTCCGAGTCCTGGACATAAACTTGGCAAAGAAGAAAGGGGAGTTGTCGATTTGAATAACTTTGATTTGTGAATTGTAAACTAATATATTTTTATTTTATTTTTAAGTTCAGATTAATTCGAATCCGGTTCAATTATTTTTCTGATCGATCCAAAACCGATCCAAAATTTTAAATTAAGCAAAACTTGCATTTTTGGATCAGATTAATCCGAGTTTTGGATCGGATTTGTGCCCACCCCTACCCACACAACACCATGTTGGCACATCAAATTTACCCCGGTGTGAAATTAATTAACCCGGTAAAGGTCAAAGGTAAAATCGTCTGAATAACGATAACAAATTAACAAGCAATGAAACAGTATTAATAATAATAATAAAGTCAAAAGACACGTGGCACGTATCTGTACGAAATAATACCGACCATAAAAAGACCGCCATAAACATTTTTGCCCTCTTTTTCTTCTTCTTCTTCTTCTACAAACATTTCCACTCACTGACATTCCACTTTCGTCACCAATTTGTACATATCTGTATAATCCTTTTCTCCTCCACCATCACCACTCTCTATATGCTGCTGATTCAGTTTTCCGATAAGATTCCGATTCGTTCAATTACCGGATCAATCAATTCGTAGAGAAATTAATGGCTCTGTCATCATCAATCGAACAATCTGGCAACCAAACCCTAACCCTAGTCCCAGGCCTTCCGAACGATATCGGCGCGTTGATTCTGGCTTCCGTTCCCTACCCTCACCATTCTCGTCTCAAATCGACCTGCAAATCATGGAGGCGCTTCTTCTCTTCGCGAGCCCTAATTTCTCTCCGCCATAGCTACGTAATTGCACCTCAGCTCCTGTGTATTTTCCCCGAGGACCCTTCGATTTCGTCTCCGTACCTGTTTGACCCCAAAAACATGTGTTGGTTACCAATTCCACCTATGCCGTGCAATCCTCATGTGTACGGGCTTTCGAATTTCATTTCTGTTGCTGTTGGCCCGAGCTTGTACGTTCTAGGTGGCTCTCTGTTTGATACTCGATCATTTCCGCTTGACAGGCCCTGTCCTTCGTCGTCTGCTTACCGATTTAACTTTGTTACCATGTCGTGGGAGTTGTTGGCTCCGATGATCACTCCACGAGGTAGTTTCGCGTGTGCGGCGGTGCCTGAGTGTGGTAAGATAGTTGTGGCGGGCGGAGGGTCGAGACATACTATGTTTGGGGCAGCTGGGAGTAGGATGAGCTCGGTGGAGATGTATGATATTGGGAAGGATGAGTGGGTGGCATTGGATGGGCTGCCTAGGTTTAGAGCAGGGTGTGCGGGATTCTTTTTGGGGAGGGAGTTTTGGGTTATGGGAGGGTATGGGGAGTCGAGGACAGTTTCGGGGGTGTTTCCGGTGGATGAGTATTATAGGGATGCTGTGGTCATGGAGTTTATGAATGGGGGGAAATGGAGGGAGCTTGGGGATATGTGGGTTGAAGGGGAGAGGAGACGTCTTGGGAAAATCGTTGTTGTTGATGGTGGTGATAGTGATTCTCGTGGGATATATATGCTTGACAGGAATGAAATATTCAGGTAGATTTGCTATATCCTGTATATATGGATAATTTTTTGAGTAAATGATATGCGTTTTATCATTGTGTGCTTGTCGAGCATGCTAGTTTGTAATGTTAGAACATGAGACATGAGTATTGACTAGTATAGATTATTGTTTCTTTTAGATGTTAGTACGTAATTACAGCATTTGTTTCATTAGTGTATCAGCAAATTAGCAATGCGTGCGGCCTACTTAGTACTTACCTATCTATTCTTTGTGGACTAAATTTAAGTTTCGCGGAATCAAAGGTAACTTAATTTCTTTACTTGTTTCACGATAATGACATTTATCCAGGGTCTACCTTTTCTGTCGTTCGGGTATATTAAGTACTGTGATGTTTATCACCTGTGGTTTGTCCCTGCTTAAATTTCTATGTAGCTTTATCACTTGTTAGGGGGTTGTTTATCACTTCAATCTGTTGCATAAGTTTGAGTGCGATGCTTGCTGTTTTCTGGCTGGGGTGTTTTGACTTTATATTGAGCCTATAGCTACACCTCCTTGTCTGATATAGTTAAGAACGAGTGCTTTGTTGTCATTTCCTGAACATTCTGCATGTTATGGACATATGACAAATGCAAAGACTGTCTTGTCATATTTGCATAGACACTGGTAAAGAACTGGTAGCATGTTATGGACAGCATAAACAATAACCTTCTGCTATAATCATAGAAGGTAGAACCCCTGTGTTATAACTTATAGCAGTGGGCATAGTTTAGCCCTCCCTCATTAGAGGGACGGCACATCTGGTAGTGGATGAATGATTTTGAAATTGACATTGAAATGTACAGTATGATGCTACATTTGATAGTTTGAAGTTGAAGTAAGCAACAGCTTGAATTGAAGTCTATTAGAGGATCATTTCAAAGTAAGTTTTGCTGTTTTGCGTGTGTGTTGCATACCACCTTTTGTATTTAGGATGGCATTTCTGCACCACTATACAAGTGTCTTTTGACTGCAGAACATCGCCCAGGTGATGTGATATATGCTAAATTACAAAAAAAAATAAAAAATGGTGAGATGTATTTATCATGGTGTGTTGCCTGTCTGCCTGGTTACTCCTTTAAGGCTGGTATTTATGTTTCTCAGGCGAACACTTATATTTTCTCCTTCCAGGTATCATACGACATCCAATCAGTGGACAACTGTAATTTCCGTACCCACGAGAGTTCCTAATGATGCATCTGTTGGGTTTACCTCATTGGATGGGGAGCTATACCTGCTAACACTTCTGAATGCACATGACTTGGCAGACAGAAGACGGTCACGCCAACAGAAGAGGTCTACCACACTGCTTATGCAGATATATCATCCTGGAACGAGGAAATGGAGATCAGTCACTGTAAAGCCTCCTCTTCCTCAACCTTTAGATTTCAAAACGGTTGTAATGTGCACAATCCGTCTGTAGATTGATACGGGTTGATGTACCCTCTTAACAAAATTCTTACAGCTGTAGCGGGGTGGAGCGTTTACTTTCAGTGCGCTGTTTGTATATGATCGTACAGCTATTGTACACAGCAATATTGTTTGTGGCATGTGAATGTTATACAGTTCTATATATACTTGTGTACATAAATTTGACGTATACTTCTAATAAGCAGCAACTTTTGTTTTGTTGTGATACAGTACAAACGAGTTCGATAACAGCAATGTTTTCTGTGTTGGTGTGCGATTGTGCTATCGTCGAGTTTCTGAGTCTTTGTGTTTCTAATTCCGCTCGAATGCTCGGAGGAAAGTGGGAAGAAAATCAGGTGAATAGGCGTTTTTCTTGGAGCGCAAAGCATGGGTAGGTATCACCATCAGTATCTTCACCATCTGCAGTGGGAAATATGGCGTGGTCTTGCGTCTTGGTTTGTGAATTGACACAATGATGGTTTAACTTTAAGACCAGGGAACAAATTATATAACTTGGGGCTTAAAACATTGAAAGGTTCAAAGTTGTCATGGGACCTTAAGCCCATGTTTTATTTCTTTCAGTACCGTAATTAGTGACGACTGTGATTAACTAGTATACGGTTCTTACTTGCCAGGTGCGTAAAGAAGAAGAATGTAGATACGAAATGTAGATTTTATATTTTGTGGTCAAATTCTTCAAATACCTACACCCCAAGTTACTGACGATTTCTACTGGTTACATCAATTAAATTAACTGGGACCTTGATTTTTCTCTTATTTATTACATGATCCATCCACACGGTAATTGTTCTGCAACCCCAGCATGTCAACGGTTGTGTAATGCTCAAGAAACATTAGCTTTTGAATTTCGACTAAGGTTCGTAGTGAGAGGTGTAATTAGGCTCTCTTATTTTTATCGGAAAATCAATTCAATTTAATACAGATTTTTTCGTTAATTATTTTTTATGCTACAAATAAGTTAAGTTCAAATCAATTTTTTCAGACGAAGAGTCGAAGATAATCAAGAGTTAATCCGGTCAGGCCATGATCATTTCATTGAATAGAATTGAACTGAACTAAATATAATTATTTGTAATTTAAAATACAACCAAGTAAATACAAACTAAACTGAACTTATTTGTTTTTTGTAGTAGTATAATATATATAACCGAGCAAATTGAATAAAACCTATACTTGTGGTCTAGAATGTAAACACTAACATAGTTAACTGTCATATTTTTTCCCCTCCATTATCCACATGTTAACTCGACCCCCATTTATAGTTTTAAAACAATCAGTAAACAACTTTTGAAAAGGGATAAATTAATACTCTTATCTATCTGCTATATAAAAATAAAAAATAACCATACCAACCTTACAAAAAGTGCATGGTTTTTACAATATTTCAGGAACGCCTTTTCTCTTTGACAAAAATAAAGCGTGTTCGATTTAAAGAATTAAAGTTCAAACCATAACAATACTACTGTTTATCAGCCTTGGAGACCAGTTCAATACAAATTGTTCCTCAGTCAACAGTCAATACACTCCGCATCTAACATTATACTAGTACTATACAAATACAGAAATATTCTAAGTCAATCACCTTTTTCATGCATTGTGGATTTGCACTAGTATACTATATATATGGGGATCCCTATATATATAGTACCTCAAACAAGCCTCTAAAAGTTCATCATCAGCACACCAACTCAATCAACTCATTTCCACATTTATACCAACATTTGTTTACCAACCAAGATGAATTCTCCAAAAGTTATCTTGGCCATTATGGCCATTGTTTTCCTCTTAAGCATAAAACCGTACGAAGCGGCAAGAATTCTAGACGAAGATGAAGAGCAATGGCTTAAGAAAGGCCAGACTTTGTTGTTACCTTCTCTCCAGCGTCAGCCTGTCCGTCCACCTGCACCAAATGGGTGCACATGGGTTCCAACGCCAGGCAGACGCCCATGCGCATCTACCGTCAGCCAGCGTAACTATGCTGGACGTTTAGTCGCTTCCCCTTCTCCTCCAGCCACCGAGGATACATACGCAGCGTATCCAAAACGAATGGTTCAGTTTGGTGTGGCAACTGAAAGGAAATGAAAATCAACTTGCTGAGTCCATACAAATGACAGACACTGACAGTTGATTTGTTTTTTTTTTTGGTGAACATTTTTACCATGACATGTGAAAACTGGGATTCTTTCATTTATTGTTTAGGTTTTTGTTTGCTTCAAGAACCAAGTGTTTCTTCACTTCATTATGTATATTTTTTTAATTTGTTGTTTTTTTTTATACTAGATTAGAAGATCACAGAAAAATAAAGGCACGAAAGGATCAAAAAATGTCCTCTGCCAACAGAAATGTAAATCATGTAGTATACTTCTAATACTAAATAAGTACATATATTCATTCATTTATTTACATTCCATAGTTTTGATCACAATTTGGTCTTCTTTGGAGGGTTGAAAAGAAGAAACAGGCAAATCTGTTGATTGAATATTCTATGTCAATCTTTCTTAGTTCATGATTGGAAGTTGACATTGTTTTTCTTTCTGCAGTTTCTTTTGAATGTTGAGACCTGAAACTACTCCCTTCCTTTCAGACTTCCTTTACAGTTTCAACTGTCCCAAAAATGTGATTCACAAACATTATTAAATCTACAGTTCTCGAAATGAGAGTTTCTAAAGCGAAAGGTATATCGAATGAAAAGATCAATAAAGATATCTTACACGCCCAATACTGTTTCTAATGCATAAAAAACAGAAGAATATGAGCTGAAGTTGATGAAGTACATATAAGGTTCAGGTCATGCCATTTCAAGAACTTAAGCTATCATTGTTAATTCAAATGCTCAGTGTCTCAGGTAGATAGATACCAGTATAGGATAGGATACATGTATTTCTTGTTCCCGTGGAAAGCTAGCTAGTTAGGCCTAGGAGTTTACCAGAGGAAAACAAGATGCTAATGTTCATGACTTAATTCAAAGGTCTAAAATTTGAATGATTTGATCATTCCTCTGTAAAGTCTTCTTGCATATGTAAATAAGTCTTGTCTCTAAAATTAGTCATGCAGGTTTAACTAAGTGACTCCCTAAAAGATGGCATAATGACCCATTCAATTTCTAACCATTTAAAAATCCTCCAGTCAAGTCATTCTATCAAATGCAATACATGTGGAACAAAGTCATGGTTCAGTTTTCAATCCTCTCATGCATTACAAAAGGACTGGCAGATAAACAGATGGGCAAAGAAGTACACACAAGCACAGCCAATTTTACTTCTGGTTCTAATAGGCTCAGATGAAGACTTCAATTATTATTTTAGTTTTCCTCTCCAATGTTCAACCATGCGATGCTATTTGCATTCTAGACCGAAATCAAACAGCAAAAGAAGACAGGAAAATAATATCGTACCGTGTTTATGATCTAAGCCCTCCAATCCATTAGGAAATAGGAACTGCATTGCATGCTACAGCTGGTATTTATCCTTCTGCTTTGGTAGCTTATGATGCATACCTAAACATCGTGCAATGGCTGAATCAGAACCAAATGGCTCTCATTACTAGATAATATGTTGAGGACACCATTTGCAGGGCGCAAAGATCCAAATTTGTCGCTTTATGATCCTGTCTAGCACCGTATTTTATGGGACAAAACAGCAGTGAGAACTCAGAACTGATGTCCTTTTAAGGATATCCACGCCCTGACGTCCCCTGCATAAGGCGACAAGAGCATGTTTTGATTTATAGAAATAAAGTTAAAACCGTAACAATACTACTGTGTATCTGCTTTGGAGACCAGTTTCAATACAAATTGTTCCCCAGTCAACGGTCAATACACTGTGCATCTAATATTATACCAGTCCTATACAAATACAGAAATATTCAAGTCAATCACCATTCATCTTTTCCATGCATTGGGGATCCCTATATATATATACCTCAAAGAAGCCTCTAAAAGTTCTTCATCAGCACACCAACTCAATCAACTCAAATCCACATATCTACCAACATTTTAATCAACCAAGATGAATTCTTTAAAATTTATCTTGGCAATTATGGCCATTGTTTTCCTCTTAAGCATAAAACTGTACGAAGCGGCAAGAATTCTAGACGAAGACGAAGAGCAATGGCTTAAGAAAGGGCAGACTCTGTTGTTACCTTCTCTCCAGCGTCAGCCTGTCCGCCCACCTGCACCAAATGGGTGCACATGGGTTCCAACGCCAGGCAGACGCCCATGCGCATCTACCGTCAGCCAGCGTAACTATGCTGGACATTCAGTCGCTTCCCCTTCTCCTCCAGCCACCGAGGATACATACGCAGCGTATCCAAAACAAATGATTCAGTTTGGTGTTGCCACAGAGGAAATGAAAATCAACTTTCATCAGTGTTTATACAAATGACAGAAATAGTTTGATTTTTTTTGTTTGGTGAACATTTTTACCATGACATGTGAAAACTGGGATTCTTTCATTTATCGTTTAGGTTTTTGTTTGGTTCAAGAACCAAGTATTTCTGCACTTCATTATGTGCATTTTTTTATTTTGTTATATTTGTTATAGATTAGAAGATCACAGAAATAAAGGATCGAAAAATGTCCTCCACCAAGAGAAATGTAAATCATGTATACTTCTAATACTAAATACAGATATTCATTCATTTACAATTTGATCTTGTTTGGAGGGTTGAAAAGCAGAAACAGGCAAATTTGTTGATTGAATACTATGTCAATCCTTCTTAGTTCATGATTGGAAGTTGACATTTCTTTTCTGCAGTTCCTTTTGAATGTTGAAACCTGAAACTATTACTCCCTTTCAGACTCCTTTACATTTTCTACTGTCCAAATAATGGGATTCAGACATTAAATCTACAGTTCTCGAAAAGAGAGTTTCTAAAGAAAAAGGTATACCGAATGAAAAGATCAATCAAGATATCTTACATGCCCAATAATGTTTCTAATGCATAAAAAAGAGAAGAATATGAGCTGCTGAAGTACATAAGGTTCAGGTCATGCCATTTGAAGAACTTAAGCTATCATCATCAATTCGCATGCTCAGTGTCTCACGCAGATACCAGTATAGCATACGCGGTATTCCTTGTTCCCTTGGAACGCGAGTTAGTTATACCTCGGAATTGAGCAGAGGAAGACAAGTTGCTAATGTTCATAACTTAATTCCAAGGTGTAACATTTAAATGATTTCATCATTACTTTCTTTAAAGTCTTCTTACATATGTAAACAAGTCTAGTCTCTAAAATTAGTCATAAAGGCTTAACTAAATGACTCCCTAAAAGAAGGTATATGACCCATTCAATTTCTAATTTTCTAACCATTTTAAAATCTTCCAGTCAAGTCATTCTTTATGAAATCCGATACATGTGGAACATAAATTCAAGTCATGGTTCAGTTTTCAATCCTCTCATGCACTACAAAGGACTGGCAGATAGACAGATAGGCATAAAGGTACACACAAGCACATCCAATTTACTCTTAGGCTCGTATCTTGTTAGACAAGATGAAGACTTAAATTCTTCTTTTAGTTTCCTCTCCAAAATCCATGCGAAACTATTTGCATTCTAGTCCAAAATCAAACAGCAAAAGAAGACAGGAAAGTAATGCCATACCGTGTTTACGAGCTGAGCCCTCCCCATTAGGAAATAGGAACTGCATTGCATGCTATGGCTGGTCTTTATCCTTCTGCTTTGGTAGCTTATGATGCATATCTAAACATCATGCAGTGGCTGGCTCTGCTTCCTAGCTAATATTAAAGAACACCATTTGCAAGAGGCAAAGATCCAATAATGTCGACCTATGATCTTGTCTAGTAATAATATTTCATGGGACAAGACAGCAGTCAGAACTCAGAACTGATGTTCCTTTTAAGGATATCCACGCCCTGACCCCTGCATAAATAAGTCACTGAAACAAAAGTACCTTCATAACACCACTTAACAACATAAAAATGGCAAACATAGGCGAATTACAGGAGAAAAAAGCAATAACTATCAACCAGATCATGTTTTCAGACTCACAAGAAATGTTTCTGGAATACTCATTTAAGCACCAAGAAGCATGATACTCTTCAATGATACTTTTAAGTAAAATGTAAAAGCAACCAAAGATAGAGATGGTAATCCAATTCCATCATACACTCGTAAATCAAGAGTTCTTATATTTTTCCATTCATTCCCCATAATTTGGAGAGACAGTACCAACACTACATATAGTAATATGCTTCCTAGCCTCTTGGAAACATAACTATCCAAGAGAACACTGTTTGATTATAGAACCAAATAGTACAAAACAAAAATCCATGCCCTCAATTACATGAGTATATCACCAGTAACCAAGAGATTAGAGTATAATTATCCTATCATTCTATTCTAAAAGAAATGTAGCCATTTGTTATACCCATACGAAGTCTCCCATAAAACTACAAAGAAACAGACAATAACAGATCAAGATACATCTTACACCTTACAGAGAAATGTACAGAAGAATCATTTCAAGAGAGCAGCAGCCAATTTATCCTTCAGAGTTTCAGCACCACCAGGCTGAGTTTGTATCGAGAATGTATGAACTACTTCACCGTCATCTGATATGGACATATTGGAATCTTGTGCAGTCACCTGGTGCTCTCTCAAAGCCTTCACGACCTCAGACACTGGGTGAGATTCCAAAGGACAGCTCACTCGTAAAATGGCATCTTCGTGTCTTTCGTGAAAATCAAAATCTGGTATAGGACCCAAATTTTGATCATTGTTCACAATTCCTTTCTCTGCTTCCATGCCCCTTATCTTCGCTTGAAGATCAGTGATGTAAGCAATTGCATCACCAAGTAGAGACGCTTTGTCCATTTTTGAAATATTCGGAACTACAGCTCTTAAAGCATAAAAACGCTGGTTAAGCTTCTCACGTCTCTGTCTTTCTGCTTCCACATGGTTAAGTGGCTCTTCCCTCCCATTAGCTGGCTTCCTTCCCCTTTTTCTAGGCCTTCGGTCGTCAGAGAGAAGATAGGAATCCTCCTGATCCATGTTAGAAACTATCTGATTGATGTGCGGCGGATATAGCTTTGCCTCACCATCATCATTTATGTGTCCATTTGATGAGTTTCCATATACTTGCTCATATGATTCAGAAGAAAATACAGAATCCTCTTCCACTTTTGGAGAAAAGCTAATGCTAATTGGACCTGATCTGGAGTTGAGACTGAGATCTCGCCCATAAATTTTCGGGGCAGGTCTTGCCTGTGTAGAAGTCAATTTCACAACTATAGATTTTGCTGATTGAACGATTCTCTGGTCCTCCGGTATGAATTTTCTTGAACCAATCTCCACAACACCCGATTTCGACGGGATAAACACAACTGTCTTAAAATTAGCAGACTGAGCTAAATGTGATCTTGACTGGTAACGCTCTAAACAACTCTTCGTGTCCGAAACCCAAATAGTCCGCCCTGAATTGAACGATTGCGAAGGAATTGATGGTTTATCAAAAGGAAATGCATAGTACATCGAAGCAAGAAAAAACAACTCCACATCCGAAACTTCATCCAACTTAGCCGCTACATTATCATCCTCTGACCCACCAAAACAAGCATGAATCTTCTGAAGCACCCGTTTTCTAACATCTCCTTCCATCGAATGCTCACTCTTGCAACCACCATTCTCACCAGCCTTGTTCTCATCTTCCTTGGGTTCTCGGCAATGCCCATCACCCCATATCAAGGCTGACTTACCAGATTTGGCTTTCGAAACGTGCCAGTAAATAGCATACGTCCAATCAGACCCTTCAATAATCTTACACAGTGCCTCCTGCACTCCCAGATCCTCTCCCGACGAGGCAAATTCTAACAACACGTTATTTGAAGCGGACCAAGCAAAATACTCCGCTCCTTCCTTCCCCAGCACACTTTCCATCACCGCCTTGTCCTCATCATTCAACCATAACCTAAACCCCATCTCAAAATGAAACAAATCTTAAAACTCCAAAATGTGTAAGCTATGTATCAACTGCAATCCCCAATCCTGAATTCAATAACACAGTCCTACATCAAGAATCCAAGAATAAGATTCAAATGGTACACATACAAGATTTTTACAAACTACTACTAGTACTAAACATGAAGTAAAAGTAAAAAAAAAAAAATGTTTGAATTGAGCCTCTAATTGCAAATTCGGAAACCCTAGAAACTGCAATGACCAACCAAGCAAATTAGCCCAAACATAAAAGAAAAATAAAAAACCAAACTTTTGCTAAACCCAACAAAATTCCAAATCCAAAAATGTTGTAACAAGTTAATACCAGAAAGATTCTTCCATCAAGAAATAACTACCCCCAATAGGCAATGGATTGAACCTCTGATTTGCAAATTGAGAAACCCTAAAAACTGAAATGACAAAAGAAACTAGCTCAACTAGGCAAATTAGTTGAAACCCAACAAAAAAATCCTAACTTTTGCAAAACCCAACAAAAATCCAAATCCAAAGTGCGGCCGAAACAAGTCAATACCAGAAAACAAGAAGTAACAAATGGCGTACCTTTGACTTTCCGAGAGGAAATAAGTATGTATGATTGAGTTGAAACACAATTTTTTTTTCTTTTTTTTTTGGCTCTGTAGCTTAATAAGAATGAATTGGAATAGGTGAGATTTTGGAAGTTAAAATAGACAAGTGGTTATGATGAGAAAAGAGAATAATAATAAGCATGTATGGTGATTGGGTATTTGGGTTTATGGTGATGTGAAAAGTAAAGAACATATGAAATGCACCAGGTTAAAGACATGCTAACAAGCAAGATTTAGAAATAGTACTAATAATAATAAGAAGAAGAAAAAAGGAAAGGGTTTAATAATATTAACTTTATTACCTGAAACAAACAACTGGACTAGAATAACAACAGGAATCACGTTCTGTGATGGTGGGGATGAAGAAGAAGAAGAAGAAGAAGCTCGTGTATCACGTGACGTGTGTGAGTTTGTTTAGTAGATAGGTTCTTCTTCGTTTCTATGGATCTGGACGAACCATATCATGCTCATCTCTAGAGGTACATCCAATACAACAACTAGAAACATGGGATTTGTCGATTCAGGTTAAATGAAATGAAATGAAATCCAAGATTGGTTTTCCTTTATTTTATTTTATTATTTTATTATTACAAACTTTTCACATTTCCTATCTTCCTAGTTCACGCGTTACTGTCGTTGCATACTCTGTGGGTAGCCACTTGTCCTTTCTACTAATTCTTTACAATTCTTTTTTCGCCTCCTCATCTCTCTCTCATTTCCTTTTCATCCGGTTCGGTTCAAATGCATTCAGGCTGTTTTCAAATGAATCAAACAAGATCTAAGTCTGTGTTTTCTTCATCGCATGAAAATATGAAAAGGTCAAGCATTCAACATTTAAGTTTCAATTTATTAATTTCAGTTCAATTTGATTTCTATTAGTCATTATATCTTTTATATTTGAAATGAATTCAGTTGGATTTGGATTAATTAAATTCAGTCTAAATTTTAATGATTTTAGAGTTTTTCTCGACGAATCAAACAATGACTAAATTTTATTTATTTATTTATTTTTGTATATTACACCAATAAGTCAAGGTATTGCTATGAGAAATCAATTGTTCGGAGGCTTTTCTTAATGATTTTCCTTTTACGAAAGATTGAATTTATTGAAATTGTGAAGTACACGAAACTATAAAGGTGTGTTCTATGTTGCATACCCCAATATAAGAGCATCAGACCTGCACTTATGAACAATACTAAAAGTTAAGGGTTAACAAGGTACAAAGGCGAGAGTAAATACAAATGTTGCATGCGGACTCGAATATATTCTTGAAGTAAAAAAGTATGGTGTGATTAAATGCAACGACTTATTATGCTTAGATACATGTGGACTCAAATATATCATTGAAGTTGAAAAGTACGGCGCGATTAAATACAACTACTTGTTATTAGATACATGTGGATTCAGATATATTATTGAAGTTGAAAAGTACACATGACAATAAAAGTGGCATTCCGCTGCACCCCGCAATTATAAACACTTCTAAATGATAAGGGTTAATAGGGTAAAGAAAACCGAATAGCTACGACTACACCTACGTGTTATGCACTTATGCTTAGACACATGTGTATTCGAATACAATGAATAGATTGAGTCCGATTGAGGCGACTTGTCGTTGCAGTTGTGACAAAACATTGTATTGTACCAAATGTCCAAATCCAACTCTATCAAACAAGTGGATACCAACCATTCATGATCCAACTTCCTCGACCTGCCACTAAAGTCTAAAGCCATATCTCTTGTGTAAAACAGGTCATATATTCGCCAGACAAATACATTTAACCAAGTCGCAATTTTATTTTTGTTTCAACCCCAAAGAAGAAACAACACAAATGACAAGGATGTTTAATTTTACTACAAGCTTTATTACAATATGGTCTCTATGTGTTAAGCATTTAACACAAGCGACTTATTCAGAATCCCAATTTTAGAAGAGGGCAACTTAACCAACACGGGCGGACTAGCCACAATGCCATTCTCGTTGATCCAAACCCAGACGCGGTCACACCTGAGGTCTCTGGTAGTTGGAGTTCCTACCAGGATAACTATGGCGGTCACGTTAGGATTCTCCCTCTCAACCACTGATGCCGCAGCATCACCATTTGCTCCCACGAGCTCCGGCCACACATTCTTACCTGAAATCATACCACTTGGACGTATTAGAATTTACTACTACCAATTATGTACATATGCTGTAAAAGATACTAAAATAATTTAAGAAACAAGTAGTAACAAAGTTCTTGCCTGGAGGACAATTTGCCATATTTGTATACTATTTATGATGATTGCTATAATAGAATGAAATGTAGTAATTGTTTTGGTTTGTTGGATGAGAATGGCAATAGCATATATATAGCAGAAGTAACTCATACCAATGTCAAATGTCAGAGTTCATACAAGAAATGCAGGGTCTAACTTTTTGCCGATTAATTTGAATGCCGACATTTCTTGAGTTTTAATGCATCTTATCTGATAAGCCAATGCCAATTGGTCAATAGTGTCACATTTCAACTGCATTTATGTTCCAGTTCTTCTGCCGCGATAGCTAGTCTAATAAAGAGGGTGTTCTATAAGTCATGTTCATATTAAATGAAGCAACTCTAAAACATGTTAAACAACATCAAGATTCAAGCAGGAAGTGCTCAAAGTTAAACTTCATCAAGACAGATATCATCATAAGTACCTGCAAGTGTTGGAGAGAATTTAGTATTAGCCAACAGATGAACTTATTTGATTTCTGAGGTTGAGCGGTTAACCACGATACCACGGACTGTGGTCATTAATTCAAACCCTGATATGATCACACCCACCTAAAGTCTCTAGCCACCGGAGATACTTCCATTCAAAATATGACATTCGTGTGCTGGTCCTGCCTCTCATTCAGACACGATCACACCTTTGGCAGCTGCTGCAGGTTCAGGAGAGTAAAAGGACATTCCTCAATCATTGATTATCATTCCTTTATTCAACTCCTCAGGCAGTCCTACAAGAACACAACATGTATAGCTGTGTCTTAGAATGGATTATTCAGAATTATATACTCAAATTGTTTCCCTTGTTATGTTTTTGTGAACAGAGCCATAGAAACACTAAGTTTACGGGAGGAAATGATGAGTCCCTAAAACGAAAAAGGATACTTGAAAAAAGTTGTTCAAAAAATCTGTAGATGCTGTATGCAATAATTCATCATGTAGAAACATATAATATATTAGGACTTTCAACGCTTTTCTGTGACAATCAAACTCGAGCTTCGTGCAGGAAACAAACAAACAAAGAATACTGATGCAACAATCAACACCAAATAACCAGCAGAGACAGGCTCTATTTGCATCCGAGTTTACTATCTTCAACAAAGATAACCATGTTGTAATAACAAACTACTATGCAAAGTGTTGTCAGTCTCTCTTACCTCATCTGATGGAACTTGAAAGTCCTTCCTTCTTAGTCATTAGCACCAGCTTCTCCCAGAAACTTTCTGAACTCCTGTATGTTTCATCAGCTGTCTCACAACAGCTGATTGTTCCCACTCTCCTCCAGAAGCTAATAACCCCGATAGTTGTACAAAAGCACCTGAGTTATGAGGATCAAGTTCAATAATTCTCCCAACTACTTTCTTTGCAAGAGACTTATCACCAGTGTTTACGCACCCTCTAAGAATAGCAGACCACATGTTTTCATCAGATTTAGCAGGCATCTCATCAATAAGATCTACAGCTTCCTGGAGACAACCTTCTCTAGAAAACAAATCTACTATACATGAGTAATGTTCAATACCAGGATCAATATCATATTCCCGCTTCATTACTGAAAACCAGTGTTTTCCCTCTTCTAGAAATCCACAATGATCACATGCAGACAAAATAGCGGTAAATGTGACTACACTGGGCTTTACACCCTCCCGCCTCATTTCATGAAATAGATTCAATGCTTCAATTCCATGACCGTTTGTTGCATAACCCATCAACATACAATTCCATGAAAACTCATCAAATTTTATCATTTGGTCGAACAATTTCCGGCCAGCTTCAACAAAACCACATTTACAATACAGATCTACAAGGGAAGTGGCAACGGCTTGGTCAATATCTACACCTATAACCGTAGCTCTAGCAAAAAGCTGTTCACCAAGTTCTAATGATGGAATGCTGGCACAAACACTAATAGTACTAGCCAGAGTAGTGGTATCCATGTGCAAGCCAATCTTATTCATCTTTGAGAACAGATCTAATGCTTCGACTGCACATCCGTTTTGACTCAGTCCCACAATCATGGAATTCCATGAGATCAAGGTCTTCAATTCGATGTTACTGAAAATGTACTTTGCTTCTTCAACTCTACCACAATTACAATAAATAGAGATCATACAATTCAGAAGAATGGTATCATGAATTTTAAGCTCACTGAATAAATTGCAAGCTTCATAATAACTCCCACGCTTACCATACGCATCAACTAGTGCACTGGAAACAGAAAGATCATATATGATTCCCAACTTATGTACATGTGCATGCAATTGCATGCATTGTTTAAGAGTAGCACCTATACCACAGGCACTCAAAAGGCTTGAAAATGTCGTCGCGTCGCCAGAAACCCCCTGCGCGTTCATCTCACGAAATAACATTAGTGCCTCCACAAGTCCACCATTAGCAACATATCCCGATATTACAGAGTTCCACAACACCACACCAGGGACAGACCTAAGTTCATCGAAAATTTCCCTCGCCTCCCTCATTCTTCCACGCCTTGCGTAACCCGAAATCAACGAAGACAATGAAAAATGATCCAGATCTCCCAATGCACTCAAAAACCGCCTGGCACTTTCCAAATCCCCACACTTGCCATACATGTTAACAACCGAACTTCCAAGAACCGAATCAAACTTCACATTACCAGCCACCATCCTACCATGAACCTGTTTCCCCAACTCAACATTCCCCAGCTCTGCACAAGCCCTTACAACCGTCGCAAAGACGAAAGGATCCGAGCTCAAAACACGGGACATTTCAAGTACTTCCCACCTCTGAAACTCCTTGAACAATCTCAAAGACATCTTCGGTTCCCCATTCTTTGCATACCCATGAAGCATAGTATTCCAAGCATGTCCATCCTTAACCGGCATTTCATCGAACAACCTCTGTGCAACGGTCAACTCTCCAGCCTTCATCAACCCTGACAGAAGTACATTCCAAGAATACAAGCCCTTTTCGTGCATGGAGTAAAACGAATTCAATAGTTGGTTTTTATTTCCTGATTTGGCGTAGCCTTCGAGAAGAGTGGTCCAAGAGAAGGTGTTTCGTTGAGGCATTTCGTCGAACAGGTTCCGGGCTTCAGATGTTTGTCCACACCGAACGTACATATGGAGAAGACGGTTGGCGATGGAGACGGTGGAGAAGAGGACACCAGTCTTTAGGAAGAGGAGGTGAAGCTGTTTGCCTTGTCGAATGGAACTGTAAGTGTTGAAGGTGTTAAGAAGCCTTGCCATGGCGTCCATGTCCAGTCCCATTGCATATTGCGTGCCCATGTCTGTTACTGAAAATTAAGCATCAAGTTGAACTTGAAATACAAGCTGGCTTCGCATAAACCGCGCTTTTACTTTCAGAGAGAAGCTCGCGATTTAAGGAGAATTATAAGAGTTCAGTTCCATGAGTTGTTTATGAAAGGGCTTGGGGTTTGGTTTTGTAGTTGTAGGCTTAGCTAAAGTGCTAAACCCAGGCCCAACAATATTGGGCTTCGCTCAATACAGAGTTTAGTACTTTAGCTGCAGAGCAAAATACTATGTTTTTTAAGGCTAAAACACGTCCCGCAGGCATGCACTTCGCAGGCATGCACTTATAGTGTAACTGTGTAAGTTCGCTATTTGAATATCTTTTTTCAAATTGGTGTTTTTTTGTAAAAAAAAAAAAACATGTGTTTAGTTCTAGAACATTTGCTTGTTCTTTCTCGTTCACAATTGCACATTATCCAATCTATATTTGAACTTATGTTGTATCGCGACCTAGGTCATATTATTCGTCATAGCACCCGCTGCAATGAACTTTGATGGATGAAATTATGGAATGAGTGTTGATGAATGATGAATATTAGTGAACGAGGAATGAAAATGATTTGTGAACATATATAGTTAGAAGTGAAATTAAAATTTATAATAATTTTGGGCAATTTTTTTGTAACTTTTCATAGTTATGTTATTATTAATATGCTAGTACATATAGTTGTGGACTATATTTAGTAATAAAATGTGAAACGTGTCCCATGGAGTATATTACGGACTGTTTGGCAGGGTTGCTAATTTAAGGAGGGGAAGATAGTTGAATATTAACTAATTTAGAAGGAAAATGAAGTGTTTCAATATTTGATAAAGTATTAAATGTAAAAACTATTGTAGAGAGGGGCTTGTCCTCTCTAAATTAAGTGTCAAACAATACGTTAGTAGTGGAAATAACACCTAACACCACTTTTTATATTTGGAAATAACACCTAACATCACTTCTTATATTATATTTGTGTATATGTTCCACAAGTTTCATGTATTATAGGATGAATTTGGGAGAATCAAAGCCACTTTAACTCAAAGTTTAGTCACTAATCACTACACTTAGCTCAAAGTAAATTAGTGACACCATAACATCACTTCTCATTTTTCAGAAAAAATGTATTTTAATACTCGTTTTAGTTGGTACTATGGTCGTGGGAATCAAGTTCCGACGAGTACTCAACTCAATTCGTTAAGGATAAATTTGGCCCGTTTGATAAGTTAATCGAGTCGAGTTTGAAATTTTGATTTAAGTGTAAAATACTTGCTTGTGTTAAATGGTGTAGGTGTCTAAACACATGCATGAGATATCAAGAATTGAAGATCAAGATGAAATCCCATTTGGACGGAGATGAGAATCATAAATCATTTGCCAATTACTACTACGGTACTACCTCTACCAAGCATCAACAAAGTCAATCTAGATCTAGGTAAGGCCATGTTCTAGCAAACACTTGAAATGGCTCCACAACCACATATCTTTGAAAAGAAACCAAACCACTTCCTCTTTTTGTCAAACTCCTCAGTTATTATCACTCCAAATCAAAAACGCCTTGATTTCATGACTTCAATTGCTTGCTTACCAGTTCTCCCATGTTTCCATTACTATAAATATAATAACCCATATGAGAAGATTTCCAATTCATACACATTCTCACTTCATCTTTAAAAACTTCTTCTAAATTGCAATAATCACATAAACCATGTTAGACCTTCAATTCCCAACTTCACTACTGATCCTATGCATACTCTCACCACTCCTGTTGCTACTCTTAGCCCTCCGGAAAAGTCGCCACGTTCCGAATTCGACGAAAGTTCCCGTTTCATACCCTGTAATCGGCTCCTTGTTCGCAATCTTGAAACACAAGCATGACCGTGCGCAATGGATAGCCGAAATCGTTACCTCCACCCCTAACTTGACGTTCACCCTCCACCGCCCGTTCGGCTACAGCCAGGTCTTCACTGCCAATGCCGCGAACGTCCAACACATGCTCAAGTCCAATTTCCAGAACTACCCTAAAGGTGACGTCTTTCAGAACACTCTGAGAGATTTCATGGGCTACGGCATTTTCAACTCGGACGGTGAAACATGGAAGTTCCAGAGGCAGGTTTCGAGCCACCAGTTCAACACGAAATCACTCCGTGTTTTCGTGGAAACTGTAGTGGATTCAGAGCTTACCGACCGCCTAATCCCGATCCTGAGAAACGCGGCTGGCAATAAAACCGTACTCGATTTACAGAACATTTTACAAAGGTTCACTTTCGACAACATATGTAAAATCGCGTTCGGGTACGATCCAGCCTACTTGTGTTCCACTCTCCCAGAGACCAGGTTCGCGAACGTGTTCGATTACGCCATGAAGCTCATGAGCGAACGGTTCAATGCCAGCATCCCTTTGATATGGAAAATCAAGCGAGCACTCAACATGGAAGGCAAACTCAAGAAGACCGTAAAGGAAGTTCGCGATTTCGCGAAACAGATTGCCAGAGAGAAAATGCAGGAAATGAAGCAGAACGGTTCCATTGAATCGGTTGATCTGTTATCAAGGTTCTTAAACTCAGGCCACTCTAATGAAGAATTTGTTACTGATATAGTCATAAGCTTCATAATCGCGGGACGTGACACGACATCAGCAGCTTTAACATGGTTCTTCTGGCTAATCTTCAAGAATCCAGATGTGGAAATGGAGATACTGAAAGAGATAAACTCGAATTCGGAGTCAGGTCCTGTTTACGACGAAGTGAAGAACATGGTGTACACACATGCTTCACTCTGTGAGTCCATGAGGCTTTACCCACCTGTTCCAGTAAGTACCAAGTCGGCATTAAACGAGGATGTTCTGCCAGACGGAACGAAGGTGAAGAAGGGCACTCGGATGAGTTACCACCCGTATGCAATGGGTCGGGTTGAGGGTGTTTGGGGTCCGGATTGGGAAGATTTTCGTCCCGGGAGGTGGTTGGAGAAGGGGACCTTTGTGGGGAAGGATCCGTTTAGCTATCCAGTGTTTCAGGCAGGGCCAAGGGTTTGTCTCGGGAAGGAGATGGCTTTGTTGCAGATGAAGAGGGTGGTTGCCGGGGTGTTGAGGCGGTTTAAGGTGGTTCCGGCCACGGAGGAGAAGTTTGAGCCGGTTTATGTTATGGATTTTACCGCGAAAATGAAAGGTGGCTATTTGGTCAGGATCGAAGAAAGGGCGGATTAATTAATTATTTTATCATACAATTCGTGATCATGTAAGATAAAATCGTGTGACATCTTCTATCGTATCGGATCATATCACGTGGTTCCATAAACCTAAAGTATTTTCCAAATAATTGCTGGTGTATACTAACTACTATGTCAGTGTATCACTGTGGGGTGTATGATATCTAAAGTTCTAACCTAGAGATTATAGTAATCGCATATGCATGTATATTTTGAGTTGCATAAAGCAAACTTTAGATTAACCGTTTAGTGTATTCCGCGGCTCACAATTTACCCATTTAGACTTTAGACGCAAGCCCACTTTGATCAGACAAAAGCCTAATTCATTGATTTGTGTCCTTTTCTTGTGGGAGCAACATATATGAAGTAGTACTATAGTATATTGGTCCACGGAGTTATGTTTTGGCAAACCAAAGTGACTAATATAATAAAGTTGTCGTTGATTCTTTTTCTTCTTTTTATGTTTTGGCAAACCAAAGTGACTAATATAATAAAGTTGTCGTTGATTCTTTTTCTTCTTTTTATGTTTTGGCAAACCAAAGTGACTAATATAATAAAGTTGTCGTTGATTCTTTTTCTTCTTTTATTAAATTCTGAGAAACGATATATTTATAAAGTAAATCTAAGCGAACAAATATATATATATGTTATTGTCAAGGGCGTACGTTGCATACTTAACAATGTAGATAATTTTCTAAATAAAAATATACTATGTTAATAATATAAGCGTTTTACACTTTTATTTCATACCATCTAATATTTTTGTAAATACTTCCTCCATTTCTTTAGTTATTCCTAAGGGGACTGTTCATCGCGACCTTTGACCACGTATAACTTTTAAATTAAATTGTATCAATATAAATTAAAAGTTGATTATGAAAATATACTTTATTTAATTTCATAATATAATTTTATTATATTTTTCTCTAATGTAATTTATGAGTTATACGTGATCAAAGGTCGCGGTGAATAGTTCCCTTAGGAAGTAACTAAAGAAATGGAGGAAGTAATATAATATAATTTATTTTTAAATTAAGCATAGAAGGGCTTTCGTTGCAATATCCGAACTCATCACATGTGTGAAAAATAACCCCTAAATAGTTTCTAAGAATGTACCTTGAGAACTTTCGTTTAGGTTGAATTCGAAGAGTACCCATAACATATACGGAGTATTTAAAAATTGAGGGGTCAAATCACAACCATTATTAAAGTTTAAGGGGTAAATTGAACAAAATGGAAAACCTTAGGGGGGCAGAATGATATCAACAACCATTTAATCCATCCCTCTCTTGAATTTTGACCAAGAACCCCCCTTTCATTTTGGCGGTAAAATCCGATACATAAACCGGCTCAAACTCCTCCACCGCCGGAACCACCGTGAACCTCCGCAACACACCGACAACCACCGCCTTCATCTGCAGAAATGCCATCTCCTTCCCGAGGCAAACCCTGGGCCCCGCCTGAAACACCGGATAAGTAAACGGATCCTTCCCCACAAATCTCCCCTGCTCCAACCACCTCCCGGGTCGAAACTCGACCCAATCCGGCCCCCAAAACTCCTCAACCCGACCCATCGCGTACGGATGGTACGTTACTCGAGTACCCTTCCTCACCTTCGTTCCGTCTGGCAGAACATCGTCGTTTAACGCCGATTTGGTACTAGCTGGAACAGGGGGGTAAAGCCTCATGGACTCACAGAGTGAAGCATGTGTGTAAGCCATGTTCTTCACTTCGTCAAAAACCGGGTCCGATTCGGAACTGGATTTTATCTCTTCCAGTATCTCCATTTCCACATCTGGGTTCTTGAAAATTAGCCAGAAGAACCATGTTAAAGCTGCTGATGTCGTGTCACGGCCGGCCAATATGAAGCTTATGACTATGTCAGTAACAAAATCTTCATCGTAATGGCCCGAATTTATGAACCTGGACAAGAGATCAACCGATGCGTTCTTTTCGATTTCTTGCGTTTTATCCCTGATGATTTGTTTAGCGAATGCACGAATTTCGTTGACGACAAGCTTCAGTTCCCGTTCGGAACCTATGTTAAGAGCTCGTTTAATTTTCCATGTTATAGGGATGCTGGAACTGAACCTCTCGATGGCGAGTTTCAGGGCGTTATCGAATACCTTTGCAAATTGTATCTCTGGGAGAGACAGGGACAAGTAGGCCGGATCGTAGCCAAATGCGATCTTGCAAACATTGTCGAAAGCAAACCGTTGTAGGATGTCTTGTAAATCAAGCACTGTTTTGTTCTCTGCTGCGTGTTCCAGGATTGGTATCAGGCGGCTGGATAGTTCAGAATCTACGACTGTTTCCACGAACGTTCGCAGTGATCTTGTGTTGAACTGGTGGCTTGAAACTTGCCGTTGGAACTTCCAAGGTTCGCCATCACTGTTGAAGATGCCATCGCCAAGAAAGTCTCTGAGTGAGCTTGTGGCAACTTCGCCTTTCGGGTAGTTTTGGAAATGGGACTTGAGGATGTGCTGGACGTTTGCAGGATTGGCAGTGAAGATCTGGAGGTAGCCAAAAGGCCGGTGGAGAGTGAACGTTAAATTCGGAGTGGAAGTGATGATTTCGGATAGCCATTGCACGCGCCTGTGTTTGTGTTTCATGATTGTGAACAAGGAGCCGATTATTGGGTATGAAGTCGGAACGTTTTTGGAGTTTCGTTTATGGGAGCTTATGTAGATGATGGCTAAGATCGACAGTAGTAATGGAGAAACTGTGTAGAGGAAGTGGTAAGTTGGGAAATGAAGGTCTGCCATTCTTGAAGCTAAAAGAAATTGGCAATGTTATCTCATGTATATATACATCAAGATACTTGTTGAATCTTGATGTAATGTTTCAGATTCTAGCTATGAAAGCTACTTGTAAAGGGTTCTGATTTGTCCAGATGGGAAGATGATGCAAAATTTGGGTTCTTGATTGGATGAAGTTGACTTCATATTTGTCAAAGAGTGGTTGGATTGAGTAGTTTTATAAGAGCTGAAAATGCTTATTGGTTTTTAAACCCAACAAGATCCAAAATTTTCTTCAAGGGATCTCTAGTAAAGAGATGCTTTATCGGAGACATTCTATGTTTTGACATGTAGGTTGGACTATTATCAAACTATATTGGTGTTAGTGAGGAGCAAGCGGGCGTTGTCGCATTGTGGGACATATACCTAACAGTCTAACACCTCCTCCCTTCCCTTTTAAAGTTTCAAATCTTTTTTTGTATGTAATAGTTTCAATTTTTCAAGATTTGTCCTCCCCTCCTTCTTCCTGAACTTTCAAAACACTTCTATATATATGTAATTGCCATCCCCTCTTTCAACTTCGATTTCTGAGTCGGCCTTGATGGTGTTGATTGTTTAATCATGAACATGACTCATTGTTGAGTTTTTGCTAGTATTTTTATAGTGCTCTGGATGTAAATTGTTTAATGCAGGTTTTGATATGTTTTAGTACCAAGTAGTTTGAGAGAAAGAAGGAAATGCCAATGCTAGGTACTCTTATATATCACTCTTCGTTGTTAAGTACTTCTCACGTCCCATTGTGTTAATGGTAGGTTCCACTGCTACGGTATAGGAATAGCTCTTCTCATAGCATAGAGTGAGCCAAGCAAAGAGGCCAGTGTAAGAGATGAGAAATGACAAATGAACTTTTGTAACTAAGATGTCTTTCTACAATGATTGGCTAAATGAATTAAATAGTTAGTATTTTACAAACAAACTTCTAGAGGATTGAAGAAGACAACTAGGTCACGGGTGTTGAAGGAATAAAGTAACACCCCGTGAGTTTGAATTTGAATCTTGGTTATGTTTGTCAAATCGATAGTGATACACGATACTCACTCTCAGTCTCATTCAATTCTTTTTACATTTATTTTGTTAATTTTTTTAAGTGTAGTTTAACCTCTAATAAATTTTAAATTTTATTGAAAATATAATTAATAAAATTATAGTATAATGAAAGTAGAGATACTATATTTCATAATATACTTTCATAAATTAATTTTTCATTATAGCTTAGGAGTAAACGGAGGTCAAACAAGCACAAAAAAGTCAATAAAAACAAACGTAAATAAATAAATGGGACGGATGAGTATATTGTAATCCTAGTTTTAAATCCTAAAATCCTACAATATTATAATCAACATCTCCAAGTCCGAGGTAAAAAAAAAAGTCCGGGGTATGGTAAGCTATCTTCGGTATCATATCATGTGAGCTAATGAAGATGACCTAACATTCCCATATAACCCTTTGATACTCGGATGAGCTCCTCTTCTTTTACTTTTGCTTTTGATTTATTCGTTTTACAATTTTAATTATAATTTATTTACTTGTGAAAGAATAAAATTCTAAAAGAAATAAAAAATAAAATGTAAAAGTTAGATTTTAAAGAGAATGATTACTAGAGAGTATTTTTGTGTTTAGATGGGAGTAAATAAGAAGTGATGTAGCAGTAGAAATAAAGTTCAAGAGAGAATTAGTGTCCAGAGATAACCTTACGGCGCAATCTTCGATATTGAGGGAAATATTTGAACGACTCTAGATTCTAGAAGAGTAAAAGAAGACAAAACTAGCCCCATTCACATCTCATACGAGTATAATTTTGAGACCAATCTGCATTATTCAGCCATATGCACATGTGACATGTGTATCAGCCTCACCCTCATGACTTTTAATCCTGATAAATCAAACATTCATTTATGAAAATCCAAGAGTGTTTAAAGGTACATGGCGTACAAAAGACGCCGAATATTGAACTAGACGGTTTAACACTTTAACCATTAAACATGTGCCAATTAGAAAAATAGATGGTGGAGGACTTAATTCTCTTCTTGTACCAAACAGCAATCAGCAACCATGCGATCTGTTAACAAGAATCTTCTCTTCTTTAATAATTCCTGCTTCACAAGAAATGGAGTTGACCAATAGCCTAAAGAAGTGAGTCTTGCATGTGATTTTTTAACATGTGATATTTTTAGTTGATACACAGGCAAAGGATCCTTCCTTAATCCTATGAATCTCCCAAGTTGAGTGTGTATGGGTAAGACCTGAGTCGGATGTGATATTCTAGAAAACAAGTGAGTCAAGTTGCGATAATTCACATAAATTTACTATCAATGAGATATTCTAGAAAACAAGTGAGTCAAGTTGCGATAATTCACATAAATTCAATATCAATGAAATTTGAACATGTGACCAAAACCAAAAGAATATTGCTCATCCCTTTTAAGTTTTAACCAACCCACTTGTTGGAAAATTAATATAAATGATTAGATTCTAACCTCCCCAACTGTTTGAGTTTTTGAAAAAGTTGGATTTCTATCATGGTATCATAGTTATCTGGTTCATATACATCTGAAAAATCAGACACGAGTGTGGAAAAATGGTGGAGAATTGACCAGGAGGTTCAGACTATTTTGTGATATTTTTTAGTTGAAGAAAAGGTAAAGCACCTTCCTTACTCCTTAGTATTAATCTCCCCATTTTCTTCCCATGAATCTCACTGCTTGCGTCACTTGCCATGTTTCACACACACTTTTGACAAAAAATGGCTCATTACAAAAGCCCACAATCTCTAATTCTGTTTTCATTCACAAAGCATTATCAAATTATCAACACAAAACATGGCAGATATCCAATCCTCAACAACTCTACTCCTCTGCATATTCCTCCCTTCACTTATCTTCTTCCTAACCAAGCTCATCAAGGGCCTCTCCTCCCCAAATCCCAACACCAAGCTTCCGAAAACATACCCGATTTTCGGCTCTTTCTTGACTACTGCCAAGAACAGGGACCGGTTCATTCAATGGTCGTCCGAGATCGTTAACTCGACCCCGAACCTGACTTTCGTCCACCACATGCCTGTAGGCCGGAACAATGTCATCATCACCGCAAACCCTGCGAACGTGCAGCACATTCTCAAGTCCAATTTCAACAATTACCACAAAGGAGGCTTCTTTAGCAGCCACTTAAAAGACTTCCTCGGAGACGGAATCTTCAACGTAGACGCCGAGAAATGGAAGTTCCAGAGACAACTTTCCAGCCACGAATTCAACGCGAAATCACTCCGCAAGTTTGTCGAAACCGTAGTCGATGCTGAGCTCTCCGATCGCCTAGTCCCGATACTCGAATCTGCAGCAGCGAACAACATCGTTCTTGATTTTCAGGACATTTTGCAAAGGTTCGCTTTCGATAACATTTGTAACATTGCTTTCGGATATGATCCAGCGTACTTGTCTCCGTCTCTGCCAGAAGAGAAGCTGGCAGTTGCATTCGACCAGGCGGTGAAGCTGTCAAGCGAAAGGTTCACTAATTTTCATCAGATTTTCTGGAAGATTAAAAGGGCCTTTACCATAGGATCAGAAAAGCAACTCAAGATCGCCGTGAAAGAAGTTCGTGATTTCGCTAGAGAAATGGTTAAGACCAAGAAGGGAAAGGCATCCATCGACTCAGTTGATCTCCTGTCGAGATTCTTGAGCTTGGAGGAGTTGGAGGAAGATTTCGTGGTGGATATCGTGATAAGTTTCATGCTCGCTGGACGCGACACGACTTCAGCAGCGTTAACATGGTTCTTTTACCTGCTTTCTAATAATCCTGAAGTGGAAACAGAGATTCTGAAAGAGATTACAGAGAAATCGGAATCATATGATGGAGTGAAGGACATGGTTTACACTCACGCTTCGCTTTGCGAAAGCATGAGGCTTTATCCTCCAGTTCCGGTAGACACCAAGGAAGCTATGAGTGACGATGTTTTGCCGGATGGGACGAAAGTGAAGAAGGGTATGAGGGTGACTTATCATCCGTACGCAATGGGGAGAGTTGAGAAGGTGTGGGGGAAAGACTGGGCTGAGTTTCGGCCAACAAGGTGGTTCGAGAATGCTGCCCAAGGAGGCGAAAAGTTGAAATTTGTGAGTCCGGATGCGTATACTTATCCTGTGTTTCAAGCTGGGCCAAGGATTTGTCTTGGCAAGGATATGGCTTTCTTGCAGATGAAAGCAGTGGTCGCCGGTGTCCTGCGGAGCTTTAAGGTGATACCGGTGTTGGAGGTAGGGGAGGAGCCGGTGTATGTGAACAAGATAACGGCGAAGATGGCTGGTGGTCTTCAGGTCAGGATAGAGAAGAGAGCTGATCATCTGGAGTTTTAAATTAGTAGCACTATTCCCTCCATCTATGAATCTATGAGTAATTGTGCCACTTATTTGACTGGTCAAATATGTTCGACTTTGACTACAAATTACACTTACATTATACTCATCCGTCCTAATCAATTCTTTACGTATTCTTTTTTAAACATGGACCCCAATTTTACACTTCTTTATCTCCACTCATATCTCACACTCTTTTAATCAACTACCCCACATTTACATACAATATTGATATAACACTACCAAACAAAACCATTCATTAAAAACCGTGTAAAAAGCAAACGTAGGCTTATCATTGGGACGGAGGGAGTAATATTAAAAAATATAATAAAATTATATTATGAATATTACATCTATATTTTTATAACATAATTCCGTTAATATTTTTATCATTATAGTTTAAGATTAATTTATAGTCAAAGTCGAACACGATTGACCGGTCAAAGTCAAAATGAGACAATTACTCATGAGTATATTTTAGTCCCACCATCACTGTAGATGAGTGAGTACATGGGGCGTGTAGCTTTATGATGTGTTAATTTGACATTTTGGTTTTTTTGTGAATCATCAAAATTTTTATTAAAATAAGAAGAAAATTACAATCTGAAAAGTGCATAAGGGATGCACGAATACAAAGAATAGCTCAAACCAAGAACCCCACCCCAAACCACGAAGATACTAAAAGCATGATCAAACCCCAACCTCGTTGTGGCCGCATCGAAACTTAACCACCCCATCGTCTAGTATGTCAATCTTCCTAGCAAGATGCCAAGAGTAGGGGGGTGACGAGTTGTCGAACAACTCTAATTTGACATTTTGGTTAATGATATCATGCTGCATTTGGTTAACTACTCTACCCTATGTTACTTCGTTTGAATTCAGAAACAGAGACTCTTTCTTGGGCAAAGATGGAAAACCAAATGATTTCGGGTTTGGGACTTGTGATTCGTGGAGTTTATACTGAACCGAATCCAGTCCATCTTGGACTAAGTGCGCGTTTGGTTCAGAATGACAAATTTGAAGATTTTGGAGGAGGGATTTGAGCCCAAAATGTTATTTGGGATGGAGGAGGGATTTGAGTGTGTCAAATCCCTACGAATGTTGTTTGGTTGATTTTCCACAAACAGAGATTTAGAGGGATTTGAAATGAAATATCTCGTTTGGTTGAGCAGGGATTTGTGACGTATTTCGAACTCTGTGCGAGAGATTTCGAACATGTGTGCAACGGTAGTTATAACTACCTTTATGTATTTACCTTAATACCCTTCTAGCTAATATATTTTATTCTTCACATAGGGGGCAGTTTGGTCAATTAACATGTTTAAATTTCCCTCCAGATTGCAGATTGTGTATGATAGATTAGTGTTAACTTTTAATGATTATATAACTTCGAAACTAGTTTAACACCAATTAGACAAGACAATCGAAGTCGGGATAATACCTACAACCACGCCATATTGTGAATGGAATGGTGAAGTTTTACTTTAATAATATTCAGATTGTTGTTTAACTCGTCATTGCTTAAGACATACGAACATATTAAGCAGTTTTAGTTTGACACATTAGTTCTAGAGGTTTTTTTTTCGAAGCGGCAAAGCGAGGATCAATAATGGTTCCCTATTTACCCCTGTGGTGACTCGAACCCCCGACCTATTAGTTCTAGAGATTAAATAAAGCATAATGTATTAGAAGTAGCATGATTAGTACTTATCCACATGATACAGAAGCTAAACCATAAACTTATTACAACACCATAATAGTAGCATGATTAGTACTTATCCAAGTGAAACATAACCACCAAATTATAAAATATATTTTAGATTTTTTGAAGTTTAATTAAGAGAGAATTAGAAGTCAGATATGTGGTGCTCCAAACATAGCCAAGAGTGGTCTCTATTTATAGATCTCGAAAAAATAAAGTTGTTGGTGATTTTTTTTAATTTTTTGCATTTTGATTTTTCAAGTTATACCATTTTAAAATAAAGAGTGTCGTCACTTTCCGGTGGGGTTCATCCGTTCAGTTGTTGCTTGTCTGTTTGTGGTATTCTCGTTATTAGCTTTTAATCACAGGGGTAGGAAGGTCATTTCACCTTTTTACTGAAATCTCCGAATGAGTCATTTGTGAAATACCAACCCCCTAGGTATTTCAAGTGAGCAAAAAGGACAAAGGTCCGAGGGAGGGATTTCAACATTCCCTGGCCCGGAGGGCCGAGTGCAATTGTACCAAACGAGGTATTTGGGAGGGATTTGGTGCGTACTAACATTGCTAACTTGATCCAGTGGATTAGAGTTCATGCTTTTCAGTTCACGGAAAGGATGTTAATTGCAGTTAAATAGGAAGTCATAAAGTGGTCTGAGTGGTCTGATGGTAAGGTGCCAGAGTAACACATTACACATGAGAGGTCAAGGTTCGAACTAATCACTTGCAGTGCTTCAGAAATCTATCCAAACACAAACATGGCTGATCTTCAATCCTCTGCCACACTACTACTCTGCATACCTTCACTCATCTTCTTCCTACCCAAGTTCAACAAAACCCACTCCACACTGAATCCCAACACCAAGCTTCCGAAATCGTACCATATCTAATACTTTCCGATGCACAGAAAGGGTGATGAAGCCATCAAAGCGGTCCAAGATTACCACTCTTTAACGGATACATAATACTTTTCAGTTCGGAAAAAGGGTGATGAAGCCACTTTAAAGTGTAAAAGATTACCAATGCGTTACAGATGAAGGCAAAAAGGGTGATAAAGCTATTCAAATGAGCCAAGATTGCCACTCCATTGCATATATGTAATACTTTTCAGTTCAGGAAAGTGCCAAAAGGGTGACAGCAGCCACTTTAAAGTGATGTAGAGATGCTAGAAGGTTCAACACCTTCAGCACTCATCTCCAAGATCCAATCTATCAAACACAGAGATGGTAGATTTCCAATCCTCTGCCACACTACTCCTCTGCATATTCCTCCCTTCACTCATCTTCATCCTAACCAAGTTCATCAAAACCCACTCCACACCAAATCCCAACACCAAGATTCCAAAATCATACCCGATTATCGGAACAATCGTCTCAATGAATAGCAGAGAAAGTTTCCCAGAATGGTCATCAGAAATCGTGAACTCGACCCCGAACCTAACTTTCATCCTCCACATGCCTATAGGCCGAAGCGACGTAGTCATAACTGCGAACGTGCGACACATTCTCAAGTTCAATTTCAACAATTACTATAAAGGAGACTTCTTAACTAGCACATTAAAGACTTCCTCGGAGAAGGGATCTTCAATGTCGACGGTGAAAGCTGGAAGTTCCAGAGACAACTTGCTAGCCGTGAGTTCAAGACCAGATCTCTCCGCAATTTCATTGAAACTGTCGTCAATGCTGAACTCTCGAACCGCCTTGTCCCAATACTCGAGGATGCTGCAGAGTCCAGAACCGTTCTTGATTTTCAGGACATTTTGCGAAGGTTCTCTTTTGACAACATTTGCAAAATCGTTTTCGGGTATGATCCTGTGTACCTATCCCTGTCCCCGGCTGACGAAAGCTTAGCATTTGCGTTCGATCAAGCGGTCGGACTGTCAGGCGAAAGGATCAACTCGCTTAATCCGATATTCTGGAAAATCAAAAGAACTTTCAACATAGGATTGGAAAAGCAACTCAAGATTGCTGTGAAAGAAATTCGCGATTCGCAAAAGAAATCATCACAATCAAGAAACAAGAACTCGAAGGAAACCAATCAATTGCTTCGGTTGATCTGCTATCGAGATTCTTGAGCCTGGGAAATTTAGATTATGATTTTTCTGGCAGATATACTGATAAGTCTCATGTTCGCTGGGCGTGACACAACAGCAGCAACACTGACATGGTTAGTTTACCTGCTATCTAATAATCCTGAGGTGGAAGCAGAGATTCTTAAAGAGATTACAGAGAAATCATCTTATGATGAAGCGAAGGACATGGTTTACACACGCTTCACTTTGCGAAAGCATGAGGCTTTATCCTCCTGTTGCGATAGATACAAAGGAAGCTCTGAACAATGATGTATTGCCAGACGGGACAAAAGTGAAGAAGGGTATGATGGTGTCTTATCATCCTTACGCAATGGGGAGGGTTGAGAAGGTGTGGGGGAAAGACTGGGCTGAGTTTCGTCCTACGAGGTGGCTGGAGAAGGCAGATGGAGGGAGGAAGTGGAGGTTTGTGAGCCCAGATGCATATACTTATCCAGTGTTTCAAGCTGGGCCAAGGATTTGTCTTGGCAAGGATATGGCTTTCTTGCAGATGAAGGTGGTGGTTGCTGGTGTCTTGCGGAGGTTTAGGGTGGTTCCAGTGGTGGACTGGGAGGTGCCGGAGTACGTGAATAGGTTAACGGCAGAGATGGGAAATGGTCTCATGGTCAGGATTGAGAAGAGAGATGACTACGAAGAGTTCTGAATATATTTCAGCACTCTATTGGTTAAATACTTCGTTTTTATGGTACTGTTCTGTTTCATATTAATAATGTACTATTTGTAGAGAAAGACTTATGTTTTTGTGCAACTGCAACGTATAATTCCATGTTATGCAGATCCCCTCATGCACTATATCATGTTCATGAAGTATACTGTATATCCTATCCTCAAATGTCATAAAAGAGTAAAACAGAAAAGAGCATGTTCCAAAATTAAACAAAACCCGATCCAGATCTGAAAACCGCAATGTTATTTCGCAAAAGCTTACTCATCAGAAACATACTAGGGCCCAAACATACTAATACCCAAGTGCCACAAAAATTTATCTCAGCATATATCAAGTACCTCAATTCAACACAATTTCTTAGCACAGATCCACTGCGAGCAAAATTGAGAATCAATCAGATAAAATACCTCTGAAACTCAGCCGTGATTTCCAATGTCTATTCCGAGATGGACTCACATACCCATCAAAGTGCCACACTTCTAGCTTCCACAACTCCGGCACCCTCATTCACCGGTACCACACCAATTGAGATGAGGAAGCGATTGTTGAGATCATCCCATTTTGGTGCACTTGTGAGTTGCGAAGGCAGCTGCAGCTGGTAAGAAAAATCATGTTAATCCAGCATACAAACTAGAGTTAATTTTAAGTACTAAGCAATTGAATTAAATCAAGAACATGACTCATGAACTTAATTGTGGTTGTAATGCCTGATTAAAAAATTGTCATTGTTAAATTTTCAATCAAATTAATTATAATTCCATTCAGAGAAATCACAATTCCATATCGGAAAACTTGCCACTGCCCTGCATATATACTTTCACTGCACCACCTTTTGTTGGTGTTAATTATTAAAGAAATGGAGTTGCACCGGTTAAGAAAACATCGAACTATCTCATACATTTGAATCTAGTGTTTTTTAATCAATTTTGTTTTGACAGGCAGGGTAAAAGTTGACCAATGACATAAACAAATGTTATCTTGTGATTTTTGGTTGAATTATGGTAACACACTTTCCTTAGCCCCATCAAACTCTTTTTCCTTTTTGAAACTTATCGCATGTATGCGTCACATTATCCTGTTTCAAACACTCTTCTGAAGAAATGGTTCACTATAAAAACACATTTCTTCCTTGACAGAAATTCCAAAAACTCAATAAGCAATCAAAACAAACACAAACATGGCTGATTTCCAATCCTCTGCCACACTACTCCTCTGCATATTCCTCCCTTCACTCCTCTTCATCCTAACCAAGTTCATCAAAACCCACTCCACAGCCAATCCTACCACCAAGCTTCCGAAATCGTACCCGATTTTTGGTGCATTCCTCTCAATGAAGAGCAGAGAGAGTTTCCCTCAATGGTCAGCAGAAATAGTGAATTCAACCCCGAACCTTACTTTCGTTCTCAACATGCCTATAGGCCGAAGCGACATAGCCATCACTGCAAACCCTGCGAATGTGGAACACGTTCTCAAGTCCAATTTTAACAATTACCACAAAGGAGACTTCTTAACTAGCACATTAAGAGACTTTCTCGGAAAAGGGATCTTCAACGTTGACGGTGAAATCTGGAAGTTCCAGAGACAACTTGCTAGCCGCGAATTCAACGCCAAATCTCTCCGCAATTTCGTTGAAACGGTAGTCGATACTGAACTCTCCAACCGCCTTGTCCCGATACTCGAGAATGCTGCAGAGTCCAGAACCATTCTTGATTTTCAAGACATTTTGCGAAGGTTCGCTTTCGACAACATTTGTAAAATTGCTTTCGGGTATGATGCTGCGTATTTATCCCCATCCTTGGCTGAAGAAAGCTTAGCAATTGCGTTCAACCAAGCGGTGAGACTGTCAAGCGAAAGGTTCAACTCGTTTAATCCGATCTTCTGGAAAATCAAAAGAAGCTTCAACATAGGATCGGAAAAGAACCTCAAGCTTGCTCTGAAAGAAATTCACGATTTCGCAAAAAAAATGATCACAATCAAGAAACAAGAACTCGAAGGAAAACAGTCAATTGCTTCGGTGGATCTCCTATCGAGATTCTTAAGCCTGGGAAGTTTAGATGATGATTTTGTGGCAGATATAGTGATAAGTTTCGCGCTCGCTGGACGTGACTCAACAGCATCAGCACTGACGTGGTTGATTTACCTGCTATCTAACAATCCAGAAGTGGAAAAAAAGATTCTGAAAGAGATTACAGAGAAATCAGAATCTTATGATGAAGTGAAGGACTTGGTTTACACACACGCTTCACTTTGCGAAAGCATGAGGCTTTATCCTCCTGTTCCGTTTGATACAAAGGAAGCTCTGAACGACGATATATTGCCAGACGGTACAAAAGTTAAGAAGGGAATGAGAGTGACTTATCACCCTTACGCAATGGGGAGAGTTGAGAAGGTTTGGGGGAAAGATTGGGCTGAGTTCCGTCCTGAGCGATGGCTGGAGAAGGCAGAAGGAGGGAGAAAGTGGAGGTTAGTGAGTCCTGATGCATATACTTATCCAGTGTTTCAAGCTGGGCCAAGGATTTGTCTTGGCAAGGATATGGCTTTCTTGCAGATGAAGGCCGTGGTTGCTGGTGTGTTGCGCAGGTTTAGGGTGATACCGTTGTTGGAGGAAGGGGAGGAACCGGTGTACGTGAATAGGTTAACGGCAGAGATGGCTGGTGGTCTCAAGGTCAGGATTGAGAAGAGAGATGGCTATGAAGACTACTGAATATATTTGGGTACTCCGTAATTACATGTTATTGTCGTGAATTGTGATATGTGAAATATGTGATGTGATGGTTTAATATTTTGCTTTTATGTATTGTGTCTGGATTGATACATGGCATATTATTGATTTACTATTTCTGGAGAAAGACTTCTATTTTTCGTGCAACTGTAGCTTATAATTCCTCTCATGCACTATGTCATGTTCATGGAGTATAACCAAGCTCCTCATATGTAAAGGAAGTACACCTAAAAAGGCACAAGAGAGGAAATGACGCAGAAAAGAGGACACATACCAGCAAAGCAAGTCATAAATAGAAAATAAAGCAGAATAGCATATTTCAAAGCCACAAGTGATACTAATAGCTGTAAGCCTGTAATGGTTCGATACCCTTTCTTTTTTCCGTTTCTCTTGCCATTCAACTATGGCGAACCAGAACCAAGTCAAAATTTCATCAGAGAAGACTAATAAAGCAAGTAGTGGAGCTAAATCACAACCCTTCTATACATTTAGTTCTGTTATATCATAACAAATCCATACAGATACAGATAAAAAATAACTACCCTGACAACAAACCTATTATTCAAATCGTTATTTCAAGCATGGACAGTGTTGATTAGCAATGGAGAGGACATAAGGGATGCTGTCTAACGTGGAACTGTGTTCTAATTTCCCAGTCTTTTGTTTCTAATGTGCTCTATAGTCTATAGGTGCTGCTCCAGCTCTGCTTAAGATTGCCTGACCTACCTATCAATTTTCATGGTTTCTAGTTTCTATGAACACACAAATTCAACAATTTGGGAGTATAAATTAGAAACTAAACAAAATCCCAAAAATTCGAAATTCAACTCAGAAAGATCAAATGCGAGCTGATAAAATCGATAATCAGATAACATACCTCCGAAAATCAACTGTCTCCACCGATATTCACCAAAGTGTCATGCCTCTCTCCTCCACAACTCCGCCGCCCTCATTCAATGGTGGAAGCGGCTGTTGAGATCATCCGATTTGGTCCACTCATGAAACCAGCTGGAGCTGGTACACTAAGGACAGTCATGTTAATTAATTATTAGTACTAATAATTGATCAATAGAATTAAATCAAGAACATGACTTTAAATCAGGGTGAGGAGTGATCTGTGTTATAGACAAGTGATTCTACCGCTGTTGTCAGTTTCATTTTGTCACAATTACAATAATTTTTTAACTCTGCATTTTACACCTTGCTCATGCTCAGACTAAACTAGATCGTGCAAAACCCAATGACAACCTCGAACCACGGTGCCAACTGCCATCCAAAGAATAAACAAAGCTCCCCAAGCTAGGAGATTTATAAAGTGTAATGTGAACTCTATATACACTAGTTTTAATTTGTGTTGAACCTGAGATAATTAACTAAGAGGCTGCATATCCGGAAATAGCACGTGTATTAATGGAGTGAAAATTATGTACGTACCTTAATTGTACCCAGAGCTGTACTACTTCTACGGATTATTAAGGTCACACATGTAGATGAGGTTAATTAATTGAAATGTGTAAGAGAAGAAAAGAACACATTTCTCAGCTCCATCAAACTCTTCTTCCTTTTGAAACTATAAAAACACATTTCTTCCTTCGCAAAGATCCAGAAACTCAACAAGCTATCAAAACAAACACAAAGATAGCTGATTTACAATCCTCCACCACACTACTACTCTGCATATTCTACCTTCACTCCTCTTCATCCTAACCAAGTTCATCAAAAACCACTCCAAACCAAATCCCAACACCAAGCTTCCGACATCGTACCCGATTTTCAGTGCATTCCTCTAGATGAAGAGCAGAGACAGTTTTCCTCAATGGTCAACAGAAATTGTGAACTCAACCCCGGACCTTAACTTCGCCCTCCACATGCCTATAGGCCGAAGCAACATAGTCATCACCGCAAACCCTGCGAACGTGGAACACGTTCTCAAGTCCAATTTTAACAATTACCACAAAGGCGATTTCTTAACTAGCACATTAAGAGACTTTGTCGGAGAATGGATCTTCAACGTTGACGGTGAAAGCTGGAAGTTATAAAGACAACTTGCTAGCCACTTCAACGCCAAATCTGTCCGCATCGTTGAAACGGTACTCGATACTGAACTCTCTAACCGCCTTGTCCCGATACTCGAGAATGCTGCAGAATCCAGAACCATTCTTGATTTTCAGGACATTTTGCGAAGGTTCGCTTTCGACAACATTTGTAAAATTGCTTTTGGGTAAGATGCTGCATACTTATCCCCATCCCTGGCTGAAGAAAGTTAGCAGCTGCGCTGAATCAAGCGGTTAGACTGTCAAGCGAAAGGTTCAACTCGTTTAATCCGATATTCTGGAAAATTAAAAGAAGTTTCAACATATGATCGGAAAAGCAACTCAAGATTGCTCTGAAAGAAATCACGATTTCGCAAAAAAAAAAAAAAAAGATCACAATCAAGAAACAAGAACTCGAAGAACAGTCAATTGCTTCGGTAGATCTCCTATCGAGATTCTTGAGCCTGGGAAATTTACATGATGATTTTGTAGCGGATATATAATAAATTTCGCGGTCACTGGACGTGACTCAACAGCATCAGCACTGATGTGGTTGATTTACCTGCTATGTAAAAATCCACAAGTAGAAACAGAGATTCTGAAAGAGATTACAGAGATATCAGAATCTTATGATGAAGTGAAGGACATGGTTTACACACACACTTCACTTCGCGAAAGCATGAGGCTTTATCCTCCTGTTCCGGTTAATACAAAAGGAAGCTCTGAACGACGATATATTGCCGGACGGGACAAAAGTTAAGAAGGGTATGAGGGTGACTTATCACCCTTACGCAATGGGGAGGGTTGAGAAGGTTTGGGGGAAAGATTGGGCTGAGTTCCGTCCTGAGAGGTGGCTGGAGAAGGTGGAAGGAGGGAGGAAGTGGAGGTTAGTGAGTCCGGATGCGTATACTTATCCGGTGTTTCAAGCTGGGCCGAGGATTTATCTTGGCAAGGATATGGATTTCTTGCAGATGAAGGCAGTGGTTGCTGGTGTGTTGCGCAGGTTTAGGGTGATACCGATGTTGGAGGAAGGGGAGGAGCCGGTGTACGTGAATAATTTAACAGCAGAGATGGCTGGTGGTCTCAGGGTCAGGATTGAGAAGAGAGATATGGCTATGAAGACTTCTGAATACATTTGAGTACTCCATAATTGCATGTTATTCCTGTTATATGTGAAATATGTGATGTGATGGTTTAATACTATGCTTTTTATGGTATTCTGTTCCGATTGATACCTGGCATATCATTGATTTAGTACTTCTAGAGAAAGACTTTTTTTTTCCGGTGCAACTGAAGCGTAACTGTAGGTTATAATTCCTCTCATGCACCATGTCATGTTCAGAAAAGAGGACACATACCAGCAAACTAAATGATAAATAGAAAATAAACCAGACTCATCAAAGCCACAAGTGTCGGTATTAATAATTGTTAATAATTGTAATGAACCAGACTTGAGTCAAAATCTAACCAAAATGCCATCAGAGAAGAGTAATACATCAAGTAGTGGAGCTAAATCATACCCTGATGTCCCCTATATATTTAGCTCGGTTCCATCATAACAAATCAATGCAGACACAGATAACATGAACAAATAACTTACCTGACAATAAACCTATTATTTGAAATTTGAATCGTTATTTCAAGCAAAAGCATGGACAGTGTTGATTAGCAAATGAAGATGACATAAGGACGCTGTGTATCGTGGTAATTGTGTTCGCATTTCCCAGTCTTTTGTTTCTAAAGTGCTCTACAGGTGCTGCTTCAGCTCCTCATAAGATTCTCTGACGTACCTATCAACGTACGCCCTACGTATTGTAGGTGGATCTTCCTAGTAAAATGCACATTGCATTTTTCTAGTTTCTAGTTTCTATGAACACATAAATCATCATAACCAATTCAATCCTAGTTTCTAGTTTCTATGAAATGCTATAAAAGAGTAAAACAGAAGAGATCATACTACAAAATTAAACAAAATCGGATCTGAAAATCGCAATTTTATTTTGCAAAAGCTTACTAGTTTCATCAGAAATGTACCATAACAAGTGCTAGAAACATTGTCTAAGGTATTATGCCGAGAATGCAGGAATTAAAGGCAACAATTTGGGACTATAAATTAGAAAGGAAAAAAAAAGCCCAAAAATTCAAAATTCAACAAAGACAGATCAATTGCGAGCTGATAAAATCGATAATCAGATAAAATACCTCCGAAAATCAGCCGTGTCTCCTCCGATATCCACCAAAGTGCCACGCCTCTCTCCTCCACAACTCCGCCGCTCTCATTCACCGGTGGAAGCGGCTGTTGAGATATACGATTTGGTCCACTTGCGAAACCAGCTGGAGCTGGTACGGTCATGTTAATTATTAGTACTAATCATTGATCAATAGAATTAAATCAAGAACGTGGTTTTATGAACTTTTAGAATTTTTTTTCTTCATGTCTTATGGATTATACGGGAATTATACGTAGTTGTTGTGGTTGTATACTTGTATGTATGGTTTCACATTATGAGGGTGCAAGTCAACTTCAAGTATTTGTACATTTGCTATTACAAATGGAACCCGGCAAATAACACATTATGTCAAGCCATAGTTATTAATCAAACCAAGTAAGAAAAGTAGAACCATAGGTTGGATGCAAACTTTTTCGAGATCTGTGGATTTGACTAACCGTTGCTCCAAAATATGATTGAGGGATCGAGCTATCAGGGTGAGGAGTGATCTACGTTATAGACGAGTGGTTCTACCAGTGTTGTCAGTTTCATTGTCACAATTACAACAATTTTTTAACTCTGCATTTTACACCTTGCTCATGCTCAGACTAAACTAGATCGTGCAAAACCCAAAGACAACCACGAACTTCGGTGCCGTCCTAAGAATTAACAAAGCTCCCCCACCTAGGAGATTTATAAAGCATAATATCAACTCTAAATACACTAGTTTTAATTTGTATAGAGCCTGTGATAATCAACTAAGAGGCTGCCTATCTGGAAATAGTGCGTGTATTAATGCAGTGAAAGTTACATATGTACCTTAATTGTACCCAGAGATGTACTACTTCTACTAATTATTAAGGTCCCACTCGTAGATGAGGTTAATTAAGATTCCTCAGCTGAAGCTGAAGTGAAGATTGTAGGTTTGATTCTGCTTTTCTGTGACTCCTTGCAGGTCCTCTAAAGACATTATGAAGGAGCCCTTGAAATGTGTAAGAGAACAAAAGAATAATCCTAATTTATTAAGCCAATTAAACAAGTGCATGTTCTGTAATTAAAGAGCAACATTAGGGAACATGATCAAGAAACATACACATTCTCACTTCATATATGTATATACTATATATATCCCCTTTAACTTCTTCTAAATTGCTAATCACAGCTCCAAGTTTGTATAAACCATGTTAGGCCTTAACTTCTCAACTTCACTACTGATCCTATGCATAATCACACCACTCTGGTTCCTACTCTTAGCCCTCTGGAAAAACTCAAACTCCCACATCCCAAATTCAACCAAAGTCCCGCCTTCATACCCCGTCATTGGCTCCTTGTTCGCAATCTTGAAACACAAGCACGGCCGTGCACAGTGGATAGCTGAAATCATAACCTCCACCCCGAACTTAACGTTCACCCTCCACCGTCCTTTCGGCTACAACCAGGTCTTCACTGCCAATGCTGCGAACGTCCAGCACATGCTCAAGTCCAATTTCCAGAACTACCCTAAAGGTGAAGTCCTTCAGAACACACTGAGAGATTTCATGGGCTACGGCATTCTGAACTCGGATGGTGAAACTTGGAAGTTCCAACGGCAAGTTTCGAGCCACCAGTTTAGCACGAAATCACTCCGTGTTTTCGTGGAAACAGTAGTCGATTTGGAACTAAATGACCGCCTAATCCCGATCCTGAGAAATGCGGCTGCCAATAAAACAGTACTCGATTTACAGGACATTTTACAAAGGTTCGCTTTCGACAACATCTGTAAAATCGCGTTCGGGTACGATCCAGCCTACTTGTCTTCCACTCTCCCAGATATCAGGTTTGTGAACGTGTTCGGTTACGCCATGAAGCTCATGAGCGAAAGGTTCAATGCCAGCATCCCTTTGATATGGAAAATCAAGCGAGCACTCAACATGGAAGGAGAACTCAAGAAGACCGTAACCGAAGTTCGCGATTTCGCGAAACAGATAGCCCGAGAGAAAATGCAGGAAATGAAGATGAACGGTTCGATTGAATCAGTTGATCTGTTATCAAGGTTCTTAAATTCAGGCCTTTCTGATGAAGATTTTGTTACTGATATAGTCATAAACTTCATAATAGCTGGACGTGACACGACATCAGCAGCTTTAACATGGTTCTTCTGGCTAATTTTCAACAACCCAGATGTGGAAATGGATATATTGAAAGAGATAAATTCAAGTTCGAAATCAGGCCCTGTTTACGACGAAGTTAAGAACATGGTGTACACACACGCTTCACTCTGTGAGTCCATGAGGCTTTACCCACCTGTTCCGGTAAGTACCAAAGCGGCCTTAAAAGATGATGTTTTGCCAGATGGAACGAATGTGCAGAAGGGTACTCGGATAAGTTACCACCCGTACGCAATGGGTCGGGTTGAGAGAGTTTGGGGTCCGGATTGGGCGGATTTTCGACCCATGAGGTGGTTGGAGAAGGGGAGCTTTGTGGGGAAGGATCCGTTTAGTTATCCCGTGTTTCAGGCCGGCCCAAGGGTTTGTCTCGGGAAGGAGATGGCTATGTTGCAGATGAAGAGGGTGGTTGCCAGTGTTTTGAGGCGATTTAAGGTGGTTCCAGCAGCGGAGGACAAGTTCGATCCGGTTTATGTTATGGATTTCACCGCAAAAATGAAAGGTGGGTACTTGGTCAAGATTGAAGAAAGGACAAATTAATCTGTTTATCCTAGCACTCGCGAGACTCTAAGATAATATCGTGTGACATCAATTATATCCGATCATTATATCTTAGAGGGTCACGGGTGCTAGCCTGCTAGGATAAATCAATAAATCTGTCCTCTCTTGAATCTTGAACCAGAACCCCCCCCCTTTCATTTTGGTGGTAAAATCCAATACATAAACCAACTCAAACTTCTCCGCCGCCGGAACCAGCATGAACCTCCACAACACACCGCAAGTACGACCCCCTTCAGAAAATAACTACCCTGACAGAAAACCTATTATTCAAAATGTTATTTCAAACAAAAGCATGGACAGCTGTTGATTAGCAACGGAGTGGACTTATAGGACACTGTGTATTGTGTATCGTGGTAATTGTGATCTCATTTCCCAGTATTCTGTTTCTACTATATGTGCTACTGCAGCTCCGCTTAAGATTGTCCAAACTACCTATCAACTTACACCCTACTTATTGTAGGTGAATCTTCCTAGTAAAATGCACATTACATTTTTCTAGTAGTTTCTATGAACACACAAATTCATCATAATCAATTCAAACCTAGTTTGCATGAAATTCCATAAAAGAGTAGAACAGAAGATAGCATAGGAGTACAAAATTAACCAAAATTGGACCCCACATCCATATTTCGCAAAAGCTTACTTATCAAAACATACCAACACAATACCAATTGCTACAAACACTGATCTGAGCAACAATTTGGGAGTATATACAAATCAGAAAGGAAAACAAAATGCCCAAAAATTCAAAATTCAACACAGTATATGTCAAGTATTATTAGCTCAATTAGGCACAAATTCAGTAACACAGATCAATTACGAGCTGATAAAGTCGATAATCGGATAAAATAGTACCTCCAGAAATCAGCTGTGTATCATCCAGAGACTCCGCCGCCCTGATTCACCATGGAAGCGGCCGTTGAGATTATCCGATTTGATCCACTCGCGAAGCCAGCTGGAGCTGGTACTCTTAAGGACAATAATGTATTCATGTTATTCATGTCAATTATTATTAGTACTCCTAATCATTGATGATCAATAGAATTAAATCAAGAACATGGCTTATGATGATAAGTCATAGTGATAATGCCGCATTAGAAATTGTCATTATCTTTCAAGTAGAGATGGGCGGTTCCATGGAACCCGGACGATCCATTTCACCAAATATGAAAACCGTAACATTAATCGGTAAATGGAGCCTGTGATACGGTGAGATTTGCTATGTAAATCTACTGGAGACACTCAAATAGAGCGTTATAATAAATTAAAGTTTCTGATCAAACCAAGATGGAATACAACCATAACTTAGAACTTTTCCGGGGACCTACAGATTTATAAATAACTTACCCTTTCTTCAAAATATATGTGAGATGGTCGTGTTGATGAGTGATGGGTGATGTGGCGCACACACGGATTCACAATCATCTCCGCACAATAAAAAAAAAATGTATGCAAAAAGGGGACTAATAGGTCTAAAAAAAAAAGATCCACAAAACCCCAAGGAGTACGTGCTTTTGGTTTCGTTGTTGTTCGTCTCTGGAGTCACTGCTGCTGGTTTTCTTGTTTCAAGTTGGTTTGGTGGTTTCATTGCCGGTGCTATGTACCTAGCCGATTGGGTTTGTGGTGTTGAAGTAGTTTTGTTCCTCTGGTATTTCGTGTTGTTAGTAGTTTTGTATCCTTAAGAGTATTTCTCATACTCTTTGTAAGACTTTTCTTTTGTTTTTTTTAATAAATTTTGCGTTACCAAAAAACTATGTGCATAATTGGTTGACATGATTTTGCCATGCATATTTGCATGTTGGACCAGGCCAAACCATGCGCTTGGTTCGTGAAATGGGTTTTCAAAGTCCATTTTCATTTCGCGCAGCCCATACAAACAGACTCAAATGGGTTTTGAAAGCCGTCCAATTCGTGTTTTGAAATCAAGGGAGGGTGTTTGATTTCAAAAATGCATTTTCAGATGTAAATTCTTTTGGAAGAAAGTTAGCTTTTCATTCCATAGACAATAAAGATCAACGTCTCAAGTACAAACAAGAAAATCACAAATATAAAAACAAAACTGGCATCTAGCAACTACAAAAGAACATCTCAAACTATGCTAGGAAAACCAATACAAATATGACAGACTTCATGCAATTCAGTGTCATTCCAGCAATGGTCCAAAGTTAACTCCTTGCTTTTTTACCTTTCACTTGTGAACAAATAAAGGCAATATTATGTTGCCAATTCTGAGCCCCACACCGCAATCCATACCAATGCAGAATGGCCTGCCAAGCAGCATGTAAAAGTTCACAGCTGAAAAATAAATGGTCCAAAGTCTCAGCTTCATTAGAACAAAAGACACAGAGAGGATCAAGAGAAATGTGAAATCTTTCTAATCTGTCTTTCGTTGCGAGCCTTTGCCAAAGAGCCAACCATAAGCAAAACTTAGCCCTAGGAGTGGTACGGTTATTCAAGAGTAATTCCCTCCAAATAACTAACTTTAGGCATTGTTGGGCGAATGATATTATAAGCAAGATGCTTATCAAAAGTTTCATGCACTTGAAGTTGCGCCCAGTCCACATCATTGTAAACCAACTCACGAGATTTGAGCACCTTCTTGAAGAAAAAAGAAGCCTGAGAAGGAACATACATCTTCATCACATTGGCACTTTTTAATATAATATTCATGGAGCCACTTTATCCACAATTCATCCGACTTTTTATGAAGTGCCCAAAGAAATTTCAAAAAGAGTTAATATCAGAATATTACCCTGCTAGACACCATTTTCTCAAAATTGTACCCAATAGATCAATAATTACGTTCTAGTACCTGAAACTGGTTTTTTGGGTTGACTTAGCTCTCATTACAGAGTTGTCATTGGGTGATCCAAACAAGACCTTAACTTTATTTTTCTTTTTTCTTTGTTTTTTAAATTACATAATTTCTAAAATTTTATTTCAAAATGAACCCTATAAACTTAATATTAAAAATGAAATATCACAAAAAATAAAATATATATTAAAAATAAAAAAAATTAAAGAAGATTGTAGTTTCGGTCACCGGAGCTCCGACCGGAGTTATCAGAACTTCACAGCTCCGATTTGGGATGTGAAGCTCCAGATCGGAGCTTCACAGTCACAACCCCAAATCGGGGCTGTGAAGCTCCGATGAAGCTCGATCGAGGAGTTTCACTGTTACAATGAAGCTCGGTCGTAGAGTTTCACACCGATCAGAGCTTCACTGTCACTGTGAAGCTTCGATCGGAGCTCCGGTACCGGACATAATTTCGGTACCAAAAAATTGAAGAAGAAGAAAAAAAAAAGGAAAAAGGAAGAAAATAGAAAAGAATAAGGGTGAGAATAAAAAGATAAAGCACTACAAGAAATCCTGAGAATACCTACGGAATTTACCTACGGTATATACTCAGTAGCTAAAATGGCAACGGAATGCCTACAGAATGTGTACGGCCTACGGAATGCCAACGGAATGGTGACGAACATCAATTGAACCTCAAGTTGATCAAGCTGTTTGTTGCCATTCCGTCACTAAAATCGCTACGGACCACCTGTCTGTAGCCATTCCGTTGCTATTTTGCCTACGGAATGGATATTCCGTAGCTAAAATAGATGCGGACCACCAGTCCGTAGCGATTTTGTTGCCTAATTTAGCTACGAAAAGGGCATTCTGTAGCTAAATTGGCTACGGAGTTTTATTCGGTAGTCAAATAAAGGAATATGATAATTTGTCCCAAAAAAAAGTTAAAACCAAACCAAACATTAACCCAACTGCTGCCCTTCTTTCTTCGGATCGAAGTATCGAACTGCTTAGTTTCAGTCGTTTCATTCTTTTTCTTATTCCGCTGGCCGCCGCCAGTCTCCACCGCGTCTTCGGCCTCCTCTGATGCATCTTTCTTCTCTGTTCTCTTTGATTTCTATCAGGTATGTTGTATGTTAAACCCTAAGTTTTAATTCGACAATTCTGTATAATTGGAGAATTTTAATTCGACAATTCTGTATAATTGGAGAATGTGAGTGAGTGTTTTGGGTTTCTGTGTATATCACCATTTCTGTACTAAACACAATTGTTCATGGCTTTTCGAGAATTTTGTATGCCTTGTATCTAAGTTTCACCTTGTCGCTGCTGTCGAAATTGAAGTCATACACATAGCTATTCCAGTCTGTATTCACATTGTTAACTGTTCAAGGTGGAATCTTCTTTTGTTTTTTATGTTAGTGTATTGAGTACCTATCCGAACCTGTAACATTATGACATTATGGTAAAGTTGTGGATTTTTTGTTTAAAAGGGTGTTACGTACAACACAAATTTGGAACTGTAAGTTTATTTTCTAATAAAACAAACCAAAACTTTTCCGTGGTTTTCGCAGAAATAATTTTAAAATTTTAGAGTAAACTATATGAATTTCGGAACTAAGTTAACAAGCAGATTTCATGTTTTTCAATCTCTGCTTTACTGGTTAATTTTATATGCATCCAGATTTTGATTCTAAGATGCAAATGCAATGGGAAAGAAAGTGCTTCTGCCTGGTGCTGCCAGAATTGGTTTAGTAAACGCTTAACTGATGATTAATTGTATGTTTTAGTATAGAAGAGTTCTCTTGACATTTATGTGATGTTCTAAGTTAGTGTATTGAGCTGCTTCTTGTGTTTTTACCCTACCCTGATTACAAGTTTTGTGCAAAACCAGCAAAATTGACTATAACAAAAACTGAAATTAAATGACATTTAGTTTAGCACTAATCTTTCATTTCGTGGAATTTTTGTAGTTTAGCACTAATCTTCGGTTTCATGCAACAGAAGCCTTATGTTGCAATAATCAAGGTAATTTCTTTCTCAATGCTTGAATCTTGCTGAAAGATATTGTTGTCTCAAATAGAGTATCTGTGGTAGCCTCCAGTGTTGTCCTAAACCATGTGATGATTATTAGTATAGGTTTATGAGTTAGTTGTAATATGTAGTAGTAAACACGATATAATGAAGAACATTCACAATTCCATCCATATTTTATGTTACTGTTGAACTCAACAGTGAATCATATGATTGGCCAACAATTTTCGGAGATGTGAAAACTACATATATTTCACTAATTATAATATTTAAATGTCCATTAATGTGTTCTTCTCTTGCATTAGCAATTGCATTAGCAAGTTTAAGTTGATGATTTGCAGGTCATTATTGCTAGGATCTTTAATACATTTGGAACTCGCGTGTGCATTGATGACGGTCTTTTGTTAGCAACTTTGTCGCATAGGTAAACTGTTTTCTGGGAAAAAATAAAAATACTGAAGAAGAACCGAGATAATCATCTAAAACCTGAAAGCACCATATTATGTTGGAGCTAATTTAGTAATTGTGAATTGGCAGGCATTGAGGAAGGAGCCATACTGGTTATGGTAATGGGGAAATAGACAAGAAGTCTTTAGTATGTTTCTGACTTCGTAAGCAACTTATAGAGCTCTTATACCCTTGGTTTTGTTCCTTGAGATTAGTTTTCTCATGTGTGCTATGACTATTTTATTTCTGAACTTGAACTGGTGAGGTTAGACTATGAATATTGTTACATGATTTGGGCCTTCAAAGTATGATGTTTGAATTCATTCACTTGTTCATTTTGGATTAAATTTGAGATCTATGTTGATAAGCTACTGGTTTAGGCCTAGGATTTAGTTTAGTAGCAGAACTTTTGTCTATCTTTAAAACATTATGTACTTTGTACTGTTTATTCTTGAATTCAACTCTGGATATGCTTGTATATGCTGAAAACCGTGTGTTTACCAATTGTAAGGTTAAAGGATTTATGCACTTAATGAAAGGAGTGCATGTCAGACCATTTATCATGGAAATCCAGGAGAGCCAGGATACTTCACTATGCTTGAACTTTCTCAGATATGTGTATTTCGCACATACAGAGTTTTTTGTGCCGAAACAAACTTATGCTTTGTTCTATAACTTGTTTCTTTTCAGTTTGTCGGGTGTAGGTGGTTAAAGTGATGAACTACGTCAAGGTGAAGTGCTAGATAGTGTTGCAATTTGTATGCTGATCAAAGCTTATGCCTTGTAGTGTAAGAGTCTGTGTATTTCCTATTCTTCCTTATTCCCGCATTATCTAATCTAAATTATTGTGTTTAAGATCTATGTTTATTATGAGGTGAATTTTGTGTATGAATGGAGCTTTATAATAATATTTGTGCATTAGTATAATGTTAATTACAATAAGTATCTTGGAATACTTTTATGCTCATGTACCTAGAATTGGTTGAATACCTTATACGCTTATCGATTTGCTCTATTGTTGTACAATGTAGTAGCATTTGAAAATGTGTTTTATGTGAGTAATAATTGAAATTGGGATATGCAACTCTCTCTTTTTTAATTGCTTTTAGTGTTTTGTTTTGATGCTTTCCATTAGTTCTTTTCATGACTGTTGTCGTGTTGTTAAATGGCTTGGTCTAATGGTATGATTCTCGCTAAATGTGTGAGGTAGCGGGTTCGATTCTCGCAGCACCCAAAATGAAATTGATCTTCTAGTCTTTTGTAGGTTGAAATATAAGAAAATTATATAAAACAAAAAGTATTTTAGCAATGGAAATTTCAATGGCTAAATAGGGTAATTAAAAAATAAATAAAAGGTTAGTTGCTATATTGGCTACGGAAATTCTGTAGGCCATTTTAGCTACGGAATATTCCGTTGCTAATTTGGTGGACTGAGGCTTCCAAACCGGCGTTGCTATTCTGTCGCTATTCCGTAGCCAAAGTGGCTTCGGAAATTAATCAGTGGGCATTATTTAGCCACCACACATTTAGCTACGGATTTTATTTTCGGTAGGCAATCCGTAGGCCGCCTGTTTTCCCTACGGATTTGGACCTAATCCGTAGCTAAATGGACGTAGCTAAATATGGGATTTCTTGTAGTGAAGGAAGAAAAAAAGAAAAATTATGAAAATTATAAGGCCATGTTTTTTCACTAAGGCTGTTTGGATCAGCCAAAATCCAATAATAATTGAAAATTGAAAAAGTCAAATTCGGGTACTAAAATGTAATTGTTTATCTAATGGGTACAATTATGATATTAGGGGTTCTAGTAGGACACTTAAAAGATATGTACTCTTTCAAAAAAGCAGATTTTATTCCAGCTGGGTAAATGTATCAAACCCAAACCACCTTCTCCTTTTGAACGACAAACAGAGTCCCAAGACACCAATGCTCGTCTACTATTAGAAGCCTGCCCCGTCCAAAGAAACTCGCGACATAAACTCTCAACTGTTGTCATAACCTTTTTCGTGAAAAGAAAGATTTGACACCAGTAATGCTGGATAGAGTATAACACGCTTTGAATAAGCTGACTCGACCTCCATAACTGAGCATTTTCGATGTTCGATCGTTTATGCGGCTCGAAATCTTCTCTAAAAGAGAGGTTGATATCATATTATAGATAGGCATTTGGCATTTAGGGGAACTCCTAAGTACTTGAAAGGAAGACTGCCTTCTCTAATTTGACTGTAGTAGAGAATACTTTCTTTCACTTCAAATGTAATTCCAGCAAAAACGATTTCACTTTTACTTCTGTTCGCAATGAGGCCAGATGTGCGACAGAAAATATCAAATCTATCAAGGAGAGCAGTGACAGAAGAAAGGGTACCTTTACTGAACAGAAGCAGATCATCAGCAAATACTAAATGCTTGATTTGGAGCTTGTCACATTAATTTAGGGCGGTATCTGAATAAAGAAGAGCTGGGAGTAGCTTTAAGAACCCTGTTCAAATACTCCATGCATATGAAGAACAAGAAGGGAGACATTGGGTCCCTTGCCGGATTCCTTTGCACGGAGATGTAAATATTCGGTAATGCGAAAAAGATATTTTTATCCCTTAATTTTTAGACACGAAGAACAATTTCCGTTTCTTCTTGTTTAGAACCTATAAAAGAAAAGAACTCTAATTCCTACTCACTACTGTTATCTACAATCGATAGGGGCGAAATTATATGAGTCGAAAGAAAAAACAAACTAAACTAGATCTTACAGAACCCACCGCGAACCAAGGTGCCGTCCAAAGATTAAGAATTAACAAAGCTCCACTAGGAAATTTATAAAGTGTAAAATCAACTTTAATACACAAGTTTTTAATTTGTGTACCCTAACTAATTTGAGGCTGCATATATACAATATCTGGAAGAGCGCGTGTATTAATGGAGTGAAAATTACGTACGGACCTTAATTGTACCCAGATAAGATAATTATTAAGGTCCCACACGTAGATTATGAGATTGATTAATTGAAATGTGTAAGAGAAGAAAAGAATAATCGTAATTAATTAATCAATTAAGACAATTAAACAAGTGCATGTTCTGGCAATTAAAGAGCAACATCAGAGAACATGATCAAGAAACATGTGAGTAGTACATGCAGAGCATGTGTTGAGTTCCAAAAGAAAGATTCTTTTAAATTAATTTTTTCTTGTATAAATATACATGCCTTAAGGACTGCTCTTTCATCATTCCACCAATTCTCTAGCTCCGTTCACTACTTATCACAGGTATTATTTCTCTTCTTCACTTTTCCCTTTCTCTAGCTAACAAGAACAAGTTATGTGGCTCATTTGCGTACATAAGTGGTAGAGTATGTTTTTTTTTTCCATGTATATATACTCAAGGGCAGAGTTAACAATGAAATTTAGAGAGTACGAATGTGTATGTTACGAATTTTGGTGTGTCGAAATGATTTAGTTAATTATCTATGTACAAGTTTACTTGAGAGCAAAATATGCAAATTTTAGGGGCCAATCTTCTACCCGTCCCTTTGAAAACATGCACTCCGGCTAGCTAACAAGTTATGTGCATGGTTCATTTCTCTTATTCTATGTCAAATGTGTACGCAATCAAATTAAGGATGGCGTCGGAAATGAATTTAGAGAGTACGAATATATTCTTTTACAAATTTTGGCGTTTCTAAATGTTATAGTTATTATTATTGATTTTTTTTATTTTTCTTGGTACTAAGCTTACTTAAGGGGCAAAATATGCAAATTATAAGATTTAGGGGCCAATCTCGGATCCGTTCCTTCCGTACACGGTACATGTGCCTACAATGATAGTACATTAACAACTTAAACAAAAGGGGGGGGGGGGGGGGGGTTAGTAGTTGACAAAATCATGTGATTTGAGTAGTACAATTAAGGGAGATGATATTAAATTTTATTTATTTATTTTTTCATTTTTGTTTTTTCTACACAATAATTCATTTCATTGTTTACAACTTCGATCAACAAAACAAATAGGAAAAAACAAGGAACAATGGCGAATATGGGGAGCGTAACGTTGTTGATTGTCATGGTGCTTAGTCTCTCCGTTTCTGCCCTTGCTAACAGCAATGTTCAAGCATTTTACTTTGTCCAACAGGTGATCATTTTGATTTTTTTTTTCCTCTTGTCAATTTTCAAAAATGAAGTATATGTTAGCATGTTAGTGTTACATAATCTTATACTAAAAATATATATATGTGCAGTGGCTAGGATCATACTGTAGCCAAAGAGGTACCAAATGTTGCTACCCCCCTACCGGAAAGCCCCAGGCCGATTTTACTATTTACGGGTTGTGGCCTTATACATACGGTGGTAACTTCCCTTACAATTGTGGTGGTGGAAACTACGACGAAGCTATGGTACGTTTTGGTCAAATAAGGTGATTGATTAAATCACTATTATAACTGCATACTGAGTTTCACATTACTCATTAATTTCATTTTCATATATACGTATGCAGCTGAAGCCAATGCAAGAGAGTCTCCGTAAGGCATGGCCAACCTTCACATGCCCACAAATCGGGAGGAAGTTCTGGGTCCACGAGTGGAACAAGCACGGGACATGCTCCATGTCCGTCTTAAACGAGCTCAACTACTTCAAGACCGCTCTGAACCTAAAGAACAGAATCAACGTCTTCCAAGCCCTTGCACGAGCTGGAATTCGACCCAACAACCAGTTTTATTCACTCAAGGCCGTGAAGAAGGCCATTGCCCGAGCCACTGGGGTCCACCCTTACGTCGACTGCAACCGTGACTGGCAAGGGAATAGCCAGATTTGGCAGGTTACGGTGTGTGTGGACACAAGCGGAACTAGACTCATCAGATGCCCGTACCTTCCGAGGGGACGTGACTCTTGTAGCGCTAAAGTCAAGTTCCCAACATACTAAATGAAAATTCTGACTAGTAACATTTCATAAATACTGTTTAATTGAATTTTAATTAATTGTGTTAATTATAAGTGGATGGTTTGTGCATGATAGAGTGTATGTATTTTTTTATTTACATTCTATAGTATAGTCCACATATTTGTCAAATATAGATCAATTGATCTCATTGTATGTTAGAAGCTGATGATCATTAGCTTTTCTTTTGTGTGCTCACTTATGTACGGTGGATTTTAATCATAAAAATATGAATTTTGTTTTTACTTATGTAGTCCATAAGGTAATAAGCTAGTAATTTGTAGCAGTGACTTCATATCGGCGGGGTTTCAACACGCTAAAATAAAACAATAACGAAATGAATGTTTAAACTAAATATCAATGTCATTTTAAAATAAAAAATAAAACATACCAAGTCACTAATTTGAAGAACTCAATTCTTTATTTACGTACCTCAAAACAACGTCTTGTTACGACATGGCAGTAACAAATAGTTTTAAAATTTAGATATACTATGTAAATTTATTTTATAGTGCAAAATACGTCCTCCTATCCTATCCTATTTTTTTTTTTTTTTTTTTTTTCTCCGTTTGAAAGAAAGAAACCTACTCTATTACAATGAGTACTAAACTACGAGGCTAAAGTCCTCGATATCTTTATTTAAAAAGGAAAGGAGATGAGGCGGTGGCGACTCCCAAAGGTGAAGACCGCCAACATCATGCCCTAACTTGGCTAAGGAATCCGCGCATGCATTCCCCTCACGTTTGTGTGCTGCAAAACACTTTCCCAAGGCCGGTGAAGGAGGCTCCGCACATCTTCGAGAAGATTGTGAAGAGGATGTTCCCTCGTATTGTTGGCCTTGATCAGCTTGTAGACCACCTCTGAATCTGTTTCGGCTATGAGCTTCGGTATCCTTCTTTCCCAAGCTAACTTGAGACCTTGTCGCAACGCGAGAAGTTCCGCCGTATTGATAGATACACCGGCCAGCTTCTGGGAGAAGCCAAGGATCCAGTGCCCCTGATCGTCCCTCAAAAGACCACCCCCTGCCACTGCCTGAGACGAAGAGAGTAGGCTAGCATCCGTATTGAGTTTGCACCAGCCTAAAGGCGGAGCTTGCCAGGTAGCTTGAGCCGGCCGCTGGCTTGTTGGTTTCTTGAGTCCTCCAAAGACCGACACCATGTCCAGTAACATAGATTTGATGCGGTACGCTACCACACGAACTGGTAACGTTTCCTGGCGGAAGATGAATTCATTCCGTGCTTTCCAAATATGCCAAGCAATGGCTAGAAAGGCAAGCTGCCACGGCGCTGTGGGGGCGAGGATGGCGCAAAAGGATTTCTGGAAGATATTATCCGCAAACCACTCCCCGGGCGGAATTGCCATGAATGCAAGCCATTGCGTTGGTGCAATGCAGAATTCCCACACGCTCTTGGCTGCGCTACAGGACCTTAAGACATGCTCCACAGTTTCTGGTGCCTCCCCACATCGTGCACATATGTCGGAATCTGTGATATGTCTCTCAAACAGCAGAGACCTAGTTGCTAAACGACCATGAGTGCACAACCAAGAAAAGTATTGAAGTTTAGCAGGGCATTTGAGGCTCCAAACTTTCCCCCACTTACTGTTGAAAGTCGGCTCAGTAAGCATTGCCGTGTTCTCAATGTAAGCGTAGGCCTGCTTGCATGAGAACTTCCCGTTGCCATCACCAAAGAACACTTGTGTATCCTCACCATGAGTTGCTAAAGGCATAGGAAAAGCGTATATCACTTGCCGGAGCTCCTGTGGAATAGTAGTTTCCATGTCATCCAGGTTCCATCCCTCCTCAACATTCCAAAGATCGGCAACTATAAGCTGTAGATCGCGGTCTTCAATTGCCTCACCTAGCCGCTCGGCAACGGTAAAGGTCCCCAGCCAGCGGTCAAACCAAAAGGAGATTTTAGCTCCGTTGCCGACTCGCCAACCGAATAAATTCTTGATCATTTGGCCGCTCCTAAACACCCCCTTGAATGTGTTCGACTCATGTCCAAGCAGATTATAATCCAGGATGTCACTATTCTTTAGGTACTTCTTTCGACACAGATCATTCCACAAGTTAGAGTTTTTTGCAAACAGTTTCCAACCCTCCTTGGCTAGAAGAGACATATTTGTTTGCCTTGTCGATCTAATCCCCAGACCGCCCTGAGCCTTCGGCTTTGTGACTTTTCCCCACCCAACAAGGTGTAGTTTCCGCTGTCTCGTGTCTGGCGACCATAGGAAGCTACGATTCAGTTTGTCCAGTTGGTCACACGTGCCTTTTGGCAACCATTGAGCTTGCATCACATGAATTGGAATTGCCGAGGTTACCGACTTAATTAGAGTTGTGCGCCCTGCTAAGGATAGAAGCTTCACTTTCCAGGTGGCGAGGCGTGCATTGACTCTGTCGACGACCTCCCGAAACGTGCGCGTTGTAACTCTGCCATGGATCAAGGGCACGCCTAGATACTGTCCCAAGTCCGTAGTGATGTTACAACCAAGGATCTCACTGATAGTCCTCTTTAGCCCCATACCTCCAGATTTGGAGAAGAAGACTCTCGATTTAGCCTCACTAATCTTCAAACCCGAGGCTTCACAGAAAATATTCAGAACTTGTTTAATGACCCGAGCGTTCTTCGTTGTAGCTTTGCCTAAAAGGATAAGGTCGTCGGCAAAGAAAACGTGTGAGAAACGGGGACCGCCCCTACATGCAGTAACCGGCTTCCATTTGCGCCTCTCCACCTTTTCCTGTATCAAATATCCAAGCCTCTCGATACAAAGGACAAATAAATACGGGGAGAGTGGGTCTCCTTGCCGTAGCCCGCAGGTAGGCGTGATCTGTTCGAGAGGGCTCCCATTCCAGAGTATGCGAGGGTGCGAGAGCTTAACACAAAACATGATGAGCTTCCTAATATTCTCAGGGAAGCCAAAGAAAATTAAGGTTTCATCAACAAATTCCCAACTGACTTTATCATATACCTTCTCAAGATCCAGCTTGATTACCATCTCTCCTGTTTTATTCTTTCTTCGCTATCCTATGCATTTCAACTAGTGTGAAAAGGAAATATCTACCGACCTGATTGCATCTTTGACATGGCTACTCCGGAAATGTACGTTCCCTGGATGATACGTTGACACCATAAAGTAACTAACACATGTACTTAAACGCGCTCTTTATCCGCTTTAAACTGTCACATCGAGAAGAAAAGAAAAGTATGATCGAGATCGCGGGCATGGTAACACTTATTTAAAAAAACAATATATTTTGACAGCCCCAATTTCTACTAAACAAACAAAGCCCAGCCCAACAGCCCAATTATATCCAACCCGAATAAAACCCGAGAATCCATCATTCATTTCTTTCACTCTTGTATATATACTAGGAACTGCGTCACACGCTACGCGTGTGAAGTGTAATTTTGTAAAACATTATTGTTTTATTAAATAATATATTAAAATAAATGGAGTGAATATATAATCTTCACATAATGACTTCAAACCAAACGTAATAAAAAAATAACTAATTGAGTAGTTAAACTTAATATAAATGGTGTGCTATAAATGTATATAGTTTTTGTAGTTATGCAATTAATAGTTTTGAATTGAACTATATTAGACATACGAAAAGTATTCTTCCGATGAGTTAAGCACCATCAGATACATCTCTAGACTTTGGAAACATTCAACTTCAAAATCTGCAATGCATCTTTTTCGCATGTTAATTGGTATTCTTCATTAGTTGAATATATTGTCAAGTGCTTCATATAAACGTTCTAGTTTCATAATATGATGTTTTTTAGTTATTTTTATAGTATGATTTGAGAATAATTTAAGGTCAAAATGACCATCGAAAAAGTCAACAAAATCAAGTGTTACATTTATTATTGGATGGAGGAAGTATGTATTTTTTTATAAGAACATATCGTGGTTATTTTTAAAATTAAGTATAATACGTTATACAATTTTATGTTAAAAAATAAAAATTTAATAAGATAATAAATAAAAAAGAAAAAATTACGTCAATAAGATTCGTACCCAACACCTTCAATTAAAATAATGATACAAATAATAGAAAAAATCACGCCAACAAGATTCGAACCAAACACCTTCAATAAAAATAATAATAAAAATAATGAAGAAAAATCACGCCAACAGGATTCGAACCCTACATCTTTTAATTAACTAATGACACATGTACGCACCAAATTGAAATTGAATAAGCAAGATCAACGGATTAAAATTGATTGGTAGTTCAATCAATTGGGTAAATCAACCGAATTATTATATTACTTTAATATATATATATATATATCCAACCGGAATCATTCTTCTCATACTGTACCTCTGTTTCTCTCCATAGCTCTACATTCCATTTCCACTCTTTAAAATCAAATCAATTATGATAATGGTTTGATTTTATCAGGAGGAGAATTAGGTGAGTGATGCCATATGTATTATGTATCTTCAACAAAACAACCATAGAATTGATTCACAGTTTGAAGAAGTTACATAGTATATTATAGTACATATGACATTACTTACCGTTTTCCTTAATTTCAATACTCCTCCTCCTCCTCCTCTTCCACTGTAATCTTTCATTCAAATCAGTTTCATTTGGAGCTTGCCTGCCTTCCTGATGAATCTTTTGGGAAAATTGAAAGATGCTCTGTTTAAAAAATAAATAAAATAAAAAGATTTAGGCTAATGTTGCCATCCAAGTGTTCGACAAAATGTTTATGTGGGTTTTTTTTGGGCACTTTCAACATAAATATACTAAATTGCATGAATTCTTGAACGATTATATATTCTCTGTATTATTTGGATGCTACTGAGTTTCTTTCTCATATTTTGTATTTCACTTGGATTGAGTTTTTGTATGGATTCATTCATATAATGATATTTCAAAATACCTTTTAAATCTATGCAAGAGTTGACATCAGTCTGCACAATGTAGACCTTTACCTTAAAAACTTACACAGTCTCATTCGTTTTCTTTCAGGCCAACCATTTTTACACATAAAACTTGCGAAGAGGAGTTGTTGTTATTCCTCCTCTGGAACGAATAAAGGAGTTCCAGACTAACTTTTCCAATTCACGGTATTGTCGTTTTCAAACTCCTCAATTTCGTACATGTATTCTCGACTATACAGTTCATAGTAGACACATTTTAGATTTGTGCTTTATTATTGGGTCGGAGTTGGACATATTGTAGATGAAGAAACATTTATACAACTGCTGCTATAGCACATTAGCACTAGCTTCTCATTTAAAATCATTCGAACATGTTCGAAACAAATAACAAACAGAAATCAGTTGCAGTGCGTTCCTTGATAAGTATGCAGAAGGTTTTATCATCTTGAGAGGATTCAGTTGTCATGAATACTCGATCAAGTGAGAACATGAGTTCGATAGTTAGCGATTATATGTTCTGTATAGTTTACTCAACCACATGAACTAAATCTAAGATGTTCAGTTCAATGTGAAGGGATAGTACTATAGTAGTTGGAGATGGACAGAGGGAGTAAATACAAATAGAACATTTATGTTAATGAATGAATGCCTTGCTATATTTGACTCAAGAAGTTATCCTATTTATGTGCAAATTAATGTGGGGTTAAAAAAGTGTTTTTGTTTATTTTCTCTTTTTCTGCCATGTTAATGCAAGTAAAGGAGTGTGAGAAAATCCATGTATAATTGCATCAATTCAGGCAACATGAAAAGGAGGTCAAAGTATCATAGTATCCATTGAATTGGTTGTTCACTTAACTTATTCTTGCATCTGAAACTTACTTATAAAACAGGAAACAGAAAGAAACAAAAGCACCACAAGGGATTAAAGTGAGTGATGCATAGATATTAATTCAGTCCAAGTAGTTGAACTGAACAGATACATTTCATAAATTCACTGTGTGTACTGATCTGAGAAAAACCAAAGCCCATAGGTATCAGTTGATCTTTATTATATCTACAATGGGGTTTTGGGATGTTAGATGTACTATGATACTTTTCCCTCCTTTTCATGTTGCATAAATTGATGCAAGTATTACATGGATTCCTTAGTCCTTTACTATATGCGCCTGTATGCATTAATAACTTGGCAGAATGACAAAAAAATAAAAAATTCAATTTTTTCTGAACCCCACATTTGCACAGAATAGGATAATTTATTGAATCAAATATAGCAAGGCTAGCATTCATACATCAACAAAAATGTCTATTGCATTCACTTCCTCTGTTCATCTCCAACTACTGTAGTACTATCCCTTCACAGTGAATTGAACATCTTAGATATAGGTCATGTGGTTCTGTGGTTGAGTAAACAATCTGTCATATAGAAAATATAATCGGTAACTAACGAACTCATTTTCTCAATTGATCTAGTATTCATGACAATCGAATCCTCTCAAGACGCTATAAACCTTTTGCATACTTATCAAGAAATGCACTGCAACTATTCTCTGTTTGATATTTGTTTCGAACATGTTTGAATGATACTCTATTTTTTTGGGAAAATTGAACGATACTCTTTTTTTTTAAATAAAAAATAAAGATTTAGGCTACTTACTATGTTGCAATCAAAGTGTTCGGCAAAATGTTTGTGGTTTTTTTTTTTGGGCATTTTTAACATAAATTTACGAAATTACATGAATTCTTGAACGATTATATATTCTCACTGTATGATTTGGATGCTACTGAGTTTCTTTCTCATAGTTGTACTTTACTTGAGTTGAGTTTTGTATGGATACAATGATATTATTTGACAGTACCTTTTTAAATCTATGGAACACAATGTAGACCTTTAGTTTAAAAACTTACACACACTCTCATTCTTTTCTTTCAGGCTAACCTTTGTTACACATAAAACTTTCGAAGCTGGGTGGGTATATTGTCATGCAACTAATGTTGTTATTTGTCCTCTCAACGAAGAAAAAGCAGTTCCAGGCTAACGTTTCCGGTTCATGGTATTGTCTTTTTTCGAACTCCTTGAATTCATACTGTACATGTATTCTCGACTACAGCTGCTCACTCAATCTGGGGAGAGCCGGTCAATGCTTATAGTAAACACAGATTATTTAGATGTGTGCTTATAATTGGGTCGGAGTTGGACACGTGCCAGATAATAGTATAGTACCATATTTTAGCTGCAGAAACACTTATACAACTGCTATAGCATTAGCTTGTCATTTGAAACCATTAAAACATGTTCGAAACAAATATCAAACAGAACATTTGCAGTACATCTCTTCACAAGTATGCAGAAGGTTTATATCGTCTTGAGAAGGGCAGGGAGCAGATTTGCATCAGAAGGTGCATCGTATTCGCAAAGGCAACATAATTTCCCTTCCATCAGGTGCAGCATTGGTGTTACAACGACGGAAACGAAGAACTGGTTGCTGTTTCCATCAATGATCTGAACCACCAAGCTAACCAGCTTGCCAAAAATTCCGGGTATGTAACCTTTTACCATATAATAATCACTGACTTTGATTTTTGGAAATGTAGGCGTTCTACTTGGCTGGTGGACTATCAGGAAGCCAACAAGGACAGGACAATTTCCAGAACATTTTCCGCGCTTTCGACCCTCAACTATTGGCCGAGTCATATAATGTACCTCAACAGCTCGTGCAACAGCTGCAGTCGCTGCAGGAGGAACGTGGGCTTAGCATTATTGTTTAAGAGCCCATGAGGTTGTTAGATCCGGTGAGGCAGAAGAGTACGACGAGGAGGAGCAGCAGCAACAACAACCTGGACAGACAGCTAATACTGTTAGTGCGTCAACAAGTTACTGCACCATGAAGATCAAGACCAATATTGATAACAGGAGAGAAGCAGATGTGTACACTAGAGGTGCTGGAAAGGTGTATGTGGCTGATAGGAACAAGCTACCTATCCTTCAGCACATGGACATGAGCGCTAAGTACCTGGTAATGACGGCCTCTTTCAGCATTGGTGATCATTATTATTACTAGAATAGATGAGTGATTAGTTTAGTTTGTTTGATTGTGGTCAAGAGTTTTGTTTGAAATGCTCTTATCAGTAGATTTTTTGGGTTGTTGCTTCCTGAGTTGGCTTGATCATTCTCGCTTTCCTCTCTTTCTTGCCTTTGATTTGTGCCTGACTTTTAATGTTGAAGCGGTTGGGTATGTAGGATTTACAGCAGTGTACTGTTTGGAGCTTGTAATGGAGAACCGGAGGCTAAACGCCATTGTTCTTAGCTAGATTTTGATGTATATTTTCCATGATGTGGTTGGTGATTAGGCATTATTTGATGTTTATTGTTTTCTAGTGCTAGAAATATGACAAGATTACTATAGAGTTTCATGAGTTGAAGTTGCAAAAGGTTGGATTAGTTATCTAGGAAGCAGAAACTTCAAATAACCTGACGTTTCCTGTTTCCTCAGGAAACGTTTCCTCTACGTTTTCTTGCCGGAAACTTATGGACTACCTTCTTGGACATTTGATAATTTTTTTACTTAATTATTTTTATCCATAATACTCCTTATATTGCATGTAAGGAAAATATATTTTGTTAATTGCTCAAATGTCACTTTAGAAATACGTATATTATACATATTTCAACTTATTATGTTGTTTGTAGTTTGATTTGACTAATTTATCTATTAAAATATCTATTTATTTAGTTGTTTAGTATTTATAAGTTTATAAATATTACTTTACATATTAACTATATATTAAATATATAAAAAATTAAACGTTTCCTACACGTGTCCGTTTCCTACTATTTTGAATTTTGATGTTTCCACGTATCCGTTTCGTTCCCGTTTCCGCTTTCGTTTCCGTACTTCCTAGCTTATCTCTAAGGCGAACCTGTCATATTTCAAGAGATAGAGAGTGCACGTTTAACTGGATAGTGTTCTTGCTTTCTTGGAAACAGGTTTAAGCATTTATTAGTTTGGATCAGAAAATGGAGAAAATGCTTATCAGCCCATAAATATAAGTCCATCTTCATTTTTCAGTACATCCCAATAATAATTAATTAAAGTTAACCTGTCAATTTAAATCTATATAAATTTCAATTCCAAAATAGATATAATCAGTAGGTTCAGTCTACTCCAAAAGTCATAAATAAAATAAATAAAATGTATGGATTATTACAAGTTTATTTGTTTTTTATTTTTCAAGATGAATATCTTCATGACGGTGACATAATATAAGTATATTAGTAATAATTTGTACAAATAGGATAGTATTTGGCCAGATAAAAAACAGTTGATTACTACTATTTGGGTAACTGGTTAATTAAGTACTGAATTTTCTTGATGTTAATTAAGTGGAAACGGTAGAGAGTCAAAATGTGTTGGCCTAACTCGTTGATAGGAAAATAATTTATTTGGCATGGCTTTTGTTTTAACCGTTTGGTGCCGTAAACTTCTACTTGTCATTTCTATTTTATGAATCTACTTCTTTATTTCTGTGTTACGCTTTTCTGTCCTTTGCCTTTATTTGAGACATTTCTGCTGACATCAATGGCTATTTTCCGGCCAGAAGAACGAAAGTGAGATCGAAGAAACAGTGGCACGTTACAAAAACAAATGAGATTATATTGCATGACACGCTCGCAGTGTTTAAAGACAACATCCTGAGACAATATAGACCTCCTAAGTAGCGAAACACCGATTTTTTCGTAAGATAAAGCACAGTCATTCCATGAACAGAAGTACAGAACTGGTGGGATCGGATACGGATGCCAAACTCCAGTCATCTCCATGACTAAAATTTTAACAAAAAATCAGCAAATCCACATAGCAAGAAAATAACATAGATACATGTATCAATGTACGTAATCTTGTGAACATACACGCACACGTGGACACATCGAAATACTTTAGCCTGCAGTGCCTAGATGTTAATGTAACCATACATGTAGATGTAGGAAAATATTTACTCAGTCTTATGAAGGTGTAAAACATTTCATTACTGACTACAGACCATCTACAGGAAATTAACACGTAAGTCGTCCAAACTCAATCAAGAGAGACTCTTACGCTTGCCTGGAAGGCAAGGCTGGAACTAAATCTATCAAATTGCCTATGTTCACAGACTCAATATCTCCAGGAGCCTGTAATTCTGGCATTGATCGACTCTATCGCTGTGAATTCTGTTGTCATTCATTTACTATATGCCTTCCAAGCTTGAATAATATATACTACTATATGAATTGGCCGGATGCATGATATAAAGTTTAATACTCAATTACTCATGGACGACTTCATGTCATTGTAAACTGGACTAAAAAGAAACTCTGTATACTATTGAATTCTAGAAAATGTAAGGAATGAGTGCCTTGACATGTTCAGGGAACTCTTCAAACTTGGACTTGTACCATTGCCTGGTTGCGTGACTCCTCCCCACCAAGTAGAAAGTCGAGCCCATCGTATAACAAAATGCATAAACTGTCTGAGAAAGGCAAGAGATACCGAAGAACGCAAGTATTTCGAACATATAGTGAGGACATATCACCAATCCAAATAGGCCTCCTTGTGGAATTTTGTACTTCTTTTCACCTTCTTCTCTGAGCTTGGTCAGAAGGTAATGGTGATAAAAGTTGCCGCAGGTTCCCAGTAAAAACATGAGAGTCCCGATATACTTTAGGTCGATTGCCGGTTCCGGGAGTGGCTGTGCCAAATACTGTGTGTATGTCATGGTTACTGTGGCAAAGAAGTAACTGAGAGAGATGGTAGTCATGGATTCCACATCCATTGATCCACTGTACTTATGAAGAAATAGTACCTAAAATAGACAGTAAACTAAATGAAACGAAACTAAACGAGAGGAAATGAAAGGCAAATTAAATGGGACAAGAATTAATGCAGTTGTTAGTTGTTACCTCAAGAACCCTCTTCAAGAAATGGATGGTTAAACTGGACCGGACCAATGTGAACCTAAGATTTTCTGCAGCAAGTCCTACAGGGAACAGGAACAGAGAAGAAAGTCCAGCAAGAAATGCAGGAGCATAGATAACAAACATTCCGAATTTGCTCGAAACTTCTGATTTCTTGATCTTTTCATCACTGGTATTGAACTTTTTGAACTTGGAGTATTGGATGTTCTTTCCTTTACTTTCCATCAAGCCTCCATTGCCAAGTGAAACGAAACTGATCACCGACATCGCGGTGATTAGTACACTGGCCGGAGGCGGGTAAATCAGGTTTAGCAGCACTGACAAAACCATCTCTGCAATGCCTAATCTCTTGTTGGAAATGAACTTGTAAGGCTCTTTTGTTATAGCTCTGTTGTATGTGAGATTTAGAAAGGTTAGAACTTGTGTGGTCCAATTTTTTAGTTGGACTTTCTTTTATGAGGGAAAATAGAACACGATGCGTTATTTGGGCCAGATGAAATAATGTACATACGTGTTGTGTACACTATTTTGAGGCTGCGGTTTATTGAAACCTTTACGTGTTGTCTATTTTGACCACTAGGGTCACAACTCACAAGTGGTCTTTATTAAAACACAATGTAAAACAGATGAACATGAAATCTGTATTAGTGTTCATCAGAAAGTAAGGGCCTGATTGGTTTCGGGGTGTGATTTCGCCCGGTCAAACGGCCGAAATCACACCATGCAAACTCGGAGTGCAAACCACCATCTCCGAAGGCATAGTTTGACCATTTTTTGTGCTTTTTTCAATTACATCGTGCGATTGGTTTTGTGTGCATTCGTAGCGGTTTTAAGTGATTTTGAAATCACATTTCAACGATTTGTTTCGTTTCCGAAAATGTAAAAGAAACGTGTTCCGGTTGCCTAAATTCTGATTTTACCTTTATACCCCTCAATGCCAAATAAATCTGCCAGGTTGGATAAGTTATAGCACGTTTCTGTAAAAGTGAAGAAAACGTAATCCATCAAAACACTTTTTTTTTTCCATTACAAAAGGCCTGAAGCAAATTACAAAAGAAAACAGAGATGAAACAGAGGAAACAAACGCAAGATCTGGGCTTTCCATGATTACAACATTTCCTCTACACAAAAGGATGCTTCAGCACACAAAAAAAACTGGAACAAAAGGATAATTAAGCATATCGTACAGATTTATGCTTAATTAGAAGACTCTAGGGGTGAGCCCTCATTCATGTCTTCACGCATCTCCCTGAAGAAATGCTACAAGTTCGAATCAAGGAAAAGAAGAGGGGTTTCTGAAGCAAAATCTACTTTTCATCAGTCAATTGAGAAACTATCAATACAAATTCAAGCAAACAGAGCACATAAAAAAGGGAGTAAATTGGTGATGGCAGATAAAGGGACCTCAAGTGTTAGAAGTTAGAAACCTAACCTGTTTAGTCTTTGAGCTGCACTCTATATAAGCAGTTGCACCAATTTGTTTTCGCAACTCCTCTCCCTGCACATTGGCCTTATAGTCAGTCAGTCATTGATTATTGCCAACATGAGTTTGAATTATAGTAGTACTATTAAGCAATGGTTAGGAGGACACACTTGGGAAGTAGTAATGAAGTTAGGTCCCACATGATCAGCCATATATCCTCTGTCTTCACGAAGATCTGATTTTGAAAAGAACAGGCCAAGTAAGTTCAAACAACATAGCATTGCAGCATGTGAAGTTGTGTGAACTGGAGCCCGATTACTTTCAAGACATACCTAATTTGGTTCCAACACGTTTGGTGCAAACCGACGAAGTTCAGGCATCCACTGAGATGAAAATCAGCATATTAATTGCATTAGGAATACTGCCTTCTAGAAAGCAAATAGATTTTTGCACAACTAACAAACAAAAAGCTTCCCCATAAATTATCATGTTTCATACTTACAATTAACAAAGTAATCATAAAACGCAATTAAGAAAGGATGAAACTAACAACTTAATTAAGAAAGGATGAGATATCATGAACATTAATAAATAAGCAATTGATTTCTTAACAAACAGCAATTCTCTGGGCATGAAAGCAAGCAAATCACAACCTCTAAGCACATCACATTTGGTACTTGTGAAAATGAATATACATTAGGAACGCAATTAGCGAATCAACAGGATCATAATCAAAGGACAAAAATCTCAATTAATACCTACTCTACTGTATTCGGCAATTCGTAACAGTACAAACATCAAAATAAGGCAGTTAACATAAGAAATCACCAAATATGAATGTGAAATCTCCTTTTTATCAATAAATTGAGAAACTATGAATACAAATTCGAGCAAACAGAGCACATAAAAGGAGAAGAGACCAATAATATGTACCTAGGCCCTAGCACTCTCATGATACCAAAATAACCCCAACATCATAACTGGTTGAATGCTTGATCCACTCAGCAACGCCGCTACATACCCATCAAACCATATTCACTTGTGGGTTTTGTCGGATCGGCTACAATTTTTTTTCCAATTGGGACAAATTCCTCGCGATGAAGAAGAAATGGATCTCGTAAGTCGTAACGTACCGGAATAATACCCATCGCCACCAGAGCCACGGTTGTAGTTTATATTTACAGAGAGGGCAAGATAATAAGGATTAAAAAAAAAGAAAAAAGAAAAAAAGGCAAGAAAGGAACAAAATGGGCTGTGGGCGTGGGCCTGGCCTCAAAACCCTTGGGCCCTTGAACCGGATAAATCGCTCGAATTGGCCCATAACCAAAACATTGGTCCAAAATGGGATCAGCTTCAAATGGCAATATAGTAATTATAATATGTGAATTGAAGGATAAAATAGCAAGTAAAATAGTGCTACAAAACACACTCCGGTGAATAGTACCGGGCTTTCGGGCTGCCCAAAACGCAAATGCATCATCGTTAAAAGTGAACCAAGCGCATGGCGGTTTCCCGTCAAAGGTGGTTTCGAGGTGGAAATAAATGAACCAATCAGGCCCTAACTTATTTATTTATAATTTTTTTTGAAACGGCCTTATTTATTTATATAATGCAAAAGACAAATAAACAAATCTCTGAATTACACTAAATAGTTTTTGAAACGAACGAGTGGTTTGGATAAGATACAATGAATTCAGAAGCCTTTCTATTTATAGCAAAATAAATGTTGTAATAATTGGCCTTTGGAGGTCAATTGTAACGCAACGATGCATTGGATTGAAGACTTTGTAACTGGCAAATTATAGAGTGCAGTTGGGAGATTTTTTGGTGCTAATAAAAGGAGCTCCTGGGGTAGTCTTCTAAGACTCTATCATATGTACACCACACTGCCACAGAGTCAGTTAGCTGAAATATTATGTAGTTTCTATCTCATGTGTATTTGATATACTATGTTGAGGTGTGCCCTATATTTAGAGTATTACTAGTGGTAAGCTTTGTGAGGGTGAGTTTGGGGTGAGGAGAAAAATTATGTAGTTGTGACAATTTGTAATTAACCCATTTTCTAAATAGTATATTTTCTTATTTAATCCCCGTGAATTTTCTCCTAATTTTGAAGTTTTCACAATGAGTAACAATAATAATCTAGACAAAATATAACTAAAAGTGCTATAAAAGCTCTAAATACTACATGCATCACCTGGCTTTCCTGGATGCAATGAGCCTATGTAAATATTAGATTAAATAATTGAGGTAAGTCAGATAACCATACTCGAATTAATAATTATACTACCCATATCATTTATCGGTTATAGTAGGTGATACGTGCGTACGTGGTACTTTAAAAGTTAGAAGTTAACAATTACAGTAGAAGTTAGAAGTCTGCAATGATCTTACAAACTAGTGATAGGCTAAGTTACTTTCTATATATATAGACTATATAAGTTGGTTTCTAGACTATATGCACAGAAAATTAAATCTAGCATACGGGAATTGAACTGGTGAAATTTTGGCTACGGATGGTCAAAATTAGACACGCTGAGAAGAACGAGGCCGGAAGTTTATTTTATTTATAAAAACTTGATTACACTCTCACAAAGATCATTATTCTTCTCAACAGCAAAAACACACTGTTTTTGTTACATACCATAAAACTCAACCACCATACAAAGATCGAGCCAACAACAAAAGGCCCTCTATAGCTCTAGTATTGCCTTTGGCTCTGCATGCGCCCGGGAGAAAGAAAGAAACTCTGCCCACCCCTGTTCATCTTCAAAGCCTGAGCCTGCCTCGGCGAGATCTGATATGCATTCCTTAGAACTTCCAATGGCATGGCTCTCATCACTGATGTATAACCTGCCATTGCGTTATTCATAGGCCAGCCGGTCGTCTTAAACGTCACCCACTCTAAGCCGTCATTGCCAGCCCGGATAGTGACTGCGAAGAACTGAGGGACCACAAACATGTCACCCTGGTTCACCCTGTCATTCATCAATGATTGGCCCCTGTGGTTCACGATTTGCACCTGGGCGTTACCTTTTGTCACGTACAAGATCGCGTGGCCTTGTTGCTCCCAGACTGGGCTCAGCAACGCGTTCTGTGTACCACAAAAAACTTTTCATATCAGTGTTGGTTCTTAGAGGGCAAAAAATCAGGGAGGGTCCGGTAAACTTACAACGGGACGGGGGAGTGTTTATTGACAATGTACAGCAGTACAACAATTAGTCTCAATCCACACTCCCAAACTAAAAATTCTCTATGCACAAACATTACACACTCTAACATAGCATGGGGGTCCCACATATGTAATACAAAGTCCGCTACTGGTACATACTTTGTAGGGGGATAGTGTTTATTGAGAAGTAAAACATTACTGTCTCAATCCACACTCCCAAACTAAAACTAACACTACACCCTATCACATAGCATGTGTAACAAAGTCAGGAATGTACTCAAGTACCTGGTAAAGACTGGCTCTTTCAACACTCATGTCCATGTGCTGAAGGATAGGTAGCTTGTTCCTATCAGCCACATACACCTTTCCAGCACCTCTAGTGTATACATCTGCTTCTCTCCTGTTCTCAATATTGGTCTTGATCTTCATGGTACAGTAACTTGTTGACGCACTAACAGTATTAGCTGTCTGTCCAGGTTGTTGTTGATGTTGCTGCTCCTCCTCCTCGTACTCTTCTGCCTCACCAGATCTAACAAACCTCATGGGCTCTTTAACAATAATGCTAAGCCCACGTTCCTCCTGCGGCGACTGCAGCTGTTGCACGAGCTGTTGAGGTACATTATATGACTCGGCCAATAGTTGAGGGTCGAAAGCGCGGAAAATGTTCTGGAAATTGTCCTGTCCTTGTTGGCTTCCTGATAGTCCACCAGCCAAATAGAACGCCTACATTTCCAAAAATCAAAGTCAGTGATTATTATATGGTAAAAGGGGCTAATATCAATTTCTTTTCCAACGTTTACATACCCGGAATTTTTGGTCAAGCTGGTTAGCTTGGTGGTTTAGATCATTGATGGAAACAGCAACCAGTTCTTCGTTTCCGTCGTTGTAACACCAATGGGCTGCACCTGCTGGAAGGGCAATTATGTCACCTTTGCGAATACGATGCACCTTCTGATGCAAATCCGCTCCCTGTCCTTGTTCTTGCCATTGTTCTTGCCCTTGTCCTTGCCCTTGTTGCCCTTGTTCTTGCCCTTGTTGTTGTCCTTGATATCTCATGCTCTCATCACTTGGTGAGTGATAAGTTTCCGCGCAGCCAGGGAATGTAATGCTTATCCACCCTTGACCTGTAAAGGGAGATTGAATTAGTTGGCGTTCATTTCATCTCATTTTCAGAGAAGTTCTGTCATTAGTACATTTATGTTAATGCTCCAATATACCAGCACACAGGGAATGGGATGGGATGTGGGATATTACCATTCTCGATGAAGACGAGGCGGGGAGAGGGGTGGTAGTTGGGCAAGGAGAGGGCATTAGGCTTGAGAATGTTTCTCATGGGAGCAACACCAGCACACTGGAACTGATCCGCACGCTCGTCCCACAGCTCGGTGACACCACCTTCGGATTGGATCCTCTGCGTTGGCTGAGCAGCATTGATCTGGTCGAAGCGGCACTGCTGCTGTTCGGTGAGTTGCGGTGTGTTGCAAGTTTCGGCAAACGCACCGCAAACTAAGAGTGAAAGAGAGAGAGCTAGAACAAACTTGGAAGCCATGACTGAGTTGTTGTTGATGAGTGATGAAGTGTGGTATTTTATAGCTGAGAGGGTTGGCATCTGCATGGTGAGTGTGATCAGATGAAAGACACCTTGCATTGGAACTATCTGAGAAATGGGTTCTCAAGAGATATACGTGTTGTCAAGGAGGTTTGGTTTGTTTACACATTGGCATTGTGACGAACACTTGGCCATGGATTTCTGAGGCTTGCTCCATGCAGAAGTGTACAAATTAGGACTAGTAATTTCATAGGCACATTTAGCATGTAAGTTGTAACTATTATTGTAACGACCCTCGTTACAATTATGGTATGTGGCCACTCGGTGTTGCTTCATGTTACACAACGCCGCGTCTGATGAAATTCCAGATTTTACAGGAACACACAGTGATGCATAAGCTTTTATTCCTCTGGAAAATAACAGAGCCCGTAATTTAACAAACCATTTCTTGAACGCAGGAGTTATTAAAGCGTTCTACTTGCATAGTGTTCCAGAGCGGAAATCGTTTTACCGCCAAGATCCGAGCAGGGGTCCTAGCACCACCTCAAACTCCCAATAATCTATAGTACAAACCAATGGCAAGCCAGAAATAAAATTCAGGTGGGTCTAATTTAAAATATGATATTTTTCTAGAAATATATTTAAAAATATATACATGCAATAAAACAATTTTAAAATTAAATTCATTTTTTATATATTTCTAACTTAACCTTGAATTAATGTGGATAAAATTTCAAGCATTAAAACAAGCGACATCGATAGTTCAAAAAGATTGAACATACACAATCTAGATTTAAAAGAAAAAAAAAAAAATTTAAAAAATGTAAGATAAAAATCAAAAATAATTTTTTTAAATGATATTTGAGACAAGTCTGAATAAACAATAAAATAAAATAAAAAAAGAAAGAGAGAAGGAAGAGTGCTATTAAGTATTAACCACCATAAAAAGAGGACAAGAAATTCATATAAAATTGGATAAGCCTAAAAAACTAACAAAATTAAATTTGAGAATAAGTAGGATCGAACGCGAGACTTGCTATATAAAAACTTGAGATTCTTACCATTGGGACATACAAATTTAGATTATTATGTTTACTATATATATAATTTTATCTACAATTTCAGTGGGGTCCAGTGCCCCCACTGGACCCTACCTGGCTCCGCCAGTGGTACAAACCTATTGGATAATTAATATAAATGACTAGATTTCGTTCCTCCCCAACAGCTTAAACTTTTGGGAGAGTTGAAATTCTATTATGGTATCAGAGCCATCTGGCTCACGTCCACCTGGGTTCGAATCTCCCGGGAGACAAACTCCGCCCCATATTAAATGTCCACTCGATTGGCATATTAAATGTCCACTCGATTGGCCTCCCCAAAGAGATTGAAAAATCGGCCACGAGTGCGATGAGTGCGGTGGAGTGTTGGATAATTAATATAAATGACTAGATTCCGTTCCTCCCCAACAGCTTAAACTTTTGGGAGAGTTGGAATTATATCAAAACCTACTGAAACTGATATGCAACGTTCGAAAAAATATAGGTATACATAGAATCTATGTTTAAGATCTCGCCGGGTCAACCCGGGTTGACCCGGGAATCTCGGGTATCGGAGGTCCCTCCGGGACGAAATAGGAAAATCTCGGCTAAATCTCGGAATAACACACAATTCTGAGTTTTGCCGTAAAAAAGAAAGAGAGAGAGAGGGGGGAAAGAGGAAAATGGATGAGTCCTCCTAACCCAGGATCTTAGTCGGAAAATGATTCGACATCCCGCCCGGAAGTACAAATCTTATGAGTTCTTTGAAGAACCCCTTGGCCAGATCTGTTACCAACAAATGATCCTTGCACCTAATTTCAATAATATGACATTCCCAAAGAAAACAGGAGAAAAAAAATTCTTTTTGATGGAAAAGATTGGAAAGGGAATAGATAGATTATAGATACAACGTCTGTCTGGGTTTTTATTTTGTTTACTGGAGTAAGTAATTTGGGGAAGAAAGAGATGATATACATGGCACTATCGAAGTTGATGGAATATTATTTTAATAGTTTGTGTAATTTGCAAAACAGTCCAAACGTTATGTTTAATAATTAATAGTGACTTAATTTTCACTATATGAGTGAATTAGTACTCCAATAATTTGTGTATCTCTGTAATATTCCAACAGTTATGTTAAATTATGATAAATGTGTTGTTTTTGTACTTGATAGTAATACATTTATTTTAAAATTAAGAATAATTATATATATTTATGATGTCATCCGAGTCAACCCTCCGAGATGATCCGGGTTGACCCGGGTTAACTCTTCTCAGGAGGTCGTCCGAGATGGCCTCCGAGACGAGATCTCAAACATAGCATAGAATGATCATAAATGAATTTTAAACTTGGAATGCATACATGTTCTATATATATACAGAAGAAAAGTGCTCAGTAACAGTTATCAGATTCTCCAAAATTTTCACTTGTTCTTAATTTCAAGAAACCAGAACAATAATAAGTGAATCTTACAAACAGAACAATTCTAGGCGACACTAACAGAACCTTGGATAACATTTCGACGTAGATTCTACTTTTCTTGGCCTGTCATGGTCGTAAAGGAAATCTTTCATTTCGACGTAGATTCTACTTTTCTTGGCCTGTCATAGTCTTATAAGGAAATCTTTCATTTCGACGTAGAGTTCTTGATCCAAAAACTCAATTGAGGAAATCTTTCATTGGATCATCGTGATGGACCCTCTTCATCCGGTAAGCTTCCATATCCTCCGCGGTCACCTGTAAGACAAGGAATGATCAGCTTCAACCGTACTTGCAACTTACAAAACTTCAACCAAAAAGCAAGAAAGTTCATAAATATACATACATATCATTCCACTTCACATTGTACTTACGTTTTCTTTCATCCCTTTCCTCTCTCCTCCTTTCATCCTCCTGAAAATGAGCACGAATGCATAGTTTTAGACAACTGAGCATGAATACCAAGTTTTAAATATACTATCAGCCATCTAAAAAAGATCACAGTATCAAGGATATTACATGCACTACATGGAACGGAAAATATACTAATTCTTTCATCTTAAAGCTAGAGAAAAATGGGGATCTGGTCCAACTATGCCCAGTATTGAAAGATGAACTTTTATCAATAAAATATGTCACCTTCTGAAGTGCTTCAGCCAGTTTCTTTTCATCCAAGACCAAATCTTCAGGTATTTCAGTGCCCCATGTTGCAAGTTTTTTCTCCTCAACCGCAGCAAGTGTTTCTGGTTTCAAATATTACATTGTTAGCGAATGATATTGAAGACGTAAGTTTCAGAAAGATTACAGAAGTAATTAATGATAAACGCAGATGTGACTGAGGATTGATCATACAATCTAATAGACCTGGTTTTAGTTTATGCTCTTAACTAGCTTTACTAGACCCCTGTTCCAGTTCATTCAAGACTACAAATAATAAAAAGAACGAGGCGTGGCAGATAAATGTGGATACTCTTATCTAATGTAACATTTTGTGACAACGGTAGCTTTAACCCTCACACCCGCCCGCCAGACCTAGCTCCATACACACAAGGAAACAGAAGTATAACAATATTGATTACACTCTCACAAAGATTATTATTCTTCTCAACAGCAAAAACACACTGTTTTTCTTACATACCATAAAAAACTCAACAAACATACAAAGATTGAGCCAACAACAAAAATCCCTCTATAGCTCTAGTCTTGCCTCTGGCGCTGCATGCGGGCTGGAGAAAGCAAGAAAGTCTCCCCACCCCTGTTCATCTTCAAAGCTTGAGCCTGCTTCGGCGAGATCTGATACGCATTTGTTAGAACTTCCAATGGCATGAATCTCATTACCGATGAATAACCGGCCAATGAGCTACCCATAGGCCAGCCGGTCGTCTTAAACGACACCCACTCAAAGCCGTCATTACCGGCCTGAATAGTGGTGGTAAAGAACTGAGGGACCACAAACATGTCACCCTTGTTCACCATGTCGTTCATCATTGATTGCCCCCTATGGTTCACGATTTGCACCTTGGCGTTACCTCTTGTCACGTACATGATAACGTGGCCTTGTTGCTCCCAGATTGGGCTCAGAAACGCGTTCTGTGTACCCAAATAAACATTTTTAGATCAGTCTTGGTTCTTAGAGGGCAAAATCAGGGAGGGGCAAACTTAGAACGAGAGGGAGGGAGGGAGAAGTACTTTGTAGGGAAGTGTTTATTGAGAATGTACAAGAGTACAGTCTCAATTCGCACTCCCAAACTAAAAAATTTATATCATTACACCCTCTCACATATCATGTAGGCCCCATAGATGTAAAGCAAAGTCTGCTACCGGTACAGACTCTCACATAACATGTAGGTTTCCCACATGTATAACAAAATATGCTACTAGTAGATCTCTCACATAGCATGTAAGTCAGATGCATGTGTAACAAATTCAGGAATGAACTAAAGTACCTGGTAAAGACGGCCTTTTTCAGCAGTCATGTCCATATGCCCAAGGATTGGTAGCTTGTTCTTATCAAGCACATACACATTCCCAGCACCTCTTGTGTATACATCTGCTTCTCTCATGTTCTCAATATTGGCCTTGATCGTCATGGTACACATACTTTCTGCCGCACCAATAGTATTACCTGTCTGTCCAGGTTGCTGCTGCTGCTGCTCCATATCCTCTACTACCTCGCGCGATCTAACAAACCTCAAGGGCTTTTTAACTATAATGCTAAGCCCACGTTCCTCCTGCGGTGACTGCAGCTGTTGCACCAGCTGTTGAGGTACATTATATGACTCGGCCAATATTTGAGGGTCGATAGCACGGAAAATGTTCTGGAACTTGTCCTGTCCTTGTTGGCTTCTTGATAGTCCACCAGCCAAGTAGAACGCCTACATTTCCATAAATCAAAGTGAGTGTATTTTTTTTTTTAAATCGCAAATATTACAACTATTTTTACACTACTTCTATACAATATGTCACCTTATACCTCCACACCTAAACGACTTTATCTCTCTGTCAGAGATCGAACCTGCACCTATCCTTAACCAGCTCCCTTCCGGTACACCACCTTATAACTCAACTCCTATCATAACTCAACTCCTATCAAAGTGAGTAATTAGTGTAGACTGTAGAGTAGATGGGGCTAATATCAACTTCTTTAAAAATATTCACCCTGAAGTTTAGGTCAAGCTGGTTAGCTTGGTGGTTGAGATCATTGATGGAAACAGCAACCAGTTCTTCGTTTCCATCGTTGTAACACCAATGGGCTGCACCTGCTGGAAGGGCAATTATGTCGCCTTTGCGAAGACGATGCACCTTCTGATGCAAATCCGGTCCCTGTTCTTGTTCTTGCCCTTGTCCTTGCCCTTTTTGTTGTCCTTGATATCCAGTTCTCATGCTTTCACCACTTGGGGAGTAATAAGTTTCATCGCAACCAGGGAATGTAATGCTTATCCACCCTTGACCTGTAAAGGGAGATCGAATTAGTTGGCATTTATTTCATCTCATCTAAAAGTTTGAACCCGCAGGGAGGTTCTGTCATTAATACATTTATATTAATTCTCCAATATACCAGCACACGCGGGAATGGGATAGGATGTTACCTCGCTCGATGAAGACGAGACGGGGAGAGGGGTGGTAGTTTGGCAAGGAGAGGGCATTAGGCTTGAGAATGTTTCTCATGGGAGCAACACCAGCACACTGGAACTGATCCGCGCGCTCGTCCCACAGCTCGGTGACACCGCCTTCGGATTGGATCCTCTGCGTTGGCTGAGCAGCATTGATCTGGTCGAAGCGGCACTGCTGCTGTTCGGTGAGTTGCGGTGTGTTGCAAGTTTCGGCAAACGCACCGCAAACTAGTGAAAGAAAGAGAGCTAGAACAAACTTGGAAGCCATGACTGAGTTGTTGATGATGAGTGATGGAAGTGTGGTATTATATAGCTGAGAGGGTTGGCATCTGCATGGTGAGTGTGATCAGATGAAAGACACCTTGCATTGGAACTATCTGAGAAATGGGTTCTCAAGAGATATACGTGTTGTCAAGGAGGTTGAAATTGTTTACACTTTGGCATTGTGACGAACACTTGAACACTTGGCCATGGATTTCTGAGGCTTGTTTCATGCAGAAGTGTACAAAATATGGGCAGATTTAGTATGTGTTGCTTGCATGTAAGTTGCAACTATTATGGTATGCGGCCATTCGGATTACATAACGCCGCGCCTGATGCCTTTCCAGATTTTACATGAACACACTGATGCATAAGCTTTTATTCTTCTGGAAAATAACGAAGCACGTAATTTACACCAAATATATCTTCAAAGCCGGAGTTATATTTTCCTTGCATAGTGTCCGAGCAGAAAATCGTTATGCATCCATAAGAACCGAGCTGGGGTCCTAGCACCGCATCAAACTCCCAAGACATGTTCGCTGTTCGGGGTCAAAACTGTATTCAACTATTCATTGCCATTACACAGAATGATCATAAATGAATTATACCTTGGAATGCATACAAACTTGTTCTATATATATATATATATATATACACAGACAGAAGACAAGTGCTCTAAGTAGCATTTATCAGAATTCCCCCAAATTCTTCACTTGTTCTAAATTTTCAAGAAAACCCAAACAAAAATAAGTGAATCTTACAAACAGAACAGCTCTCGGAGACATAACAGAACCTGGGATATAACATTTCAAGGTAGATTCTACTTTTCTTGGCCGGTCATAATCTCAAGGAAATCTTTCATTTTGACGTAGAGTTCTTAATCCAAAAAACTCAATTGAGGAAATCTTTCATTGGATCATCATGATGGACCCTCTTCATCCGGTAAGCTTCCATATCCTCCGCGGTCACCTGTAAGATAAGGAATGATCAGCTTCAACCGTACTTGCAACTTACAAAACTTCAACCAAAAAGCAAGAAAGTTCATAAATATACATACATCATCATTCCACTTCACATTGTACTTGCGTTTTCTTTCATCCCTTTCCTCTCTCCTCCTTTCATCCTCCTGAAAATGAGCACGAATGCATAGTTTTAGACAACTGAGCATGAATACCAAGTTTTAGATATACTATCAGCCATCTAAAAAAGATCACAGTATCAAGGATATTACATGCACTACATGGAACGGAAAATATACTAATTCTTTCATCTTAAAGCTAGAGAAAAATGGGGATCTGGTCCAACTATGCCCAGTATTGAAAGATGAACTTTTATCAATAAAATATGTCACCTTCTTAAGTGCTTCAGCCAGTTTCTTTTCATCCAAGACCAAATCTTCAGGTATTTCAGTGCCCCATGTTGCAAGTTTTTTCTCCTCAACCGCAGCAGGTGTTTCTGGTTCCAAATATTACATTGTTAGCGAATGATAATGAAGACGTAAGTTTCAGAAAGATTACAGAAGTAATGATAAACGCAGATGTGACTGAGGATTGATCATACAATCTAATAGACCTGGTTTTAGTTTATGCTCTTAACTAGCTTTACTAGACCTCTGTTCCAGTTCATTCAAGACTACAAATAATAAAAAGAACGAAGCATGGCAGATAATGTAGCTACTGTCATCTAATGTAACATTCTGTGATAAAGTTGGCTTTATAACCCTCACACCCGCCCGCCAGACCACCATACGCACAAAGAAAAAGAAGTATAACAATATTCGATAGTCCCTGCTATCCTATATATCAGTTTCTGGCTACTCATGACATAGTTTAATCAATTGGAATATATATATCTCGCCTTCCTTAAATAGGTTGAGACTCGGCTATCACTATCACACAGTCATGATCGATATACTTGTCTCATAAAAATACTCACCCTCTGTGGCCTCTTTACGAGCAATGTTAGCCCTCATAAGATCTGCTGCAGCTTCAGCTGCTTCAATGCCAGCAGTACCAGTACAATAGCTGTTTCTAACAGTCTGTTGACAACATTTGTAACCCCATTGGTGATCTTTCCACCATGAACCCCAGACACTAGTGTGATTGTTGACATAAACATCTTCTTCGTACTTGCTCTTTGGAAGAGCCGTCTCCTGGAAAAAAAACAATTCATGGTTAAACTCCCATCAAATGCGATTAATCCAGTCACTTCTGTTTCCAGAGAAGTGACTTAGACAGGCCAAAATTTCATTTGAGTCTACCGAGATAATGGACATTCCACCAAATTTCACTGCATGAAATGGTAATATAAGCAACTAAGAAACCTGTTTGTCCTTACCTGTCCTTTGATGATTCTACCAGCACGGTCATATTCAACTTCTCTCTCACTTTGCCCAAGCAAAAGCTCCCGTGGCAGAACTTCTTCAGTGGCAGCATTTCCATATTTCTCCATGATTGTCTCCTTTGTATGAGACTTCAACTTTTCTTTGTTAATTTTAAAATTCTTATAAAGCAATTCAGCTTGTGATGGGGCAGCTTGCATATGTACATCATGACCCTTGTCAAATGCTTCCCAAGCATGTATATTCATCTGCTTGAACTCCAAAGCTTGTCCACTAACTCTATTCTGATTATCACCCTGTTATTTACGTAAAAGCAAGATATTAGTACACAATCAATTACATTCACAAGGAACAAGACTAGAACAATCTCATCTTGTTCATAAGACAAGAAGTGAAACTTACAGCATAAAACTTCTCATTTGGATCCATATCTGGCAGAGGATCCTCACGCATGGAACGGGTTTTGGGGTCATAATGGGCAGAATTCACATCAAGGTTAAGGAGATATTTAGCAGTATCTTCTCGGATACGCAGGTTCCTATCAACAGGTAACAACAAAAGGTCAGATAAATATACATTTTAGTAGGCAAAAAGATATTCATGATCCACCAATGTCATCACCTAGAAAGATAGTACTCGACGAAAGCATTCAGCAACAAGTCATACACAATTCCAACAAGTTTCATGCTTCACTTACAGAATTGAAGAATATATAAAATTTATGTAAAATAAGAACCAACAGAGATACCTCACAGTACCAGTACTACCACCACCTGTAGTACGCACACGCTTTTCAACCTTGGCGAAATCCATTTGTTTGCTCTCATCCACTTTCGCCTCATCAATTTTCAGAGCGTCTTCATTGTCCTCATCATCACTGACCGCATCTTCAGTATCTTGATTATTGTTTTTCTCCTCCAACTTTTTCAGTTGTTGTTCCTTCAAAAATCTGCTTCTCGCTTCATCCCTAGCTTCATACCTCTGAACAACATGTTTATAAGATGCAGCATCATAACCATTCCAACGATCTCTTTTACCATCATAGTCCAGCTCAAATGTTTCAATCTTCTCATCAGCAGCTATACCTTTGCCAGTCCACTTGGCTCCTAATTTGCGTGGCCTCTCCACACAATCTTTTTTAGCATGTGTCATGGCTCCACAGCTGTAGCAGAAGAGAATAAATTAATGCTGGACCATAACCTTCAATACTCGGAAGGAAAAAGGAAAGAATAACTACACATACTCCTACACAAATTAGCAAGATTAATTTTCTTTGGAGATGCAAACATAAGTGCAAAAGTAATAGAGAAGTACGTCAAGGACATGCAGACAATATCTAGATGCAAATCTTAAGAGCCAAAATTGATATATGGCTACCAAAGACTTGCTGGTGCTGCAAGCAGCACAGCATTATAGTATTCATTAAAAAAAAAAAAAAGTTACTCGTATTTACTTATTTAATAGTACATTTAAATGTGTCCCTTGAAATGTACCTTTGCAGTCTAACAAGAATCAATATCTCTCCGCAACCCACATAAATCAGACAATAGCAGTAGCTGGGCACACAATACAGAATAGACAAATATAACTCAGTTTAAACGTACAATATATGAATACAACAAAAATCCCCTTACAGATGAAACAGCACAAAGGAAGATACAAGTCAAATTCCCCTTATTTGAAGAGCGAAAGGAAAAAGACCCACCAAGTACATAAGCAAGATGAAGATCACACAACATATATATAAGCATATAATCTAATCTCACCAAAAACACAAAATAAGCTAGCTAAATGAGCTTTTTACGTTCAGCTCTCATACAATAAGCAAGACACAGAAATGTATGCTACTACGTATGCTGAAGAGAAACATTTAAGCAGACTCAATAACTGACAGAACTAGACATACTTTTCACAGGCACCCTTCCTATACTTGTCGGCCTGAAAAATCTTAGCACCTCTGTCATACCACGACTTGGTATAATTCGGATCCGATTTCCACTTCCTTTGATGCTTCAAAGTCTGATAAGAACCAAAAGATTGAACATTAAGAAACCGACCAATATACTCTAACTCAGAAAGTAACAACCTCAACATACAACATGATCATGATCATCAAGCTACGCACCGGTTTATCCGAATTCAAATACCATGGGGCAGAAGACATATACTGAGGAATATGGGGATTGATTTCCTTTCCATCTTCATCAACCTCAGCAGGAGCAATACCCGCCTTACGCGCTTCTTCCAATTCAAGCTGCTTCCTATGATCCTCCCTAGACTTGAACGAAACTGGAAATAACAAAAATCCCAAATTATACACCTAGCACTACAACTATACATGTTATTATGAGTAAATCAACATCTACCAGCTGAAAATGAATCAATTAAAAATGCATCCAGAGCTATAATCAGAAATTTTAACGCCAATTTCAATCGGAGCAAAATAGGGATCAAATTGGACGGCCTCGTTTAATTGAAACACGAATAAGAACGATAATGAGCAGAAATTTGGATTACCTGAAGCTGTAGCCATGGTCTACTGTGTGGAATTGAACACTCGATGAATCTGTCAGGAGGCAAATGGGGTTGGAACGGAAACCCTAGATTGGGGACCAAAATCGATTTGCAATCGACAGTGTCTGAAATGCGGGAAAGGGAATAGATAAATTAATAAAATGAAAAAATAAATAAAAATGAGGCGGTTTTGCCTGCTTATACGACGTCGTACTCTCCATCCATAGTCCATACTATGAGTCTATGATTAACATCCATTTATTGGACCATCAAATGGATCGATCCAGTCCGAAGGTCCGTCCCTTTTTTTCAAGGGCGCCCTTTTTTCTAAAAGTCCAGTCCGAATGTCCGCCTGGTTCCTCCCGATTCTCCGGCTCCAACAATTTGGAACCGGAGCCCAGTTCCAAAACCGTACAAATTCGAACCATTTGTTTTCGGTTTGGTTTCAATTCAACTATCGGTTTGCGATTCCGTTTTGTCAAGTCTATGGACCCATATCTCACTGTTCATATGAAACCCACTATGAGACTTACGGTGTATAGTAATTGGGACCACATTACGCTAGATTCACCCCCTAGGATAGAGATGATCATATCAGTGAGTTGTAATCACGCGCTAAAGGATTACCTAAAAGAGGAAATGGGTTGAATAAAACGGGCAATGCACTAACCACGCCAATGATGCTTAACTAGTCTTTTCGGACGGGCTTCTTATAACGATTGGTTTTATTAGTTCCTCCCTAAATGGATCCTCTTAATTCCCAATTTGGATATATGTCCATATTTTATTAGATTTATTTAGTGTTTTTTAATTAAATTAAGTATTTACTATTCCCTCCGTTCCAAACTACTCGTAAGTCGTAATATTCCTAAGCTTAACTTTTTTTTTCAAACTTTGACTGTAAATTATTACTATATTACACATGATTAGTATATAATAGAGTTATATTAAAAAAATATACTTGATTTTCTTTCATAATATAATTTTATTATATTTTTTATCGTGTGATGTAGGAGTAATCTACGGTCAAATTTTAAAAAAAAAAAAAAAGTCAGCTTAGGATATTTGACTTGGAACGGAGGAAATACCTTTTTCTTTTTTCAATGATATTGGAAAACCAATGTCGAGAGCTACTAGGTGCGCACTAGATAGACTTTACAGGCTAACATAGTAACTTTTAAATCAAATTAATCCGCAATAAGCTCGACTCAAAAGGTATAAATCATTAAAATTAATTTTTATGGGGTTCAAACATATATACCCATGAGAATTATTAGTTGATGAGTTGACATGATAAGTCGCATCATACTGTATAACATTTAGAACAATATACTATTCGAATTGTTTTATAATTTACATACTAAATAATTTCATTTAAACTAGTTAACTTGTTATCTATTGACTTTAGCAGTTATCTGTTATCGAATATCTTTATCATGGACTGTGAGGTAAAACTTTTACATGGATAACCTTTGTTTCTGTGCGTAGCAGGAAAATCATTTAGCTCATGAGTTAGCATGTAATATTGATACTGATAGTAGTGGTTCAGGGGCTTTTTCGCTGGTTGATCTGATGTATTAGCCTTTTGGCTGTTAATTGTTATTATCAATGAAATATTATTTTCTTCTAAAAAAAAAGTGTAGTAGGATCGAGTATTATTAAAAGTTAACAACCAATTACACCATGACATACTTTGCTAAATACAATTAGTGCATGGGTTAGTGGAGTGACAAAGATTTTAACCCACACAAGTGATAATCGGCAACGTGGAAGTACTAATTATGGGTTAAACATATTCCTATCCTATGTACATTTCTTCTCAAAAGAACATTTAAAAAGACACCTCAAAAATACAAAAAGACACTCTTAGCAATTGCCCCAAGTTACCAAAACTCTGGTAACCCGACAAGCTCTTCTCCGCTACAAAGTATGTCGTTCCAAAAATCCATCGTAGACATTGAACTCAAATCAGAACCAAACATGGCATCTAATGATTCAAATGTATACTCGCTGCCAGTGCACGTCGAAAACTCCTCAGACAGCAAACTTTGATCCACAAATGCCAACTTGTTCGATGAATCGTGGTTTTGATCATATCCGGTATCTACTGATGATGAGATTTCGCTAGTCGAGTTGAGTGGCGAATTCGAAATTTGAATCAAATCGTCAAATGATTCGGTCTTTTGGGCTTTGATTTTGGGCCCGGTTTGTGACAAATTGCTGATTTTCTTCTTTAAGTTTGTGTGCCAGATGTTCTTGATTTCGTTATCTGTACGACCAGGTAGTTTAGATGCAATCACAGACCATCTGCATAATCAAGATATGGATTAAAAATGGTTTGATTAATTATTTGATTAGAAACTAAGAACAGGTTGTGCAACTTGCAAAGACATACTATGAAGTAGCGGTACATTTTGAAAGTATTGTCTTTTCATGTCTACTAATAATACTCCCTTCCACGATAATTGTCATTTGACTTAACTCTTTAATACTTTTAAACAATAATGATAAGCATTTAATAAATTTATATTATTAAAATTTAGGTTTTAGAGAAATTTAATTTTTAGTGACAATTAATGGCCCCTTTCTAAAAAAGACCTCCATGTGCATACAATTACATTTTAGTCCAAATTCAATTACATTTGAGTTGACCATCACTTTATAAACCTTCCAACCAAACATGACTTAAGAAAACTATATATTATTAATAAAACATTAATTTAAAATTTTTAATTTAAAAACTAATTCTTCTTCTTCTATAGAGCTCCGGTACCGGAGCAAGCTCCAGATCGGAGCTTGCTCCGACTAGATCTGGAGCTTGCTCCGATTTGGGCAAGCTCCTCCGGTCAACTGGATTTGGGCAAGCTCCTCCGGTCGACTGGAGCTTGCTCAGATCAGAGCTTGCTCCGATCGGAGAGCTCAATCGGAGCTTGCTCCGATCGGAGAGCTCCAGTCGAATGGAGCAAGCTCCGGTAACTGGAGCTTTCTCCGATCGGAGAGCTCGCAAGCTCCGGTTGCCGGAGCAATCTCCAGTACCGGAATTGGTACCGGAGAAGAAGAAGAAGAATTGAAAAAAAAAAAAGAAAAGGAAAAAGAAAAAAAAGAAAAAATGAAAAAGAGTAAACGAAAAAATAAAATTTTTCTCTTTTTTTTATTTTAAAACACTAAAGGTTGTTCTTCAAAATCCAATTTTGGAACAATGAATTTGTGTTGACTTTGGACTAAAATGTATGTGCATAAGAAGGTTCCTTTTGTTATTAGGGTCACTAATAAGGTATTGGGAAATTTTCATACAGACCCCTGTTAGTTTCAGCAAATTACGAATCTTCCCCTGCTAGTTCAACAATCACATATTTTCCCTCCTTAGTGAAAAACAATTACATCTAGCCCCACGACTTTGACTTTCGGCGAATTAAGGCCTGGAAATGACAAATTTGCCCTCATTTAAAATTCAGATTTCAGAAACACCCAAACACAATCAACTTTCCTTTATTGCACATTTGACTCCAAATTTCTAATTTTACAAGATTAACCTACATAATTTTTTAAAATTTCAACATCATCCAAAATATTTTTGTAAACAAGTCCCTACACATTTTATATCTCAATATCAACCCCATAGTATTAAATAAATAAATAAATAATAATAAGAATTCCAAAAAATAATTTTAAATTAAATAAAAAACAAAAAAGAAAAGAAAAAAAGAAAAAAAAGGATCGGAGCGATCGGAGCTCCGACCGGAGCTGGCAGCTCTGGTCGGAGCTTTAAATAGCTCCGGTCGCTATTTAAATAGCTCCGATCGGAGCTATTTTACAGCTCCGATCGGAGCTGCTCGGAGCTGTAAATAGCTTCGACCGGAGCTATTTCCGGTCGACGGAGCTATGTGGCGACAACTACGGTACCGGAAAAATTCTGGTACCGGAGTTTAGAGCTTGAAGAAGAAGATGATTAATGAAAAAAAAAAGGAAAAAGAAAAAGAAAATATTGAGATAAGAAAAAGGAAAAGATAAATGAAAAAAGAAAAATATTGGTAAGGGCATGCTTGGGGAGAGAATATTTATAACTTGGTCAACATTTTTGGATAAAATGGGGATAGATGTAATTGTTGAACTAGCAGGAGAGAAACGTAATTAGGTGCAGCAGCGGGGTAGTTTTTAGAAAATTCCCTAAGGTATTAAAAATCTGACCCTTTTAGATAAATTTGATTTTTAGTGACAACCCCTTTCTAAAAAAAGACCTCCATTATCAATTATCAATTACGAATCTTCCCATGTTAATTCAACAATAACATATTTTTCATTACATCTAGCCCACGAAACTTGAGTTTCGGCGAATTAAGATCTGGAAATGATATATTTGACCTCATTCAAAATTCAGATTTCAACACCCAAACAAAATCAATTTTCCTTTATTGCACATTTGACTCTAAATTTTTTTATTTTACAAAATTTACCTACATAATTTTTTAAATTTCAAAATCATCCAAAATATTTTTGTAAACAAGTACCTACACAATTTATATCTCAATACCAGCAGCAAAAATATTAAAATAAAAAAATAAATAATAATAATAATAATCCCAAAAAATAATTTAAAATAAAAAAAATGATTTTTCCTAAGAATTTTCATTGTTAAAAGAGTTTGGACTTTACCTATTTCCCAACTCTTGATGCAGCCTGATGATCATCTCCTCTTCCTCCCTAGTAAAATTCCCTCTCTTGATGTCGGGGCGCAAGTAGTTCATCCACCGGAGCCGACAACTCTTCCCGCACCTCATGAGCCCGGCCCGTTTGGGAAGAGCCCGCCAATTCTCATGGCCATTTTGGTTGATGTAGTTCACCAGAACCAAGTCCTCTTCACTAGTCCAAGGGCCTTTCTTCAACCCCATTTTCTCACAACATGGATGCCTAACCATTTTTGCAGAGTGTGTGTAGTGTAGTAGCTCTAGGTATGAAATCTTGAAATTGTGAGAGTTGAAAAGTGATGCAAGAATATGATATGGGAGTATGGGGTATATATATTTGATTATTTTGATTAAACTAGTTACATGTGGGTCAATATCTGAGACCAAATTGGCTTATTTTTGTCATAGAGGTTAAAAAAGAAAATGATAAAGACATGCACCCCTATGACATAATGCAATGGACATGAGTTTCGTGGAAATAGAGGGATGATGTAAATTGTATAGTGTGATAATTAAAATATTGGAATTTAAATAGGAAAGGTCAATAAAACACGTGAGTTTTGCCTTTGATTATATTTCGTTTGTCGTGAAAAGTATTTTATCTGTAACGGCCGTGTGTATATATCGTATAATTTGTTTATTCAGTCGAAAATGTTTGAATAGTGTTTGTTTGATTTGATAAAATAAATTGATAAATCGATTAATATTTGATGAGATTATTAGGCTCTGTTCTCTGTTTATGTTAGTTTGAATAAAGATTGAAATTCTGAACCGAACTGAATGAATCTGAGTTAAATTGAACTTATTTGTAATATAAAATAATATTAAGTAAATCTTAACTGAATTGAAATTAATGCATTTGAACTGAACTGAACCGAACTGACATGAACTAAACTGAACTGAACTTAAAATAATCATTTCAGACGAAGAGACAGAGTCTTAGTAAAAGCTGATAATGTAATTGATAGTTAATCAGTCACGTTATCTTTTATTTCATCCCCATTATAAATTTCCTTTTTGGTCAACTGCAGTTTGTTTGACCCGTATATTACACCTAAATTATATTGATAAAAAAAATAAAAAAGAATCGTATCGTATAATTTAGGAGTAATGTGCGCTCAAACATAAAAGTTGTTGACGAAATGGAGGAAGTTAAGACTCTGTTCTTTTCATCTGAAAATTGATTAAGTTCAATTCAGATCAGTTCAGTTCAGTTAAGATCAGTTCAGATCAGTTCAGTTCAGATTTGCCAAATAGTATTTTGTACTACAAATAAGTTCAGTTCAGTTCAGATCACATCAGTTCAGTTCAGTTCAGACTTTTTCAGACGAAGAGAACAGAGCCTAAGTTACATATAATACCTTCTCAAATCAGTTACTCCATCCGTTCTCTCTAAAGCTTCCTGTTTGTTATTGTCTGAATAATTTTTAAAAAATAATAAAAAATAGTAAAAAGTTCGAAAAAAGTTTGTAAGGGTTATTAACTTCAACTTTAAGTAATTATGTATGTAAAATCACCATTTATAAGTTTATTCTAAATTCTTATCTATTTTTAATTATTTTTAGAAAATTATTCTGGCAATAGCAAACAAGAAGCTTTAGAGAGAACAAATGGAGTATCTTATTGACTTTCGCCCAACATATTATGGTCAAAATAAACTGAAATCACCTTATATATTTTATTCGATTTCTATTGGTATCCGCTAATTTGGCAACTAATCCAGTGGAGCACAGTCGGTCCTCAAAGGGGGGTGCCTCTCCTAGTGGTGTGTTTTACATCCACAAGACTCGAACCCGAAATCTTACTTATGTGAACTCAAAACTCTTAACACCTAACTACTTGAGCCAACAACCGTTGGTAATCACCTTATATATTTTTTTGAAAAAGATCTAAATAGACTTGATTGATAATGTAATGTCAGATACACACTTAAATAGAAAAGGATTTGTAAAATATACATTCGAACTAAATAAATGTAAATTGTTATGAATCGGACCGAACCAAAAATGGTGTATCTTAAATTAAATCAAATAGAGTTGTAGCGATGGATTAAACTATCGCCTTATATCTTTTTGCATTCTTAGATAAAGTGTTTAAAAGGGTTTCAAATTACTAAGTGAATTACAAAAATCAAGATGTTTCAATATTTTTCATTTTGTTTCTGAGACTTTAAGAAGTGCATCTAATATTGGAATGTTGTGTACGGTTGACTATTTTCTTTATACAAACATATTGACAATTTCACACGGCTGAATTCTTTTGACTCAATTGTCTGGTTATGATTTTCATTTGCAGACCAAGTACTAGTAATAGTATCGTAAGCAGTGGCGGAACCATGAATTACGATTAGACGGGGCGAACTTACATATACATTATTTTTTGAAAGTTCGGAAGAGGGGCCAAAAAATCAAATATCATAAAAATTCCCTTTAAAATTTTTAAAAAATCATATATTCTTCCTAAAAAAGTTTTTTTTAGGTGGGCGGAGGCCCTACCGGCCCGGACTGTAAGCACTTTTTGTGAAATCTTGAATGGATTTGTAGTTTTGTACCCATAATTAAAGTCGTCGACATGAAATTGGTGCTGCATTTTCTTGTTCTTCATTTTTCTTTTGTGTGTGTGAACTGTGAAATGGAAATTTAAAATGCATTAAACAGTCCCGCATTGGACACGAAGATGTTAATATAGACTTATAGGGATAAATAATTTTCTTTTGTTTTGAAATTTTCATTTCGATTTTCAACTTTATTTGCTTTATTTATTATTCAACTCTGGGCCAAAAGGAGGAGGTCTAATTCAATCAATCATTGTGTGCCACCTATATCCCGAGTGAGCCCAATAATTGTAACCAAGTCTAAATGTTAACTATTGACCGGTTACCATCTTTACAGCCTCCAGTTTTCTACTTAGCATTGCCTTCTTAGCTAGTAATGACCAATCACGTGTTTTGTTACTAATGACTAATGACAAAACAGTATTATTTCATGATATGGACTAGGCAGCAGAACTGTAGTACATGTACAAGATACTATGGGGTATACTTCACACTGAATTAATCAAAATTAAGCTAAATTAATCAATTACGATTGAGAGTGAAATTAGAATGGTAAAACTAAAGGAACAGTAGTACGTAAAAGCTAAGGATAACCGAACATTCACATTTTGAGTTTACAATTAAAATAAAACGTAAATTACACGCAATTGGTAAGCTGCAGCAAAAGTCTTTAACCATCTATACACACAGGTACCAGAGCAAAATTGTTTACTTTATTTTAACGGTGTTAAAATATTCCAACAATATCACTTATTCGATATATGAGTCGGGTAATCTTATCTTCTTAACGAGTACGTTTTAAATGGAAGATGACACATTTTAAGACGGTATGTATCACACTTGACTAAAGTCCACGATGAAAAGTCCGTTCGAATGACAAGTGATTTGAGAAGAATGTGAATTAACCGAACGAATGGTTGAGAAAGAATGGTATACCTCTCAGAATTAATCACAACTCACATCTAACTCTGGCAATGGCACTCGTAACATTTATTTATTTATTTTATTGTTTACCATTTTTTTAGTTTTTTAGTGTATGTTTGGCAAAACGAACTAATAAGGTGACTGAAAACTGATAAGGTGACTTGTAGTTGACTATTGACATTCACCAAATAAATTTATTTAATCACACGGTCAAATGATTTCATAAGATGACATTATATGCACGTTTAATCGGAAGTTGATGTTAAATACACGCTTATCGGAAGAAGTATTTTGGCCAGATATGTGGAGCAGTAGCACAAAACGTTGTTCCTTAAAAAAATGTTTGAACAATGATTATCATCATATATGTCATCTGAATATCTGAATGCATGAACCTTAACTGTTGATGTTGATATTGATATATTCTAATAAAGCGATTCATATCTTCAATTCAAATCTTTGCGCTCAGTATCAACACAATTATTATTAATTGTAGTTGTATATGATATGATTGAAGTTAAACAGACCGGCTGCGGTTCAATGAACATCGTCACTCATACGTCGTTTTTATATATAGTATTTAACTTCAAGATTTTTTGTTTTGTTTTATATAAGTGATCACTGTAGTTAATTAACTTGATGTTGTAATACTAGTATATCATGACAGAAAGTGATGTTCGCTAGTAGTATAATATGTTAATTAGTCGCCATTGCCACTAATTCAAATATCATGAATTAATTAATACTACAAGTAGATCTCCCTAATGACCCAACGTGCGCTCTCTTAATTAACTTATTAGATGATAGCAATGTTTTTTTAATGAATTGTTGGCAAATTGATTGATTGAGTGAGCAACTGTTTATATTATTATCGATATAAAAAAGGTTGTTTCAAGTGTTAAGATTGAAGTTTAACATGTATTGTACGTGTTACACATTGGTTTTGAGGATCTAGTCTAACACCGATTAGTTGATTAATCGCAGTTAAATAATTAGTGAAGTATCAAAAACAGAGGCGAAGGCCGGAACTTATATATGCATGGTTTTTGCTGATTTTGGGGTTTGAACTTTTTGGATTGGATTGGACTTGTAATTTAACCGGCTTTGGATTCTAAAAACAATGAAATTTGAACTCAAAAATCTAACATGGTGCTATATAACAATAGTTTCAATAAATTGATTATACTAAGGGAGCGCACAATTAAAATAAACAATGCCTAAATTTGTTTTTTATTTTTCTATTTTTTATATTTGTTTTGGAAACCATGCTCCGCTCGGGGCTCTCTAGCAGACCAGGTTCGCCTCTGAGCAAAGAGGACTACTTGCACAGCGTTTCCTACCGCGGACATGTTATAGGAGTGACTTTACACTTATTCTTGGATATTTTCTTTTGTTTATTCATTTTCAGGTTTGTTATTTATTTATTTAAGTTTATTCATTTTCAGATCTATAATGTCTTTGAAGAACTTAACTAAGCTGCATAAACCGTACATGATGTACGTCATGAACCATTAAAACCAATTTGAAACATATGCTTAATGGTACACATACTAACTTATATAATGATCAAGTTGAATATAAAAGAAAAAGTCCACATTCATTTGAGATTTCAGAATGTATGTAGTATGTACATCAGTACATCAAAGATACCGATCCCCTTAAAGTTTAAATCTAATTAATCCAAATGATAGACCAGTGAATAAAGTCCACTGTACTTGACTCCTTAATTAGTTAGTGGTACTACCGTATGGATAATCATCATGATCAGTTTAAAGCAAGAGATTAACCTATATATTTTATCTAATCATTCATGAAGTCGGCTAGGCTAAAACGCAAATACAGTTAAAGGTCAGTCCCTTTCCTCACTATTCATCACTAATATTTTCTCTTTTCATTCTTTTTGTAAAAGGTTGCAGAAAAAATTATATATTCAAATTCTACACCCATTAACATTAATCACATGTTTGAGAGGTACATCCATCATCCATCCAACAAGTGATCGAGATTATGGAATTTGAATCTTTTCCCTAAGATTAAAATTTTCATTTGGACAGCTTTATATAATAGACTTCCAACTGCACACAAACTATCGAAACAAAACGTGCTAGATTCATCTATTTGTTCTATTTGCAACCTAGAAGAAGAAACTCTAGACCACCTCTTATTCAAATGTATTGGGCTTGAAGCCCTTAGATGTAGAGTTTTTCCTATACATATTCCAAAGTCTCTAATTCATTTGGTTTTTATGGAACAATCTAATAACCCTACTCAGTTAATAATTCTCAACTGCTTATGGCTTATCTGGAATGCAAGGAATGCTAAACTTTTTACAAATAAACCTATTTCCATTCCTTATATGTTAAAAGAACTTTACAAGATATCTCAGGATACATTTTCTGTATTTCAGAGGAAAACACATCAGGAGGTCAGAATCCAAATTCCTATTAGATGGAACTTTCCTCCCCATGGTTTTGTTGCTCTAAATATAGATGGCTCTTTAATTAATGATTTGGGCAATGCAGGTATTGGTTGCATTATTAGAGACGAGCATGGTAGCCTGATTATGTCTTTATCGGCCTCTGTGGGAAGGGCTACTAACAATTTGGCTGAACTTACTGCTATTAAAATAGGACAGCATATGTGAGCAACTGAATTTATAAAATATTATACTTCAATCTGACTCATTGTATGCTATAAATTGTCTAAACAGGGAGAATCAAGTAGCATGGCAGCATAGAGCATTGGTCCAAAGAAAAGGAACTCAAGGAAGGCAAGAACGTGGTCACAAATTTTATCTATCGGGAAGCGAACGGGGTAGCAGATTTTCTAGCAAAAAATGGAAGCACAAATTTAGCAGCAGGAGGACTAACCAATTTTCAAGCAGATGGAGTTAGTCGCAGTACTATTAGTAATAATATTCAGAACTTTCAATGTTTAGTTAATCCGATGTTGTATGATCAGGAAAACTATCCTCCTTGGTTGTATGATCTAGTTAATTCGGATCTGAACAAGGTTATGTATCGGTTAATCCCCCGGGATAATCTAGCCAATGTACATTAACTATTATTAATAAAACCCGTTCCTTAAAAAAGAAAAAGAGAGTGATTAGATTGCCGCCGCCTTGCCCTTTATAAATCATTTGAACTAAAAAATTATCAGATATTCATCCGTCCCAAATTAGTTGTATTGAGTCGTTATAAATTTGTACTTTTTAGAATTCTTGTACTGAACTTCACCTTATTACTGTTTTAAATCTGTATGTGAGCAAGAGAGGAATTTTGCACTTGGATACATAATCTATCATCAGAATAGTGCTTTGTAATTCTGAGCAAGAGAAAGAATTTTGCACTTTGGTACAATTTGATGAAGAACTTGAGCCAAGTTCTCAATTCATCCGATCAAAAGTCATATGTTATCACTTATCAGCTTCTATATCGAACATTTTAAGCTAGCTTATCGGTACTGGCCTGATATTGTCCGCTGTTGTATTACCCTAGCTAGTCCGCACTCCATGCCATTCTAGAGCTGGAAGAGAGGAAAAATGCATCATTATTGAGACACTTTGATAAAATTTCAACTCTCCCAAAAGCTCGAACTGATGGGGAGGACTGAAATCTAGTCATTTATATAAATTTACCAACACTCCCCCGCACTCGTGTCCGATTTCAACCTCTTTGGGAGGCCAATCGAGTGGAAATTTAATATAGGGCGGACTCTGTCTCCGGGGAGATTCAAACCCAGCAGGTGGGCGTGAGCCAGATGGCTCTGAGCCTCCGATACCATAATAGAATTCTAACTCTCCAAAAAACTGAAACTAATGGGGAGAAATGAAATCTAGTCATTTATATTAAATATCCAACACTCTTTGTTTACGTGAAGCTTAAGTAGTTAATTGTATGTTTGGTATCAAATCACCTTATTTTGCAACGCATGGTTTGGTTTCCTTTTATAATTAATAATCTCAACATTAAAAGAGCCATTTGATGAACTAGATATAACAAACATATGAACTAAATAAAAAATGTAAAACTCAATTGATACCTGGAAAAACAGTAACATCCGAAGAAAAAATAAAACTAGTTAGCTATCCAATCTACTCATCTTCAAAGGAAAACAGCAAAATGATGAGTCCTTTATCAATAATGTAAACTTGTTCTAACACTCAACTTAACCTAATTTACAGACACACATAGTAGGTACAACCACCAAGGAGGTTTATATGTTTTTAGGATTAGACAGAGTATTGGAAGGGCATTAAGAGTATTCTAATGATGGGGAGGCTTTTATTATACTGAAGGAAACAGTCAATATTATAAGGACTCGACTTGACTCTCACACTTACACTTAGCTCACTCACTTGGCTTGGTAACAACACATCTCCAAGCCCTTATTTATACTACTAAGCCTAAGAAATATTTCAAAGAATATTTCTTAGGTATTTAATCTAAACCTACCCATGATAAACTATTACATACTTTTTCTAGAAACATACTTAAACATAATAACTTCAACTTAAACTTATTCTTATTCAAGCTTGGACTACAAGATAGATTTCTCATGTTGATCATGTCATTGCCGGTACTTTGCCAGTCTTCCTCGCCATTTTGTTAGGACAAGGCTGAAATTTGATGTTGCTCGATCTGTCTCCTCACACTTCATTTTCCCTAGACATCTCTTCAAGAGACTTCCCCTTCGATTCCGGGACCAAGAAAGTGAACACAAAGCCACAGAAATTGATCCCAGCCAGAACGATGAGCGCGTTTTTCATCCCGATACCCGGTGGATACCCGTGCTCCGTTTTGGTTGGATCCGTACTCTGTGACAAGTACAAGAACCCAAATGCCCCGATTATAGCCCCCAATTTCCCCCAGGCAGCTGATATGCCGTGGCATGTGGAACGCAACCTAGCAGGAAAGATCTCGGCTGGAACTACAAAAGTTGTTGCATTGGGCCCAAAATTTGCGAAGAAGAATGTTAGCGAGTACATGGCCACGAACCCAACCCTGTTCTGCTTAAGAGTCCAGTGTTCGTACGGGATTGCCAGGGCGAGCATAAACACTGTCATCATAGTGAATCCCATAATTTGAATCGCGAATCTTCCTATAATGTCAATGAACGCCACTGTGAACCAATATCCTGGCACGGTACTGCACAGAGCTATTAGAGTTTGCGCACGCCCTATGTAGAACACTTCCTGGTTATTATTAACAAAACAAGGAAACGCAACACACAATTAGTACAGATCGGATGATTACAAATCTAAATATTGATCATCATTTTCGTACTAATGTACCCGAATCGCATTCATGGTCTTGCCAGCAGGAATCCACCCAACGGCAGTAAATACGTCTTTCTGGAACAAGTTCTGGCTGTAAAACGCGATATCAAGGAAGAACCAACAAGCACATGTTCCGAGTAAATGAGATCCATGGCGACGTAGAAATTCCCTTGAAAACAGACCGAATTGTTCTCCTTCTTGTTCTTGTGGAATGTTTCCGTGCTCTTCCTGAACTTCACATTGGAGTACCTTAGACATATCAACGGCAGCTTTTTTCGAATCTTTTGCAACTAGAGCAGTGAAACGCGCGGTTTCTGGCATCTTTGTCCTCCAGTAGTATGTAAGTGCTGCCGGTGCTGCTCCAAACATCAAAACAATCCTCCAGACGTAATCCGCTTGAGGAACTGTGGACCCTCTCGGATCAACCTCATAAGGCGGAGCACTATACATGGCTTCGAAAACAGCTGATATTATAATCGCGAATACCCCACCAACTAATATCCCGAACCCCTGCATCGCGAAAACTGCGGCTACAAAAGCACCACGGGTTTTCTTGTTTGCATACTCAGACATGATGGTTGCGGAAAGAGGGTAATCACCACCAATCCCGAACCCGAGCCAAAACCTGAAGAAGCACAGAGTCGTCATAACGGCTGCTGGATCGCTACCGAAAGAGAGTCCACAACCTATGGCACTCCCCACCATTAGCAAGAGGGTCATCCCATAGACTTTCTTCCGGCCTAACTTGTCACCGAGCCACCCGAAAAACAGCTGGCCAGCTAAAGTTCCGCATAATGCTACTCCGTTAACAGCTGCAGATACATTCGGGGGCAATGAGCCTGGTTTTTCGGAACCTTCCTTGTAGTAATATATCCGGCCTAGTAACTTGGTAACAAGAGATATGCAGAACAGATCATAAGCGTCAGTGAAGAAGCCCATCCCGGAGATTATAATGGCAGTGAAGTGATACCACTGCGTTTTCGCAGAATCAAGTGCACCGAGCACGTTTTGTCCAGCCATTGCTCTATCAACTTATATACGGTGTCTGTATCGTTCTGTTTGTATATCAATCTGAAGAGGAGAGGTTAAGACAAGACACAACACAAAGTATTCTGGTAAGTGTAGTAGCTATTTTGTTAAGTGTGTTTAGTTAATGTGATGAGGAAACTTGACTGCTGCTGTACAATTTTATACTCACAAATCACCAAATATTCCGTAATTTGCTCATCTCTGTTCTGGATATTGGAATGGCATATTCTTGGCTAAATTGTTGGGCATGTTTACCATTTTTCGCATCTCTTCTTGACCTAAGATGTATGAACTAGTCTTGTTCTTGATTTACGTACCATATTTTCCGCTCAATATATATGATTTGTATTTATATTTTTTGTAATTATCAACTCAAAATCTGAACAAGTTTTTGTTTATATGTATATTTTTAGTTATTACCAATTCTGATTCAACATCATTTTTTAGGATTGATAGAAGAAATTAAGACAAAACAGGGAAAAATGACTCTGAATTTTGATAAAAATCAAGTACTTCAATTCACTACATAGAAAATGAAACATTTTTCATGATAACAATAATAATAAATCTAGTCTAGAGCATATGAGCTATTATTGAGATGGAATTTTTTCTTGAGAAAAACAGCAAAACAAGGCCTAGCTAAGAATGGAAAAACAAATAAAATGAAATAATAAAACAACTAGACATTAGTCTCTCCAGCTTGTTTGCTGGCTTCTTCCTCCTCATTTTCACCGGACATCTCCTCGAGTGATTTTCCTTTCGATTCCGGGACCATGAAAGTGCACAAGAATCCAACGAAACTGATAAAACCCAATATAATGAGCGAATTCCTCATCCCAATTCCAGGAGGATAGCCATGATCAGTTTTCTTCGGGTTTTGGTCCTGAGCCAAATACAAGAAACCAAATGCCCCGATTATAGCTCCCAACTTCCCAGACGCGGCTGATATTCCGTGGCAGGTTGAACGCAGCCTGGCAGGGAAAATCTCAGCTGGCACAACAAAAGTAGTCGCATTTGGACCGAAGTTGGAAAAGAAAAATGTCAGCGAGTACATCACCACAAATCCCATTTGGTGGCCCGGTTGGGTCCAGTAAGCGTAAGGAATGGCCAAACCAAACATGAACACTGTCATGAAAAAGAATCCAATCAACTGGATGTAAAACCTTCCAATCCTGTCAATCAGGAACACGGTGAACCAGTACCCTGGAACGGTGCTGCAGAGAGCAATTAGCGTTTGAGCCCTTGCGATTGTTTGCACTTCACGGATTGCATTCATCGTTTTAGCCGGAGGAATCCACCCCACAGCGGAGAAAATGTCCTTCTGGAACAGATTTTGACTGTAAAACGCAATGTCAAGAAGGAACCAAGTGGAAGTCGTTCCGAGCAGGTGCAATCCATGTCGAGCCATAAACTCTTTACTGAACAATCCGAAGCTATTAGCCTTTTGAGCAGCCGGCTCTGACGCTCGTACCTCTTTCACTTGTTCCTCTGCAACAATCTCAGTTTTCAACACTTTAGCCATGTCGGCAGCAGCCTGTTCCGCATTCTTCGCCACCAGGGCAGTGTAACGTGCCGTCTCAGGCATCTTCAACCGCCAGTAGAAAGTCATCAAAGCAGGAATCGCACCGAACATCAAGATAATCCTCCACACGTAATCAGCTGCTGGAACAGTGGACATGACAGCATCCACTTGATACGGCACCGCAGGATAACAGTGCTCGAAAATGGCACCGATGATCAACGTAAACATACCAGCTCCCAAGATCCCGAACCCCTGCATAGCAAACACAGCCGCCACAAACGCCCCACGAGTTTTCTTGTTAGCATACTCAGACATAATCGTGGCCGAAAGAGGGTAATCGCCGCCAATGCCGAACCCAAGCCAAAACCTGAAGAAACACAGAGTAGCCATCACACTTTTCGGTCCACTCCCCAATGTAAGCCCTGACGCGAAAGAGGCAACACTCATAAGCATAAGGGTAGCTCCGTAAACAGATTTCCTTCCCAGCTTGTCACCTAGCCAACCGAAGAACAGCTGACCTGCCAATGTCCCACACAAGGCAACTCCGTTAACAGCAGCTGAGACGTTAGGAGGCAGGCTGCCTGGAGTGGGGGAACCCGGAACATGGTAGTATATTCGACCAAGAAGCTTCGTGACAAGCGAAATGGAGAAGAGATCATATGCATCTGTGAAGAATCCCATCCCGGAAATGATGATTGCTGTGAAGTGGTACCATTGCGTTTTCGCAACGTCCAACTTGTTCAGAACTTCTGTGGTCATGATTGATCAGGTACTTCTCCTTCTCTGAGCACCTGCCAATCTGCAAATCGATGTATGAGTACACAGAAAGTTAGCTTGAATGAACAAAATGTGATGCAGAGTTTGATGGTAAGAAATCAATCTTGGAAATGTATATATAAGGGTAAAAGTTTGATATGAAGTGAAGTACCAAAGATATAGGAACAAGCAAAGATATAGGAACAGTTTTTTCAGATATTTTGTGTGGAACATAAAGTGCAGTTAGTGTGACCATAAATTTAGGAAAGTTGATTTATATGGGACTCTTTAAAACCAATTAGGAATGTGTGTTATCGCACTTTGAAATATAGTTGTAACAGAAAAATATTCGTTCACACTCACAAATATTATATCCTTATCATACTCATATAATTAAATCAAAATTCGGTACAATCATTTTACATATTAAGAAAAAATAAGGCCATTTGGTCAATTAGTAATTTTGTACCATCATTTATAAACTAATTTCTATTAATTAACTAGCTTATCAAGTTACAATGAAAAGTATATATAAAGTTGAATAAGTGCATAAATTATGTTTTTTATGAATAAAAGATTCAGAGGAAAGAAACATTTATTCTTGAATTGCATTGCACATCACATCAAAATTATTTTTGGTACTTATGCAAGAAAGATAAAACATTTTTTTTTCAAAAAAATCTATAGCAAATGATGATAAGAAATTATAAAGAAAATTCTCTAGCAAATGATGATCAACAAAGGATTTCAATTACAAAAAAAAATAATAATAATAAAAAATACTCTAGCTAATGATACAAGTACCCATCAAGATATATACTAGCCTGGATTAAACATATAAAAAACAATTAGCAAATGATGATCAACGAACAATTTCAAAACCAATTAAAAGCAAATTGAAAAAAAGAAAGACTCTAGCTAATGATACAAGTACTCATCAAGAGAAATACTAGCCCGTTTCAAAAAAAAGAAAAACAGAGAGAGATACTAGCTAACTAGGATTAAACATATAAAAAAAATCAAATAGCAATGAAAAATGAATAGAATAACAAAAACTAGTTTGTGCTTGTGGCCTCGCTACTACTCTACGGATATCAACTATGATGTAGACTAAACAAAACTGAGTAAACAAAAATTAAGATGAAAAATGGCGATGATGGTTTTTGATTACCTGAGAGAACAAAATCGGTGAAGTAATAGCTAGCAAAGATGTTAGGCGAGGTTTTTGTGTTAGGGGTTTGGTACTGCGTTACGTACGTCAGGGGCCGGGTTTATATAGGAAATGAGAAGTAACGAAATCAAGTAAAAATAGGAGAAAGGGAAATTAATTTCAATGTGTTAACTGAATATAGTAAACTTTTGGAATGTTCCCGAGGAATATTCCGTGATTTTAGTAAAAGATATGGGTTCTATCTCAATCTCAAATTTTCAAAATTTAAAGTTAACTGCGTCAAGTAATTGGAGACTTAATTTGACATTTTTTATAATATAAATTAAACGAAAAAAATAGTATTGTAATTTGCACATTTTATATTGATATTAGTTCACCTCAAATAGAAGTCTTAATTGTAAAAATTATTTTCAAAAATTAGTTAACTTGCAATTACCTTATATTTAGTTAATAATGTGTGGTAATAACTGAGAACTAAGTATTTGTTTAGATTGGTCAACATGCGCAATCGTAATTCGTAAGTGAGTACTAACATTGAAATTGAGAATTTAGTGTCCAATATTGTACCGTAGATTGTCACAAATTTAAAATACATTTTTGTTTTTAATGTAAAATGAAATTTTCCGATATGAATCTTGCCCCGAAATCAATCTCGGTCGGTAGTTTGTTAAAAACGGCCGGGCTGGTAATTTGGAGCTTACTGGGCGGACGATATATAAGGATCTTAATGGGCCGACGATATGCAAACCGTAAACATTGGCCAATCAGCCTATAAGTTCAATTGATTTGGAGTTCAATTTCTACCAAGTGCGTAGATTATTTATAGTTTATTATTATTATTTTTTTTAATTATAACTAGACTTTTATTAATTATTATCATTATTATTATTATTATTATTATTATTATTATTATTATTGTGACTTTGAAATATTTGATGATTTGGATGGTTCGCAATAAGATGATTTTCAAACCTGGAGAGGATCATAGTGAAAACCTGCTTGAACGCATAAAGAATGTGATTGTGGAGCGGATGAAGATGAGCAAGAAACTGCCGAGTGGACTGGAACAGTGATGAAAAGGGGCGCTGCTGTGCCCTGTATTTTCATACTCTCTGCCGATGTTAGCTAATTGAGTTTAGTAGAGTTGTGCTTGATTATTATACTTGTTATTGCTTAGGTTTTGTTTGAGATTACTGGCCTGGATCATAGAATCGGCGTATTGTACGAAACTGTTTTGGATAATATAAATTGCTCTAAGCTTTTAAAAAATATCACTTTTTAACACTTTCAAATCATTTTTTTATTCTTAAATCTAATGGTAAGTTTCCTCTATGATTTAATTTAACGATTTTGTAATCTATGCCAAGATTATCAATCTCAAAACATAAATGTTATAGTAATTTAATCAGATTGCAAGTTATAATGGAGTCTAGAAGGGGTATATATTGGAAATTTGGAACATGTATACGTATATTAAATTATTGTGTTTGTTGTAAAAACAAGGCAGTTCGTTTATATATCCACACTAGTCAAGAACACGAGATTCGATCTAATGGTGACAAACAATATTCTACCATCCATTATTATCACATCACATGCAAAGAACTTGTACCAAACCAAGAGAGTAGATTAGTGCATGAGCATCTTATATGGATGACTGTGTAATTTGCCATTAATTGCGTCATTTATACTATGAGTCATATCCAGCGGAATGGAGTTGAGTTGGTGAAGGGAGAGGTGCGGGGTTCGATCCACAGCGGAGACATAAGGCGGTTTAATTGTGGAGATATAAGGTGGTATAGGATATTGTATAATAGTATGGTAGTAGTTATAATATTTGCCGTTTCAAATAAAAAAGTGCGTCATTTATACCTTAGATGATCGATCCAGGTTGTGATTGTAGTTTGGTTGCCCCTACCGCCACCCCTATCTCCGCCCTTGTTTCCATCCTCCATGCTTCTTTTAGAACTCAAGGATTTATACAACTTTATCGATATAAAACGAAATAAAAACACTTTAAAATCATTTTCAATTACTTCATAATAACTAAAAAAAAGAAAAAAAAGATGTACTAATTATCATTATTTATATATATACTACACCGTAAGTCCATCTCCTTATAAGGCTATGTTCATTTGACCTTAAGTTCAGTTCGTTCGGTTCAAATTTATTAAGTTCAGTTCAGAATATTAGGGTAAATTACATTGTACCACATTGTTGTGGCTTCTAATTACGAAACTATCCTCCTTAGTTCAACAATTACATCTGGCCCCAATTACCGAAAAATAGTTGACCTCATCATTATTCATTTTTACGTTTTGTCCGACCAAACTTTTACCATTTTTCCTTTTCTTTTAATTTTTTCTTTTACTCCGTTCTTTTTTTTCCACCTTCTGCCTTTATATTTCCCATTACAGTTCCGGTACCGGAACTATTAACAGCTCCTTGCCAAAACTGTAAGAAGGAGTAGATAAAAAAATATTTTGGTTTTGTTTTGAATTATAATCTTAATTTGGGAGTTCATTTAGAATAAATATTAGTTCTTTTTGAAATTTATATAATTTTTGTGGTTAAATTGAGATACATTAAACTTAATTTTGTAAAATAAAATAATGTAGAGGCAAATGTGTAAATATTGCAAACTTAAGTTGTTTGCCTCAGGCAAGAATCTGAAATTCCGGCAGGGCTAAAAATGTTATTTCCAGCTCTTAATTCGAAAAAAGTTAAGTTCGTGGTGCTATATGTAATTGTTTTTGTCAAACACTGGGCTACATGTAATTGTTTCACTAAGGGGGATAAATTTGTAATAAAAAAAACTAAGAGGGGGACTATATGAAAATTACCCGAATAATTAAGTTCAATTCAAGTTTGCTCATTTAAAATTTATACTTCAAATAAGTTGAGTTCAGTTCAGTTCAGATTTATTAAATTCATTTCAGTTCAGATTTATTAAGTTCAGTTCAATTCAATTCAGTTGGGAGTCATAAGGTTGTGCAGCGGTAAAGTGCTGGGTTACGGAAGGAGAGGTGCAGGGTTCGATCCCCAGGACCCCAGCGGTGGCGGAGCTATAAGACATGGTTCAATAGTTGCAATATTTGTCGTTCCCAAAAAAAAAAAAAAAATCAATTCAGTTCAAAGATTTTCAGACGAATCAAACAGCAGTGCCTAAATATACACTCTTAACTTTTTAGTAATTGTATTTGATTATGAACTACTTACATCTAAATTAAATTTATATAAGATAAAGTGATATTTTTTTTGAAACGGCAAATATTACAACTACTCCTACACTACTAAGATAAAGTAATAATGATACGGTAGAGATGCATTTTGTTTTATATTTGTATTATAATTTTGAAATTTTTTGACTGTGTGCAGTTTATGGTCAAATCTCAAATGTGAGTATGAGGGGTAAAACGTTTGTATTAAATGGGACGGCGGGTGGGAGGAATTTTATTGTGTCCGAATTATTGTAATTACATATTTCACTCGATCTATCCGGGCCATTAATGGTTGAAGGTCTTACCCTTTGGATCGACGGTGGGTGATATGTTGATCCTACATATCAACACATATTTTTTTTCCGCGCACTTTGTCCTCCTACATGCGTGCACCAAGAACTTATGAGTTGGTTCCCTAAAATTCTTCTAGAGTCAAACCCACATAAATTTAGAGTTCCTATAGATGTATTCCAACAAAAAGAAAAAGATACATTTTATTTTTTAAATAGCGTTTTAATTTCCATACTATTTTTAAACTCTATAAAATCTTAGAAGGTTAAACTATCTCTATTTTGAAATATGAGTGGTTGAATATCTAGAAATACGTATTATTACAAAATAACAATTGGAAATTAAGGAGAGAAATGGCCAAATCCCAAATGGGGCGCATATTACAGTAAAACCTCTATAAAATAATAATGTTGGGACCGGGATAGTTTATTAATTTAACGAGATATTATATAATCGAGAAATTAATAATTTATTAGTTTAAAGAGATTTTACGTGTACGAACATTTGACCATTAAAATTCTCTTGATAGTGGATAATTGTATGTCCCATTCAACCAATATGCAAGGGTTACAAAACATAAAGTTGTTCTTTCTACCACCAAACATGACTTCAAAAATCCAACCATGTGATGTTGGGATCATAAGAACCATTAAAATATACTATACTACCGCAAAAGATTTTACCGAAAGATTTTGGAAAGTTATGAGTTGGATATTTCTTTCACAAAAAAGATTAATGTTTTAGATACTATCAATCTGGCCGTCCCATCTGTTAAAATTCTAGCAGAAGACAGAAAAGAGAAAATGGATGAAGATTGTTTGTATTGAATTTGCAGTGAATGGATGCGGCTACACGAACTGAGAATACAGAGATGAACCCTAGCTAGTTTATATACACGGAAAAAGACTGTAAACCTATAAAAATTACAAATTACTCTATCCAATCAAAACATCATCGTACAGCAGGTGAAAACGTAACTTTATTGATGAGGTAACTAATCGATCTCTCCAGAATTTTGGCTGAGTCATGAGGATAAGATTTCCCCCAAATTGTACTCTGTTTCGTACTGTATCTGTTCTGGTGTGGTTGGTGTAGGTGGTCCTCCGTGTTTGAATCATCCCGCTCATGGGCTTTGATTCTCTGCATCACTTCTTTGTGTTCCGCTTTGTGCTTCACTGTTGGTCGAATTAGTGCCATATTAATTCGTCTTGTTAGTTCATCTTCATCCTCCTCTGAATTCTTCTGTAATTTATGCTTGATTCCATCATGTTTTCTAACACCATCTTGTACAATGAATGTGCAACAAGCGCCCATAGCAAATTGTTTTCAACATTGTAAAATTCGTTCGGCACATCAAACTGGCTCAAGTGATTTAAATGATATAAATTTTGGAGAAGACATACTGGTATGCATTACCAACACAAAAAGGATGTGAATCATTTGCTATATTTTCCTAATGAAAACAATGAATGTTATGAAATTCAAAGCATTGAAGAAATAGTGGCGGATACCATTCAAAATCCTATTGCTGATGAAGTCGAGAATGATTCAATTGCTTTGGAACCAATTACTCGAAAGAAAGCATTGCAAGCGGCAACAACTTTTCAAAACTTTTTGTTGCAGTATGAGAAGATAACACCACAACTCTTGAGTACAATGGAGAGATTTAGAGATGAACTCAATATAGATTTGAAGTTCAACAAAAAAACAAGTGACCATAGATTCAGTTTTTACTAAACAGTCTTAGAAATTTCAAATGACTACTAACCACTCAATTGTCGGTTGCTCGGGTCTAGCTCGATGGCACCGAAAATTCTTGCAGAGGCATAAGAACCCATTCTAGATGCCAAAGAGAACATAAAGGAAAGGCAGAGGAGCCTACAAATGATGCGAAATGAACAATCAATCTCCCATTCTCCATTAAGAAATTATTTCCCTTTCGATACCCTCAAATTCCGAAAATGCTCCTCTAGTCCCGAAAGATAGGGTATGCGCTTGAAAAGCTTTCTCCATCTGAAGGTAAACGATTGATCGACACGCCGTCTCTTTTTCACTCTCGACCACAAGAGTCAAAAATCTTTAAAAGGGCAAGGTTTCGATATCAGCTACTAGGAAAAGACGGTCAGTCCCTGGGTTTGGTTTCTTTCTGCTTGTAGTTGTATATAACACACACACATATATACACACACACATGTAATGTTTTAATAAGTATTAAATTATCATTTCTTCGGGACTAAAAAGAAATTTAAAAAAAAATTATTATCTTATTATTTTATTGATTGGTGTCTAAATTTGTGCTGTTCTCAGGTTGAGACCGGACAAATTATAAGTTTTATCGAGATTTTTTTTTTAAACGGCAAATATTACAACTACTCCTACACCTACTACTATACAATATCTTAAACCACCTTATATTTCCACACCTAAACCGCCTTATGTCTCCACTAGGATCGAACTCTGCACCTCTCCTTTCAACATCTCAACTCTCTTTCACTGGACCACCTTATAACTCCATCGAGATTATTAATTTATGGAGATTTTACCGTAATGTGTTTTGGTGGATAATAAATATTTTTTGTTAGTATCATAAGTTGGACCGGAGGAGTGAGTGAGTGACAAACGGTGGATGGAAATATTGAGAAACATGCATCCATTCCATGGTATGTGCCTATGTGGTAGACTAGTAGTGTGGCACTGGTACATGCGAAAGATAACATAATGGATCGCCTTGACCTGACCCGATATTATTAATTGGACTGGGCTTTACGAGGCGGCCCACGTGCGATTTCCGCCGCCTCAATAATCCTTTTAGTCTCACGTAAAGTCCTAAGCCATGCAATCATCAATACATAAGTACGTAGTAATAATTAAATTAACTTACAACAATATATCAATCAAAACATGTCTAAACATCTAAAGTTGATATTATCTACAGTACTATATAATGTAGTGTATTGTATTGGCGGCTAGATTGATATTTTTTTCCTGTTAAATCTTTTCCATTTAATTTTATTAATTATTTCTTAGTTGCAAATTATTTCAAAATAATATCAAAGAAAATTTAGAAACATTATACTAAATCGATACCTTATTTGTCGTATTGTAATATAATTTCTCTTTCTTTTTTTTTTCCACTATAACATATAATTAACTTTATAAATAAAAATTTGAAATAGTATCGAACATTAATATACTTTTTTTTTAACCGTCAAATCTAACTACTCTACTTCTACTCCCACACTACTAATTTACGACTTTATAACTCCAAATGCCTATAACACCTTATCAGGGACGGCTCTATATTTTTTGGGCCTTGTTCCACCATGTAAGATAGGCCCCCAAACAATCACTAAAAAAAAAAGTGGGGCATGAAAATTTCACCAAAAGGTATTGAGCTGGTGACCTAATGACATGATACTTTCACTTTCAACATGCACCACTGCACCAATTTTATATTGCTAACTTTTACATAAACACGTATAAATCCGAGGCCCCCCATTTTAGGAGGCCATGTGCAGTCGGGCTGATCGCACGGGCCTTGAGCCGCCACTACACCTTATGTCTCTGTTGGAATTCGAACCTCCGACCTCACATGTGCAACTTCAACACCTTCACCACTCGGCCACCTTTATAATTCTCAACATTAACATTAAAATAAAAAAAAAATCACAAACAAGTTTTCAGTTTTTCGCTGACAAATTAATCAAAGAAAATTGCAGACCGTATTGAACATTATAATATACATAAACATGTAAGGGGCAAATACATGGAATTAAGATCACAATTCTAGGGCCCAATTCAGACAACAAACCAACAAATCAGTATTATTATTCAAACCGTCACGTCTGACTTTGAGTCCCTGTCTATCTTGACCCCTACGTATATATACACCAACTAATTGGACTTCATTTCAACATCTCAACATCCTCAACTTCTAATTACTCTTTTGAATACATTAATCACCAAATAACTCGATTTCATAAAAATGGACAATGAAGCCAACAAACCAGCCAAGTATCGCGGCATTCGCAGGCGTCCATGGGGCAAGTTTGCAGCTGAGATACGCGATCCCAACAGAAGTGGGGCCCGCCTGTGGCTAGGGACGTTTGAGTCAGCAGAGGAGGCAGCTAGGGCGTATGACAGGGCGGCTTATGCCTTGAGAGGTCATCAGGCGATTCTCAACTTCCCTAATGATGGACAATATAAGAATCCGGATCCAAAACTGGAGTCAAGTTTAGGTAAATTTGGTAGCTTTGAACGTGAGGCCAGTTCATCTGGTGGAGAGAAGGTGGATCATCGAGGCACATTGTCGAGAGGGTACTCCGATGAGGAAGTTATCGAGTTCGAGTGTTATGATGATACGTTGCTTGAGGATCTTCTCGATGACAAACACTTACAAGGCTCTGGGAAGAAATCAAGGAACCGGTAACATATTGGTCAAGTACAATTGCTTTGCTTGATTTGTAATTTTTTGGAAACAGAATGAATGATTCAATTCTAGATTAGTGTTACGTTTTTATGTTTAATTATCTTTCCCGTTGATTAATAAAATTTGAAATTGTTTAATTTGGGTTTTGGTTGTTTTTTACCAGAAATTCCTCCAAATATAAAGTATTTATGATGTTATATGTTTAACTATGGCACGATTTAATTAATAGAGGAAGTAGGGGTCCATCGTGAAATAACAACAAACTTCCAACGTTTTCTTTCCCTCCGTATCAACCAATAAAAGCAGGCTATACATTTCCAAATTTAACCCTTGCTATTGATGAACAATGTAGTTAAATCGCCGTCCATCCCAGGCCCATTTATTCTACAAAAATTGAGATGTGATAGCTGCAATATTGTGCTAACTTTCATGTGTAAATTACGCTAGAATTACGTGCTAGATTGTAAACCAATTTGCAAAACTCAAACAGGTTGCCTCATGATCATGTTACAAAAAGAAGTGCAGATGATCTTGAGTCGAACTTCTTCGGTTTTGGGTGTTTCTACAAGACTATAATCACTTCGTACCAGAGCTACTAGTCACCTTAAATTTTTGTGGATGAAATTCTTTCGGTGTAAATTAACAAGTAACCACCCCAACATTTTACCATACAATCAAATTAATGAAGAATCACCTGATCAGGGTTATCACTTATCAGGTTCATCATTCATTCCAATACACCAGGGGTAACCTGTCGTCCCTATATATATACTCCGTCCGTCGTCCCAGACATTTATTTACGTTTGTTTTGTTGACTTTTTCGTAGCCTCATTTGACCTCTAATAAATCCTAAATATTATCGAAAAAATAGTTAATGGAATTATATAATGAAAATAGAGACACTATTTTCATAAATAAATTTTCTATTATAATTTATGAGTAATCGGGAACAACGGAAAAAGAAGACTCATTCTCGATTGAGTTGGTTGTATTGATTCCATTGCCCCTTCACACAGTGAGGGGAGGAGGCATTCATTAAAACGAAGGTCAAACGGGACAAAAAAAATCAACAAAAACAAACGTAAAGAAATGAATGGAACAGAGAGATGAGTATATGCTTATTTTCCTCATACTGTGTTGCTGGGTTTGCAACATGAAATTGCATGTGGAACCCTTTTATGTCGGCCTGCCGCATGGAGTATTCTTTTAATTTGTAGAGGTACCAGGAGTGGACCTATGAAGGGACTGCGATTGGCTCAAGCCCACCCTAAAATTTAAATTTATATTATTTATTATACATGCACTTCATATGACCATGCATTGTTGTGTCCGAGTGGTAAAAACTCTATCCTTTTATCGGATGTTTGGTTTTTTATTTTTCTTATTCTCATGACTTTTTTTTTAATTTTCACCCCGCTTCTCCATTTTCTTTATATATTTTCTCAAATTTTGTTTGCAAATAATTTTCATTTTATCTAATACATTATTTTTCTTCTTCTCATCACATTTTTTGTTTTTCCCACATTTCTCTATTCCTCCATTGTTTATACTTCATCCTTCCCTTCAAATTAGCCTACTCAAAAATAAATTTCGGAATCCGTACCAACACTAACGGTCCTTATTAACAGAAAAATTAAAGTAATCATGCATGCATTTCCTTTGGAACAATAATAATTAACATCAATTGAATACGACAACTCGACAAGCTAAGTACTCAATTAACCTCGTATGCGGCATTATTTTGTGCAAGGTGGATAAAATTAAAAAACAGAAAGAACATGCAATTCGAAGGAGTACAAATATGTTGATATACCCAGATCGAGCACGAGCAGTCGCGACCTTTCTTTGTCGATGAGAGATAGGCTAAGAAACGTTTTTTAATTTTGGAGGAGTGGGTAAATTAGAAATAAATAAATGGAGTATAAAAATGTGAAAATACCCTGTGTGGACTACTGGAGTAATAATGCATCGCTGAGTAGCCTAAAATGTCACGGTTTATCTGTGGCAATATAAATATAAGCCTAATTGGCACCCAGGGGAAAAAAAGTGTCACGGTCATGCCGAGGCCAATGTTCTTGTTTTTTTTCCTTTTTCTAGATCTAGATCTCTTTTATTTTCTTTTCAGTTCTCAAGTGCAAGTGTTGCGGTTTGAATCCTTCGGACGTTTAAATCGCTTGCACGAGGGTGACTGGCCTCGCGATTCACAGCAGGAGAAACTGGAAGGAGTGATATTCGGAAAAGAACAGGATGTTTTGCAGTAGACGAAGTTGCAGCCGGAAAAATCAGTTCATTGTTTGCAAGTATTACGGTTTGGAGAAGTAGGGTTGTCTTGTTCCGGAAGATCGGGGTTTGGATCGAAGAATCCAATTGCAGATTGCTGCTTTCGCCTCTGGGTCATCGGTTTCAAGCTCAGGATCAACTTTTGGCCACAGAACAGGAGGAATTTGGAGGTTTGTGGTATTGGTTGAGGAATCTGGTGTCGCATTGTTCACGATTGTGGTGTTGGTGCAGGAAAATCCAGGGCTGTTCAGGATTTTGTGGCAAAGGGTTGTGGCTTCTGTGGGTAAAATTAGGGTGATATTTGTTGAGAGTGGTGGTGGAGTTGAGGTAAAAGGAGAAAAGGTTTGGGTTGTAGTTGGAGGGGTTTCTGTTGTTGTTATCATTGAGGGTAACGTGGTTTAGGTGATGGTTTACAAGATAATGAAGTTGGTAGTCAAAATTGGTATTTTTGCTACTGGATATGGCTATTCGGCATTGTTTGGTGTTTAGGCAGCGGAGCAGTAGTTACAGGGAGGTTCGACACTTGGTGGATTGGAAGAATTCTGATGAGTATGAGGGTACTGAAGCACGTGATGGTTATGGTGGTTGTATTACAGGTAATATATATGATGGGAGAAATATAGGATGAGCGGACATGAATTGTTGATGGTTATAGTATTGGTTTAGTAGTTGGGAAAAATAGCAACTAACAACAATTATTATAAAAACAGGCAACTTAAAAAAACAATTACAAAAAGCTTGCTATAGTAGATTTAATAAAGATTGAAATCTGAAATCTAGTTTCAGTCGCTGAAACTAGCAAAAAAATGACTGAAACTACCTGTTAATTTTATATTTTTTCCTGAAATTAACCGTTGAAATTAGTTGTTGATTTTATTAAAAAAACTAACTATATATAATGATTAAATTCACTATAAAAACTTACTTATGCTAAACTAAAACGAATAAAAATATGGAAACTAAAATTATAAAAATATAAATCATTATTTTCACTGAAAAAAACTAGTTTAAAAAATGACTGTAACTAGCCGAAACTAGCTATAAAATGATTGAAACTAGATGAAACTAATTGTTAATTTTATATTTTTCTTGGAATTAACCGTTGAAACTAGTTGTTAATTTTATTTTGCACTGGAACTAACTATATAATGATTAAATTCACACTAAAAACTTATTTATGCTAAACTAAAACAAATAAAAATATGGAACTAAAATAATAAAAATATAAATCATTATTTTCACTGAAAAACTAGTTTCATATTAGTTTCAACACATAAAAGCTAGTTTCATAAACACAAATACTAGTTCATTAGTTTCAGCATCACTCCATTGTTAGTTTCATTAGTGCAACAACAAAAATGTTGATTTTCATTAGTTTCAACAACAAAAATATAGTTTCATTAGCTTCACTATAAGAATTCCCATGACTAAAGACGGATTTTAGCGACGGATCCATCTGTAAGATCATGGGAAGCTTATCACTATAATTCCTAGTTTCGCCCCTAACTTAATGGTGGACCAATCCGAAACAGTTATCAAACCTAATTGGAAGCTTATCAACATACTGTACTGCCCTTGTATTAATAATTAAAAACCCTTTTCTTTTTTTTTTTTAAAGAAACTAACGTAGAGAAATTGTATAGGCAAATACAAGGAAGATCCAATTTTAATTTTCCGACAACACATGCAAATGTTGAAGCATGTATACGTACATGTAAATGATACATCATCTTTTGACAAGATTCGAAACCCAAGTACGAAACAATCACTAGTAAATAATCAATTCAAACCGTCACGACTGACCTTACTACATACTTATATACTATGTTGACCTTTCCACATCTTATATATATGTACCAACTTAGACCTCTTCATCATTATTATCCAATAAATAAACCCACAGTATATGATTGATCGAGTCTCATTTCAACATCTCAAGTACTTTCAATTCTACACATTCCATAAAATCACCAAAAATCTTGATCCATTCTAAGAAAATGGACCACGAAGCCAACAAACCAGCCAAGTACCGCGGCATTCGCAGGCGTCCCTGGGGCAAGTTCGCAGCTGAGATACGTGATCCCAACAGAAGTGGAGCCCGCCTGTGGCTAGGAACGTTTGAGACGGCTGAGGAGGCCGCTAGGGCGTATGACAGGGCGGCTTATGCCTTGAGAGGCCATCAGGCGATTCTTAACTTTCCTAATGACGGGCAATATAAGAATCCGGATCCAAAGTTGGAGGCAAGTTTAGGTAAACTTAGTAGCTTTGATCATGAGGCCGGTTCGTCTAGTGGAGGGGTGGTGGATCGGGGCTCATTGCAGAAAGGGTACTTGGATGAGGAAGTAATCGAGTTGGAGTATTATGATGATAAGTTGCTTGAGGACCTTCTTGACGAGAAACCCGTACAAGGGCGAGGTTTCACGTAAAGGAACGGGTGATATTAATTTTGATTTAGTTTTTGATTTGATGGAAAAAGAAAGAACGTGATTCAATTCTAGTTTAGCGATGGATATAGTTCTTTTTCATTCATTTAATTAAATGTTGGAATTACTTTTAGTGATTTGGGTTTCATTTGCTTCATTTGATTTTACTCCAGCTTTACCATTTCATGTAAATTCAGGCATTAGGCATATATGGACTTCTTGGAAGAATTCAAAAATGTTTTCTTTTCCCCCCTTCTTCTTCAAGATTTTTTTTTCCAAGAATTCAAGAATGAAGTGTGGTTCACAAAATCCCAGACTTAAAGTTAGAGAAGATGAACACAAGGTGGTGCAAACCATGCAATATTATGGCGGTCTAAGTGCATAACCACAACAGCCCCACTATTTACGTTTTGTTGAAGTATACGAAAACCCTAAATTTATCTTTCTTTTATGCTAATGGTCTTTTGGTTGTTTCTCCGACAATCCGTCTTTCTTTAATGAACCGACAATGCATGGAGGGCGTCATCCAGTTCATGCTTACCAAAACGAACTACCGAAGTGCGCTTTAAGCCAATCTCAAGATCCGGGCATAATCTAAGTTATTTTATTATATCAATATATATGTACAATGTGTAATGAATATGAAGTCAAACGAACCCTTGACAAAGTATGACGTTCACTACAAGAAAACAGCTAAATAGCAACCACTTTTAACAACCGATCAATCCGTTGCTAAAATTAGCGACCGATCGGTCTTTTAGCGACCGATGGGAGCCTTTAGCGACGGAAAGGATAAATCGCCGTTAGAGCGGCCGAAATTTAGCTACCCATCCGTCGCTATTTAGCAACGGATGGTCCCATCCGTTGCTAAATAGCGACGGATTACACCATCCGTCGCAGGATATTAATGTTTTTTATTTTTTTTTTAGGCCGGTCAACGTATTAGCGACGGATGGCTCCATCCGTCGCTAAAATATTTAAAAAAAAAACATTAAATAAGTTAGCAACGGATGGTGGCATCCGTCACTAATATAGAGACCGATCGCTATATTAGAGACGGAATTAATCCGTCGCTAATATAGCGACCGATCGCTATATTAGCAACGGACCACCATCCGTTGCTGAACTGTTTATCTTCGTCTTCTCGCTGCCTCATCGGCAGAACACGCACAACACACACACACCCATTTCCGCGGCTCCAAGCTCTCATCCCCTATTTTCTTCGTTTCTTCACCATTTCAATCAATATTATAGTCATTTCGAAGCTCTTCCATCAAGGAACAAGTGTAGCTATTCAATTGCGTGATTATTTCCCCATTTCTTCCGCAATCAAAGGTATATATTTCGAACCCTAACTTGTCTAAATTTTAGTATTCTTCATTTTTTTTTCAATTCATTGAATTGTATGCATTCTACTAGTATCTATCATGTTGTGTAGCTCAAATTAGGGGGGATGAACAAGTTTTAGTTGGTGAATTGATAGATTTGGTATGAATTGGGTATTTTATAGTTTAGTTCGATTATGTTTGGGATTTGAATTGGGTTCGATTATGTTTGGGATTTGAATTTGGTTCGATTATGTTTGGGATTATCTACGTAGTTAGTTTTGTTCAACTAAATTAGTGTAGTTTGTTTGGGATATACTAATTAGATTTGAAAATTGCATAAGTATAATTATAATGGAAATATGAGTAATTATAGTGTATTGTAATTAGTTATTATAATGAAAATTGTATAAATATAATGAAAATATAGATAAATATAGGTAATTATAGTGTATTGCAAGTTTTTATTATAATGAAAATTCCATAAGTATAATGGAAATAGAAAGATAAATATAGGTAATTATAGTGTATTGGTAGTTGTTACTATAATGCAAATTGCATAATTATAATGAAAAATATATGTAATTATAGTGTATTGTAATTAGTTATTATTATGAAAATTGTACAAGTATAATGGAAATATAGATAAATATAGGTAATTATTGTTTAAAAAAAGTGTAAGTATGAAGGAAATAACTCATTGATAAATTAAAACAACGTTAGCCGCAATGTACTAAACTTCCATTGGTCAGGTTTAGCATTCAAATATGTCAGAACGTACACTGAGGATTCCCTTACTTGAGGTTTGGAAAGCCAACTGGCTTTTGGGAGTTCCGCCCAAAGAGTGGATGCCGAGTCCCCTTCATGATGTTTGGGAGTCCTACTGGCGTGACCACCCGAATGTCTAGTGTCGTTCCTTGCTATATCTCTGATTGTACATGTTTTATATTCAATTGTGTATGTACTAACACGGATCTTTGTATTGCAGATGCCACGACCCAGGAGGCCACGATACATGACCCCGCAGTCCCAGAGGGATTATACCGACGGATCGGAGACCGATCAGGGCTCCCCTACTGTTTTAGGGACTCCACCTGGGTCGAGCAGGGGATCGACTCCTCATTCCTCCCTCCACGACCCGTGGGCCCACGTTCCAGACGACGGTTGTCCCTTTCAAAGGCCGGAAGATGGTCTTATGTGGAATGGTCGCCCTGTCCTTTACCCCAATGGAGAGAAGTAAGTATTAGGCATCAACTGATTTACGAACTTTTAATATATATATACCGAACTAACATTGTCACTATTGACTTACCTGTTCTTCACAGGTTGTATGGGGAGCACGCTGCTAAAGTACTCAGTTCGATAATACGGAACAGAATGGTCCCACCGCAAGAGGGTGGCAGCCAGTGGCATTGCATCCCGGACCAAATTAAGGGAGAGCTCTTCGAAGAGCTGAGGGTGAGTTAATATATGCATGTTTAAATACCATGTTTTTACATTCCGTTCGACCGCTATGCATGCGAGGGTAGGCGGCGCCCTCTTATATGTCGGACCGCATATTTATGTATGGGTAGGCGGCACCCATTATATGCTTGACCGCGTTTAGAACTAGAATGGATAGGCGGCATCCATTACGTGTAGACCGTTCATGCATGATGGGTAGGCGGCGTTCTTATTTGTTTGTAGATGACTGTTAGCAACCCGATATACCTGAATAGATGTTGTTTTCCCTTGTTATATATTTGATACATGTTAGCTCCCCTTGTTATACTTGAATGTTTTTTAAGTATTCACCAACGTATGTGTTTCGATGTTTATTTGTAATTGTGTAGAAAGAATTCTTCCTTCCGAAAGCATTGCTGATGGATCTCTGGTGGAGCTTCAACTCTCACGGTAGTGCCCTTTACAAGTGCATGGTTCATAGCCTGAAGAAAATGTGGAAAGAAGACCGTCCACGTACCAGTGATTGGCCCGGAGATGCAATTTGGGAGGCGTGGAAGGTGTATTGGGTTGACGCGAGAGTCCAGGCGCAGGCTGACCAGAACACTGAGAACCGGAAGAAGCAGCCGAATGATGGGACACGTACCCTGGTGACACACCGTTTTGGCTCTGAGTCGATCGCTACAGCACATGTGAGGCAGAAGGTAAGTATATTAACTTTGTGAATTCATCATTCTTATACTTGTTATTTACTTGCATTTCGAACTTTCAAACTAAGTATATGATGCTTTCATGTGTCATTCAGTTGAAGGATAAGGAGAGTCTCCTATTCACCCTGTTCTCGAGATCTCAGAAGGCCAAGGACGGACAGTGGTTGTGTGACGAGGCCAAAACAATTGCGGTAAGTATCTACGATACATGTGTTTATTAAATACTGATGATTTCATAACTAATTAACAACATAACTAACACCTTATACTCTTGATTTATAATTTCAGACGGCCTACGAGGACAGGATTCGTGATCAGGATCTCACTGTTGAAGAAATGAATGCCATTTTCCTCGAGGTGAATCCTCCAGACGAGAAGGGCCATCGCTTGGGACTTGGGAGTGCAGCAGCCGTCCCTGAATTGGACTCGAGGCCGACTCGTCGTTCCCGTGCCAGTACATCTTCATCATCTTCAGCAGCAGCAGCAGCTTCCGCTCGAGAGCAGGCCCTCTTACTTCAGTTGCAGGAGAGGGATGAGGAGGTGAAGAGGCTAGTTGCGAAGCAGGCTCAATATGATAATATGTTTGCTCAGCTGTATGCGAAGCTGGGGATGGATCCACCTACCCCACCTACCTCTCCATGATCCCCTATCCTTTACGACTCTATTTACTATTTTCTACATGAATACTGTGTACACTATGATATTATTTTGGATTAGTATTGTGTACGTATGATTATTATTATATGTATGGAGGGTTTTGGTACATTTATTATGATTTTTTTGGATTATTTTTTGGTTTATTTGGTCTATAGAATTTCTGTAACATGTTGCTTAACTAAACAGGTTGCATTTGATTTTGAGTCTCATTATTATATCCAAAAAATTAAAAAAAAATAAATAAAAAAAAATAAGCAACCGATGGGCTCATCTGTCGCTATATACAGCGACGGATAAGCCTTATCCCTCGCTAAAAGTCCCGGACTTTTAGCGACGGATAAGGCCCATCCGTTGCTAACATTTAGCAACCGATGAGACTCATCCGTCGCTAAAAGTCCGGTGACTTTAGCGACGGATAAGTCATCGGTTGCTAAAAGTCAACCTTATTTTCCGTCGCTAATCCGTCGCAAATTACTCATCGGTCGCTAATTCGCTAGTGACCAACGATTTAGCGACGACGAATTTATCCGTCGCTAATAATACCGATCGGTCGCTAGCGATATTTAGCGACCGATCGGCCGATTTTAGCGACGGATGGTTCCGTTGCTAAAATCGGTATGTCTTGTAGTGGTTTGCTACCAATAGCATCGATCACCGTGATAAAAGTATTTGTAAACGTTTAATCATGTAGTAGAATTTTGCCTCTCTAGCTTCTAAATAAAATGGAAATAATATGATTGTTAATTGATTAATTAGATCCAATGCTTGCTAGGTTGCACTGACACGGACAAAGGGACCATCACGACACGAGCACATACATAAGGACACGACATTTGAGGAAAAAGTAGGACACGATACTGTTGGGGCACGGGTACACATTTATATATATTTTTATATATACTAAACATGTAAATTTTTTAATAACAAAATATGCAAATAACTAAACAATTATAAATTAATATTATCAACAATAATATATTTTTGCAAATATAAACAAGACTATATGGCAAGTATATCTATGACAAAACTCATATTAATTATTCATAATTAGAGGGTCAGTATAATCAAAGCAATCAAATAGTTCAACAGATCAAATGGCTTAATGTAAAATTGAAGCTAGTATAAATACTCGACCAAACGTAAAAATAATACTTAGTTGAATGGTTAAATATTGTAATACATAAGTTACAAATCAAGTCGAAATTTTATGTATTTTGTTGTGAAGTTGCATCGGTGTGTCCAACACGTACGTATCCAACATTGTTTCATTTTATTTTATGACACGCCACTGGTGTAACATGTATATGAAAGTGACTTGAAGTGTGCATGCATTTAAAGTAGATCCAAGCATCAGTGCTTTGTTTTATGCAATTTCTCTATGCATTTAGATTGGCAACTCTCCAAATTACGAGTCCCAAATTATAGGAAGTTTAATGTTACGCAGACTTGGGCCAGGAGTCCCCAGGATCAGATCATCTTATATTAGAAGGCCATAGGATTTAGGCTCTATATAGTTTGAACTTTGAAGTCCATATAATAAGATGATGGGCAATAGAAAAGTCCCGTCTATAAGGCCCAAGCGACAAGGTCACAAGTAGGGCTGAGCATCGGTCCAAAACCGGATCGGACCGGACCGACCTGAAATGGACCGAATTATAATGGGTGCCAAATTTAAGACTCGAAGACCGGACCGTATATGACCGGGTCTGGCCCGGACCGGACCGAACTATTCGGTCTGGTCCGGGCCAAACCCGTTCAAGACCGAAATTCCCATATTAAAAAAAAAATAGGAAAGAGAAATTTATGATGAGAGAGATATAGAATGTCAAACACTCAAACAAATTGATTGAGCAAACTGCTCTTTCTTATCTTATTTTCCCCATTACCCAATTTAATGCCCCCTGTATCATTTCTCCTTTCTTCAACCTTCAATTCTTCTATACTCTTCATTTATCACCTTCTTTCCCATAAAATTTACATAAGTATAGATGTGGGTCGAGCGGCGGCGGCGGTAAGGTGGAGACTGAAGGCGGCGACGGGTTTAATAGAGATGGATCAGATTTAAGACTTGGGAGGGAGACGTGGTTTGAGAGTGAGCGAGCTAGACAAGGTGGAGACTTGGGAGGGAGATGTGGGTCGGAGTCGGAATGGAGTGGCGCCGACCGCCGTGGCGGTGATGTGGGGCGGAGATGGGGAGGTTGGAGACCTGGTGGGAGGTCACTTCGTTTAGGGTTTGGGGAAAAATTGGAAATGAAGAGCCTGGGGGTATTTATATACACACATAAAAACTAATAAAAAAAAAAAAGAAAAGAAAATTCGGTCTGTTCAGTCCAGACCGGAACCGGACCGAACCCGAATTTCTGAAATTCCAAGGATCGAAGACCGGACCATATGCGGTCCGGGCTGGAACAAACCCGAATATTCAGTCCGGTTCCGGTCCGGTCCACTTTCTGCTCAGCCCTAGTCACAAGCTCATGCGGTACAGTATCGACACATTTAAAGTTGAGTAGAATTCAGGCCCGTACCCTAGTGAAAGAATAAAGTGCATAGAACGATGTATCATGGTGAAGGGATTTTCTCTAGGCCAAAAAAGTACATTGCACTATAGTGATGGTCGCTCTATGCAAATTTTTTTTTTTTAATTCCAACTTGGTCTATGAAACGAATTTACCCTTTAAAATCGCATAAACGGATACCAAATTACCAATAGGCAATAACTTATGTACTATAGTACCAAAAAGAATTTGCATACATTAACATGTTATACTATTACTTGTTAGTCTCTGTTCTTTTCATCTGAAAATTGATAAAAATAAATTCAGTTCATATAAGTTCAGTTCAGTTCAGATTTGGCTAATAGTATTTTGTACTACAAATAAATTAAGTTCAGTTCAGTTCATATCAGTTCAGTTCAGTTCAACTTTTTCAGACGAAGAGAACAAAACCTTAATCTAACTAGAGTAGCACTACGTAGCAAATGTGTTAATTAATGATCTTAAGTTAAACTAATCCTTGATTAATCATCAGTAGTCATGCACAATCCTTCCGCAATTAAACTTACGTCAGTACTAATTCGTCACCAAATTCAATACATACAAAGCTTACATGACTACTGATGACGAACTTAGCCTCTAATTACCTACGTAGTACTTCTTGATTACAACAACTATATAAAGTACATACGATTATATAATAAAGTACTATAATATTAGTGGTTATAGAAGCCGTATGTGGTGCAATAGCATATTCTAAAAGTGAATTAAATAAATTATCCCCCAAGAATATACTACGCTACTAATTAATTTATTAATTAGTAATAGAACAAACAATTAATTTACGAATATTAATTTTAGTTGATGACCGAGATTCGATTTTCGTGAATTAGATTGCTTACGCGAGCCCCATACATCAGTATTATCATTAGCTTCGATCGGGCGGTTTTTTGTTTCTAGGGGATCAAAACTAGTCTCTCTTTTAATTACGTAATTAACAAATAATAATGCTACAATTAATCATCATGCGTGAGGTGATGAATATGATCAATTAATCATCAAGTTTAATGAGGTGGATTCATGACATTATAACACTAATGTCACGCAAAAAAGCGTGACATTATTATATATAATATGTATACACTCTCATGCATCTACTAATTAATTTATACTTCTACAAGTAGTTGTTAAATTAAGGGCTGATTTTGATCAATCGTCTAATCACGTGCTTTAGACTAAGAAATTATATACTTCGTATAACATAAGAAATGATCCCAAAAATATAATAAAAATTACATGGTGAGCATAATCCATACCATACTACAGTTTTTCTTTTTTTAATAAACATACTACATTAACTATTTTTTTTTAAACGGGCAAATTTATTAATAACAAGTGAACATAAGGAATGCTCGAAAAAAGTACAACAAAAAAAAGAAACATAAAAGCTCACTAACCGCTAACTAATACACCTTGCCAAAGCACAAACTGCCCGACCGAGACCAGAAGAAAAGAAGGAGCGAACACCCACCAGGACAACGGGTACTCAAAACAACAACCTCACTCAACTAAAGTAAACAAAACGGGTCTCGAGAGGTAATAGCAACCAAGGGGAAAACAATTACCCAAGAAGACCAAGAGCAACAATGAAAGAAGAAGCTCCACGCCCAAGGATCACCACGAAACACGAAGATCAAAACATAGAGCAAGTAGTTTAAAATCATTTTCCAATATTCCATCTAACCGACGGTTTTCTTATCGCGATGGAAAGTATAGTCTATTCCTCAATCTATGTTTGAAATTCTCCAACCAAAGTCGACAATCAATAGTTGTTTGGAGTTTCTTTTAAAATGATTTTAATTTTGTTTTGAAATATAAATAAGTTATGTGGGTTTATTTAAATTATTTATAGTTGATTTTGCAAAAATAAAAAGTTTAGAGTCAAATTTGTAATAAACAAAATTTGAAGGTGTTTGGTTATCTACAAAATCAGATATTTGTGTGGGGGAAAATTTGTCATTTCAAGCTTTTAATTCGCAGAAAGTCAAGTTCGCTAGGTTAGATGTAACTAAAATTTTATAACAGGGGGTTCGATGAAAGAAAAAAAGTAAGAGGGAGATATCCGTAATTGATGAAATTAAGAGGGATCTGAATTATTTGCCCAAAAAATTATTAATCAATTAACAAATTAAAATGACAGAATCAATACTATGTAGGATAGTTCGTTGTGCAACTTATGATTAAATTTAAAGTCCTTACCTCGTTTGAGTAACTTTAAGGAGAAATAATAATAGAACTTGAAAAATCAAAGAAATTAATTTTTCAAATGAAGTATAGCTTCCTACTCCTTTTTTTTTTAATTTTCATTTCAAGTAGTAAAATATATTGCAAGAAAAAAAAGTATTTTAAGAAAATCATTTGAAGTAGTAAAATATATTTCGGGAAAAAAAAAAGGATGGAAGTCGTTAATGTTCATGAATCATGAATGAATAAATTGAATTATTACTTGTATATATATATATATATAGTAAAAAGATAAATAATCCCAGGTGGGGTAGGTGGTGTGTCCCACTATTGATTATGTCATCCGTGACAATTATGAAAAACACTGTAGCAGTCGCATCATCCAATTGGGATTCTTAAAAAGAAAGAATGTAAATTGAACAATTGTCTGAATAAAGAGCAAAAGTGCGGCTATTGACTGTAACACACACACATTGCTACTGTTCCTACCAATCAAGATATGCTCTCTCATCACCCCATGTAAACATCACATACTTCACCATCAAGGTTCACACCCAACCCCCTTTTTGGGTGGTCTCACCTCATTCCGAAAATATAAACTTAAAAATCTATTTTCAATCTGATAACAAAGTGAGTTGAGAATGAATACATGTCATTCTTTAGTATAATTATCATTGTAATCGAAAAGTAATAATTTATAAGTAAATTGCATTTGTAAGAAACATGAGGCTCTAGTCGGATGTTACACATGTACATGAGAATTACAATCTATTTTGCTTTACCAAGGAGTACATTACTTCATTTCAATCTTATAAAAAGCTATAATATAAAACTTCTAGGTGTATTATAAGTTATAAGGTAGTTGACTATTTGATTAAGAGTTATAAGGTTAGCCGAATGATTAGAGTGTTGAGTGACACATGAGAGGTAAAGTTGCTTTAGACATACTGTATTTAGATCAGCTATAAATCACCTTATCAATTTGTTTTACCGAACTTTCTTAAAAAGGAAATGTTTTACCAAACTCACTTTTACGTTCACCTATCACAAACGAATTTATTAGCGGGTTCGTTAAACATATCCTTAGTCGGGAACATTCACGTAATTTGCTGATGCAGCCAAAGACATTTGGTGTAGCAGTCCCATGGGCTTGTAAACAAGATGACCCATGGGCTTGTAAACAAGATGACAGGTGGTCACGGGAGTTGATTAAGAATTCAAAATCATCAAACCTTACAAATTAATGGTGTCACTAAACCTACATCAGAGCACTGATCACAATGATGATCATAGGTACTAACTAGCTTAGTATTTAATTAAAACTAGCAAGTGACATTATTAGATGACACTAGGCAATGTCTGGATTCCTGAATATCAATACGTGAGACATCAAGCTTACGATATACTCGTAGTACCTTGTCAACAACGTCCTATACTCCTATCAGATTTCCCCCACTACCTTTCACTTTCATGAACTACTTGGAATTAATACTATTTCGATAGGTTTCTAATTTATTATCATTATCTTTTTAACTGCAAAAATGGTAATTTGATGAATAGTCAATTAGGCATGTGAATACTATGTTCAGCTTGCTACATTGTTGGTTCGATTAGTGGTAGTTTAAATGTTGCATCAATCAAAACAAAATATGGGTTGTATTGAAGTGTAAATCCTAAAATGTGGGGATTTCAAACTTTTAGACATATACATATTCAATACGAAACTTCAATCGTTCCATTTATACTGCTTTACATCAACACTTGTTCCTTTAGAACCAATCCATTTGTGTTCGTAAAGTTCTATCCGTAACTATTACAACATTTGCTAGCAATTGTGTACGGCATGGTTGCGGTTTCCCCTCAATGCATTACGTCACTTAACTTTCACTTTCAACGATTTTTCCATGGTGCATCCGCCGCTTAACTTGGAAGGTTGTCACCAGATTCTTCTCATATTTATCCCATTTCGATGTCTACATTAATCTATCCACGGTGATCAGGGTAATGTCTACCCCTATAACTATAAGTGTGTCAGATAATGAACAACGATTGGTTATTTCGATGTTTATCTCAAGAATCTGAACGTTTAAATTGAAAATCATTAGACACCATTTATATATTTATATATTGTTAATTAGTCTCAACAATGACATTTTGAATTCAAGAATTGGTTTTGTCAACTATTGATAAGGTCAAATTCTTCTTGACTTTTCTTGTTTCACAGTCATCCCCATTACATTAGTGCAAGGTCAAGTTCCCGCCTTGTGAAAGCAATCGAAAAATGTCATGCTGTTAATTCAATTTCGAGACCAATAATGGCCATCATTGTCATAGTATCATCTTACAAGTTATGTCTTGTAGTAGTAATTATTACAAGGAAAAACAGAGACTAACTTAAGTAAACCAAAAACAGAGCAGAACAGAGAAAAACAGAGCAAACAGAGCTATTTTTTGCGCTTTTCCCGTTCCCCGAAGTCAAGAAGATCCTCCAGCAACTGATCATCAAAGTACTCGAACTCGAAAACCTCCTTCGCCCCCTGCTGCTCGGCCTCATTCCTGGAAGTTGACGAGGAGGAACATGAGAAAGAAGAGGAAGAAGAAGAAGATGAGGTCGAACCACAGGATGGATACTCCTCCGGGAAATTAAGCACAGCAAGAGAGCCCCTCATGACATACGCCGCACGATCATAGGCTCTAGCTGCCTCCTCTGCCGTGGCGAATGTCCCAAGCCAAACTCTGGCACCATGGTTCCTGGAGTCACGTATCTCGGCGGCAAACTTCCCCCATGGGCGCCTCCTCACCCCTCTGTACTTTACTTCCTCTTTCGCCCCCTCCGGTTTCGTCGTGCTGGAACTCGACTTGTCAGCCATGATGATGAATGATCACTGCAGCAAAGTGACTGGAGTGTGGCTGGATATATATAGGAGTAAGAATTGGGCAAAATGGTCAAATTCTTGTGGTCCTAAAGTGTGGATAAAGAAATATTACAACATGGTATAGTACTTAGTACATTTAATAAGGTCTATGAATGGATTTGATTTGTTTTAAACAAGTTCAACAAAGGGTCTTTGGAGTGGAATTAAATGTTTGACATTTGATTTGCTGCAGCTGCAGCACTTAAAAGAAAAGAAGAAGATTCACCATTAGTTATTTCAGGGTGTACGGCAGCCCCCAGTGAAAAGGTGGGTCCACCTGAAATATAAATGGAAGGGTGAGAAGATAGGTTGAATTCTGGAAATAGAAATTATTTCTATTCGTTTGCTTTTTGTTTCTTTCTTCTATAAAGTCGGTTACTCTTTCCAGCTTTCATGGTTGGTTATCCTTCTTATTCTTCTTATCTTACGGTTATACTTTCAATTTGATTTTGATTTTATTAATTCTTTTTAATCTATTCAATCTCGTATTATTTTTAAATCGTATCAAATAAATAATTAGCAAAAATATAATTATTACACTACAATAATATAAATTTATTAATTATTTTTTGATACGGTTTTAAAATAATATAAAGTCGAACCGGACCTTAAAAATGTTAACAAAATAAGATGGGAATCTTTTCTGTAGTTGTAGATTCACTAAATAACTACTATATGACTTGTATTAATTTATGTATTAGTAGTTGTATGAAACATAGGTAAGATGCATTTGGTTATGTCATAATCAGCGTCATTAGAGGTGATGTCACTTGATTACCTCTTTAATTAGATCATTAACCATTGCTAGTGCCTAGTAGTAGTAGAGTTTAAATATTAAAAAAAAGATTACTTCTGTGTTTTGTGCTATGATCAGTGTATGAATGATGGATGAATGGTGATGGCTAATTTCGTTTGAACCATGCGTTCATTGAACTTGGTGTTAAAGCTATCTCTATTAGGTTGGTGTATGCGGCTTCTAATTTATCTCATCTTGGTGTAGATATTAGCACATCTTATCTTGGAGTATTGAATTTCAGAAAGGTTGGAGCCTGGAGGGCAAAAGACAGCCATTAACCAAGTTAAAAACATCAAGGTCACACCCAGTGTGGCACTCAGACCCATCATAATATGAACTCTGACATTCAATAATTAGTAGGATTCCAAGGCAAGTCATTAGAAAAAGTTGAGCAATTTTGGCCTGACCTTGTGAACCCACCGCGTAAGTCTATCTTCTGAAGATATACCATCTAAGTACCTTATCTCTATTATCACGGCATATCTTATTTACTCACATTCGAACATAAAAAATTAATTTTCATCGATCATCTCTTCTTGAATTCAAACTTTTCATTTAATTTATCATTTCTTTTAAAAATACTATTTAAACAAGTAAATAAAAACGTAAAAGAATAAAATATAAAGAAAATAGAGTGTCCGGGATGATCCTGCCACTAAATCGAACACTACACTCATTTATACAAACCTCCTAAAAAAATCGTTCCAAAAGCAAACGTAAACAATCTAAAAAACGATTGAAGACTATATTGATATTTTGGAAAAACACTTGAACGAAGAAAATTGGGCAGGTAAAAGTTCAAATGTGGCTACAGATTGTCAAAAACCTAGAATATACAGACACTTCAAATGATTTTCCGTGTCCATATTCGTGTCGGATACGTGTCAAACAGAAGGACGTGTGCACACATACCCGATGTGCCACATGGCGTGTCAAACTCGAGCTATGTTAAGCACTCATATTAAACCTGTAGACTTAATTAAAGAATCTTCACTTTTAAAATACTACTTAGAGTACTCCTTATGGAGGGTTTTTAAGGGTTTTTGTTTTGGCTTAAAACCCCAATCAAGTTTAAAAATGGCTCTAATTGGGGGGTTTTTGGGGCTACTAAGACCATCTCCAACCATAAGACTCAAGACTCAATTTTTTATTCTTTCCTTCATAATACCATAAGACTCAAACTCCTCTCCATCTCCAACCATAAGACTCAACTATAAATTTTTTATTCTTTATTTTTTCATTAACAAATAAAGTGGAAAGAAACAAATAAAGTGGGAAAGAAAAAGAAAAAGGCAAAAAGAATAAGATAATAATAAAATGTTGCATAAGACTCATCTTATGTGGGAAGACTCATCTTTTGCATAAGAGTAAGACCCACTTTTTACCATCTCCAACCATGAGTCTTATGAGGGTCTTATTTGCATAAGACCCTCATAAGACTCATGGTTGGAGATGGTCTAAATAGTAGCCCATGGAAATGGCTACTAAATAGTAGCCCTCAATTAAGACATCCATATAATTTTTATGCTTGTTTGTTTGTTTGTTTATTTTTAGTATTTAATAAAGTTTAAATCTCCAACTAAACTCCAAACCATTAGAAACTTCATTTCAAAAGGACGTTTCTTTAGACTTTTATATTTAAAATCTCAATTAAACCCCAAATCATAATCATAATAATAAAAAAGAATAATGTTAGAAGATTCTAAGTCAGGATATGCTAATTAATGCTTAGTACAATTTTCAACCAAAGAGAGGCAAAGACTAATCGTTATCTTTTAATTACTACTATGCCCGAGGATTGATATATTCAGGGTGCACGGCAGCAGAAAGTGACCCAATTTGGAACAAAGAATGAAGGAAAGAACGTATCTTGAATTTTTCACACAGAATCTAAGGTAGCTAGCTTCCCTTTGCATTTTTTCTGTAAAGCTTAAGCACTCATCATTAAAATAAACACTAGTGATTATGTCAGTAATTACGTTTTAGTTTCATCACTAATGTGAGGTCACTGCATTACATATTAGTACTGGATTAGCAATGCAAGTTAAACATTATTAAGTTCATTGTATTCTGTAAGCTAATTGGCCAGTAAGGCATGTGTCGTTGATCGTGCTAATTTACTAATTTACTAAGGTTGGTGATTCTTGATTGATGGAGAGCTTTATACTAATTCAAATGTGATTTATTTGATATTAGGTCCGTGAGACAAGAATTGAGAGCGATGTAAACAAAATGTGATGTATTATTCACACTAAGATTGAAATGAAAGAGGGAAAACTGAATAGTTATACTAGACCTGTACAATTAACTGGTAACCAAAAGAATTAATTACTAAGCTAGCTAAAGTTGTTTATTTACAATAAACTGAAATCGTGTATTTGACCAAGCACGATTTCTCCACAAAGTTGTTGACATCTAATTCGCCTCTTCAAGTCCTTCTGAAATCTCAGAGCGTGTTCTTGATAGTTCGCCCAGTTTATCAGTTCATCTTCTCCAATCTTACTCAAATTAATTAACACTGTGAACTTCAGACATTTACTTCTTTATACTATGACGAGACGTAGTCAATGTGACATCATCTAATAGAGAATGTGGGTTCACACATGTTGTCTATATTTTCTATTAGATAGAGTGTTGCACTGTCTACCCCTTAAATTCTAAAAAAGTTTAAAAGAGTGAAGTAATATATTGTAACCATAAATTTGCTTTTATAGTCAATGTCATCTTTTAATTAATTACTTTCACTATCATTTTTGTGATTTTCACCTGTTTATTCTCCAAGACTATATATTGATATAGACATTGCAAACTGGACGACTGGTATATATGAGAGCGTGAACCAGCTCCAAACCACAAAGTGCGGAAACTGGAAAGGTGTGTCTTGACAAGGCAGGTAGACAAAAGTCGCACATTTAAGGATGGGTGATCTACTCATCATAACGACCCAAAGTTTAAGACTTAAAAAGAAGAAATCACAATCTCCTTCGTGAATCGTGATGACTACTATCAGTTTTGCAGGGAGATAAAGGCAGAGATTAATCCCCAAAACACAATAATTAGCTAAATTTGACGAACTTACACTACAAGAAATTCAGCATAGAGACGGATCGCGAGCGACGGAATCCATCGGTCGCTAAAATAGCGACGGACCGCTAAATTTAGCGACGGAACCCTCTTCGACCATCACCGCCGTCTCGAACCACCACCGAAATCATCTATGTTATCTCTACCGCCATCACCAGCGGAATCTTCTTCTTCAGTTCCCTCTCTCTGCCACCACCACCACCACTTCAATCCGCCGTCGACCGCCACGGTCACTACCACCGGAGAGCCGTAGTAAATGATTTACTCACGCTTGCTTTGATTTTATTTCGCCTTGATTTTGTTAGTTAGGGTTTTTGATTGTTGCATAATTTGGGGGTTATTGGTTGCTTGATTAGAAATTAATATGTGTTGCTATGAGATAGATAATAGATTACAATTTTGTCTACCTATCTATAATTATCCTTTTTATCTTGACAATGCATTACCCTTCCCTTATTCAAGTATTTTAGTTTTACTAGTTTAAACTACACAGTAATATTTTATGGCATTAATACTATATTTTTTCGTAGAGAATCATTTAGAAGTATTTTGTAGCAAAGTATATTATGTGATATATTGTGTCACTGTTAAATTAGAGCATGTGTATGGTGTAACTGGCAGGCTTTGCAAGTTTCTTACGTTAAATTACTAGTACTACTTTTCACTGCCAAAGTTCTTGTTTTTAGTTATCATTGAAGCTGCTATAATCTAGTTCATCATATTAGTAGAGCCCTTTTAGCATATGATTGTTTCTAAAGGTAAAGTAGCTTTAGAATTGCAGAGAGGTATTCTATGTTAAATATTAAACATTTACCCCTGGACTTATAATGGAGGTCAATAGAGCCGTATATTATTCTCATGTGATTGAGTTTTTATTTGGAATATGAACTGCTGTATAATGCTATTTGGTCAACCATGTGTATCAAACATTACATTATTGAACCGGTCTTGTCGACCGTGTCTTGATCTTAAGCTAGATATCAACATAGATGTGGGTAAGTGAATTGGTTTGCTTTTTGTTGATGTAGTTGCAGATTAGCTTTGGTATGACTTGTCATTGGTATATTGCAGGTTGATGTAGTTGATGGTGGGGCAGTTTAGTTAAATGTACTCTTATCCTCTCCAGCTACATGCGTGCCCGTCGCCGCTCTGTGAATCAGTTGGTAACATCATCTGTCTTCTGTATTAATTTTTACAATCATTAGTATTTTGTTATCCTTTTGTTGCTGCAATTGATACATATATGTGGTTCAACTAACACTACTATAACTCAAGTTCGTTTACATTGCATTTCTTGATAGAAAGCTCATTGAATAGATATACCAACATAGTTCCTCACCACTTATCTAATCATTGATAAAATTTGATTGCCAATGACTTTGCTTCTATTTCTCCAATGGGGTAAGTGAAGCACAATCCATCTTTTCTTGTTTACGTTGTTTTAGCCTTATGTATGTATGTATGTAGTATTTATTTATTGATGCTATGTTATTGGAGTTTATTGTATGTTTTCCTATTAGTTTGTTTCTTGATTATTTATCTTAAATAATAAGAAAAATGGGTGTTTGGTCTAGTGGTATGATTCTCGCTAAATGTGAGAGGTCGCGAGTTCGATTCTCGCAGCACCGCATTTAAAAACATTATATTTTACTATTTTATTATATTGTAGGTGAATTAAAGAAATTAAAAGAAATAGAAAATTAATTTAAAAAAAAAAAAACAGATTTAGAGACGGATGAGCTTATCCGTCTCTAAATTTAGAGACGGATAAGCTCATCCATCGCTAAATTGGTTAACGCTAATTTAGTGACGGATGAGTTAATCCGTCGCTTTTTGGATTAGCGACGCCCCTTTCTGCGACGTCCTATTTAGCGACGGACTATCCGTCGCTAAGTGGAAATAGGGACGGATCGCTCCTTATAGCGACGGATGCGATCCGTCTCTAAATTGTTGTTTTCTTGTAGTGTTACAAGTTCAATCTTCCATCACAATTTCAGTTCTAAGAAAATGTTCCAAATGGGCCTATCTACCGAACAAATTGGACTTCTATCACCTTGGAGATAACAATAGCCCAATGATCTTAAAGTGCTTGCGTCCTATTGGATGTGTAATGGGCTCCAATTTGTCTATTGGATGTGTAATGGGCTACACTTGACCAAATGCAGTTTATTTCCTAATTTTGACTCAAATATTTTTTTTTTGGAAATTTTCATCTAGATCCCCTATTAGTTTTCTACCCTGTTAGTCTAACAATTACCTGTAACTCCCTGTTAAACCAAATCAATTACATATTACTCCACGATCTTGACTTTATGCGAACTAAAACCTGAAAATAAAGTACCATTTTGTTCTCATTTAAGTTTTAGTTTTCAAAATAAACCAAATAACTTCAATTCTATTTTATTACATATTTGACTCTAAATTTTTCTATTTTACAAAATTGACTATAAATTATTTTAAAGGGAATATTACACCTGGACCCCCAACTAGATCACCACTTATCATCTGAAAGATAATCTTGCAAAGAATTACATCCAAGTCCATTTATCCATTTCGACGTTGACCACCCAAATTTCAGATTTCTCTCTCATACAACCAAACATGCCCTTTTATTTTACATTTTTTTTCACTTTTTTTCCCTTTTTCTTTTTCTATTTTCCTTCTTCTTCTTCAAGTACCGAAATCCGGTACCGAACTTTAAGATCCATAGTGGGAGCTTACCGAAGCTCCGATTGGAAGCTTCTATAAGCTCCCGATCTGGGAGCTTACATGCTCCCAGATCGGGAGCTTACAGAAGCTCCCATATCGGAGCTTCTGTAAGCTTCGGATTGGAGCATGCTTAAAAACTCCGATCTGGGAGCTTACAGCTTCCAATCGGAGTTGTGGCTCCCAGACCGGGAGCTGCAAGCTTCGATTGGAGCTTGCAGACTCCCGGTGGGAGACAGCTTCGGTGACCGGAGCTGTGAAAAAGAAAGGTAAAAAAAAAAAAAAATTAAAAAAGGAATTTGATTTTTGTTAACATAAATTTGGGTTATATTGTAAATACAATTTTTTTTGTTTTATAATAATTTTTTAGGTGTGTTTTGAAATTTGCATAAATTATTGGGCATAATTTTAAAAATTACTTAGTCTTATTTTTATAAAAAAGAAAATATTATGGACTATTGTGCAATAAACATAAAATATTTGTTTGGGTGAGAGGATAATCAGATTTTTCGACAAGGATAAAATTGTCTTTTCGACGTTTTAGTTCGCCGAAAGTAAAATTCGTAGACCTGGATGTAATTAAAATGTATCCAGTTGGAGGTTGAATGTAATTGATGAACTTATGGCCCCTTAGATGTAATAACCAAATCTAGGAGGTGGTCCATATGTAATTAACTCTTATTTAAATTAACCCTATTACTTATCTAAATCTCAACATAATCTTAAATATTATTGCAAAAAGGTCCATACAAAATTATTAATTTTTAGTCCATAATTTTCATAAAAGAAATATAAAACTAATAAAAAAATTATTAAGAAAAAAAAAACTCCATCGGAGCTTTTGAAGCTCGGATCGAAGCTTTTGACAGCTCCGTTGGGCAGCTCTGATTCGGAGCTTTTTACAGCTCAAATTTGAGCTGTAAAAAGCTCCGATTGGTAAAAGCTCTGATTTGGAGCTTTAACAGCTTCAATCAGAGTTGTTATTTTCCGGCAGCTCCGGCACCAGAATTTTGCCGGTGCCGGAGCTTGAAGAAGAAGAAGGGTTATAAAAAAAAAAAAACAAAAAACAAAATAAAATAATAAAGATAAAAAGTAAATAAAATTAAAACATAAAAGAAAAATGAAAAAAGAAAATAAAATAAGATAAGGGAGTGTTTGGGGAGCTACATTTTCAGAAAATTTGTAACTTAGTCAACTCGAATGGGTGAAACGTAATTGTTCAACTAACAAGGGGAAATATGAAAACTGATGCATTAATAGGGGAGCTTTCTGAAATTTTTCCATTTTTTTCTTTCGCATAATATTTATACACTATAGACTTCAGTGTGGACATATACCCCCTTTATCTTATTATAATTTATCCAATTTGATTTTTTTCAATTAACAAATTTTGACATTGACCATAATTTACTCTTAAATTATAATGATAAAATATTTAACGAAATTATATCATGAAAATATATACTTTAAATTTTCGTAGTAAAATTTTATTATTATAATTTAAGATTAATTTACGGTTAAAGTTGAACAACATTGATGGAAAAAAGTGAAAGTGAATCAGTATAAAATTATACTAGATGGAGTATTTAATAGCCACTACAAATAAATAAAGAAGTTCAAGTGCAAAAGTATATGCCCTCAATTCGTTCTGATTTTCAAATTCTCGAATTAGAGTTAATTCTCAAATCGTATTGTACTAAGATTTGCTAATTCACGAACTAAGGCAAAGTATTGTATAATTCACAAACTTTTCTTTTTTAACTAATAATATTATCATTTTAAATGCAAACGACTTTCACAAACACTTGGTAGTATTACGCTTTCTGTCATGAACGGAACAAATGGTGAGCTTCAATTATATTGCTTGGTAGTATTTGAATATTTCAAACTATACTTAGTTTTTAAGTAAAGATGGATTGGGTCGGTAATGTCTCGGGTCACTAATGGGCCGAAGTCGTGACCTTTTGAGCCGGTGCAATTACTACTCAGCTGCTATTCAAGATGATACGCTGACCCCACAAATCAACACGTGTTTTTTTACACACTTTGTTCTCATTCGTGAGCGCACTAGGAACTTCATGGTAGGTCACCTATCCTAAGATTGCTTCGTAGATGAGCACGGTTAGACTCTAAAGTTCTTATGAATGAATCAAATTTTCGAAAAGAAAGGTGCATTTTATTGTTGTTATGTGTAACATTTTCAATCCTTTTAAACTGTATGAAATTTTAGGGTGATACATGATCTTACAGCTAAGTGTATATTTAACCAATAGAAGCTTAATCTGAATTAATACACTATGGAGTGGACCATAGAGTTAAGCTTGTATATCTGCGCGCATAATACAATTACATATAATTATATACAATAAAGTTTAGAAGATCAACAAGATTGAATTCTTATTTTCCCCGCCTTGACATATATAAGTGATAAGTTTAACGACCTTCAGTAGCAAAGTTTGTACCATTGGTGAAGCTAATTTTCCGGGGCGGACCCATTCTGAAGTACATCAGTGTAAGGTCCAAATGCCATGGATGCAGTGGCAAATTCCTTGAATGACATGGGTTGATACAAAGGAGGATTGGACTCGTGAACCAGTTCTTTTGCAGGTTGAATTATACAATCTGGATGTGGATTGATGAATGTCCCAATAGTTGTCCTATCTTCATGCGCATTTGTCACCACTCTATGTGCTAAGCTTTTCAATTTTCCATTGCTAATAATCTAATAATAAAGTACAAAAATCAAAATCATATAGACACTGTAGTTAAAAATATGTCGCGTCATGGCATAACCATATACTATTCCGTAGTATGATTTATAAGGTAATGATGAGATAGGAAATGTTCAAATGATTAAGTAATGATTAAATTGATGATGTATTGTACCTCCAATTGTGTGCCAATGTTGACAACGAAGGCATTATGTACAGCCTCAACTCCAACCCAATTGCCATCAATCTGCACTTGAAGACCTTCAACATTACCTTGGGACAAGATTGTTATAAGGCTGTGGTCAAAATGCTTGAGTAGCCCTAAGGCAAGGCTTGGGTCGGGGCAGGCGGGGTAGTAGTTTCCGGTTAGGAATTGGACTTGGCTTATCCCTCCTATGTACCCCTTCTCAATCCTTAATCCTTCTGAAATCACCTCCAAAATTCTTAAACTCAACTTCCTTATCTCTTTGATGTACGATCCCACTACATCCCTAAGGTCATGCAAAAAGAAATTACTCTATGTTTAAGGACATAATGTAAATACAATTCGTCTTGCCTAACTCAAATTAATTAATATCAATAATTATGTTTTTCAACTTCCTAATACTTTTGTGAGAGTTAGAGTTTATCATGGAATGGAATGAAAGCCTCCTGGATCACACCCACCTAATTTTCTCGGAGATAAACTCCGCTCCAAATTAAATTTCCACTTGATTGACCTCGTCAAAAGAGGTTGAAGCCGACCACGAATGCGGGAGAATATAGAATAATTAATAAATATAAGGGTTAGATTACACAACTACACAATAGTTCGAGTTTTTGGAGAGTTATAATTCTTCAACTCACACATCGCAACTCACACATCGCTCTCCGCTCTGAGTTTTTCAAACTTTACATATACCTAGTTAAATGCCATGTGTGAATACATATCAACACAAAATTGAAGTAACATATGTATTGGCCTTGCTTAGACAATAAGCTTATTCACAAAATAATACACTGCCTAAAATTTATAATTTAAATGATTTTATAAGTAATTACAATATACTAGTTTGTATTTTGTATAACGTATAGTAAGCTGTTTATCAACTAATTTACTTATCATCCATCTCTAGCTAATAAAGTAATCTAGATGACCAGTTTTCAATTTCATTTATTAGTCAACTTAACATTTAACAACTAGATTATCAACTCTCAAGTCTCAACTAATCTATTAGCTAGCTAGTTTTGCTAAATACAGAGATTATGTATACCTATAACGGCCCGGATTTTGGGGCCAGCATTTCATGCACTCTTCCAAGGGATGACATGGATGTTTGATGTTCTCCCTCCAAAAATGAACACCATTTAGGTCATGACTTAGGCTCCCCATATAAACATAACCACTTGCTTTAGCTTCCTTTGAGATCTCTTCTGTTCGCATACTGAATAACTCTTTCAACACCTTCATAGCCTCACCTATTACCTCTTCTGGGACACCATGGTTGATCACCTAAATCGCAACATATGTTATATATCTATCTTTACAAAACTTAATCAATGAATAACTAGCTACGGCAACAATATATCGAATAAAATGATGAACTTACCTGGAAAATACCGAAGTCTTTACTAGCTTTAGTAACTTCGTGAAGTGTATTAGTCGCGTTGAGATCAATGATCGGAATATCCTTGCATACCAGAATAAGCTCCTTCCCTGGCCTGTTTTCCGGAGAGAAGATGTGACTCTCTGGCACAGAGTGAACATTGAACCAACTTGACACATGATTCTTGGTTGCTGCCATTGGAAATTAAAGACCAAGTCCTAGTATATGGTGATACTATATTACTCTAACTTAAACTAGCTTATTGCATACCATATTTATATATATAAACTTGAATGAACGTCATTGTGATGATCATTGATTGGCCAAGCCATAACGCAAACTCCAATTGTGCCAATTTGCATCATTGTCACAACCTTATTATAAGCCAACATTATCACAAGTTGCAATAATTTATGTTTTTTTTAATTAATTAGCAACTCTAATTACGGAATACTAGGGTCCATTTGGAAATGTTCAACTATTGTTTTGGTCATCATGACCTTCATGTGATTAGTCTTTTCGTAGAAAGTTTATAAGTACTATATTAGTAGTGCAATATGATCATATTAGTAGTGCAATAATGGTGCACTATGATCATAAGTTCAACCTGTGCTATACGTGTATACCAATTCAAAAGCACCAAAGTCTAGAAATTAACTATGCTACATACTAAACAAAATTTTTCCCTTTTTCCAACATGTGTGCTGCAGTACAGGTTGGAACTATGCTCCCTTCGCCCTGCCTGATGCAGCTTAGTAACAGGAATTATTCTTATAAAACCATTTAATTTTATCAGAAATTAATACTACTACATCTATACATTGCGGTGAACAATACAATTATCTATATATCAATTAAATATTCAACGACCCCATTTGGAGAAATCACAACTCCAGGATTGATACAATTGAAAAACAGATCGTTCCATTTACTCAAAACTAGAACATATTTTATGCGGAAGAAATAAATAGTTATAATTAATGGAATCCCCAAAAATATGAAGTGGAGTCTGAGATGGTTATCTTCCTGTGCGTGAGAAATGATATTGGCAAACAGTTAATAATAATATTGTCCTAGAATAATTTTATGTTTGGAAAATGTCAATGTCATGTCTCACTAAGTCACTATTACTAGGAGTGAATGGGAGTATTATAGAGGGTTAATAATGACATTTGGGGGCATGATATCATTATGCTTAGGAAACTACCATTCTCTAGATTAGCTAGCTAATGATGAAAGAAGAAATTATGATATTTCAGTTATCAAGTACAGAGCACAAGACATTATGGTACCAATGATTATTGACTCAAATGATCGATCATATATACTATATTTGAGTTGTTACAATCATCCAACTTCCAGTCCTGTGAATAAGAAGAATATATTACTTGTATGTTGCTAGGGTTGTAAATTGTAATATAAACCCGCAATAACCATAACTATCTAGTACAAATTTTTTACTCACAAATAAGTATTATAAGGCTTTCTCTAACCGTGTGAGCTGGGATGACAGACTCATCTCGGGATAACCCTCTAATTTTGTGATGAACTCATTTTCTTTTTGTTTTGTCTTTTATTTTATTACATTTATCTTTTTCATTTACTTGTTAAAGTGAAATTTTTTAATAGAAATGAAAAAGGTTGGATTTAAATGGAGATGATTGTTGGAGGGTATTTTTTTTTTTTTTTTATGTTTGGGTGAATGAGTAGAAACTGACGTGACATAATAGATAAAGTTTGACACTAACCTTAACCGTACAAATAATCAAATACAGTATCATTTTGAGAATATCATCTCCAACAGTGTATTGTGTGAGCCGATGGAGCAACTCAACCCCCACTCACACTCTGGAGCCACACTCTGTTGGAGTATGAGGCTATGAACTGGATGACCATGTACCCTCATGGCCTCATTCAGGTATGAGCTCTGCTAGAAGATCTGTTTTGCAATATTTTAGCTAGAGCTCATCTAGACTGGACACAGAATAAACACAGATCCAACCCAAGAATGGGTACGAGAGGGCCCAGAATGAATTTACGCCATTTAGGCCCATTTGTAAGCCACAGCCCAGGATAAACTGCTTGCTAATATGGGCTAACATTTAAAACTTAGATAGAGACCAATAATTTGAAGAAGATTCAAGAAGAAACGGTCATGGGTAATCTGGATAATCATTAATTTAATTATCAATATCAGTTTAATGCAATGAGGCCTAATTATTAATTAATTAACACGTATCACCGAACTGTTAATGAAATGTCACGTAGAATGGGCCTTCTAGGTTTGGTTGGTTGGTATAGCCCAAATTAGTAATAATCCTACTAATCTATCAATCTATACAACTCATAATAACGCAAGAAAGCTTAATGCTACCAAACTTGACAGCGAGTCATCAACAGAAAAATCACACTAGTCACCTTAGCACTAATAAATTATTGCTACGTTCTAATACTACTTATACTGGAGGTAAAGTAGTTCATCAGGGTCAACATGAAGTTCATTTGTCTATTACTACTGTGATACATTATGAATTTATGATCAAACGACGTGTTACACGGTAACATGTTTAGTACAATCGACTGCCACAATACAACTAACTCATGTTTACATTGAAGGTAAAATAGAAAAAGATCAACATTTCGGTGAGTGATTTAGTATCAACATCTGTTTGTACCCATTAATTAGGCAACATAATGGAAATGTCAAGGTTCAATGTAGGATTCCAAGTTCCAACTCCCATTCACCTGATTCTTTTATGAGCATACATACATAGTTAGCTGTTGGTATAAATGTTTGTCATCAAAATTATGGGAACACTGAACACATACAATGAATTACTTATGGGACTATAGATATATATTTCAAACTATCAACTTCCAAACGTGCAAAGAATAGTTTTCATTTGGTTACCCATGCTCACTTCACAGCTACTCAACACCCCCAAAAGAATGATTTGATTTTTACATAAAGAAAAAGGGAACCACTTTTCTTGCATATGTTACATGTTTATCAAATCTACCAGCTGATTTCGGATTAGATAGCTCGTACCTTATAAACTAGTAGCTGATAAACTCGTGTCGAATATAGTGCGTAAGTTACGTATACACGTATATTAATACGAGGTTGATATACATCAATATATATTAACTTGGAGAGTGAGTTTGTTTCATGTGGGGTAACTAGACCACAACATTGGAGATTTGACTTTCTGTCAAGTGTGAAACCATGTTAAAGGAGACAAGAGACACTGACATCCCAAGTATTCTAACATAACAGATCAAGCTTCAATATTGCACCCAATCCTATGGATTTATGAATTGATTAAAGCATAATAATAAACTTAGTTTCTTTCTTTCCTCTTTTCCTGAGATTAAAACTGTCACATAACACATACTAGTACTAATCTTCTGTCAAAACCAGCTAAGTATATATCGAGTCAACGTGAGTTTTCCTCCAGCTCCGATGTGTCTGTCTCACCTTCTTCTAACACAAGGTACAGTCTTTCCTTTAACAATTCAAGTCTCTCTTTCCTCCAAAAAACAATTCAAGTCTCTCTCTCATCTCATTCTTTAACATGTTTGACTTTTGAACTCCAATAAACTGCTTCTTCAATGCCTCTCTGTCTCCACTTCCTTACCATTTGAGATCTCATTAGTTCTTTAGGTGACAAGTAACACCATCATCATCATTCATATTCTCTATATCCACAGCTTCATTCCAATTCTTCCAATCTCAAAGTTCCTTTCTTTCCTCATGGATACATTACAAACTTTCACTTACTCACCTCAATCACAGCCTCCAATAACCAACCAACAGCCTCACCATGCTTCAAACAATAGTGTCCCAGTTCTTGCCATTGCAATACTAGGCATCACGGCCACAGCCTTCTTGCTAGTCAGCTACTACATCTTTGTCACAAAGTGTTGCTTCCGATGGCAGCAGCTCGACCCGTTGCGGCGGTTCTCCATCAGGCAGCGGACTCGAAGTCTTGAGGATCCATTAGCGTCTTACTCGCCGTCATGGCAGAGCAGGGGGCTCAACGAGCTGCTAATTCGGAATATTCCCACTTTCCAGTTTTGCAAGAGTGAAGGAGAATTCGAGAGCTTGTCAAAATGTGTGGTTTGCTTGAATGAGTTTCAAGATCATGAAATGCTAAGAGTGTTGCCCAAGTGTAGTCATGCTTTCCACTTGGACTGTATTGATGTTTGGCTTCAGAACAACTCCAACTGCCCTTTATGCAGATCAACTATATCCGGCCGGAATAGGTACCAGCATGAGAGACTGGTGGCGCCGAACTCTTCGCCCCAAGAAGCATCGCCACTGGTTGGGAGTTTCTTGGGAGGAGATGAAGACTTCTTGGTTATTGAAATTTGTGGGGAAGATGGAAATGGTAGCTTAGAGAATGGACAGGAAGAAAGAAGTGACTCTAGGAGATTCTTGGTGCAACCGAGAAGCCATTCATCCAGAAAGATAGTAAAGCAGAAGTTCAGAAAGTTTCATCATTTTTCGATAATGGGAGATGAAGGGATTACGGTAAATGAGAAAGACGATCAGTTTGGGGTTACACAGCCGATAAGGAGGTCTTTTTCGATGGATTCTGCAGCAGATCACCATGTCTATCTGTCAGTACAAGAGATTATAAGACAGAGTAGGCGTGATGGAAGTGAGGTGATCAGGGAGAATGAAGAGAGCAGCAGCACGAGTGGGCGGCGTATCTTTTCATTCAGGCGTGGGAGGGGATCAAAAAATGCAGTTCTTCCTACAGAGTCCTAGGACTAGAACAGAAATACAGAATTACAGATCATAGTTTTGTTTAGTAGTCTTTTCTTTATTATTTTATTTTCTCTCATTTGTGAATCTCTTTTGGTAGGATATATTGGCAAGGGACAGCTTTTGAATGTAACAGATTTCTTAGAGTTAGAGTGCATAATCATAGAGATTTTTCTACAGACTTCAAACATATGCAACATATTCAATCTAATACCACATCTTTCTCATCAGTATCAAGATTCAGTTATGTATCAAACTAGGTCATACTTTGCTTTCATGTGGCTGAGGATAAAAAGAACATATATAGCTGCTTCAATATTAAGTTAATACGTTTCCCAACCCACAACCACAAAAGTGCAAGTGCAATCTAAAATTTTAACAGAACCACCTGCCTTAGAAACCAACTGGAGTTAATTGAACCACCTGCTCTAGAAACCAGGTAAAAAAAAAATGTAGGTCTGCAAGTGAAATCTAAAATTTTAAGATAGCAAAACAAGAGGTTTCTTTAACATGAATCAGACAAAACAGATCAATTGCAACATCCTGAATCCAACCATAAAAAGAAAAGCATACTAATTACTAGATAAGAGTTTAGTACCCAAAAGACCAGCTGGACATAGATCACCAGCATAGTAGAGTAGATACGAACTAGGACAAAGTTCACCAGATCAAATTCTATATTAATATGTGGAAAACTTCAGTACTATGATTGCTTAATTAACCTTACAATAACTCCGATACCCTTGCACAGAAAACTTTATCGTCTTTGGATTGAGGCGAATACCTTCAGATGTGCTGCTACCTTCTTGCTTGAAATTCAATGGCTAGAGGATGGCTGCCATAATCATAGAACAAGGTGTAATAAACGGCAGTCAGCAGAAACATAATTCAAGCTTAACATTACACCAACGAGTGCTGCCATAAGTAAGAAGAAACATAAATTGGTCCAACTTATACATGTCTGATCTGTTCCGTAAGCACAGTACAATTCAGATACTTGAATGATTGAGAAAGAGTAATTTCAATCAGCAATGAAGTGGATATTCTGAAAGATGATACATTAAATGAAAGGCATGGTTGAAAGCAAATAAATGTGAACAGGACAGGAATTCCAAATTCCAAATGCTCCAAATTATAGTCAACATTGGACTTGCAAAAATTCCACATTCCACATGCTTCAAATGGCATTTCACTAAATCACTTCGATGCAGAGGTATTAGTATGACCTATGATAACAGAGCAATAACTATTTCCTACAAAGTTGTCGTGCATCTCTTAATTGCAGTATGATTAGATAAGAGACGTGAAACAAGGAAAGGGAAGCAGGAGGCTCTCATCAAAATTACAACAGAAAACAATAAACATTTGCCATAAACTTAGTTTTCTTTCAGTATTCTGTGCTGTTTTCATTTGATTATCTCCTGAGGTAGAAAGAAAGCAATCTACATTTCAGCTCATGACAAACATGCTTATGACATTTCAGCCCATGACCCACCATGCTTATGCAAGTTCGTTTCACTCATATACACATAGTTAAAGGAGCTTTCTCCACCCAGTGGAAAATAAGATATACACCCAAACAAGTGTGTTTCCCAGTTATGCCCAGAAAATATCTTCCATCTGACTGCCAGGTTCTAGGATTCCTAGAGAATGAAACGTGGTATTTTGATGTGCATACAACTAGATTTACCAAGTTTAACTGAGAAGCTAAAGATGTGCGTGCCAATTACAATTCCCCGTCTTTGACCATTAGTGAAAGAAAATGAAACACAAAATCTTGGTCCTGTTACTAACATATTCCTCAAGAGTTCTGGGGCAGAGCTTTTCTCTTGACTCCAAAAGGCAGATATATTCTAGCTGGTCTATCCATTAACTAACCTTTTATAATCCACTCAACTACCGAGTGAGAAGCTTAGGAATAACTAAAGATCAGGTTTGTGTTTAAACTTTCAGCTTTTACAGCTCAGTCCAAAATTACCCCAAATGTCAGAGGCAAGAGGCAGCTCACCAAATCCTCTAGTAACTGAAAACAAAAGTCTAAAGAGGTCGTAAATTAGCACCACAGCTTGCACTTAAGGTAAGGTAATACTTATGAAAAAGGAAAACCCTCAACCTGAACAGCACCAAGTTTTTTTAAACTAAAGAAACCTCACATGCACCAAATGCAAGTTCGAAACATTGAGCTTTCAAAATTAGTAAGTTCATGCAAATCTGCAGAAACTATACCAAAATTTGTCTAGCATTCAATATGTAGCAAATTTGTTCCATGAAAAAAACTTGATGCCTAACTGGGACACAGACTGACCACGTTTAGCTGTGAATCCTTCATATTTTAGTGCTCAAAAGACTAGAGAAACAAGATTAATTACTGGTAGATCAAAATGATGACCCACAGCTAGAGTCTACTCTTATTCAAAGAAAACTGAAATAAAAAAAACTATAAGTGCAGATAGATCAGACAGCTCTTCATGTGTTGGAAATTTTACCACTAAGGTTACTGAATTACCTTTCTGTCTTTCAAAATGATAGATGCTGTATTCTTTGCAGAGAAATCTTCATCATCTCTGGGCTGAGGTGCGACCGTTGTAATAGATTTTTCACCTAAACCACCCACATTCTCCTCTATTAGATTCATAAATGCAAAAGCTTCATCCAGTTTATCCACTGCACTTGGCCCCTCCTTAATAAACTTGTGGACATGAGCGAATTCCTCCATATTACAGAAGTCATTCGCCATGGAAACAAATCTTCTAGCTAGTTCGCTTCCATTATCAACAACATTCGGAACCACCCCCTTCAGTACAGCAAGGGCTTCTTGGTACCTACCCAAAAGCATCAACATGTATCCATTGTCAAGCTCCGCTATGATCAACTCATCAGTACCACATCCTTTTTCTCCCTTCAACACACTTTGTGCTATTTTATTCTGCTCAATCGCCTTCTCGTAGTCGCCTAAAGTGAAATAAAGACGTGCAATATGCATTCTAAGTTTCACAACCTCCGCCGAATCCTGCCCCAAATGTTTTGTGTATATCTCCACCGCCTTCAAAGAAAACGGCAGAGCTTCCTTAACTTTCTTTACCATAACATAGGCATTAGAAACAAACTCATTGGCCCTGCCCAGTTTCATACAGCTTTCATCCGAGACCAGCTTCTCCTGAATCTCCAGAACCTTGTTGGCATGAACAAGTAACTCATCTGTCCTCCCCATGCTGAACTTAACCACATACAGGTGATTCTGAGTAGCGAGTAACGCAGGCAAAACTAACTCAGCAGCAGGACTAGACTTATCAAGCTCTAAATTACACAAATTCCTATTAGCCCAATTCAAATAACTCAAGCTCTCATCAAATCTACTCAACTTATAACAAGCCTTGCCTAATAAAGTTAACAGAGAGCCCAAAAACAAGGAGCGGGATGGAGTTTCATCATGAATTAGGGTTTTCAAAGCCCTCTTACCGAAGTAGAGTACCTGTTCGGGATCCTTGTCTTCCTCGAAGAGCTGCTGGGCCAATCTCCAAGAGGCCACACCTAGTTGCTTTTCATCATCATCGCAAATTTTCTCCAACTTCCGGTATGCTTTGAGCATTTTTTCAGCTGATGTGGAATGGGAGTCAAAAACTTTCATGAGCTCGGATCTTCGCTTGCCATTTCCACAAACATTACGACTACTACTCATACTCATGATGACTGGAGAAAAGCGGAAGAAAAGAAGTAAAGAGTGAAAAGTTTTAGTCTAGGGTTTTGAATCTGCCATTTTTAGCTGGAAAAGGAAAATCAGAATTGAAATGAATTGCAGCAGAGAGAGAGAGGGGAAAAGGGAACTGTTGCAGACAAAATGTACTGTTCAAACATTCACCGTACACGTGTCCACAATCCATAAGCTCCTACCTTTTATTTCTGCTACTACATTTATTTACATCCTTGCCCCCTAAGTGCCAGATTTTTAGTTCACTGGCCTATTAGCCTGTGGCCCTCTTACGGTGAACTGGTTCACAAGTCAATGTTTTTATGTTTTCTTCTTTTTTTAAAAAAATTTAACAAACAAATTCATTTTGAAAGTTTGAAAGTAGAGATATATTTTAAATTTAATTAAGAGAGTAACAGAGATTGAGAACGGATGGTCGGAATATAGTCAATATTAGTGTATATTTATTGAGAAAATAAAATTATGACTATTGGTACTTTATTTAGAATTATTGAATTTGTTTTATTAGTTTTTTTTTTGCTAAAATAGCCAAAAAGGCAATATATTAAAAGAGAATAAATCATAAATTAGATAGTGAAAAAACTAAAGCAGCGTTTAAATAAAGATGTTGGCCATCTGACCCACCAACGTTTTTCCTGAACTACACGTCGCATATCCCTTGGTGAAATTTCACCACGAAACTGCTCTGAACCACCATAACAGACCACTACCCATGGAATTTTCCATGAAGTGCTCTTCGTGAACTGCCATAGTGAGCAGCCTCAATGATGTTCACTGGTTGATCACGTTTTTGAATCAGGTATATTTGATCGGATTTGATTGTTGTTCAGAATATACAGTAGTAAACTAAATCTAACGACCTCCAGTTTTGCTTTCCACTTGGACTGGACTATATTGATGTTTGGCTTCAAAACAACTAAACTAAATCTAACGACCTGCTTTCCACTTGGACTAGATTGTATTGATGTTTGGCTTCAGAACAACTAAACTAAATCTAACGACCTCCAGTTTTGCTTTCCACTTAGACCGGACTGTATTGATGTATGGCTTCAGAACAACTAAACTAAATCTAACGACCTCCAGTTTTGCTTTCCACTTGGACTTGACTGCATTGATGTTTTGCTTCAGAACAACTTCAACTCCAACTGCCCTTTATGCAGACCAACTATTTCCGATCAGATTAGGTACCAGCATGAGACACTGGTGGCGCCCAACTCTTCGTCCCAAGAAGCATCGCCACTGGTTGGAGGGGATGAACGATTTTTTGATTATTGAAATTTGTGGTGACGATGGAAATGGTAGCATAGAAAATGGACAAGAATAACTAAGTGACTCTAGGAGATTCTTGGTGCAACCTAGAAGAAGCCATTCATCCAGAAAAGATAGTACAATAGAAGTTCAGAAAGTTTCATAATCTTTCGATAATGGGAGACAAAGGGATTACAATAAGGAGAAAGACGGGTGAATGAAGAGAGCAGCAACACAAGCACAAGTGGGCAGCGTATTTTTTCATTTGGCGTGGGAGGGGGTCAAGAAAAGCAGTTCTTCCTAGAGTTCTAGGGCTAGAACAGAAATACAAAATTACAGATCATAATGCTTTGTTATCATTTTTAATTATCAAGTATAATTATCAAGAAATTAATATGATACTAATAAATTAATTAATAATATTATAATTATAATAAAATAAATAATGAAGTTTAAAAAGAAATGTGAAATAAAATGAAAAAAGATGAGATGAGATAGGATGACTGTTGGAGTAGTTTGGGATGAGTAAGTGAGATGCTGACGTGGCATAAGAGGGAGGGGATGAGAGGAGATGACTGATGGATATAGCCTTATTAAGTTAGTTGCATCGGACCATGTTCATAAATGGAATATTCGATCCTAGAGGGATCCCATGGTCTAAAACTAATAAGCACCCATACCAATACGAATTCAAATATGAATATGATATGAATACGAAAAATGACAAAATTCAAAATATTAAAATATAAATACGTAAAAAATACGTTTTTTTCATACATACTTTTATATATTTTGTACATTATCTAATAAAATACTATATATGAATTAGCACACAGTATATAACTTAATAATCCAACGGAATTTATCAAGCCAAAGCCCAATATATACCACATAAAGCCCAATGAAACTGAAGCCCACATAAATAATCCTTCTCATCAGTATCAAGATTCAGTTCTGCATCATACTGAATCAAACTTTATTTCGTGCGGTTGTGTTAGAATCACCTACTTCAGAAACTGTCCAAAAAAATGCTACGTTGTACTACCACTTGCAAACATCGTCAGAATCTAAAATTGAACGATAACAAAACAAGAGGATTCTTTAACATGAAATCAGGCAAAACAGACCACTTGCAACATCCTAAATCCAACCACAGCTATATACTAGATAGAGTTTAGTACCCAAAAGACAAGCTAAACATCGATCACCAGCAGTAGAGTAGATACGAACTAGTAATATCTCTGGCTGTTTTCTAAGACAAATTTCACCATATCAAGTTCTATATTATAATATGTGGAAACAACCAATACCTAATTAACCTTACAATAACTTTGATATCCTTGCACAGAAATCTTCGGTCTTTGAATTGAGGCGATTAATACCTTCAGATGTGCTACTAACTTCTTGCTTGACATTCAATGGCTAGAGGATGGCTGCCATAAAAAAGAAAAAAGAAGAAGAAGAAATATTTATACAAGATATTCATATCATGTGATAATATAGTAGCGGAAATCATGGACACTGAAGAGTATTGCCCAATTCAAGCTTAAGCACCTTTTAAGACATTGAATTTATAACATTACACCAAACAGTTCTACCAAAACTAAGAAGAAACAAAATTTGATGATCCAACTTATACATGTCTGATCAGTTCAGTGAGCAAAGTACATTTCAGATAGTACATTAAACGAAATGCATGCTTTAAATCAAATAAATGTGAACAAAACAGGAAACCCAAATACTCCAAATTATAGTCAACACTAGACTTGCAAAAACTCCACATTCCATATGCTCCAAATGGCATTTCACTAACCACTTTCTTGGATGTTGAGGTATTACCGTATTAGTATGAGTGTATGACCTATAATAACAGAGAAATCACTTTTTCCTACGAAGTTGTCGTGCATCCCTTAAATGCAGTATGATTAGATACTTCTCGTTAAACGAGGAAAGGGAAGCAGGAGGCTCCTCTCATTAGAACTAAAACAGAATACAATTAACGTTTGTCATATGCTTATGTTTCTTTCAGTATTTCGTGCTGTTTTCATTAGATAATCTCCTGAGGTAGAAAGAAAGCAATCAACATTTTAGCCCCATGACCAACATGCTTATGCAAGTTTTTTTCACTCATATACACATAGTTAAAGAAGCTTTATCCACCAAGTGGAAAATGAAATGAACGCCCAAACATGCATGTGTTTCACAGTTATGCCCAGAAAAATATCTCCTATTTGCCAGCCAGGCTCTAGGATTCCTAGAGAATGAACGTGGTATTTTGATCTGCATATAGCTAGATTACCAAGTTTAACTGAGAAGCCAAAGACATGTGTCCAATTACAATTCCGCACCCTTGACCATTAGTGAAAGAAAATGAAACACAAGATCTAGGACTTTAGGTCCTGTTACTAACATATTCCTCAAAGTTCTGGGGCAGAGCTTTACGCTTGAATCTAAAATGCAGATATTTTCTAGCTGGTCCAACCATTAACTAACCTTTTATAATTCCACAAAGCAACGTGTTTGCTGGGGTGTTGGAGAACCACTCAAACTATCTAGTAAGAAGCTTAGCAATAACTAAAGATCATGCCTGTGTTAACTTTTCAGCTTTTACAACCCAGTCCAAAATTAGCACAAATGTCAGTGGCAAGTGGCAACTCACCGAATCCTCTAGTAACTGAAACAGAAAATGTATAAAGAAGTCGTAAAGTAGCACCACAACTTGCACTTACTGAAAGGTAACGTTAATGAGAAAGAAAAACCCTCAACCTGAACAACACCAAGTTTTTTTATAAACAAAAGACACCTCACATGCACCAAATGCAAATTCGAAACTTTAAACTTGTAAAATTATTTCATGCAAATCTGCAGAAACTATACCAAGTTGCTAGGTAGAAAACAAATTCTCTATCACTCAATATGTAGCAAACTCGTTCTATGAAAAAAATGATGCTTAATTCGAGCACGGACTGTCCACCTTTAGCTGTGAAGCCTTCATTTTAGTGCTCACAAGACTATTGAAACAAGATTAATTACTGGTAGATCAAAATGATGATCAACAACTAGAGTCGACTCTTATTCAAAGAAAAACTGAGAAGAAAAATTATAAGTGCAGTTTGATCAGACAACTCTTCATGTTTGGGAAATTTTGCTGTTAAGGTTACTGAATTTCCTTTCTATCTCTTGAAATGATAGATTCTGTATTCTTTGCGGAGAAATATTCATCATATCTGGGCTGAGGTGCATCCGTTGTAGGAGATTTTTTAAGTACACCACCAACTTTCTCCTCTATTAGCTTCATCAGTGCAACAGCTTCATCACTTGGTCCCTGTCCTTCAACTGCCTTCTCATTGCACATCAATTCAGCATGTCTAAAATGGAAAAGTAAAAAGGCCAATGTATGAATGTGAAGATGTAAAGTGGACAAATATGCACAAATCCTCTAATCTGGTCAAGCATAAGCACTTCCATTTGAAATGACATGTTAAATTTAACAATAAATTTGTTTTTTCTAGCACTGATCATTGGTAAAATGAGATGTTAAACAAACGTTGAACAAACAACAAGACACTTCATTTTGTCAAATCACACAAGTTGTAAATTTTACTACCTTTAAGAAAACTCTGTGAGGATCTCTTGCGGTATGTTGGCCATCTTAGCCATTCTCAATGCCATAGATATGGCGGTTCCATAATAGTTCATATTCTCATATAAAGTTAGCATATCCCCTAAACCAGCGTCAGGACAAGAAGGATCAAGTTGTAGGTTACATAAATTCCTATTAGCCCAATTAAAAAAACTCATAACAAGCACTACCCAACATATTTAAAAGTTCAGCAAGGAATAAAGACTTGTTGGTAATAAGATCTTCAGTCATGTACGGATCTCTTGAGGTATGTTGGCAATCTTAAGCATTCTCAATGCCATAGCTATGGCGGCTCCAAAATCGTTCATTTTCTCATATAAAGTTACCATATCCCGTAAACCAGTGTCAACAATACCAGGATCCACACCTTCCTTATCAAAAAGCCTCAGGGCAAGTGTCATATGCTTCTTAGCATCAGAAAATTTCTCCATACCAGCAAAGGCCTTTGCCATGCAAAGATATGCAGTAGCTAGTTGGCCTTCATCATCACAGCAGCATTTAAAACCACCCCCATAAGTACATCAAGAGCTTCCTGGTACCTACCCAAGTGCACCAACATATCCCCATTCTCAAGCTTTGAGTTGATCAAGACATACCCAGAACTAGGTTCTTTCTCCAACACACTCTGTGCTAGTTGATTTTGCTCAATTGCTTTCTCGTAGTCCTCTAAACCATTATAAATCATTCCAAGTTTCCATCTAAGTAGTGCAAGCTCCAGTGAATCATGTACCAAATGTTTGGCTTGTATTTCCAGGGCTTTCAAACAAAACGGCAGAGCTTCCTTAAAATTCTTTACCAGAATGTAGCAACCAGAATCATTCCCATAGGCCTCGCCCAACGCCTTACAGCCTTCCTCCAAGGTCTTCTTCTGAATCTCGAGAATCTTCATCGCATGAACAACTAACTCATCGATCTGTCCTCCCCATGCTTAGCTTAACCATATACAGGTGTTTCTGAGTAGCGAGTAACGCAGGCAAAACTAACTCAGCAGCAAGACTAGCTAGGCTCATCAATTAAGTTCTAACTTACACAAATTCCTATCACACCATTTAGAATAACTCAAGCTCTCATAAAATCTCTTCAACTCATAACAAGCAATACCCAACATATTTAAAAGTTGGACAATCATGAAAGACTTCTTCGTACTAAGATCTTTAGTCAAGAACTGATTATTTTCAGTATGAATTATGGTTTTCAAAGCCCTCTTACCGAAATAGAGTATATTTTCTGGATCCTTGCCTTCCTCGAAGAGCTGCTTGGCCAAGTACCAAGACGCCACAGCTAGTATCTTTTCATCATCGCACCTTTTATCCAACTCCTTGAATGCTTTGAGCATCTCTTTAGCTTATTTGGCGGACTCAAAATCAAAACCTTTCATGATAACTGGTGATGGATCGGTAGTTTAGAATGAATTGTTTGTGACAATTACTGAGCAAATAGGTGAGAATGTGAATAATTCTCTGATCGGATGAACTAATATTTATAGCAAAGAAAGCAGAAAGTGAAAAGGTTTTTCTAGGGTTTTGAATCTGCCATTTTTACCTCGAAAACGAAAAATCAGTTGCAGATTTAAATGAAATTGCAGTAAAAGAGAAACTGTTCGTGTTATTCAAACTCTCACCGTACACGTGCCCTTAACCGGGAAGTCTCCCATCCTCCCGTCCCATCTTTGGTTATATCTTTATATGTGTATGTTTGAAAGTTACATAGAAGTACTACTTTGATTTTTAATGTCACATACCAGTCGCATTATATTAGTTTGAAGTCTATCTTTGTTACTCCCTCCTGAATTGAATATAAGATGTTTTGTGTTTTTAACATTTACAAAATATAAAATGTTTAGTCTCTATAACCTACTCCACGTCTCCACCACCATTAAATATTGATTTACTTTTTTTATTGTCTTGAAAAATGTTCATTTTTTAAGATGTTTAGCCCCTATAATTCATTTTTTCATTTTTTTAATGAGGTGTTTAAATTAATTATGTTTCTTATAGGGTAATCATTATATTTCTTAATCTTTGTAATTTTGTAAAAACATCTTATATTCAATTTAGGAGGGAGTAACATTTATCAAATAAATTTATTATAATAAAACGGTTAAATAATTTTAAATTATCATAACCGATAAGATCACTACAAATACACACTAAATACACACCGTAGTTCTGTTTGATTATAAATTGAGAATTAGAACACCTTAAAAATTTTCCACCTGATTCTTTTGGCGCTTCTGTACTCCTTATCTAGATTGAGAGAGCCCTCTTGCCCTCTCTAATCCAATCCACCCAGCCCCAGCTTATTTGACATTAAACTAAAGATGGCGAAAATGATTGTTTCAAAAAAAAGATGGCAAAAATGAAAAGAAAAAAAAAAATGGTTGAGAGAGCTGCTAGGCCTCTCGAAGGCCATATCTCAACATCGCTTTCTCTCTAGGTTATATTGCTCTCCCTCTTCCAATTAATAATTAACACCTTATAATTTCACCCCAATATTCACCAATACAATAATCACTCCTATAATGAAGACCATCCAATATCACTAGGTACCGGAAAAGTTCTGGCAGACTCTGCTGTCTTTCGAAAGCTAGCAGAACTTTTAAACATAAATCGAAACGGAAAATAATTTATTTATTGGTAAAACCCCTGGTGAGTTGGGCCAGATCGAACCGCTCTTGCATGAGGATTGAGTCAAATATGTAGTGAAGATTCCAAGGATTGATGTGGATTAGCCCAAGATCTCTTTACAATATCAATTTCAAACTCGAAATTGGGCAATTACTCGAAATTACTAGAAATATTTAGTTTGTTGGCGAGCGAGATTTTCTATGTCACTTCCTATGCCACCCTCTATGCCAGCATTAAAAATTTGACGCGTGGCAATGAATTTAACAAACCTCCACACTTAATAATTATTCTTTCTTCTCGTTTTGTGCTTAATGATTTATAGGGAATTTGTTCCACCCAAATTTTAACCAACTAAATAAATATAATATGGTATTAATAATAATAATTCATGTGCATTATGAGAAATTATTCTCGCATAGTTCCGGTATGAAAATGGAATGTTCCAATAGTTCTAGTATGATAATGTGAATTTTAAAAGGAAAAGAAACATAATTATTTTGCATATTTTAATTTTACCTTATACTAATTTTTAAAAATATCCCAGTATTGCTCTGGAAACAATTGTGCATGAATATTTAGTACTATTACATCTGCTATTATTATACTTCATTCCACCATATTTTGTTAACCTTGTTAAATAATAATTCATTTGATCTTAAATTAATTTCAAATCATATCAAAAAAATAATTAAAAAAAGTTATTATTTGATGAGTATAAATATTATGTCTCATAACATAAAATTTTTAATTTTTTTTTTGGTAGAATTTAAAGTTATTTTGTGTTTATATTTTTTGTAAAAGGAATTAACAAAATAGAGTGTTAATTCAAAATTGGAACCGAAATAACATTTTCGTTGTTTAATTATTAGTATTAGCGCAAGTTGCGCAAGCTAGCGCAAAAATTTAGCAGCACATTGATTGATGATATACTTTAGGTAATACTACTGTCCAGCAGTAATGATAAATGTATGATAGACACTTAACCAGATAGATAAAAAAAGACTCATTTTAAATTACAAATATCAAAACAATCAAGAAAATCAAATAATTTTAACATAACACAATTTTATAAATTTGGAAACATTAAAAGGTTCATAAATTCGCATCGAAGATGAAAACTTACTTTAGAGAAGTTAATCCTAACTCTAGCACTTCGTCTTCAGATCGTTGCCTGTCATAGAGACAGTATTAATCCTAACTCTAGCACTTGGTCTTCAAGATCGTCGTCTTCTTGATGTTTGAGTAGCGGCGCTTCTCAACTTCATTAGGGTTGGAATAAGAGACATCAACAGTTGCATCGGAGATAAAATATAATTTTAGGTCAAATTAGGACTTGAGGCTTATGAGACATGGACTTAGGCATTAATCTTGAACTATTAATGGGTTGTAAATAATGTTGTTACGGGAGTCGATCTTTATCGAGTTCTAGACTCGTTAGTTAAGTAGACATTATTACTAGTAGTTTGCCTTAGTATTAGCGCACAAGTGCGCAAAGATTATCAGGTGCGCACAAGTGCGCAAAGATTATCAGGTGCGCACAAGCTGAATGCGTTACATCAAATAGTTCATGCATGACTTCCATTATACTACTTCACTACTAGTCCACTGATAAATGTATCATCATGATTCATGTGTTTCATTTCACTGATCAGAGACTTAACCAGATAGATAGATCAAAACATATATTGTCAAAACTACATTTACTTGCTAAACTTCAAAAGATTTAATCAAAGTTGTGAAATAAAACTATCTATTGCAGCAGCTATTCTAGCTTTAATTAACGGAACCTGAGCACGAAGTTCCACTGATGATGAATTCTTGCAGATCTGCAAGCTCTCTTTCAAAGCTCCAACATACTCTTCAAACTGCACAAGACTAGCTTCTAATAGATCTACAGGATTGGAAGTTCCTCCAACAGATTCCACCAAACTGGCATCATTCTGACTAGATACATTCATCCCATGTTCTACCAATCCCACACGGCCTACGGATGGACCCGTCTCATCAAGACAATCATTAGACATGTTTGCAGCTGCAGAGCATGCTCTATTTTCCGGTTGTTTCAGAATTGATTCGCTTCGTTTTCCTATCTTAAGAGAGGAACCGAAACCAGGGGGGACATCAACACTCTTTGGATTGAAACCAGGTGGAGTCTCCAGAACTTTAACTGCCCCTGAATTTGAACTGCTTTCAGCCACATCCTTCCGAATTATAGTGTGGCCTGTAGTATTGAACATGTACTCAAAACCGGGCGGAATCTCAGGAATGTCTTCTATTATTGCCGGTGGTGTAGAACTGCAACCGACGTTCTCCCTTGGACTTACGGGCACTGTTAGCGCAGTCTCAGGGCTCACATCAGCACCGCAACCAGGACCTCTCTTACGTTTTTTCAAACCAGGCGAAAAAGGAGTCGACAGACATAAAACTGTGTACCTCCACCACTGAGCATACGCCCTAGTCCAGTCTCCTTGATAAAGCCTTGCAGGAACATACAGTCTCTCATCATTATACATATCAGCAGTCGCATTAGGCTCCCTAGGAACCCATCCTGGGATATCCTGATCATAACCGAACTGCATACAAACCCTGTGCGGATTATATGATTCCACACAGTCCTCCATTCCCACCAGCATACACGCCCTCAAACACCTCAAGAAAGACTTGAACTCATCCCCTAAACCATCATCACACTGAAGCCGTTCCTCATTCTCCATATAAAAAGATGGAATGGACCAACCATCCAACTCCAAAGTATACGGCCTCCATACGAATGTATCTCCAGCCGAGATGATGGTAGGCCGTAGATTCCCAATATCAATCCCTTTCCTCTCGCTCCACCGAGCCAACCTAACATCTTTCCTGCCAAGAACATTATAAGCCTTGGGGCGTAATGTTGGCAGTCTCTCCCAAGCCCAAGCTTGCACAAGCTGGAACGGTGACCACAAATTCACATCCAACAAATCCAATCTAGTTGATGACACCATAGACTCTTTCGCAAAGCGCAAATCGCGATATATACTCGCCAAAACAGCGGGAGCAAGAGCTAACCGTCTCCCTCTAGCTAAATGAATTGCAATCGGAAAAACACGATTATTAATCTTCCCATCACTTGGAAATACAAACCTGGACAACCATAATTAAGATGAATCAATTCATAAAAAAGAAAGACTTCCCATAGTGCAATCATAGTGCAAGAAAACAACATACCTGGACAACCATAGTGCAAGAAAGGCCTCATGTTCAAAGTGAATATCACTTTTCCTGTAACAAAGCAACCAACCAGAGTATGTATCACTTCCTTTATCATTGCGTTTAACACTCTTGAGAAGCAGACAAGCATTCTCCAACACATGGCATATTCGAACATCTTCACTATCTTCCAGAGGAAATGAAACAGGGTCATGACCAAGAACAGGGAAACCACCTAAAACCAACATATCCTCCAGAGTGATAGTAGCTTCACCCCATGGGAATATGAAAGTGTTGGTTTTTGGACACCATCTCTCCGCAATGACTGTAATCAGGTCATTATTCCTTGGAAACCGAAGCGTCGACGCCTTTATAGCATCATAGATCCCAACCTGTTTCCACACACATTCGTAAGCAAACTCCATCTCGGTAACCCACTCCCGCCAATTGGCTATATGATCAGGCCATCCATTGAGATGAAGCTTTAAAGGCCAATTGGGTGGTGAAGGGTTTAGGTCAGGGAATTCCAGAGTTGGTAACTCTTTCATTGTAGAAACAGTGGGTTTGAGAAAGTGGGCTACTCTGTGAGTTTCTTGGCAGCCGCCTGTGTATGGAACCATAAACTCTCTTCTTTCTTCGATTGATGTTACTGTGTTTGGGGAGTTTGATGATTCAGCCATTTTGTGAGTGTGAAGAGCGGAGACAAGACAGAACTTTCACCTGTTTTGGCAAAAAATGGAAGAAAAAAACACACAAATGTAATTCAAACTTGTAAAATTACCCACGCAAACCCATATCAATTGATCGCAATTAACGTGTTGCAACTTCTTTGATCGCAATTAATATGAATCTTATTCGCAAATAGTAAAAAATGTCTCGGTGCAAAGGTGCGATGTGATTATTTTTACGGTCTTTAAGAAGATAGTGGATAATGGTAGAGTTCAATCAACTACTAGTAGCAAAATAACGTACGTATTACATTATCAATAACATTGATTCACAAGTTACAAAGTATTGTACTATTGTGTGACACTATTTGTATTTAAATTTAAAATATATTAAAATATATGATACAATGTTCTTAAGATAGATGTTACTGTATAATAACTAAAAACACATGTGGTTAATTAATTAACAAAACGTATTTTTTTTAATTAAAATATTTTTGTTTTTAAGTAATTAAACACCCTAGGTTTTTTTAATAACCCCTAAATCGTCTACCAGGAAACATGTTCTTTCACAAATCTAGTAAAAATTGAAAATGTTGTATAAATCAAGCATGTTGATATAGTTTTTTTTTTTTTTTGGAAACGGAGCATGTTGATATAGTAAATAGCTGGTAAAACTACAATCGTGACCTAGTTGTCAATCATGGATTTCACAACAATCAACATTCATGGTGAATTTGTAAAATTTATTTCAATTATCATCATATATACTCCATCATTTTGTCAAATTATAAACGCATTCGCCATCCTATCTAGGTATGTGAATCAAACCAATCAATTTTACAACAACAAATATAGTTGCGACGTAATCGAAAAGATTCATTAACTCACAAATCTCATTTTGTAAATTCAAACACCTGAACTCGACATCATATTCCATACATCAAGTATGAATCAACGGTACCGTATGAATCAAATCAATCAATCTGGCAACAACAAACATCGTTGTGACATAATCGAACAAACTCATTAAGTTACAAATCTCGACACAATCATGACAATCAAACAATTTTAACATAACACAATCTTATAAATCTAGAAACAGTAAAAAGATCCTGAACTCGCGCCGAAGATGAAAACATACCTTAGAGACGTTAACCTAACTCTATAGCACTCCGTCTTCAAGATCGTTGCCTTCCTAATGTTTGAGTGGCGGCGCCTCTCGACAATGTTAGGGTTAGAATAAGGGCATCGACAGTTGCATCGAAAATATAAGTTTAGGTTCAATTAGGACATGGGCTTATGATACTTGGGATTGGGCTTTGTGTTGATCTTGGGCTATCATTGGGTTGTAATGGTGATGTTTATGTGAGTCGATCCCTATTGAATACTCGATAAGGTTTTCGAGCCTAAAATTATGCTCATTTCATTAACAAACCTAGCTCGGCTCAATAAATATTCGTCTGATCGTCTCGGCTCGGCAAACCAACATACCCAATAGTATAGCCCACCTTTTCAAGCCCACCAGTCCGTTTTTTGCCCAATATAGTCCAATAATAAATTATTGGCTTGAATTGTTTATATTCGATTTTTATTAGTCTTTGATAAATTTATGATTTGTGATATTGATGTGTAATGTATAATATTAATTTTGTAATTTTAACAACTTATTTTATATTTTAATTTTTTTTTAAATTTATCATAAGCTCCGATTTGGAGCTTTTTTACAGCTCCAATCGGAGCTTAATAAGCTCCAAATCAGAGCTTTTTAAAGCTTCGATTGGAGCTTCAAACAACTCCAATCGGAGCTGTGAAAAGCTCCAATTGGAGCTTAATTTCCGATACCTTCGGCACCGAAAAAATTTTGGTGCCGGAGCTTGAAGAAGATGGTGTTTGAGAAAAACAGAAAGAGAAAAATAAAAGTAATAAAAGAAAGAAGAAAATAAAATTAAAGGATGAAAGACAAAGAAAAAAAAATATGATGAAGACTTGTTTGGGGAGGTGATTTTTAAGAAATTGTGTAACTTGATCAACTCGAATGTGGGTAAAAGTTAATAGTTGAACTAGCACGGGGAAAAATGAAAAGTCATCCACTAATTATGAAAATTTCTCTACATTAAATGAAAGGCATGCTTAAAATCAAATAAATGTGAATTGAACAGGAAATCCAAATACTCCCAAATTATAGACAACACTGGACTTGCAAAAACTCCACGTTCCACCTGGGGAGAAATCTCTATTCTCTGATCTGCGGTACAACCACTTTATAGTCAATCTAGAAAGAATACACATGCTCCAAAATGGCATTTCGCTAAACCACTCGCTTGGATGTGGAGGTATTAGTATGACCTAAACCACTCATCTGTTTTTTGGATTCTATACGTTTACTTTTGCATCGAAGTTTTAGGAGATTTATATAAGAGTGTAGTATGTTGGTTTAATGGCATAACTCACAATAAAGTTGTGAGATAAAGATTTGCCAAAAATGAAAACGTATAAAATCCAGAAAAACGGACGAAAATGGAATACGTATAGAATTCAGAAAAACAGATGAGTACGAAATTGTCGTGCATCCCTTACCGTATGAATAGATACGACAGATTATATGAGGAAAGGAAACAGGAGGCTCTCATTATAGACTAAAACAGAAAACAAAAAAATTTGTCATAAGCTTCTTTTCCTTTCAGAATTGCGTGCTGTTTTCATTAGATAATCTCCTGAGGTAGAAAGAAAGCAATCAACATTTAAGCCCCATGACCAACCTGCGTTCGAAAGTTTGTTTCACTCATATACACATAGTAAATGAAGCTTCCTCCACCTAGTGGAAAATGAAACATACACCCAAACAAGCATGTGTTTCACAGTTATGCCCAGAAAATATTTCCGATCTGCCAGCCTGCAGGCTCTAGGATTCTAATGAACGTGGTATTTTGATCTGCATACAACCAGTTGCTCCTCCCCCTGAAATTTGCAATTCTTTCTAAAAAAAAACAAATTTTACATTTTAACCCCCTAAAAAATTACAATTTTATATTTTGACCCCCTAAAAATTATAATTTTATATTTTGACCCCCTGAAAATTACAACTACCTACATTGGCCACTGCGTACAACTAGATTACCATGTTTAATCGAGAAGCCAAAGACGTGCGCCAATTACAATTCCCCATCCTTGCCCATTAGTAAAACAAAATGAAAGATAAGATCTAGTAGGACTCTAGGTCCTGTTAGTAAAATATTCCTCAAAGTTCTGGGACATAGCTTTCCACTTGAATCCAAAAGGCTGACATTTTCTACCTTGTCCAACCATTAACAGCATTTTATAATCCACACGAAGCAACGTGTTTGCTGGGGTGTTGGAGAACTACTCAACTACCTAGTAAGAAATTTAGCAATGACTAAAGATCATGCCTGTGTTAACTTTTCAGCTTTTACAACCCAGTCCAAAATTAGCACAAATGTCAGTGGCAAGTGGCAACTAACCGAATCCTCTAGTAATTGAGAAAAAAAATGTCTAAAGAAGTCGTAAAGTAGCACCACGGCTACCACTTACTGATAGGTAACCTTAATAAGAAACAAAAACCCTCAACCTGAACAGCACCGAGTTTCTATACACCGAAGACACCTCACATGCACCAAATGCATAGTCAAAACTTTGAACTTGTAGCTGTGAAGCCTTCATTTTAGTACTCACATGACTAGTGAAAGAAGATTAGTAACTGGCAGGGGCGAAGCCAGAAATTTGACTCAACCCGTACTAATTTAAATCACTTTAAATTTTATGATCTCCTTAAAAGCCGTTTTAACGATTTTTGTGCATTTTATATTGCCTTAAGCATACAAAATTAGTATAGTTCAAAATAAATTAGTAAACTTACGATAAATATAATATAAAAATTTATAAAAAGTGAATATAGATTAAAGAATAATTAATTAGAAGTAAACTAAACTCTTCAAAATTCCAATATGACATGTGCTATACATGTATTCCAATCCAAAATCATCAAAGGTCAATCTAGAAATTAAGTATGCTACATACTATTTTTTTTTTCCCTTTTTCATGCTCCCTTCGCCCCTGGTTACTGGTAGGTCAAAATGATGATCAACAACTAGAGTCGACTCTTATTCAAAGAAAAACAGAAAAGAAAATTTATAAGTGCAGTTTGATCAGACAGATCTTCATGTGTGGGAAATTTTGCTGTTAAGGCTACTGAGTTACCTTTCTATCTTTTAAAATGATACATTCTGTATTATTTGCAGAGAAATATTCATCATATCTAGGCTGAAGTGTGGCCGTTGTAAGAGATTTTTTAACTAAGCCACCAACTTTCTCCACTATTAGCTTCATCAGTGCAGCAGCTTCATCACTTGGTCCCTGTCCTTCAAACTATCTTCTCTTTGCGCAACAATTCAGCATGTCTGGTAAAATGGAATAATAAAAAGGCCAAGGTAAGAAAGTGAAGATGTCAAGTGATAACAAGTATGCACAGATCCTCTAATCTGGTCAAGCATAAGCACTTGTATTTGAAATGAGATGTTAAACTTAACCCTCATCACGTTGTGCGCATCTTTAGCATTCTCAATGCCATAGCTATGGCGGCTCCAAAATCGTTCATTTTCTCATATAATGTTACCATATCCTCTAATCCAGTGTCAACAATACCAGGATCCACACCTTCCTTATCAAAAAGCCTCACGGCAAGTTTCATATGCTTCTTGGCCTCAGAAAATTTCTCCATACCAAAAAGGGCTTTCGCTATGGAAATATATGCAATAGCGAGTCGGCCTTCATCATCAACAGCAGCAGCATTTAAAAGTAAAAACCACCCCCTTGAGTACATCAACAACTTCCTGGTACCTACCCAAGTGCACCAACATGTCGCCATACTCGATCTTTGCTTTGATAAAGACATCCACACAACTTGTTTCTTTCTCAAACACACTCTGCTAGTTGATTTTGCTCAATTGCCTTCTGGTAGTCCTCTAACATATGCAACGAAACAGCTTTTGAATATAACCAGACTTCAAACATATGCAACGTATTCATTCTATACCACATCCTTCTCATCAGCACCACACTTTGCTTTTGTCCGGTGAATATAACCAGACTTCAAACATATGCAACGTATTCATTCTATACCACATCCTTCTCATCAGCACCACACTTTGCTTCTGTCCGGTTACTGCAGTTGCGTATAAATACAAGCAGAAAAGCAAATGCAGCAGTTCCAAATTTGGCCTATGCTTTCGCAACCCCCACAACCACAAAAGTGCAAAGTGTGTATGATGGGTGTTGTAGAACCAACTACTTTGGATACTTACAAGTTGAAAGAGAAATGCTACGTTCGGTGAGTGCGATCTAAAATTGAAAAAGATAACAAAACAAGAGGATTTTTAACTTGAAATCAAGCAAAATACGAAGTATATCATTAACAACATCCTAAATCATCAAAATAACATCATACTACAGTACTAGATAGAGTTTATGCTACAATACTAGATAGAGTTTAGTACCCAAAAGACCAGCTGAACATAAATTACAACAAGAGCAGTAGAGTAGATAGAGCTTATGCTACAATACTCTGCGGTTTTCTGGACAAAGTTCACCTGATCAAGTCCTACATTAATATGTCGAAACCTTCACTACTATGATGACTTAATTAAACTTGCAATAACTCCGATACGCTTGCACTGAAAACTTCATCGTCATTGTATTGAGTCGAATACCTTCAGATGTGCTGCTAGTCTACTACCTTCTTGCTTAAAATTCAATACCTAGAAGATGGCTGCCATAATCAAAGAACAAGGTTTAATAAACAGCAGTCAGCAGAAACATAATTCAAGCTTAAGATTACACCAACGAGTGATGCCATAACTAAGAAGAAACATAATTCGGTCCAACTTATACATGTCTGATCAGTTCAGTGCGAAAAGTATATTCAGATAATTAAATGGTTGAGAAAGATAACTTCCAATCAGCAATAAAGTGGATATCTCAGAAAGATAATACATTAACCGAAAGTCGTGCTTAAAAAGTGAACAGGACGGGACATCCAAATACCACAAATTATAGTCAACACTGAGATCTGCAAGAACTCCACATTCCAAATGCTGCAAATGGTATTCCACTAAACCACTTACTCAGATGCGGAGGACTTAGTACCACCTATAATAAAAGAGCAATCACTTTTTTCCTACAAAGTTGCCGTGCATCCTCAAAAACACCTCTACCCCATAAAATTGGATCAGACAAGAAACTAAAGTAGGATATGTAATTACACATTAAATATTTAATGCAGGAGGCGGCTTTCATTAGAACTAAGACAGATAACAGTAAACATTTCTCATAAGCTTATTTTTCTTTCAATATTCTGTGAAGTTTTCATTAGATAAATCCCTCAGCTAGAAAGAAAGCACTAGACATTTCAGCCCCATGACCAATATACTTGAGATCCAGTGGAAAATGAAATCTACACCCAAACACGCATGTACTTCATTGTTATGTCCAGAAAATATTTCCTATCTGCCTGCCAAGTTGAAGGATTGCTAGAGAACAGAACATGTTATTATGATCTGTATACAACTAGATTACAAAGTTGAACAGAGAGCTGACTCTTATTCAAAGGAAAAGTGAAAAGAAAAAGTTATAAGTGCAGATATATATCAGACAATTCTTCGTGTGTGGGAAATTTGGCCATTAAGATTACTGACTTACATTTCTATGTTTTGAATTGATAGACTATGTATTCTTTGGTGCATCCGTTGTAGGAGAATCTTCAACTAAAATACCAATGTCCTCCTTTATTAGCTGCAGCAGTGCAAAAGCTTCATCCAGTTCATCTTCCTCAATTGGTCCCTGTCCTTCAACTACCTTCTCTTTGCGCAATATCAGTTCAGCATGCCTGGGAAAAATGAAATAATAAAAAGGTATGAATGTCAAGATGTCAAGTGACAACAATGTTGTATAACAGCCACTTTTTTATAACAACATCAAACTTAACCATCAATTTGTTTTTCTAGCACTGATCATTAGTGAAATGAGATATTAAACATTGACCAAACAACTAGACACTTCATTTTGTCAAATCACACAAGCTGTAAATTTTACCTTGTCGAATACTCTCTGAGGATCTCCTGGGGTATATTGGACATAGTTAGCAATCTCAACATCATAGATATGGCGGTGTCAAAATCCTTCATTTCTTCATATAAATATGCCATACGCCCTAACCAAGTGGCAACAGTACCAGGATCCATACGTTTCTTATCGAACACCCTCAGGGCAAGTTTCATATAATTCTTGGCATCAGCAAATTTCCCAAGGCGAACAAAGGCCTTCGCCATGAAAACAAATGCAACAGCTTGTTCGCATTCATTACCAGCCGCATCAGAAACCACTTCCTTCAGTACATCAAGTGCTTCCTCGTTCCTGCCCAAGCGCATCAACATGTCGCTAATGCTCATCAAGTACTCCCCACAATCCTCTTCTCCCTTCAACACATTGTGTGCTAGTTGATATTGCTCAATTACCTTCTCGTATTCCTCTAAACCAGTATAAATAAATCCAAGATTCCTTCTAAGTCGCGCAACCTCCACGGAATCCTGCCCGAAATGTTTGGTGTATAGTTCGACGGCTCTCAAACAAAAGGGCAGAGCTTCCTTATTCTTCTCCACCACAATGTAGGCACTAGAAACATCCTTAACGGACTCGGCGACCTCCAAACAGTCTTTCTCGAAGATCTTCTCCTTAACCTCCAGAATCTTCGTCAAATGAGCAACCACCTCCTCTTTCCTCTCCATCACTACCTTAAGCTTAAACAGCTCAATCTCGGTCACAAGTATGCCAGGCAAAACTTCCTCAGCAGGACAAGACTTATCAAGCTCTAGCTTACTCAAATTCCGAATAGACCAATTCAAGTAACTCAAACTCTCCTCAAACCTACCCAACTCACAACAAGCTTTACCCAAAATAGTTAAAACATTAGCCATAATCATAGACCAGGGCTGAATATCAGGGCCAAAATCCTTAGTGTACTCTTTTTCAGTTTCAATTAGGGTTTTCAAAGCCCTCTTACCGAATGAGAGTGCCTTCTCAGGATCCTTGCCTTCAGAGGAGAACTGCTGGGCCAATGTCCAACACTCCATGCCTAGTAGACTCTCAGGGAACAATTTCTCCAACTTGTGGAACACTTTGAGCATTTCCTTGGCTGATTTGGCGGATTCAAAAGCTTTCATGAGATCGGATCTTCTTCGATCCAATTTAGCATTTCCAATTTCACTCATCATGATGAATTCACGAATATTGAGCTAATTAAGGGAGAATTGATTGATATCGAGAGAAAATGTATGGGTGAGAAATGTGAATGGTGTTCGGATCGATCGGATGAACTGGTGGAAAAGAAAGTGGCGAGGAGAAAATTAAGCAGAAAGTGAAAAAGGTTTAGTCTAGGGTTTTGAATCTGCCATTTTTACTTGGATGAAAATTGCATTTGTCGTTGCAGCAGAAACTAGAAAGTGAAGTGAAAGGGAACACGTGTCCTCAATTCGTAAGCACCCACTAGCCCACTACATGCACGATTGTAAGCTCAGAAAACGTTGATTTGTTTCACCTTTGAACCTAGTCTTTAAATTCATATTACTACATGCTCCCTTCGACTTTTAATAATTTAATAATTGCCATTTTGGCCTTTTTAATACCTAAAATATATTTGTCGTTTTATATTTATTTTTTTTAAATTCATCATAATTAATACATTTTGTTGAATTCTATGTCATTTAGAAGTTTCCTATTGGATGAATTATGAATTATCATATTTACTTGTAATTATTGCAGTATATTTATAAAATTAATAAATTGAATGAGAAATATTAAAATGTGTGAAAATTCTTAAAAAAACAATTAAGAAAAAAAGAGGGAGTAAAAATTTTAATTTAATTGAAGAATAAAGAATAAAGAATAGTAAATGTAATGTTAATTTTAATTGAAGAATAAATTAATTTCTTTTCTAATTAAAAAAATAACTAATAAAGTTTGGTAAAGTTTTAAATGGATATGTGTTATAAGGGTATAATATTTCTAAAAATTGCAAATAAATCAAATGGTTCAAATTCAAAGAGATGCACGAAATAACAAAATGAGCCAACTCCAATTAATAGTGTAGAGATAGAGAGAGTATCTAGACAATTTTACTCAACGAGATATACGAAATGACAAAATGAGGCAATTTCAACGGGTATCTCGTCAATAATAGTATCAATTATCAACTATACATTGGTAGTAACAACTTTTCATTTGATATTCCTACTCTTTTAAATATTATTACAATTAAATACACTCGGCTTTTGGTTAAATAGACCAATTTACCCTTTATTTTTCTTATTAAATTATCTTTGAAAATGCAAGTTTTGATCAACTGATTAAACGTTTAATTCAAGAGTAAGTATATAAAGGGCTAGATATTTCCTATATGGTAGGAAATGTCATGTTCAACCAATATCCGGTCAGCCTAGTCAAACTAGTTTTAGAAACTGTTCTTTTCGTCTGAATAGAACTGAACTTAACTGAATTAAATTTATTTGTAGTATAAAATACAACTAACAATACTCAACATAACAGTATTGAACTGAATGGAACTGAACAGAACTGAACTGAACTGAAATAATGAGTTTTCATACGAAGAGAACAGATCATTAGTATAAATAGTCAAATTTTATACATTCTACCCATTTTGCTCTCTCTATTGAATGGAATTTTATGGATGATTCGTATTTTCTGTTTGATTTGTGAATATGTTTGGGTTAGATGGTTAATTATAAAATGTTTCTTCAATTGACCATTGTTTGGGTGATTCCGGTCCGTTTCTCTATTTTTGATATGTTTCGATGACTAATTATATGGTTAATAAGTTGCTTCAATTGGATGATTAGATGGTTAATATTTGCACTCTCGTTGTTGAAAACACTTCATCCTCATTCCAACAATGAGGTATTAATGTGATCGGCGGTTTTGATGTAGTTATTATTATTATGGTGTGGTTATAAGATTTTTTGTTGTGGTTTTAAGAACTTGTGCTAACGTTTTAAACATCATTTATATACTGCCGTGTTATAGTTTTAAGAAATTTTAGTGTGGTTTTGATTTCTGATGTTGAGGTTTAAAAAAATATATACTGTGTTGGGTTTGTCCATTGTATGGTTTTAAGGGAACATGATGTGGTTATAAGTATTTTTGTTGTGGTTTTAAGAACTCTTGTTAAATTTCTAACCATCCTTGATATATTGTTTTGTTATAGTTTTAAGAGGTTTTGGTGTAGTTTTAATTCCTATTGTTGTGGTTTTAAGAAATATATAATGCTACTGTGTTGGATTTGTCAATTGTATGATTTTAAAGGGACATGGTGTGGTTATGAGTTTCTTTGTTGTAGTTTTAAAAACTAGTGTTATGGTTTTAATTATTCTTGATATTGTTTTTAGCTTCAGTTGCATGTTAATGACGTGTTATACTTTTAATACATTTTGGTGTAATTTTAATTCCTGATGTTGTGGTTTTAATAAAGGGCTAATTACTGCTTAGTCATAAACCCAATACTTTCCTAAACATTAATCATACATGAAAATATTTCTACATATTAGTCATTAAATATGTAGTGATTATATTAACCTTCACTAAATTTAGCAGAAATAATATGTGATGGTAGATTCCTAGTTTTAGATGAATTGTACGTTCTCTGATTCAAGCATCTAACTTAAACTCTCTCTATTATTAGCTCAAAGTTATTTAAACTCAAGCAACTTATCAAAATGAGAATAATCGGACGAATTGAACCAAGCATCCAGTCCAATGTATACCAAGCAAGCATCAAATCTTCCCCAAGCATCTTTTGAATTTTGGTCATAGCATCTTCATGCAAGTATGAAGCATCCATCGATAAGTGTGATGGTGATGCTTGTTAATGTTTAGCAATTTTACTGATTAATAAAATACGTAAAAAAAAAAAAAAGTAGGATAGTTGGAGAAAATTTAGGAGAATAGCTAAACATATTATGCTAAAATTAGTAGAATGACTAATTTGTAATAATTATTTGACTAAATTGCAAAAAGTTTTTTAAATTAAACTAATTTGATATAAATTATTAAAATATGACTAATTTATAATAAATCCTTTAAGAAAATATATAAGGATACTGCGTTGTTTGTCCATTATATGGTTTTAATGGAACATGATATGTTATAAGTATATTTGTTGTTATTTTAAGAACTCGTATTAAGATCCTGAGCATAACGAAAACTTTCAATGGTAACAACTTAAAACCATACCAAAACCCCCCTAAAACTACACCAAATAACGTTAAAACCATAATCGTAACTTTCAATACTGACAACTTAAAACTACACCATAACCTCTTAAAACCATATCGTGAATGGTTTGACAGACAGGACATACAAAGTAAGTTAAAAACCAGGTATTTTTATTGATTTAGGAAAGGCTCACTAGTTTACTCTTCTTCTTCCTCATAAAAAATGTAATATTAAAAATTAAAAAAAATTCCGGGATATGAATTTCATTTTTTCCGATGTGCACTTCTTTGTTCTCATGGATTTCTTCTGCTCTGTAGTTTGCATTGGTAATTCATAGTCCCTCACTCCCAAAGCAATCTTTCAAATTGATATAATTTCATTTTTTTATGTACTGCTTTTAAATTTTAACTACAAAGTATTCTTAAATTATAATAATAAAATATTGAATAAAATTTATAATAAAATTTTTAGGACGTAAAGTTCCATTAATAATTTTGATAATTTGTAATCAAATTTAAAATTGTTAGAGCGTGAAAAATGAAAATGGTGCAACTGAGGGAGTAGATGTTTTGCATTGATTCTTCTAAAATTTGCATACCGCTCAATAAAATACTTCAGCTGGTACTAGCTACTACTTCACAAACTACAGTAAAATACTCTATGAGCTTTAATTAGTTTCAAGCTACAAGTAGGCTTCGAGTCTTTTTCAAATTCAATATTTAGATGTATCCATAATTTCAAAATTTTCAAGTTATAATGCAACATAGTGACAGATCAGTACAGATATGTCGTATGCATATGAAATATGATAGATACACCCTGAGATGAAAATTACTTGGTTACTATTCAACATGAAAAGCTAAATATAGCAGGCAGGACATCAGAAATTATAATCAGATCAGTAAAGGATCTTTCTTTAGCACAACATAAGCAGAAGCAGTATCATAATCGCCAACAAATCAGATGGAACACGCAAATCCCACCAGTACCTACCTTGATTAAGTAAATCAAAAAACATCTACTCTGAGTCCCCCGATTCCTTTTAAATCTTTGCTATTGCAGTCACAATATAAATTACCTTTTCGTGCAAGCAAAACACCTTATGTGACTCATCGCGGAGAATCTCCCAACAGAAATTAGCTCTCTGCTTAATGTCAACAAAACGAAAAAGAGATTTGACTGGGACAAAATAGCTTTTGAATGTAATCAGACTTCAACATATGCAATGTATTCAATCAAATACAACAATTTGCTCATCAGCATCACATTTGGCTTCTGTCTGGTTACTGTACGTATAAAATATAAATACAAACAGAAAAGCAAATGCAGCTGTTCCAAATTTTTGCCTATGCTTCCTAACCCCCACAACCACAAAAGTGCAAGTGTATGACTAGGTGTTGTAGAACCACCAACTATTTCAAGTCAAAAGAGAAATGCTTCTGCGAGTGCAATCTAAAATTTAAAGATAACAAAACAAGAGCATTCTTTAACATGAAATCAGGCAAAACAGATCACTTGCAACATCCTAAATCCAACCATCAAAATAACAGCATACTACATTACTAGATAAGAGTTTGGTACCCAAAAGACCAGATGAACATAGGTCATCTGCAGTTAAAGTAGATACGAAATAGTAATATCTTCGGCTGTTTTCTAGGACATCGTTCACCAAATCAAGTTCTATTTTAACAATACGCGGAAACTTTTACTACCATCATTACTTAATTAGCCTTACAATAACTCTGATACCCTTGCACAAAAATCTTCATTGTCTTTGGACTGAGGTGAATATATTCAGATGTGCTAGTACCTTCTTGACATTCAATGGCTAGAGGATGGCTGCAAGCTGCCATAAACAAAGAAGGTTCTTATATAAGATATTCATATCTTGTGATAATAAAATTATGAACACAATGGGGTATTGACCAATTCAAGCTTAAGCCCTTTGCAGACGTTGAATTAACATCAAAACCAACCGGTTATGCCAAAACTAAACAAACATAATTTGGCATGTAAACGTCAATTGAAGCAATGCCTTCATTGATTTCCCCTTGGTTTCACATTGAATCCATTCCAATTCATGTATAAATTTAGTGGGTTGGTGTCATTTGAGTGTTTACCATTTCATATATCAAATTATTTATTTATCGTATCATTTTTTTTCCAAATGAACTCTCACCCTCCACCGTCGTTCAGGAAAGGGTCAAGGCAAGGATCTCCTTCTATTTACCGTTTTTAAGATTTGCACGGGGAACATTCATCAAGTACAATATAGAAAGAATCGCTTTTCACCCCGGGAGTCTCCGGTCAAAAGCTAGGAGGACTTGTTTTGGCTAGAGCCGCGCCTATGCCCCGGCGTTAGCATAAATGAAGTATTGTTGGCGGAATCATCTTTGTGACAGTAGTGACCACTCCGATCCTTGTACCACTCGACCGGCCTCTTACCTGCAAATAGATATCATTCACAAGATCTTTCTCAATCCAAATAGGAAGCAAAATTGGAGATACATTGATAGAAAACTTTAATTTTTCGTAGTTTCAATCATATGATGAAGTATTTTATATTATTAATATGATAGTTCATACCTACCGCAAAGACAAAAATAAATTGCATTAGACGGTGCAATTTTATGCCATGTGGGTGTGTTGAACAACTTTGTAAATAGTTAAGATTTAAGAATTAGATACGCATAACAGACACACTTCGATTCATTGTGGGCAAATTTTCACGAAATTAATTAAGAACACAACTAAGGTATAAGACTAACCCCAGTAACCTTATGATTTATAGTCTATTTGGTTTACTTTCAATATATCAAATTGTATTAGAGAAAAATTAATTTATTAGACATTTTAATACATATTAAGTAGTAAAATAAATTAAAAAATTAAAAACAAAACTAGTCGCATCAAAGCCATATCTTATCCATATTGTTCTGAAAATTCGTATTTCCGTATCCTTATCATATGATACACCCTGAGATGAACATTACTCGAATTTTCCTTGCACAACAGGCTCCCATAGTCCCATAGATCCCTATTCGACACCAAAAACGAAATGCTACAAGGATCTTTCTTTAGATGTATCTTGAGTCTCCGATTGCTTTTAAATCTTTGCCATTGGCCCATTGCAATCACTAAATTACATTTTTCTTCCAAGCAAAACACCTTGATTTAACTTATCGCGGAGAATATTCATTCCTCACCATCCTTGGGCCATCCCAATAGAAATAGCTTTCTACTGTGAAGCACTACTACTTGATATCAACAAAACCAAAAAAAAAAAAACATTCGACTGGGATGAAACAGCTTTTGAATGTAACCAGACATCAAACATATGAAACGTATTCAATTGAATACCACAGCCTTCTCATCAGCATCACACTTTGCTTTTGTCCAGTTACAGCGGTTGCGTATAATAACAAGTAGAAAAGCATATGCAGCTGTTTTGATTTTTGCCTATGCTTTCCTAACCCCAGCAGGCCACAACCACAAAAGTGCAAGTGTATGATGACAGGGTGCTGTAGAAATGCTTAGAAGTCGAAAGAGAAATGCTACGTTCTGTGATTGCAATCTAAAAGTGAAAGATAACAAAACCAGAGGATTCTTTAACATGAAATCAGCCAAAATAGATCACTTGCAATATCCTAAATCAAACCATCAAAATAACAACATGCTACATTACTAGGTAAGAGCTTGGTACCCAAAAGACCTGAACATAAGATCACCATATCACCAGCAGAGCAATAGAGTAGATACGAACTAGAAATATCCAGCTGTTTTCTAGGAAAAAGTTCACGAGATAAAGTTCTATAAATATGTGGAACTCTTACTATGATGATTATCTAATTAACTTTACAATAACAACTTTACCCTTGCACAGAAACCTTCCTTGTCTTTGGATTGAGGCAAATACCTTCATATGTGCTGCTACCTTCTTGTTTGAAATTCAATGGCTAGAGGATGGCTGCCATAACCAAAGAATAAGGTTTAATAAATAGCAGTCAGCAGAAGCATAATTCAAGCGTAAGATTACATCAACCATTGCTGCCATAACTACGAAGGAACATAAACTTATACATGTCTGATCAGTTCAGTAAGAACAGTACAATTCAGATAATGCAATGGTTGAGAAAGGGAACTTCCAATAAGAAATGAAGTGGATATATCGAAAGATAATACATTAACCGAAAGGCATGCTTCAAACGTGAACAGAACAGGAATTCCAAATACTCCAAATTATAGTCAACACTGAGACTTACAAAAACTCCACATTCCAATGCCCCAAATGGTATTTCACTAAACCACTTACTCGGATGCAGAGGTATTAGTATAACCTATAATAAAAGAGCAATCACGATTTCCTACAAAGTTGTCATGCATCCTTAAAAACACCTCTACCCCGTAAAATTGGACCTGACAAGTAGCTAAAGTAAGATACAGTAATTACACATAAGATGCAGTATGAATAAATATGAGACATGAAGAGAGGAAAGGGGAAGCAGGAGGCCTTCAGTAGAACTAAAACAGAAAACAGTAAACATTTGTCATAAGCTTTTTTTTTTTCAGTGTTCTGTGCTGTTTCAATTTGATTATCTCCTTACGTAGAATTAAAATAATCAACATTTCAGCCCCATGACAAACATACTTGTGCAAGTTTATTTCACTGATATACAGATAGTTAAAGGAGCTTTCTCCACCAGTGGAAAGTGAAATGTGCACCCAAAAAAGCATGTATTTCATAGTTATGCCCGAAAAATATTTCCTATCTGCCTGCCAGGTTATAGGATTACAGAACAGAACATGGTATTTTGATCTGTATATACCAAGTTGAACTGTGAAGCCAAAGAAGTGAGAAACAAGATTAATTACTGGTAGATCAAAATGAGGGGTAAACTTGAGCTGACTCTTATTCAAAGAAAAAGTTATAAGTGCAGATAGATCACACAGTTGACAGATTCTGTATTTTGAATTACCTTTCTATCTTTTGAATTGATAGATTCTGTATTCTTTGCATAGAATTCTTCTCCTGAAACATAAATGTTCTCCTTGATTAGGTTCAGCAGTGCAAAAGCTTCATCCAGTTTATCTTCTTCACTAGGTCCTTGTACTGCAACTGCCTTCTCTTTACGCATTATCAATTCAGCATGTCTGGTAAAATGAAATAATAAAAGACCAAGGTATGAATGTGAAGATGTCAAGTGACAACAAGTACGCACAAATCCTCTAATCAGTCAAGCATAAACACTTCATTTGCATAACAATGTTGTACAGTATAAGTATAACAGCCACATTTTTTTAACAATGTTAAACTTCACAATCACTTTGTTTTTCTAGCACTGATCATTAGTGAAATGAGATATTAAACAATGACCAAACAACAAGACACTTCATTTTGTCAAATCACACGAGTTGTAAATGTTACCTTGTGGAATACTCTCTGAGGATCTCTTGCGGTATCTTTTTGATTGTTAACAATCTCAATAGCATAGATATGGCGTTTTGAAAATCGTTCATTTTCTCATATAAAGTCATCATATGCACTAATCCAGTGTCAACAATAGCAGGATCCACACCTTTCTTATCAAAAAGCCTCAGGGCAAGTTTCATATGCTTCTTGGCATCAACAAATTTCTCCAGACCACAAAAGGCCCTCGCAATGGAAATAAATGCAGTAGCTAGTTGGATTTCATTAACAGCAGCAGTTGAAACCACCCCCTTCAGTACAGCAACGGCTTCCTCGTACCTACCCAAGTGCATCAACATATCGCCATTGGCAAGCTTTGTTTCGATCGAGACATCCCCACATCTCCGTTCTTTCTGAAACACACTCTGTGCTAGTTGATTTTGCTCAATTGCCTTCTCGTAGCCCTCTAAACTTCTATAAATAATCCCAAGATTCGTTCTAAGTAGCGCAACCTCTACTGAATCCTGCCCCAAATGTTTGGCTTGTATTTCGACGGCTTTCAAACAAAACGGCAGAGCTTCCTTAAAGTTCTCTACCACAAAGTAGGAATAAGAAACATCCTCATAGGCCTTGCCAAGCTCCATACAGTCTTCCTTCAAAATCTTCTCCTGAATCTCCAGAATCTTCTTCGCATGAACAACTAACTCCTCTTTCCTCTCCATGCGTACCTTAACCCTAAACAGGTACTTATGAGTAGTAACCAAGGCATGCAGAACTGATTCAGAATGACAAGACTGATCAAGTTCCAACTTACACAAACTCCTATAAGCCCAATTCAAATAACTCAAGCTCTCATCAGATCTACCCAACCCATAACAAGCACCACCCAACATATTTAAAAGTTCGCCAAACACTACCGCCTTGTTCTTACGAAGAACTTCATTCATGTACCAAAACCCATCACTTTGAGTGTCGATTAGGGTTTTCAAAGCTCTGTTACCGAAAATGAGTAACTTCTCTGGATCCTGGGCTTCCTGGTTGAGCTGCAGGGTCAACTGCAATGACGCCAGACCTAGTAGCACTTCATCATCATGGCACCGTTTCTCCAACTTGTTGAATTCTTTGAGCATCTCTTTAGCTGATTTGGCGGAGTCAAAACCTTTCATGAGCTCGGCAGAAACATTACTACTACTACTCATGATGAATGCTGGTGATGGATTGGTAGTTTAGGAGACACTGTTAAGGAACAAAATGATTAATATCGATTAAATAGGTAATTAAGAAATGTAAAATATGCTCGGATCGATCGGATAAACAAATGGATTAAAATAGCAGTAAGGAGAAAAACAGAAGAAACGCAGGAAAGTAGTTTTAGTCTAGGGTTTTGAATCTGCCATTTTTAGCTGGATTGGAAATGAATTGCAGCAGAGATCATAAAACCATACCTGGAATATACGATGAAGGGCGCCGGCAATGGATAGAGAGGGCTATGAGCCTATGACGAGCGATCCTAAACTTTGGAGATTACTCTAGGGTTTAATTTGGGTTGAAACATAGAACAAGTAGAAGAAAGAAGAGAAGAAAAAGAATGGAGGCGATGAGATTTGGGGTTTTGCCCGTTTTGGCAAGTGAGTAAAAAGTAAGAAATAATTAAGTTGTTTTTTTTTTTTTTAAATGTACAAACCTGAATCCAAAGGTATGTTCGAATTTTCATTCTAATTCTAAATTTGACGATTGACTTCCAAAGGATGACACGGGAGCTCAAAAGGGAATCAACCGTGAGATTGGTCAAGAAACGAAGCAATACGGAGGTTTAAAAAAGCTTCAACTCTCCAATGATGGATTTTCTGACAGATCACGATTTCGAGCATGTGGCCATGTGGGTATGCACTTCAAAGAGGACGTTGCCTCTGAATTCGACGGCGCAAGAATTGTTCAATTCCATCGAGAAACGAAGTCGTGGCGAGCTTACAAAGATTGGAGCTGTGCGTGAGCCAAGAGTCTGGGGAGAAGATGACTGTCGCGAACCGGTCAAACCACCGTTGGGTCAAGTCAGTCAAATAGGTCAAACCATCACTCGAACCAGTCGATGACGATCAGGAGCGGATCTGGAGCGCGAGTGGCGATTTGAGTGCCTTAGAGCGCAAGCTGGAAGGCAACGGAGTGGTTATGTAACACCCCAAATTTCAGAGAGTTTAAAGAGACTAGACTCTTCCCCAGAAAAATTGAATAGAAACTAACCTGTGTGGACTAGAAGTGATCAAGGAGTATGTATATTATATGTATCCATAAACAGACAAGTACCAACCAGACCATAATAAACCAAAACAAAACAAAAAAAATCTGAGTCTTCAACAAGTAGCTAGGCAATCAAAATTTAGCAGCAAACGACTACGAGTTCCTGAAATAAGGAGGTTCAATGAAGCATCTTTCGAATAAACTGCACTTATTCTGGATATTATGTGGCCAGTGCAAGTCGTCGTCATCTTCTGTTTCTTCCTTGAAAGAGTAACAATAAACCTGATCACGATCAACGTAAAACACCCTGCAACCCCAATCATTTGATGGTACAGATAATATACTTCTGTCACTGATAAAGAGTGCAATTCCATCCATATCTGTTCGTTCAACCCAACACATTCTGGAACAGTCGACCTGAAAACCATGAATTTCAGTCATGCCCGTGTATGTAACCGCGTACAAGTGTGACCAGTACTTATGCTACGTAATTGCCTGCTTTGGGATGAACTGTTTGAATTTTTCTAACGAGCTCCAGGATTTACTAGCCAAGTTATAGGCACAGCAAGTGATCTGGTCGTCTTCCTACGCTGTTAACCATCATCAAAAAATAAATCTTTCCATTCATGTAGTGAATGTTGTAACCCGCATGATCCAGTGGCATATATATCTCCATTGATCGGAGTAATTGTATTTCCCAACTTTTGTTCTTAGCCGACAAGCGATATCTATTCAAGAACAGAAGATTGGCATGGGAGAGGGCAAAAACAACTATCTCGCAGTCCGGAGATTCGGGGTTTCCAATGAATGTAGCAGCTGCTAGCCCGATTTGCCCCGGCCTCTAAGCAACCAGCCATGTTTAGAAGCAAAAACTTTGAGATAATCATAAAAAGTTTCTTGACATTGTATGATTTTTAGGCCAACTATCAGGAAAGTATGATTCTTGTGCATGTGGATTAAAAATCTCCAACTTTTTAGATTGAGATAGACCACTAGATTTCTTCCAAATTTCTAAGCTTACCATCCATGGCAGATACTCAGAGGACTTGATAAGAAGAAGCTTATCTAGACACCAATTATTGCAAACACAACGGAACCGAATCCGATCGCAAAGTGCAGTTTTTCACAAATAATAACAGAATGTCTTGGGGAAGATCACTCCATTCTCGTTTAAGGTCTCTGCTCTTCTTGGTTGGAACAATCCATGGAAGCGCCTTCTGGAAGTTCCATACTACTAGCTAGGTTATGAAATCAATCATACTTTCTTTAGGGTTCTTATAAGAAGATTCACTACTATGTTATGGGCCTAATTGTTCAAGCCCAAACCACTGTGACAATATTGATAGGGGGGGGTGGGGGTATGTTGTGAAATCAATCATATTTTCTTTAGGTTTCTACGACCCGGTAGACACCTAATTTGCATAAATTATTAAATTTTACTATAATGGAACATTTTGTAATTAGAGATAATTATCACAATACATATAAATGATACAGTAATAACTATAGGAGGGAGGTAATGAAAATCCATGGTCAACACTAATATTTAGATGTGTCCATAATTTCTTCATCACAAGTAGAAGAACAATGCAACATACAGCAGATGACTTTAAAAGTACAGGTACGCATATGATACACCCTGAGATGAACATTACTCGAGTTTTTCTTGCAGAACAGGCTCCGATAGAAGCACTATTCGACATTAAAAGCTAAATCTAACAGGTGGTTTGCAGAACCTCAGAAATTATAATGTCATCAGACCACATAAGGATGGATCTTTCTTTAGCACAACATAAGCAGAAGCAGTATCATACAACCCACAACAAATCAGATGGAACTCACAAAATCCCACCTTAATTTAGTACCCAAATTAATTAGATCAGTACAGCAAAAAACACCTACTCTGAGTCTCTGATTGCTTTTAAAATCTTTGCCATTGCAGTCACTAAATTACGTTTTCTCTTGCAAGTAACACACCTTGCTGTAAATCATCGCGGAGAATCTTCATTTTTTACCATCCTTCTTAGGCAAGGCCATCCCAACAGAAATAGCTTTCTCCTTAATGTCATTCAGAATCACAACAGCTTCATCCAGAAATTCTTTATGGCTTGGTCCAAGTTTTTTCACAACTTTGACTACCTTCTCTTGACACTCCATTGCTAGAGAATAGCTGCTCGAATGAAACAATAACGCTAAGTCACAAAAACATCGGCATACCATTATTTCACACAAATGTATAATGCAATATGTTAGTTCAAGCTTAAGTAGTGAACTAACCAACATCAATCTAACAAGTAACACGTGCAGTCTATTAGTAACAGATTATGTTAAATGTTAAGCAAGATACTTGTCTATCTAAAATGTAAGAATTTTACCTTCCCATAGTTGTAAACATTAGAGCAAGTGCCTGGGCCATTTTGACTGAATCGAACTTATGAGGGCTGAGGCAGGCATCCATTACACCTTTGGCAAGCGTAAGAAACTTTGCAGCTGTCTCAGGTCTTCCTAATTTCAAATAAGAACCTCCTAAGTGTATGTAACCATTACCGACTTGAATGTGATGGGGACCTAAAGCTTTTTTGAGCTTTTGCACAGCATCTTCCAAACAAGGGATTCCCCGCTTCTTATTACCAGTAAGAGAAAGCAGTGAGAACAGTCTCGCTGAACTATCTGTGATATATTCCTTGGTTGCTTTTGGAACCGTTAACACTTTCATTGCCAGCGAGACCGCAGTTCCATATTCTTCCATATGCTCATACAACCCCGACATTTCCTCCAACAACATAGCAACAAAGTAAGAATCTATATCTTTCTTCTCAACAATCCTCTGTGCTATCCTCATGTACTTCTTCGCCTCAGTAAACTTCCCCTGATAACAGTAAGCCCTGGCCAAAGAAACAAACGCTAAAGCCCTACATAGATGATCACCCAACAACTCAGCACGCGAAACCGCACCCTTCAAAGCCCCAACAGCCTCCTCAAACCTACCACACTCTATCTGTATATCGGCAGCCCTAATCTCCGCCTGGATCGAATCAGAAGTACAACCACCACCCTTACCCTTCAAACTCAACCTATTCAGTTCCAATGCATTATCATATTCTTTCATCTCACCATACAAAAGCCCAAGCTTCCTCCTAACTTCCACCACCTTCCCCGAATCACACCCGAAATACTTCATATATATCTCCTCAGCTTTCAAATAAAACACCACAGCCTCCTCATACTCCTGAACCGCCAAATACCCGTCAGCAACCATGTTATTGGCCACACCGATTTCAACACACCCTTCCTCCATTATCATCTCCTTAATTTCCACCACCTTCCTCAAATGCTCAACAGCCTCCTCCCTCTTCCCGATGGCCACCTTAACATTATAAAGCTCAGAGTGAACATCAACCAAAACCTCAAGAACAAGATCCTCACCATCCTCTAACTTACTCAAATTTCTAACAGCCCAATTCAAATAGCTCAAGCTCTCACCAAACTTTTTCAATTGAAACGAAGCACGGCCAAGTAAATTCAAAACTCGTGCAATGATGAAAGACAATTTACTAGAATCAGTGCTACTGGTAGAATTCTTTATCATACCCATAAGGGTTTTCAAAGCCCTCTTGCCAAAAGAAAGTACCTTCTCTGGGTCTTTATCTTCTTCATGGAATTTATAGGCCAGTTCATAGCACTCCAGCCCCAGCTCGTTTTCTTGGAAGCCATTTTCCTCCATTTTCTCGAAAGCTTCGAGCATTTCGTCACTGGACTTGGCGGACTCAAAGGCTTGCTTTAGCTCTGCTTTATCCATGGGTTTCTTTAATCAATTTTCAAAACCCACAAAAAGAGATCTGGTCTTTGGCTGGTAGAGATGAAATGGAAGGGTGAAAATGAAAAAAATAATTGGGGAAAGAATTTGCAGCTGTTGTTTTGTGTGTTGTTGTCGATTGTCGAATACCAGCAGCTGTATTGTGTTGCAGAGAGTGAGACTCCCCTTTCACTTGAAGAATTTTCGTGTCTTTCCAGTTTTGCCCTCCACCCCAGTTCTCATTTTCAGAAATCTTTAACGGGTCTTTTCTTTTGAATTGAAAACTGTGTAATGTATACTATGTATGATTAAAGTTTTACTCATAAAACATACTCTAAGGGAAGATCGGAGGTATTATTTTGTGAGACAGATGGAGTAACTAGATACAGAGTTATTTGAAACCGGATTAACTAATTTCCGTTACATCTAATATAGAGTTACTTAATAAACTACCAATATTAGAGAGGTTTATTGGGTTAAAATTCACCGCCAAAATAAGATGATCCGTTAACGTCATCAAAAAAAAGACTTATTTTGGCTCGAATTTTAAAATACTCGGATTCAAACAGTTTAATATGCCGCATTCTGATTTTTTAAACTTCTAGACAAATTACTTTTGTTTAGAAAATACAAAATTTGTAATGACACACCTAATCGATCGAAACCCAACCTTTTGGACTGACACAGTTATTAATGACAGAGTTACATACATATTGTAGGCTAACTCCGAAACCTCCCTTACCTCTGACGGAATAGACCTTGGATGGACGCCTCTATTGTTAGCATAAATATTGGATCCAGCACGACTTTACTTTAAAAAATCCAAAACCCGTCATACTACCAACTGAAATATGCCTTCAGAATTGAGCCCACTAATAGGCCAATACCTGACCATTCAGGATCAACATGGTTACCGATAACTAGGTTACAAAGTTCTTGAATAATCTTGATGGTAATGCTATTATGCGCTTAAAACCGGAGCTTGCATCAATTTTACTTTTAAAATCACTTAACGTGTATCAAACAAAGGGAGTAAGTTGTTAGAAACCATGACCCTGGTGTTTGGAAATGGACTTCGAGAGATAATGTTTAATTTTTATCGCTCAAAATCAACATTCCAACTCTGGCACCGGATTTCACCCCAAAATTAAAAAAAATAAATAAATAAATAAATAAATATATATATATATATATATATATATATATATATATATATATATATATATATATATATATATATATATATATATATATATATATATATATATATATATATATATATATATATATATATATATATATATATATATATATATATATATATATATATATATATATATATATATATATATTACTCTTCCCTGCTCAAAACCACAATTTTCATATACATTGTGTGTTGGAATCATTTAAAGTGGGTCAGAGTGCAAAGATGAGACATATAAATAAATAAAAAAAAAAAAATATATATATATATATATATATATATATATATATATATGGTCTCCCTCCATAGATCGTTGTTACTGCCACCGATATATTGATTTTTGGGCCAATCTATATTCATATGTCGGGCCCACATATTACTTAAATACTATAGATCTGAACTCAGTAAGATATATTCCATCTTCGGGGTGTATGTAAATTATAATGTCTACCAAACATGTTCTAATGTGTGTTTATGTAATATTATTAGGTTTTTATACGTCAAATTACTAATATTGATATTATCAAATCTTTATCTCTTTTAAAAATTAATAGAGTTTGCCTAAATTTATAAGGCCATTCAATAAGTTACAAAAACCCGTAAAATTTACAAAACACTATTTCTAAAGTCCAATCCTTGAACATTAACGTTACCGTAACATATATACTCAACTGTGAAGATAAGACAAATCTATTGCATGACTCTAGTAGTCAAATACTAACAAACACCAATAGATAATTCAATCTCTTCCAAATGACACAACTAACATATTTATTACATTAATTGGTTTTTATTGATTTTAGACCAAAAGTCGTCGTTAGTGTTTTTATCGCTTTTAAATGAGAAGTCGTCGATGGTGTGATTTTATATTTGAAATGGGATAATAGAACCAATCGTGTCAAAGCGTTTGTATTTGTAGTCGACTCAGCTGATAGTGGTAAACTTAGACACCTTGTGACTCAAGAGTTATGAATCCCAGGTTAGTTTGGGCGTATTTACAGGAAATTCATTGTTTGTATCGATTGAGAGTGTTTGCTAATACACTAAATATCCAAATAAATTAAGCAGCGACCGTGCATCACCTGCTCCGATCAATACTTCAACAACCAATTCCAATCCCCCGGAGAAATTTCAATGCAATTCCAATAGGGTGAGTTTAATTAATTATCATGCACCAACTCCTTGCATCAATACTCCAACTACTACCCTAATTCCAACCATATAGGGGAATTCAATCATCACAAAGACGATTTTAGCTAAAATGTATGATATGGTGTTGCAGTCTAGCATCATATACCCTTCACTTGGGTCAGAGACCATTTTTTTATTAATGCCCAGATTTAATATATTATGAGAAAGGGAAATGTATATGTTCATAAATTAGCTAGGTACACACCACAAAACGAGATGTCATTGTCCTTCTGTTATACCTTTTTAGTTTGTACCCGCAACTCTCTAATTTGGTTTGTTGAATGAATAAGCAAACTTTCTAACCCCCCACCCCACCCCAAAAAAAATGTAAGATCTATGCCCCTCGACTTTTAGTCCGTGGAGCTGAATATAGTTCCTCACTCCTCGCCATTTATTGCATGCCTTCCGGTCAGGTTTAGATGGATATTGAACCTCCCAACTGCGTTATTTGAATGAATATCCATGAATGTTGCTTCTCTACTCCGGCCAAAAATGTTTAAAAGATATTGGAATTCGGGTATTGGAAAGTTGACCCAAAAATGTTCATGAATGTTCAGCTGTACACTTTTGGGACTGAGATCGCCAGGTGTGATTCTCCTTCGAAACATCAAATTATCGGTGCTAGAACAGGACAGATAAAGGGAGGTGCAAGTGTGCAACTACTGCACTTCGTGCACTGTTTGCGAGTTTGTAAAGAAGATATATTGTTTCAATTTTCTTCAGTTGCATGTCGAGTACAAGAAGGCGGAATGATATGTTCATAGAAACATAAGTATATATTATCATCATCCTCTTTATTTACAATGTGGTATTTTACGCATTATAGTCAGGTTTTAAAATACAATTACATCCATCAATGCAAAGACCCTGCCACAAACACTATACAAAATGTATAACACCCTAAATCAAACACTATGATAGCAAAAAACGGAAGAACACTGGTCTCTTGCCTCCATCTCAAAGACGGAAAAATCATTCTCAATTTACTTAGTTCTCCGCTTTAACGCAGTTAGTTCATATTATCCAATTAAAAATTTTAAAAGTCAAGATCACACCAAGGACGACTTCTTGTCTAAAAGGCAATAAAAACTAAACATGAACAACTAGCAAACTATACATTAATCATGGATAAAAATTGATTACAATATATTACCTTGTAAAAAATTTAAAAATCATACTAACGACGACTTCTAGTCTAAAAGCGATAAAAGCCAATTATGTAATACTCTGTTAGCAGGGTCATTTGAGAGAGATTTAATCTTTATTCGTGTTTGTTGGTATTTGACTACTATAGTCACGCATGTATTAGAATTGTAATGATGTCATAATTCTATTAAGTATGCTACAATAAGATACATGTACAAGGTTATTTCTTCAATGATATTGCCAGTGCTACAGCGGAACAAGGATTGGACTTTACAAATAGTGTTTGTAACTTTTACGAGTTATCATACTTGTTGAATGTTGTAATAAATTCAGACAAACTCTTTAACTTTTTTAAAAATTAATTTTATTGGTAATATTAACATTTATAATTTGACATATCAAACCGTAATAATAATACATCATTCCATATTAGAAGATGTTTGGTAGACATTAAAATTCTATATATACCCCTAATAAGGAACACATACTATAGAGTTTAGATCTAGTACTCAGTAATATGTGGCCCGGCGTATGAATATGAATTGACCCGAAGCTTAATTTATTTATTGTATTAAACGCAAACTAAGTACTAGTAATATGTATCGAGGTATAAAAATTGATTCAACTTAATATATCCTACTATAAGCCTACTGAAAACGTCTTCTTACATTATTAATAAATATTCATAAAAAGCACAACCTTATAAATAGGTTTAACGGCAACATATTTATTCTCATTTATCTATGTTTGGAGCTGTCTTCTTTCCAAATATGACCTCAATAGACAATCTTTTCTCAAATTTCTACGATGCTATAACTTTGCACAGTTTGAAATGATTCGTTTTAATTTTCACTAATAATCCATATATTTCAATTTTCTACTTGCAACTATCCATATTCCATATATTTCGATTTTCTACTTGCAACTATCCATATTCCATATATTACATGCATGTATATACGTGAAAACCTACCTAAATACATCCTCTCCCAAACGTATTTTTTAAATGGTAGGGGTTTTAACCACTACTCCACTCACTTTAAATGTTTACATGTTTACTAAGGTTCGATTTCTCTATTTTTAATTTTGAAACTTCTAGCCATTGAGATTTCATTCGTTGCAATCTCGACTTCCCAGCTTTAATGTTCATAACTCATTTTATTTGTTTTCCAATTATGCTTACGTTGAGTTGTCTGAAATTTAAATTTGAGCGCCATTTATTTGAGGTGCACAAAATCTTTCAAATTTTCATTTATATGTCACACAGTCACATCATCACCCATTTAGAGAGGCTATCTCCATGTATATGGTACTAGTATTTACGACTTCCTCCGTCCCGCGATTATATTCCCATTTATTTTGTTGACTTTTTCGAGGCTTTGTTTGACCTCGAATTAGTGTTAAATCATATCGGAAAGATAATTTTTGAACTTATATTATGAAAGTGAAAAGCTTATGTTTTCATAATATAAGTTTCAAATTTAATTTTCTGGTATAATTAAAAGTAATTGAAGGTCAAACTGAGGGACGTACTATTTACTATTTAGGGTTTTATTGTCATTAGTTAAAATGAGTGGGTAGTAATAAAATCAATAGTATAAAGTGGAAGCCCCAATCTGTGCAATTAGCAAAAACAGGTGGATTAGATAATGGGCCAGGTACACAAAACCCCTCAAATGGGCCTCGATTCAATCACACGCACACATAGTCCATAAATAGGCTGAGCACGAATTTTCACATCACAATTCACAACCGTAATTCCGCCACCAATTCCCTAACCCTACGCCGGATCTTTCTCTCTCTACTCTCGATTCATCAGCTTCACCAGCACCACAGTTATGGCGGCGTCTAGCTCTGCTGAACCTACCAATCTCAACCGGGAAGAGGAGGAGGAAGACGATACCAAGCCAGCTGCCGAGGATGAGGATACCGGAGCTCAGATTGCTCCGATCGTCAAGCTCCAGGAAGTCACCGTCACCACCGGCGAAGAGAACGAAGATGTCCTCCTCGACTTGTGAGTTGCTTTTTCGTTTGATTTGTTTCTGCATCGATTACTTAATTCTCCGATTTTTGTTAAAACCCTAGCGATTTGATTTGTGAGTTATGGATGTTGATTTTACCTTTTTTATCTTCGATTTACCTTTATTGATTTATTGATTGATTGATTAGTAGCTTAGTTTCCATGTGTTCCGGAGTTGTGCTATAATTGATCTCGATCATTTGATTTGTTTTTAATTAAAACTGGCATTGTTGTGATTGCAGGAAAGCTAAGCTGTACAGATTTGACAAGGATGGTAACCAATGGAAGGAGAGGGGTGTTGGTACCTTGAAGCTGTTGAAGCACAAGGAAACTGGCAAGGTCAGGCTTGTGATGAGGCAGAACAAGACACTTAAAATCTGTGCCAATCATCTTGGTAAGCTAATCCTTATATTATTCATATGAATTTTTTCTGTTTGCTGCATAATTGGTGTTTGGCTAAGTTGTGTTGGATTTTCTTATTACAGTTGGTCCTGCAATGGCCGTGCAAGAGCATCAAGGCAATGAGAAATCATGTGTCTGGCATGCTAAGGATTTTGCAGATGGAGAGCTTAAGGATGAGACTTTCTGTGTTAGGTTTCCTTCTATTGAAAGTAAGCTTCCTGCACTTATTTTAAGTATGAATTTCCCATTGTGGTAGACTTCTTTTTGCTAATTATGCTTGTGAGGCTCAAGCATAGCATTAATGATGGCATGCTCATTCTGGAGTATAGTACTCTGTCATGTTTAATTTGTTTAATCTTGATGTTGATGGTCATTCCTGCTAAGTCTCATGGACTATGATCATACATTCCAATTGTCTTTTAACTTGGTCGATATTTGCCTGGTGTGTTCTGTCTGCTATCCTTCTTATTTATCCCCATCATGTAAGCACCCATAGTCGTTGTCAATTTAATAGCATTGGTTCTCGGTGGTTCCTGTTATTCATATTCATTGGGGGCTTTGGGTTCCTGTTGAAATTTTTTTAGAAATTAGAAACATCACACCACAACTTAATGCATGCTACTGCCATAAAAGTCATAGTACATGGAAACTTTTAAACTCTGGATATGACACAGTAGTTAATTCAAGTTAAGCAAATCACTAAAATCTTGTCAGCTTTATTGATTGTTCGAGTCAGTTAAAGTCGGATATGAAATTTATGGGCATTTTGGGGTATCTGTGAATGAAGTTCAAGTGCTTTAAGATGAGCCTCATCACCCAGAAATTGTTGCATCTTAAAATCGTTATCTTTTGATGAAGTTTTTTATGTTTCGCCCCCAAAATCCCTGTAGCACAGCTGTAAACCTGAATGTTGGTGAACTTTGTTTAGCCCTTAAAATCCCTGCAGCACAGCTGTAAACCTGAATTTTGGTAAACTTTCTTAAGCTGGTCTGTCTGTCTGTCCTGCTTGTTGCTTTTGAGCATAAAGTTCTTCACTTAATGATTAACCATTATTAAGTTGATGTGTCTGCAATGCATAATGTGTATTTTGTAGTATAATGAATCCAACTTTAATGATTAACTGGTAGTTGAGAAACATGTTTTGCCTCTATGTTGCATTACCCCTGTCATTCCACTAGTTATCTGAACACGTTCTTATTTATTTGTTTAAATTTCAGATTGCAAGTCTTTTAAGGATAGGATAGAAGAGATTGTCGAGTCTCAGCAGGAGGCTGGCGATACCAAAGAAGACACAACTGCTGCAGAACTTATTGAGAGCTTGACTGTTGAAGATAAACCAGAGGAAAAGGACGCTCCTACACCATCCACAGAGGACAAGGTTGAAACTGAGAAAGCAGAAAAATCTGCAGAGTGAGAACTTGGGTGTTCTTATTTAAGTTTTGAGTCGACAATAGTCAATAGCGTCATGGGTAATTCAGGTGAATTAACCCTGCGTCGGATATTTTGAATGATCGAGAAACATGTCTATTTTGTGGTTTGTCTTGTTGGTATCTGGGTCGGTCGGTCGGTGTCTATTTGTGTGTTGTGTGAACGTCCTTGTTTTCGATATCATTTTTTATCTACCGGGGTCGCATTTACAAATTTATATTCATTGAGGATAGAAATTTGATGATTTTATCGAACATCTTGTATTATATCTTTAAAATCTCTAGAATGTTCCTGTCACTTTTGGATTTCAGATCTGCAAAATGTTTTACTACTGTGGAAATCTATATAAAATAATATACTAAAATGTTTTAATAAAGGAATGCTGCTTAAAACTTCAATTTCACCGAAAGAGCCACAAGCATGTGGTTGCAGAAACTAACCAAAAAGTTTTTCCTTTAACCTTAACTATTAAGGTTCTAATCATTTTTACTACTCTTTGAGATGGAGATAGTTCCTAATCAACGGTTGAATTTTATACCTTTCCCCTTTTTACACATAATATTTCCATAAGAAAAATCCATCAAATGCGCCTAGATTATGAAAATAGATTGTGCGAACCTTACCAACAGGTCCGTCACTTTTATTAACACAAGACTCCATATTTAACAAAATTGATTAAACATACTATAGCTCCTCTTTTCAAAATCAGAATACACAGATATGTGATCTTCAGTGAAAAAGGTCTTTATCGAATAGGTTGGTAAGGTTGTAAGATCATCACCGGGATTGACTGATAAGTATCCCGCGGCATACGGTACTTGTACTCCATCCAACACCGTAGCATACCTGTTGGAGCCTTGATGGTAATCACATGAGACCCTTATGTTGCGATCAACTTATCTTGTGGACTGTGACCGTGTGATAGCGACAAGCAAGATTTGATGATGGTAAGAACAGTGGTCGGAGTCATCTCTTCGCAAATGATGTCCGTATTTGAATATAATTTTGCTGTTTCAGAAAAAAAAAAAAGTCTAGTCTTTTTTGGTAAATTTTAGAAAAAACACATATAATCTAGCTTTAATCGGTAATATAATGTTCAGTTTTAGAAAAATTACCAACTGAAGCTAGAAAAATGAGAATATGTGTCCACTGTGTAATCAGATCAGATGCCTGAAAGTGAAACCATACAAGTATCATTTAATCTTCAAGTGTCCAGCTTTGTAGTTTGGTATTAGAATGATGTTAAGAAATGTTGAAGCATATGATAATGCTAGCTTACTAAGATGGTTTTCTGCATGCCTCTGAATAGTACTGGCCAAATTAATTGCTGTATAAATGGCCTGGTTGACTTGACAGAGTAGAAACAATTTTGTCTTCAGAAATGAAGATATTAACTGTCACAAATTTTACCTAACCTACTCTTTGTAAAAACTCTCAAGGATTAATGCTTTTCCTACATAGAACTTGCTTAAGACAACAAATATTATGTGCAAATATAGCCAGCATCACAGGTATTGTTTAAATACAGATGGTTCCTCTCTAAAAAATTAGTTCAATCCAGGGCATATGCAGGTACAGGAATAGGGATGCATCTTACCTGGGGATATCTGATATCAGCTGAACTTGTAGCAATTAAAACTGCCGGATTGCTGTTAGCTCTTCGAAAATCTGCCTTATTTATTAATGAGCAATCTGATACACTCTATGCAATCAACTTTTGATCAACAATTCTTTTCGAAAAAAAAACTTTTGATCAACAATTAGCTAACTAGGTCTAGTTTGGGTTTTAACTTTTAAATTTGCCCTTCGTGGCTCGTTTTGTACGTACAAAAGGACTTAATTTCTTAGTATTTTTGTGTTGTAACTATTCAGGATGATATATTACCTGCAAGGCTGCAACTCCTTTAATTTAATGAAGTAATGTAGCTTTAGTTATCTAAAAAAAAAAGGATCTTAGCCTTGAATAGCAGCATATTTTTTAAGCAAAGAGGTAATCACATTTACAGCTCAAGGTATAATTATGGCAGGAGCTAATTCCTCCATTTATATTACCGCAGGAAGGTAATTGCTCTAAGACATAAATAACCCAAGTGCGTGAACGAATGACACTAACACTGATCATAACAAGGAATACATGTACATCCGATCTGAAGCCACCAACTAACCAGAAACGCAGACCATTTTAATCCCGCATAATGATGTACCAGAAAGTAAACAAGAGCACCAGCAATAATCAGCATCGAACAAACAGCATCATAAGATTCACACCAGCGAATAATAGCGTACATGGGCTTAGTTACATACTCAAAAGAATTATTAATATAGTTCTCCAGGAGTACACTAGGATAAGTAGCCTAAAGTTGGCTTCAACAGGAAAAGAAATAAATCCACCAAACATGATTCATGCTTCATGTGTGGCATATTATGCTCCTACAGACTACAGTTACTGAATTGCCTTTCCATCTTTAGAAACACCACATTCTGAATTACTTTTTGTGATAGTTCCCCCTAGCACTCTCCTTCATCTGTTTCAGGAGTGTGACAGCTTCTTCCAGAAAATCTTCTTCACTCGATCCCATTTCTTCAAGACATTTAACTACCTCCTTCTGACATTCTATTGCTCGACGATATCTGGTAAATTAGGACATTTATCAAACATTTTCAATCTATGATATACTATGTTTTTAACAATATTATGAAAACCAGTAACATGTTGAGATAGAGAAAGGGATGTGTAAACCAGCTTTTAGTTAAAACTTGTGCATTTGAAGTATAGAGACATTCACTAAACATCATGACCTCCTTTATCTATATTATACTAAACGGTGTACATATTTAAGGATGTCTCTAACTAGTAACTGATAGAAACCAGATAAGCTACAGATTACCAGAAAAACAAGATCATCTTGCAGATATTAGAAACACTAGCATGCAATAAGTAGCAAATTGCATGTTATAAATTTGTTACCTTCCCATCATGGCATAAGTGATAGACAAAGTCTGGCCTGTTTTTAATGACTCCAAATGATTAGGGCCTTTTGTTGCGTCCAAAATACCTTTGGCAATTATGAAATGCTTCACAGCGGACTCTAGCCTATCTGATTCCTTGAAAGCAACTGCTAACCTTATGTGAACATAACCCACTTCATAGTGCTCCGGCCCAAACCTGTCCGTTAATATTTCCACCGCATCTTCCATATATGGTATTCCATTTATCACCTTGCCTGATTGATAAATCAATTGGAAAAGTCTTTCAGAAGCTTGTAGAAGAATCTTTCCAGGAAGCTCAGGAAGTGCCAGCGCTTTCCTTGTCACGGTTATAGCATTTTCATACTCATTCATCATCTCATATATATCCGCCAAATCTGCAAATCCACAAGCAACATGCATAGGATTCATATCTTTCTTTTCAAGTATTCTGCGGGCTCGTCTCATATATTTCTGTGTGTCAGCAATGCTCTTAAGATTCCAAAACGCCTTAGCCAGGTGAATATACGCCATAGCTCGTCCAGCTCCCACCAAATCATCACGAGAGATCATAGACTTCAACAAATCAACAGCTTCCTCATTCCTACCCAAATGCATCAGCATACACCCACGCTGAGTCTCCACGTTGCACAAGTCAGAACTATTTTCCACGCTCTTGAATCCAGTCATGGCCAACTCATTCTGTTTAAGCGCCTTCTCGTATTCACCTATCGCATGATAAATCTCTCCAAGATTCTTCCTAACCCTCCCAACCTCCACAGAGTGATCACGAAAATGGTTAGAGTATATCTCCAAGGCCCTCAAACAGAAGGGAAGGGCTTCCTTGAATTGCATATTCCGAAGATAGGCCAAATAAACATCCTTACAGGCGTGACCAATTTCCAAACTCCCTTCCTCCAGGTACTTGTCCTTGATCTCCAAAATCGTGTGCATATGAGGAGCAGCCTCTTCAAATCTCCCCATGGCCATCTTAAGCTCAAATAGTTCAATCTGAGTAGCATGTAAACTATGCAAAACACATTTATGAGGACATGACTGATCCTCACCCTCTAAATTAGTCAAATTCCTCTCAGAACGGTTCAAGTATATCAAGCTCTCATGATATCTATTCAACTTACGACAGGCACAACCAATCAAGTATAAAATATGAGCAATGAACATATGAGGCCCGTGGATACCAGGCGCGTGGGAAGTACCGAAACAGGGCAAGTTAGATTCCTGATTGTAAATGAAAATACTCAAAGCTCTCTTACCGTAGGAGAGTACCTCTTCCGGATCTCCCTTTTCTGTGAGGATTTGTTGAGCCAATGTCCAGCACTCGAGACCTAGTTCATTCTCCTCCGAGCAGCTTTCCAGAACCTTGAGTGCTCTGATCATGTCACCGGAGGACTTTGCCGCCGACTTGAAACAGTTCTTAGCCCTGGTTTTTTTGGCACTGGTAATCATTATTTAGGGTTTCAACTCAGTTTATTTTGGCAAGGAGATGCGATTCACAGAGTGAGAGAGAGAGAGAGTATGTGATTGAAACGGAAACGTGAGAGAGAATGGAGATATTTATGATTTTTGGGTTTTGAGAGTGAAATTTTGTTTACATGAAAAAGGGAAAGATGATTAGAAATTTGTCTCCATTGGTTGGAATTCGAAATTTGTTGCAGCAGGGAGAGAGAGGAAACTAAAATGGGAGAGATGATGCATTTTGCAGAGACGTTATTGTACAGTTGTACTATTCAAGACAAACCGTACACGTGTCGTTAATCCGGGAAGAGATTTGCTTTATTTCCCCATATGCCCTTGAGCTCGAAAATTCGCGGGATTGAGTTTCGTCTGTTTTGTTATCCAAACACCAAACTACTTTACCCTAGTTTATGGTAAATTAAGTACAAATACAATCAGTTTTAATTGCTTTTTGATATTCACAACACAAGAAATAAATACACCACATATAAAAGTAAAACCCTCTCAAGTCTCAACTATCATATTTTTGTGGCAAACGTCCTAATAATTGTCCCAGTCACATTATAAATCATTGTAAACTTGTAATACGTCTATATTCGGTTAATTTTGAGGGTTGAAGATTTTATGTTGAATTACAAAATTTGAAGGGGTTTGTTGAACATTTCAAATAATCGAGGAGGTCTTAGAAATGTTTGAGGAGTGAAGTGAATTACCTGAGGCGATCTAGATCATAATATTGGGTGCAGATTCTGAGCAAACTAGGCCGCTAATGAACTTCAGTTAGGAGAGGCGGCTGTAAATTAACACTTATCTGGTCAGAGATGAAGAAATTATGTTAATATACTTTTAGTATTTTTAGAAAGGGAATAAAAATTAGGTGCTACTACGAAGATTATTAACTTAGTACATGATGACTAGTGTGAGTTGAATGGTTGTAGGCATGTACTCTGCCTCTGTTGTAGATAATGCAACCACAAACTGCTGACTTGCCTTCCAACTTACTGTTGTGCCAAACAAAGTAAACACATACCCTGTGATAGACTTTCTCCCATGCAAATCATTGCTTTTCTTGAACCTCAGCCCCATCATCTTTGTGCCACTTAAGTATATGAGAACATCTTTCACAACATCCCAATGCCTTCTCCCAGGATTTCCCATGTATCTGCTGATAACACTCATAGCATATGCAAGATCAGGCATGCAGCAAATCATAGTACACATAATACTCCCAACTACACTTGCATAAGGTATCAATGACATAATCCTTGCTTCAGCATCATCCTTAGGACATTGTTCCTCAAATAACTTCACCCCAGGTGCAGTAGGAGTAACCACATTACTGCAATTGGACATATTGAACTTGGCTAGAACCTTCATGAGATAAATAGGCTGAGATAGAAACAGATTCTTCTCCTTCTTGTCCCTAGTGATATCCATCCCAAGAATTCTACTCAAGACCCTTCATCTCAAATTCTTCCTGCAGCTTCCCTATGTTTCAATCTCCTCCATTGACCTGCTAGTAATCAACATATCATCCACATACAAGAGTAAGTAAACTCTCTCAGTAGCTTTTTCCCAGACTGATATATGCAACTGTCATAAGCACTCCTCATAAATCCAATCTCAGACATGTAGCTGTCAAACTTTAAGTACCATTGTCTTGGACTTTGCTTAAGACCATATAATGACTTATTCAGCAAACATGCTCTTTTATGTCTCTTGTCAACAACAACTCCATCTGGTACTGTCATATATATTTCTTCTTCCAATGCCCCATGTAGAAAAGCAGTTTTCACATCCATTTGGTGAAGAAACATGTCATACTGAGTAGCAAGAGCTAAGATTACCCTGATAGATGTGTGTCTGACCACTGGTGAGAATATCTCATTGTAGTCTACTCCTTCCCTTTGAGTAAATCATCTAGCAACCAATCTAGCCTTGTACCTTATGTATTCTGTACCTTTGAGCTCCACCTTCTTCTTGAAGATCAATTTACAGTTGACAAGTTTTTGTCCATCAGGAACCTTCACAATCTTCCATGTTTCATTCTCCTCAAGTGACATAAGTTCTTCATGAATAGCTCTGATAACTTTGTGATTCAGTTGAATCCACTCCCTCTTCTGCTGTACTAAGAGCATGCGCAAGATATGTCTTGCTAATCCTGTCGAAACCAAACATATCTGGTGCTTTCCTCTGCTGCCTTTTACTTCTTTCTCTTGCAAGTTGATATTTAGAAGTTTCACCTTCTTCATCAGGTTGATCATCCCCATCCGTCTCTGAGCTACTTATCATTATACGTCATACCTCGGTCCGTTGTTAGGGTTTCTAAAACCGTAAGAAAAAGTAAAATGAGACATTATCATTAGCAGACCGGATAGGATTTGATCTAAAATACTGCTACTACCATTGTTAATGTTATCATGTAAAATACATGTACATAAAATAGAACCACCATTATCGGATTTCAATTCATCGACCTGTCATTTCGTGTTTTTCCGGCAGAAACAAAATAGGGGAGATACCAAATTGAAAGGGCAAGAGTGTAAACTTCAGAAAACTAGAGTAGGGACTACCGGACTAGGGAAGGCACACACGTGCTGACGGATTAAGTCACGTGGACAGTGTATGAAGCCTAGATCAAATTTCAAATAGCAGATTGTTCACATTTCAAACCCTAGATAAAAAATTACTCCTAGTGAAGAAGAAGAAGAATTCCAGTACCATCAGTCAAATCATGGGTGCTACCACTACCGATGCTTCTGAAAATCGCAAAGGCGAAGCAAGTAAAGAGCTAAGGCAAGCTTTTGCAGCTGCCATTTCCGCTGAAGAAAAGCACAAACTGCTGGTGGAAATGGAGCAGAGCGGCGTCGAAGAGAAGGACCTAGGTTCGGAGTACGAAGAACTGGCAAAGACGTTTCACAGTGAAGGTAAGTTCCCTGAGCAAGCACTGTATTTCGGTAAGAAGGCTTTAGGTATTATTTTGGATCAAGTTAAAAATAATGGCGGAAAGTTTAGGTGTAAGTTTAAGTGTTTGTCGATTGCTTATACTTTGTATGTGCTCGGTTCTGTTTGTCGTGAGTTGAATAAATTTGATGAGAGTTTGAGCTATTTGAATTGGACTGAGAGGAATCTATTTAAACTAGTGGAGGAGGAGGAAGAGGAGGCTGATTCTCGGTTTGATGGTCTGCGTTTGAGTCTTTTAGCTGTTACTGAGCTGGAACTTTTCAAAGTTAAGATAGCCATGGGGGAAATGGAGGAGGCTTCTATTCATATGAGGAAGATTCTGGAAGTTAGGCTTAAGACCTTGGAGGAAGGTAGTCTGGAACTTGGGAAGGCTTACAAGCATGCCTATGTGAACTATATGTCTGTTATGAATACAAAAGAAGCTCTCCCGTTGTGTGTGAAAGCGTTGGAGATATGCCAAGGACGTTTGGGTGGAGATTCGGTTGAGGTGGCAGAGATTAGGGCGCATCTTGTAGGTTTGTATATTGAGTCCCAGGAGTACGACAAGGCATTAGAACAAAGTCAATTAGCGCAGAGGGCTAGCGGTTGTTACTTGACACATATACAGGTTATGAAGTGCTATGTTTTGATTGCTTTGGGTAGGCAGGAGGAAGCTATTAAAGCTTTGACTGTTGTTGTTTCGCATGGAGATTTAGAGCCAGGTATAAGGGCTACAGCGCTTATTTACATGGCCTTGGCTAATTTGAAAATGGGGAAAGTTGATGATGCAAAGAAGGATATGGAAATTGGGCAGAAGATTCTTGAGGAGCTGGATGCAAATTCACTTTCCCCAGAAAGTAGGCTGAAATATTCTCTCTGTGTTGCTGCTAGATTTTCGGAGATGTCAATGCTGTATGAGATGATGTGTGATTTTGAAAATGCTATATACTTTACAAGGAGAGTGCTGGCAATCCCTGAACTACCTCAAAAGTTTATTGTGAATGGTGCTGGACGCCTTGCCTCATTGCTTGTTCTATCTGGCAAGGCGGAACAGGGGATCTCTTACTCAGAACTAGAAGATGTGATGAGCAAATTCAAATATAATTTTGGTCCTGGGGAAAGTGGATTAGGCTACGCCTATAAAAAGTTGGGACGTGCTTACGCTAAACGAAGGAGAATAGACCTATCTGTGAAATATATGGCGTATGCAAAATCTATCATGGATGTCTCGTTAGGCCCTGGACACTTGAAATCACTTGACACCAGTCAGATGCTTGCTTTAACATATACAAAGTTAGGAAGGTAAATCTGCAAAATTGTCTTGTTGATTGTGTATTTTCTTTTTACCCCTGCTAAGAATATCTCTTGCACATTTGATTGTTCTTTTTTTTTTCTAATCATATTAAGAAAGATAGCTCAGTTCCAAATGTTGAAATTTGGCTGCATAGAATATCTTTTGTAGTACATTTTCAACTATGAAGTTTGACAAGACAGATGGTTATGTGTCCTCGTGAATATTTATGCTTTTGCATAGTATGAATTATGCGATGGTTTCTGTTTCATTTGGGCAGGTTTCCTCTAGCAGTAGAGATTCAAGAGAAGGTAGTTGAAACTCTAAGAGGACTTGGACCAAGTGTAGAAGGTAGACTGGATGAAGCTGTTGAAATGCTAAACCTAATAATGAGTACAAAAGCTGGTTTTGAAAGAGTGCTGACAAACAATCCTGCACTTGATGCTTCAGATCTGGTAATTTCCTTGCCGTAAGAGCAAAATTTTGTAGCATATGAAGTAAATTTTGATCTAGTTGAATTCATCTTTTGAAAACAAGAAAGGTAGTTCTTTATCATCCTTTTTAACATTATAGTATTTTGTCACCAAGTGTCTCTCAAACATCCCAAATTGGAGCAATGATTGCTGTTGAATTGGTCGCAAATTTTTTTTTTTGATCTGATAATCAACTGTTTACTTTGCTGCTCCAAAGTTTTTGGCTCCAACTATGTATACTTTTTGTATGTCTTGCATTACTTGTACTTTTGTAAGTTATAATGCTTTAAATACAGCATTCTACTATGCTGAATTGTGTTCTGGTTGAAAAGTTTTAGGCTTTTAGCGTTATCTTGATTGCAAAAGTTTTAAGCTTTAGCTGCGGTGAAGTTTAAAAAGAAAACGAGCCTGATCTTCATATGTAATGTGTTATTACATGGGTGGTTCTAAATCACCACCAATAGTGCTTATTCCCAATGTTTTTCTTTTGTTTGAATAGTACTATCAGATGCTTTGTTGATGACTGAATTAAGAGACTAAGATGTGTTTGTTCTTAGTTTAGAAAAATGTGATTGTTGGTTTTAACATCAACTTCATTTTATAGGTGCGTATGCTCGATTGGATTGTAGAAGGCGTATGATTTTCTGCCTGGCATTCATGTTAATGTTGAAGATGTTGGCAAGGGGATTGGTTATCCATAGCAATACAGTTTGCTGCATTTTGAAGAACATCCTGACGTGGTGCTTGTAGTTTTGAAAACGATTGAAGCTTAGTCGTAGTTCAGATTGTGGTTAATGTTGATGTTTTTTATTCATGTTTTAGTACTAAAACTCTCTGGCACTTTATGCTTTTTCCTTGATGCATGGAGTCTGTGCCATCTATTATGCTAATACCATGGCCAATAATATGAAACTGCAAAATGAATGCTAAAGAAATCCTTATTTTAAGTTGTAGTTGCATGTATTCAATTTGACCATATAACCTACTCGTTAGATGACGAAGAATGCTTACTATGCTTAAAAGTGGTGATTATGAGTATGTTGCATACTCCTGCTGTCCAATAGACGTAGCTTGAGGCGAAAGAACACTTGAATGTCAAGCACTGTTTTATATTTTCGGACGAATGTGTCAAAGCAGTGACTTTTCACTATGTTTGGCGCGACTATGTTAGTCTATCAACCTTAGTTGATTAAAATGTAAGTTGGCTATTTGTAGTTTGTAGAGCTACTCTTATTTGTTTTCGTTTTGCAAAATATATACACCACCTCACCACTTGTTTGTGACCAAATGATACTACAGATCTCTTGTGTTTGGAAACCAACAAAACCGAAATGTGGCCTGCAGCCTGTGTCCCATGGTTGCTGCATTAGATTCAAACAAATATTCTTGATGTTGGTGGTTCTGTGATATAGTAAGCTCTATGCCAACGGAAAGTCTACTCGCCCTTATTCAACACATACATGATACATGTGACCCTTATATATTTGTAAGTTTGGTACACCCGACTCGTTGTGGACCAAAGTCGTTTAGGTCTGTTTTGTTGTCAATTACTGTGCCTCGGATTGGGTGATATTCGTTGGCACCTTCAATAAACATAAATCTTCATAGTATCAAATGCCAAGAACTTTTGAAGAAGCCTTGGGACAAGTCATTCCGACTTATTAACTGATCTGACAATGAAAGCGCTGAGGCGCTACTATTTTCATATTCGTCCGTTGCTTTAAAAATTTGTGATCCGTTAGATAGTAATACACGTGGACTATTACGAGATCAACACTCGTCTTGAGTGATAGTCCCGATTATTCTATGTTGCCGCATGCGGCATTACCGCACAGGCCACATGTAATTTATATAATATAATTATACTTTCCTTCTCTTCCGTCTCCACTTCGTTTTCCTTTAGTTTTTTTTTTTTTTTTTTTAATTATAATAACGTGCATTTTTAATTTGTTACCATAAAACTTAACTTCAATTCAACTCCCACAAAATATCATTCCCACCTTCCACTATAGTTTATCCATTTCAATTTTTTTTTCAACACTGTTCGATTATGACTACAAAATATTTTTCATAATTTTTTAGAAAAATTAGTTTTACACTAACTAACTTATTAGTGTAAAACTGTATCACCTGGATTATATAGGCACCCAACTAGGTCACTTAAGCACACTGCACACCCAAGTAACTAGTTTTACAAAATACAGTATAATTCTCAATGTGATGTTTATCAATTCCAAACCCTAGAGAAAATTCTCCACCCATTTTCCTCGATTTGAATGCTGATTTGTGATTTCTACTGAAATAATGAGTACTAATATCATTACCAACGCTTCTAGGAATCTTAGAAGCAAAAGAGAAGAGCTACGCCAAGCTTTTGAAGCTGCCGATTCCGCTGAAGAAGATGGAGCGGACCGGCCTCCAAGAGAAGGACTTAGTTTTTGAGTACCAGGAGCTAGCAAAGACGTTTCACAATGAACGTAAGTGCCCCGAAAAAATTCTCTATTTTGGTAAGAAGGCTTTAAGAATTCTTTTAGACCTAGAGAAAAATAATAGCATGTGTAAGTATAGTTCTGAGGGATTGGCTTTCTTAACTGTTTCTACTTTATCTGTACTGGGTGCTGCTTGTTATTATTTGAAGAGATATGATGAGAGTTTGAGCTATTTGACTTGGTCTGAGAGGAATATATTTAAACTAGAGGAGGATAGTTCTAGCTTTAATCACTTTCTTTTGCCGCTTTTAGTCGATACTGAGTATCTACTTATTCAAGTTAAGAGAGACATGGGGAAATTGGAGGAGTCTCCTATTCATGTGAGGAAGATTCTGGAAGTTAAGGAAAAGACCTAGGAGGAAGGTAGTTTCGAACTTGGTGGGGCGTATAAGGATGCCTATGTGATCTAAATGAATGTGAAAGAAGCTCGCCCGTTTTGTCCGAAAGCTTTGGAGATATACGAAAAACATATGGGTTGTGACTTGTGATTCATTTGAGGTGGCAGAGATTAGGGTAGACCTTGTAAGTTTGTATACTGAATCTGGGGAGTGTGACAAGGCACTAGAACAAAGTCAATTAGCAGAGAGTGTGTTCAAGAATATGGGTAGGAATTATGAATTGATAGGGATACAGATTAAGGAGAGCTGTGTGTTGATTAATTGCATTATATTGGGTAGGTATGAGGAAGCCATTGAAGCTTTGAATGTTGTGCATTCCGATTTAGACACTTGTACACGGGCTAGTGTGCTTCTTTACATGGCCAGGGCCAACTGTAAACTCGGGAAATTTAATGTTGCAAAGAAATTCATGAAAATAGACCAGAAGATTCAAGAGGAGCTGGTTGTAAATTCTATTGACCAAGAAAGTAAACGGAAACATTCTACTTTTGTTGCCCTTGGATTTTGGGATATGTGACATATGTCAAGGCTGTATGAGATGATGCATGATTTGGAAAATGGTATATCTCTCCCATGTTACACTTCATTTTATTAACTTTTCGATGGCCAGTTTGACCTCGTGTTAATCCTAAATTATACAATAAAAATAATTAAAAATTTTATATAATGAAAATATAAACATTCTAGTTTTTTAATATAATATTTTTTTATTATTTTTATCATATGATTTGAGAATAATTTAAGGTCATACCGACAAAAAAAAATCAACAAAATAAAGTGTTACATTTGTTATGGACCGATGAAGTATTTTCTTACCCTTTTCCGGTACAAAATTGCACATTCAAAAGACTCAAAACCTTAAATCAGAGATTTTCTTCACACTCTTTTAGGTTTCCGTCAAAATCTAATACTCCTACTACATCTCTGACAGTTTACATGCTTCTGCAACTAGATTGGACATGTTTAGATTATTGCCTTTAAGTTGGTAAATAAATCTTAAGTTTTTGTTTTCTGTATTGTAAAATATTTTAAGCTTTAGCTGCAGTGAAGTTTACAAAGAAAACGAGCCTGATCTTCATATGTAATGTGTTATTACATGGGTGGTTCGTTCTAAAGCACCACCAATAGGGCTTATTCCCAATGTTTTTCTTTTTCTTTTGTTTGAATAGTACTATCAGATACTTTATTGATGACTAAGTTGAGAATAAGATGTGTTTGTTCTTAGTTTAGAAAAATGTGATTGCTGGTTTTAACATCAACTTCATTTTATAGGTGCGCTTCTTCGATTGGATTGCAGATGGCGAATAATTTTCTCCCTGGCATTCATGTCAATGTTGAAGAAGTTGGCAAGGGGATTGGTTATCCATATTCCGTAGCAATACATTTTGCTGCATTTTGAAGAACGTCTTGAGGTGGTGCTTGTAGTTTTGAAAACGATTGAAGCTTAGTCGTAGTTCAGATTGTGGTTAATGTTGATGTTTTTTATTCATGTTTTAGTACTAAAACTCTCTGACACTTTATACTTTTTCCTTGACGCATGGAGTTTGTGTCATCTATTATGCTAATGCCATGGCCAATAATATGAACCTGCAAAATGAATGCTAAGAAATCCTTATTTTAAGTTGTATTATTTGTTGTTCTACAGGTTGCATGTATTTAATCTACCCATATAACCTACTCCTTGTTAAATGGCGAAGAATGCTTACTATGGTCAAAAGTGGTGATTATGAGTATGTTGCATAGGAGTCCAATAGTAGTAACTTGAGGCGGAAGAAAACTTGAATGTCAAGCACAGTTTTATATTTTCGGACAAATGTGTCAAAGCAGTAAGCTTTTACTATGTTTGTCGCGACTATGTTAGGGGGTTCTACCACCTTTCCGAGGATTGTAAAAGCACCTGTGTAGCGGAAAAAGATCCATCAAGGGAAGCTAAAAACAAGTCTGAGGAGTTCATCGCGGAGAGGAGCATGCATAAACAGTACACCAGCCTGAGTTTGAAGAGATACCTAACAATCTAACTTATATTACAAATAGTCAGGCTGGCAGTTCTCTGATGTCTTCAGAGAGTTACGTATCAGTTTGTGATGCAGCACCGAGCTGGTGTAGAAAAGCATCGATTTCTTCACCATCTTCCATTTCAAGCTGCAAACAATAAACTTCAAAATATTTAGCTAATCCAACTTGGTGTGTCAGTCAAAAGAGAAAGGGACAGATAGTTCATAGTTCACATTATATAGGTGTGAACAAATAGTCAGCAGATGAGAATGTCCTGCAACAACACTATGTCTTCAAGAACAGAAAATGTGATTAGTGATTAGTGATTACCATTACACTAAACTAAGAACAGATTTAACTGAATTCCCAGAAACAGATGAATTCTATATACATCGTCTTTAAATGCGGTAAAACATAACAGTTGGAACAAAATATTTACTACTCAGCACTGCATAAATAAATAAAGAATATAGATTAGATTGATTGGGGTAAAATTAAAAATCTAGAGAATGAAATTATATAACTGACCGATTTTCAACTCACATAATCATATTCGATTCTATAGCTTAAAGAAACTAGTAAACACGAGAACCGGAAAAAGATTTAATATGCTAATGTGTACAGAAAGTAAATTTCAGCAATCACTAAACATCATCATAAGATTCATACTAGCGAATAATAGCGTACATTGCCTTAGTGTCATACCCAAAAGACTGATTAATATAGTTCTCCTTCTCCAGGTGTACATCAGTAGTATATGCAGCCTTAATAGTATTCAACAGAAAAAAGAAACATATCTACTAGATATGCTTCATATGGCATACTGTGCTACTACCGTTACTGAATTACCTTTCGAACTTGTGAAATACCACATACTTCATTACTTTTCAGGATCAGTCCGCTTATCCCTCAGCTCCATCTCATTCAGTAGTTTGATAGCTTCCTTCAAGATATCTTCTTCACTCTGTTCCAGTTCTCCAAGACCTTCAACTTCCTTCTTCTGATTTTCTATAGCTTCACGATATCTGGTAAATTAGAACATAAAGGCTAAGAAACAAACATTCTCCATGATATATGTATATTACTATAAAACGATTAACAAGTTGAGGCAATTGAAAGCGATCTGTAGACCAGCGTTGAGTTAAAACTTATAGTAAGCATTTGAAATTTATAGACAGTCATCAACTGAACTTCATGATTTATCATATATTTCTACACTGAACTACATATAGGAAACAGAAGCTACAGATTAGCAGAAAACCAACACCATATTGCAGATATTGACAACAGTTGCAAGCAATAAATAATGAATTGCAAATTATAAATTCATTACCTTCCCATCAGGGCATAAGTGCAAGACACAGGCTGGCCTGTTTGCGGTGACTCCAAGTGCTTAGGGACTTGAGCGATGTCCAAAATATCTTTTGCAGTTACGAAATGCTTTAGAGATGATTCTCGCATTCCTGATTCCATAAGAGCAACTGCTAACTTTAGGTGACCATCACCCACTACATAGTGCTCCGACCCAAATTTCTCTTTTAATTTTTCCACTGCATCTTCCATATATGGCAACCCCTGCTTCACTTTGCCAGATAGATCAATCAACTCAAAAAGTCCATCAGAAGACCGTAGCAGAATATCCTGACGAAGCTCAGGAAGTGCCAGAACTTTCCTTGTCATGGCTATAGCAGTTTCATAATCATTCATCATCTTACATATGGTCGACACATTTGCAAATCCACAAGTCACACACATAGGGTTCATGCCTTTCTTCTCAAGAATTTTACGGCCTAGTTTCATATATTTCTGGGCATCAGCAAAGTTCTTAAGACTACAAAACACCATAGCCAGTGCAATATACGCCATAGCTAGTCCAGGTTCGTCTACATCATCAGAAGAAATGACAGAGTTTAACACATCAACAGCTTCCTCATTCCTACCCAAATGCATCAGCATATACCCACTCTCAGTCTTCGTTTTCCAAACTTGAGAACTCTCACCCACACTCTCCAGGACTTTCAACGCCAACTGATTTTGCTAAAGCGCCTTCTCGTGCTCCTTTATGTAATCATAAAATACTGCAAGAACCATCCTAATCCGTGCAACCTCCACGGAATGATCACCAAAATGGTTAGAGTATATCTCCGAGGCTCTCAAACAGAAGGGAAGAGCATCCCTGAAATGGTTAATGACAAGATAGGCCTCATAGACATCCTTACATGCCTCACCTAGTTCCAAACTCCCTTCCTCCAGGTACTTGTCCTTGATCAACAAAATATTGTGCATATGAGAAGCAGCCTCTCCGAATCTCCCCATGGCAACCTTAACCTCATAGAGCATAACGTTAGCAGCAATTAAATCCTGAAAAACACAATTATCAGGGCAATTATCATCATCCAACATATTTAAATTCCTGAGAGACAGTTCAAGTAGCTCAAGCTCTCGTTATACCTCTTCATCTTACAAGACGCAGCACCAAGCAAGCTCAAAATATGAGCAATGAACAAAGCAGGCCTGTGATTACCACGCGCGTGTGAATCACAGAAATAAGGCAATTTAACATTCTCATTGTACAGTAAGATGTTCAAAGCTCTCTTACCGTAGGAGAGTACATCATCCGGATCTCCGCCTGTTATGTAGATATGTCGAGCCAATTTCAAATACTCGTCACATAGCTCATTCTCCTCGGAGCAACTTTCCAGAACCTTGAGTGCTTTAATCATTTTACCGGTGGACCTGGCAGAGTTGAAAGCTTTCTTAGCCTCCAATTTTTTGCTTTGACTGTTCATGATTTTATTGTGACGTGTAGGTATAATTTTTCTAGGGTTTCAACTGACTTTTTCCTCCACATGAGAAAGTGTGATTCACAAAGAACAGAGAGATAAGATTCAAACGGAAACGTGAAAGAGAGGTGAAGATATTTTGATTTTAGAGTTTTCACAGTGCAATTTTGTTACATGAAACCGGAAAGAAGAATTCAAAATTTGTTGCAGCAGCAGAGGAAAGGAAAATGAGAATGAGAGTGATGATGCATTTTGCAGAGACGTTAAGGGTATAGTGTACTTTTCAATGACGAACCGTACACGTGTCCTTCATCCCTGAATATGAACCACTGAAATGTGTTGACTTTATTCTATATTTGAAACTACCGAAATGTGTTTATGGAATACATATTCCATTTCATATGCTGCCATGCTGTTTGGCATGAAGAGGAGCCGCAAACGCTGAATTCATATCTACCAGCATCACCTTTACTCTGTATGCAACCACACGAACCGGTAACGTTTTATTCCGAAAGACAAATTCATTTCGAGCTTTCCAAATATGCCATAAAGCCAAGAACGCAAGCGGCCAAGGCGCAGAAGGGACCAAGATGTTATCGAAAGAGTTCTTAAAAAGATTCTCAGCAATCCAACTCTCCTGTTGCACTGCCATGAACGCGTACCACTGACCTGGCTTGATACAATGCTCCCACACCTCTCTGGCTAGGCTGCAGGATCGTAAAGTGTGTTCCACGGTCTCCGGCCCCTGCGCGCAACGAGAACAAACACCAGAATCCGTAATACGCCTCTCACTAAGTAAAGATTTTGTCGCTAAACGATCCTGGATACATAACCACACAAAATACTGAAGCTTGGCCGGACATTTCAACCTCCACACCTTGCCCCAAACACTTTGCGGCACGTTCACAGCCTGTGTCTGGCCCTGAATGTAATTGTACGCCTGTTTACACGAGAAGCCGCCCTTGCTGTCTCCTAAGAACACTTGCACATCCTCACCATGAATTTCCAGTGGCATAGGGAAGTCATGAATTGCCCGACGGAGATCCGGCGGAATGGTAGACGCAAGATCATCCAAATGTCAGCCCTCCTCCACGCTCCAAATATCAGAAACCTTGAGCTGTAAATCCCGATGCTCTATCTCCTCGCCGAAACGGTCCGCAATAGTGGTAGTGCCCATCCACCGATCAAACCAAAAAGAAACTTTGTTCCCATTGCCAATCCGCCAACCAAATAAATTCTTGACCTCTTGGCAACTCCTTGAAACCCCCTTAAAAGTGTTCGACTCTGCGCCGTTCAAAACATAGTTAAGAACGCCCTCCCTCTTCAAGTATTTCTTGTAACACACATCATTCCACAAATTCGAGTGTCCCTTAAACAGCTTCCAGCCTTCTTTCGCCAGGAGGGCAAGGTTTGTTTGTCTTGTTGTCCGGATACCAAGTCCTCCTTGAGCCTTTGGTTTGATAACCTTCCCCCAACCGACGAGATGAATCTTTTTTTTGGTGAAATCTGACGACCACAAGAAGTTACGGTTTAATCTATCCAACTGATCACAAGTGCCTTTTGGTAACCATTGAGCTTGCATAACATGTATCGGGATCGATGAGGTAACCGATTTAATCAAAGTTGTACGGCCAGCAAGCGAAAGGAACTTAGCTTTCCAGGCCGCCAACCTAGCGCTCACTCTGTCTACCACATCTCGAAAGGTGCGTGTCGTTACTCTTTCATGAATAAGTGGAACGCCTAAGTATCTCCCAAGATTAGTAGTAATTCCGAAACCAAGAGTAGCACTGATACTACGCTTAAGCCCCATCCCACCGTCCTTGGAGAAAAAAACTCGTGACTTGGCTTCACTAACTTTCAGTCCCGAGGCTTCACAGAAAGTACTGAGCACTTGCTTCATAATGCGAGCGTTCCTTGTCGATGCTTTGCCAAGCAGAATCAGGTCATCCGCAAAGAAAACATGAGAAAGGCGAGGTCCCCCCCCGCAGACCGAGATAGGCTTCCACTGCTTTCTCTCCACCTTTTCTTCAATCAAGTAGCCCAATCTCTCAATACAAAGCACGAAGAGATACGGTGAGAGTGGGTCGCCTTGTCGCAAGCCACACGTGGGTTCAATCGGGTCCAAGGGGCTACCATTCCAAAGGATTTGGGGATGAGATAGCCTGACACAAGCCATTATCAACCTTCGAATGTTCTCCGGAAAGCCGAAAAATTCAAGCGTTTCCTCTACAAAATTCCAACTCACTTTATCGTATGCCTTCTCCAGATCCAGTTTCACCACCATCTCTCCTATCTTGTTTTTCTTTCGCTTCCGCAGAGAATGGAGCAGCTCCTGGATTACTCTAATGTTATCATGTGTCCCTCGCCCCATAATGAAGCTGCTTTGGGTAGGGGCAATGATTCTCGGCATAATAGCACGGAGCCGCATGGTAATGACTTTTGTTACCAACTTATATGTAACATTGCATAATGTGATTGGGCGAAACTTATCAATAGTTTCTGGACTTGGAACTTTTGGTATTAGGCATATGAACGACTCACCCACCGAACCATCAACAGAACCCGTGGCAATAGCGGCTTGTACAAGGCGTAATAATGAATCCTTAGTGACCTCCCAGAAGTGCTGATAGAACAAGGCTTGAAAGCCGTCGGGCCCCGGTGCCTTGTTAGGGTGAAAACTCCACATTACCTTCCTAAGTTCCTCCAAATCGATGCCACTCCCCAAGCATATGGCCTCCGAGAGCGATAGTGAAGTTTGATGCGTCGACTTCTCCAACCGCCGACCAGTGTAGCTATTATTGCTAAAGAGGTTAGAGTAATAACTTCTCACATGTGCCTTTAGCACCTCACTGTCCGTACACCATTCCCCATCCACCTTAAGTGTAGAGATAGTGTTCCGCCGACGGCGGATGATTGTGGAGCGATGGAAAAAGGCAGTATTCCTCTCCCCTTGTACCATCCATTGAATACGAGACTTCTGCCGCCAAAGAATTTCCTCTTGATGTAAGGTTCTATTATATTCAGCTATAAGGCTCGTCTCTAATTCCAACATCCTACTGGACGCATGTGAACTCAGAGCCCCCTGTACTCCGTTCAGCCTGGCAAGCAAGTGCCGCTTACGTCGAAAGATATTTCCAAAGTGCTTCTTATTCCAATCCTGTAACATGTCCGGAAGGGTGGATACAGCTGCTGTAATTGAGGGAAAATTCCTCCAGTTTTGCGTCACAAGCTCCTCGCAACCTGTATCCGTCAGCCAACATGCCTCAAACCGGAAGGGACGGACACACGGGGGAGCAGGCCCTTCACAACTCGCAAGAATAGGATTATGGTCCGAGAGAGTACGTGGCAAAGTTAGAGTAATTCCATTCGGGAATAGATCTTTCCATGCTAGGTTAGCCACCGCGCGATCCAACCGTTCCCAAGTTCGCTGCCTACCCTCACGTCCATTAACCCATGTGTACCGCGGCCCTTGAAAACCCAGGTCCATCATACCGCAGGTATCCAACCGTGCCTGAAAGGTTCGACACCTTGACAGTGGTGGAGGCCTCCCCCCTTTCTTTTCACTTGCAAATAGCATATCATTAAAATCTCCAATCATCATCCAAGGGCGATCATGACTAGAATTAAAATTGGTGAGATTATCCCACAAGCGTAGTTTATCAGCTCTATTCGGCTTAGAATAAACCCCAGAGAGAATCCAAGAATCTGGTTTCCGAGGTCCTATAATCGCATGAATACACTGGTCATCGATGTTGATGATTTCCACCTCCAGTGCCTCCTTATCATATAGCATCCACATTCCGCCAGAAAGCCCCAAAGATGGGGAAATAGCTACCCCCGTAAAATTCAGATTCCGGAGGATATCCAAAGACTCGGCTTCGTTAGTATGCGTCTCGAGAAGAAAAAACACATCCGGATGATGCGTGCGTTTTAGATTCTCAAACGTTGTCCGGAACTCTTCTGTTCTAACTCCACGTACATTCCAGGACAATATACGTAGCGGTGTCGTCATTAAATCAGTGAGAGATAGAGGGTCCACCACTGGTAGACCTATCAGCTGGTCGTAGGCCTGTTGTAGCAACCTGCCTGCTATGAAAACTTGACGTCGATCCTCCCAACGGGTCGTCTGAAACGTCAAGTCCGTCGACCTCATGTCCCATATCCCGTGAAATTCCTCCAAGTTCTCCGGGAATGGTGTGTCGTATTCCAACATGGCCTCGACCTGCTGGATCAATGGCGAGATCGTCAACATGAATTCCACCTCTGCCGAATGAGCGATTGTGTAAACCCCCTCTGCCGTTCCCATGAAACGCGTGTACAGAACCATTCTCCCTAAGCTGTGGATAAGATTCTCTATTCCTTGCTCTATCTTTCCAGCGACCCGTGTTCTGAGGTAATATAGGCGTAACCTGGTTGCCATCCGATTCAATAGCAGTATTGGTTTCCTCGTCTATGTCTAAATCCTCAAGAATTGTGTAAGGATTAGGAGACGTGACCAGCATTGTTCTATTAGTAGCATTCTGGACTTGTGTCGAACGCGTCGTCCGCTGACCTGGTTCCTGGTTAAAGCCTCCCGGATTAGGAGTCCTATCTGAACCCCTACCTTCTTGATTCGCTCTCGGCGTCCCACCACTTGGCACGCCTCGTGCTCTAGGCCCTCCTTGTGTATCAGTACGGTCCTTGGTTTTCTGTCCGTTCTTGGAGTTCTTCCTAGACATTAACAGCCAAGGGCCAAAACCCTCCTGAACTACTCCATCTGTTGTCTCTTCCGTATTAGATAGAGTATCCATGTTCTCAGCAGAGGCCTGATTGTCATCCGTTTCCATACTATCAGTTGCGGCGCTAGGCCTTTTGGGGCAGTGGAGCGCTATGTGATCAGCATGGCCGCAAGTAAAACACAAAGTCTGTAGATTTTCATACACCACTTTGTAAATCTTGCCATTGATTTTAATGCCCCGTTCGATTGGTTTCGATAGATTCACCTGAACACATAACCTGGCATAGCGGCCCCTAGTAACCCAAATGGTGTTTGCGTCCGCCTTAATCGGCTCCCCAAGGCCTCTTGCAATTTGGTGTAGGATCGTTCCCCTGTAGTAGTGTGCCGGTAGTTTCTCGACTCTGACCCAGGTAATTGCTGTCTCTATTTTGTACGTGCTTGGATCAAACTCTGGAAACCATTTTCTAATGGAAAGGAAATGGCCAACAATCTGCCAGGGGCCCTGGGTCAAGATCCTGTCTCTCGTACTATCGTCTACGTTCCTGAGGATGAACAGGTTGGAGCCGACGTCAATGAGATCATAGCCACTATTAAGACTCCACAAGTTTTCAAGTCGTGCCCGTAGAAGATCAACCATCCAAATGCGGCCAGGAACTTTGAGGATTATTGCATCACACCATTCTGCATTAATGATTTCGAGCAAGTCATCATCAATCTGGATCTCCGGTAGCGGGTTGTTGGGGTTAGACGGTACCAGTTTGACAAAGTCCATCTCCGTCGACGTCTCTCGATCAAAAGAATAGTCGTCTCTCCGGTTTTCAGCCCTTAGGCTTTCCGCATACGTGAGCTCCTTGCCTACATTATTAATCAGAGGGTCTGGAGCTGAAGTGTGGGTGTCCGGAGGGTTAGACCTCCGTTTTTTGGTTCTATCTGTGTCATCTGGCGGCGGTGGTAGGGCTGGTGGCGGCCGAGGGTTGAGAGAGTCCTCAGGTGTCTCCAACATCTTTTTTTAATTAAGTCTGGTCGCATTTATGTTTGAATACTATATATTATACCTAAATTATTACAACCTGTTTAAATATTATAAACAAGCTACAAATAAAAATAGTGCAACTATAAGATAACATAACGATTAAACTGACAAAATGGTGCAACTGTTCTAAAACAAAGTAAGTATATATTGATTAAATAAAAAGCTTGTCATCTACACCACTAAATACTACTCCCTCCGTCCCAGTAAATTCTTTACATTTATTTTGTTGAATTTTTCGAAGATTAATTTGATCTCTAATAAATCCTAAATTTTATCTAAAAAATAATTAATAAAATTATATAATGAAAGTAGAGATATTATATTTTCATAATATACTTTCATAGATTAAATTTTCGTTATAATTTAGGAGTAAATGGACGTCAAACGGAGCACAAAAAAATCAACAAGAGCAAACGTAAAAAAATGACTGGGACATATTTTATAAATCATTTCAAAATTTTTTTTACACTTGTACTAGGAAACAACCACAAATAATCTAATAAAGTTGTACAGTGACCTTTCTTGCTAATTTTATTAATAGATAAGTTACGAAATAGCTCCACAAAATTTTATCATTATATATATGTAAAAAAAATGTGATCATTATAAATTTTAAATTATCGAAGAAAAGATTTGTCGAACACAGTTTGGGTTCATTGCAAAATAGACTCATAGCACACGAACTATTCTAAACTATTGTGACATAGACATGTTGAAAACATGTAGTCTTCTAAAGCATTTGTGAAATAGGTCCGTCGGAAAAAAAAAAAAGCAACCGTTTTGAATTATTGAATAGACCCGTCACACACCGTTAATGATCTAAACTATTATAAAATTTATAGGGTTCAGTTTGCAATAATATTTGAGGCAGTTTTGAAATTTAATAAGGTTATATGCCTTATGTTAAATTATTATGTGTGAAATTGGTGAAATGAAAAAGATTTGAGGTAAATTTGTAATCAAAGAAAATTGAAGTTGTTTGGTCTCAGTCAAAGTTTCATATTTGACCAGGGGTAAAAATGTATTTTCATTGATTTAAAAAATGTATTTTCATTGATTTAGTTCGCCAAAAGTCAAGATCGTGGGTCTGCATGTAATTAAATTGACTAACAAGGGAGATGGATGTAATTTCTTGACTAACGAGGGCATATCTGTAATAAAATCGACTAAGAGGAGTGCTATATATTTGAAAAATTAGAATTAATTTGAAACATTATACGTGGTTGGTGAAAAAACATTGCAGCATTTACTATGCAACATAATACTGGCAATGAAACAGTTGATGATCACTTAAAACTATCAATCCGACCTAAACAACAAACATTGCTTCAATTTGTGCTGCTATATAGAGACAATTAATGATAATAAATAGTACTATGTCATAGTATGTCATGGAGAATGATAAACAATTACTCCCTCCGATTTTTCCGAATTTTAATAATTGTCCTATTAGTCTTTTCATTTTTTTACAAAATATTTGTAGTTTTATATTTTTCAAAAAAATTTTCATCATAATTATTAATGCATTTGGATAAATTTCATACCATTTAGAAGAAGAGTCTTATTGGTTTAAGTATCATAATTACTTATAATTATTATATTTATAAAATCAATGAATTAAATGAGTGAAAATCCTAAAACTACGATTAAAAAAAATCGGAGGTACTACTACTGTACTAGTTGTTGTTAGACATGTTGACGTGATTAATTAGTGCAAGGGTGATGACTGATGATACAAATCCAGTTTTGTTGGATATTTCATTTATTATTATTTCAAAAATATCTTGAAAATGAAAACAATGTTTCGACTTTGTCTTGAATTAACTATTTTTAGTCCATAATCACTATGACAAAGTCATATTATCATCCGTTACTCTATTGGTGTATAGATAGATTTATGATTTTTACCAAAACAAACTTTTTCTTTTTTTCCTTTTCTTTTGGTTTAAGAGTTTGCTTAGGTTAGGTTAAGATTTTGTGTTTATTTCCACTGAGTCAATGTCACCGGCCAGTTTTAATCGAAAATTGTATTTAATTCCGAGAAAATCTTGGACCATTAGGCGAATACTATATTTTTTTAGGACAGTGCACTACTATTTTATAACATTTGTTTGTTTGCAAATAAGTTTTGGTTCACTATTTAAGCTAATCACATAATAATTAATGAATATGTGACTAGCTAATTATATGGGACTTACCAAACGAAATACACAAGGGTTGTAAGACAAACAAATCCTCCTATCATGCAGGATTGATTTAAGGCCGGAATTTTAGTCCAGGAAGATTTGTCTAGCTATGGCATTACTAAGGTAATAATACTAAAGATATTGACATTTAATGAAAAAAATAATTTAATATAATAGCACTAGAATAGTTTAATTTCACGTTACATTAATAACTCTTTCATCCTCCTCCTTTTGTTCAAAATGTCATCTCCTCCTCTGCCCGGCGGCGTCTCTGTTCATCACTTTAAAGCCTAAACCTCACGTGAAAGACGAACCTTAAACGTATTTACCCCTAGTCATAGGCCAAGCAAATCATGGATATTTTCAAATCAAAAAGACGAACGAGGACGGAGCAACGGTGCTACTCAGACAGATTGAGTGGCCTGCCCGATGAGTTGATCTTTCACATATTTTCCACACTTGAGATGAAAGATGTCGTAAAAACAGGTATCCTTTCAAAACGATGGAAAAATCTATGGACTCAAGTTGATAATATTGTTTACAAATGCAGCAGCTTTGACAGAGGTAAGGAGAGAAACATGTCTCTCCAACAGATTAAGGACTCACAGGAACGACAAGTTAGACAATTTATGTCCTTTGTTGATCACACTTTAATGCACTGCACTCAGAACATCAAAAAGTTCGATTTGTTTGCTTCTTCTATTACCCAAGATTGTAAGGATTTGAATACTGATATGCGTGCCTCAATTGACAAATGGATTGCTCACGTTTTGGAGAGGAACGCTGAGTTTCTGAAGCTCAAGTTCATGTATTTTACCTATACTATACCTGCATGGCTGCATGTGTATACCTCAACTCATCGTGTACTAAACTCGAATTAGAATTTGCACAACTTAATGCATCCTCCACTGTAAACTGGACTCTGCTTAAGAGTTTGTACTTGGGGAATATGGTATTAGCTGATACATATTTGGATAATATATTGATTGGTTGTCCCACTTTGGAGACTATGGTTCTTGAGGCAATCATTGGGGTGGAACACATTTATAAAATGTCTCCAAGTGTGAAGAAACTAAAGCTAGTCAATATTGAGTATATTAATGATTTTTTTGATGAAGTGTTGAAGATTAGAGCACCTTGTCTTCAGGAGTTGGAGATTTCTAAATTTCGGTTATTGGACATGTCTTCCCTGGTGAAAGCTACGATTATGTTCACGACTTGTTGCCCTGAATTTGTTGAAAATGAGTCAGATTACGAGGATAATGGGACCGAGTGGGGTATGTTGACGAATAAGTACTATTATGACTGGATTCGTATGGTTCCTAAGCTAATCAAATCACTGCGTCATGTTGGTGAGCTAATAATCGGATCACGCCCCATCGAGGTGAGGTTTCTCTTTTATACATTTTTTCATATAGGTATAAATATAATTGCATTTATTTCATATGCCCACGAGCTAGCTAGGTTACTATATATCCATATTACTATACGTAATGGCTCTATGTTTTTAATGATATACCAAAGTCTTACTTATTCTGATCTATATATGACAGGCCTTAACATTGTGCCAATTGAACGACCAACCTTCTCCTGAGTTCTATTTCAAGCATGTGACAATTTGTTCTAGTCTCTGGAAGTACGATCTCCCGGGGATAGCACGTCTATTGGAACATGCACCTCACTTAGAGACGTTATTAATAAAGACAATGTTCATTTCGCAGGTGCAATATAATTAGGTTTCATACTATGCTTTAGTCTTGTATAAGAATTTTGCAGGCCAGTCAATTTTCAGTTGTTCACAATTTTATTGTTGCTTGTTCACTAGCAACGGGAAATGCTTTTATAATAGTAGTAATTTGTAGATGGATTCTGTTTTCTTTTCGATATTTGATAAATATTACCACTCTCTGTATTGGTCTAAATTCTGAAATTCACATCTAAAAATCTCAGACAGGATCAAAATCCATCATGTTTTATTTCTAGAGATTATTCTACATTTATGAACTATCTTGCAATATTTGCTGCTTTATAGAGTATAACTTTATTGGTGTGTCCTGTACAGGATGATGTTCCTCTTTCTGATGTCAGAGAGCTTTACGAGAATGAAGATCCACACTTAGATATGCCATATGGCAATTTTGTGAATCTCAGGAATGTCAAAATTGATTATTCAGAAGAGTTATGCCATGACCGTGCTGGAAACACATACATGGAGTGTTTTGACTTTGAAATCATAAAATATATACTAACAAGTGCTGTTGTTCTTGAGAAGTTGACCGTGTGCTCATCTAACAGAAGCAGCTTCTGCAGTATGAAGATGTTGAACCTCTCCAATTTGCTGAGCAGCTTCCTGAACAAGAGCAAAATCGCAGAATGGGATCTCATTAAAACAAATGGCACATTTGAATATAGCTTCTGGAAGAGCATATAAATACAACTATCGTATGCTCCAAGTAGAAATCCCTCTCGGGCAGTCAGCAGCATCTAGTACTACTATATATATGTGAAACCCACTCATTAGTTTCTTATGTTTCAGATGATATTATTAATTATTTGGGATTTCCTATTATTGAACAATTGTTTGTTATGAATTTTCGATTTAGAAGCTGAGATCAATGTTTCTACAGCATGTAGTTCTTGATTTTCTTATTCTTGAATTTTCATTTGATCCCTAATCTGCTTCTATATGTATGGAACTTCTTTTTTTTCATTAGACTATTTACCGTTGTATCTTTACAAGATCCATTATATCATACCCTCAGACAAGGGGACATGGTAAACTCGACTTCTCAACTTGGTCTCAGCCTACTGCACTATGGGATTTTACGTTCTGGAGGTCGAGTGTACTGATGCCAGTTACATTTCAATCTAGAACAGGGATCTTTATCCTTCCTTTCCAGTGTGGTACAACAGAGACGATATAATTTCCAGTGTTTCAGCCACCAAAATGATGATAAGCAGATCTGGGAGCTTGCTCATCATCATTGGGAATAATGGAGCTGATCCTATAGATTTGTAGCAAATATCCACTGTAGAACGTGACTGGCACCTTGTTTGATTCCGGGGATTTTGTTCTAAGAGATAATGGGGGCCGTCTTGTGGCAGAGCTTTGACTATCCAGCTGATATCCTTCTTCATAGTCAACAATTTTGGATTTTGATTATAATTTAGTTTTAAACTATAATAGTAAAATATAAATTACATATTCAAAATTCAGTAAAATAGCATAATTAATATAGTAAATAGTAATATACCATAATAGTTTAAGCGTAATTTGTATTCAAACTTAATACCCTATTGTAACATGAATATATGAATTTAGAAATATGGCGTACTTTTGAAAAGTTCATATATAATAGGTGTTAATTAGAAACAACGTGCCACGAGAATTTTGAGGTTTAAAAAAAATGTCAATGGCTAACATGGCTACTATTTTCAAAATCACCAGCTGCTTTTACCCAAAATTTGTGATCCGTTAGATAGCAATAGACGTGGACAGCCTCGATCACTAGATCAACATTCAACACTACAAAGCCAGATAGCGCAGCGTGTGTTCGAGAACGAGGGTAGCAGTTATTTGTTGACAGGATTGCTGAGTGACAAGACCAACGTGTTGATTGGTTTGGGTAGGTGTGAGGAAGCTATTGAAACTTTGAATGTTGTGCTTTCACATAAAGATTTATAGGCAGGTTCACGGGCCACAACACTTGGTTACATGGCCAAGGTCAGTTGTAAACTGAGGAGATTTAAGGATGCAAATTAGTATTATATGAAAGGTTGCCAAAACAGCACTTGTTTCCAAAAAAAATGAATTCAACTAGATTAGATTGGACTTTATATGCTGCAAAATTTGGTAAACGATAAGGAAATTCAATTTCATCTTCTGAAACATCGCACTGAGGAGGATTGTTTCTCAGGAAGCTTTCATACCTACTATGGAAGCATAACTTTTGCAGTAGTTACGATTGAAAGTTGAAAGAAACTCAAAACACTCAATTTAAAAGCTCACGAAATATGGCAGATTAGTTCGTCAGTTAAAAGCAATTGCTCTAGGTCATACATAACCCAAGTGTATGAACAAATGACCCAGAGATCTAGGAATTCATCCGTTCTAGAGCCACCAACTAAGGCTCTGTTCTTTTCGTCTTATTTTCAGTTTAGTTTAGACTTTGCGTAGTTGTATTTTATACTACAAATAAATTAGTTCATCTTCATTCAATTATGTTCAGTTCAGTTTAATTATGTTCAATTCTATTCAATTTAGACGAAAAGAACAGTTTCTAACAAGATATACATCAATTTTCAACTCACATAATCATATTCGATTCTATAGTTTACAGAAACCCATAAACACGAGAACCGGAAAAAGATTTTAACATGCTAATTTGTACCTAAAGTAAACTTCAGCATTGAATAAAAAACATCAAAAGATTCTTACGAGCGAATATTAGCTCACATTACCTTATACCCAAAACTCCAAAAGCCTGATTAATATAGTTCATGAAGAATACATCAGATTCAGCAGCCTTAATACTATTCAATAGAAAAAGAAACAAATCTATTGGACATGCTTCATATGGCATACTTGTGCTACTACACTTACTGAATTACCTTTCGATCTTGTGAAACACCACATACTTGATTACTTTTCAGGATCAGTCCGCCTATCCCTCAGCTCCATCTCATTCAGTAGTTTGATAGCTTCCTTCATGATATCTTCGTCATTCTGTCCCAGTCCTTCAGGATCCTCACCTACCTTCTTCTGATATTCTATTGCTTGACGATATCTGGTAATTAGGACGGTAAGTCTAAGCAACAAACATTCGCCATGATATATGTATAATACTGTGAAACGATTAACAAATTGAGGCAAAGAAAGCGATCGGTAAACCAGCTTTGAGTTAAAGCTTATACTAAGCCTTTGAAATATACAGACAGTCTAAACTTAATGACCTCATTTTATCTATTTTTACACTGAACTACATATCTAAAGATGTAGTAACCGATAGGAACCAAAAGCTACAGATTAACAGAGAAACAAGACAAGACAACAGCCAAGCAATAAATAATAAATCACATATTATAAATTCATTACCTTCCCATCAGGGCATAAGTGCAAGACACAGGCTGGCCTGTTTGCGGTGACTCCAAGTGATTAGGAGCTTGAGCGATGTTCAAAATATGTTTTGCAGTTATGAAATGCTTTACAGATGACTCTCGACTTCCTGATTCCATAAGAGCAACTGCTAACTTTAGGTGACCATCACCCACTGCATAGTGCTCCGACCCAAATTTCTCTTTTAATTTTTCAACCGCATCTTCCATATATGGCAACCCCTGCCTCACTTTGCCAGATAAATCAATCAACTCAAAAAGTCTATCAGAAGCTCGTAGGAGAATATCATGATGAAGCTCAGGAAGTGCCAAAACTTTCCTTGTCACGGCTATAGCAGTTTCATAATCATTCATCATCTTACATATGGTCGACACATTTGCAAATCCACAAGCAACATAGATAGGGTTCGTACCTTTCTTCTCAAGAATTTTACGGCCTAGTTTCATATATTTCCGGGCATCAGCAAAGTTCTTAAGACTACAAAACACCATAGCCAGTGCAATATACGCTATAGCTCGTCCAGGTTCGTCTACATCAGTGCAAGAAATGACAGACTTTAACACATGAACAGCTTCCTCATTCCTACCCAAATGCATGAGAATATACCCACTCTCAGTCTTCCCTTTCCAAAATTTAGAACTCTCACCCACACTCTCCAAGACTTTCAACGCCAACTGGTTTTGTTCAAGCGCCTTCTCGTACTCCTTTATGGCATCATAAATCTCTCCAAGAACCATCCTAATCCGTGCAACCTCCACGGAATCATGGCCAAAATGGTTAGAGTATATCTCCGAGGCTCTCAAACAGAAGGGAAGAGCATCCCTGAAATGCTTAATCATAAGATAGGCCAAATAAACATCCTTACAGGCCTGACCAATTTCCAAACTCCCCTCCTCCAGGTACTTCTCCTTAATCTCCAACATCCTGTGCGTATGAGAAGCAGCCTCTTCAAATCTCCCAATGGCTACCTTAACCTCATATAGCATAACATGAGCAACAATTAAATCCTGAAAAACACAATTATCAGGACAATTATCATCATCCCACCCTCCAACATATTTAGATTCCTGAGAGACCAGTTCAAGTAGCTCAAGCTCTCGTTATACCTCTTGAGCTTACAACACGCAGCACCAAGCAAGTTTAAAATATTACCAATGAACAAAGGAGGCCTGTGATTACCACACGGGTGTGATTCACAGAAATAGGGCAAGTTAGCATTCTCATTGTAAAGCAAGATGTTCAAAGCTCTCTTACCGTAGGAGAGTACATCATCCGGATCTCCGTCTTCTGTGTAGATCATTTGAGCCAATTTCAAATACTCGTCACATAGCTCATTCTCCTCGAAGCAAGTTTCCAGAACCTTAAGTGCTTTGATCCTTTCGCCGGAGGACTCGGCTGAGTAGAAAGCTTTCTAAGCCTCGAATTGTTTGCCGCCCTGACTGTTCCAGTGACGGTGTACTATTTCTAGGGTTTGAATTGATTTTATCCTCCACATGAGAAAGTGTGATTCACAAAGAACAGAGAGATAAGATTCAAACGGAAACGTGAAAGAGAGGTGAAGATATTTTGATTTTAGAGTTTTCACAGTGCAATTTTGTTACATGAAACTGGAAAGAAGAATTCAAAATTTGTTGGAGCAGCAGAGGAAAGGAAAATGAGAATGAGAATGAGAGAGTTGATGGATGAAGCATTTTGCAGACACGTTAAGCCTACAGTGTACTTTCAAATCACGAACCGTACACGTGTCCTCCATCCGTGAATATAAATGCGTTGTCTGTTTTTTGTTTTTCAAATAAATATGACACTATTTCATTTAAACAGCACTACTAATGTTTTTTGCAAACAAAGCAAACTTTTTTTGTGATCCAAGTAGCTTTTGATTGAATGACAATGACGATCATTGTTTTTGCTTTGTTTGGATGTCCATAATGGATTTTTGGGATGTTCATAATGGATTAAGAATGTAATAGATCAGGATAATAAGACTTTTACTAGAATTATTAGGAACAATGTATGTAAATTTTAAGTTATTTATGTAATGCATTTTGATTTCAATACCGGTGAGGTCTAGCTCAATTGGTTAGACTGAGGTGTCATGACACTAGAGGTCATAGGTTCAATTCTCGTCAAGTGCGGGATTATTTATTATTTATTACTAGTTTTGTAATACTACTTATGAAGTTGTAATAGTTCGATTATTTAAAAAAATGTTGATTTCAAAAAGAAAAAAAGCACTACTAATAATAGTTGAATTCAATCTTGGAGTTTATTAGTGTATGATAATAAGTACGGCTGTATACGAACCGAACAAAGTTGAGCTTTACTCTAATCAAACACTGTTCGCTTCAGATCTAGGTGTGTTTGTGTTCAAGCTCGAGTTTGACGAGCTTAAAAAATTAGAGCTCGAGCTCGAGGTCGTCTACTCAAAAGAAAGCTCGTGATTGTTCGCGAACATTAGTTTAGGTTCGTTTTTCTGCACAAATCTTGCTCGTTCTGCAAATCTATGGTGGTTGGACTGGAGGCGCAGACTGGCCAGAGACGAGTAGGTGGGCGCAAACTTATTGTAATTATTATTATTTTGACATAAATTTGTACTAACCTTTTTAAATATTTTGAGAGTTAAAAATTATTAATACGATAAAGTGAAAAAAACTTACAATAAAAAAAATTGAAATTAATACAACAATCATTCTACTAAACAAACCACATGGTTTACATAATTTATATCTTTAAAAAACAAAAAAAATGGGTTGAAATTTCTGGTGTCCAAATTTGGGCGCCATAAACCTATTCTGGCGCTGAAATTTGGGCGCCAGAAATTTCAGCACATTTTTATTTTATTTTATTTTTTTAGATACAAATTATGTAATTTATGTGGTTTTCTTGTTTAGTTGAATCATTGTTGTATTTATTATGATGTTATTTGTTTAGTTTTCTAATCGGTTTGTGTAAGTGGTCATTATATGTTGAAATAGTTTGTTTTCTTTCCAATTTGTTTGTTTAAATGGACTTGTTTATGTATTCTTCAAGTATTTTTAAATTTTATGTTAAATAAAAAAATATTTGGGCCAATTTGATATTTTTTCAAACTTAAGGACTTTTTACAATATGACAAAAAATTGTAAAAATTTGGACGGTACCTAGTAAAATATGAACAGAAAATAACATCTCTAATATAAAAAAGCCTCTTCCATTTGAATTTACAATAGTTTTGGCTTATTTAATACTTTTTCATGGGTTCCACATGACACATACACAGTTACACACTAATCACCTAATTCTTTTTATTTTTAAATTCAAATTTCACATTGTTTATTAATATTCAGGCTTATTTCTCCATTTGCATGGGCTATATAAATGTAGCCCTTAAAAAAACCATCATTTGTTAAATTTTTAGGCTTATTTCCAAATAAACCACTCATTGCTAGTGCTTTTAGCAATGTAAATGGTAAAAAACTAAAAATTTGCCAACTACCAACCGAAAAAAAGAAATGAAATGCTCTCAACCCCCTTTTCTGTTCCCGGCCTTCTGTAGTTCTGTAAGTGATGATCAGTGACCTCCGAACTCAAAAACGCACGAGAAGATTGATTTCAACAATGAATGACACCACAATGGGTTCCGATGAGGACTCTGCTGAGAACAAGGAAACCCCCTTTTATGCACAAACACCGCCACCGTCCTATGCCGATGTGAGGGTGGAAAATTTGACTACGCTAGATGAGAAAAGCAAGATTCGAGTTACTGGGGCAACAAACAAGATCCCCTTTAAGCAAGTCGATTTTGAACCTGAATTCAGAGCTCTGATGGATAAGTAGTGGAGTGATGCTATTATTATCAAAGTTTTGGGCATACCCTGCGCTGGTTTCGAAACTGGAAACTATGTGGAATCTGGCTGGAAATTTCGAATTCTTGGACCTTGGCTACGGGTGCTTCTGTCTCAAAGATATCCCTGCAACTACGAGAGAGAAGATCTTGACCCAAGGCCCTTGGCAGATTGCTGGAAGTTTTCTGTCCATTCGTAAATGGGTTCCAAACTTCCGAGCAGACAATGATAAGGTTAATACGGCAATTACTTGGGTACACGTTATTAATACACTGGCAGAGCGATTAAGTTCGATGGTAATACGTACACTGCGATAAAAAGTAAGTTTGCTAGATTCTGTGTTGAAATTAAGACGGACAACCCGTTGGAACTTGGTTTGTATGTTGGTGGGACGGTTTATCAGGTTGTTTATGAGAATTTGCAATCTCTCTGTTATAAGTGTGGCAAAGTTGGACATGTTATTTCAGAATGCAAGGATAATATACCAACTGAGAATACAACTAAGGAGGCCATGGAAACAGGTACTACGCTTGTTGCTGCTCAACAGCAAGCTCCCAAAGCAGTTTGGCTAACTGAAAAGGCTAAAAACATAAGAGTACGGGGAATGGATGCAGGTTAATAGGCAAAACAAAACCACGGCTAGCAGCTCTAACAAAGCTCAACGCCCCCAGACAAGAACCCAGTCTAATCTACCGGCTGGCAGAAATCAAAATACACAGAGGACCCAACCAAGCCAAACATGTCCAACTGCTCGTCAAGCCCAACCAGTTAACGCAGCCACGAGCCAGGTTGCGAATTCAGACTTGGGCCAGACCAGCAGGCAGGGGAATCAGGCCGCACATGCCACAAATCCGACTGGTAGGAGGTTACCTAATTCAATTCTGAGGAGAGAAGGGAATTCAAACCAAAGTAGGACAAGCTTTGTGAATGGTAATGAAGCAAGTGGTCAATTTAGGTTCAATGCTGGTATTAATAATAGGCCCCCACCGGTACACACACCTATTATATCAACACAGAATCCTTTTAGCACATTCAGTTACCAGGAAAATATTCCTATTGTGCCAAACTATGATAACGGAACCGGATCAATGGGATCAGGGGTTGGTTTGGGGCCGAACGGATTCGTGATGATGATCAACGAAGTAGACCGGGAGCTAGAGGAAATCGAAATTCAGCAAACAATCTGGAGGCCACCCTCTCAGATATCAGGAATAGAGCAGAACTGGAGACTAGTACAAATACTAGAAATACCCCCATCGGTTCGGGAGGTGGAAATATTGACCAACTTCATAGAGACGGAGTGGAATCATGGACGGTATTGGCACAGAACATAACTCACAAAATGGGAGAACACTTGTCAATAGGTGGTGATAATGGAAATATTGACGCAAGTGATTGCGTCATGGAGGGGACTGAGAATTGATTATCCCTTCCACATTTACCTTCTAATTGTTTCCAATGAGAGTTATTTCATGGAATTGCCAGGGGGTAGATGATGATGATTTTCGACGTAATTTTAGAGATTTGGTCAGAACTCATAGGCCTAATGTTTTCTTTGTTCTTGAAACAAGAGTTGGTCCAGAATCCAGATGTGGCGGACCATGGGACACAGGCTGCAGGCCACATTTTCGGTTTTGTTGGTTTCCAAACACAAGAGATCTGTAGTATCATTTGGTCACAAACAAGTGGTGAGGTGGTGTGTATATTTTGCAAAACGAAAACCAATAAGAGTAGCTCTACAAACTACAAATATCCAACTTACATTTTAATCAACTAAGGTTGATGGACTAACATAGTTGCGACAAACATAGTGAAAGGTCACTGCTTTGACACATTAGTCCGAAAATATAAAACAGTGCTTGACATTCAAGTGTTCTTTCGCCTCAAGCTACGTCTATTGGACAGCAGGAGTATGCAACATACTCATAATCACCACTTTTAAGCATAGTAAGCATTCTTCGTCATCTAACGAGTAGGTTATATGGTCAAATTGAATACATGCAACCTGTAGAACAATACTACAACTTAAATAAGGATTACTTTAGCCTTCATTTTGCAGTTTCATATTATTGGCCATGGTATTAGCATAATAGATGGCACAAACTCCATGCATCAAGGAAAAAGCATAAAGTGCCTGAGAGTTTTAGTACTAAAACATGAATAAAAACATCAACATTAACCACAATCTGAACTACGACTATGCTTCAAAACCTATTAAAAAACTGCAAGCACCACATCACGATGTTCTTCAAAATGCAGCAAACTGTATTGCTATGGATAACCAATCACCTTTATAACTCCTTTAACATTTAACATGAATCCCAGACAGAAATTTCTTAATCATCACTGCCAGCATCCTCCTTCAATACAGCCTTGTTGAGCATATACACACCTATAAAATGAAATTGCTGTTCAGATCAATAATCACATTTTTCTAAACTGAGAACAGACACATCTTAGTCTCAACTCAGTCATCAACAAAGTATCTAATAGTACTATTCAAACAAAAGAAAAACATTGGGGATAAGCCCTTTCGTTGAAAGAAAAATAGCAACAGGCAGTATATTCAAGAGTAAGACTAGTGTAGAAAATGTCTAGCAACCTAAAGGACACAACCACATCCACATGTAACAAATACTATTGAACGCCACCATGATCCCAATGCTATTAGGCTAAATATGACACTGGTGGCTGGTTTAATGGTCCTGAGCCATACAGTTAACTCATACAAGTTAGCCTGGAAACGATAAAAGTGATAGTATATGTTTTACACTATATCATTAGATTAGGCATAATACGAAGGAAGTACTTTCTCTCAGTTTTAGAACTAAAGCAGAAAACACAAATGAGAAAAGAAATAGAACTGCCTTTACGACAAATTTATGGTTCTTGGTGACTTTCCTGTAGTTCAAGTCCACGCAAATTTTGCAATAATGAAGATAAATGCTTCTTTACAGACAGAGAACCACCGATGTAACAACACATTACATATGAAGATCAGGCCCATTTTTTCTTTGTAAACATTGAGACCGAATCATAACAAGGAATTCATCCGTTCTGGAGCCACCAATTAACAGGATATACAGCAAGTTTCATCTCAATTTCTCACATAATCATATTCGATGCTATAGCTTACAGAAGCAAGTAAACACGAGCACCAGCAAAAGGTGTAATGAATTTATAATATGTATAGAAAGTAACTTTCAGCATTGAATAAACATCATAAGATTCATACAAGCGAATAACAATAGGGTACATCGCCTTAGTTTCATACCCAAAAGGCTTATTGATATAGTTCACCAGGAGTACATCAAGGTAAGCAGCCTTAATAGTATTCATAAGAAAAAGAAACAAGCACACCAGACATGCTTCATATGGCATACTATGCTACTACAGTTACTGAATTACCTTTCGATCTTGTGAAACACCACAAACTTAATTACTTTCCAGGATCAATCTGCCTATCCCTCAGGTCCATCTCATTCAGTAGTCTGACAGCATCCTTCAGCATATCTTTTAGTTCTTCACTCTGCCCCAGTCCTTCAAGACCTTCAACTACCTTCTTCTGATATTCTGTTGCTTGACGATATCTGGTAAATTAGGACATATAGGCTGAGCAACAAAAATTCTCCATGATATATGTATAGCACTGTGAAACCATAACAAGTTGAGGCAAAGAAAGGGATGTGTAACCAACTTTTAGTTAAACTTTAGTAAGCATTTGACAGACATTGACTAACTTCATGACCTCTTATCTATTTTTTCACTGAACTAGTAGTACATACCTAAGGATGTATTTAACTAGTAATGGCTACTAACCAGAATCTACAGATTAACAGAAAAGCAAGACCATCTTGTAGATATTGAAAACACTAGCAAGCAATAAGTAATGAATTGCATATTACCATAAATTCATTACCTTCCCATCAGGGCATAAGTGCAAGATAAGTGCTGGCCTGTTTGCAGTGACCCCAAGTCATTAGGGCCAAGCGGGACGTCCAAAATATCTTTTGCAATTATGAAATGCTTTACAGATGACTCTAGCCTGCCTGATTCCTTGAGAACAACTGCTAACTTTAGGTGACCGTAACCCACTACATAGTGCTCCGGCCCAAACTTCTCTTTCAATTTTTCCAGAACATCTTCCATATATGGCAACCCCTCCCTCACCTTGCCGGATAGACCAATAAATTCAAAAAGTCTATCAGAAGCTCGTAGGAGAATCTGCTGAGGAAGCTCAGGAAGTGCCAGCACTTTCCTTGTTACAGTTATAGCAGTTTCATAATCATTCATCATCTTACATATTTCCGACACATCTTCATATCCATAAGCAACTAAGGTAGGACTCGCGCCTTTCTTCTCAAGAAATTTAAGACCTAGTTTCATATACTTGTGTGTCAGAAAAGTGCTTAAGATAACAATACGCCATGGCCAGGGAAATATATGCGGCAGCTTGTCCAGGTTCGTCTACATCATCACGAGAAAGCACAGACTTAAACACATCAACAGCTTCCTCATTCCTACCCAAATGCATCAGCATAGCCCCACTTTCAGTCTCCACACTGTACAAGTCAGAACTGCTATCAACACTCTTCAAGACTCCAACTGATTTTGTTCAAGCGCCTTCTCATGTTCCCCTAGTGCATGATAAGTCACTCCCAGAATCCGCCTAACCCAACCTCTACCGAATCATCACCAAAATGCTTAGAGTATATCTCCGAGGCTCTCAAACAGAACGGAAGAGCATCCCTGAAATGCATGACCGCAAGATAGGCCTCATAAACATCCTCACAGGCCTTACCAATTTCCGAACACCCTTCGTCCATGAACTTATCCTTAGCCTCCAAAATCCTCTGCATATGAGGAGCAGCCTCTTCTCTTCTCCCCATGGCTTCCTTCACCCGAAACAGTTCAATCTCAGTAGCATGTAAACTACGCAAAACTAATTTATGAGGACAATTATCATCCTCATCCTCAAACTTAGTGAAAGTCCTCTCAGACAGACCAGTTCAAGTAGCTCAAGCTCTCATGATATCTATTCAACTTAAAACAGGCAGCACCAAGCAAGTGTAAAATAAATACGACCAATGAACAAAGGGGGCCACGAGTGTATGAAGTACCGAAACAGGGCAAGTTAGCCTCCTGATTGTAAATGAAACTACTCAAAGCTCTCTTACCATAGGAGAGTGCCTCTTCCAGATCTCCTTCTTCTCTCATGATTTTTTCAGCCAATATCAAGCACTCGAAACCTAGTTCATTCTCCTCGGAGCAGCTTTCCAGAACCTTGAGTAATTTGATCAGTTCACCGTAGGGATTGGCTGGCTGGAAAGCGCTCCTAGCCCTGGTACTCATGATTTAGGGTTTGAACGGAGTTTTTTTGCTCGGAAATGTGATTCACAGAGGGCGAGAGAGTGTATGAGATTGAAACGGAAACGTGAAAGAGAGTGGAGATATTTTAATTTAGGGTTTTGAGAGTGCAATTTTGTTACTTGAAAAGGGAAAGAGGATCATCAGAAATTTGTCTCCATTGGTTGAATTCGAACTTTGTTGCAGCAGAGAGGAAAAGAAAATGAGAGAGAAAATGCATTTTGCCGAGACGTAGTGTACAGTTGTACTATTCAATGAGGAACCGTACACGTGGTGCCAATCCGTAAGGGTAAATGTCGTTTTCAGATTCGCGTCGTTTACCCATATGCCCTTGACCTTCAAAATTCGGATTGAGTTTCGTCTGTTTTGCTTCTTGGTTCAAGCTTATATCGACTGAATGAAAAGAAACGGAGTCTGACTGAGAATTTAGAGATTGGAGAAAAAATCAGAATTGATTTGGAGATGATGCTTAGTTTCTTTTCTGTGTAAGTGTTAGTTTCACTAAATCTGTTAGTTTCACTAATCATTCTTCGCCATTTAACAAGTAGTAGGTTATATGGTTAGATTGAATACATGCAAGTATGCAACCTGTAGAACAAATAATACTACAACTTCTTAGCCTTCATTTTGCAGGCTCATATTGGCCATGGTATGAGCACAATAGATGACACAAGCACATAAACATCACCAACTCCATGCATAAGGCGCGAGAGAGTTTTAGTACTAAAACATGAATAAACAACATCACCATTAACCACGATCTGGACAACGACTAAGCTTCAATCGTTTTCAAAAACTACAACCATCACATCACAATGTTCTACAAAATGCAGCAAACTGTATTGCTATGGATAACAAATCACCTTTCTAACTTCTTCACCATTTCACATGAATCCCAAGCAGAAATTTCTTAATCACCAACGCCAGCTTCCTCCTTCAATTCAGCCTTGTTGAGCATACACACCTATAAAATGAAGTTGCTGTTAAGACCAACAATCACATTTTTCTAAACTAAGAACAAGCACATCTTAGTCTCAACTCAGCCATCAACAAAGTATCTGATACTATTCAAACAAAAGAAAAACATTGGGGATAAGCCCTATCGTTGAAAGAAAAACAGCAACAGATGGTGGTATATTCAAGAGCAAGGCTAGTGTAGAAAATGCCTAGCAACCTAAAGTACACACAACCACAGTCCACATGTAACAGATACTATTGAACACCACCATGATCCCAATGCTAATAGGCTAAATATGACACTGGTGACTGGTTTAATGGTCCTGTGCCATACAGATTAGTTATACAGTTAGTCTGGAAACGATTAAGGTGATAGTATATGTTTTAAACTGTATCATTAGATTAGGCATAATACAAAGGAAGACCTTTCTCGATCAGTTTCAGAACTAAACAAGAAACACAGATGAGAAAAGAAATAGAACCGCCTTACGACAAATTTATGGTTCTTGGTAACTTTCCTGTAGTTCAAGTCCATGTAAATTTTGCAATAATGAAGATAAATGCTTCTTTACAGACAGAGAATGCTTATTGGTGATGCTTTGATTAGAACCACCGATGTAATAACACATTACATATGAAGATCAGGCCCGTTTTTCTTTGTAAATTTCACCACAGCTAAAGCTTAAAATACTTTACAATACAGAAAACCAAATCTTAAGATTACTTCAACAAGTTAGAGGCAATTAAATAAACATATCTATACTAGTTGCAGATGCATGTAAACTGTCACAGCAATTATGTAAAGCCTTCTGGTCTCTCAATACAATTACATAAACAAAGCAAAGCATAATCTCCATGGCATTTTATATTGAAAAGGAAAGCCGAGAGGAGCAACAGAGTAGCACCAAAGCTAGAACAAATTGATATGTTTGCAATCTAGATAACACTAACACTTCTCATACAGAACAACATTCAACATGTGCTGAATGCTGCTGTATTTAAAGCATTACAACTTACAAAATAACTAGTGCAAGACATACAAAAAGGTATATGCAGTTGGGGACAAAAACTTTGCAGCATATACTAGCAGAGAAAACGGATGATGATCACATAAAAAGTAATTCTGACCAAGTAAGCAGCAATCATTGCATCAATTTGGGGTGTTTGAAAGACACATTACTATGATGTCAAAACGGATGATAAACAACTAGCTTTCCTTATTTCCAAAAGATGAATTCAAGTGGATCAAAAAGTACTTCATATGCTACAAAATATTGCTATTACAATAAAGAAATTACCAGTTCTGAAGCATCAAATTCAGGATTGTTTGTCAGGAAACCTTCAAAATAATCTTTCGTCGTCATTAAATGGTTTAGTAGTCCAACAGCACAATCCAGTTCAACTTGTACACTTGGTCCAAGTCCTCTTAGAGCTTCAACTACCTTCTCTTGAACCTCTAATGCTACAGAAAGCCTGCTCAAATGAAACAAAACCAATGCATTATTCATACTATGCAAAAGCATAAATGTTCATGATGACACGACATCTGTTTTGTCAAACTTCATATTTAGTTCTATGCAGCTAAATTTCAACATTTGGATCCGAGCTATCTTTCTAACTATGATAAATGAATAAAGAACAATCAAATTTACAAGAGATGTTTACCAGGGGATAAACGAAACGACATAATCAACAAAACCAATTTGCAGAAAAAGAAAATATATCATTTTGTCAGATTTACCTTCCTAACAGCGCATATGATATAGAAAGAGCCTCACTGGTTTCTAGTGATTTCAAGTGTTTAGGGCCTAACGAGACATCCATGATAGATTTTGCATACGCCAAATACTTCACAGCTAGGTCTGCTCTCCTCGGTTTAATGTAAGCACGCCCCAAGTTTGCATAGGCATAACCTAATCCACGGTGCTCAGGACCGAAATTACATTTGAATTTGTTCATCACATCTTCAAGTTCTAAGTAAGAGACCCCCTGTTCCGCCTTGCCAGATAGAATAAGCAATGAAGCAAGGCGTCCAGAACAATTCACAAGAAACTTTTGAGGGAGCTTGGGGATTGCCAGTGCTCTCCTAGTAAAGTATATAGCATTTTCAAAATCATTCATAATCTCATAAAGCATTGACATCTCCTCAAATCTAGGGGCAATACAAAGAGAATTTATCAGCCAGGTTTCCGGGGAAAGAGAAATTGAGTCCAACTCCACAAGAACTTTCCGTCCAATTTTCATATGCTTCTTTGCATCATCAAATTTCCCTGCTCGACAACTGGCTGCAGCCATGTAAATATGCGCACTAGCCAGTGTACCTGCCTCTAAATCTTTATGTGAAAGCACAACATTCAAGGTTTTAATAGCTTCCTCATACCTACCCAATGCAATCAGCACATTGCTCTCGCGAACCTGGATCCTTAGCAATTCATATTTCAGACCCATCCCCTTAAACACACTCTGTGCTAATCGGCTCTGTTCCAATGCCTTGTTGTACTCCCCGAATTCAGTATACAAACCTACAAGATGCACCCTAATCATTGCAACCTCAACGGAGTCAAAACCCAAACGTTTCTCGAATATCTCCAAAGCTTTCAGACACAACGGGTGAGCTTCCCTCAGATTCATAACCGTCATATAGATCATATAGGCAGTCTTGTAAGCCTCACCGAGTTCAAAACTACCTTCCTCCAAGGTCTTCTCCTTCACCTCCACAATCTTTCTTATATGAACAGAAATCTCCTCCGTTTTCCCGAGGACTATCTTAACTTCCAAAAGTGCCAACTCAACAATAACTAACAGATTCAAAACCACGGCATCTAAGAGAGAATTAGAATTAACCTCCTCATCCTGCTGTAAGTGTAATACCATCATCTCAGACGAATTCAAATATCTCAGACTCTCATCATATCTCTTCAAAACACCACAAACAACACCGAGCATGCATAAAGTAGAACCAATCGACAAAATATTGGAAATAGAGTGGTTACCGCCATTTCTATTTATCTCTAGATCCATAAGAACATCCAAAGACTTCTTAGCGTAATAGAGGGCTTCTAGGTACTGACCTTCAATGAGAAACTTGTCTGCTAGGTCTTTATATCGAACAGCTAACTCCTCCTCTTCGAATAAGCAGCTCTGCTCCATTTCCTCGAGTATTTTCAGCTTTTCTTCGGCCGAAAAGGCAGCTTCGAAGGCTTGGCTTAGCTCCTCTCTTGCTCTGATAATAGTACTGGCATTAGCACCCATGATTATGATTGTGGTAGGAACTAGGAAGGGGTTCTTCTTCTTCTTCTACAAAGGGGTTTTGGATGACTGTAGAGCTGTAAAATACTAAAATTTTTGGGCGCCTTTGATGCCCGGTCCAATATTGTGTGTGATTATAAATTTTAAATTTTGGTTCTCAACTGGGCTTTTGTTTGCTACTTAACCCCAGTCCAACAGCGACATTTCTAGGAGCTAACAAACACGAATACGAATATCGATACGTCGTACACAAGAAATCTGTAATCTCATTTTGGTCACATATAGATTGTTTCTAGTTTGCAAAACGATAATTATTAAATAATTATCATAAAAAATAAAGTGGGATAAGTGTTTTCTCTATTTGAAATGTGGTTGTCAAATTGAAGTGTGATGACAAAATTGAAATATTATCATAAAAAGTACTGCTAGCATGGTTTTTAATAAGTTGGATAATTTACTTTTTAAAATAATGTGTGTAAACTAAAAAAAGTGAAGTCGGCAAAGATTGGTTTGACAGATTTTATAAGGTAACTACTTATTATAGTAGCAACTCTTTTGAGAAACTACACACATTTTCACAAAATAAAATCACGCCAAACAACAGATTTATCACAAAATATAAAACTGTGTGTTTACCATTCTAATTTCTAAGTGTTCTTATACGTCAGTAGTAAGCATTCTTCGCTATTTAACAAGGAGTAGGTTATGGTCAGTTTGAATATTGCAGGTTCATGTTATTGGCCATGGTATTAGGCTATTAGCATAATAGATCAATCACACAGACATAAAAAACTCTATGCATCAAGGCAAAAGCATGAAGTGCCATAGAGTTTTAGTACTAAAACATGAATAACCATCACCATTAACCACAATCTGAACTATGACTAAGCTTCAAACGTTTTAAAAAACTGCAAGCACCACATCATGATGTTCTTCAAAATGCAGCAAACTGTATTGCTATGGATAACAAATCACCTTTATAACTCCTTCAACATTTAACCTAAATCCCAGGCAGAAATTGCTTAATCATCATCACTGCCAGCATCCTCCTTCAATACAGCCTTGTTGAGCATACACACCTATAATGAAATTGCTGTTAAGAACAATAATCACATTTTACTAAACAGAGAACAAACACATCTTAGTCTCAACTCAGTCATCAACAAAGTATCTAATACTATTAAAAAAAAAAGAAAATCAGCAACAGGATATTCAAGAGCAAGGCTAGTGTAGAAAATGCCTAGCAACCTAAAGTACACACAACCACAGTCCACATGTAACAAATACTATTAAACACCAAGACTTGGAGTGTAAATGTTAAGCAATCTTGCATTCACCATAATCCCAATGCTATTGGTTCGATGGTCTTGGCCATACAGTAAAGTCATACTACAAGTTGACCTGGAAACGATTAAGGTGATAATATATGTTTGCACTGTATTATTAGAATAGGCATAATACAAAGGAAATCCTTTCTCGCTCAGTTTTAGAACTAAACCAGAAGCATAAATGAGAAAAGAAATAGAACCGCCTTTGAGACAGATTTACTTGGTAACTTTCTTCTAATTAAAGTCCATGCAAATTTTGCAATAATGAAGATAAATGCTTCTTTACGGACAGAGTATGCTTATTGGTGGTGCTTTAGAACCACCCATGTAATAACACATTACAGATGAAGATCAGGCCCGTGTTTGTTTGTAAACTTCACTGCAGCTAAAGCTTAAAATATTTTACTATACAGAAAACAAACTCTTAAGATTACTTAACTAAATTAGAGGCAATTAACTAAACATGTCCAAACGAGTTGCAGATGCATTTAAACTGTCAGAACAATCATGTAAAAGCCTTCTGGTCTCTCGATACAATTATATTAACAAAACAAAGCATAATCTCATTATCATTTTATATTGAAAAGGAAAGCTGAGAAGAGCAACAGAGTAGCACCAAAGCTAAAACAAATGAATACGTGCAATCTAGATAACACAAAAACTTTTCAAACAGAACACAATTAAACATGTGGTAAGAGATGTATTTAAAGCATTAGAACTTACAAAATAACTAGTATTGCAAGACATACAAAAGGTATACACAGTTGGAGACAAAAAACTTTGCAGCATTTACTAATGCAGCATAATACTAGCAAAGAAAACAGTTGATGATCACACAAAAAAGCAATTCCGATCAAGCAAGCAGCAGTCATTGCTTCAATTTGGGATGTTTGAGAGACACATTACTATGATGTCAAAATGGATGATAAACAACTAGCTTTCTTTGTTTCCAAATTGATGAATTTAACTAGATCAAAAAGTACTTCATATGCTACAAAATTTTGCTATTACAATAAGGAAATTACCAGTTCTGAAGCATCAAATTCAGGAATGTTTGACAGGAAACCTTCAAAATAATCTTTCGTCGTCATTAAATGGATTAGTATTTCAAGAGCACAAGTCAGTCTAGCTTGTACACTTGGTCCAAGTCCTCGTAGAGCTTCAACTACCTTCTTTTGAACCTCTAATGCTAAAGGAAGCCTGCTCAAATAAAACAGAAACCATTGCATGATTCTTACTATGCAAAAGTAAAATAAAATTGATGAAAATCAAATGTACACGAGATATTTACCAGGGGATAAATGAAACTACATAAATAACAAGACCATTTTGCAGAAACGAAAATATAGAAACTTCCATATTATCAGATTTACCTTCCTGACAGCGCATATGATATCGAAAGAGCCTCACTGGTTTCTAGTGATTTCAAGTGTTCAGGGCCTAACGAGACATCCATAATAGATTTTGCATACGCCAAATACTTCACAGCTAGGTCTGCTCTCCTTGGTTTAATGTAAGCGTCCCAGGTTTGCATAGGCATAACCTAATCCACAGTGCTCAGGACCAAAATTACATTTGAATTTGTTCATCACATCTTCTAGTTCTAAGTAAGACATTCCTTCTTCCGCCTTGCCAGATAGAATAAGCAATGAAGCAAGGCGCCCAGAACAATCCACAAGAAGCTTTTGAGGGAGCTTGGGGATTGCCAGCGCTCTCCTGGTAAAGTATATAGCATTTTCAAAATCATGCATAACTTCATAAAGCATTGACATCTCCTCAAATCTAGGGGCAATACAAAGAGAATTTATCAGCCAGGTTTCCGGGGAAAGAGAAATTGAATCCAACTCCACGAGAACCTTCCGGCCAATTCCCATATGCTTCTTTGCATCATCAAGTTTCCCCATTCGACAATTGGCTGCGGCCATGTGAATAAGCGCACTAGCCAGTGTAACTGCCTCTAAATCTTCATGTGAAAGCACAACATTCAAAGTTCCAATAGCTTCCAGAACCTGTATCCTTAGCAATTCATAATCCATACCCATCTCCTCAAACACCCTCTGCGCTAGTCGGCTCGGTTCCAATGCCTTGTCGTACTCCCCGAATTCAGCATACAAACCTACAAGATGCACCCTAATCACTGCCACCTCAACGGAGTCACAGCCCAAAAGTTTCTCGAATATCTCCAAAGCTTTCAGACACAACGGGTGAGCTTCCCTCAGATTCATAACCGTCATATAGATCATATAGGCATTCTTGTAAGCCTCACCAAGTTCAAAACTACCTTCCCCCAATGTCTTTTCCTTCACCTCCATAATCTTTCCTATATGCACAGGAATCTCCTCCATTTTCCCCATGGCTATCTTACCTCTCAAGAGTTCCAACTCAGTACTAAGTAAAATCCTCAAAATCGCGGCATCAAAGAGAGAATTAATTTCCTTCTGTTGTAATTCTAATATAATCCTCTCACACCAATTCAAATAGCTCAAACTATCATCATATCTCTTCAAGTCTTCAACCTACCACAAACAAGACCAACCAAATTTAAAGTAAGAGCAATCCACACACGCCTAAAATCCCTACGATTACAGCTGCTACTGCTATTATTATTTTTTTTTTTTTTATTTTTTTCTCTTGATCTAAAAAAGCATCCAAAGCCTTGTTACCGAAATAGAGTGCTTTCTCTCGGTCTTCAGTGACAAACATGGTTGCTACTTGCTATGTCTTTATATTGAACAGTTAAGTCCTTCTCTTCGAATAAGCCGCTCTGCTCCATTTCCTCGAGTATTTTCAGCTTTTCTTCGGCCGAAGTGGCAGCTTCAAATGCTTGGCTTAGCTCCTCTCTTGCTCTGATAGTACTGGCGTTAGCACCCATGATTGTGGTAGGAATTCTTCTTTACTGGTTTGTTTGTTTCGTGAACAGGGCTGCTCTGCTCTAGGGCTTCGTCTGCAAATCTGTAATCAGCTTCAGAAATGAATCAATGATTCGACCTCTGTATTTGCCCTTTAGATTTATCTGCCTTTTTTTTTCAGAATTAGGCATGATTGTTTATAATGTGATTTTATCGTTTTAGACATTTAGTTCTCTTAAGTTCAAATTAGTTGAATTTAATATAAATTTATTTAGTTAAAATTCATACCACAAAGTAAATTCATTATAATTTAAGATTTTCTGAAAACCGAATTAAATAGTAATTTCGGTCAAAACTTTTCATTTAGTTTTGTTGACCGTTTTTCAAACGAAAATTACTCATAAATCACAAATTGAAATATATCTGAAAAAATTATATATAAAAAGTATAGTATTTATAAATCACAAAGGAGTGGAGTATTTGTCTTATGTTTTTATATTTCATGGTGAATTATCAAATTGGAAAAGACTCCGGAAGAGGTCTATTTATCTGTCCCTTTCTCTTAATTTTGACGGACACACCCACCAAATTTGTAACGCCCCAAAATCAAAATTGGTGCGTTCGGCTGTGCATTATGAGATGGGCTCACGCCAACACGAAACCTATCCTTTTAATCCTCAAATACAATAGAATCATCTCGAATGGTACATCAGAGCGTCTAAAATTTCAATACAAATCACATTACAAACTAATATCCTCAAATATAAAAAATCATCCGAGTACAACATAAATAATCTGTCAATCAAATAATCCATCAAAAATACAAATACTCGTAGACCACGTTTACTCCATTGCCTTCAAAATCTCCTTTGTCACTCTAGCTCGCTTACTCCAATCTCCACAATGCCACATAACTTTTACACTGAAACTGGGGAAGTAAGGGGGTAAGCTACTAACTCATGGGAAAGTTAATAACTCATAAGAAAGAAAATTTGACACTCTTACCGGATCAAGAAGATGTTTCAGAAAATATATATATATATACAGTATATACACACACATACATAACCAGAAAAACAGTTCATGGAGTACTTGTAACATAACAGTAACAGAACAATAACAGTAGTTTAGTTGAGAGCTCAAACAAAAATCACACTATGGCCACTAGTGTAGGTCCGGTGGCACAGAGGTCGGCACAAAACAGAAACGGAAAGTTCCCCGCTAAAGGAACACAGACAGAATGAAGTACTTCAGAAGCCAGACGTAATCACCGTCAGAGACGGGCCCAGAATTCATAGGCAAAAAATGTGAGCTCAAAAATATTTTAGTTCCTCCATGTAACAGAAATATATTTTTCACACACCACACACACATCAGAAAATACAATTTTGGGTTCACATACTTGATCCTTTCGAAATACATATTATATCAAGACCCATTAACTCGACATAATAGTCACGTATTATTTATCAAATATTAAAACAATATACAAAAGTAGAAGCAAAAGTGTCAAGAAATTCCCTTACCTAAAATCCAAAAATCTGCTACTGCTCGGGTTTACACACACCATCCAACTTGGTACTGTCGAGGTTAGAACATATGATAACTCATCCTCTTAAATCCATTGGCCACCTCGACATGAATGAAGAATAATGTCATCATAATTGATCACCTTAAAACAGCAAACATATGGAAAAATTACTCTACAGTCTACACCTCCCGTACGTACCTTATGGTAATTAATATGATCATCGCTAGTTAATCAATCCATTCACCAATGATGTCTCTTGTTTCCTCTTCAATCCATTTATCATTCTCGACAACCATTAACCAAGAATACAAAAATCTTATCAATGTATAATCTATCTTACGTAGAGAATTAGAACCACACCATGCATGAATGATGAATCAATGATAAAATCCAACTTATTACTCTAGGGATCGATAAAATACCTGCTGCCAAAGACTGCACCATGCTTTGTCCAAATCGATCGCAAAGTTTACGGCACAATATTTTGTCCGTTTGGGTACAGAAACAATTTAACCTAAAATCTTCTGATGAGGTATTAATATACCAACGTCCGTCCTTCATAATATTAAGAGTTCGATCAGGAGTCCAGTTGTGAATCTTAAGTCCAAAATAATAATCACATCTCATTTTAAAGGTCCAACCCAAAACAAATCACAATGTACGTCTCAGCTTACTGGCCTCCCATAAAAATGATAGCTTATGAAATCCGAATGCTTAATTTGAGTCCATATAATCTTCCACCTTAAAAAAAATATTTCACCAAACCCGGTTCACTTCGTAAAAGTCGTATAAAAATGGTTCACTTCGTAAAAGTCGTATAAAAATGTACGGGTTATTACAAAATTGGATAAGCTAAATATTTTGAAGTTTAATGTTTGCGGCTTGAAATGGAAGATGGTGAAGAAATCGATGCTTTTCTACACCAGCTCGGTGCTGGATCAAAGGCTGATACGTAACTCTCTGAAGACATCAGAGAACCGTTAGCCTGACAATTTTTTGTAATATAAGTTAGATTGTTAGGTATCTCTTCAAAGTCAGACTGGTGTACTGTTTATGCTCCTCTTTCCTCAGACTTGCTTTTAGCTTCCCTTTTTAGTGAAAGGCTTTTACTAAAAGCATGCATTTTTGTGTTTGTAAAATGCGATCGATTTTATCAGCTGCATCAAACAGCTGAAAGAAAGGCACAATCTTCTTATTAAGGTAATATAGCTTTCCCAGCTAGTTTTGCTCTATTTGTATTAGAACCACAACCCCTTTGTTAAGGTAACATAATCATTTATCACATAATCTACCTAAACAAATGCAGAGGAGCATGTACAATATGATCAAACAGTTGATATGAGCATATGGCAGATTAATTCTTCAGTTTATACAAAGGCAATTGCTCTAGCCAAGTGTATGAACGAATGACAGTGAGACCAACAAGGAATCCATTCGATTCGATATGGAGCCACCAACTAACAAAATAAGCAGCAATTTTCATCTCACATAATCATATTCGGTGCAATAGCTTACAGAAGTAAACACGAGCACCAACAAAAGATTTAGATTTAATATGCTAATTCATATTTCATATAGAAAGTAACATTCAGCATTGAATAATAACATCATAAGATTCATACTAGCGAATAAGAGCGTACGTTGCCTTAGTTTCATACCCAAAAGACGGATTAATATAGTTCACCAAGAGTACATCAGTATATGTGGAACCTTAATTGTCTTCAACAGGAAGAAATAAGTCCACCAGACATGCTTCATATGGCCACACTACGCTACTACAGTTCATGACTTACCTTTCTATTGTGTGAAACACCACATACTTCATTACTTTTCAGGATCAGTTGGCATATCCCTCAGTTCCATCTCATTCAGTTGTTCGATAGCTTCCTCCAGTATATCTTCTTCACTCTGTCCCAGGCCTTCAGGACCTTCAACTACCTTCTTCTGATTATCTATTGCTTGACGATATCTGGTAAATTAGGACACAGGCTAAGCAACAAACATTCTCCATGATATATGTATAATACTATAAAATGATCAACAAGTTGAAGCAAAGAAAGCGATATGTAAACCAGCTTTTGAAATGTATAGACATTGACTAAACTTCATGGCCTCTTTTATCTATTTGTACTATGAACTACATATCTAAGGATGTCTCTAACTAGTAACGGATACTAACCAGAATCTACAGATTAACATAAAAACAAGACCATATTACAGATATTTGAAACACCAGCAAACAAGAAGTAATGAATTGCATAATATAAATTCACTACCTTCCCATCAGGAGGGCATAACTGCAAGACACATGCTGGGCTGTTTGCGGTGACTCCAAATGATTAGGGGCTTGAGAAACATCCAAAATATCTTTTGCAATCATGAAATGCTTCACAGATGACTCTGGCCTACCTGATTCCATGAGAGCAACTGCTAGCTTTACATGACCCTCACCCACTACATAATGCTCCGGCCCAAACTTCTCTTTCAGTTTTTCCACCGCATCTTCCATATATGGCAACCCCTGCCTCACCTTGCCAGATAGATCAATCAACTCAAAAAGTCTATCAGAAGCCCGTAGGAGAATATCCTGACGAAGCTCAGGAAGTGCCAGCACTTTCCTTGTCACGGCTATAACAGTTTCATAATCATTCATCATCTTACATATGGTCGACACATTTGCTAATCCACAAGCAACAAAGATAGGATCCACACCTTTATTCCCCAGAATTTTACGGCCTAGTTTCATATACTTGTGCGCCTGAGCAAAGTTCTTAAGATTACAAAACACCGTTGCCAGGGTAATATACGCCGTAGCTCGTCCAGGTTCGTCTACATCATGAGAAGAAATGACAGACTTCAACACATCAACAGCTTCCTCGCTCCTACCCAAATGCATCAGCATATTCCCACTCTCAGTCTTCACTTCCCAAAATTCAGAACTGTTACCCACAGTCTCGAAGACCTTCATCGCCAATTGATTTTGTTCAAGCGCATTCTCGTGCTCATATAATAAATCATAAATCATTCCAAGACTCCTCCTAATCCGAGCAACCTCTACCGAATCATGACCAAAATGCTTCGAGTATATCTCCGAGGCTCTCAAACAGAAGGGAAGAGCATCCCCGAAACGCTTAACAACAAGATAGGCCTCATAAACATCCTTACAGGCCTGACCAATTTCCAAACAGCCTTCCTCCATGTACTTCTCCTTGATCTCCAAAATCTTCAGACTATGAGAAGCAGCCTCTTCTCTTCTCCCCATGGCAAGCTTAAGCGCAGATAGCCCAAGGTGAGAAGCAAGTAATCCCATCCAAACACAATGACCAGGACAAGTCTCCAACTCATTTAAATTCCTCAAAGACCAGTTCAAGTAGCTCAAACTCTCCTGGTATCTCTTCAGCTTAAGACAGGCAACACCAAGCAATCGTAAAATATGACCAATGAACAAAGGAGGCCCGTGACCACCACGCGCGTATGAAGTGCAGAAACAGGGCAAATTAGCATTATCACTGTGAATGAAAATACTCAAAGCTCTCTTACCGTAGTAGAGTACCTCTTCCAGATCTCCTCCTGTTGTGTAGATTGTTCGAGCCAATTTCAAATACTCGTCACATAGCTCACTCTCCTCGGAGCAACTTTCCAGAACCTTGAGTGCTCTGATCATTTCACCGGAGGACTTGGCCGAGTTGAAAGCGTTCTTAGCCTTGGATTTTTTGGCATTGGTACTCATGATTTAGGGTTTGAACTCAGTTTCTTTTTTTTTTTTTTTTTTTTTGGTGCTCGGAAATGATGTGATTCACAGAGGGAGAGGGAGAGAGAGAGAGAGAGAGAGAGAGGGGGGAGTATGAGATTGAAATGGATACAGAATGGTGATATTTTGATTTTAGGGTTGTGAGAGTGCAATTTTTGTAACGTGAAAAGGGAAATTAGATCAGAAATTTGTTGAATTCAGAGATGGTGGAGTGATTTTGTTGCAGCAGAGGAAAATGAGAGGTCCGGTTTTGCAGTTCCGAATTCAAAGGTCCGGTTTTGTGTTCCACTTCCGTTTAGTTTACATAGTGTCATAATATAATTTTTTAATTTTTATTATAATGTAATTTATGATCAAAGTCAAAATAAAAATAGTACTTGATAAATTTTTATTGTGAGATATAAATTAAAAAGTACTTTGTGTATATATATTTTTTTAGATACTATACTATTACAATTATAATGATTGACCTACAAATTTATATCAATAAATCTCTAATCAATCTCATTTTAATGTACAAAGCAAATAATCACCCATTTCGGGGATCGGACCCCTTCACCACTTGGATACGGGTATCTCAACTTACTACTCGCCTTCAAGAAGGAAGGCTTGTACTTCCTATATCGCATATCATATTGCACGACATAAGTGCTTACTCTAAAGATTTACTCTTAGAAAGATTTACTCTTTAGAAAAATGCTCTTACTCGAGGAACTCCACTTATATTTCTTACACAAAAGTTGCATATGACCATGATCAGTTCATTTACATGCAAACCTTGTTGGATAAGCATCTAAGATTAGACATTCTTTGAGTTCTGAAATTTGCACACCGTTTTGCTTGCGTTGCAGGTGAACAAGCTGACAATACGCACTCTCAGGTCTGCTAATGAGTTCCTCGTAGCTGCCACTATCTCCTGCGTTGCCATTCTGTAGCACGGTGGTGATTATATCGACATCCTATGCGGTGGAGAGCCAGTGTGCTATCAGAATCATTGTTCTTCCTTGTTGCTTCTCGCCTCCTCATAACTGCACTCCCATTTCACCAACCTGAGTCTGGTAGCCTTCAGGCATTTGGATAATGAAGTTGTGGGCATCTGCCAGTCTAGCAGCATCTATTATTTCAATTTCAGATGCATTGCTCTTCCTATTTTCAGACGAAGGGATCAGAGATTGAAGCCTTTAATATCAAAGCCATCAAACAAGATTGTTCTGGATGTAGTAGGGGATCATAGAACCGTAATAGCAGAGAAATCATAGTGCTCTTTCCTGAGCCGCTTTTGCCTACAACTGCCATGCTCGCTCCCTTTGATATCTTTAAGCTCAAATCGTAAAATATGGTGATATCAGGCCTTGTGGGATCCTTAAAGCTCACATTCCTAACTCAATATCTCCCGTGGGTGGCTGGGTTCACTCGCAAACATTGCTACTGGTTCATTGGGATCAATAGCAGGCGTTCTATGAATTATGCCCAGAACCTGTGATCCCTTAATGAAGTTTGGTGCCAGTGCCAGGATTTCCTCTATAGTTAATGCAGTGATGACCAAAACCATGAAGGATTTTAATATGTTTCCAAACTCTGACGTAGTAGTGCTTACTTTCTTGGTTGGTCTAGTTTAGACGCAAATTTGGCTGCTTTTTGTTCTTCAGCACCTAAGGCAGCAACAGTGCATATATTAGCGATGGCTTCACGTGCAACTTCAGTTGCTTGACTATAGGCCTGTGCGTAATCACCTCCAACCCCCATGAGAAACAGTTTCTGCAGACAAACAGTTCATGTTAATTGTGAAGCAATGGTATTAGACAAAAGTTGATAAAAAGTGACTTCAAAGTTCAAAGCGATTTGGTGCTTGTTTGCAAGCAGTGCCAGAAACTTGAAAGCAGAGAGCTTAATAAGAAGATAGTAACTGTGTGCAAGTACATATGATAATTCAAGGCTTCAGCCTTCAAGTATAGGCATATGTTCTCACAGGAGCCAAAAAACTATTTGAAGCATCAGACCCTGTCCTAGTAGTATATAGCTCCAAAGAATTTACCAGAAATGGATATTTAATACGTGAAGACCTTGAATTTTTTGGAAGGACTAACCTCAGCTATGTTGGCACCTATAAGAATGGGAGATGGCCATCACAACGGCTGAAATACGCCAGCTTAGTGCAAAAGCAATCACAAATGCTGTCACATCTACTGCCATATTCTGGGCAAGAGTAGATCTGTGGTCTGCTATATATTGCACTACGTACTAATGTCGCATCTTTTGCCAACTTAGATGAAGTGAACCAGTACCAAGGATCCAATTTCATTAGAAAGCATGGCTGCAAAATCATAAACCTTATGAGATTGAGGTTTTAGAAAATAGACATGACCAGCAATACAGTAAGTATAACATAAATTTAACCAGCAATAAAGTTACACTATAACTTGGAAGAGTTGCAGGAAATGCATTCACATGTTTGTTTGTATTATGACATGGATGAATCTCACCCACACCCCACATGCCTTCTTACACACTAATCTAGTCAAGGAAAAACTTAAATGGCCCGAAGCAAGTAAAAGAGAAAGGACCTGAGAACATCAAGAATCGAACTCTTGCAATGAGGCACTCCCATGATCCCATCAAGGTATAATAAAGTAATGCTGCAACAAATACACAAATATAGTCACCAACGCCAACCCGATGAAGATGAAGGATATCTTTCGAGCCTCACTTTTGATTAGCGAATCATCAAATAGGGTAGAACACGATCAACATATGTGTACGTAACAACAAGGGCAAACAGTGAGGCTTGCATATCAGCCACAATAAAGCATATTGCCATATTGGAAATCAGGCTAGGCTGCTCCTGACAGGTTCTACTAGAAGGATGGTACTCTTGAGCATTTGTAAGTCCAGATATTATAGATATACTACTACCCGGCTTGTTCTGTGTTCTGATACTTGAAAGTTCACTAGAGATGCGTATTCCCCCTGCTTAGACATCAGTTCCGCGTGAGACCTTCCCTGAGAACCATTATCAAATCAATGCCCTGGATAGTGGATATCTGTGTGCAATAACAATTGTTGTCCTCTTTGACATGACCGAATTTAGTGCCTGCTGAACAAAAATTCACTCTGAATCTAGAGCACTCTGTAACCTCAACCAGAAGCAGTATTTTAGGGTCTCTCAATATTGCTCTGGCGATAGCGAGTCTTTGCTTCTGACCTCCTGAAAGCTGTGACATCCCACCTTCACCCACCTAAAAACAAGTGTTAGCCTGAGATATCCATATGTGATTATTGTCTACTGAACGTTATGTTAGCAACAAGGTGTAACGCTATAAAAAGTCGACTTCAGATACACATTTGTGAACAATTGATGATTTCAGTAGGAAAAAACAACAAAAGGTGAGGATAGAGAATAAATATCTATTGAGCTATGGGTTCTCAAGAAAAGAAACCAACCTGAGTGTGATAGCCATCAGGTAGACCTTGGAGATAAGCAAATGAATATTTGATGCTTTTGCAGCTTCTATTATGTGATCCATGTCGATGCCTTCTCTACCAAACAAAATATTTTCAGCTATAGTGAACCATGTTGATGCCTTCTTTACCAAACAAAATATTTTCAGCTATAGCTGTAGCAAACGGTGCTGGTTCTTGGCTAACTAGTCCAATCTGTGCCCTTAACCATTTCAACTGGAGCTTCTACCGGTCATGCCCATATATATGTCACCCCCTACTTGGCTAATGCTAACAACATATTTCTAGTAACAATATATTTATGACGACCACAATGCAAGCCATGAAGCACGATATGAATGCAGAAAGTTACACTCATTATTTCCAGTCTTTCTATAACTAGAAAAACAACTTGTCAGTGACATTGTAGTACCTATTGGTAGGGAAACACCTCAATGACATTCCTTAATTCTTCCTCGTTTGTTTGATTGTCGTACAAACTACCACACACTTAGAACCACAACCTCTTTGTTAACATAATATAAACATTTATCACATAATCTACCTAAACTAATGCAGGGGAGCTTGTGGCATATGATCAAGCACTTGATATAAGATCTGATAATATAGTTTTTTTACACAGCTCAACTACCAAACATATATATGTGGAGTCAGTCCAATCTTGCCAAAAATTTCCCCATGAAAAATCCATGCAAACATGGTTGTGGGATAAACAAATCACATGCATACACTTTTTTCCAGCCATCAGAAGGCTTGTCGGAGCTGTGTAAATGAGGCTGGTTTTTCTATTTACTAGTTTCTCTGCAGCATACAGCAACAGAATGACACTGTGATTCATTTTCACCTCGGTAATCATTCAGTAATGAGAAAATTAAGTTACTACTATAACAATTGACTAGTTTCTTCAGTTTCCCTACAAAAACCTCAAAAAAGTAACATGTTCTAGGCAATCGAAAAGCAATAAAAAGTCTACCCATAGTCTTTTGAAATATCCGAAAACATTCCTAAATAATCCTAGACATTTCTTGTGTATTGAAGAACGAAACGCTTCTCGAACTGTTTTTCGTTCCATAAGTCTCAACAACTGGAGCATAACAGAAAACTGAAACTTTATCCATGGTTATACCGTATAATGCTTGAACTCTAGATGCTTTGACCTTTATCACAAATTTGCCAATTTGGAATGTATGCATAATGAAGCTAACACAGTGACAAACAAAATGGAATCTGGAAAATGGAAAGAAAGAAAATGTACTTGATATCACAGACAAACACATACCAAGTCAGTTGAAAACCAAAATATTTAGAGAGATCATAACAGCTTAGAAAATCAACACTAGAACATAAAAGCATACTCATGCATCCAAAGAAAGATCATAACGTTGATTAACACGTAGTAGTAAACACTAAATCCTAAAGCATATGGAACATAAAATATGTCAGATCTATTATAACCACGCTGCTTAGAACTAACCACAACTCAAGAAATATGGCAGATTAATTCTTCACTTTATATAAGGCAATTGCTCTAGGTCATAGCTAACTCAAGTGTATGAACAAATGACACTGACACCGATCCTAACAAGGAATTCATCCGATCTGGAGCCATAACTAACAAGATATGCAGCAATTTTCATCGCACATAATCATATTCGATGCTATAGCTAACAAGATATGGGTTATCCCTTCATGTCTAGTCTTTGGTGTTTTTGGTAGACCAAGGCACACTTTAGAAGGTTGGGTCATCATTTGGTTTCGGATTTGCATGACCGCGTGCTTTTCTTCAGTTCTTTTTCTTTGTTGATTTATCTTGTATCCCAGCATTTCTTACGCACTTCTTTTTTCAATTTTATTAATAAAATTTTAGCCGATTAAAAAAAAATATTTAGATGAAGACGTGAAGTAAAGTTCGTTTAGATTAACTTTGGGGATATGGTATTTTGCACCGACCTTGTAAGCTTGCTTTGAGCTATTTTGTATAGACTTTGTGAGCTTGCTTGAGCATTGCTCTCGTACTTTTTTCTTTCCCCTCAAGTGTTTGTGGCCATTTTATCTAGTAGGCTTGCTTTTAGAAAAATTTATTTGTGATACTATGGTTGAGTTTCATGAAATCAGTGGTCCTGAAATCAACTTGTTGTCCCTAATAACAACTATTTTAGGCGTGAAATCAATTTATTTTTCTCTGAAACCAACTTGTTATCCCTAAAGCCAACTATTTTATGGGTGAAACCAATTTGTTGTCCATGAAACCAACTCTACTAGGCCTGAAATTAACTCCCTGAAACTAATCTTAGTTTGAAACTAACATTTTTTTTATGAAACTAATTATTTGTAAAAATAACTTATTTTTCTGAAAGTAATTATTTGTGTAACTAACTTTTTTTCTGAAATTAACTTTTTTTCTTAAATTAACTTATAAAATTATGTTTTTTTTTTCCTTTTTGAAACTCACTTTTAGTGAAACTAGCATTTGTAGTCCATGAAACCAACTATTTTTTATCGGTGAAACTAACTTGTAAATTAACATTTTTTCTGAAATTAACTTGTGAAACTAACTTTTTTTTCGAAAACTAACTTGTGAAACTAATTTTTATTTCTAAAAGTAGTTATTTTTTTGTGAAACCAATTTTTTTCTGAAACTAAGTCGTGAAACTAATTTTTTTCCTGAAATTAAGAACTAACTTTTTTGTGAAACCAACTTTTTTCTGAAAGTAAGTCGTGAAAGTAACTTTTTTTGTGAAATCAACTTTTTTCTGAAACTAAGTCGTGAAACTAACTTTTTTGTGAAACCAACTTTTTTCTGAAACTAAATCGTGAAATTAACTTTTTTTGTGAAATCAACTTTTTCTGAAACTAAGTCGTGAAACTAATTTTTTTTGTGAAACCAACTTTTTCTGAAACTAAGTCGTGAAACTAATTTTTTTCTTAAACTAAGTCGTGAAACTAACTTTTTTGTGAAACCAACTTTTTTCTGAAACTAAGTCGTGAAACTAACTTTTTTTCGGAAACTAATTTTCATCATAAAAATATAATGGAATAATGTTAGAAATATAATGGAATAATGTTAGAGGATTGGATTTAGTTGATAGATTGTTAGAAAATTAGAATGGACTAATATCTAATGATGTTAGAGAGATGGATTTAGTTGATATACTATTATAAAAATAAAATGGACCAATATATAATGATGTTAGATAGTGGGACTTAGTTGATATATTGTTAGATAATTGTACTTAGTTGTTACGTTTTGTTGTTTTTAGCACCCATATGTAATTTTTCCAATTTTTTATTTTAGTAAAAACGGTCTCCCACTAAACGAAACTATGTGTGTATTCATCTACAAAATTGGAACATTAAAACAATATAAAAATCAAACTTTTAAACTAAAAAAAATTTAAAATTTCTTTTCAATACGGGGATGGAGTCCAACCTATCCATATGCTAGGCCGCCCCCTTGCATGACTATTCACTACTATGGCAGAAAGCTTCCTAGCACAGCTAGCCATGTTAAATAGGATATTATTCAAAATGCTACTCGTATTATTATTTGTCATCGAACAACATTAAGTTGGTTTGTTTTAACATTCAATATGCAAGCTCATACAGTCATACTGGCTACTGGTTCGGCTCTGGCAAATTCAAAAGCTAGGCCAGTGAAGAGAAAAAATGTTGTACAAAACCACATCTAACAAATAGTCAAGCAATCCCACATTGCATGTGATCCGAATGCTATTAGGCTAAATATGACACCTGGTCTAATGATCCTGAGCATGATAAACTAGCATAGTAGCATCACAATTGAAGTTTACCACAAAACCATATCTCCTAACAAGTAATTTGAAGCCATAAAAGTTGTCCCGGAAACTATTAAGGAATGACACTATCATTAGATCAGGTATAAAGAGAATGAGAGGGGGTACACTTCTCATCTGAAGATACAAGATGGCATGTAAATTGTAAAGGAAGTCCTTTTCCACAAAATTTTAGAACTAAAGTAGAAAATGCAGACGAGAAAAGAAAGTTCCCGAAGTTAAAGTCCATCCATAATTTGCAATAAAGAATACAAATACTCTTTTTCAGACAGAAAAATGTTTATTGGTGGTGCTTTAGAACCACCCATGTAATAACATACATTACATTTGAAGATCAGGCTGGTGTTTCTCTGTAAACTTTACTACAGCTAAAGCTTAAAGCTTATCATATTTCATATTTCATAACATAATCTTAAGATTTGTTTACCAAATTAGAGGCAATTATGTAAACATGTCCAAAGACTCCAAACCAGTTGCAGATGCAATCATCTAAGCATTCTGGTCCCTTTGTACAATTAAGTCAGCAAAGTATAACCTCCATATTATTTTATATTGAAACAAAAAGCCGAGAGAGACAACAGACTAGCACTGCATCACAGCGTGGACTAAGTAGTAAGTATGCAATCCAGATATGACTAAAATATTTCACACAGAACACAATTCAACACTTGCGGAATGCTGTATTTAAAACATTAGAACTTACAAAATAACCAGTAATAACCAGTAATGCAAGACATACAAAAAATATACGTAGTTGGAGAAAAAGAATTTGCAGCATTTATTACGCAGCATAACACTGGCATGAAACGATTGATGATCACTTAAAAGTTAAAACAGCTAGCCCGACCAAGAAAATAGCAAAAACTGCTACAATTTGTGCAGCTAGAGAAACAATTAATGATAAACCACTGTTATGTTAGAAGTAAAGAATGAAAACAACTAGCTTTCGTTGTTTCCAAAAGTATGAATTCAACTAGATTTCTAGTACTTTATATGCTGCAAAATTTGCTCCTACGATCTGGAAATTACCATTTCATCTTCTGAAACATCACATTGAGGATTTGTTGTCGGCAAACAAACGTTCACAATCAGCTTTGTTCTCCATAATTTGGTTTAGATATCTAACAGCTTCATCCAGTTTATCTTGTACACTTGGTCCAAGTACTTTTAGGCCTTCAATCACCTTCTCTTGACCCTCTATTGCTAGAAGAAACCTGCTAAAGTGAAACCAAAAACTATTTCATGATTTCATACGATGCAAGAACATAAATTTTCATGATGAAACATACCCATCTGTCTTTGCAAACTTTAGAATAAATGTACAACAGATACTCTGTGCAGCCAAATTTCACCAGTTGGAACTTAGCTTCTTTCTTAAGATGGATAAAAAAAAATGATCAATGACATTTTTAAGTACATAACAGATTACCAAACACAGAAAATTCCAGAATTAAAATTTTACCTTTTCAAAATAGCATATGCTAAAGAAAGAGTCTGACTTGTTTCAAGTGAGTGCGAGTGATTAGGGCCAAGAGAGACATCCATTACAGATTTTGCACGTGCCAAATGTTTTGCAGCTAGCTCTGCTCTCCTCAAGTTAAAATAAACACGTCCTAAGTTTGCATAGGCGTACCCTATTTCACTGTCTTCAGGACCAAACTTCAGTTCGAATCTTTTTATCACATCCTTTATGTAAGGGATTCCCTCTTCCTCCTGACCAGATTCAAAGATCAAGGAGATCAGTTCTCTAGAACAATCCACAAGAAGCTTTAGAGGGAGCTCAGAGATTGCCAGCACTCTCCTTGAAAAGGATAGAGCATTTTCAAAATCATGCATCATCTTATACAGCCTTGATATCTCCCTAAATCCACAAGCAACAAAAATAGAATTTTTCAGTCTCATTTCTCTGTCAAGAGAATTTAAGTCCATCTCCTCAAGACTCTTTTGGCAACTTTTCATATACTTCTTTGCATCCTTAAATTCCTCAGTTTACAATTGACCCTGGCCATGTAACTAAGTGCTGTGGCCTGTGTACCTGCCTCTAAATCTTTATGTGAAAGCACAACATTCAAAGTTTCAATAGCTTCCTCATACCTACCCAGACCAATCAACACATTGGTCTTGTCAGTCAGCAATCCTGTCAACATATAACTGCTACCCATGTTGGCTTTGTTCTAATGCCTTGTCATACTCTCCGGATTCCGTATACAAAGCTACAAGATGCTCCCTAATCTCTGCCACCTCAACTGAGTCACAACCCAAATGTTTTTCATATATCTCCAACGCTTTCAGACAAAACGGGTGAGCTTCTTTCATATTCATAACCGACATATAGATCACATAGGCGTTCTTGTAAGCCTCAACAAGCTTCAGACTACCTTCCTCCAAGGTCTTTAGCTTAACTTGAAGAATCTTCCTCATATGAACAGGAGTCTCCTCCATTTTCCCCATGTCCTCTTAAGATCAAAAAGTTCAAACTCAATAGCAACTACAAGTGGCAAAACCATGTGGGCAGGGCAAGAAGTATCCTCCTCTAATTTAAATATATTCCTCTCAGACCTAGACAAATAGCTCAAACTCTCACCATATCTCTTCAACTTATGAGAAGCAGCACCCAGGAAAAACAAAGTAGAAGCAGTCAACAAAGACACCGAAAAACACTTAAAATCAACGCTGCTATTTTTAACTTGATTCAAAAGAATCCCTATGGCCGATTTCAACCTCTTTGGGGAGGCCAATCGAGTGGAAATTTAATATGGGGCGGAATTTGTCTCCGAGGAGATTCGAACCCAGGTGGGCGTGAGCCAGATGGCTCTGATACCATGATAGAATTCCAACTCTCCCAAAAGCTCGAACTGATGGGGAGGAACGGAATCTAGCCATTTATATTAATTATCCAATAAACTTGCCTTCATTGTGAAAGCTCTCTGTCAGTTTTTCATACTCAAGAGCTAAGTCCTTCTCTTCGACCCCGCTCTGCTCCATTTTCTCCAGCAGTTTGAGCTTTTCTTCAGCGGAACTGGCAGCTGCAAAAGCTAGGGTTAGCTCTTCTCTTGCTTTGCTGCTTCTGAAATTCCCAGAACCATTGGTAATATTAGTATTAGTAGTGCTCATTTTCTTCGTGAAAATGTTGTATAGGGTTTGGAAATTGGAATTGATTACAGAGTACTCTGAAAATGGAAATTTGGGATTATAGATTGTCACTCAAAACACTGTCACTCCGCACTGGACTACTGGAGTGATAGTGTTGATCCGTCCACGTGTTCTAATCTAAAGGCACCGGGTCTAAACTCATACAATCATGTAACATGTTACATAACAAGTTGAACCATTTTAAGATTTGCTCCGGTTCCGATATAAATTACCCTGTTTGATGGTCAACAACTTTCAACTTTGACTTTCGATTATTTTTAAATTATAATGGTAAAATATTTAAAAAAAGCTATATTATGAAAATTTAGGTACTATATTCTCACGATATGATTTCGTCAAATACTATATCATTATAGTTTAAGAGTACCGGGAGTCAAAGTTGAATACTGTTGATAGAAAAAAGTCAATCTGGGAAAATTACAGTGGGACGGAGAGAGTAATCTTTTTTTTGGAATGAAGTAAAACTTTTATTCCAAGTGAACAATAACGTGCTACAACTCAAGACTCAAAAACATAACATCAAAATCCTAACCAACAAAAAAAAACTAAAAAGCCTCGAAAAATCACACAGCTTCTCAAGCTTGGAATGTGCTACACATCTACAAATGGTGGTGTAGACTACAGATTTCTTCAACAGTTGCATATCCACAGCTTTGTTTTCAAATATATGCTTGTTCCTCTATTGCCAAACTGCATAAACAAAACTCAGCTAGCAAAACTTTCAAACAGCTAGCCTTAGTAGATTTTCCTCTTGACATAGTGCATAGTTGCGCAATTTCAATAATCCAGAGAGCAGCTTGCGGAGGGAGTACTTAAAGTGCCCTAGTTTTGTTCATTTCCAATCTTGCCCTCCTATCCGTGGGCACCTTGTATCTTACACTTGTTCTACCCGTCTTGGCATTCAATATTATATGATGGACTTTTCTAATGTACGCCATAATATAAACTCATAAAATCAACTTACTAAAAAGTTGCACCATTTTAACTTCATACATTTAACAGTTATTATGTTTGAATACAAATTACGTTTTTTAAATTATAATGGTATACTATTTATCAAAAATATATTGCAGAATTTACATACTGAATTTTGAATATGTAATTTTGTATTTTTTACTATTATAATTTAAGAGTGATTTGTAGTCAAAATTTATTGGCATCATGAGGAACTCTTTTGTTGATTTTTTCGAGACTCTGTTTGACTTAAAATTTAATCTTAAAGCGTATTGAAAAAATAATTTTTTAACTTATATCATTATATCATGAAAGTAGAAAGGCTATATTTTGATAGTATATGACATCCAAAATTAGTTTTCCCATAATTTGATTTGCAGTTCATAGACAGTTGGACACAAAATTTGCTATTGGGCCGAGTATCTAGCGGCCCAGTACTAAATAATGGGCCAATCTTGAACTATGTGAATTCACGCTCAAATATACAGCTCGAATTTGAGCTGCCATGGCCGATTTAGTCCAAAAAAAAAAAAAAGACCATTTTCTTTTTCTCGTACCTCACTTCTCTTCCATGTCACTTTCCATGGCCTCCACAGCTTCTGCTCGTCGAGCAGCATCTTCTGCACCATCTCGAATTATCAAACCGTCCATACCCAATTCGCACGACGCATCAATACTGTTCAATGACATGGTCCAGATGAAACCTCCAACGCCAGCTTCATCCTTCAACCACCTGTTAGCCACCGTCGCCAAGTCCAGAAGGTACCAAGATTTACTTTCCATGTTTAACAGAATGGTTAAAGTTGACATTTTACCTGATTACACTGGCATGAACATCTTGCTTAACTGTTACTGTGAGTTGAAAAGGGTAAATTACGGTTTTGGTGTTATGGGGTTAATGTTGAAGAGGGGTTTTAGTCCTAATATTGTTACTTTCACTTCTTTGGTTAAAGGATTGTGTATGGATGGTAAGGTAGGTGATGCAGTTGTGTTGCTGAGGAGAGTTGTTAAGATGGGTGTTCAGCCTAGTGTAAAGACTTGGGGGACTTTGGTTAATGGGTTGTGTAGGAGTGGGAATGCTGAGGTGGCACTTAGGTTGCATGGGGAGATTGGTAGGGGAGGGTTTACGCCGAGTTTGATTTACTATTCGTGTCTCATTGATGGGCTTTGTAAGGAGGGGTTAGTTGAGAAGGGTAGAGAGCTGTTTTTGGAGATGGAGGAGAGGGGGATTGAGGCGGATGTGGTTGCGTATGGCGGTTTGATTCATGGGTTGTGTCTTGTGGGTGATTGGGAGGAGGCGAAGAGGTTGTTTGTTCAGATGATGGATAGGGGTATTAGTCCGAGTGTTGTGACGTTTAATATCTTGATTGATGCGTTGTGCAAGGATAGGAAAACGGATGAGGCGAATGGGTTGTTAGAGTTGATGGTCCGGAGGGGGGAGAAGCCGAGTGTTATAACGTTTAATACTTTGATTGATGGGTATTGTTTGGAGGGGAGGATTGGTGATGCCAGGGAGTTGTTTCGTTCGATGGAAGATAAGGGGTGTGAAAGGAGTGTTGACAGTTACAATGTGTTGATAAATGGGTACTGCAAGTGCCACAAGTTGAAAGATGCGATGGAGCTTTACCGAGAGATGCTGTCGAAGGGGTACAAGCCAACGGTAGTTAGTTTTAATGCTCTGTTGACTGGTCTATTTCATAAAGGTCAAGTTGCGGATGCACGAAAGATTTATTCGGAGATGAAAGACCATAATGTAGTACCGAAGTGTTCAACTTACTGTATATTATTGGATGGGTTTTGCAAAAATGATCGTCTCAGTGATGCAATTGAGCTCTTCCAAAATCTAGAAAAAGCTGGCTATAAGCTGCAGAGTAATATTTGTGACCGTTTACTTGATGGGTTCTGCAGAGCAGGAAAGCTTGACTTGGCCTGTGGTCTCTTTGAGAGATTTCCGGAGATGGGACTAGTACCGACAATTTATACTTACACCATCATGATCAATGGCTTTTGCAGGGTTGGACTTATGGAAAAGGCAACTGGTTTGTTTTTAGAGATGGAGAAGAATGGTTGTACTCTTGATCCAGTCATCTTCAATGTACTTATGCGTGGATTCTGCAATAATAATGATCCATCCAGAGTGGTTGAGCTTCTTCAAAAGATGGCACAGAGAAATCTTTCACCATCAGCAAGCACAATGTCCATAGTTGTGGACTTACTTTCAAAGGATGAAAAGAATATGGAAATTCTAAAGTTGATTCCTACATTTTCTAACAAGGGCTGACGAATATAGTAACTCCGCATTTAACTGGTATCAGAGTCCTGCTAGCATGTGGCCTAATATGAACAACTCCGCATTTGCTGTTCTCAAAGGTTTTTCATGTTTGGTTGAGTGAGGGGCTAGAATGCCAACCCGGAGGAGAAGAGGATTCCTGCACATATGTACCTGGATGTTATTTCCGAATTTATCAGCATGTAAGTTTCTCTTTTGGAAGCTATATTACCTTGCAAACTAATATGACACTGACCTTTCACTTAAGTGTTTACGGTGTAGGTGGCTTTTTCTTGTAAGTTGCAACGACCTTTGTATTTTAAGTGTTAGAAAACTCAAGTATCTGATTTACTTGCCTTCAGGAATGCATACCCCAGGGATTCTTTATGCTAGTTCTTGAGGAGAGACCATGTAAAGCCCTTTCCTTTGTAATATGTTGAAAATGTGTGTGATCTTACTTTGGCGGGTGTGGGTGGAGATCTATATTTAGTTCAAATTCTCGAACATAGTGTACGTGAATACTTTTCCATTAAAGCTTTATCTTATTCTAGTGTTCTCTTACCACTATCTAAGTTTATGGTGCTCCAAGTGACATAAGATTAAAAGTAATTAGACATTAAGTTTATGAATAACCTTCCTCATTTGCGTTAATTGATCATGGTAACGGCCATTGTGGTTCAGCAGATATACAATAGGAAGAGGGTATTAGGTAACAGTGAGTTGCTAGTTAACCTCAGATTCAATGATGTAAGGCTGTTTTATTCCGTAATTTAAACTCCTGAGTCTGAGAGGAAGATAAGAAGTGGGAAAGAGACTCCACTTTCAACTAGCTTTAGCATCTTTGGAATTTATCAGTCTAAATTTCTCTCTGTACAGACTTACTCAAACGTCCTGCTGTTTTATGGCTGCCTGACGCTTGATTACTGGTTGTGGCTTGCAGCATGGCAGCAACTGATGGTCCAACTGTCTTGATCTCTTTCTGAGAGGTTAGAGTGCATTGACGGAAGTACTTTTCTTCCTGAATCGCTTAATTTTTGCCTTCACTTGATAACCTTCAGCCACGAAAATCTCATAAGTTTAACAGTGAGGTACTTTACATCATTTCTGACTGTCTGATATCAGGCTTAGCCATTTGTTTCCTACAGTAAGTAATCAATCTCATAACTCAGCGTTAAAATAATATGTGAAGCTGAGGGAACTGAAGAAGCTCAAATATTTTTACCTTCTTCTATATGTGTTCGCATGCAATTCACCTGCCATTATAAAAAGGCCTAGGTTGTAACCTGGACTTCTGGTATTAAGAGTACAGAAATCATATCAATTATCCGTGATGCATACGTGTACTTTTATCAGCAGTAATACAGAAGATAGGAGAACTAGGTTACCAACCTGCTTTGGATATTACAGAATACAGATTTCTTTAGCTGTTGCTTTTGTGATGTTCTCTTGCCCGTTTTTAATATTGCTATGCTTCCATGAGCATATGGTGGTGTGTAAACCTAAAGCAGACAGTAAATCTGCAAGTATAATACTACTTGCAGGTTGAGGGGAATGAAGCCTGGTCCGAAATCATTCATTTTCAGTGGGCAAAGTAATAATACTTTGAGCATCCACGGATTCATAGAAAGACTTCGCACCAGACAACATTCCCCTCAACCAACTCAAATCAACCTACAGAGCACAGAGAGAGTGAAAGACATGAGATGGGGTTGAAAAGAATGTCAACACATTTGTAGACCGATGGAGCCATGCATCTCATCACCATCCATTTATATACACATGAGATTCTCCTTTAGGTCACATGATATGGAATCTGCTTTTAACAGTCTCAATTGTTACATTCTTTTCACACTGCAGACATACATCTGTTCTTTTTCTTGAATTGAATAGTCACATTTCACAGTCATGTTGGTTGTATTACTATCTTTTAGGCCTTAGTAGGCATCTGATTTAACATATTTTATGTAGCTATGAACATTTTGTCAGAGCATGTAAAACAATAGTATTATAGAGTAAAAGTAGATTTGGTGAACAAATTTGGAATAATAAGATGAATATGTGCTTTAAAGGTTGACTTGATTTCTGAAAAGCTACTGTTGACGTTGTGCTTGTTCTCAAGTAAAGTATATTTCTTTTGCTTCCCACTGAGGTAAAGGGGTGGGTGATATTTGCAGAACATTGATTTTCAGATATGTTTGATGCCATGCTTCAATTTCAAGACTCATGTCAGATCAAGAACTGCACTATTAGGCTTCATTTCTTGAACCCTTCATAAAAAAGAAACAAGGACAAAAAGAATCAGTATTTGGTTATGCTAGTGCATATTCGTTACGTGTGTAATTTTGTATCAGCGCCCGTCTATAGTTGCTTGCTAATCCATATACTAGTATGGGGGGAGTGTTACATGTTTTTTTTTCCGATTGGATGCATTTTTATCCTATTTTCCCATGCTTTTAGTATGGTGCTTAGTCTTTGTTTTCGTTTTCATTTCTAGGACTGGGGAAATTCAGATTCGATACCTGTGAAAAAGGATTAAAGTGGCTTTTCTTCTTAAAGCAGTAAAGCTAAAGAAGTTGGAAACAGTTGAGAACATTTTGAAGTTCACTGTAATAGAAAAGAAACTGGGATGGAGAGCTGGAAGACAAGAGAGCTAGAAGACCAGCTATTAGTTTTCATGGAAATTTTTTACTTGGATTGGATATTATGTATACGGAAACTCGAATATGAATCTTATTCTCACAGTTATGTTCATCATAAGCTGCAGTCTGTGTAGATTTTACAAGTATAAATTGTTTCTGGGTGTGAATATAATGATAATTAGTTGAAACATCATACTCTAGTAGTAGCATTTTACATGAAACATCAGCAATTTCTAATAAACTATGAAGCATGTGAAGCAGCATCAGGTATAGATCCGTAAACACCGTTGAGGAATTTGATATTCAAGCACAATACGAAGAGAATCGGTTGATTTTCATTTTCAAATCGATTTATGATTTCAACTCCTATTCAAAACAATCTATATATGTATTAGAGAAAACTTGTTGATTTAACCAATTTCCAATTAAATAACTAAAAAATAGTACTTTTAAAACTTTTTTTATCAATGTAATGGACATGACACAACCTGTGAGCTTCGTTTCTCTTTAAAAAACTTTTGAAGTTGCGTAGTTCTGTGATGAATGTGTTGAGTGGCAGCAACAGGTTCAGCAGGGTACCTTACAGATGCATAAACTGTATGATATCATCAGGCCAGGTATTGCTAAGGTGGATTGGAGAGAGTTGGCTTTAAACAACCTTGCAACACCGCGATCCAAATTCATATTATGGTTGGCTTGTTGGGATCGTTTAGCTACAAAGGACAGATTACTGTACATGCAAATAAACGTTGATCCTCAGTGCATTTTATGCTCTAATGTGCCTGAAACCATTGATCATTTGCTGTTTTGTTGTCCTTGTATAAAACCTTCTTGGACTGCCTTATTAAGTTGGTGTGGATACAGCTCTTCTGTTCTGGGAGTAGTTGGCAAGAGGAAAAACTCTTTTTGAGTATTCATACTCGAGGTAAAACACCTAAGGCACGGTTCTTAAAAACTGTTGTCACTGAGTTTATCTACTTGCTATGGAGAGAAATAAATAGTCAAATATTTATGCAGAAGACTGGAGAGTTTAGCAATCTGCTATGTGAATCCGTAAAAAGGGCAGTGGGAAGATGTCTCAGGAATGCAAAAATGAGTGAATTCTGCTGATCCATTTCTGATTATCCCCGCATTAGAACTTAATCTGTTTTGCTTAGATAGATTATAGTCTTTTTTGTGCTTCAGTTTTGATGTTGCTTTTTGATATTGAGATGATGTACTTGAGACGATTACTGGAATAAAATGCTAAAGTTTGTACAGCTTTCATCTCCGCCATGGGGGCGGAGCTGTATAGCTCCGCCTTGGCAGAATAAGAGCTCCAGATGAGAGCTTTTAAAAGCTCCGATCCGATCTGGAGCTTTCAATGGCTGCCGCCTCTTCTCCCCCACCCCTCCCCCCACCCCCCCCCCCCCCCATGGCGTCCTTGGCAGAATTATTAACTCCGTCCAATTGGACGGAGCTAGATCGGAGCTTTTCCGATCTGGAGCTCTGAGATTTTTTTTTACTGTTTTTTTTTTCATTTCTTTTTTTTTTGTTTTATTTTATTTATAATTATAATCCAGTTCATCATGCTAGTCACCATACAATTCTCCCTAAATCTTTCTAGTTCTCCCTAATTCATTTTAATTCATCATAATTCGTGTATAAGAGTGTGGAGGACTGTATTTGCATTTTTTTAAATCACTTGGAACCGTATTCGAGGGTAACGTTGAGTTGAGGGACCAAATATGTAATTTTCACATATGGGCATTATTGGTTCATAAAGTATTGTGGATTGGGATTTGCTCTGATCAAGTTGCCTAAATCGACAATGTGCTTATCACTTCCTACCTGAATTGAGAAATCAATTCACACGACATGACAAATTCCACCACTACAAAAGGACAACATACAGTATGTCATTCATATTTAAATTAATCGTTAGCTCAAAACATATAAGAAGAACGTCTTAGCGTTCTTTGTGTAAACGTTGTTCGTGAAAGTGGATATCAAGGTTGAAGAAGAGAAAATCAAATAAGTGAATCAGTTTGAATAAGACGAATAGATTAACCAGGACATTGATAAGTTGTCGGAAGAACAAATTGAACAAATTTACCAGGAACAGGTTGCACCGGGTTTCTTGTTGCTATGGGAAGACACGTAAGTAATATCTTCTAGTCATAATGATATCTGTGATATAGCCATAATCCGATTTGTAAGAATAAAATTTCTGAATTTCCGTGGCATAACCTTTGAGGCTATTTTCTTACAATCACTGACATTAACTCCTTTTGGGCAATCCGACGAAGTGACTATATCCATTGGATCAAAAATCTAACAGTATATAATGAGTTGCCTGTTATTAGGCAGGTCAAACAAATATGCCTGGCCCTGAAAAAGCCTTAAGAACAAATGATAAAAGAACAAAAAAATCGGGTAAGGTGGAGTTTGAGAGTTGGAGGGGAAGAATTTGATGTGAGTGAAATGGAATGCTGACGTGGACGTGGCAGTGTTTGACGGTAAGATATAGTTTGATGGTTGAAGATGGTCATTTGTCATTTCATTTTGCATTTATAAGCGCATCGGAATGCTGACGTGGATTTGGATTCGGCTACTACTGCCTCACAATAGCATATGCGGTCCTGGATTCGTATTAGGTCATTGCCTCATAATAGCTTAAATTTTAGCATACATGTAATGTGAAGTTGTGAAGTACTTCCTCCGTTTCAATAACAAGTTTCTAAGGTTGACTTCGTAACGAACTTTGACCACAAAATACTCATACATTAGACGAGATAAAAATTTTATAAAAGTAAATGAAGTAAATTTTTATAATATAGTTTTATTATATATGTATCTTGTGCAATTTAGAAGTAATTAGTGGTCAAAGTTCGTTAAAAAGTCAACCTTATGAACTTATTAATGAAATGGAGGAAACATGTAATTTAACTATTGAAATTCCTGTTTCAGTATTTCTTCTGCAACTATGTAAATTAATATTCTTATTGCCAGAATTATTTGAGTTCTATAGTGTACTGTATTGAATCATTAGTGGAAATGTTGTAATTCTTTTTCTAAGGGGGTGAATCGTAATTGATGAAACTAAGAGGGGGTGTAGATGATTAGATTATGTAGTATTGTTTTGTTTTTTTTTTTTTTTTTTCTGAAATCAAACTGATTCATAAATAAAACTACTTAAACTTTACAAACATTGTTCCTAATACTTCTAATAAAAGTATTATTATCCTGATCTATTACATTTTAATTCACCGTGGGCAACAGTCCCACACAAAATAAAAGCATTGATTCGCATCTTCATTTCCAAGTCTTTGTGGATCACCAAAAGTTAGTTTGTTTGATTCTTTTACGATTGTGTCAGCTATTTGGTTGCATTCTCTATAAACAAATTGGATTTTGACTTCTTTCATTTCTTCCATTCTTTTGACCGCTTACTTCCATTCTTCGTAGATTCCGTAGTATTGTTAGCTCTTAGTAAGTATGGTGCATGTATTTTTTATAAATAAGGGAGAAAAGTATAGACTTTTTGATGAAAAGAAAAAGAGGATACCTATGACAATCAACAATTTGGAGCAAAATTTGAAGCAAAACAATTAATGTCAACTTGTCTATGTGGGAGATGTCTAATAACAAGCAGTACGTGCTCACCTGGACGTGGAATGATATCACGGAGAATAATGGCTCGAGATAGGCATGGATGTGGAGGTGTCAGTATTTCGGGTCCAGGGAGTATTAGACCATCTCCAGCAGGGGCTGGAGATGGGTCTGAGAATATTTTCTCAGACTGTCCATCAGCTCCAGCAGGAGCTGATGGGCTGTCTGGGTTGTTTTGGCCCAGACTGGTCTGGGACCAGTCTGGGCAGTTTTTTTATTTTTTTTAAATTTTTTTTCTTTTTTTTTCTTTTCTTTCTTCTTTTTATCTTATTTCATTTTTTCTTTTCACTTTCCTTTTTCCTTTTTTTTACTTTCCTTCTTCTTTCCTTTAATTTCATTCTTCATTATTCTTATGTTTAATTTTTTTTTTTTTTTGGAGTTTACTTTGTTTTAATTTAAACAAGTAAATAGTAGCAACTTTACTAATAATTATAATAAAATAAAACTTGAAAAAGAAAGAAATACACAATTCAACTTATAAAAAAATACAAACACAATTTAGCAAACACAAGTTTTCATTTTCCATTGCGAAACTTCCAAGTATGCTCGATCAAATCTCTTTGTAACTCTAAAGAAATGAGAAAATGTATAAAGTGGTTTGAAAAGAAAGGAGAAAAGAAAAAGAAAATTGGGTTTGATAGTTTTATTGTTGGAGATGAAGAGAGTTTGAGTGGGTTTGAGAGAATAAAAAAGATTATAATGTTAGTGGAATGCTGACGTGGCAGGAGAGAGAGGGTTTGAGAGGGTTTGAGTGTTGGAGATGGTCTTATGGTTTGTTCTTATCAAGTTGCCTTAAATCGACAACAAATTATCTAAAAGGATAAATGCTTAGATTATGTAATTAAGGAGTTGTTAGTTGAAGTACACTTTCATTTCTTTTGTGTTGGAACTTGGGTCTTCATACGGAGAATGTGAGAGTTAGAAGATGGAACAAGAGAGAGATAACAATATAACAAATGAAACTTGTACATTAATAAATGATACAATTTAACAATAAGAAATTTACAAAGTAAACTTCCCTGTCTTTCTTCGTGTCTTAAAGGATCATGTCTTCGAGCAACTCCAGCATGGTAACGAACAACATGAAATGGCGAGTAGAGTCGATGGTATGACCATCTATTCTTAAGACAATATTTACACCGTTCATGGTGCTAACGGAATAACGGCAAATGGTCTACCATGATAAAACTACTCTGAGACGACTAAGGACTAAAGAGCACTCCAGTAGTCGAATTTGGCGAACTTACTTTGAGTATGATTAAGTGCAAAGAGAAAGCAAATGAGAAGAGAAGTATCAAATGCCTTGGATCTGTGTTTGGGAATGAACCCTACTCCCATATTTATAGTTCTCAAAGGCTTCAATGAAGAGGTATGGAATTCCTTCAAAAGGTCACAATGAATGGTAGCAAACCATTCAACTAAATGCCAAAAGGTGGGTAAAACTCGTTGCCAGGTTTATTTGGATAACCACCACTTTGAACAAAATCATTCCCAAGAGTTGCAATGGTCTAGTGGCATCACTTCAGCTCTATTATCCAAAATAGATCACTGGTGCAAAAAACCGAACACACACGATTTCTCATGAATTATGTTTTTTTCACCTTTTCTTGTTGGAAACCATTGTGAAATGTCACAAATTCACTAATTCAAGTTATTTAACTTGTAAATTAATTTTCTCATCAACTTTGAGCAATTAATTATAATTAAACACAAATGAATAACATTCCAACAATGCATTTTGCATATATCTATGCAAACCCCATTTGCATTTTATCCATGAATTTTAACACAGTGGTACCAACTGTATTTTAACAATCGACTTAATTAATTCATGTATTGATCGACACGTTATGTGTGTTAATCACATTTCACCACACGGGATTTTAGTGACTTAACGCCTTAGTGACATCTATTTCAACAAATGGAAATACAAATCGTGGAAAACTTGTTTCCAACGTGTTGGGCCCAAATGGTCAATACATCGAACGAATTGAAAGCTCATTCGTTTCACTAAAATTACCAACATTTTGTTTATGGTAACTTATTATTGACTTTGTTCTCAGATTATCGGATTTTCGTATTTTACTTGTGAAACTTATATATATCTGACTTGAGGATTTGAAGTAATCTGACTCTCTATCTCATGCTGCTCATGTTAATGTAAAAGTTTTCTCCGAAAAAGAGGTTTTATAATCATATATATAACGATAATAGCTATAATGTTTCTATTTATGGTTATCAGCAATGAATGTATGAAGAAGAAATGGTAGAATCTTGTTCTTCGAATTCGATTTGATCGATGAAATTACAACTTTTAGATACGATGTTATGAACAAAGATCTTAACTGACAGACATGGATTTTCGAATATTGTAAAGTTCTCCTTTTCGACCTCATATCACTGTAATTAGATTATTATTTAGACCATGTATATATGACTAATGAGTTTTACGTACATCCACATTGAGTGGAACTATGGTGTAATTTCTCTAACTATGAGGGGTATATATTACAAATGCTTTATCACAGGGCTATTTGTAATTATCCTAAATTCGAGGGGTATTTTGTTGATAACATCACTCCAGTGCAGAGTGTTCATTAACTGCGAGTACAAAACCCTAAACTGAGCCTAAGTTTTCATATTTTTCCCAATTCCCCAAATTCCCGCGACACCATTCCCATAACCCTACTCGAGCTCGCAAAGTAAGTTCTCTCTCTGTTACAGTTCCTTCAATTCGCTGTCAGTTTTCTGATTTTCTGTGTGCTGTGTTGTTAATCCGTGAACGACATTGAGATGTAATGCTTATTCCTTTTTCCGTTTCGAATTTGAGTCCTGTTCGGTGTTTTTATCGTACAATTTATCGATTCTATACTTTGTTTGTTCAATTGTTCTTGCTGCGGAGCAGAATGATCTATCGTGATGAAATTCGTGTTAGAATAGTTCGTTTTGATGTGTTGAATACTTGAATGTGATATGATATATTGATATCTAATTATTTTTATTGTGTTCTCCGTGTTATTTTAATCGGTGTGATTCGAAAATCGATTTAAGTTAAGTTTTGGTTACTAAGTTGTATTTTCAACTGGACAAGTTTCCGGGGTATGATAAGTAAATCGATTGATAAGTTAAGTTTTGGTTACTATGTTGTATTTTCAATCCGAAAAGTTTCCGTTTCTGTTGTATTTTTAATCTGACAAGCTTCCGGTTGGTTCGCTTTTATAGTATGGCTGAGGAGAATATTGAGGAGCATCAGCTAGGTGTTGGGCAAGAGATGGATAATGTGCAAGAGCAAGAGCAGGATAATACGGATAGTGTACAAGAGATATGTATTGAATCAGAGCTGGATGATGCGGATAATGTACAAGAGATGGGTACTGCACAAGAGCTGGATAATGTGGATAGTGTTCCTGAGGATTTTCATCCTACGGAAGAAGAAAACGCTTACATTCCGGAGGAAGAAAAGGAAGCTGAAGTGCACAACTCAGAGGCTGAATTAGATAAGTCAGGTGTTGTCGAGGAGAAGAAATGGCCGGGGTGGCCTGGAGAGAATGTTTTTAGGATATTGATACCAGTTCAGAAGGTTGGAGGTATTATTGGACGCAAAGGAGAATTTATAAAGAAGATGTGCGAGGAAACAAAAGCTCGAATCAAGATCCTTGACGGCCCTCCTGGAATCACTGAAAGAGCTGTAAGTTTATATTAGTAGCTTCAGTAATATGATATGGAGAGTTTGTTTAGCCCGATTTGTCTTCCATCCTTCGCTATTTTTCCCTTTACGATTAGTAAGAATAAATAATATTGAGTGGTTTATCGTACTTAAATTGGCTGAGATGCTCATGAAAGGCTTTTGCCTCCTTAGTAAGAGGTAGGACCATCTAATAGGTGGTTCACGGGATAGAATACCGTAGCTTGATGGCTGCCATTTTTTTCCCACTAAGGATTCAAATGGATAATGCAAATAGATTAACTTGATTGTAGTCTGACACTGATATCCAACCTGGTAAGAAGAAATTTTCACCAATTCTTAATTATCTCGTACATATTTTCACTTTTTGTAGCCTTGTATGTATATGTGCTGCTATGGCCCTTTATGGCTGTCTTCTGATTCTGTCAAATATCTGATGCATGTTAAAGCAAGAAATACAAGACTGAACACTTTTCTTACCAGGATATTCAGAGCAACCGGGGATATATTATTATGCCTAGTTGTATGTGTTTGTTTTCTGTGCATACGTACTGTTTTAGATTTGTGAAAATGTATAGAATAATATAAACCTCATTGATGCCAAAAAGGTATATCCAGCTATTCTAATCCATAATGAGAAACTGTTACACTGTAAACCAATCTGAATTCATATCCTTAGAAATTTTAAATGTGAAGGAGTTATCTAATTAGATGCAAAAAGATTATTCGATCTCAATGTTACACAGGAATTGATCATTTCCAGAACATCAAAGCAAATTCGAAGTAGTTCAAGCTTAATACTGAAGCAGCATTGAAGTATTGAAAATAAGATAATATTATCCAACAGTTTAATAAATGAATAATGCCATAACAACAACCCTTTAAACAGAAGTTCTCTATATTATGGTGACCAAAATGAATGCGTGCAGGTTTCCCATTAAGCAAGTTTCAACCCATCAAGTGGCTGAAACAAGAAGAACCAATGATCCAGACTGCAGCAATGGAATTTTCTATTACAAGTGCAGAAATGCTCTTCTGACACTGTCAGATTGATGTTTGTGCGGACATCAGCACCAAGAAGCATCAATCTCATATCTGGTAACTTCAGAACTTCGTTGGTTGATGTGTTGCAGAAGTAGATGAGGTCTACGAAGTGAAAATAATAGAAATTGAATCAACAATATTTATACCTACAGAGTACCGATATTAAAAAACAACGAGTCAGTAGAAGTAGATGAGGTCTACGAAGTGAAAATAATAGACATTGAATCAACAATATTCATACCTACAGAGTACCGTTATTAAAAAACAATGAGTCAGTACTTAAACGATGACAAAATATTAGTTGCAGCTGTGTCTTTTATACCTTAAAAAATAAATTTATCAAGAGGAGCCAAAGATCCATAACACTTAACAATATCTAATCTTGAAGACCTGCCTTCCTTTTATGGGAATTTGGGTATGTATAATCTTCACGAGCCTCAGCTGAGCATTTATTTCTCTTCACTTACTGTTAACGGTGGAAGCCTTTCAATGCATGTCCTGTGTGTATGATACAAGAATGGTGACTATTTGCTTGTTTGTCCCATTGTTTTCTTTTATCTTGTCATGCCATGTTCTTGCTAACCTAACTTCCCTTAACATGAACGTGAGAAAAGCAAACATATGATATGATTCAAATCTGGTTAAGATCGAGTATCAAAAGATTATTCCGATCCTCTCTCCCCTGACAAAAAAATTGGAACTGATAAATGATAATTTTACTTGAGTATGGGAGGTTCCATTTTATATGAAATGTTTTACGGAAGCTCGCATTATTGGTTTTTTTGTAACAAATAATTAGCATGAGTGAATATGGGTGCTGATTTACTTGATAACACCGGCAGATCTGCTAACTATCAGGTGCGTCATGGGCAGTTCACTTAAACTGATTTGTGTAATGACCAACTAGTTTGCAGAAGTTGACTATTGAAGCCTGATATCAGATTAGTTTAATAGTTTAACTTAGCATCCTTTAGCACACAATTGTCCTTATTCATCATTGAGAAAAGCTGTCTTTTTTTTTTTTTTTTGTGCTTTCCAAGGTGAGATATACCTTTATAAGGTTGAGTTATGCTGAGCTATCACTAGGTTCTGTTTTCCCCAACCCCCAATTTAAATGAAAGATTAAAGCCAACGCCACCAACGCCCCACTGGTTTTGGGGGTGGGTGTTCCAAACAAACCCCCATCACACACAGAAAAAGGGACTATGTTCATGAGATTGTTCAGGATGCAGTTCAGTTGACGTGAATTTATTGTTTTTATCTTGAGGTCTGGGGGTTCAAATTAATACTTTTGCATGAAAATGATTTCTGCAATCTGTATGTGTCCTGCTTAGATTATAATATAGCTCTCAATTCTTGCCAGGTATTGATTTCTGCAAAGGAGGACCCCAGTCTTACGATCCCACCTGCCTTGGATGGGCTTCTAACAATTCATAAGCGCATCATTGATCCAGACTCCGATCCATCCAATTCCCAATCAGGTGGAACAGTTTGCACAAAACTTCTCGTGGCAGCGTCGCAAGCTGGTAGCTTGATTGGGAAACAAGGGGGCACTGTGAAGACAATTCAAGATGATTCACATTGTACCATTCGAGTTCTCGGTGGAGGTAATTTACTCTGTGCATGTTTTCTGTTGCTTCCATAGACATGTTTAAGAGTCTTCTATTATATTAGTAAGATTTTCTGCAATTTAGAAACCTGACCATTTTCTTACTTCCTCCGTCCCTGCAAAAGCTTCCCATTTGTTTTTGTTGACATTTTTTAGTCTATGTTTGACTCCGAATTAATCCTAATTCATATCGAAAAAGTAATTTTGGAAATTATATTATGAAAATATAAGATTTACACTTTCATAATATAATTTCAAATATTGATTTTCCGGTACGATTTAGGATTAATTCGTAGTCAAACAGAGACAAAAAAAGTCAACAAAATCAAATGGAAAGCTTTTGCAGGGACGGACCAAGTACATTTTAATTTCCTGGAGGAGAATTGGGTTTGTTACAAAATAAGAGTATGAAACATTTATTGGCTAAATTACACAGCTCCTATATTCAAGTTATTTACTTTTTCCGTGCTGGTTGATGATTTATCTTGTGAATAAATCATCTTTGCAGAGAATTTGCCGGTATTTGCTCTACCAGATGATAGTATAGTTGAGGTACAGGGGGAGCCTGCAGGTGTCATCAAGGCGGTTGAGTTAATTGCTTCTCATCTTAGGAAATTTTTAGTAGATCGAAGTGTTGTTGGAGTATTCGAAATGCAGGCATGTTGCTATCAGATAACCATCTTTTAATGTTTAATGTCTTTCAGTAGTCAGTACTGTACTAATGCTGGTTCTTCTCCCTTCATCTGATCAGATGCAAATGGCAAATGCTAGAGGAAACCAGGACAGTCCCCGTCAATCGTGGGGACCTCCGCCACCTTTTCCCATGAATCCTGTTGGACATGGCTATGAGTCGAACCGTCCATTTATGCCTCACCATCCACGTCCATATGATAATTACTATCCACCAGGAGACATGCCTTTAGAGAAGCCTCCTCGGTCAGGGCCTCCTAGTTATGGCAGAGGCATGCCAGCTGGATCTCACACAACTAACGTACAGCCTCAACAAGCAGTGATTGCAAAGGTAGGGCACTAATCCTTTTACTTTCTCTGTTCAATAATTCCTTTTTTAATTCTGGGTAGTGAATGGAGGCAGTGCAATTTTTTTTTTTCCGCACTTTCAAGAAGGAAAAAGAAAAAGAAAAAAAAAAACTACTTTGTACTTGTTGTAATGTTTGCAAGAGGGAAAAAGAAAAGCTTAAAAATGATCTAAATTGTAGCACCTCTTAAGCATCAGCATGAAGCATCTAAATGAGTTGCCTTATTTTATTACTATTATTTTTAGAACATTTATTTCTCAAGAATCTCAACTGGCAGTTATTTGCGCAAGTGACACTCTACATTATTTAAAATGACCTTTTGCTATATTTTTGCAAACATTCCAAAACTACTTACTATTCTTTTAACAATGTAAAAGTACCATCCACTTTTATTCATCTCCAACTTTCTCCTTTTATTTATTTATTTTTTATGTATATATTTTTCTGTTTAACCAATATCTAATCTTGATGTTGAAGTTGCAAACACTCGTTGTCATGGTGTGCGGTTTCTAATGTATCCTCTTCTGTGTGGCTGGTGAATCTTGAAATCATTTAATTCCTGAACAGTGCTTTATTTTCTATTCAAGTACCATGTATTGGTTCCTCCTGTCCTGAAACTGTTCTGAAATAATAAGTTATGCTGCTTTGTATCTTATCTTCTAGGTGACACAGAATATGCAAATCCCATTATCATATGCAGATGCTGTCATTGGTCTTAACGGCGCAAACATAAGCTACATTCGTCGCGCCAGTGGTGCAACTATTGCCATACAGGAAACAAGAGGTGTTCCCGAAGAGATGACTGTTGAAATTGATGGTTCCGCGTCAGAAGTCCAGACTGCACAACAGTTGATACAGGTTCCTTGAGTTTCTTGTGGTTATTAAACATTTTTTTAGTTTTTTGCTTCAATATATTCAAATGTGCTGACCTTTCTGGTTATTCTTACATGCTTTTATATTCCATGACAATTGCAGAATTCTATTGCTGAAGCGGTAAGCAGTCAGAATCCTAGTAGCGGACCGCCAAGCCAAGGCTATAACCCCTATGCATCCCAGGGAGCAGGTTATGCATCTCAGGGAGTAGGTTATGCATCTCATGGAACGGGTTACACATCTCAACCATCTAACGCTCCTGGTCAAGGCGCTCATGCACCACCACCTGGAGATTATGGTTCCATGTATGGCGGAAATTATGGCTACTAGAATAGACAAATGCTGCTGTTATCTGATTTTGCATTCAGTGTTCAGAAATACCAGTGCGAGTACATTTTTTCATGGGAAATGGAGATATCCAAGGCACAGCTCATTACTGTTGTATTAGGTAGATGATGTCCATGACATTTTGACGTATTTAACATTACTGGTTGAAACTTGTGGAGCTTGCATTGTTTTCTAGTTATATGGCAACACAATTTGTACTTGCATTGTGTGGAAGTGATAGATCTATTACGTAGTGGCTTAAAGTATACAAATACTGTGCTTATCACGATATAGTGATGAACTGATGATCTTATTTGACGATTTGACAGAAATAAGTATGTTAGATGAACTCTATCTATATTTAATAACCAGCCACTCCCTCCGTTTCACAAATTTGTTTACATGTGATTTTGGAATAGTTTTTTCCAGTTTCAGTAAATGCCTGGTGTAGTGGTAGAATTCATCAATAAAGGTGTGAAAGGTGTAAACAATCATCGCAACAGACAGAAAGCAGAATACGTAAACAATAAAAAAAAACAGAAGAAATTGAGGGGAACATAAATTCAACACAGTGCATTTCTGCTAACGCGCAATATTTATCCATGAATATTTTCCAACTTGCATGAAATCCTGCAAGCCCTGAAAATGGGATATGGAGGTATCTCCCCTTGCTTTCTAGTACTAGTGTTGAATTACAAGATCAAAATCTACTTAGAGTCAACCCTCAAAATCTAGTATAGTATACTAAGATAAGACCTGTAGTTTCTACTTTAAACGGTAAATAATAAATAACCAGTCATTTCATCTTTTCTGACAAAATATATCCTAATGCCATACCAGACGGTCAGACACAATGATAACAAAAGCTCACAAAATGCAAGGCCTGCAGCAAAAAAGTGAAAACTTAACAGCAGCCATTCACATTGGTGTGGAGCAGGTCGTTCTAAAATGTCCAGTCTGGTTACACCGGCTACAATGCACAGCCCGTTTCCCCGTTGTCTGACTCCGATCACCACTTCGCGCACGCCTTTTCCTTGTCTGAGATGGAGGATGAAGTGACTTAGGTGGGTTCACAACCATGTCTTCACCATATCCTTTATCTTCAGGTCCGCCGGACAACTCCTCCCAAAGGGACCTGTCGGGAATAGGATGTATTGTTTGAGAATAGGCCTTGCGATATGTTGCCACGGTAAAACAACTCTCTGTGAACCGATGAACATTCTGCCGGCAGGAAAGGAGAACCGCCACAGCATGAGAACAAGGAAGCCCACATATTTGCCACGATTTACACGAACAACATCGGTTGCGGATGTCGACTGTGCATGTTCCTTCGTGAGATATAACCTCGAAGTCGACTTCATTTGCTTTGAAAACCTGGAAAGACCGCGCTTGCTCAAGGGCATCAGAGACTTGTCTTTCAGCAGAAGGTACCAATATAGATGTACACTGTATGCTGGATTCACGCCTCTCGTTAAACCAAGTCATGAGCTGACGACGAATGCACTCCATCATTTGAACTATTGGCAATCCGGATGATTCTGATATCCAAGCGTTAAGTGAATCAACAATATTGGCAGTTAACTGTCCAAAACGCATACCGTTGAAATGGGAACTCGCCCATAAGTGAGGTGGGATCTGTGTCACCCAATAAGCAGCATCTTGCGAGATCTCTTCTATTTCCAAAATTTTCACTTCGAACTCCATTGCAGTAGTAGCACTTGCAGCCTCCCAAAGAAGGTTGACCAGACTACTATTGTTGAATTCCTTCCGGAAGCTCTCGCTGAGATGAAACATGCAAAACCCGTGAAATGCAGTAGGGAAGTTCGCTTCAACTGCATCAACAATACTCTTTTGCCTATCAGACAAGATTGTGAGCCTTGGCATGTTTTCTGCATTGGTCTCAAGAAGGTTATGTAGCTCAGAAAGAAACCACATCCAGTTTCCTTCATTCTCTTCGTCAACTACACCGAATGCTAAAGGAAAGAGAGCCCCTTCTCCATCAAATCCTGTGGCAAATAGAAGGGTACCGAGGTACTTATTTTTCAGAACAGCCCTGTCTAGGCCGATAAGAGGTCGGCATGCATTGACAAACCCGTATATTGAAGCCTGATAGGAAATAAACAAACGCTGGAAACTGTTATCTACTGGATCAACACAGACTGATGCAATACTTCCTGGATTCGTCCGTCTGAGTTGGTTACAGTATCGTGGCAAAAGGCGATAGTCTTCTTCAAATGAACCACGAAGAGAAGCCATGAACCTTTCCTTTCCTCTCCATGCTTGCTTGTATGATAGAGTTATACCATGAACACGGTGAATTTCCTCTAGTATATCCTTTGGCTTGCAATGCGGGTTTTCTCTAAGTTGCTGTTCCACCGAACTAGCAACCCACTGAACTGAGGCTTGCTGGTGACCAAGATGATCTATTCCACCACAGTTATGCGCTGAATGAATAGTCCTGACGGTGAAAGTAGGGACACCTGGTAGCTTTGCAGCATGTATTCGCCATGGGCATCCTTCACTTGCGCATTTAGCAGTAAAACGAGTTTTGTCCGACTTGACTGTCTGTATCTCAAAATGCTGAGAGATTGCTAAGTCCCGCAATGCCCTTCGACAAGCATATACATCAGCAAATTCGTGACCAACACGAAGTTCATGTGTCAGAGCAGGAACCACAGTCCGAGTTTGAACAATAGGAGAGGCAATCACAAACTGTGACCCCTGAATAGAAAGATCTTCCACGCCAGTGTTCTGATGGACAACAAGCTGCATGGTTTCATCAATACCATCGCTATCCAATGAAGACAAATTGTTACTTTCTGCAAAAACCAAATCATTAACCGGTGTGCAAAGATTCAATTGTCTATCATGATCGACTGTTTCACCTTGATCTTGATCAATTCCGACCCCTCCGTCTTCCCCTACATCCAATGCACTCTGATCAACCACATCATACTTACTTTTGCACTCACTACCCGGGTCATACTCATCTCGCTGACACCGTAGAGACACCTCATAATCAACAGGTGGAGCCATATAAAAACCAGGACTATTAGTACTATATTGTCCCAAACCTATCTCAGTATCATCACCTGATCTCTCCTCCACGTGAGGAAGCTGGTTCTGCGCCAAACTGCTTAACGAACAACTCTGTCTCATCACCTGGTTATTGACATGTGTAAGACCGAAATCCAGGTTCTGAACGCATTGCGTTTCTTGCCTCAGATCAATCAAAACATCCTGATTCACCATTCTCAGTCAACAAAACCAGCTCAATCTAGCCTTTCCTAAAAAAAAAAAAAAATCCCAAATCCAAATAACCAATCAGTAGTATAACAGAAAAACGAAAACATAAATCTCATACATACTCAAGTCTTAAAACCAGCTCAATTAACATACATTCTAGAAATTAAGAACACTAATTGGCAATTTGGCATATAGAACACTAAACAAATACAAAGCCAAGTCAATAATTATAAACCCTAGCTAAGATCAGTAATCAGCATTCATTAATCATTATCATAAATTCAGCATCAATCAATCAGAAGCAGCTAAAATTGGACGGCGATCCAATCGACCAACGGAAAACAGACAGCAAACAAAACAGCCATCAATCGATATTGAAACATACACAAAACAAACGAGAAATACAGAGTAATGAGAATTAGGGTTTATGGTAAGAGAAGAATTGAAGAGATGAAAGTTTTGGCGGGTGATGAATATGAGTTTCTCTGTTTAGAGAGAGAGAGGAGAGAGGAGAGAGAAAGTGAAAATATATAACAGTACCTGGAAAAAACCTGCAAAAAGGGTATCGGAGATGACGAAGTTTAGATCAATTTTACAGACTAAACGAAAGGGTAATTATGTCTTACGAGTACCGTATTTATACCGTGCAATTCCTACTTTGCCACTTTGCTTCCGTGACTAAAACTGCAAAATGTAACGTTTCTTTTATTAAAAAAATAAATAAATGTGTAGTATCATACTTTCTAGTTCAATAATAATAATCTTTTTTTTATTTTGAGTCACTTTAATAATAAAATCATTATACCCTTAAATTTGATAAGTCAAATTATTTTAGTCAATAATTTTTTACTTTAATTACAAATTATCTTAAACTATAATAATAACATATTAAAATAAATTATATCATGAAAATATAGACTTTAAATTTTTATAATATAATTTTATTATATATTTTATTATTATAGTTTAAAAATAATTTGTAGTCAAACTCGAACACTAAAGTATTGTAAAATGCTGATTTTTTCTAAAATATAGGAAATTGTGGTTTTTTCGCGGTTCAGTCCATAACCGGTTCGACCGAAATAATAAAAAAACGCTCATTATTATTTTCTGTATATTGAGACTTTGGGCACATAGTTTATGGTGTAGTGTGTGTTTTCTTCAGTGTTTCTTCTTCTTCGAGTATCTCTTTGCAATTTTCTGCATACTTTTCTTCGGTTTTTCTGCAATTCTTTCTCTTTCTCTCTCTCTACCAATTCTCTAACAATTTCTATGCCAATTTTCTAACGATTTCTATGAAGTAGTTACTTGGAAGTTCATATAAATTTATCCACATAGTTCAATTTCGTGATTTGAGTTTTACCTAGGGTTATCATCAATTCAATTTTTTCTTTGGGAATATTGATTTCTCCGGTTACTTAGTGTGAGGATCGATTATCATGACGAAGAGGATTACCAGTTCGAATCTGTTTCTGATAATTCAGATCTAGATGTTTCATGTAAGTTTTGTTTTTCTACTGTTTCTGAAGCTTTTACTTTGTTTTGCATGTGTTTTTGCTGATATGTCCAACTGTGTTTTCTCTGAATTGTTGTTATGGTTCTACGGCGTGAAGTGATGGTTCTAAGACGTGATGTTATGCTTCTAAGGCATAATGTTACTGTTTTTAGGGGTATAAAATTAGTTTCCTTTAGTTTTTCTTTCATGGTTGTGTTCGTTACGATTTTAAGTTTTTTGAGTTATGGTTCTTCGATGTTTGTGTATGGATTTTTAATACATATATATTATTTGTGGTTTAATACATTGGCCATGCAAAATAATGAAACCTGACAACAAATAAGTGTAAAAGTGAAAAAACAATCATTCAATGCAACAATACGATAACTTTGGTCTAAGAATCATAACAAGTAAACTTAGAAGTGTAACACCAAATGTTTAGAACTGTAACACGTGATTTTAAAAACATAACAAGTGTACTTATTGATGAGTGAAAAATTGTCATGGATAAATCACTATCAAATACTACTTATATTAATGCCAAGCTAACTCTAAACTACATAAAAGTTAGTGTAATGGCAAGCTAACTCGAGTGTCAGTCTCTAAGGATTTTAACTAAGATGTCACTAACTAACTTTCCACTTAATCAATCAATAGCAAATAGTTGGAAATAGTTGTGGTTTAAACTAATTAACACTAACAATAACGATAGAGATAAATACTAACGAGATTCAAATATGAGATAAGCGGTTGATAGTAGGTAGTAGGCATATTAACATGACTTATTCATATGTTAGCAAGTGATAGAGACGTAGGTAGTCACACCGTTTGTATACATGTATCATCAATAACATGCATACAAAGCATACAATATCATTAAATGTAATTACGATGCACTATTACTTAGAAATCTCAAGCATACATGGAGCTACTCAACACATACTAAATTTCCAGCATTACATACATGTAGCTATGACTATGTAATCGCCCTTAATCGGCCATGGATCCTGTCACTATCCAATTCGAAGCAAGCGATTGTTTATAGACTTTAATTGATCTAGGATACTGTCACTATCCTAATTCGAGGGTTTTGGTTTGAGCAAACCATAAACACTACATATCTTAGGCCATAATCATACATATATGCATCCTTTTCATAACCTCATGCTACCACAATCATAATCCATGTTAATACAACCTACATCCTACCATCAACACATACCGATCATTGTTTTGCCTTATCCGTCTTTGTAAATACAGTATCAAGCACTTGTTGTATTGATCACTGTAGCAGAAGCACGACATGAGGTGGTTAACACAACAAATTGGGTCGATGCACGTGAAATCATGCGCGCCCGCTGTTGGAGGGGGGACAAAACTATATTCGAAGGAGAGCTCGGGTTTGAACGCTATTATTCTTGGAGTTTTGAACGGAACAAATGGTCATTTCCAAGACATTACTACGAATTTAATACAACATATGGTGTTGGTGAATATGGTGTTTTCACCAGAAATATAAACAGAATTTGCACTACAGTATGTGATTGGCTTGTAACCGAACGAGGCCCCTGCATTTCTGGCCAAGGAAGATTAAATTGCCAAGACTGGAAAGATAATAATAAGTTTAGAGGCGGGTAATAGATTTACAAACGGAAATTTCCTATCAATGTATCTCAGTATCTTGTATACTAATTATGTTTGTGATCTAATAAACGTGGGGTGCAACTCCATCTTATAATAATATATTAGGGCTCTCTTTAGCGTTTTAGTATCAGTTAGCTTATAAATTTTAGAAGTTTATAAGCTCACGTTCACGTAACAGAGTTATTGGGACGTGAATTGAGCTTGAATGAGCTTGGAACACAAATTTATTAGTGATAATTTTTCACTATTTCACTGGCATTATATATATATATATATATATATATATATATATATATATATATATATATATATATATATATATATATATATATATATATATATATATATATAGAAATAATTCTCAAACTGAACTTAGTAGCGACGCGTGCTATATTTATAGTTATAAACTTGTAGTGTGCACAAAGTACAACTAAAAAATATCGATATCTCGGAACTAAATTTCAATCAATGCACAAATTCACATAAAATCATCATGAATGGACACACACACACACACACACACACACACACACACACACACACACATATATATATATATAAATCGAAATAATTCTCAAACTGAACTTAGTAGCGACGCGTGCTATATTTATAGTTATAAACTTGTAGTGTGCACAAAGTACAACTAAAAAATATCGATATCTCGGAACTAAATTTCAATCAATGCTCAAATTCACATAAAATCATCATGAATGGACACTCACATAAACAACGAAAGGTCATGTGAAAATACAGGGCCAAAGCATGGATAAATTCAGTCAGACCATTTATCAAACACCATCCGTGCATTATTCATCAACCTACGAACCTTCAATACTACTCATAACGCCAATCTCCCTCAATTCGCAAATCCAAATCAATCTCAAAAGAAATGGAGGTGCGCAACTGAGGGTACCGGGAAGAGGCGGAGACGACATGGAAATGTCATTTCCTTTCCAACCAACACACTCACTTTACTGAACTGGTTGCATGTCTGGTAACTTGGGACCACGGATTTTGATTGATCCAACCTGATCCGGACAGAATCTGATCTAACTTTTTTCAATTGAACGGGTGAGATCTGATCCAAATTAAATTCGGACTGGACCGGATCCGTATGGACCCGATACCAAAATTTTTATTTGTGATAATTTCTAAAGAAGAAATTCAGATTCAATCCGAAAGTTTTGAAATTGGTCAAACATGAATTCAATCCCTACGGATCCAGACCAACTGTTTCGATCTACTCCTCCCGTCCCAGTATAATTTAACCATTTTGACTTTTTTTCGATCAACGTTGTTTGACTCTGACTACAAATTACTTTTAAACTATAATAATAAAACATATAATAAATTATACAAATCTGTCCCAATCAATTTTTTACGTATTCCTTTTTTGGACGTCTCAATTAATCAATTGTTTACGTTTCCATGTTTTGGAAGTATCCCACAACCCATCTATATTATTTTAGATGTGGAACCCACTTTTACACTTCTTTATTTCCACTCACACTTTTTTAATTCATGAATTATAAAAGTGTGAGTGGGAATAAAGAAGTGTAAAAGTGACACTTCTTATAAAATGTCATTTAAGCTTAATATGTCACCGAAGATAACAATAAACAACACTTTCTATTGTCACTAAACCCAAGGTTTGTTGTAGTGATCACTATAACACATTTACATTCAGTATTAGTATAACAATACCAAACAAAACCATTTATTAAAAACCGTGTAAAAATCAAACGTAGACATATCACCGGGACGAAGAGAGTATCATGAAAATTTAAAGTCTATATTTTCATGATATAATTTCTTTAAATATGTTATTATTATAGTTTAAAATTAATTTGTGATCAAAGTTAGTTGAAAATTATTTATTAAAAAAGATCAAACTACACTAGATAATAAATTATAATGGCATAGATGGACGGAGTATAAAATAAATTGACTTATCATATTTAAAGGTATAATGATTTTATTATTGAACTAGAAAGTATGATACACATAAGTGTTTTTTTATTTATTAAAGAAACATTACATTTAAAAATAGTGGAGTATTTTTCAATAATGAGTTTTATTCACGGAAGCAAAGTGGCAAATTAGTAGGAATTGCACGGTATAAATACGGCAAGACATAATTACCCTTTTGTTTACTCTGTAAAATGTAAAATTGAGCTAAACTATCTCCGATGCCCTTTTTACAGGTACCGTATATATTTTCACTTTCTCTCTCCTCCCCCTCTCCTATCAGAGAAACTTATATTCATCACCCGCCAAAACTTTCATCTATTTCTCGTTGTTTTTGTGTATGTTTCAATGAATCGATTGATGGCTGTTTTGTTTGTTGTTTGTATTCCGTTGTTCGATTGGATCGCCGTCCAATTTTAGCTGTTTCTGATTGATTGATGCTGAATTGATGATGATGAATGAATGTTGATTACTGATCTTATCTAGGGTTTATAATTATACACTTGGCTTTGTGTATTTGTTTAGTGTTCTATATGCCAAGTTGCCAATTAGTGTTCTTAATTTCTAGAATGTATGCTAATTGAGCTAGTTTGAGAAGAATTGATTATGTATGAGATTTATGTTTTCGGATAGTGATATAGTCAGAGCATAAATTACTAATGCCCGATCAATTTATAGTTTATCGACACTAATCATTCTTAAGAGTGCACAAATTATTCTGTCTATATCACTAGCCTTTCGTCTTACTGTTATGGTACTGATTGATTATTTGGATTTGGGATTTGTTTAGGAAAGGCTAGATTGAGCTGGTTTTGTTGAACTCAGATTGGTGAATCGGGAGGTTTTGATTGATCTGAGGCAAATAGTTAGAATGAATACAATATTTGTCTTATCCGCCTTTGTGGTGGTTGTATTGATCACTGTAGCAGAAGCACCACATGAGGTTGTTAACATAATAAATTGGGTCGATGCACGTGAAATCATGCGCGTCCGCTGTTGGAGAGGGGACAAAACTATATTCGAAGGAGAGCTCGGGTTTGAACGCTATTATTCTTGGAGTTTTGAACGGAACAAATGGTCATTTCCAAGACATTACTGCAAATTTAATACAACATATGGTGCTGGCGAATATGGTGTTTTCACCAGAAATATAAACAGAATTTGCACTACAGTATGTGATTGGCTTGTAACCGAACGAGGCCCCTGCATTTCTGGCCAAGGAAGATTAAATTGCCAAGACTGGAAAGTTAATAATAAGTTTAGAGGTGGGTAATAGATTTACAAACGGAAATTTCCGTAAGGAAAAATGTCCTTTTCAGATTCGCTTCATTTACCGATATGCCCTAGAATGACAAGAGTCCAGTGGAAAAGAAATCTGCGACGTGACGGAATTGAGCTTCGTCTGTTTTGCTTCTCGGTTCATTTACCGCTCCACATTATTATCCAAAAGTGTAAGCATATATATATATATCGACTAAATGAAAACGCTATGTGGTACAGCTATACACCTACACTGGTATATATAGTAGGATAGACGAGGGTAGTAAATCATTTATCTTTTTTACCAGAATGTTTACGATTTACTAATTATCATTCCGGTTAAACGTTTATTGCCGAATTTAACAAGGAGTTAGATTGAATACATGCAACCTGTAGAACAAATAATACAACTTAAAATAAGGATTTCTTCGCCTTCATTTTTGCAGGTTCATATTGGCGGTTGGCCACGGTAGTAGCACAATACATGACACAATCACACAAACATCACCAACTCCATGCATCAAGGCAAAAGCATAAAATGCAGAGTGTTTTAGTACTAACACATGATGAAACATATCACCATTAACCACGATCTGGACAACGACTTGGAGTTGGAACGTGTAAACAACTGGTTATAGGAGATTAATCGAATAGGTGTGTTCTTGTCACAAATTAGTAATGAAATCGCATGGTTCTTATGAATGCATTGCAGACAGTACTAGAAGAAGATGGTACATACTTGATGTCGTGAAACAAGCAATGTATGAAGCCAAAAAAAGCAATGATTGCGTAAGCTACCGGGTGTCTAATGGCGATGGTACCAAAATTCTTGTTTTGTCTTGCGTAGTAGTAATTCACTTCTTCCTTCTATGTAATAGTCCATCACTATCTTCGTTCATTGATTTAATCTGTGCCTAAATTATTTCCAAACTTCAGGATGGTAACTGGCTACTACATTGCTTGGTTCATTATGAAAACATGGCTGTCACTTGAAGGTATGGTATATACTTTCTCGTAAGAAACTTGTGGAAGAATGTCTATCTTTTAATAGTTGAAAAATACTGACAGATGTATTTGGAGGAAAAAAAAAAAAAACTATGATATTCTTAATTAAAAAAAATGACTATATTGTTAAAAAAAGGGCTAAAGAAAATATGCCGCGTAATAAAAACTCAGCAGTAAATTGCTAAATGGGAATAGCAACCCCGGCAGTTTAGTGGTAGAGAAACCACAGATTTATAGTTACTTCAAACAGAGAAACCATAGATTTATAGTGTAGAGAAAATATGCCGCATAATCAAGAACCGCATCACGATGTTCTACAAAATGCAGCAAACTGTATTGCCATGGATAACCAATCACCTTTCCAACTTCTTCACCATTTCACATGAATCCCAGGCAGAAATTTCTTAATCACCAACGACAGCTTCCTCCTTCAATACAGCCTTGTTGAGCATACACACCTATAACATGAAACTGCTGTTAAAACCAACAATCACATTTTTCTAAACTGAGAACAAGCACATCTTAGTCTCAACTCAGTCATCAACAAAGTATCTAATACTATTCAAACAAAAGAAAAACATTGGGGATAAGCCCTATCGTTGAAAGAAAACCAGCAACAGATGGTATATTCAAGAGCAAGGCTAGTGAAGAAAATGTATAGCATCCTGAAGTACATAACCACATATAATTTATAACAAATACTATTGAACGCCAAGACAAAGTGTAAATGTTAAGCAATCTTGCATTGACCATGATCCCTATGCTATTAGGCTAAATATGACACTGGTGACTGTTTAATGGTCCTGGGCCATACAGATTAGTCATACAAGTTAGCCTGGAAACGATTAAGGTGATAGTATATGTTTTACACCGTATCATCAGATTAGGCATAATACAACAGAAAACCTTTTTCGATCAATTTTAGAACACAAGAACCACAGATGAGAAAAGAAATAGAACCGCCTTTACGACAAATTTATGGTTCTTGGTGACTTTCCTGTAGTTCAAGTCCATGTAAATTTTTCAACAGTGAAGATAAATGCTTCTTTACAGACATGTAATGCTTATTGGTGGTGCTTTAGAACCACCCATGTAATAACACATTACATATGAAGATCAGGCCCGTTTTTCTTTGTAAACTTCACCACAGCTAAAGCTTAAAATACTTTACAATACATAAAACCAAATCTTAAGATTACTTCAACAAGTTAGACGCAATTAAATAAAGATGTCTATACTAGTTGCAGATGCATGCAAACTGTCACATCAATCATGTAAAGCCTTCTGGTCTCTCAATACAATTACATAAATAAAGCAAAGCAATCTCCATAGCACTTTATATTGAAAAGGAAAGCCGAGAGGAGAAACAGAGTAGCACCAAAGCTAGAACAAATTGATATGTTTGCAATCTAGATAACACTAAAACTTTTCATACAGAACACCATTCAACATGTGCTGAATGCTGTATTTAATACATTAGAACTTAAAAAATAACTAGTGCAAGACATACAAAAGGTATATGCTGTTGGAGACAAGTAAACAACAATCATCGCTTCAATTTGGGACGTTTGAGAGACACATTACTATGATGTAAAAAAGGATGATAGACAAGTAGCTTTCTTTGTTGCCAAAGAAATGAATTAAACTAGATAAAAAAGTACTTCATATGCTACAAAATTTTGCTATTACAATAAAGAGCTTACCAGTTCCGAAGTATCAAATTCAGGATTGTTTGTCAGGAAACCTTCAAAATAATCTTTCGTCGTAATTAAATGGTTTAGTAGTCCAACAGCACAATCCAGTTCAACTTGTACACTTGGTCCAAGTCCTCTTAGAGCTTCAACTACCTTCTCTTGAACCTCTAATGCTACAGGAAGCCTGCTCAAATGAAACAAAAACCAATGCATTATTCATACTATGCAAAAGCATAAATGTTCATGATGACACGACATCTGTTTTGTCAAACTTCATATTTAGTTCTATGCAGCTAAATTTCAACATTTGGATCCGAGCTATCTTTCTAACTATGATAAATGAATAAAGAACAATCAAATTTACAAGAGATGTTTACCAGGGGATAAACAAAACGACATAATCAACAAAACCAATTTGCAGAAAAAGAAAATATATCATTTTGTCAGATTTACCTTCCTAACAGCGCATATGATATAGAAAGAGCCTCACTGGTTTCTAGTGATTTCAAGTGTTTAGGGCCTAACGAGACATCCATGATAGATTTTGCATACGCCAAATACTTCACAGCTAGGTCTGCTCTCCTCGGTTTAATGTAAGCACGCCCCAAGTTTCCATAGGCATAACCTAATCCACGGTGCTCAGGACCGAAATTACATTTGAATTTGTTCATCACATCTTCAAGTTCTAAGTAAGAGACCCCCTGTTCCGCCTTGCCAGATAGAATAAGCAATGAAGCAAGGCGTCCAGAACAATTCACAAGAAACTTTTGAGGGAGCTTGGGGATTGCCGGTGCTCTCCTAGTAAAGTATATAGCATTTTCAAAATCATTCATAATCTCATAAAGCATTGACATCTCCTCAAATCTAGGGGCAATACAAAGAGAATTTATCAGCCAGGTTTCCGGGGAAAGAGAAATTGAGTCCAACTCCACAAGAACTTTCCGTCCAATTTTCATATGCTTCTTTGCATCATCAAATTTCCCCGCTCGACAACTGGCTGCAGCCATGTAAATATGCGCACTAGCCAGTGTACCTGCCTCTAAATCTTTATGTGAAAGCACAACATTCAAGGTTTTAATAGCTTCCTCATACCTACCCAATGCAATCAGCACATTGCTCTCGCGAACCTGTATCCTTAGCAATTCATATTTCAGACCCATCCCCTTAAACACACTCTGCGCTAGTCGGCTCTGTTCCAATGCCTTGTTGTACTCCCCGAATTCAGTATACAAACCTACAAGATGCACCCTAATCATTGCAACCTCAACGGAGTCAAAACCCAAACGTTTCTCGAATATCTCCAAAGCTTTCAGACACAACGGGTGAGCTTCCCTCAGATTCATAACCGTCATATAGATCATATAGGCAGTCTTGTAAGCCTCACCGAGTTCAAAACTACCTTCCTCCAAGGTCTTCTCCTTCACCTCCACAATCTTTCTTATATGAACAGAAATCTCCTCCGTTTTCCCGAGGACTATCTTAACTTCCAAAAGTGCCAACTCAACAATAACTAACAGATTCAAAACCACGGCATCTAAGAGAGAATTAGAATTAACCTCCTCATCCTGCTGTAAGTGTAATACCATCATCTCAGACGAATTCAAATATCTCAGACTCTCATCATATCTCTTCAAAACACCACAAACAACACCAATCATGCATAAAGTAGAACCAATCGACAAAATATTGGAAATAGAGTGGTTACCGCCATTTCTATTTATCTCTAGATCCATAAGAACATCCAAAGACTTCTTAGCGTAATAGAGGGCTTCTAGGTACTGACCTTCAATGAGAAACTTGTCTGCTAGGTCTTTATATCGAACAGCTAACTCTTCCTCTTCGAATAAGCAGCTCTGCTCCATTTCCTCGAGTATTTTCAGCTTTTCTTCGGCCGAAAAGGCAGCTTCGGAGGCTTGGTTTAGCTCCTCTCTTGCTCTGATAATAGTACTGGCATTAGCACCCATGGTATGAGAATGAAGGAATTCTTCTTCTTCACAGGTTTTTCCTTTTTTTCAAGGAAGAAGAAAGCAAATTGAGGAAAAAGGGGTTTGCTGTAAAAAATTTGGGCGCCTTGATGCCCAGTCCAATATTGTGTGTGATTTTTGGTTTTCAACTGGGCTTTTGTTTGCTACTTAACCCCAGTCCAACAGCGACATTTCTTCTAGGACAAGTGTAGCTTAGAGCTAAGAAACACGGATACCAATATGGGATACGTCCTACACTATAAATAAAGTTACACTCTTCCTCCCGTTTAATTCTAACTGTTTTATTCAATTTCATTTCAAAATTAGGCATGATTGATAATGTGATGTTATCGTTTTCATCTTAAATTAAATTCAGTTCAATTTTTTTAAACGAATTTAATTTAGATTTATTTAGTTAAAAGTTAAAACTTACTTTTATTGCACAATTTTTAACGAGAGTTGAACCATAACAGTTACTAGTACATATATAAAAGTAGACCATGTTACATACAAAAACAAATATATTTGTGATATATATATTCGAAAATAAAAATTTGTAAACAAACCCGTGCCACAAACCTTCAGGAGAAGGATTAGATTCGTACCTAACGTAAAACTCACTCTAACCAAGAATCAAGAACATGTTTTCAAGAAATCATGAGCGCTGTTGAGAACAGAGAAGGAAAGGTGTTTATAATTGACGGGGCACAACACAAGGAACGTGAAAAACTTATCTAAACAGGATCCTTCTGAATTCTGTAAGACAAACAGGACATGTTGCAATAGCAGTGGCATCTCAAGTTTCCAATTGTACTACATGAACAAGTGGGAGTTCAATAAAAATGTTCACGCCGGAAGCAGACCTCCTCAAAGCAGCAAAATTAATAGTTTGGGATGCTGCAACTTGCAAGCATAACGCTATGATAGCAGACCTCAATAAACTCCTACAAACTCTCACAAATACAGATCTCCTATTCGGTGGCAAGACAGTCATCATTGCCGGCAACTTCTCGCAACATTTAATTAGTGACTGGGTGACCGGGAGTTCAAATCAGACCCACACACAGAGAATTTCTTGGACAATATACATCAGCAGTCAACAATCACAAAGGTCCATCTCACAAACAACATTCGTGCAAGAGAAGATGCAGTTTATGAAAAGCTTTTGAAAAGGATTGGAGAACAACTTCAAGTGAACGACGGATTAAGAGGCATAATTTACCTTCTGAAATGTGTATCACAGGAGCAAATACAGAGACCAATTTAAACGAACTGCTGCGTAAAGTTTTCAGGAATCTCAACAGCGACGAATCGAAAGAGGTGTCACTTATAGACATCAAGAGTGACATCAGACTACAACTCAATGGAAAAAATAAACACTTTGGTGCTTGACAATTGTTACCTGGAGAATATGTGGAATACATCAGCAAGTACATGGGAGAACAGAATGCTGACCAATATGAATGTCAAATTTGCATGGGTGAAATGAAGGAAACATGGATGCCACCACATGCTCTTAAACTTAAACTCAACACTCCGGTGATGTTGCTTAGAAACATCAATCCATCACAAGGACTATGCAACGGCACCATATTGATTTGCCGACATCTTGGAACAGATATCATAGGAGCGGAAATAGCATCTGGTGACTACAAAGGTGCAAAAGTTCTGATTCCAAAAATCCCATTGAAAACTCCAGCATTCCATAATTCCCTATAAAACTATGCTTTGCAATGAGCATCAGACAAGTTGAAGGAAGAACTTTGAGCAGCCTTGGTATATATATTTCTGAACATTTAGCCTATACAGAGCTTCTCGATGCACTCACAAGGGTTGGAAAAGCATCACAAGTCAAGGTGTTACTGCAAAAGAAGGATATTACTACATAAAAGGTGCAATCACACATATATACCTGCCACCAATTTCCGAAGTACCTTTTATGTTTATATGTTGGATATTACTCCTTTTCATACAAAACACACCACGAAAAGAAAACCTCAAAAAAAACACAAAAAATGATAACACAACAAGTTTCAATATATGTCCAAATAATTTTTGTCCTTCATTTATTACACATTACAATTTCATCAGGCATCAGAAGACAGTGTCCTCATAAAGTTAAAAGAGTGTAAATGCTTCACTGCATTGTAGAGCCAAGTATATACTGAACAATGTCCATGACTAATCAGTAAGAAAGAAAAAAAAAAAAAAAAAAGAAACGCAAATTACCTGTTTGCTAGACACAATAACACTTGATGCTAATCAGTCCTCGTGCTACAATACTCCAAGCTCGATGCCGGGATGCACCCTTTTATGTAACGTCGGTGGCATCCTCGCACGTCGATTTCGGTAGAGTATCCCAACAATGACGCAGATAAACGCCAAGACGGTAAAAAATAAAGCTATCACATAGACTTGCTTTTTTACCGTCTTTGACGTAAATCCGGTACATCTGTAAAAAATATTAGCAATAGAATAAAATTATTCCTTGTATACTTTACTTAGTTCATTTGTCAGGACATTCATTGTAATTGTAAATAGAAGAGAGATTTCTCACAAGCAATAGAAGCTTATTAATTTTCACTCTCTTTTCACTCTACGTTTCTCCTTCCAAGTATGAAGTGTTCTATTAATCATCTTTAAACTGTTATTTGACACTACATGTAAGTTTATATTACAGAACGTACCTGAAGTTCTGGTGATCCAAGACTTCATCTGGAATGTGGCCCGAAAATAGATTATTCACTATATTCCTGGAAAATAAAAGAAAAATCAAAATATATTCAATTTATGGTACAAACTACAAAAACAACAATAATATGTAGTATCAAATTGGTAATGGCTGTTCTGAAGTCCATGTAGTGCGTATACTAACTAGTAACTACTAACACATACATACAAATCCAAAGTTTGAAATTTGTTCCGTGAAAATGCAGGAACTTTGGTTATCTCAATTTGAATTAGTGAATTAGTGAGTTACCTCAATCAGACATGCAGCAGTGAGTTACCTCAATTAGTGAGTTATCTCATTTGAATTAGTGAGTTACCTCAATCAGACATGCAGCAGCAGAGAAGTAAAGTTTGTTTTTGATATACAGAGTACAGAAACTCATTCATTCATTCAATCATTCGTATTTGGTTACTGGGTTACATAGGAGGAGATAAAGCACCCCAGCCAGATGGCCTGAATGCCTACTTCTAGCAGCATAGTTGGTTAAGAAACTTTTAACTTGGAAAAGATGGGAAAGGAACTCTAACTTTTTTTTTTTTTTTTTTAAAGATTTTTATTAGAATTCCATACTATATGTTCAATAATAAAATAGAACCTCTATATATCTTAAACTTTTCTAGATGCAAAATCACTTGATTCATTCTGGAACTCTAAATCTAAAACTAGGAGGCCTATAACACCATGCCTTTTAACTCGGGATAAACCACAAACCAACAATACTCACGAAATAAATCAAAACCAAAAATATTAATGAAATGCTAAAAAGGAGCTGAAATTCAGATGAAATGGAGGAACCTTAAGCAAAACCAAAATCATAAAGCTGCATCTACAATCAACTCTTAATCTAAAAAGATTTAAGAGAAAAAGAAGACCCTAATGCATTATGAAAATAGGCTAAATGCTGAAAATCAAGCCGTTTAAGTCTGACAAAGCTCAAGCAACTTTCAATTGAAATAAATCAAATCACACACATCAGCCATACTTCCTCATCACATCAGCCAAATCATATGCTCACATGTCTATTGCTAATATCAGGTAAGTATAGAATAGAATGCACATGAGTGTTTCAACTGAGCAATTCTTGAGGTCAGCGTGAAGCTTGACGTCGAAATTATTACTACCCATAATTGTTTGAGGAAGCATAGATTTCCTCCACTGCACCTCCTAGCACCTAACGGGCTTGAGATGTTTGGATTGAATTTCAATTCATTATTCCGGTAACATTCATAGGCTATGTTTTTTATTTGTGTCAGCAGCAGCTTGAGAATACATCTCTTCATATCTTAAAAGCTAACATGTATTCTTTTCAGGCTTCTTAAGCACATGATCCTCCATGACAATGGAAGGAGTGTTGGACCAACAAGCTTCGAGTCAAGAATTCATGCTCACCAGTAGTTGCTAGCCTATTATTAGTGCATTGTTATTAATTGATATAAAGACAATCTTCTGAAACAGTTTCCCACCCACTAAACCTACATGTTCTCACATATGATGAAGGGAAGTTGCAACCATTTGTGTAACTAAAATTTAATTTATTATATTTTATTAATATCCTTGAATGTAAATGGATTACTTCGTTTTTATTTTCACTATTCACTTTATATATTTCAGTCTACTATAAATCAGTTTTATAGTCCTATTGTATGACTCCAGATTATACTTACAAATCTCTTAGCTTGGGCAGATTCTTCAGGATTTCCAGCGACCCGGACAGTCTATTGTCCTGAACGTACCTGCACGAGAAGAAGTTTCAAAGGATCAAAGTATATAAAAGCTGTTGAGGGTGTATGCGTGTCATCTTCGCTCCAAGAACATGTACTAATAATAGGAAACTCACAATGTGGAGAGCACCTGCATCGTCCCCAGCGATGGAGGGAGTGGGCCTGTCAACAGGTTCCCAGCCATATCCCTGCATTCAATAAGAACAATATTAGTTATACAATTCATCTAATTTACATTAGAAATGCTAAAGTAGACAACCGTTTATTTTACCCCCTCAGTCGTGGCTTTCTGTCTCATAAAGTTCTTGTATTGGGTGTTTTAATTATGGTCTCAATCTGTGATCGGGATCAGCGGGTTACTTTCGTTTTCCAGTTGATGGTTTTTGGAGGAAGTCTTTTTGAATCCCTTCTGTCAACAGCAGGTTTTAGATTGCTGGTTTTAGAAGGAGCTGATTCATAATCAAAATAAGTCACAATAATTGATTGCTGGGTTAAAAAAGATACCATTTGATGTTTCAGTAGACTGAATTAGTAAATGACTCAAGTTGGAAGGAACCACTACAAATTGCTTTGAGAATTTGATAGTAACCGCTCAAGTTTGAAAAAACATATACCACCCAGATACATCATTTTGGCAGTTCCAGCCTAAACATTCACAGAGTTGGCTGTGGAAGACTCTTCACAAACATAATTACATAAATTACCCTACTTATGTATAAAGGGCTAGCATGGTATTTGAGAGAATGGAAGAACAACAGAGTTTAGGAATGATATTTGGCAAAGAACAATAAGTGAAAAGATAGTACAAAAAGAAGTGCAAACACCTAAGAGACATTTTATCGAACACCTTACATGCGTATACTAACTAGTAACTAACACATACACACACTTTCAGAATCTGAAATTTGTTCCATGAAAATGCATGAAGTTTGATTATGAATCAGCTCAATTTAAATTAGTGAATTACCTCGATCGGAGATGCAGCAGCAGAGAAGTTAAGTTTGGTTTCGAGATAGATACAAAGTACAGAAACTGATTTTCTCATTATTTGCGTTTAAATGGGAGGGAAGGGAGGGACTCTATTTTCCTTATTCTTTTTCTTTTTCCTTTTCATATTTATTATTTTGGTCAAAATTAATTGGTGTATATTTTATATATATAAATTATAAAATAATAAAAATCTGTTTGATTCTATTCATACTCTAACAATATGGATTTCAATACGGATAGGAACATGATACTGAATGAATATTATTTAGTTCTATTAAATTTATAAAAATCACTAAATATAAGAATATACTTATTGAATAACACAAGTACAACAAACAAGCAAATATGTACAATAAAGCACTAAAACTGGTGAGGGTATGTGAAATGTCTAAATTTGATTATTGGTCTTTTAGAGAAGGATTTTGATATCTTTTTTTTAAATCTTTCTTTTACGGTTGGAACCATATCCGACCCTACTTGAGAATTTAATATAATTAAAAATAATAAGAAAAATATAGATAAGGCCAAGTGATACATTGTCTATATTGGAAGTATCGACACTTCCTAACTCATATTCTTACATACAGAATGATATTGTATATGATATTGGGTTGGGTTTTAGCGAATATTGGGTAATCGGGTATTGGGTACCTGATTTCGGGTACCCGATTGTACTGCATTAAAACTCAAACTTGAACTCGAAATATTTGGGTAAAATAATGGGTAACCCGAACCGGAATATAAACATAATACCCAACCCGATTTACCTGTAATCGTTCGGGTCGTCAGGTACCTTTATGATAAGCCGTTGATGTCAGCAGACATGTCTCACATAAAGGCAGAGGGCAGAAAAGGGAAAACACAAAAATAAGAAGAAAACGTTAAACGACTTGTACAATGTGCATTAGTAGTACTACATCCGTTTTTTTTTTATAATTAGTTTTAGTCTTTTGATTTCTTAGTTAAATATAAGTAGTTTTAGATTTTTTTAGTATTATTATATACTAATTTTAATATATTTTCTCTTCACTTTTAGTAGTATTAGAAAAGTAATAATTATTATTGACAAATCGTTTCTTCCTTTACTCTTTATCTCTTTCTTTATTAGAACAAAAAAAATTTACATAATTTTTATACCATTAATAATTCAAAGAACAAAATAATAAAAATTAATCACTCCCTTAATATGTGTGAAAATACCTAAAACTACTTATAAAAACAAAAAAGAGGTAGTTACAAGCAGCGATATTCATACTTTCTTCAAAAAGATTTGTAATATTTGGTTATTATTACACAACTTTTTCCACCAAAATAACTTTAGGAAATTATCCAGTTTTTTAAAAAACGGGGCATTAGCTAGCTAAAAATTTAAATCTTGATTTATTTTCTCAAAACTCAAAAGGTAAAAATCATCTTATTTTAAAGATGTATATCATGGCAAATTAAATCTTTTACCTAAGGAAACTCACTTTGAGTATCATACTTTAATAATAAGATACTTACTTTAAATCAAGAAGTATAAAAGGAAAACAAAATCCTTTTTCTAATGTATGGATCGAGACAAATTAAAAATATATCTCATACCTATGTATTTGCTTTGATTATATATATGTGTGTGATAATTTATTTCAAGGAAGAAAACATAAGAAAGAGATATATAATAGATAAAAAGAAAAGTAAAACGTAATGACAAAGTTGAATGTCTTCCGGTGTTTATTCTTGTTGCTTTTGTGTTGTGGTGTTTGCAAGGCGAGAATATGTCGCTCATGCCAAAAAGAGGTAGATTGCAAATGCTTTATCTTATTTTGATTCATTTTTTGTACGTCTTCTATTTAAAAAAATTTGACATTGGATTTCTTTTTTTAATGCAAAAATGATTTGATTGGTGTAGACGAAACTTTGGTGTTTAGTGGAGAACATGGACGATGCAGCGATGCAACGTGTTATCGATGATAAATGTCGTCATATGGATTGTAGTCCAATAAAGCCTGGAGGTCCTTGTTACGGTAGGAGTTTGTGGGATCGTGCCAATTATGTGCTTGACATCAATTTCCCTATTACTCAATATTGTCCGCCTGATGTAGGCATTACCGTAGCATATGATCCATGTAAGATTATATTCTCGTATAATTTTAATATACGATTGAAATATCCAAAACAGTTTTCAAAATTTTATTGCATTCAAAATATTTGTGGTTATATTTTTGCAATTGAAAAGGTTTGAAAATTCACTAAAATGTCATCAAGTAACGTTATGCCTCGACTTTTAATTTACATTTCATGTTAGTCTTATAATCTCATATGTACTCCTATATTAACGTTGTGCTCTATTTTTGTTTTTGTTTGATTTGGCAGCACTTCCTGGTTGTCCTTTACCACACTATCCATGATTGGCCTGGATTTGGTTTGATAGGCTATAATAAATTGGGTAATTGGTATTTCACCTATGGTTAAAAGAGTAATGAATGATGCTATGTTGAAATAAAACTACCGTATGTCTCATTTATTCCCGGTCAATTGTGTTACGACACATTCTTTTTATTCATATTCATTAAATCCATTAGTGTTGTTTGTATATTTCTAAACCAACCGAAACCTTCTTCTGAAGGTATAAAGGTCAAGATTAACATGTTAATTAGCCAATAGTAAGCACCATATAATTAAGCAGCGGCAAAGAGCTCCTAAATCCTAATGGTACAAAATCAGATTGTACCTCAACTCGTTCAGATACAATTAGAGCAGATCTAACAAAACAAAAGAACCATTACCAGCAATGTTGATGAATACTAAATACTTGAGCATATATATCTAGTTCGGGCCACAACTGTGTCTTTGTTTTACATTGATACGTTATATATAAAAGCAGCAGAATTGACACCACATTGCTACCTGTTGAGAAACTAGTGACACCACCTTTCAGAAATCTCAAAACAGAGAAACAAACAATGAATTGAATCCAAAACATAACACAAGAATTATATGGTTTGGTCAAATTTACCCTATTATGCTAATCAGTGCTCGTGCTACAATACTCGAAGCTCGATGCCGGGATGCACCCTGTTATGTAATGTCGGTGGCATCCTCGCACGTCGATTTCGGTAGAGTATCCCAACAATGACGCAGATAAACGCCAAGACTGTAAAAAATAAAGCTATCACATAGACTTGCTTTTTTACCGACTTTGACGTACATCCTGTACAACTGTAAAACAAAATATTAGCAGTAGAATAAAATTATTCCTTGTATACTTTACTTAGTTCATTTGTGAGGACATTCATTGTAATTGTAAATAGAAGAGATACTTCTCACAAGCAAAGCAATAGAAGCTTATTAATTTTTATCTCTGGTCACTTTACGTTTCTCCTTCCAAGTATGAATTGTTCTATTAGTCATCTTTAAACTGTAATTTGACACTACATGTAAGTTTTTATTACAGAACGGACCTGAAGTTCTGGCGATCCAAGACGGCATCTGGTATGTGGCCCGAAAATAGATTATTCACTATATTCCTGGAAAATAAAAGAAAAATCAGACAACATATTCAATTTATGGTACAAACTACAAAAACAACAATAATATGTAGTATCAAATTGGCAATGGCTGTTCATGGATCTTGAAGTCCATGTAGGGTCTGGGATATAGCAATGGATACAGGAAATATACACTGCTGATATGTACAGAGAATTGAGAGGTGATAGGGGCAAGGTAGAGTGGAGGTCCTGGAGGAAGGTCTTTTTCAGCAATATGGGTAGGCCTTGTGCATTATTTATACTTTGGTTATGTTATCTGGGAAGGTTGGCTACCAAAGATTGCCTGGTTAAGTGTAACACCTAAGACTAAGAGACATATTATCGAACACCTTACATGCGTATACTAACTAGTAACTACTAACACATACATACAGTTTCAGAGTTTGATATTTGTTCCGTGAAAATGCAGGAACTTTGGTTATAAATCAACTCAATTTGAATTAGTGAGTTACCTCAATCGGACATGCAGCAGCAGAGAAGTAAAGTTTGTTTTTGACATACAGAGTACAGAAATTCATTCATTCGTATTTGGTTGCTGGGTTTACATAGGAGGAGATAAAGCACCCCAGCCAGATGGCTTGAATGCCTACTTCTAGCAGCATAGTTGGAAATTAGTTGGTTAAGAAACTTTTAACTTGGAAAAGATGGGAAAGAAACTCTAACTCTTCTTTTTTTAAAGATTTTTATTAGAATTCCATAATATATGTTCAATAATATACTATATCTTAAACTTTTCTAGATGCAAAATTACTTGATTCATTCTGGAACTCTAAATCTAAAACCAGGAGGCCAATAACATGATGCCTTTTAACTCGGGACAAACCACAAACCAACAATACTCACAAAATAAATGAAAACCAAAAATATTAATGAAATGCTAAAAAGGAGCTGAAATACAGATGAAATGGAGGAACCTTAAGCAAAACCAAAATCATAAAGCTGCAATCAACTCTAAATCTAAAAAGATAAAGAGAAAAAAGAAGACCCTAATGACAATGGAAGAAGTGTCGGACAATGGAAGGAGTGTTGGACCAACAAGCTTCGAGTCAAGAATGCATGCTCACCAGTAGTTGCTAGCCTAACTGCGGAAAGGAATTTGTTGGTAACAACGTCCGGTGAAGGAGAGAAGGACTTAAATAAGTTATTAGTTCTATATAGCAGTAACTCCCTGTCTAACGATGAAATCAGTATACTCAAAAGACTGTTGATGAAAGCGGACAGAGAAGAGTTTGAAGTGGTTGGTGGAATACTTAAGCGAAGAGTCGAGAAGCGGCCCCATATAGTGAGATTAGCAATTGAAACACATTGCAACTATCATTTATATTGATATCATTTATCAGTGTTTCAATGGCTGATCATCAAATAGAGTTTCTCAACCCCTCGATTAGTATTCCACCTATCATGTCCAACTTTTATGCATCAGCTTTCCACAATAGTCACCTGAATATATGTCATACTTGTATTTTCACAATAAGACAGATTCATTCCTAATCATGAATATTATTTACGATTATCTCCCCTTGACCAGATGAAGTTACCAAAGAATTCCTATTGTATGACTCCAGATTATATATTCCAATCTACTATAATTCAGTTTTATAGTCCTATTGTATGACTCCAGATTATACTTACAAATCTCTCAGCTTGGGCAGATTCTTCAGGATTTCCAGCGAACCGGACAGTCTATTGTCCTGAACGTACCTGCATGAGAAGAAGTTTCAAAGGATCAAAGTATATAAAAACTGTTGAGGGTGTATGTGTGTCATCTTCGCTCCAAAAACATGTACAAGTAATAGGAAACTTACAATGTGGAGAGCGCCTGCATCATCCCCAGCGATGGAGGGAGTGGGCCTGTCAATAGGTTACCAGCCATATCCCTGCATTCAAATAAGAACAATATTAGTTATACAATTCATCTGATTTACATTAGAAATGCTAAAGTAGACAACCGTTTATTTTAGCCCCTCAGTCGCGGCTTTCTGTCTCATAAAGTTCTTGTATTGGGTGTTTTACTTATGGTCTCAATCTGTGATCGGGATCAGCAGGTTACTTCCGTTTTTCAGTTGATGGTTTTTGGAGGAAGTCTTTTTGAATCAGTTGATACGTCTCCTCTAGTTCTTCTTAAATTCCTGCAGTTATTTGCCCAGGATTGTTGGTTTCTTCAGGTTGTTTAGCTGGCCTGGTTGGAGGTCCTTTTTTCATACTTTTGTACTTGTGGTTTGTCTAGTCTGTTGGTTTTACTCTACTACTTTGCTGTGTGATTGTATTTGGGTTGAGGACCTGCTGTTGACAGAAGGGATTAGAACAGGTGTTCAGATTTATTGCACTGTATTTGCTTTCCTTGCTGGATTTAGTTGCCGCAGATAAAAGTCAGGTGATCTCTAATACTCAGCTAGCGACTGTGTTCTTCAGTTTTTCTCAAGCAGTTCAATCAGCCTACAAAATGACTACACTGAAGTTCTCAGCCTACTGCCTTCCCTCATTGTTTCAGAGTCTGTCCTCACTCACAATAAAATGAGATTGAAGATGTCAAGTTTGCATCAGAGTTTGTGTGTCTCCCAAACGCTAGTCTTCAGGTGCAGTTTGCTAAAGACATCAAGACCTCTGTGCTTGATCTCATCCAAACACAGAAATTTGCAGGTACTCAAGCTGCTCTACTTATCCCTGTCAAAGATACGCTGTGCCAGATCGTTATGGAAGCTTTGCATACTCTGAGTTTTTACTTGCTTATGAAGTGTCCCAAGTAACCTTACTTCAAACAAGATATTAACTGGCAGGTTAGATGTTTGTTACACTTTTGCCCTGTTCTCATTTGTACTTCCAAGATCCTCTTGTACTTTGGCTCTTAAATTTTTTAGTGAACGAGTTCCCAGCTCACCATTTATTTAAAAAAATTAAATAATAAAAAAAAAACAAAAAGAAACTCACAGGATGTCCAATTTTGAAAAGTGCTCCAGCATATCCGGAATAGGTCCTGATATGTTAGCGTGACCTATAAACCTGAAAAGTAAACGATTAATCAGTACAATTATGTCAAAGCACGACTTTTCTATTTAAAACTCATATATTCCATATTCGTCTTTTGTTTTAAATGTTATTTCATTTAAGTCCAAGTTAGATTGTAAGGCTTATAAAATCCCTAGTTGTACAAGATTGAGAATTAAATGTCACTGTTATATCCTCAAGGATGTAACAGCAGAGCCAGGTTGGCGGAACATTGCTGGCGGCCAAAGTCTCAACGGAAATGGAGAGGGCGCTCGTGGTTACCATTTCTGAGCTTCAGTATCCTGTTACAGAGAACGTTCTGTGTTTGACCCGTATGGGTATGTGAAAGATTACTATTCTGCCAGTGGAGGATAGTTGCGATACGATTCTTGCAATATCATGAATATTAAGCATTTTTCTGAGGAGATATCAGATGGGCTAAGGGAAATTAAAGGTTTATTAGTAGATTTTTTTATTTTTTTTTTAATTAAAGAGAGCATGGCTCTCGGATATATAATCAAGGTTTATTAGTAGATGCTCAAACGATTCTGCAAAAAATGTCAAGGTCAGATATTCAGAAGGCATCAGAACATTAGATGATGTCGAAGGCAAAGCTTCAAAATTCGATGGGTGGAGGAGACGTTGCACACAAAGTGTTTGTTGAAATGTCTATCACAACCGAAGAAGTCCAAATGACACTGAAGGACAAATGCAGTGCAGTTGATTTCAAGAGATTTACACACTCACAAGGTGTTCGACAAATGTGCCCGTTCTTTTGAGTAATATATCTGGAAATGCCCTTGATACCTTCTTAACACCGTTTGGGATACAACCCTGGCTTACATTCCAAAATCACTGTTACCGTGAATACTAGCGGAGAATCTATGGAATTTAACTGTACTGAAAAGGAGGAAGTGTCTCATCATCGGAGGTGATAGTCCTTTATTTTGCTAAAAAGGTACCTTTATTGGCCCCATATTTGATCCTGTTGGAAGCATAAGGAGTTGGAAACAGAACAATTTTGAGGACTTGAGTCAGACTATGGCATAGAAGGAGAAGAAACTGTGTTTTCCTTTTGAAGAGAAAGTAGGAGTTGATCAGTGTCGAATGTTTGATGGAAATCCTGTTATGGAATTGAAGGGTACATTGGTTGAGCTACTCAGTTTACAAGTGTTCAATGAAATACCAGTGATGGGCTCCAAGGAAACAAGACCTAGCATTGACGATTCCACCAAATCAGGACCTATTGGTACATTCTGGAGTGCGATATGTGAAGAGTTTGCAGGAACTATTACAAACATTCAAGTGCCTAATGATGTTTTAAAAGCCAGAAGAAGTGACCATGTTCCGCCAGCGCTTAATAATAAGACATCAATACTAGAGAAGCTCATGAAATATGATAGCATTGAAGGTGCTATTTGTCCAGTTTACTTATACTTTTAGTGGTCAAATTGCTCATGTGTTTGATGCTGGTGGTGGTATTAATTGGTGGAAACTGCCATATTTGTTGCTTAGACATAGAAATTGTGGAGATGATGTGAAGGGGCACTGAATTGTTGAAAATGTTTTAAAGTATTTCTGTATTTGGACGAGGTTGCAGAATTCTTTATCACTACATTTGTTTGTTTGGATGGTCAGGCTGAATGTTTGGGTTGGTGTAAGGCAGACTCTAACGTGTATGACTTTGAGCTCTTCGAAAGTCACGTTTATCCCACCAACTCATGGACCATGTTTGGGAACTTTCCTGCTGCAGATGTTGCTCTTCCTGAAGGAAAATGGGTGAGATATCTAAAGCTGCAATTACAACGGCATCGTGATTCTGAGTTCTGTTACATGAGTGTTGTGGAAATGTATGGAGTTAATGTTGTTGAGAAAGCACTTGAGGATGAACACGAAGTATATGCTTTGGCAGGCACAACATAGGAGGTTGAGGTTTCGATGTTGGAGGTGCTGGGGAGTGAATATGAGTTGAACCAAGAGATACATGGGCCTCTGTTAATTGGTCGACTAAATTTGGTTTCTAAAGTGCATGGAGCAGGGTGTAAAGTTGTGACAATTGTCGATGTTAATCAATTCTCGGAGTTGTCTAGATTCTTGGTCATTGTGCAATGAACGAATACGGAGAAAAATATTAGATCATCATTCTAGAGAAGGATGGAGTAGCAAATGATAATAAGGAGAAAGTACAGATTTGGGAAAGTAGAGATGAAGACTTGTTAAGGGACGTGGATGAGAATCAAAGGGTCTTTGAGGTGAAAACTGGTGAGTAGGAATTACTAGTTCTAGGCTTCTAGCTTTCCAGGATTTGTTGACAGAAATCAAACAGCGCCGAAGTTTATATATATGCAGAACCGAAAACAAGAAAATTCAGGTTCTAACATAAGCCAGCTTGAAATTTTTTAGAAACGCGAAGGAAATGGTTCTCATGGACTATTGGCACTCGAGTTTCTTGACGTAAAGATCATTAGTCAAAAGAAGCTAAAATGGTTGAATCAATTTGATATTGTTCAGGATGATGGGACTATAAGGTCATATCCTCTGTATCCCTGATATACATGTTACAGACTGGAGATTATGTTCTTTCCTGTCCACTTCAAATTGTGATGCTAACAAGAGGATTGGAGTGGTTTTCAGTTTTCTCTAGGTGGAGTGATTTGGTTTCTTGAGGAACTAAATCAGAGACATCGTATTCTTTATACCTTTCAATGTGAAAGAAAGATGAAGGCCAGACACACAATGCTTGAGGACAAGGATTATTTAAGCAAGGGGGAATGTCAAAGCATGACTTTTCTAGTTAAAATTCATATATTTAGTCATTTGTTTTAAATGTGATTTCATCTAAGTCCAAGTTAGATTATAAGGCTTATAAAAGCCCTAGCTGTAGAAGATTGAGAATTAAGAATGAAAAAGCTATCTGTTTCTTCCTATAATTCTTCTCCTAATTTCTCAATCCCCTTTCTTTAACATATCTCAACCTCTGTTCGTCAAATTCTCCCTCCCTTTCCTCTAAGTTATGCAATTTATGGATACAATGTCACTGTTATATCCTCAAGGATGTAGTAACAAATGAGAAAACTAAATAAACATAAATATTTAAATGCAAGAACTTACAAGCGATGAAGCTCATATGTCGTAGACAGGCCCTCCCAAGGCGATCCAGATAAGCGAGTGTATGACAGATCACTACGATCAAGGAAAAAAAAAGTACATTATTAAATGGAGAGTTTGGTAAGAACAAAATTAATTAAATTTTTTTTATGAAAATTAAGTTCAATATACGTACAGAACAAACAAGCCTGATGGAAATCGGGAAGGGAAGCTGCCCTTCAGGCTGCTGCGGCTTAAATTCCTGTTATTTTCATTTTGTTTTAGCAAAAATAAAATGTCATCCTTCCTCATTCTACATCAGTTCTATCATGAAGTATACTACAATATGGTAATTTAACTTACAAGGTATGTAGAGAGCGCAGTAGACAGAGCGCTTCGACGATGATCTCACCAGTCAGCCTCAGATCCGGTGTAACAAAGCTGTTGACGAGTAATAAGCATTTTAATTCATTCATCTAATTACATTAAGGAGAAAAAAAAGAAGAAAAAAAGAAAAAGGAGACAGTATCTCACATGCTACTGATGTTGTACGCATCACCGTACAACATGCATCCGACACCGGGCCATGAGGGTGGCCCACATGGATCACCAGGGGGTATAACGGCCCCAAATCCAGCAAATACTCGCCTGACAGCAGCATCTGAAAAAGTGTGGATAAATAAGTGAAAATAATTGGTTGCTGGGTTTACATATGAGGAGATAAAGCACCCCAGTCAGATGGCCTGAATGCCTACTTCTATCGGCATAATTGGAAATTAGTTGGTTAAGAAACTTTTAACTCAGAAAAGATGGAGAGGGACTTAATACAATAGTTATAATACCAAAAACACCTAAACTAACTAGCCACTTTAGACCAATAAGGTTATGTAATGTAAGCTATAAAATCATATCTACAAATATTAGTTAACAGGATTGAGCCTTTACTCGATCAGATTATATCGGCTTATGAAAATGCATCTGTCCCTATTAGACAGATTCGTGATAATATTCTTCTAGCCCATGAACTTCTTCAAAGAAAACAAAACGAGCTTAATTGGGATACAGACTGTTTACCAAAATATCAGGGAAGTCATGGTATAAGGAATTTGGATTCATTAAACAAAGCATTGCAGATGAAACTGCTCTGGGAAATTCTACCGGATGAGAATTCTTTGTGGAAGCAAGTTTTGAAAAAACAAATATTACAATGATACATCATTTTGTCAGTCCCAGCCTTAACCTTCACAGAGTTGGTTGTGAAAGACTTTTAACATAAACTACTTATGTATAAAGGGATTTGGGAGATGAAAGATCAACATTGTACCGGCATGGCAATGAAAACGATTATAGATGATGAATCAAAGAACAATAAGTGAAAAGATAGTACAAAAAGAAGTGCAAACACCTAAGAGACATGAAGCTTTCTATTTTCATTTTCAGGTCGGCTTCGTACCGACCTAAATGTAGGTCTTTATTATATATTTCATTCTAATTTATTAAATTTTGATAAAAATATATAAATGTGCAGTTATACCCCTACTTTCAAAAAATTCATTTAAATAATTTAAATAAGTTCTTACTATTTTATAAGTATTAAATTAAAAATAAAAATTTACTTTAACTAAAATTAAAATTAACCAATATATATCAAATTAATTTCAACAACAATTCAATGGAATATTCGTTTTCCATAATCTAATTGCACTAGCTATCAACATTTGTAGAGTACAATAACAGAGGCTTATTTTTTTAGCTACGAAGTATATTATTTAGAAGTGTTCGATAGTTTATGTATCATTAAAATGGATAAATTAATTGTGAACAATTAACTTTGATTTGTGATTAAGATTAATTAATAAGGTTTACGTATATGTAATTATATAAATTGAAATTAAGGGCATTATAGTTAATTTGTATTTTTGTGGTGATTTTTAATGTTAAAGAAAATTAATTATAATTCATCGTACCAAAAATGACTTTGAACCGAAATGAATGGATGAGATTAAATTAAGTGCCACATGGCAACTATTGAATGAAGACCTGAGTTCAGGTCGGTACATAGCCGACCTGAGAATAGAAAGCCCCAAGAGACATTCTATCGAACAACTTACATGCGTATACTAACTAGTAACTAACCCTTACATACACTTTCAGAATCTGAAGTTTGTTCCACGAAAATGCAGGAAGTTAAGTTTGGTTATAAATCAGCTCAATTTGAATTTGTGAATTACCTCGATCGGAGATGCAGCAGCAGAGAAGTTAAAGTTTGTTTTTGAGATAGATGCAGAGTAAAGAAGAAACTAATTTTCTCATTATTTGGTTTAAAACTTTAAATGGGAGGGAAGAAGGGAAAGGAGGTACTCTAATTTCCTTATTCTTTTTCTTTTTCCCTTTGATATTTATAATTTTGGTCAGATTAATTGGTGTAATATGTGTTTATATAAAAATTAAAATAATAAAAATCTCTATTCATACTCTAACAATATGGATTAGAATACGGATAGATACGAATAAATATTATTTATTTCTATTAAATCATAAAAATCACTAAATAAGAGCATACTTATTGAATAACATACAAGTACAACGAACAAACAAATATGTCCAATAAAGCACTAGAACTAGTCAAGGGTACGTGAAATGCCTGAATTTGATTTTTGATCTTTTGGATAAGGATTTTGATATCTTTTTTAAAATCTTTTTTTAACCATATCCTACCCTACTTGAGAATTTAATCTAATTAAAAATAATAAGAAAAATATAGATAAGGCCAAGTGATACATTGTCTATATTAGGAGTATCGACACTTCCTAACTCATATTCTTACATATAGAATGAACTGTATATGACACATAAATAATAAATACAATGAATAAATTAAATATATAAATTTAAATTATGTATTTAATTACATTCGTACAACACTTACCATCATTGGGATGTGTCACACCTCCTGCTGATCCTACTATCACAACTATGATTAGAGCGGCTACACCTGAAAATGTTGAAATCTATACCATTATAGAAAACATGTAAATAAACTTTAACAACAACAGTAACAACGAAAGAACACTTGTGGAATTGAAGTATGCTATATTCTAGTTACTTTATTTTCTATTATTATTATTATTATTATTATTGTTATTATTATTATTATTATTATTATTATTATTATTATTTTTTTTATTTTTTTATTAAAACTTGTCAAGGTAAACCAAAAAGATATAAAATAATAATAATAATAATAATAATAATAATAATAATAATAATAATAATAATATAATAATGGCGTTTTGCTCTGGGCCGTTTTGCTCTGGCATTTCTGATCGCGATAATGGCGATTCTGATCGCGGTTGCCGCCATTCCCGTCGCCTCCGGTAACGGTTCCACTACGCTCTCTCGGGTAAGGTTGGTAAGGTTTCTCTTCCCCTTCTTTCTCTCTGTCCGCGTGTCTTGGCCGATCGGCTTGTTTCTTGTTTGTCTGTGCTTCTGTTTTGGCCGATTGGGGTTGTGTGATTTTCGCAATTCCCTTTCTCGCCTCTGGTTTCTGGTTTGTGCCTCCTTCTTGGCCGTTTTGGGGTTGTGTGATTTTCTGGTTGGCCGATTGGGGTTGCTTGATTTTCTTCCGTCTTGGTCGGCTTGTGCGGTCTGTGCCCTGCGGCGTGTTTGAGCGGGTGGTGTCTTCTTCTCCTGTGTGTGGTCTTCTTTGTTGGTTTTTGGGTCCCTGTCAGATTGCTTGTAGGGGTTGTTGCTCTGTGTTTTACTGCTGCTCTGCTTTGGTTTGTTGCTGCTGTTAATCTGTTTGTGGGTTGGGGGGCTGCGGTTGCTGCTCTGGTTTGTTGCTGTTGCCCCGGTCTCGTTGGTTCTTGTTTTGTGGTGTTTCTTTCTCGTAGTTTGCATGGCTAGTGGCGTATCGGGTTTTATTCCTTGCCCGTTGAAAGGGTTTGATGGTTGTGGTGGGGGTCGGACTGCTAGGGGGTTTGCTAGGAGTTATTTTATTACTCATTTCAGAACCCAGCATTTTAAGACGGAGGCGTTAAAGGCATCTCACAAAGCTCGTATTGCTAGTGACTTCTCTTTATTCTCTGCTCTGGACCTTGCTCTTCATCAGGCGGGTATTTGGTTGTGTGGTCATTGTCTTTGTACACACACGTTTTCTAAGAACTGTCGGCATGTTGATGGCACTGTGGTTGGCGCGCCTGGCCTCGAGGATGGCGCTATCCTTGGTATTCCTTCCCCTTCGAGACCCGAAGTCTCTTCTGGTGCGGGGCAGGTGGTTTCTGTTTCGGGTTCTTCTGTGTCGTCTCCGGCGATTGATGGGGAGGTGGGCTCTATTTGCTTTGATGTTGACCTCCTTGACCGCTTTTTCTCGAAGCCAACGCGTACTGTCAAGTGCATTCCTCCTAAGTTGAGGCTTGGTTTTGCCAGAATCTTTCTCAGCGCACTTGACAAGGTCCTGGCTTGCCCTGGAGATTTGGGTGCGTGGGTGGCGCTTCTTATCTTGCCGTCCTGCACTCTGGCTGCCTTTGTGCCGTCCAATAGAGCTCAGCGTCGGTCTGGTGAGAGGGAGAAGTGTCAGTTTGCTGGCATCTCTAGTGCCATTGCTCGATGGAAAGACCCTGGGGAGAGGCTAGGGCTGGTTAGAGACCGCTTGGTTGAGTCTTCCTCTCCTCGGCATAGGTTTGCGACACCTAAGGACTCGGAGGAGGCTAACATCTCCCAGTGCAAGCGGAAGCTAGGTGACGGTCATTTTTCTGCTGCTATTAAGGTCCTCACTTCCTCTGGTGTTGCCCCTGATTCCCCTGACACTCGAGCTGAGTTGGAGTCCAAGCACCCCTTTGCATCTCCTCCGGTTGTGCCTTCTTCCCCACTTGCGGAGGACATGTTGGTTCACAAGGATTTGGTGCTGAATCGGATCCGGAGCTTCCCCAAAGGCACTTCCTGTGGTCGGGATGGCCTCCGGGCCCAACACTTGTTGGATGTTTTGGGGGGTGCTGCTTCTGCTGTTTTTGACGATCTGATAGCTCCTATCACTGGGGTTGTCAATCTTTTTCTTTCGGGTAAGTGCCCTAGTCAGCTTGGGGAATTTATTGCAAGTGCTCCTTTGACTCCGCTAGTTAAGCCAGGTGGCGGTATTCGACCCATTGCCATTGGTACTGTGTGGCGGAGGCTTGTCTCTAAGGTTGCCTCTTCCTCTGTTGGGAATTCGGTGACTTCCTACTTGCACGACTTTCAGTTTGGTGTTGGAGTGTCAGGGGGTTGTGAGGCAGTTCTTCATTCTGTCAGTAGATTTGTGGAGGCTAGAGGAGACGAGGTTGGGCTCTCTATGCTTTTGGTGGATTTCAGGAATGCCTTTAACCTTGTTGACAGGAGTGCCATTCTTCAGGAGACTCGGTCGGTGTGTCCGGCCATTTCTCCATGGGTGGAGTTCTGTTATTCTCGACCCGCTCGGCTCTACTATGGTGATTCGGTTCTCTGGTCTTCGCAAGGGGTTCAACAAGGGGATCCTTTGGGTCCTTTATTGTTTTCTCTGGTTCTGCACCCACTAGTTCTTGCTATTCACCAGGCGTGTGAGCTCTCTCTTCAGGCGTGGTATCTTGATGACGGCACTATTATTGGTGATACTCTTATGGTCGCCAAGGCGTTAGATATCATCCGTCTCGATGGGCCAGCTCGGGGGTTGCACCTTAATGTGGATAAGACAGAGCTTTTCTGGCCGGTTGAGGACCCTAGGGGGAAGGTGGGTGGTCTTTTCCCGGCTTTTATCTCTCGTCCGCATCGAGGTGTCAAGCTTCTGGGGGGTGCTGTCAGTGGGGATTCTGGGTTCTGCAGTAGTCTTGTTGCACGTCGGGTTTCCAAGACTGTCTCTCTCTTGGAGGCCATCCGCAGGCTCGATGATCCCCAGTGTGAGCTTCTCCTCCTTAGGAATTGTGCAGGGGTTGCGAAGTTGTCTTTGCTCTGCGGACCTGCCCTACTGTGTCTCTAGGCGGTGCTCAGGTTCAGTTTGATCAGGCATTGCGTACTTCCTTGGAGTCGATTGTTACAGGCTCGGGACCCGGCTTTGGAGATTGGCAGTGGCGGCTTGCCACTCTTCCCATCAGACTTGGTGGCCTTGGGGTTTTGAGTGCTGAGGACGTCAGTCAGTATGCCTTCCTCGCCTCCCGCTTGTAGTCTCGCTCTTTGCAGGATCGGATTCTGGCGAGATCTGGGATTGACTCTTCCCTGCCTTTCAGTCTGCTTTGGATGCTTTCTCGGCCTTTTGTGGTGTTGACCCTCTCTCTGGTACCACTAGCTCTCCTGCCCCCCATTTCATGAAATCTTTGGCAAAGAGTTATTTTGGTGTCATTGATGCTCGTCTGACGTCACGTTTTGGTTTGTGTAGTCGACATGAGGCTCTTCTTAGCTGTTTGCGTGCCCCTCATGCGCAGGACTTCCTTTTCACCATTCCCATTGATGGGTTAGGGCAGCATATGAACCCTCGTCAGTTTCAGGCTGTGTTATGTTATCGCCTAGCGGTCCCTTTGTTCTTGGAGGGCTCCCTATGCCCGAGTTGTCATGTGCGCCGGATGGACCAGTGGGGTGACCACGCTGTCCACTGTTCTAGCGAGGTGGGAGTGAAGTTCCGGCACAATCTTGTGCGCGATACTTTGGTTGATATCTGCTCTAAGGTTGGTGTTGCGGTGCGGAAAGAGGTCCCTTTGGGGTTCCTATCTGATGATGGGCGGGATCTCCGACCAGCGGATCTGTTGTTGTACAATTGGTCTCAAGGCAAAGACGCTTGTTTGGATGTCACGGGTGTCTCTCCTTTTGCTGGTGGGGGTTTGGTTCCTTGGGTCCCTGGCGCTGCTTTGCACACTGCCGTTCAGAAGAAGAAGAGGAAGTATTCTTCGAAGTGTGCTGAGAACGGCTACTCGTTCATCCCTTTTGCCTTCTCTTCTTTTGGAGAGCTTGACGAGGAGGCCTTGGCCACACTTTCGCGCCTCAAGCGCTTATCTATTAGTCACTCTAATGATGTTAGGAGTGGTGTTTTTCTTTTTTCTAGACTTAGCTTTTGTATCCAGAAAGGAGTGGGAGCACAGCTTGTCTCTCGACTTCCTTCCAATTTTGCGTGATTATTATTATTATTATTATTATTATTATTATTATTATTATTATTATTATTATTATTATTATTATTATTATTATTCTCAAGAAGTAAAACAAACTACTTCTAAACAAGCAGTAAAGCTACACGGTCAGGTTGCACTCGGCATCCTTCCGTAGGCATTAGAGAAGTAGTGGAGGTGGATCATCCCAAAGGCGTAAACCATCTCCATCGTGTCCCAACTCCCAACTTTGCTAAATAATCTGCACATTCGTTCGGGGCTCTATATATTGTACGTTGAGCTTGAAGCTCCAAGGTTTATGCATATATAAGACCGACAGTACTCCTCAAGGAGGCATTTTGGGCAAGGGGAGATCGTGGGTGGTATTGGCAAGTATATATCAATTTATACATCACTTCTGAATCCAATTCTGCAACAAGGCGAGGCAGCCTTCTCTCCCATACTATGCTAAGTCCTTCTGAATCCAGTTCTAGCTACATATTCATCATGTGCATTTGTGTTGTTTGCATCAGGTAGTCCATGTGCGCTTCTTTACAATAAAACACTCTATTGGTAGCTCTCGTAGAAAGACGCTCAGATCGCCAGAAATAGTCGAATATGGCATGGGAAAGTTTGTGATTCGGGTTCTAAGATCCCCCGGCAAGGTGGTCGCAAGATCTTTGAGATGCCACCTGGATCAGTATATATACCACAGATCAGCAATCCTTACATCCATGTCACGAGGGTTCGATTTCGTCCCCAAGAACCTCTGTGATGTTATAACCATATATGATGATCAAACCAGTTGTCAAAATTAACCAAAAAGAGATGTTGATCGTCCCATATATCACCTATTCGCCAATTCCAAAAACATTTTCCAGGGCTTTGCAACTCCTCACAATCCCCTTGAAACAATTTGATTCCGAGCCTTTTTCAACATAGTACTGCAGCAGTCCAGTTAATTTATATATTTTGCCTTACAAAATTTATTCCACAAGTTCGACTCTCTCCCTCTAGCAGCGTGAAAATCCACCCCTCTTTTCACAAGCTAAAAGGACCTCGTTGAAATCACCGGTTATCATCCAATTAAGGTTTCTCGATCGTTAACAACAGAGATAAAACCTGCTAGCTTTTCTATTACATTATCATTTAATTTTCTGGAACTGGTTAAGCTAAGCAAGTTGCATTATCATAATTAAACACCAGTACCAACTAGCCATGATAATTATTATAAGTTCACATTAATGTAAGCTAAGCCGGATCGAGAGGAGGATCAAGATCGAGATAAATTACCTGATATCTGCTGCAGGGCCATGGCAGATCCTTCAGCCTTCTTCATCAGTTGATTGATGTCTGTCCTTCACGAAAAAAGAAGAGATCTTGTAGGACGTGGAAGATAGACTGCGTACAATTTCCCTTTCTCCTTTTTGTTGGTCAATGAATTTCGTACCTTCAGAGAATTACTTTCTTCCGTAGGAGCAAGAGACAGAGTTTATTTTGCACACTCGTGAGTTAAACGAAGAAAGAAGAAAGAAGAAAGTCGTATAATGAAGAAGGTGAGTTAAACGAAGAAAGAATGAAGAAATAAACATCATTCATTTCACGGATTCCAACTTTGAGAGACCAAAACGAAGAAAAGGAAGGATGTGAAGCTGCTGCCATTGCCATAAACGATGGTAAAACAGAGAAACCTCTCTGCATGGAAATGTCCTTGTTTTAGCAATTAACAACTACAAATAGTAGTATATTTTGCATTTCACCCCCTGTATTTTTCATCTTTAACAAAACTCCCTATTTCATTATTTATTCACCCCCTGTATTTTTCATCTTTAACAAAACTTGGTATTAGTACTTTTCTGATGAGTAAGATTTGCAAATTAACGTTGTGATTTTTGGATCCTAAATTGTGTTTTCTTTAATTATGTATTATGCTCTCTTATGTTTTACTCTTTTACTAAGATAAATGAAAACAAAGTAAATACTTGATACACATTACACACCATAAGATTAAATACTTAACTTTAATTTTAAAAAAAAGTATCATTATATTTGGCACAATTTCTAATGTGAAAATAATTGTAATTCGTAATTCTATTTTTAGTATTGATGCCAAAAGTCAACATAAAGAAGATTATTTAAGTTGACAGATATATGCGGTAGTTTTTTCTTTTCTTTTCTTTTTCATTTTACTTGGTCAAAATCAATTAGATTTGGTGTCCAAACTTCCATTGGTTTGATTTTATAAATGTATAGATTATGGTACTTCAGCAGGATGATATACTTACTTTCATGACCATGATATAGTGAGTGCATGAGGGGATCTGCATAACATGGGATTATAAGCTGCAGTTGCACAAAAATATAAAGTATATACTCCCTCCGTCCCATTACAATTTACCCACTTTAATTTTTTCGGTCAACAGCATTAAACTTTGACTCCTGATTACTCTTAAACTATGATGGTAAAATGTTTAACGAAATTATATTATGAAAATATAGATCCTAAAGTTTCATAATATAATTTTATTAAATATTTTATCACTATAGTTTAAGAGTAATCGGAAGTCAAAGTTGAAAGCTGTTGACCGAAAAAATCAAAGTGGGTAATTTATAGCGGGACAGATGGAGGGAGTAAGTATTAACAAATGAAACATAAATAATATGACACATATGAAACAAAACAGACTAAACAGCGTATTAAACCAATATGAGGTCTTCATAGTCATCTCTCTTCTCAATCATGACCATGGGACCATCACCCATCTTTGTCGTTAATCTATTCACATTGACCGGCTCTGGTCCTCCACACCATCGGAACCACCCTAAACCTCCGCAACACAAACAACCACCATCTTCATCTGCAAGAAAGTGGTGTAATTGCCATATCCTTGTCATGACAAATCCTTGGCCCAGCTTGAAACATCGTATAAGTACACGCATCCGGCTCACAATCCTCCACTTCCTCCCTCCTTCTGCCTTCTCCAGCAACCTCGAAGGACGGAACTCAGCAATTCTTTTTCCCACACCTTTTCAGCCCTTCTTCACTGGTGTAGTTGTTCTTGGTAAAATGTGTCATATGTCATCCTTCTTTACGTTTTTTTTATTATTCTGAACTTCCTTTGGTGTTTACGATAGATGGGAGCTTGAGTACAATTGATCAGACACTTGTTTCAGCTGCTATATGTGCGATTATCCACTCTACATCCTTGGTGGCCATACAGCATTTATTGGTTTTTGGTGTCGCCAAACCAACTATTATCAAATTTAGGTTATACTTAATTAGTTAATTATATGTGACATTGGTTAAATAATCATATAATAGTTGAATTATAAAAAGTTATTCCAAAGAAGATGAACCATAACTATCACCATTCAAAAGTTGATGGTGGATATCCCTAAGTAATTAACTTTTTCTATAAATGGTAAACATATCATTATCACTATACTTGTAAAACTCATCTTACATAAGTTGTCATCTTGTACAAACGGTTAATCCATTATAGATAGATTATGGTACTGCCAATTTCACAAGATTTAACTCAAAATTATGAGTAATTGGAATCATGTGCAGAATAAATAATTCAAATGTATACAAAATGGAGTAGCCTGTAATTCTGGCTTTGAGGCCACCGACATAGAGAGTGCCCCGGAGGTTCAAGGGTAGTCATTGCTCTATGCGAGAGCAGAAATTGATAATAAGTTTGTGAGTGACAAGAGAATTTAAATGGAACCATGGACCATTGCCAGAATGTCAACTAAAACAAGCAGCATGACCAATATATTGAAGGATGCGAAAAGAAAACAGTATACTCCGGTGTTATGTTAACAGATAGACAATGTTATGTTAATCGCACTTCAGGTTTCAGTGATGTATCTATCCGGTGTAAGAATCATAAGAAAATGCTGGTTCATTTCTGATAAAATGTTTCTAATTAATAATCTTTTTCAGTGATGTATCCGGTGTAAAAATGCTGGTTCATTTCTGATAAAATATTTCTTATAATCTTTTTCTCTTCATATTTGGAAGAACGATACTCATAGCAGCAACTACAGCATTTAGCCAGTGGAATTTAAACAAATACATAAAGATTGCAGCAGCAAAACAAGAGTAATACTGTCGTAATAAATACACCCAGAAACACAACCCATTCCATGAGATGTTAAACCATTTCTAGTTATTAGTCATCCAAGTAACAGAGAATCAAATTTAAATTCCATTTAGTTGTCGAGTCAATGCATGCTAGTCTAATACTTATTTAAACCAAAGAATAATCAGCAGAGATATGGGTAATGGGATGCCATCTTTAGATGCATAGAATTAAGGTACCCCTTAATTTATTAAATTGGCAATGAAGTAGCAAACAATCCTCAGTACCTCAGTTTAAGGGTATATCTTGAATCTCAAAATCTGCAACACCATTCTCTTCAAGAATATCAGCAACTGAAAAAATATAGTAGTAACACTATCACCTGCACCTTCCTCAGGTGCTCGAAGGAGTTCAAAGGATTCAGAAACCTGCTGAACAAGAAAAACAGAGAATATGGTCAATCACTATGTATGAACCGTGGAGGTGAATTTTTTTGGCTTCACTAGAAAACGGTTCTACTGTTATCTAATGTACATGAATACGAGTCTATAGTTGCTGATAATGAAATCAGGTGCTCCATGAAGATTATATATTTTTAATGTAATATACATGAACACGAGTCTATAGATTGCCTTTTGAATGTGATAGGTGTGCACATGCTTCCCTATCACAACTTTTCATCATGAATGCAATAAGTGGTCCACAGAGATTAATCACTGTTACATCATGGAGGTGAAAATTTATGGGCTTCACTAGAAGAAAGTTATAATACTTATCGAATATACATGAATACGTACGAGTCTATAATTGCAGATAATGAAATTAAATCCGGTGCTCCATGAAGATTATATATTTTCAATGATTAAGTTTGCCTATTTAATGTGATATATGCTTCCCCTATCACAAATTTTCAGCATGAATGCAATAAGTGGTCCACAGAACATTTGAAAAGTAAATTTGGCATCTCATTCAGATGATGTAGCTCATAAAATGTTAAGACTACAATAAAATGAAACATTATGTAAAACACCATATTTTAACATGTCATCAGGCTTTATAAGGTGACGGAATTTATAACGTTGGATCTATCTATAATGATTGAAGAATGAGAAAGATTAGCCTCTTAAGCAGACGAGGTGACTTTATAATTTCTTCAGTTAGAACTAGAAGTCTAGAACTATCATTAACTTCTCCCATGAACTAAAAAGTGCCAGAAGTGCTTACCTCTGGTTGTGCTGAAGGCTCAGCAGATCGGGATTCTTGATCTCCGAAGCAACAACTTCCACCTGGCGACCCAGCTTGTATGAATATGAAGGGGGAAAAAAACGATTAGCCTCTTAGTGTAATTTTCTTGGTCAGAAGCTGGAACCATCAAAAACTTCTTCCATACAACGAAAAGTGTAGAAAGTGCTTACCTCTAGGTGCATTGACGAGCAGACACTTCCACTTGAGGAACTGTTTCTGGCTTCTTCATTCCTGAACCAGCAACTTCCGCCTTGGAAGCTGCTGACTAATTCTTAATCTCCGAAGCATCAGCTTCCACCATTATATGAGAAGCTACATCTTTTGGAACATTAACTACTGGGCTGGCATCATATGCACAGTAGAAATTCCACTGTCAACTGCATAATTGGGGTTTCCATGAACATTAGCACCATTGTTTCACATTTCCACATCAGCAGCATCAGTTGTCCTGGAATATATTGGATAAGTTACCGTCATGCCTATCAGAATTATCAGTGGCTGTACTGGTGTATAATGCGATTGGTGTGGCTTGGTAAATGGTAGTATCATTCTCAACTCTCGAAGGAGGAGAACAAATGTGTTCTTGGCATTTCAACTTCAGCTGTTTCCTCAGAGATTTTCTCAATATGTCGTTCATCTTGCCCAACCTCTCTAATGAACCCTGGTACAGTACAGTCCATAGTAGTTCAATATGTAATCAGTAAAAAGGGATAGCAGCAAACTTCAAAAGGAAAAATAATTAAGGAAAAGCAAGGAAATGCCAACCTATAACCTGTGTGGAAGAAATATATGTCATTTAGTGCGTCAAGATTTTTGTTGCAGCCACCTATAAAAATCAGAACACCTGCCATCTGCGGCTCCAAGCTCTCCCAGAAGGGCCCTCACTGGCAGCTACAACTTTAGTTCCACATGCCCTTTTTTACAGAATAGCAGTAATATAATGAGAACAACATCTCAACCCTGTCACTTCACTTCTGACTAACCAATAAGAAAGTGCCACTAGAGTACAGAATTCCTTTTTCATGTGTGTGCAAAGTACATCCAATTGCATTGGCAGGGTTAAGGCATAGGTATGATTCTCATAATCTCATTGCATGGATTGAGCATCTTCTTTGTATTTATTGCCCGTTCATCAATTGTCTGAGGCACCGGTGCAGCATTAATAAGCTTGCTGCATTCATGAAGCAAGTTTCAGATATTAATAATTAAAGTCATCTATCAGCAAACAAAATCATGTAACAAGAGAGAATTGAATTTTTGTTCCCTTAATTAATGATCCCTCACGGTTTTGGTCCCTACTTTTTTCATTTTTGCACTTTTAGTCCTTTATACACAAAATGCATCAAATTATACGAAATAGTATATGCATTTTTGGTCCCAGAAGTTTAATTTATTACCAATTTGCCTCAATATTTTATAAACATCAAAATTACCCCTAAATAAAATTATAAAAAGACCCTAAATGTTCAAGATTATCTCACACTACTCCACAATGCTTTATAAATTTGAACTTTTGGTCCTAAAGTTGAAAATTATAAGCTATTATATTTTCATAATAATTCAAACAATAACAATGTAAGTTTTCAAATTCAAACGAGTCAAAATATAAGTTATTATTTTTTCATAATAATTCAAAGAAAAAAAAAAGTCAAGGGGTTAAACTTAAAGTGTGACATAAATAGTACTTCCTCCGGAAACTTAATAGGTTTACACTTTGTTTTTGTTAACTTTTTTATGTCCGGTTTGACTTCAAATTAATCATTTGATTACGAAAAAAATTAATTTTAAAAGTTATATTATACAAATATAAAAGTATACTTTTATAATATAATTTAAAATTATTTTTTCTTAACGAGTTATTATTTATTTGAGGTCAAACGGGACATCGAAAAGTAACAAAAATAAAGTATAAACCTATTAAGTTTCCGGAGGAAGTACTTATTTTTATTATGTAGTACTCACGAGTCCAGGTTAAATTTTTAATTTGATTTTGTGCACTTTTCCTTGTTCTCAAATAATTTTTATTGTAAAAATTATATTAAATAGTCCCGAGATTGAATTATTTTCTTCAAATTACTATTCAACATTCGAAAAATATGGTCAACAAAACTATATAAAAATAAACATATGATGGAAGAATTACTAAACCATAATAATAAAAAACGACAAAATTGAAAAATTATATAAAAATAAAAATTATAAAGAAAATAACAATAAAAAGGAACAATTTTATTTTTTTGGATATTTTTTTTATTTAATTAAACTATAGGGACTTTTCTGAGGTTTTTCAAAAATAAAAGGACTTAGATTTGTAAGACTCGTATGAACTACGTATAAAATACGGTCCAGAGGACTAAATGTGCAAAAATAAAAAAAAAGTAGGGACAAAATCCATGAAGGACCATTAAATAAGGGACCAAAAATGGCTGCTCTCATGTAACAAACAGCATAGGGCAACAATCATGTAACAAACAGCATTAGGGTAAAGAAATAATACCAGATAAGAACTCCATTGATCTTTGGCTATCTCGAAAAAGATCATTTGTAGCAGGATCTATCGGAATAAATCTCTTCAATAATTTATCCTAAGAAAGATAGTTATTTATGTGCGCAACATATGATGCCTTGTCAGACTCGCTTGCCAGATGCATTCTAGAAAAAATACCTTTGGCCTATGAATCAGCCATTCAAGTTTCAATGTACAGGAACTTCCGTATTGTTGCCTGAACCACCGGTTGCTTGCTGTAGAAGTAGAATCGGCAATTTCCTTCAATTGCATTAATGAAGATGGAAATGGTACTAGAATAGATCAATGTTGGAGTAGAAACAATGAAATCAGACAATCAAACATCAAGCGGAAAGCATCTAAAATTCATGAGTGACGAAGAATTGAAGACTGAAACCGGTCTGGGTTTTTTCAGCTAGCGTTTGACCCGAACCGCTTGACTCAAAGCTCTGCGATTTTTTTTTTTTTTTTTTTTTATGAAGATTGGATTATGTTGGATTCATAATTGGTTGGCAAAAACTTTGCGAATCCAAACGGGATGGTGGCATGGGGTTTCGAGATCTACGGTCTTTTTAATCTATCGATGCTTGGCAAACAGGTTTGGCGTATTCTTCACTATCCTAATGCTTTGTTGAGTCGCGTATTGAAAGCAAAGTATTTCCCATCAATCGATGTTCTTGCTGCTTCTGTGAGACCAGCGGATTCATTTACTTGGAAAAGTATTTGCGCATCGTTGGATTTAGTAGCGACAGGTATGCGTTGGAAGGTGGGGGATGGGTTGAGTATTAATGTTTGGCGAGATGGGTGGATACCCTAGGGATCAGGGTCTGAAGCCTTTTACTCCTGATTTGCATAACCTGCCGGATCTCACTGTTGCATCCTTTATAGTGGATGGTGTATGGGATGTGGAGCTACTTCGAGGAGATTTTTAGGAGGATGATGTTCAAAGTATTATTCGCATACCTTTGTCTCAATGTGGTATGGATGATGTGCGTGTTTGGCATTATTCGAGATTGGGGTACTATTCGGTTAAGTCTGCTTATTGGCTTGCTAGGGACATGTTATGGGTGGCACATGCTCAGCGTCGAGGTAGTAGTAGTAGCTCGGCCGCTTCTGATTGAAATTGGGTATGGCGTGTGAATCTACCTAATAAGGTGAAGATTTTCTTGTGGTGTGCTTTACAGAATGCCTTGCCCGTGTTATCGCAGTTGGCGCGGCGTGGACTAAATGTTGTTGTTGCTTGCCCTTTGTGTGACGTCGCTGAGGAGTCGTTGTTGCATTTGCTGCGGGATTGTACTTTTGCTCGGCTAGTTTGGGCCCTCTCTGATTTTCCAGGTTCGGTTCTTTTTTCTTCCGCTGGTGATTTCGCGGCCTGGGTGGCTGCTGTGCGCGTCGGGCTTGCGGCTGCAGACTTTGATCGGTTTGTCTGCGTGTGCTGGAGTGTTTGGTTTCAATGGAACAGGCTTGTGCATGAGCGGGGAAAGGTTGATGCTCAGGAGCTGGTGGTGTTTGTGTGCAAGTTTATATCTTCCTATCAGGATGCGAAAGGATTGTATGCTAGTCGCATTCCTCCGGTGGTTGTCACTACTTGGCAGAAGCCTCCGTTTGGCATTTGGAAGGCTAACTATGATGCCTCTTGGTACCGTTCTGCTGCTAGTGCCGGTGTGGTTATTCGCGACTGGACTGGGGCTGTTGTTTGTTGGAAACGGGAGCCGCTAGGTTGTGTGGCGAGTCCTGAGGTTGCAGAAGCATTTGCAGCAAGGGTGGCGCTGTTCTTGGCTAGGGAGATGGAGATTCCACAGGTCATTTTGGAAGGTGATTGCGTCGGATTGGTGCAGCAGTTGCACGCCTCTGTCTTGCCTTTATCTGTTGTCGGGTCAGTTTTACAGGATATTCGACTAGTCGCACGAAGTTTTGCTTCGGTTCGGTTTGCGTCTGTTAGACGAGATGGCAATAGTTTAGCTCATAGTCTAGCTAGGCAAGTGAACTACCTGAATGTTATCAGGAATACTTGTAATCTGTTTGATTGGTTTAATGAAAGGAAGTCTTTTGCTCAAAAGAAAAAACGAACGCAAGGATCTCAGGAAGTTTGCAATTTCTTTCAGATGAAGTATAACCATCTTCGACCGTTAGAACCCAACAGAACCAACAATTTAATTTTTTTTTTCCATTTCTTTTTTAAACTTATTTTTCATTTCATTCTTTTTTTATTTTTTTAAAACTCATTCTTTATTACATTTTAACACCACTAAAAAAGGATTTGATCGAACTAATGTGGCAAAAACATGGAGTTGAATGATGGTAGAATTAGTTTTAAAGTAACTGTATGGTTTTTTTTTTATTAGGGATTTGTAATTTCAATTTTTAGGAAAGTGAGTTATAAATTCTCATGTATTATTATTTATAAAGTGAGTTGACATATTAGGAGCTTGACAGAATTGTTGTATTTAAGGAGGAGGGTGGCCGGTTTGGAGTGGTTTTGGCCTTTTAGGAGAGGTTTTGTGTTGTTGGGTAGCTGTCCAAGGCGTAAAGGAGGGTATTTCGAGGTTGCTATGCAGCTGGAGAAGGGATTATCGGTTTGCTATTTCTTTTTAATTAGTCTCGCAGCTGTGCTTTTTGTTATCATCTTGGTTGTGAGTTATTTCACTTTGGTATTATTTGGGTAGTGTTTTTTGCGACAGGGACGGAAAAGATCTTGCGAGGAGCTTGTTAACTGTGGCGTTGCTTCTTATGGGGTAGTTTTGTTCATTTAAACCTGAGGGTGAGTATCTTTCGGAAACTGACTCGTTTTTTACTGGCGCTTCTATGAGCTGGAAGTGGGGTTTGGTGCTGCATCATCGCCCTGTGAGCTATGGGAATGTAGGCTCGTTCCGCTTTGGCTTCGAATCACAGACTTCGCTCTGGAGTTCGAAGAGCCACTCTTTCAATCGCGTTTCAGTTTTAGATTCCACGAGATCATAGCGTAGCTAGCTAGAGTCTTCTGGGTTTCGTCCCGTTTAGATATTTCCATTAGCTTCGTTGGCTACTTGGACCCTCTTTGTGTCCTTGAGCTGCTAGTGATACATCTTGTGTTACGATTGGGGTATGCCCCTTTTACTCTTGTACTTCACTTTGGGTTGTAATGGAATTTTTTTGGTTGTTTTAAAAAAAAAATATATATATATATTTATAAAGTTATCATCTATTCCGAATTCCGATTTTAAATTCCGTTGTGAATATTTCGTTTAAGTATCAAAATTTAAATTTGAAATAACATTTGTATATAATTTAAAACATAAAATTGAAGATCAACTTTTAAATAGGAAAAATAAAATGCAAATATAAAAACAAAAAAAAACAAAACAAAAGAATAATTGAAATTGAATGATATGAATTAAAATGAAAAAATAAAAAGTTATAAAAAAGAAAATAAAGATAATGGAAAAAGAAAATAAAAAAGCAACAGAACCCATCAGAACCGGTTTTTGTAGAACATAATGGGTTATGTCATTAAAAAAAAACCAACAAAACATTGCTGGAGATGGCCTAAGTACATGGGTTGAGAATGTATGTATCTCATTTGTTTTCATCTGAATATCTGCTTTACATGATGTGTAAATTTTTCTTTGACCTCGTTCATTCTGCTGGAAAATATACCGCAGTCATAAGGCATAAGCCCAGGCCTGGGCAGGGGTCGGGTTTTAGCGGATATTGGATAATCGTGTTCGGGTAATCGGTTATTGGGTACCCGATTTCAGGTACCCGGTTGTACTGCATTAAAACCCAAACTCGAACTCGAAATATTTGGGTAAAATAATGGGTAACCCAAACCGGAATATAAACATAATACCCGACCCGATCTATCCGTAACCGTTCGGGTCTAGTCAGGTACCTTTATGATAAGCCGTTGATGTCAGCATAAATATCTCACACAAAGGCAGAGGACAGAAAAGGGAGAACACAAAATAAAGAAGAAAACGTTAAACGACTTGTACAGTGTGCATTAGTAGTACTACTGCCGTTTTTTTTTTTTATAATTAGTTTTAGTCTTTTGATTTCGTAGTTAAATATAAGTAGTTTTAGATTTTTTAGTATTATTATACTAATTTCAATATATTTTCTCTTCACTTTTAGTAGTATTAAAAATGTAATAATTATTACTGACAAATCGTCTCTTCCTTTACTCTTTATCTCTCTCTTATTAGAACAAATAAATTTTACATAATTTTTGTACCATTAATAATTGAAAGAATAAAATAATAAAAATTAATCATTCCCTTAATATGTGTGAACATACCTAAAACTACTTAGAAAAAAAAAAAGAGGTAATTACAAGTAGCGATATATTCATACTTGCTCCAAAAGATTTGTAATATTTGGTTATTATTACACAATCTTTTTTCCACCAAAATAACTTTAGGAAGTTATCCACGTTTTTTTTAAATGGGGCATTAGCTAGCTAAAAATTTAAATCTTGATTTATTTTCTCAAAACTCAAAAGGTAAAAATCATCTTATTTAAAGATGTATATCATGGGAAATTAATTCTTTTACCTAAGGAAACTCGCCCAACTCACTTTGAGTATCATACTTTAATAATAAGATACTTACTTTAAAATCAAGAAGTAAAAAAGGAAAACAAAATCCTTTTTCTAATGTATGGATCGACACAAATTAAATGTATATCTCATACCTATGTATTTGCTTTGATTATATATATGTGTATGATAATTTATTTCAACCGGAAGAAAACATAAGAAAGAGATATATAATAGATAAAAAGAAAAGTAAAACGTAATGACAAAGTTGAATGTCTTCCGGTGTTTATTCTTCTTGCTTTTGTGTTGTGGTGTTTGCAAGGCGAGAATATGCCGCTCATGCCAAAAAGAGGTAGATAACAAATGTTTTCTCTTATTTTGATTCATTCTTTGTACGTACGTCTTCTATTTAAAAAAATTTGACATTGGATTTCTTTTAATGCAAAAATGATTTGATTGGTGTAGACGAAACTTTGGTGTTTAGTGGAGAACATGGACGATGCAGCGATGCAACGTGTTATCGATGATAAATGTCGTCATATGGATTGTAGTCCAATAAAGCCTGGAGGTCCTTGTTACGGTAGGAGTTTGTGGGATCGTGCCAATTATGTGCTTGACATCAATTTCCCTATTACTCAATATTGTCCGCCTGATGTAGGCATTACCGTAGCATATGATCCATGTAAGATTATATTCTCGTATAATTTTCAATCCGAAACAGTTTTCAAAATTTTATTGCATTCAAAATATTTGTGGTTATATTTTTACAATTGAAAAGGTTTGAAAATTCACTAAAATGTCATCAAGTAACGTTATGCCTTGACTTTTAATTTACATTTCATGTTAGTCTTATAATCTCATATGTACTCCTATTTTAACGTTGTGCTCTATTTTTGTTTTTGTTTGATTTGGCAGCACTTCCTGGTTGTCCTTTACCACACTATCCATGAATCGGCTTGGATTTAGGGGCTAAATAAGAAGGATAATTGGTATTCCAACCTTTTTTTTCCCCTTCCCCTATGGTTAGATGAGTAATGAATAACGCTCTATTGAAATAAAATTACCATGTCTCTTCGTATTACATTCCTATGTTATATATAAACAGTAGAATCGATACCATTGCTATCTGTTGATAAACCAGTCACACCACCTCTCATAAATCTCAAAACAGAGAAATATACAATGAATCCAAAACAATTCACAAGAATTATGTGGTTCAATTACAATACATAAACAATGTTTGTTATGAGTAATCTTGACCGTTCCTCACTCCAATGCAAAATTGAGCCAAAATATGAGAAATGTTAGATTCATTACATGTCGCCTACATTGGTCCAAGCTCGATGCCGACGGGATGTACCCTATTATGTAATGTCGGTGGCATCCTCACATGGCGATTTCTGTAAACTATACCAAGAATGACACAAATGAACGTCAATACAGTAGCGACCGCAGCGATTCACACGTTGCTTTCATGAAACTGAATGAATCATACACTGCTACCACATTAAAAGTAATTCTACAGGTAGAAAACATTGGTGCTTGCAACCCAAATGGCACCATACCATTGTACAGAGTACTAACAAAATATTTTACTACAGTTCAATTCCTATACGTTGTTTCGTATAAAATCTATGTGGACATTAAGGCATGCTCAAAATTTATGAAGATATTCGCTGAAAAGGAAGACAATTTTGTATGCAATACAATTGAAAAAAGGAACAAGTGAAGAGAAGTTATTTAAACAAGCCAAGTAAATCGAAAATAACATAGATCAACTGAATGTTCGGAAGAAGCTACTAAAAATGAAAATTTTACATACCTGAAGATGAAGGGGACCATGGTGATGTGAGCAAGAAAACACCGTTTTCAAGAGATGCATAGCTTCCGGAATGGACAAAACTCTTGAAGAGGTAGGAAACGACATTTCTCAGTAGCGGAGCTAATGGGTATCTATGATCTAGCGAACCGGTGTCCATAATGAACCGGTGGAGAAAAGTTAATTAATCGAACCGGACTACCACCTACGACCACTAACAACTTGAGATTTATAATTTAACCGAACCGGACTACCAAAAAAAAAAAAGTAAAAAATTGAACTGAACTACCACAAAAACTCTCTCCTATTATTATTTTGAATGAAATGAGAGCTAAAATAAGTGGAAATATGATATCAAGAATCACTAGTTTCTTTCCATAAAAGATGTAGTATATCCGGGCAAATTATTATTATTATTATTTTATTTTATTTTTACCTTAAAACATTCAATTCTGGTATCATTATTACTGTATTAAACAAACTAATAAGTGTCGAAGCGTTGTGAACAGTGTTTTGTTCGTGTGTGTTTTATTTACATTGTTGTTTCACCTTTTCTTTTCTTTTACTTATCGTCGCTTCACTTAATACGACATCGTTTTTCCTCTTATTCGTGAGGCTGCTCATCGGCCGTATTTTCCCTGATATTGTCGGCTTCCATGGACGGTGGCCGCCCCGCTGCAATACTTGGTACCCACTCCACTCCTCTTACCCGCCGACTATGATGGACGGACGGCTCTCCTTCATCCTCATCTTGTTGGGCGGCGCGATTCCATCGCGCTAAAAAAGCAACCGCCTTTGAACTCCTCTTCTCTTACCCTATATATATTAGATTAAGGTTTGTACTCTGCAGCTTGCAAAACTATTTTGAACTAGCTTGTACACCATAGTAGCACCGATATAATGTACACCCACACCATCAAAATGTGATTAATCACTCACAAATATAGAATAGAAAAATTAATTAAAGAAAGAAATACTATAAATACTTTTAGTTTTGCACAACGAAAGGTAATTAATAATTCACATGGATAGTATATAGGCTATATATTTGGAGAGGTTCTATAGGCTAATTTTCTACAATTAAAGTCTTATTTTATGTTTGCCTCCACTAACCTTCTAGTTTTGATACATGTCATACACTTTTGAGAGGTCAGTGGAATCTTTATGCTCAAAACCCTGATTCGAGTGAAAGGTCTTACAAGGTAAAAGGTCCTTATGAAAGGTAATACTGTGTAAGAGACAAGGATGAAAATTTACGACATCATTGGCGCATCCCATTTTAATATGAATTAAATTAAAACACCATCATCAAAACCTTTGACCTTTGAGACAATTAATTACTCCATATATATGGCGTGTTTAGTTAATTTCATTTCTCAGAAAACTTGCTTAATTAAATCTCAGAGTCCCAATTAAGCTAGCTACCACATATTAACTGGATTATTAAATTGAAAGCGAATTACGCGAGAGGATTAATTAGCTTATATACACCGTATAGAAAATGTTTAGTCATTTGCCAAAATCATCGATATATATGTAGAAAAAAAAAATGAATGGTAGTCTAAGTTTAACAACTTTTACCAGAAACAGTTCTTTTGCCCCTAGAATTATTTATGTTTAGTGACTTTGGCTTGTAATTAAGTCTCATTACCAATTACCAATAGGTCGGGTTCCAGTCACCACGGGATAAATAGAGAACCATTATTTATTTTCACTTTGCCACTTCGAAACTTAAGGGTCATTTATTTTATTTAATGTACTGTTATCTTTGCTTTAAAAAAAAAAAAACTTTTACCGGAAACAGAGGAGAATCTCCTGTACTATTTCAGCTAGTACCACTAGAAAGTACTTCAATGTTCAAGATAAGCTGCAAGGCCTCAATTCATACTTTTCAATTCCCATATCCATTTGCCCCATTTTCACTCCAGAATTCATAATTTATGAACATTGATCAAGTATTCTTTTCGCAAAGTAAAAGGCAATCACCTCAAGGTCATCACATTAATTAGTTGCTAAAGAGCTATGGCTTCATCATACCTGGAAAAACGAAACGGAACTGCAAGTGTAAGAGACTAATATTCTTTGCGCAATTCAAGATATGCTAAACTGCAAGTGTTCTGAAAGTGAAGCCAAGTATGTACTCCATATAGTATAGACTTATTGAGGACATAGTAAACTTATTGACACTGAATACGTTTCTAAACTTCAAGATAATCTTGCAGATATGAAAATCCAGGGGCGAACAAGAAGAAAACAGGATCTCAAAAGATTTACCTTCCCAAACTCCCACCAAGTCGAGAAATGGCCTCACTTGCTCGTAGTGAATCACAAGTTATCAGGGCCAAGTGAGACATCAAGCATATCTTTTGCAACAACAAAATAGCCCATAGCTTCCCTTATTCTGCCCATCTTCATACATGAAACTCCCAAGTTAAAATTCCCATAACCTACTTCCATGTTTTCAGGACCAAAACATTCTGTCAGCCTCTTTACACCGTCATTCAATCACTCAATTACTCATCCATCTTCTCGTATAACACAGACATTCTCTCAAACCCCATAGCAACAATCATAGGGTTCACCTATTCCTTTATAAACATTGATCAAGTATTCATTTCACAAAGTAAAAGGCAATCACCTCAAGGTCATCACTCATCACATTAATTAGTTGCCATCACCTAAAGATGGAGAATAGTGGTTTCTACAATCCAGTTAAGTGTAGCACCCGAGCTTGGCAGCCATATGGAAAATCGATAACAACGTAATTCATAGGAACAAAGTTAATCAAGATTCATCATCACTTGTAACACCAAAATCCAACAATTGAAATGAATAACAACAGCTAGCACATTGTGTTTCTCACCGCAAACAAAAGTTAGGTGAAACAATACAGATCATACAAGATCAGTAAAGAGAATGAAATTTATAAAATCCAACATGGTGAACTGTTAGTATGCTCTTTCCTCTCATTGAGCTTGTTAAGTAGTCCAACAGGTACTCAATTACTCATCCATCCTCTCATATAACACGTACCAACATCCTCTGAAACCCCATAGCAACAATAATAGGATTCACCTCTTCCTTCTCAAAAAGTGTTTGAGCAAGTTCCAGTTACCTCTTGGCTTTCCCAAACATTCCCTGATTACAGAACACCTTGGCAAATGGTAACGAATGCTATAGCTCTTTCATCTCCTTTCGTTTTCAATTGGGGAAGCTAAATTCACTCCTACATTATCTATCATGTGACGACTAGCTTATCAATAACAAACTCAAACTCTGATTCAAACACAAAAACGCCATCAACCACTTGAGGGCAAGTTTAATTAACTTACTTTGTTCCATTTCCTCATACTGTATTTGATATTTTGAAGTATATACTATTGGAAATGCAATATGCAAATGCCAAAAGGTGAACAACTACATCTACAGGCATATTTATTGATTTGTTCATTAATGCACGTACACCATATTTTAGTAAAAAAATAATCTAAAAGACCAAAGAATGGCCCCAAAGAATAGCAGCAGCAACAACTAAATCTACAAGGCATAATTTTCCAGTACTAGTATTTACGATTTATAAATACAGAAATACTAAATTACAAATTTTATATATAAATTAGATTACATTAATTAAACTACAAGGTAATAAAAACACAAACCTACTAACATAATAAATCAATATAATCATACTGAAGAAGCCGGATCCGGATCGTACTATGTCATGACTCATAACCTTTGTTTTACAAAAGGGAAGACAAGAAAGGGGAAGACAAAGAATGGGAGATGCATTTGCAATTTGCAGAGGAAGAGTTGTGAGTTGTGACTACTCAGTATATTCACTAGGGCCATGAACAAAGTCCCACCCCAAACCCCCTCCGTCAGAAACCGCAATGACTTCCGCACAGTAGTTCCAACTCCGTCCACCCCTTTGTTTTTTGTTGGGTTAAATACATATATGGCATCAGTTACCGTTTTCCGTAGGAGTTGAAGTGTGTGAATGTTGCAACTTGCAATTGAGTGGTTGAAAATGGAAATGCTGGCTTACAACACCCATAATCTGCCGAGCCGACCCAATTTCCAGAAATGAAATACGGTGAATTGTAGTAACGCGCCGACTTTGGAAACAAGGTGATGGAGGCAGATTTGGAGATGGCTATTTTAGGAGGAAGGAAGATGGAAGACGATGTATTTAAAGGAAGGGTTTTACACTATATTTGCACTGGATTGGATTGGATTGGATCGGATGAAAAAGTCCGAGTTAAATTGTTTTGGGGTCCGATCCTTTTGGGCTTGAAACATTATTAAAATTCCCAAGGGTAGAAAAATAAAATACTTGAGTAAGGTAAAAAATATGATAGTGGGACTGTGGGAGTGTAGGAAAAATAAAATATGAGCTGAAGTTAAAAAAAATATGACAGTGGAGTCCAACCACTACAAGTGTTACTAACAAGTAACAATCAATATATTGTAACACAAGTACATATTATTATGTGAAAGTCAAATAGATCTGAAATTTACATCATTCGATGATTCAAAAACCCGGTAAAGCTAAATTACATTTTTATCATTAAATTACTGGATTGGTTGTTCACTTAAATTGTTCTTCAATCTGAAAATTACTTCAGTAACTAACTGGTGCATAGATATTTAGTCCAAATAGTTGGCTAATTAGTGTGTATGGAAAAATCACTTTTTTTAACCTCACATTTTTGCACAAAAATAGGATAGCTTGTTGAATCAAAGATAGTAAGGTTAGCAATCATTCATCGACAAAAATGTCTACTGTATTTACTTCCTTTGTCCAACTCTCCAACTACCCCCTTCACAAGTGAATTATTGGGGAATGGGTTGATGTACACGGTACAAAGTACATTTCTCTAAAATATTAGTAGTAATTACTTAAGGACTAGGCGGAAGTACACGAACAAAGCTCCACTTTATATTGACATTTGATTCTTTATCGTTTCCATCTTCTAAGTCAAAATAAAATCATCCGTTTTGATTTTACCAATATTGAGTGAATTCATTTTGGCGTAGACACGTAGTCTAGAAGAGCCAAGTAGTCCACCAAACTATGTATATAGAAAAATGTTTAGTTATAAATGTTTAGTTATTTGCCAAAATCATCCATGTGTAGCAAAAAAATGAATGGTAATCTAAGTTTACCAACTTTTGACAGAAACAGAGGAGAACGTTGCTTAGTCTCTGCATGCACTATTTAAGCAAATTCCACTGGGAAGTACTTGATCACTGTTCAAGATAAGATTAAGCTGATAATAAGGCCTCATCAATCTCATACTTTTACATTCCTATTTTCGCTCCAGGATTCATAATTTATAAACATTGATCAAGTACTTTTCACAAAGTGAAAGACAATCACCTCAAGGTCATCACATTAGATGCAATCACCTAAAGATGGAGAATAAAGGTTTCTACGTACAATCCTTTGAAGTAGCACCAGAGCTTAGCAGCCAAAATAAAATCTATAACAACACAATTCATAGCAACCGAGTAAATCAAGATTCATCACTTGTAATGCCAAAATCCAACAATTGAAATGAATAACAACAGCCAGCGCGCGTTGTGTTTCTCACTACGGATAGAAGTTAAGCAAAACAATACAGATCATAGAAGATCAGTAGAGTGCACGAAATTTATAAAATCCGACAAAGTGAAATGTTAGTATGCTCTTTCGTCTCCTTGAGTTTGTTCAGTAGTCCAACAGCTTGATCCAGTTGGCCTTGTTCACTAGGTCCATATCCTCTCAGAGCTTCGACTACCTTCTCTTGATGAGCTATGGCTACATCATACCTGGAAAAACGAATTGAACTGCAAGTCTAAGAGACTAATATTTTTTGCGGTATTCAATATGTGCTAAAGCCTAAAGCTAAGGATATTGCTATTTCTAGATGAAGCTAAGTATGGATACATATAGACAGACTGTAAATTCAAATTTAAGGACTTGAGCACAGTACACTTGTTGATACTGCTGAATATGTTTCTAAACTTCAAGATCATCTTGCAGATATGTAAAATCCAGGGGTGAACAAGAAGAAAACAGGATTCTGAAAGACTTACCTGCCCAAACTCCCATCAATTCGAGAAATGGCCTCGCTTGCTCGTAGTGAATCCAAGTTATCAGGGCCAAGTGAGACATCAAGTATATCTTTTGCAACAACAAAATAGCCCATAGCTTCCCTTATTCTGCCCATCTTCATACAAGAAACTCCCAAGTTAAAATTTCCATAACCTACTTCCATGTGTTCAGGACCAAAACTTTCGGTCAGCCTCTTTACAGAGTCTTTCAAGCACTCAATTCCCTGTTCCAGTTTGCCAGATTGTTTCACAATTTCCAGAAGTCTATGATAGCCATTCAAGAGAGACGCCTGACGAATCTCTGGAACTGCCAGTGCCCTACTTAATAAAGACATTGCAGTTTCAAACTCATCCATCCTCTCGTATAACACCGACATCCTCTCAAACCCCATGGCAACAATCAGAGGACTTACCTCTTCCTTCTCAAGAAGTGTTTGTGCAAGTTCCAGGTATCTCTTGGCTTTCCCAAACTTCCCCTGATTACAAAACACCTTCGCAATGGTAATCAACGCTATTGCTCTTTCATCTCCTTTCGTTTTAGCACCTGCCACAACAGCCTTCAACAAAACCATAGCTTCCCCAGCCATATATATTAAAGTTAATCATCATATTAGCCTTCTCAATATCCAATTTGACCGACTCAGATTCGCGATTCGTACTCCCCAAACCAATCTGACACCACTCATTTTGCTCAAGCGCCTTGTCAAATTCCCCCAGTTCGATATAAACAACCGCAAGAAGCCTCCTGAGCCGCACCACCTCAACCGAACCACGCCCCAAATTCTTCTCATAAATCTCCACAGCCTTCAAACAATATGGCAAAGCTTCTACGAAATCCATAGCCGTAATATACTTGATAGCCACATGCTTATACGCCTCGCCTATTTTGATATACCCTTCCTCCATCAACTTCCCCTTAATATCCAGAATCTTCCCCAAATGAACAAATGCTTCATCCATCTTCCCCAAAGCTATCTTAACCTTTAACAGTTCAAGCTGAGTAGTTCGTAAACAATGCAAAACACAATTACCAGTACAATCACCCTCGTCTAATTCCCCCAAATTCCTATCAGACCAGTTTAGAAATTTCAAACTCTCATCATACTTCTCCAACATCAAACAAGCAGAGTCAATCAAATGCAAAACAGATGCAATCGCTAAAGCCAATCCATGAGTCAAAACTGTACTACTACAGCCACTAGCTTCGTTATCGAGAAATCTTTTCAGAGCTTTTTTACCGTAGATGATTACCTTTTCTGGTTCATCAAATGTTTTGAGTCAAATGGTATCATGTGCATGTGGATATTTTCATCGGGGTGGGAAGGAATTCAGTTCTGACCCAAGCCTTGAAAAACTCGCCCCAAGTTGATTTTTCGACGATTACTTATATTCAAACATCATGTGTTTAGTCAAACATTACAATGTGCATGTGGATATTTTCACACATAAAGGAAAGGAATTCAGCCCCAACTCAGCACTTGAAAAACTCGTGTGTCCTCCCTGACTCGGTTTTATTGGTGTATGTCAGTATTCAAACATCACGTGTTTAGAGTTTAACGTCAAGGGAAGTTCAATAACATGAATTGGATAACATTGCTAGTAGTTTAATCCCGCGCCCTTCAAAATTTAACTCATAAGTAATTTTCATAGTTTGGATGAATGCGCAATTTGAAAACTCGTTTGGTAACTTTAAAAATTGCACACTCACAACTCATTCCTATAATTTGAATACATAACACCTCATAACTGCTTATCCAATAGACCCACATGTATATGTCTTGTTTGTGCGCTAGGTTTGATCTATCATCTCATAAACCGTTCTTTTTAGGAAATACAATTTAATTTTGGCACCAAATGATGGTACAGCAACGATTGAGGTGTCGATAATTATGATGGATAGGGAATATTTCAGTTATAAGTTGATGATAAATTATATTTTTTCCAAAAATAAAATGCAAAATTAAGGAATTGGTTCATTTATTATTTAATTTAATGCTAGGTCATTTAAAGATGATGAGGGTTAGAAATTAGAATTGTCAAGAGATGGGGCTGAGAGCAATTAAATTGGGTCTAATATTAATGGATTTTTTAGAGTGGTTCTTAGAGCAATAAAGTTTCATAATTTGGGGTTGAGAGCAATAAAATAACTACGGAAAAATTCTCTAAACCCCATAATATGGACATAAATAGCTATCAACCCCTTATGAAATTTATGTATAAGTGTTGTCTCTTTTCTACCCCTTTAAATTAAATTAGTAAAGTTTTTAATGATTGTAACCTTTCCTAAAATCATATTAATTAATTTAATTTGATTTATTAACCTTTCCTACATCAGCAAAATATGAATAATCAAATAAAGCACTTATTTTCTTTACTTATTATTGTTTCTCATCTTTCTCCAAGCCTGATGTGTTAATGATTTTATGTGTTGTACCATCTAATGGTAACATAATAAAAATGTTGTACCATATGTTGGTACCAAATTATAGAATTGTACCATGGTTTGGTTCATAAGACAAATTGTTGTACCATATGTTAGTGTCAAATTCATTTAGTTCTTCATATATTGGAATCAACAAATGGTACAACAATTTCGTTTGGTAACAATGGATGGTGCAACAATTAAAATGATGTTTAAGACGACAGAAAGAGAAAATTTCAATTATGAATTGATTATAAATGAATTATTTTCCTAAAATAAAATACTAAAATTAAGGAATTGATCAATTTATTATTTAATTTATTGCTAAGTCATTTAAAAAGGATGAGGGTCATAATTGTCCAAAATTGAGGGTGGGATCAATTTATATGAATCTAATATTAATGTGTTTTTTAAATTGATTCTTATAGTAATAAAATTCATATTCCCTCCGCCTCACAAAACATTACCCATTAGAGTTAGCGCGCAGTTTTAAGAAGAAACAATAAAATAGTATAAAGTTAGTGGGTATGTTTTAATTTTTTAATTGAAATGATGTTGTTAAAGTATAAAGTAGTGACAATGTTGTAATATATTGTACAAAATAATGTTTTTAATGTGTGGGGTAGCTTCCATTTTAAGAAATATATAAAGTTTTGTGGGACACCTACAAATGGAAATAGGGTAGTTATGTGAGACGTAGGGAGTATAATTTAGGGATGAGAACAATAATCTCTTCTATAAATTATAAATTAAGAGAAAAAAAAAAAGAAAAAAAAGAAAGAGCTCATGTCATTATCATAGTGGCGGAGTACTTAAACTTTGATTTCAAAATGTTCTTCTATTACTATTATTCAGGGAAAAACTCCCGCTAAGGTACAAGCAACCAAGCTACACGTACAATATACATTCCGATAGCTTTACATGGACGCAACTCTTCCGCCTCTTCTCCATTATTGATGTACTTGAGCATCTCAGCTCCCTGGTTGGTGACCTGGTCAGCATTGGCATCACCTCCTCCGGCAGCCCCGTTTCCGCGGAGGTCCGGCCTCTGAATGTATTGATGGTATCATTGGTGTTGTAGCACCTTGCTCGCCAGCCTGCTTCACCACAGCGAATTATGCGGCAGATGATTGCGTTCTGTAATTGCAAGTGAAAATTAGGTTAGTTTGATTAATTTATTTGTTTCCAGTTTCTGGTTGAGTTTACTGGGGATTTTGCCCAATTTGAAGTTATAATATCGTGATTTCAATTTTGGGTGAATCCATTTGTGAAAATTGAGTGTTTGTGATTCGAACTTTTGATGGACTGCAAGGGCTTACCACGTGAAGAATTCCTCTGGGAGAAGCTACGAATTGGTAGATTTAGGCTGTTAATGGTGGAGGTATGATAACCTTAAGTCTATATACTGAGTCACTGACTATATTCTATATATTTGTTTGGTGGTATTATACATATGTTTGTGGGCTCATACATAATAAATAGTTCTACTAAGATGTTGATAGAAAAGGTAACTCAAAATATTAATTATGACATTGAACTGCTAAATTACAAACTAGTTCTTTTATGTGCTTACCCCTCGGGCTTTGATCGAGTTGGTTGGTGTTATTAGTCAGCTCTTGCATACAATTATAGACAGACTTCTCATCACCCTTATTGTAAAAGTAAAACCAGTGAGCTGCTCCAGCAGGGATTGCAATAGCATCACCCTGATTGTAGTTCTCGATTTTATGGTGCCTGTCGATGAACGTCTGGCTTCTTTCGCTCTCATGATATTACTATTGGGATTTCTGAGAGGGCTCATAAGGTTCGGGGCAACCCGAAAGCAGAACTCCGTAGATTCCTTGACCTGCTTGAATAAAAAATTTATGTCCAGAGACTTCAATTAGTAATCCTAGTGTTTGTCTTACTATGCATTACAAACTTGAATAATAATGCACTAAGTATGAAATTGTCCTCGAACAGCACAAGATAGTATAGGGGCATTAGGATAGGCTGGTAATATGAGGCTTCTCGACTGGAGCCTATGGTGGTGAACGGAGGATACACCGGCACATTGAAATTCAGTAACATGCATGTATATTACGTTTGTAAGTTTTATCTGGTCTGGGGAATGTAGGATTTTCATTACTAACTTCTTGCTTTGGTTTTCTTGGCTTTGATATTTCTTATTCTTATATTGATTCTATTTGATAACTAGACAGAAGGATCCTTGGAGTAGAGATTGTAGTTTTTTCAAATTTTACACCTGAAAACTGCAATAAGTGAAGTAGGATTCTGTCATTTTTTAGGCATATGAAAAGCAAAATTATTATCTTGATTAGTGATAAAATCACATATTACAAAAAGCTTTTAACAAGCTCTTATTACGAGGAAAACTCTCGTTATAACTACAGAGGACACACTGTTGCACATGACAAACACACACTGGCATTATTATTCTCCCTCTGTCATTGGTGTTTCTTTCATTCTTTCTCCCTAATGCCATCATGCAGTTGCACTCCTTCCTGCTCTCGACCTACTCCCGCTGAAGAACAGTGTCTCTTGCCTGTTATACTTGATCCTCTGAGCCTGCTCGTCTGAGATCTGGTATGCATTTGCAATCACCGAAGACGGAATCCCCCGTAGGGCGGAGGTCCGTCCACTGAGAGTGTTGATCATTGCGTTGTCATTGGTGTTGAACACCACCCACTCGGCACCTTGCTCGCCTGCCTGCTTCACCACCGCATAGTTCTGTGGTACCACGATTGCCTGCCCTTGAGTCACAATTCCGTCGAACACTGCTTGGCCTCTGTGGTCAACGATTTGCATTCTACAGTCGCCACGTATGATGTACATGATTCTGTTGGCATTCACACACCAATGTGGTGCCATGATTGCATTCTACATGTGGAGGGAAATTAGGTCGGTTAGTTTTTGGTTTTCTTTTTACAACAAATTAATTCAATATGGAGAAGTCTCGTGTTGTATTCTTATGCATCTTAAATTTGAAATTGTTTATGAAATACCCTGTGAAGAACTCCTCTAGCGACGCTGAGCTGGAGGAAGCTGAGAATGGGAAGGGTGAGGCTGTTAATGATGGATAATTGACCAGCGAGTGGGTTGTATACGTCTACACGTGCGGGATTGTTGATGTTCTCTTTGTTCTTTGCCGTGCATATAGTCTCCTCTATCCCATTTGCAGCTGTGCTGGGACGGGAGCCACCTATCCCTTTGGGCTGATAGCTGGGTTGATATCCTTGTCTTCCGGGCCATTCAGTACCAGGTTGATACTCTTCTCTTTCAGTTCTTCCTCCACCTCCCCTGATAGGAGGGCTGATGACGTGAAGTCCTCCCGGGATTTTGATAAATTGGCCTCTTTGTTCGTTTTCTCCTCGGAGCGTACTTGCTGTTTCATAATCTACCCCAAATACCTCAACCAATGTCTCAGCGTCGAACCCTCTGAAAATGTTTCTGTTATGGCCACGGGAGCCAGCCAAGGGAAATGTCTGCAAAACCACAGTATGATATATCAACCATGATAGTATATTTATACTATTTGACAGTTTTCACTTTTGAGATCTGTATGATTATTTTCAGTTTTTAAATTGCCTATTTCATTTTTGGTGCTTACCCTTGAGATTGTATCAAGTTGATTGGCCTTGTTGGTGGTATCTAGCAAAGCAAGAATGACTAAGTCTTCATCACCAGCATTGTATATCCAGTGAGCTGCTCCGGCTGGGATAGCGAGCACATCGCCTTGTTGATAGTGCTCAATCTTCTGGTGCTTGTCCAAGAAGATTTGGCGTTTATCCCCCTGTTGGGATTGCTGAGAGGACTCAAAAGTTTCAGGGCAACCCGAGATCACTATTCCATACATTCCCCTGCCTGCATCCGCCAAGAACCAACCCAATAAGATCAATTAGCAAATTCTAGTGTTTCCATTTGAGTATTATACAAGGATGGAAATGAAGTTAGTGTTCAGACTTCAGACCTTGAATAATATAAAGCAGTACTGGCGAATTGTGATAAAGAGGTTGCACTAGGCTTTTGGATTTGATAATGGCGCTGTGAAGGGCTACGCCTGCACATTGGAGTTCACTGTCGTAGTCATCCCATAACTCACTAACACCACCTTCAGCTTCGAGTCGGGAGGTGGGCTCTTGAGCAGTGATTCTGTTGATTTGGCATTCCTGTTGGCACGTACCATGTCCTTGACTAGTTTTTCGACTAGCCAAGGCGAAGCTCAAGAGCAGAAGAAAAGTGACAAGTGAAAGAGAGAGCTTATTATGCATGATTGAAGAGTGTTTGATGGAGTGTGTGATGAGAAGTGCCGAGGAGAAACATGGGGGTTTTATAGGGAGATTGGTGAGGTATGCAGCGGACACATGGAGATTGAAGCTGATGAGTTTGCATGGTTATGCACTCTTGAGGCTTACACATAAGTTTTTCAGCATCGATAGGTGTCTTAATACTTTTGTGAAACATCCAAAAACTTGCTTGTCTTTGTGATTGTGCATATCAAGGTATAATCATGTTCTCTCTTGTGTGATGCTATTTCTAAATTTTGTGTCTTAATTACTTCTGTGAAACATCCAAAAACTGGCTTGTCTTTGTGGTTGTGCATATCAAGGTATAATCATGTTCTCTCTTGTGTGATGCTATTTCTAAATTTTTAGAGTTTTAAACTTCTGGGCTGTTCTATTGGGGTTGTTTTACTTGACACTGTTCTTCTGTATTTACTGTTTCACAATCAGATTTTGCTTATGATGTTAGTACAATCTAGAATTTCTATTAGCCCACCATTGTCTTATTTGAATATAATAATGAGATTATCCGTGTAACAGAGAAAATAGCGTATTAACTGTGATACTTCACTTGATTTCCAGCTCACTCAGCTGATCTAAAATTTTAAGCTAAGGTGATGCTTGAGGAGGATAGAGAAATCGAATTTTATTTTTCTATCATTGAGTGGATTATGTTCATGTCTATGTGTTCTAAGTATGTGATAATACTGACGACTCAATCTTAAAAGAAAAGTTGATGCATTGACGACTCGATGTTAAATGTAATTGGGGAAGTGATGTTTAATCTTGTTTCTAATGTAGGTTCATATCTATGTACAATTATTAGAGTCAGTATGAAAATTCAGTGTTGACCTGTGTAGTGATTTGAACTTTTGATGGACTACAGAGTCTTACCCGGTGAAGAACTCCTCTGGAGCACTAAGCTGGAAGAAGAAGCTAAGAATTGGAAGACTGCGGCTATTAATTGTGTAGAATCTTCCGGGCCATGGGTTGTGAACGGGTGTGCGTGTGGGATTGTCTCTAAGTTCTTCCTGGCAGCCATATATCTGCTCCCTCAAAGGAGATCTGATAACCTGAAGTTCTCTATCCATTTTGATAAGGTGCTCTCTTTTATCATTTTATCGTTGGAGCTTTCTTGCTGTCTGCTGATCCACCCCAAATACCTAGTGCCTCAATGTCGAATCATTTGAAAACATTGCCATATTTGTGCAGGTTGCCTCTTTGCTCCTTGTTGCCCTTTTTGCTCTTGGTGTTGTTGCAATCCAGCCAAGCAGAATATGACTGCAATATCTGGGTATGGAATATCAACCACTCAGTAGTCAGTACAATCAGTAACTATGCATTGATTCTGTCCAAGCACGTAGTTTAAGTTCATATATATATTTGTTTGGTAGTATTATACATTTGTGTGCTTATAATAAACAGTTCTACTAAAATGTCAATATTTTGTATAGGAAAGTGTAAAAATTCAGATCAGGAATGAAATTGTAACTTGAGTGATAGTTTGCGTAGGAAGTGCAATAACTGAAATAGGATTCTGTAATTTTTTAGGTATATAAGCTTCAGAAAGCAAAATCGGATTACTGATAAAACCGCATATTATAAAAAGCTTTTAACAAGCTCTTATTACAAGGATCATTCTCCTTAGAACTACAGAGGATACATACACTGGCATTATTATTCTCTCTCAGCCATTGGTGTTTCTTTCATTATCTCTCCCTGATGGCTTCATGCAATTTCACTCCCTCTTCTTCTTGACCTACTCCCGCTGAAGAACAGTGTCTCTTGCCTGTTATTCTTGAGCCTCTGTGCCTGCTCGTTTGAGATCTGGTATGCGTTGGCAAGCACCGCAACTGGAATCCCCCTGAGTGCGGAAGTCCGTCCACTGAGAGTGCTGATCATTGCATTGGCATTGGTGTTGAACACAACCCACTCGACACCTTGCTCGCCTGCCTGCTTCACCACCGCAAAGTTCTGTGGTACCACGATTGCTTGCCCTTGAGTCACTTGGCTGTCGAACACTGCCCGTCCTTTGTGGTCAACGATTTGCATTCTACAGTCGCCACGTATGATATACAGGATTCTGTGTGCGTTCACGCACCAGTGTGGTGCCATGATTGCATTCTACATGTTGAGGAGAATTAGGTTTGTTTTTGTTTTTCTTTTAACAACAAATAAATTCAATAGGGATAATTGGAGAAATGGTTTGAGCTTCTATGCATGTTCCTGTTAGAGTAAACAAATTTGGGGGAGGAAATAATTCGATTTTCGAATAATTCTAGTGTTGAATTTTATGAATCTAAAACTTGAATTGTTTTTGAATTACCCTGTGAAGAACTCCTCTAGCGGCACTGAGCTGGAGGAAGCCGAGAATGGGAAGGGTGAGACTGTTACTGGTGGATAATTGACCAGCACGTGGGTTGTATATGTCTGCACGTGTGGGATTGTTGATGTTCTCCCTGTTCTTTGCTGTGCATATAGTCTCCTCTACCCCATTAGTAGCTGTGCTGGGTCCGGAGCCACCGGGCCCTTCAGGCTGATAGCCGGGTTGGTACCCTTGGCTGCCGGGCCATTCAGTGCCAGCTGGCTGATACTTTTCACTTTCAGTGCTTCCTCCACCCCTCCTAATAGGAGGGATGATGACGTGAAGTCCTCCCTGAATTGTGATATAATGACCTCTTCGGTCATTTTCTCCCCGGAGCTTACCTGCTATTTCTTGATCCACCTTAAATACCTCAGCCAATGTTTCAGTGTCGATTCCTCTGAAAATATTGCCGTTATGGGCACGTGATCCAGCCAGGGAGAATGTCTGCAATAACACAGTATGATATCAACCATGATAGTATATTTGACATTTTTCACTTTTGATAGTTGACATTCGTTGTTGGTGCTTAACTTTGGTATGTTATCAAGTTGATTGGCCTTATTGGTTCCATCTACCAAAACAATAATGACAGTGTCTTCATCACCAGCATTGTAAATCCAGTGAGCTGCTCCGCCTGGGATGGCGAGCACATCGCCCTGTTGATACTGTTCGATCTTCTGGTGCTGATCCAAGAACATTTGGCGTCTAACCCCTGGCTGGGATTGCTGAGAGGACTCAAAAGTTTCAGGACAGCCCGAGACCATAACTCCATACGTTCCCCATCCTGCATCGATCAAGAATCAATCCTAGAAGATAAGTTAGCAAATTCTAGTGTTACTAAATGAGTATTGCAAGGACGAAAATGAAGTTAGTGCTCATACCTTGAAGATAGTAAATCAGAACTGGCGCAGTGTGATAAAGAGGTTGCATTAAGCTTTTGGCTTTGATAGTATGACGTTGAAGGACTACACCTGCACACCTGAATTCACTGTTGAAGTAATCCCAGAACTCACTAACACCACCTTCGGGTTCGATTCGGGCGATGGGCTCTTGAGCAGTGATTCTGTTGATTTCGCACTCCTGTTTGCATGTACCAGCGCCCTGGCTAGTGTTTCGAGCAGCTAAGGTGAAGCTTAAGAGAAGAAGAAAAGTGTAAAGTGACATAGAGTGATTACTATTCATGATTGAAGATTGTTTGCTGGAGAAGTGGCGAGGAGAGAGTGTGGGATGTTATAGGGGCCAGGGGGATTTGTTAGGTATGCAATTGACACATGTGAGATTGATGTCATTAGTCTGCCATTTTGCAGCTTGCATGGCTATGCATGCCTTGAGACTTACACATAAGTTTTTAAGCATGGGCAAGTGTCTTAATACCTCATAGAAGCATACAAAAAACTGATTTGTCTTGTATTTGTGTTGAGGCATATTCTCTCCTGGTTCGCTATTTCTTGATTTTTACAGTTTTACTCTTCGATTTGTGCGTGTCATCCTTGCACAGGGCTATTCTAATCTTCCTTGTATACTCTTCTGTGTTTGTTGTATTGGGGTTGTTTTACTTGTTACTCTACTTCCATATTTACAATTTTACTACCATATTTTGATAGAAGAAGTTAGATTATCTATTAAGCTTCTTATTTTCTTAATTATTATACTCTTACTGGATGCAATAGTAAGATTTTCCCAAGTATGTGATGCTTTACTTGATTTATTGAATTTTTATCTTTAATTTCAATCATTAAGTGGATTAAGTTGATGTCTCCTCAAATTACTACTTTTAACTTGAACGGATGATGATGATTTAGAGCAAAATTCTCATCTTGGTTAGTAACAGAACCCCATAGTACAAAAGCTCATAACAAGCTCTTATTAGAAGCAAAACTCTCGTTTTAACTACAAAGGATACATACATAGCTGTGCATTACAAACACACGCACACTAGCATTATTATTATTATTGCTATTCTCTCCGCATTGGTGTTTCTCTCATTATTTCTGCATGATGACTTCATGCAAATGCACTCCCTTCTTCTCTTGACCTCACATCTACTCTTCCCTGCCTCCAGATCTAGTCCCGGTGAAGAACAGTGTCTCCTGCCTGTTATACTTGAGCCTCTGTGCCTGCTCGTTAGAGATTTGGTAAGAGTTTGCAAGCACTGAAGCTGGAATCCCTCTTAGGGCAGATGTCCGTCCGCTGAGAGTGTTGAGCATTGCGTTGTCATTGGTGTTGAAAGCAATCCACTCGACACCTTGCTCGCCTGCCTGCTTCACCACCGCATAGTTCTGGGGTACCACAATTACCTGCCCTTGAGTCACCTGTCCATCGAACACTGCCTGGCCTCTGTGGTCAACGATTTGCACTCTACAGTCGCCGCGTAGGATGTACATGACTCTGTGTGCGTTTACACACCAGTGTGGTGCCATGATTGCGTTCTGGATGAAAATTTGGTTAGTTTTTGCTTTTCTTTTACTAACAAATTAATTCAATATGGAGAATTATTGAGGAAGAAATTAATAATCCAATATGTTAAATCTGAGTGTTGAATTGTTATGTATCTAAAACTTGAAATTGTTTATGAATTACCTTGTGAAGAACTCCTCTAGCGGCGCTGAGCTGGAGGAAGCTGAGAATGGGAAGGGTGAGGCTGTTACTGGTAGATAATTGACCAGCGCGTGGGTTGTAGATGTCTGCACGTGCTGGATTGTTGAGGTTCTCCCTGTTCTTTGCTGTGCATATAGTCTCTTCTATTCCATTAGCAGCTCCGCTGGGTCCGGAGCCACCAGGCCTTTCGGGCTGGTAGCTGGGTTGGTACCCTTTGCTGCCGGGCCAGTCACTGCCAGGCTGATACTCTTCTTGTTCGGTGCTTCCTCCACCCCGTCTAATAGGAGGGCTGATGACTTGGAGTCCTCCCTGGATTGTTATGAAGTGGCCTCTTTTGTCATTTTCTCCTCGGAGCTTATTTGCTGTTTCCTGATCCACCCCAAATACCTCAACCAATGTCTCAATGTCGAATCCTCTGAAAACATTGCCGTTCTGTCCATTGGATCCAGCTAGGAAGAATCCCTGCAATACCATAGTAAGAAATATCAGCCATAAAAAATACTTACTATGATTCTGTTTGTAATTTAAACTGCCTGTTTTGTTTTTGTTTTTGGTGCTTACCCTTGGTATGGTATCAAGTTGATTGGTCTGGCTGGTGACATCTACAAAAACAAGTGCGACAGTTTCTTCATCACCCGCATTGTAAGCCCAGTGAGCTGCTCCGGCAGGGATAGCGATAATGTCGCCCTGTCGATAGTGTCCGATCTTCTGGTGCTTGTCCAAGAACATTTGGCGCCTATCACCCGGTTGGGTTTGCTGAGAGGACTCGAAAGTTTCAGGGCAACCTGAGATCGTAACTCCATACATTCCGCTGCCTGCATACATCAAGAATCAATCCAAGAAGATAAGTTAGCAAATTCTAGTGTTTATTATTTGTGTACTATACAAGTACGGAAATGAAGTTAGTGTCCAGACCTTTTTTAAAGTAAATCAGAATTGGCGCATTGTGATACATAGGTTGCAGTAGGGTTCTGGGTTGGAAAGTGTGGCGGTAAAGGGCTACACCTGCACATTGGAATTCATTTTTGTTGTAATCCCAAACCTCAGTAAGGCCACCTTCGGCTTCGATTCGTGATGAGGGCTCTCTAGCGCTGATTCTGTTGATTTGGCACTCCTGTTGGCACGTTTGTGCCCCGCCTTGGCTAGCTGTTCGACTAGCCAAGGCTAAGCTCAAGATCAGAAGGAATGTGACAAGTGAAAGAGAGAGCTTAGTATGCATGATTGAAGAGTGTTTTGGTTGGCTATGTGATGGGAAGTGGCGATGAGAAAGCGTGGGGTTATATAGGGGGATTGGTGAGGCATGCACTTGACACATATGTGAGTTTGAAGCTGATGAGTTTTGCCATTTTGCAGTTTGCATGGCTATGCAGCTCTTGAGGCTTACACATAAGTTTTTCTGCATTGATAGGTGTCTTAATACTTCTGAAAAACATACAAATAACTGGTTTGTCTTTTTTTTTTTTTTTTTGTTTAAATATATCTTCTAGTGTGTTGCTATGTCTTGATTTTTACAGTTTTACTCTTCTGAAGTCGTTTTACTTGATACTCTCTTCATCTGTATTTTCACTTTTACTATCAGATTTTACTTATGATGATGGTACAATTTGGGATTTGTAGTAACTTGTTATTATATTGTCGTATTCAACAAAATCAACAAGAACTGAAAATGAGGCACATTTGTTTCTGATACTGTTGATTAAATGTCCAAAAGGCTTACTTCCATATTTCTAGTCCTTTTGATATCTGCATGCTTGCACATTTGGTGCTGAATTATATATATGTGCGTCGGTTGTTGAAGAAAGCTTTGAATATCTTGATGCACCTGTAGAAAGAATTGACTGGGGCTCATATTCCTCTAGTAGAACCAACAACAACTTGTGCATGTTTATTGTGTCAAAAGGAAGCTTTTTATAAGTCAAAAACCCCAACAAGAACTCCAATAATCTTTCTTTCCCCGTGTACTTAGTAGTACCAGGCACTATTAAGATTCACTGTACTGATTTAATGCATGCAATTCATTCATTTTCCCTTATGCTAATTGTGACTTGACTTGTGTGTGATTTGCATCTGGCTATACTTGTTTGAATTCTTAGTAGCTTGAGTGAATCAGGTATCATGCTCGGATCTTCCCCAAGAATTCTGGAAAAGGGATGAAAGTGAAGGATTTCGGGGAAATGATTTTGTTTCTTGGGTGAAGGTATACGTTCTCTGCATCTGCCAAGGATGTTTTTGGCAAAACTAGTACTGCTACTTGCTGCAAGGTAAACTGTATTATTCCCCTATTAAGGATTTTGATAGTCTGCCTGATTATTCGAAGATTTTTTGGCCGCCTCCTGACTGAGCATACTCAGCCGCAAACAATTGAGCAAGTGTGCACAAAGAAAGAAACAAGAAAGATATCAGAAACAAGAAAGATGATAACCCAGGGAATTTGGAACCATGGCCTTTAATATTGCTAGCAAGAAATTGGTAAATTCTGGACTTAATCAACTGTTGTTTTCCTTTTTTAATCGTCTGTGAACTTTTGTTAGGTCTTCAGTGCTAGGCGTCTCAGATTCTTGTCTACTGTTCTTTTCCTTTTCAACATGTACAACACCGAATTCTATTTCCAGAAAGGTCAATTATGAACACTTAGTTTATGATTTGGAGCAAAATTATTATCTTGATTAGTGATAAAACCTCATAAAAAAGCTCTTATTACAACGAAAACTCTTATTTATACTACAGAAGATACAGACACTGCCGGAAAATAACATATTTGGTCCAAAGTTTCATGAACACTGCTGCATTATTATTATTCTCTCTCTGCATTGGTGTTCCTTTCATTTTTTATCCCTGATGGCTTTATGCAGATGCACTCCCTTCTTCTCTTGACCTCACATCTACTCTTCCCTGCCTTCCAGATCTACTCCCGGTGAAGAACAGTGTCTCCTGCCTGTTATACTTGAGCCTCTGCGCCTGCTCATTAGAGATCTGGTATGCATTGGCGAGCACCGAAGCTGGAATCCCTCTTAGGGCGGAGGTCCGTCCACTCAGAGTGTTGAGCATTGCATTGCCATTGGTGTTGAATGACACCCACTCGACACCTTGCTCGCCTGCCTGCTTCACTACCGCATAATTCTGTGGTACCACGATTACTTGACCTTGAGTCACCTGTCCGTTGAACACAGCCTGGCCTCTGTGGTCAACGATTTGCATTCTACAGTCTCCGCGTATGATGTACATGACTCTGTGTGCGTTTACGCACCAATGTGGTGCCATCATGGCATTCTACACGTGGATGAAAATTTGGTTAGTTTTTTCTTTTGTTTTTACAAATAAATTCAGGAAAGAATTATTCGATTTGTGAAATGTGAATGAATTACCCTGTGAAGAATTCCTCTAGCGGCGCTGAGCTGGAGGAAGCCAAGAATGGGAAGGGTGAGGCTGTTACTGGTGGATAATTGACCAGCGTTTGGGTTGTAGATGTCTGCACGTGTGGGATTGTTGAGGTTCTCCCTGTTCTTTGCTGTGCATATAGTCTCCTCTATCCCATTACCAGCTGGTCCGGAGCCACCTGGCCTTTCGGGTTGATAGCTGGGTTGGTCCCCTTGGCTACCAGGCCATTTGGGTTGATAGCCGGGTCTGTCCCCTTGGCTACCAGGCTGATACTCTTGTTCTTCTGTGCTTCCTCCACCACGCCTAACAGGTGGGCTGATGACTTGGAGTCCTCCCTGGATCTTGATGAAGGGGCCTCTTTGGTCATTCTCTCCTCGGAGCTTACTTGCTGTTTCGTGATCCACTCCAAATACCTCAACCAATGTCTCAATGTCGATTCCTCTGAGAACATTGCCGGTCTGGCCACGTGATCCAGCCAAGCGGAATGTCTGCAACACCACAGTATGCATAATATATCAACCATGATAGTCTATTTGACTGTTTTCACTTTTCATAAAAAGACTTGTTTTCTATTTGTAAATTGTCTTTTTTAATATATCAACCATGATAGTCTATTTGACTGTTTTCACTTTTCATAAAAAGACTTGTTTTCTATTTGTAAATTGTCTTTTTTAATATATCAACCATGATAGTCTATTTGACTGTTTTCACTTTTCATAAAAAGACTTGTTTTCTATTTGTAAATTGTCTTTTTTTAGATGCTGGGGGGTAAACACTATGACAATCTCTAATAATAGAGGGTGTGGACCCCATGTGTGAACCCACCACCTGTATTAGAGGGTGTTGCAGTGGTTACTCACGTAGCATGTAATAAACGAATTGATTGCCTATTTCTTTGTAGGTGCTTACCCTTGGGGTTGGATCAAGTTGATTGCCCTGGTTGGTGCTGTCTCTCAAAACAACATAGACAACTTCTTCATCACCAGAGTTGTAAACCCAGTGAGCGGCTCCGGCAGGGATAGCGATAATGTCGCCCTGTCGGAAGTGTTCGATCTTCTGGTGCTTGTCCAAGAACATTTGGCCTCTATCGCCTGGTTGTGTTTGCTGAGAGGACTCATAAGTCTCAGGGCAACCCGAAATCATAACACTGTACATTCCCCAGCCTGCATGCATCAAGAATCAATCCAAGAAGATCAGTGAGCAAATTCAACAGAAAAAGTCTCTTGAATTTTAACATTATATATGCAAGGATGTAAATGAAGTTACGCGTTCAGACCTTTTTCAATATAGATCACAATTGGTGCACTGTGATAGAGAGGTTGCACTAGGCTCTTGGGTTGGAGAGTGGTGCGGTAAAGGGCTACACCTGCACATTGGAACTGATTGTTTCTGTAATCCCAGAACTCATTAACGCCACCTTCAGCTTGGAGTCGGGAGGTGGGCTCTTGAGGAGTGATTCTGTTGATTTGACACTCCTGTTGGCATGAACCTGCACCGCCTTGGCTAGCTGTTCGACTAGCCAAGGCGAAGCTGAAGAGCACAAGGAAAGTGACAAGTGAAAGAGAGAGCTTATTATCCATGACCGAAGAGTGTTTAATTGGCTATGTGATGAGAAGTGGCGATGAGAAAGCGTGGTGTTATATAGGGGGATTGGTGATCCATGAACTTGACACATATGAATTTGAAGCTGATGAGTTTTGCCATTTTGCAGTTTGCATGGCTATGCAGCTCTTTGAGGCTTACACATAAGTTTTTCAGCATGGGCAGGTGTCTTCATACTTCTGAGAACTTACAAATAACTGGTTTGTCTTTTACTCACTAAACTAAACTGGTTTGTCTTTTATGTTGGTGTTTGAGGTATATTCTCGTGATGCTTTTTCTTGATTTTTTCAAGTTTTACTCTTCTGGTTGTTATACTTGGATACTCTTCTTCTATATTTTCACTTTTACTATCAGATTTTGCTTATGATGTTAGTACAATTCTGGAACTTGTAGTTAACCTGCTTTTGTCTTGCTCTTATTTAAATCTAACAGTAAGGGTAGAGAATATGGCCTTTATTAACCGTGATGCTTACCTAATCTCCAGTTTTTTTTTTTATCAGCAAATTTAATTTTTTTAGCTAAGGCTAAGGTGATTCTGGGGAGGGATAGAATATGGCCTTTTCACTTTGATGACACTAACAACTCAATGCAATGGTAAAAGAAAAAAAGTTGATGTTACTGACGACTCAGTGTTGAAACGAAATTGGAAAATTGGAAGCTAATTTAGTTTATTTTAACTAGGTCACTGCTAAATCTAGTAATGGAGTGATGAAAAACAGAGAGGTATTATTGGTATCTATCTTCTATTGAACAAATTCAGCAAGAACTGATAATGAGGCACATTTGTTTCTGATACTCGGGGTACAATGTAATGGCTCCTCAGATTACTTCTCTAGCTCAAAGAGGATTTGCAGAACCGAAAACCCGCAATCCTTGGAGCATACTAACCCGAAAGGACATATCGTTCGCGCATACCTTTTCTTTTTTGTGTTATCAAGTATGTATTCTAGTATACCATACCCGTATTGCATGCATGCTTCAATACCAGTGGATTCTACACATACACCCATGTTCAAAACATGGAAAACAACTAACAAGAGTAATTTCTAGTCGTTGCATTCAAGGTCCAAATTAGGCCACTTCCATATTTTTAGTCCTTTGATATCTTCTTTCTTGTGTGTGGCTATTGGGTTCCACATGAGGCTTATTTGGCTCGTTGCTGCTTGTTGTAGAGCTATCAGCCACTTCGGTTTTGATTGATTTAAAGCCCAACAACACTTCAAAATGTATTTTAGTCAGATTCTTCTCGAATTATAATTAATACTTCTCTCTTTTCTTTTCCAAGAATTGGCTCATGCATGCATGTAAATATACTTGAGATTTTCTATGTGACCTATGAATATGATCAGTCACTGACTCATTGAATGCAAATTCATTCTCCCATGCTTAAATTGTGAGTGTTGTGCACCTATAGAAGTAGAGTAGAGCTGTTCATATTACTTACCTGTAACTGAATGTCATCTCTGTTACTAGTTACTACACTACTATAACTCAATTTTTCTTAGTTAGGGAAGGAATACACTGCTTGGCCTTCTCGTTTTATTGATGAGTTACGTAAAAAAAGTTGCAGTATTGAAGGAAATGGACAATATTTTTGTTTTACTATTGTCAAATGTGACTACATATTTGTTGTAAAAAATCTGGTAATGAAACATGGAGGTTCAGTAAGGATTGTCATGCTGGCTTTGATGATGTGATTGTTATTGGGGGGGGGGGGGGGGGGAAGTTTATTTGGTTGACAATAAGGGGAGGCTAGCAAGAGTGAATCACATCTGGACTCTAGAATTTATTGTAGATAGTACGATCTATGGTTGGGGTAAGAAGTATATTGTGGAGTGCGATGGAAATTTGGTGCTGGTTGAATATGGGCATTTTGATGTCACAGGTATCTGGGGAAAATTGCACTTTTCGTCCTCTAAGTCCTAGTCCTCCGTATATTTGGTCCTGTTTTTCCTACACTTACAAATACAGTCCTCTTTTTCCATTTCCTTCAAATTTGCTGAGCTGTCCAGTGAAGTGGCTATGATGAAGCTGAAACAGAGCTTTGGTGAAGCTGTAATAGAGCTCTGCACATGGGATACTGTATTTATGTTTCTAGGTATATGCAATTCCATGTAAGATTATAGAAGTGGGACCATGAATTGAACCTTGGTTTCAGTAATCGTTTCGGATTTATAATTTAATGAGACGTCTCGAGATGTATTGGAATATTTTCAAAAATGTTTAGGAAATACATAAAACAATACTAAAATAGAACCCTTATGATTTGTAAATTTTAAGCTAGCCTAGTTACCAGAACAAAGCAGAAGGTTAACTTCTCAATGTCATCAAAGTTAATGCATAACCATCTAGCTACTCCAATAAGAAAGAATAAACTGCAGAAGCGCCCATATGTGTTAAGTTAAGAAAACAAAAAAGAATATTGATAAAGAAAGAACATAAGGAGAAAATGAAATAAAGAAAGTCTCCTTCTTCAACCTAATCTTCTTGAAAGTTCCCCCATTGAAGCCTGTTTTTATGAGCTTCATCAAGCTCTATAAAACAGAGCTCAATCAAGCTCATTTACAGAGCTTAATTAACCTTTGTTTATGAGCTTGGTCAAGCTCCATAAACAGAGCACAATCAAGCTCATTTACAAAGCTTAATTAAGCTCTATAAATGAGCATAGTTATGCTTTGTTTATGTGCTTCTCCCACCCAAAACAAGGCTTCCATGTGTGTATGATGTTTTGGAGAAAATTTGGCGTGATTTGGCAACCATTTTTATGACTGGACGGCGAACTAACGCTGTATACGGCGACTTAAGGCGTTTATATGGCGAATTATACGAGTTCGAGGACTGAATTCGCAAAATTCATCTGGAGGGGGACCAAACCCGAGTAGGACCGAGACATAGGGGACCAAAATTGTAACTTTCCCCAGGTATCTGTGAACGGTTTCAAGTGTTTAAGCTAGATGAGAATTCTGGAAAATGGATGAAAGTGAATGATTTGGGGGATATGATTTTGTTCATCGGGGAAAAGTTTTCGTTCTCTGCATTTGCCAAGGATGTTTTTGGTGAAACTAGTACTACAACCTGCAAAGGAAACTGTATCATTTTCTGGAATGGAAAGTTTGGTTGTTGTCGGGTATCTGATCTGGAATCTCGTATAGTTAAGGATTTGGATGCTCTGTCTGATTATTTGAATTATTCGAAGATGTTTTGGCCGCCTCCTCACTGGGCTCACTCAGCTGCAAACAATTGAACTTTGGAAATTGGTGTTTATTGCTAGCAAGACATTGCTAATTTCAGTCCTCTATCAACATGGCTTTCTTCTTTAATGTTCTGTGAACTTTTATTAGTCTTTAGTGCTAGTCCTCTCGGATTCTTGGCTACTGTTCTTATTCTATTCAACAAGTACTGTAAACGGAAGTCTATTTCCAGAAATGTCAATTAGGAACCTTCATTTCCAATAAATCTGTCTTCTCTATTTTATTTATAGGACAGTTTTACTTCTCTAACATGTTCATATCAAATCATCCTACAACGTACCCACAAGCAATGAAATATTCAAATTGATCATTAATTCACTCGTACAGATATTCATGGAAAAGAAAATAGCAATTTAACTCAGTAATATAGGAAGTTACAGAAGATTTGCAAAACCCAAAGGCTGATGATTTGGAGCAAAATTATTATTTTGATTAGTGATAAAACCGCATACAAAAGCTCTTATTTGAATGAAACTCTCGTTTTAACGACAGAAGATACAATCAGTGCGGGAAACTGACATATTTGGTGCGAAAGTTCCATGGACATTGCTGCACATTATTATTATTATTATTATTATTATTATTATTATTATTATTATTATTATTATTATTATTATTATTATTATTATTATTATTATTTATTATTATTATTATTATTATTATTATTATTATTATTTATTATTATTATTATTATTATTATTATTATTATTATTATTATTATTATTTTAAAATCTGTTTGCAAAATATACATTTTACAACAGTTACTATTAGCATTTATAATACTAATAGTATTAGTCGTTTACTAGTTGGATTCGTATTATAAATCTTACTGTTCCATGGCAGCTCCCACCGGAGTCTTTAGGAAGAAGATGACTTATTTAAAAAAAAAAAAAAAACACCTTGGGACTTATTTTTTAATATTAATCTTGTTGGGATTGATTTGCAATAAATTTTTGGACCCATTTGAAAATTTTAGAAGTTTTAGTGTCAATTTTATAAAATAGAAAATGTTGGGGGTCAATGTATAATAAACATAAATTAATATTGTTTGGTCAATGTAAACTTTTGAAGTTTGACCAGGGACAAAAATGTATTTTCCACACTTTAATTCGCTAAAATTCAAATTTGTGGACCTGGATGTAATTAAAACTATTTAATGGGTGTTAGAGTGTAATAGAAAATACGATGTTCACTTACATGTAATTTCGTAATTTAACAAGGGGTCTAGAAGTAATGGACCTATAGTTCATTATAGTTTTGTTTTGACATTCATTAGTAGCTCTTTAGTAGTAGTTTAGCAGGTACTAATTTCAATGCATGTCATAATTCATTCATTTTTTCCATATGCTGCTGCTAATTGTGTGACTTGTGATCGACTATTAAATACTGTTTGTTTCTTACTAGCGCAAGTGAATCTGCAGGTATCATGGGTCTGAACTTCCCCAAGAACTCCTATACTTGATTTCACTATTCCAGACCAATTCCATTGATATCATCCGTTTCCGCTCAGTCTGCACCACCTGGCGCTGTGCTGCCAATCTGATTGTGTCTCTTCCAGGAGGACCCATTAGCCCTATACTTGGTAAGTCTTTTAATATCGCCAAACGCACAATCTCCGCTCTCCAATTGACTGTTGATAACAATAACAATAATCCCTCCTCATGGATTGTCAAATTTGGACTAAACAAAGGAAGAATTGAAGAAACAAGTTTTTAATTAAACCTCCCAGACTTTTGTAAATGGATTAGCTAATTATAGTTTTGTTGTAGCGATTCATTAGTTGAATGCAAATGTCATAATTCTGACTTGTGATCGATCGAGTGATATCTTAATCCTCAGAACTTTTACAAACAAAATCATAAAATATTAAAATGATTCAATGAAAAATTGATTGATTAATTAAATTAAAGCCCAACATTTCAATCAAAATGTATTTAATCAGTAAGAATAAAATAATTAATGAATATTTCTTTTCTCAGGCATGCATGTCGAATGTATGTGCCTACTAGAATCGGAGCACCGCGCTAAGCACGATGCCCATGTTAGAGAAATGTTGATGGTTGAGCTGCATATTCTGAATTAGTGATCACCTGATCGTCTGGTGTGTAATTCAACGAGAGTTATTGAACATGAGCTGGCAATTAGTCTCTAATCGAAACCGTTTACGTTAGACACAGTTGCTAATACAGGTAACTTCAGGGATAGAACATTTATACAAAACACCAAAGAGCAGGTACACAATAGAATCCATCTTCAATAATATCAACCTGTGCGTATAATGTGTGTGAAAAAATCAATATATGTAAATTAAATAAACAGACTTGGACACTACCTACACCAGAAAAAGGAATAAAGTCAACCCACAAAATCAATGATTCTATTTTCAACTAAACACCAGGAGTAGTGCGTATTTACAAGGTACAATAGGTACTGTTAATCCAACATAATCTTTTTTTTTTCCCACCTAGAAATAATATGTGAACAATTCAAACTGAAAGATTCACCCCGAGGGGATAAACGTATGTTAGTTCCACCCAAGAGTTGACAAAAGCTTGAACAAAATCTTTTTTCACCTAGAAGTAACATGTGATTTTCTCCGATATCAAACATCAAATTGAAAGATTAATTCGGAGGGAATTAACGAATGTTAGTTCCAACCAGGAGTTGACAAAATCTTGAACCAACTGCTTCCTCTCCACTATAAGTGCACATCAACCCCTGCCATCCTCTGCCGCAAACAGGGCAGCTTGGCGAAGGCAACAAACACAGAAATTCAAGGCATTCCTAGTTTCAGGATTGCGGTTTGCTGCCATGCAATAGCACCAAGACAATCTTTGTCACACATCACCTCTTCCCGTAGTTTTGTCACCTAATAGTAGAGCAGAGGCTCAAATCACATGTAGCGGGAGCCATTTTACACAGATAGTTCATTTTTAACCTCATTTACCTTCACAGATCTTTTTCACATACTTTCCCCTCATTTATCTTTATAAAACTGTTTTATATAGACATTTTCCTGATTTACCTTTACAAAACTTTTTAAATAGACATTCTTCATGAAGTAGATGCTAGGTTCTACACATTTTAATCAGCAAGGAAAGTGCGAGGAAGTAAGTAGACATATAATGTTACATAATGCTTAACTGGTTAATTCATAAATTAATTAACAGAGTTATAACTACATTAATAATTGCTGGTGCTCAATGTTGTGACTTGTGAGGCATATATATTATGTCTATTGCTACATCATACCAAAGAAGAAGGTGTTGTAGAAAGAAGAAGGTGTTGTAGTTTAACAACCCAACTGGAAAGAGATAATTCCAAGTTCAACTCACTTTCTTCAACAACTTTCATAATTAATGATGTTAAAATAGAGTCTTATTAACCTCGTTCCTCCATTTTTAATAGATTCACACATTGCTTACATGAAACTGAATGAATCATACACTGCTACAACATTAAAAGTAATTCTACACGTAGAAAACATTGGTGCTTGCAAACCAAATGGCACCATGTACAGAGTACTACAAAATATTTTTTTTTAATAATTGAACCATTACAATTTCACAAGCAGCATTACAAAGCTAGGAATAAATTATAAATAATCCCGCACTTGGCGAGAATTGAACCTATGACCTCTAGTGTCATGACACCTTAGTTCAATTCCTATATGTTGTTTCTTATAAAATCTATGTGGACATTAAGGCATGCTCAAAATTTATGAAGATATTCGCTGAAAAGGAAGACAAAAATTTGTATGCAATTGAAAAAAGGAACAAGTGAAGAGAAGTTATTTAAACAAGCCAAGTAAATCGAAAATAACATAGGTCAACTGAGATTTTCGGAAGAAGCTACTAAAAATGAAAATTTTACATACCTGAAGATGAAGATAAAGGGGATGATGGTGATGTGAGCAAGAAAACACCGGTTCTTCATAAAACCTCAATCTAAAATTACATCAAGCCTAGAGAATTAAACGCAAACATACCGAATAGCATTACATCCAAAAATTAGGAAAACTTAAAGTGCTTAGTATTTACCAGGTATGCATGGTTTCAATCATTATTTGAAGGACGGTCGATCGAACAAAATGACACCGGGAGGAAATAGGCGCAGGGCGCTTGGTTTTTTTGATAAATTATACAAATCCAATTAACCATGGTGTGGAATTTGTTGATTTCAGAAAGGCATAAACAGTTAACCCTGGCGAAGAATTGCCGAGAGAATGAAGAGTGATAAACTGATAACGATCGAATTCAATTGCCATGGTTTTCTATCAAGTTTTGAAGAGATGCATAGCTTCCGGAATGGACAAAACGAGGTAGGAAACGGCGTTTCTGCAGTAGCGGAGCGAACGGGTATCTATGATCTGTTGAACCGGTGTCCATAATGAACCGGTCGGGAAAAGTTAATTAATCGAACCGGACTACCACCAACAAAACGATCCCTAATAGCTTTAGACTTATAATTAAATCGAACCAGACTACCAAAAAAGTAAGAATCGAACCGGACTACCACAAAAACTCTCTATTATTATTATTATTATTATTATGATGTTCAAAAAATAATTATTTAATTTAATTAATATATATCATCAGTCACTCACTGACTCTTTTCTTTTCCCATACTATATGCTTAATTAATTGCTACTACGAGTAGTATTTTGCACCTATAAAAGTATAGAAGAGCTGTTCATATTACTACTACCTGTTACTACTATATAGTAATTAAATTAACTTTTCTTGGTTGCTCCAATCAGTCTGGTAGTGATGGCGAATTGGTCTGATCTTCCCCAAGAACTTCTATACTTGATTTCACTACTCCTAACCACTTCATTTGACACCCTCCGTTTTCGCTCTGTCTGCTCCAACTGGCGTGCTGCAGTTCCATCTCCACCCTGCCCTATCTCCGGCAACCATCTGGCCGTGCATTTTCCAAAATCTCTTAGCCGTCGTGCTGATTCTGATGGTGAGTATCTTATCCTCAACAAATGCACAATCTATGCTCTTCAATCGCCTTCTGATAATTATAATGAGTCATGGATTATCAAATTTGGAATATATAGATTTTCTCACCCTATATATCTTTACAAACCCCTTACCCTCGGTTGGGTTGAAACATTGCCTCAAACTTTCCCCAGGCCTTTCAGTTTCTTGAATCTGAGGGTTAGAGAATTAGGGGAAGTGTACGCATTTTGGTATCATCCTCATTATCCTGATGATTACATGACTAAAGTTGCGGTACTCAAGGTATTGGGCAATACCTTTGTCATGCTGTTGACAAAAGAATCCACATATGTCTTGTCCAAATCTGGTAACGAAGAATGGAGGGATGCTAAATTTCCATTTCTGGTGGCCACAGCATTTGATAATGAGGAATGGAGGGCCATGGTGATGAGTTCTAGAGTTTTCGATGACGTGATTGTTATGGGAGACAAATTTTATGTGGTTGGCCATCAGGGGGGTTGGCTAGCAAGAGTGAATCCTATCGACTTGAGTGTGGAAATTATAGTCGATACTCCAATCCGTTTACGGGGTAACTTGTTTCTTGTGGAGTGTGAAGGATATTTGTTGTTGGTTAGACACTATTATTATGAACAAACTGGATCTATTTGGTGTCCTGATGAAGTGGCATGTACGTGTGAAGAGATTCAAGTGTTTAAGCTGAATGAGAATTCCGGAACATGGATGAAAGTGAATGATGTGGGGGATATGATTTTGTTCATCGGGGAAAAGTTTTCGTTCTCTGCATCTGCCAAGGATGTTTTCGGTGAAACTACTTGCTGCAAGGGAAACTCTATTATTTTTTGGAATGAAGAATTAAATTGTGCTGGAGTATTCAATCTGGAAACTGAAAGTATTAAGGATTTGGATAGGCTGCCTGATTATTCCAAGTTGTTTTGGCCTCCTCCTAACTGGGCTTACTCACCTGCAAACAATTGAACTATTATATATGCACAACAAAGAAAGAAACAGGATTAATGAATCCGGAAACAATTGCAACCATGGCGCTTATTGCTAGCACGACATTGGAAATTTCAGGCCTTCATCAACATGTTTTTCTTCTTTAATCGACTGTGAAATTTATGGCCATAGTTCGTCTTTTTTTTTTTTTTCCTTAAATTTTATTTTTGCAGTTTTCCTCTTCTCGGTTGTTTTACTTGATGATCTTCTGTATATTCGCTTTTTTGCTTTTACTATCAGATTTTGCTTATGATGTTGGTACAATTCTGGAATTTGTAATAATCTGCTATTGTCTTACGATACTCTTATTGGAGAATATGGCCTTTATTAACTACAGTATGATTCTTTACCTGATTTCCAGTTTTTCTTATCAGCAGAATTCAAATTGTTAGCTAAAGTTAAGGTGATTCTTAGGAAGGAATAGAGTATTTGATGACACTGATGACTCGGTGTTGAAACTATTGTCGATAGACCAACAACTCTTTGTCTTTTCTTAAGAAGATCAAAAGAATCAGTCTTCAAGAATTTGTTTCTTTGATCTCTAATTATAGGACACTTTTACTTCAAATTACATTCACCGAAAAACATGCACTTCTCTTAATGCTCATAGTCGGAACTTCTTTACAGAGAAAGTCACAAAATGATTCAGTAAAAATTGATTAATTAAAGCCCAACAATAGTGCAAAATTAATGTATTCACTATTCAGTAAGAATAATAATGAATATCTCTTTGTTTTCCCCGAATTGGTTCTTGCGTGCATTCTGGATCATCAGTCTTGGTCACTTTGTTGATGTGATTCTTGTGGGTAGTAGTCCGAACGTGGGTTTGAAATGGATGTTTCTTGTCAAGTGTGAAGAAAATTTAGGCTCGATGCGAATGCTGGTAAATGGGTGGAGGTGTGTGATTTGAGGGAAATAATTTTGTTTGTGGGGTAAATGTGTATATTCAAACTGATCCTTCCATTATATTTTGGCCTCCTCCTGCTTGGGCTTATATCACTTGAATTTGATGATTAATTGCTAGTTGTTGGTCTTTCATACACATTGCTTTTTCGACATGTCTTTCTTCTTTATAAGTATCTCAGTGACTCAGATGTTTGATTAATGGTCCATAAGTCATCTCCGATTGTTTGCTTCTGTTCGTTTTCAATTCAACATTCAACGAGTACTGTACTACATGTACCACAAAATCTGCAGGAACGCACACAATCAGGGATATACGTGAAATGCAGACTCATGCACTGTTTCCATTTGCTTCCTTCAGATTCTATGTTTTCCTGATAATTGTTTAACTCATGACCATTGATTCAAATTCAATCTATAATGCCGAACTCTTGAAATTGTTCATAATTTTTAGTTGTGAGTTTGATGTGACTGAAAAATGTAAGAATCCCTTATGCCCTTAATTTGTTTGTTTGTTAGGCTACTAGATGAATTGAGTAGGTGCTATCTCTACTCCATTGTACCCGCAAGGCAAGAGGCCAATACTAGTTTATCAACGATCAGTTTTTTTACATTCTTCTTCTTCTCTTATAATATGGTTGGTTTTAGTACTTTATATGGTCTCAATTTTTCCGTTCTCATCATACATTATTAGTATTTCATTCAATTCAATGCATTAAAAGAATTTTGATGTATAATTTTTTATTTTTTTATTTTTTTTGGCTCACATTCTTCTTCGTAGATAATATCTTAGTTTTGAATATCATATGCATGTTAGATATTTTAATCATTGTGGTGACTGTCTGGCGCTCTGCTTCATAAAATGCACTTGCCTAAGTGGTCTTCGGAGTTCCTAAATTAGATCGGAGAAGATAAACCAACAGAAGGATCAACACAGAGTTGTCCAAGTTGTAAAGTAATATGATTCCACTATTAGTATTTTTTGCAAATTTACCAATATTGTTTTTGTGAATGAGATTATACACCCAGCGCCAGCAGTGAGGTTTCGTAAAAATAAAAATCAACATAATGCAACCTTAATGAATTCTGGACATCAGGTTGGTTGAGGTGCAGTGCTCCATGATCGTAACGGGCTTATTCTTGTATGGCAACATGATATGGTTGTCGCTCTTTCTATGACTCCAGAGTCGGCTTGGAATGCATGGACTCCACGAATCATGAGAAGGTTATTTAGATTTTAGATGCTCTGCAAACGTATGTTGAATTAGTAAGACTTGGATTTCATATTTATTCTGTGAAGAAAATTAATTAAAATAGACTTAGCCTCAACTGACAATATATCCTCGAGTTTATACCTATCCAGTGATATCAATTACCTTATTGAGACAAGCTAACATCCCAAATAAATGTACATTCCATGCTTGTTACCTCATCGACACAAGAGTAAATGTTTGGTCTGATTTCGACGTCAATGACACAACAAAGCCCATGAAGCTTCAATCACTATCCGAAACTTTCGGACTTGACGCTCAGATATTACAAGTTTATTAGCATTTTAACCGTAAACAAATTAAATGAACATTTAGAAAGCATATATTAAAATTGGGTACTAATTATTAAACACCGTTACACATATCATTATCATATTAACATTAAAATATTACTTAAATAACAATTACAGTAATAAACAACAACAGGGTCAGGGAGAGCGCTTCATACACATAAGGTGATGTTATTTCTAATAAAAGTATAAGAATTATATTTTTTAATATAATTTTTTTATAATATGATTTAGGAGTGTATTTGCGATCGGAAAAAGAATCTAAGAACTAAAGGGGAAATTTTGAGAGCGGACAGTAAATTTGACTGCCCAAACTAACTAGGCTAGCTTACAAGTAAAGCAACATATCCCGTATACGTATTTTGTAATAGTACTGTATAAATACAAATACTAGTCCTTTCTTGTTTACTTGAACACTTTGTTGTATTATTTTTATGTTATTAGTTGCTGAAATCAATCTGGTAGGTTCTAATGGCGAATTGGTCAGATCTTCCCCCAGAGCTTCTATACTCGATTTCACTCCTCCTAACCACTTCAATTGATATCCTCCGCTTCCGATCAGTCTGCACCACCTGGCGCCGTGCTGTAGCTCAACCTCGCCCTGCCGCCTCCGGCAATCTTCCAAGTCCCATTAGCACTATCTTTGGTAAGTCTCTGAATATCGCCAAACGCACAATCTATGCTCTCCAATTGCCTGTTGATAACAATAAGAATGATTATTATCCCTCCTCTTCATGGATTATCAAATTTGAACTAGACAACATTTCTCACTCTATGCTGCATCTACACCACCCCCTTACCCTCCAATGCTTCAAAACATGTTTGCCTCATAATTTCCCAAAGCCTTTCAGTTTCTTGAATCTTAGGGTTACAGAATTAGGGGAAGAGTACACTGCTTCGCCTTCTCATTGTATTGATAACAGTTACTACATAAAGAAAGTTGCGGTGTTGAAGGATAATAATAATAATACCTTCGTCATGCTGTTGTCAAATTTAAGTACATATCTCTTGTCTAAATCTGGTGATAATGATGATCAAGAATGGATGCTCATTAGGGATTTTGCTACTGATTGTTGTGATGATGTGATTGTTATTGGAGGCAAATTCTATGTGTTTGACGGTTACAGGACGCTAGCAAGAGTGAATCATATCGATCTTCGTCTGGAAATTATTGTTGATAGTCCAGACGATGGTCTTGGTAAGAAGTATCTTGTGGACTGCCAAGGAAATTTGTTGCTGGTTGAACATGAGTCACATGAGTGTTATTACTATAATGGTGAAGTTACTTCTGATTTTCACCAAAATAGGGTTGAAAAGGTTCAAGTGTTTAAGATGGATGAGAATTCTGGGAAATGGATTGAAGTGAATGATGTAGGGGATATGATTTTGTTTCTTGGGGAATCACGTTCCTTCTCTGCATCTGCCAAGGATGTTTTTGGTGGTCAAACTAGTACTTGCTGCAAGGGAAACTGTATTGTTTACTGGAATGAAGAATTAGGTTGTGTTGGAGTATTCGATCTGGAAACTCAGAGTTCTAAGGACTTGGATTATTCGAACATGTTTTGGCCGCCTCCTCACTGGGCTTGTAACTCACCTGCAAACAATTGAACAAGTGTGCGTGCACAAGGAACGACAAGAAAGATGATAAGGATATTTGGATCCATGGCGCTTATTGCTAGCAAGACAGTGGTAATTTTCAGTTCTCTGTCAACATGTCTTCCTTTTTTACTAGTATTCTTCACTGCTACAGTTGTCTCGGATTCTTGGCTACGGTTCTTTTTCTATTCAACAAGTACTGTAACAAAGAAGTTTATTTCCAGACAGGTCATTTTGGAACACTTTATATTCCCAAAAGAATCTGTCTTCTCTACCAGAAGATAAACAGAATATGTTTCTCTCTCTATTTTATAAGACAATTTTACGTTCACTGAAAAATATGCATTTCTCTAACATGCTCATAGTCAGATCCTTGGCCTGCAACAAACGAACATACCAATTTACGTTCACTTTGTTGATGTGATTCTTTTGGGAGGGAAATTTTACGCTGTCGATTATGAGGGGAGGCTACTAAATGTGAATCATATTGACTTGAGTGCAAGTATTATTGTTGCTAGTCCGGATGTGGGTTTGAAAATATGTATAACACTGTTGAAGATTTTGAGTTGTTTAGGCTTGATGAGAATGCTAGAAAATGGATCGAAGTACTGTATGATTTGGGGGAAATAATGTTGTTTGTGGGGGAAACATGTGTACGTTTGGTGCATCTGCCAAGGATATTTTTTGGGGGAAGTACTGACACTGCTACTTACAGGAAGGGAACTGCATATTTCTTTTATGATCAGGATCAGGAAGCTGTAGGTTTTCGAGTATTGGACATGAAAACTAGCTAGTTCGATTACTTGTGCACATTTTATCGCATGCAATTTGTTGGTGATCAAATTAAGACACTACATGTAGATGTTGTTTTAGTGAACTGTAAATTAAATGGAGTGTGGAAATGCTGATTCGAAATGAACTGAATATGTTATTTATTCAAACCAAGATAACTGGAACGATCGAAAAGTGAGTGCTATACTCTGCTATTTATCTAAATTTGATAGGTGTTGGTAAAAGATAGAAAACATACTAATGTGAAAATATGCGAACTTGAAATTTGAAACTGTATTTAGTCAAATTCTTGTTGAATTATACTACCTCTTTTCTTTTCCAAGAATTTGGTTCATCAATGCCATGCATGTATATACTACTTGAGATTCATTCTATGTACGCCTACTAATTAAGAATATGATAAGCCACTGACTCATTTAATGTAAATTCATTTTCCCATGCATGCATAATTAATTGTGAGTGTTGTACATGCACCTATAAGTTGGGCAAAGCTGTTCATAACTTGTAGTGCATTAATCAAGATTTCTTTATTCCCAAAATCCGTAACAAAGAAGTTTATTTCCAGAAAGATCATTTTGGAACACTTTCTTCCCAAAATCTGTCTTCTCTAACAGAATCAGTCCTTAAGAATATGTCTCTCTCTCTCTCTCTCTCTATTTTATAAGACAATTTGACGTTCACTGAAAAATATGCATTTTCTAGCGAATTCACTCGAATAGGCTAGAAAGAGATGTTAGAAAGTACGTACAATTCCATGCAGAAGGCAAAATGAAACTATATTAGACATCGTGAATTAATGTAGTAATAGCAGCCCTAGCATAGGATATTACAGAAGATCTGTGAAACCAAAAGGATGATGATTTCGAGCAAAATTACTATCTTGACTAGAGATAAAACTGCATACGAAAAGCTCTTATTAGAAGGAAAACTCTCGTTTTAACAACAGAAGACTCAGATATTGCTGGAAAATGACATATTTAATCCCAAAGTTACATGAACATTGCTGCTGTGCTGCACATTATTATTATTTTGGTGGATATGTGAGATTGATGTCATTAGACTGCCATTTTGCAGTTTGCATGCCTTGGGACTTACACATATGTTTTTAAGCATGGGCAAGTGAGTGTCTTGATATATACTTCATAGGAGCATACAAAAAACTGATTTGTCTGTGTGTTTGAGGTATATTTGTTGTTCTTATTGTGTTGTTTTATCTGATACTCTTCTTTTTCTTCTGTATTTACTACTTACACTTTTACTATCAGATTTTTCTTATAATGTTAGTACAATTTTGGAATTTCTATTAACCTGCTATACAATTTTGGCATTTCTATAACCTGCTATTGTATTACTCTGTGTTTGAATGTAATGGTTAGGCAGTATATCTAAAATATTGTAGAACATGGCCTATAACAGTGTTGCTTTAGCTGATACTCGCATGTTTTTAAAAAATGGTGTATCGTGGATTCTAGAATTGGACAGCCACAAAAGTGGGACTTCATATATCGTATAGGAATAATTAATACTTCCTCCGTTTCATTAATAACTTCCTAAGGGGACTATTCATCGCGACCTTTGACCACGTATAACTTTTAAATTAAACAGTATCAATATAAATTAAAAATTGATTATGAAAGTATACTCCATTCAATTTCATATTATAATTTTATTATATTTTTCTCTAATGTAATTGAGAAGTTATACGTGGCCAAAGATTGCGATGAATAGTCTCCTTAGGAACTTATTAATGAAATGGAGGTAGTATCTCTTTCTTTTTTCCGGAATTGGTTCGTGCATGCATGTCGCATGTATGTACTTGAGTTTCATCACATGTACCTACTACTTACCTGCCAAGAATATTATCAGCTACTGACACTTTCTTTTCCCATATATGCTTAATAAATGATTCTACATAACCTGTAAAGTGAATCTCTATGTTACTACTATAAGTTAACTTTTCTTAGTTGCTGAAATCAATCTGGATTGATGGCAGATTGGTCTGAACTTCCCCAAGAACTCCTATACTTGATTTCACAACTACTAACCACTTCTCCATTTGATATCCTCCGTTTCTGATCAATCTGCACCACCTGGCGTGCTGCACTCTCACCTCCACCCTGCCCTGCCTCCGGTAATCATCTGATTTTGCATTTTCCAAAATCTCTTAGCCGTCATGCTGATTCTGATGGTGAGTCTCTTAACCTCATCGAACGCACAATCTATGCTCTTCACTCGCCCTTTGATAATAAGATATGGATTATCGAATTCGGACTTCATACCATTTCTCACCCTATACATCTTTACAATCCCCTTACCCACAAATGCTTCAAAACATTTCCCAGGCCTTTCAGTTTCTTGAATCTGAGGGTTAGAGAAATAGGGTAAGAGTACACTGCTTGTTCTTCTAATTATGGTTATGATTACATAACTAAAGTTGCGGTACTGAAGGTATTGGGGAATACCTTTGTCGTGCTGTTGACAAAAGATTCTACATATATGTGTTGTCTAAATCTTGTAGTGAAGAATATGTGGAGGGATGTTAAATATCCATTTGTGGTGGCCGCATTTGATAATGAGGAATGGAGGGGCATGGTGAGGAGTTTTAGAGTTTTCGATGACGTGATTGTTATGGCAGTGAATTTTTATGTGGTTGACAATCAGGGGGTTGGCTAGCAAGAGTGAATCCTATCGACTTGAGTGTAGAAATTATTGTCAATAGTCCAATCTGTTTACATGGTAACAAGTTTCTTGTGGAGTGTGAAGGAAATTTGTTGTTGGTTGAACACTATTATGATTCACAAACTAGTTCTATTTGGTTTCCTGGGGTGAACTAGAATATTCATTTGAAACGATTAACGTGTTTAAACTAGATGAGAATTCTGGAAAATGGATGGAAGTGAAGGATTTGGGGGATATGATTTTGTTTCATGGGTAACCAAGTACTATTTGGTTTCCTGATGAAGTAAATGGATTTGAAAATATTTTAGTGTTTATGCTGGATGAGAATTCCGGAGAATGGATGAGAGTAAATGATTTGGGGAATATGATTTTGTTTCTCGGGGCAAAGTATTCGTTCTCTGCATCTGTAAGGATGTTCTTGGTGAAACTAGTACTGCTACTACTTGCTGCAAGGGAAACTCTATTATTTTTTGGAAACAAGAATTAGATCGAGGTGGAGTATTCGATCTGGAAACTCAAAAGTTTTAAGGATTTGGATAGTTCCAAGTAGTTTTGGCCCCCTCCTGAGTCCTGACTGGGCTTACTCACCTGCAAACAGTTGAACTCTTATGCACACAGAAAGAAAGAGGAATGAAGCCGGATCAACAATTGCAACCATGGCGTTTATTGCTAGCAAGATTGGAAATTTCTGGCCTTTATCAACATAGCAAGATTGTAAACTGCATATTTGTTTTTTTAATGGTCATGATGAGGAAACTGTTGGTGTTCGAGTATTCAACATGAAAACTGGTTCGATTAACAAATTTGATATCCAAACTGATACTTCCATAGTTCCATTATTTTTTTGGACGACTCCTGCGTGGGCTTATATCAGTTGAATTTGATGATCATCCAGTAGCCATGGCTTCTATTGTTAATTTGCTAGTTGTTGGTCATTCATATTGCTTTTTCGACATGTATTTCTTCTTTATAAGTATCTCAGTGGCTCAGATATTTGATTAATGGTCTGTAAATCGTCTCCGATTATTGTCTTCTGTTATTTTTCAATTCAACAAGTACTGTACTGCATGTACCACAAAAATCTGTTTCCAAAACAAATTAAGAACGTTGAAGACACTTTTACTTCCAGTCACATTCACTGCAAAACAGATTGAAAACTGAAAAATGAAGTACTGCAAATTGAATATCTACATTAGGAAGACTCGGTATTAATTTTCACAAGACCATGTGTGGCTATGTATAAAAATACTTCTTGTTCTAAAGGCAATGGAGCTTCGAACTTGAGCAGAAGAAGTGAACAACCCCTTATATGCCAAAACTGAACAGGTCCGTTCTCCTTAGCTTGTTAGCCTTGCCTGTCATCACGCATTCTGGTGGCATATAAACCATGGTGCCTGCCAAAGTTATCGTCATAGTATCTACACTAGTCATTTGTCTAAGTGATGAACTGTAAATGGAGTGGAAATTCTAAGTTGTAATGAACTGAATACGTTATTTATTCAAACAAATATAACTGGACCGATTGAAAAGTGAGTGATATTTATCCAAACTTGATAGGTGTTGGTAAAAGATTATAGTGCTGAGTAGTACAATTTTCAAAAGTTTAATGTGAAAATATGCATACTTGAAAGCACAGCAGCAACAACAGTTGAAAATGTGTTTTCCAAGAATGATATACTAATATCTCTTTTCTTTTCCAAGAATTTGGTTCATCCATGCATGTACGAATATGATCAGTCATTGACTCATATAATTGTAAATTCATTTTTCCCATGCATGCTTAATTAATTGTGAGTGTTGTACATGCACCTATAAGGCTATAAGTAGAGCAGAGCTGTTCATGCTATACTACATGACTACCTTATGGATTTTTCTTAGTTGCTCAAATTAATCTAGTACTGATGGCGGAATGGTCTGATCTTCCCCAAGGAATTATATACTTCATTTCATTATTCCTAACCTCTTCAATTGATGTCTTCCGCTTCCGATCAGTCTGCACCACCTGGCATTCTGCAGTTCAACCTCCACCCTGCCCTGCCTCCGGCAATCTGATCGTGACTCGGCCTAGATTCATCAGCCTACATGGTAAGTCTCACTCTATGCATCTGTACCACCCCCTTAGGCCTTACTTGCTCGATACATTGCCCCAAAATATCCCCAATCCTTTCAGTTTCTTGAATCTAAGGGTTAAAGAATTAGGTGAAGAGTACACTGCTTCGCCTTCTCATTTTACTGATAACAAGTACATAAAAAAAGTTGCGGTATTGAACGAATTGGATAATACCTTTGTCATGCTGTTGCTAAATGAAAGTACATATGTGTTGTCTAAATCTGGTTGTAATGATGGACGAAGGGTCATGGAAGTATTTGAGCAATTGGACAATACTTTTGTCATGCTGTTGGTGACTGAAGATACAGGTAAGTTATCTAAATTTGGTAGTAATGAATAGTCAATTATTGTCATTGAGGCTTGTCATGCTGATTTTGATGATGTGATTGTTATTGGAGGGAAATTTTATGTGGTTGACAAACATGGGAGGCTAGCGTGAATCACATCAACTTTAGCCTGGAAATTATTGTCACTAGTCCACTCGATGGCTATGGTAAGAAGTTCCTTGTGGATTGCCAAGGAAATTTGTTGTTGGTTAAAATTGTGCAATATTATGAAGATGAATCTAGATCTTATTGTTTGGAAAAATATGGCTTTGTTTATGATGAAGTTGGTTCTGATTATCACCATGAAAAGGTTGAAGTATTTAAGCTGGAAGAGAATTCTGGAGAATGGATGGAAGTGAATGATTTGGGTAATATGATTTTGTTTCTCGGGACAAAGTATTCATTCTCTGCATCTGCGAAGGATGTTTTTGGTGAAACTAGTACTACTATACTTTTTCTGCAAGGAAAATACTATTGTTTTTTGGAATGAAGTATTATTTCGTTGTCGAATATTCGATTTGGAAACTCATCGTTTTAATGATTTGGATATTGTGCCCGATTACTCCAATATGTTTTGGCCGCCTCCTCGCTGGGCTTACTCAGCTGCAAACAATTGAACAAGTAGTATGCACCAAAAAATGGAATCAGAAACAAGAAAAATGATGATGCAGGATATTTGGAACCGTTTTTTATATTGCTAGCAAGATATTGGGTACTTCAGGACTTTATTAACATGTCTTTTCTTCTTTATATAAATCAAAATTTCATGCACAGTAATACATTTAACCCACAGTTACTTTGCGGAGACGCATCTTCGGAGTTCCGTCCGAAGATTCGTCTCCATCAGAGACGCATGTGGATGCATCTGTCCACATGGTTGAGCTTGGGCTCAACTATATAATATTATATTTTTTCTTTCTTGTTTTTTATTTTTTTTTTTCTTTTGTTTTGTCTTGTTATTGTTGTTGATGATATTAATTTACACTACTACTATACCAGCTTGCCGTTTGATTATATATCATCTTTTTAATTATTATTTTTACGTTTTTTTGTCGTTTTTTTTTTTATGTTTATTATTTTATTTCTTCTTTTCTTTTTTATGTTTATTATTTTATTTCCATATTTAATAATGCATAAATAAAAATAATAAAATAAAATTTATAAATAAGCCATTACATTACATAAATTTTATAAATATTTTTGGCATTTCGAAGTATCATATAATATTTTAAAATGAAATGAATAATTAATTAAAAAAATTAATGGAAAAAAAAAAGAAGATAAAATAAAAAAAAAGTAAAATAAATGAAAAATAGGGGATCAATGGGGATCAACTATTGGAGCATGTTGGAAGAGTTGAAGATTAAGTTAGTGGAATGCTAACGTGGCACAGTTGAACTCCAATTTTGGGATCAACTGTTGGGCCTAAAATTATTTTGGATAGAATTCAATTCGAATTTAAATCGAATAGCCCGGACCGCCAAGATTGGTCTAGGCAAAAATCAATTTTAATTCCTCCATCTCATTTGAACATTTGGTAAATGTTAACTTTTTTTAAGGTTACATTTGATTTTGTATTATTCTCATATTATACAGAAAAAATAATTATACTATCATAATATAATTTCGTAAATTTTTTTCTCATATGATTTACCAAATTGGAAACTTCAAAATAGATGTATTTTACTTCCTTGTCTTGTCTTCGCTCTTCGCTCTTCACTCTTCAGTCTTCAACCAAGAAACAAAGAAGAGAAATGTAAAAAAAAGTAAAAAAAAAATAATAATCAGAGCTCAGTTCCTTTCCGTCGACTGCCGTGCCTTTCGGGCTCCTTGTATCTTTCTTTCCGTCGACAGCCGTGCGTGTCTTTCATTTGCTCCAACACTTAGTTATTTGCAAGGTATTTCGAAATTGCAGTTCATAACCCTATATTGAATTGGTTTTTTTTTTTTTTTTTTTTTTTTTTGTGCTTGATTATTTTGTGTTTGGAGATTTTCAATATTTGTTGTGTGAAATTCGGAATGATTTTATTTAGAAATATAGAACAAATATACTGCATAGTAAATTGGGAAGGAAACTCTAGCTAGAAGTGGCTATAACTGTATTAGATAATGCCAAAGAAAGAATTGAAGAAACAAGTTTTTTTAAATTAACTAGCGAGTATTATTAGAAAAATGATAATTCAAGCCTCCCAGTCTTTTGTAAATGGAGTAACACTTCAGTAGTTCAGCTTGGTGGTAGTACTGCTGATTGTGACTTGTGATTGTGAATTGAAGAAACAAGTTTTTTTAAATTAACTAGCGAGTATTATTAGAAAAATGATAATTCAAGCCTCCCAGTCTTTTGTAAATGGAGTAACACTTCAGTAGTTCAGCTTGGTGGTAGTACTGCTGATTGTGACTTGTGATCGAGTGATATATGAACCTGGAGGCTATAAGTATCATTCTAACTGATGTTTGTTTCTTACTAGCTTAAGTGAATCTGCAGGTATCATGGCGGATTGGTCGGAACTTCCCCAAGAACTCCTATACTTAATTTCACTACTCCTAACCAATTCCATTGATATCCTCCGTTTCCGCTCAGTCTGCGCCACTTGGCGCCGTGCTGCAGTTCAACCTGCCCCGGCCGCCTCCGGCAATCTAATTGTGTCTCTTCCAGGTCCCATTAGCTCTATATTTGGTAAGTCTCTTTATCTCGCCAAACACACAGTCTATGCCCTGCAATTACCTGTTGATAACAATGATTATTATCCCTCCTCGTGGATTATCAAATTTGGACTAGCTTTCATTTCTCACCACCCCCTTAGGCTTGCCTTGCTCGAAACATGGCCCAAAATTTCCCAAAGCCTTTCAGTGTCTTGAATCGAAGGGTTAAAGAATTAGGGGAAGAGTACACTGTTTCGCCTTCTCATTTTACTGGCCATAACAATTACATAAAAGTTGCGGTATTGAAGGAGGAATTGGACAATACCTTTCTCATGCTGTTGGCAAATGAAAGTACATATGTGTTGTCTAAATCTGCCGGTAATGAAGAGTGGAGGGTCATTATGGATTTTGCTAATTTTTTTGATGATATGATTGTCCTGGGCGGGAAATTTTATGTGGTTGCCAATCAGGGGGTGGCTAGCAAGAGTGAATCCTATCGACTTGAATGTGGAAATTATAGTCGATAGTCCAATCTTATTATGGGGCCGCATGTTTCTTGTGGAGTGTGAAGGAGACTTATTGTTGGTTGAACACTATTATGATTATCAAACTAGTTCTATTTGGTTTCCTGATGAACTAGAATCTTCGTTTGATACGTTTAATGTGTTTAAGCTGGATGAGCATTCTGGAAAATGGATGAAAGTGAAGGATTTGGGGGATATGATTTTGTTTCTTGGGGAATCACATTCTTTCTCTGCATCTGCCAAGGATGTTTTTGGTGAAACTAGTAGTACGTCTACTACGTGCTGCAAAGGAAACTGTATTATTTATTTGACTGGAATGGGTTGGGATTGTGGAGTATTCGATCTGGAAACTAAAAGTTTTAAGGATATGGATAGGCTGCCTGATTATTCCAAGATGTTCTGGCCACCTCCTGACTGGTCTTACTCACCTGCAAACAATGCCTTTGTGCCTGATATTTCATGAAACTGGATCAACAATTGCAACCACGTCGTTTATTGCTAGCAAGACATTGATAATTTCAGTCCTCTATCAACATGTATATCTTCTTTAATCTTCTGTGGACTTCTAATAGTCTTCGCTGCTAGTTGTCTCGGATTCTTGGGTCTTGGCTACTGTTCCTTTTTCTATTCAACAAGTATTGTAACACAGAAGTCTATTTCCAGAACTCATCTTCTTTAACAGAAGATCAACAGAATCAATCTTCAATTATTTGTTTTTTTCTGTAATAGAATCAATAGAGAAGTTCATGTTTTTACTTCCCAATTACATTCACTTGAACACATGAACTTCTCTAACATGCTCATAGCCGTATCGTCCTGCAACCCCCGTGCCCATAAATGACAAAAATATCAATTCAGCTCAAGTGGTTATCCAATAATACAGAGATATTATGGGAGAGAAAATAGCAATTTAACTCAAATAGGCTACAAAGAGATGCTAGAAGATACAAGTACTTTGCTTTTTTAGTGAGAGACTCATTTGGACCATTCCATGCAGAGAAACATAAGCAGAAGGAAGGCAAAATGAAACTACACTTATAACTGTGATGCTTTACCTGATACTCGCATGCGTAAAAAAATAGTGTATCCGTTCGTTCCAGACATACACCGATGTTAAGGAAATGGAAAGCAATGAACCAAGGGTCATTTCTAGTCATCGTATTCAAGATCCAAAGACTAGTACTTCCATATTTCCACAGTGAGACTCATAAGGTGTATTTATTCATGGTATAACAAAGAAAGACCAATATGTCAATAAACCATAATATAATAACATTGTACGCTAGAATAGGCAAACCCTTCCACTAATTTACAGCAACACTACCTATCACAGTGCACAAAGGCAGCTGGATGCATGAAATATGGTTCCTAAGATGACAAAGAGTTCCAGAAAAAAAAAAAAAAGCCAATCCTTTGATAATAAACGGTTAGAGTTGCATTAGGACATATCACTGACTTGGTAGCCGTTGATGCTCTTCTGACTTCTCTTGCGTGTCACTAATGGGTTCCACATCAGGCTTATTTGCCTCGTTGCTGCTTGTCGTAGAGCTATCAGCCAGTTCGGTTTTGGTTTGAGTTCCACTTGGGGGTGGCATTGTAGCTTCAGTAGCATTGGAGACGCCAGAAAGTTGTTCCCCAGTCGTATGGCTTTCTGGTTGTGCGGATTCAGAGCTGGCTGTCAGCTCCTCATGCCTGGAGATGACTGCTTGAATCTCATCGTGGAGATTCAGAGCATCAAATAGCATTGCCTCATCATCAGTTGTGCTTTGTATGATTCTCTGAACAACAGGAAGAGACTGCTTGCACTTGTCTAACATGCTCATAGTCAGATCATCCTGCAACCACCGCGTACCCATAAACGACGAAAATAACAATTTAGCTCAAGAGATTATTCAGTAATCCAGATATTCATTGAAAAAAAAAAAAAAAGTGCTTCAACTCTAGTATGCTAGAAAGAGATACCGGAAGATACAGGTGGTTCATATTTTTAGTCAGCCTCGTTTAGACAATTCCATGAAGGCAAAAAGAATTAAATATCGTGAATGTAGTAATAGCAGCAGCACTAGCATAGGATATTACAGAAGATATGTAAAACTAAAGATGTGGGGCAGCGAAGTGCAAAAATTACCTTGAGGGGTTTTGGTTCGGAATCAGAATTCAGAATGCTAGAGAGTATATCAAGGCTATTTCTAGCGATGACAAGATACTCTTTCTTCTCTTCAACAGACTGCACGTCATAAACAATAAAACTCTCAACTTGTTCATTCTCTACTCCAGAGTTGGGAACAGGATAACTTGGAGGGGGTGCAATAGGTGGTGGTTGGTCAAGATATGACTCAAGGCTGCGTTGTTGAGGGGGGGCATTTGATTCTTCAGGAGGAGTTGATCTCGATTGCAATTGCTGACAACATTAAAATTAGATCAGGAAAGAACAATGGATAATCTCCATCCACAGCGTGACGGAGAGGAACATAACTTACTGAGCAGGTAGCACAATTTATGTAATAGAATCACATGCGCTTTAAAGTCGAGCCAGAATATATGTAGAAGCAGCAATAACAGGCTAATCTATTTTTAAACACAACAATAAACTACTCAATTAGTAGTTTTCTAAAACAAAAAACTAACGAGTGAAATGCTATTATGAAAATATGCATAACCAAAATAGTAAGATGGAAAAATGATTAGCGATATGATGTGTAGAACAAATAACACCTGGCCATGAAAAGTGATATTAAAGGCAATCAGTTCAGTTTGACAAGTAAAACTACAATTATAAAGCTTTAACTCATGTCAGTGTTTGCTAAAGGCTTTCTAGACTTCAAAGTTGGGGGTGTTTGGTAACTTTACGGCAGACATAGAAGTAAGACTATCTAAGAGATTACATTAATTGTAGAGCAGTAAACTGTGGTTACACATTTGAGAGAGAGAGAGAGAGATCATAAAAGTTCACTGTTTACAATAAAAATAAGTTACCTTGTTATTGAAAATGGGAATACAGTAAAGGTAATTAGTACTACTAGTAATGGATTTATAAATAGTAAACGAATTAAGGTGAAAACAAAAGTGTTTATAAACGATTAAAGTCAAACTAGAATGTGGACGCTTATTCACGAAGGAAGTACTACAAGATAGCTACAATAATCTTCTGAAATTCTACTCTTTATTTATTTTTTATTTTTTTAGATTCTTCGAAATCTGAGTAGAGATACAAAACACTCTGTAATCTGAACCTGAAAGGAAGTCCAAGATAGCTACAGAAATGAAGATCTTTTTTTAAAGAAAGATAGAGAATCTCCACAAATAGAATATAGATACAAAACACTCTATCAGTCCAGGCTTAAACTAAGTCTGAGTCCATGTTGTATCTTGGCTTAAAACCCACCTTCAAAAGTCTAAGTTAAAACTTCAAACTAAACCTTTTATGTTTCCAATCTACTAAATAACCCTATAAACGAACAGAGCATAAGCTTATGATAATCTCAATGGCAGGCATACATCTTGATACAAAGTGAAAACTAGATAATGGTAAAAGAACAAGAACAGACAGTGTTATTCCTACCAACACGAGTGAGCACTCGAATAAGACAGAAAAAACCTCTCAGAAGCAAAATCCCAGTCTGTCAATGATAATTGGACTAAAATGTAGGACTGTAAAATGGTAAAAGACGTCATTTAAATAACATTCAGCATCCTCATGAGCCAAAATGCAAAACAAAATAACTAGGTATCGTTCCCAGACTGCTTGATGTCATCCAGTCTGCACCTTGATTGAGTCTAGCTAATCTTAGCTACATCATTTCTACTGTATAAATCACTAGAGCAAGAAAACACTATCTATCCATGGAGCTAAACTAGCAAGTACATAAACCACGAAGCATTTCGAGCTAAAACTAATCAAATTTCTACCACCATCCAAAATTTCAGTTAAGAAAACTAACAACACCGCAAAATATAAGTTGGTGTACCAAACGAGAAATTGAAAACAAAAAAAAAAATGAGGTGCATCATCACCATACCATATAAGTCTGTTGAAACACCGGCAAGTAATGGAGATCATCAGCCTCACCCCAAGCCCTAATCAGCTGCATCGCCCTCACCCTATTCTCATGCTCCGTCTTCGGATCATCAATCAACCTCACCATATCCTCCAACACCTTCTCCGACGCCACTTCCGAGAACACCTTCTCGCAATTGGAAGTGCACGTCTCCAGCAAATCCAGTGTCAAGCTATGCACCACCGGACTCTTCCCAGGAACAAGCTTCCGCTTGATCGCCCTGACGATTTCGGCCCCGTCGAGCTCCTCTCGGCCGATCATGGAGCATATTCGGAGATTGAGGCCCCAATTAGGCTCCTCCATGGTCTCACCAGTGGCCTCGTCAACGATCTTCGATTCAGGGGTGGGGGTTTGGAGAAGATCCTTCATTTTCGTGCTGATTGTGCGGCCTAGCTGCTCGCTTCCGGTTTTAATCCGCTCGCCGAGGGAAGAGGAGGCGAGTTTGAGCTTGGATAAATCGAGTTTCTCCATTTTTCGTCTGTACGTAATTTCTTTTTTTTTTGTGATTTAATTTGGTTTTGCTGTTGAAGAAGTAGATGATGAAAATGAATCAAAGGAGTGGGTTGCATTTTTTTAAATAATAATATTTTTAATTATATTTAAAAAGAGCTTTTATGGTCAAAATTGGAACGTGTCCAATTTTGACCTTATATTGGAGTGGTTGAAAGATTTGGGTGTAGTATTTGGTTGGGAAGGCTAGTGGTTTTCTCTTTTTAGCGTTTGTTTATGTATGTATTTTTTATGTTTTCTATAATCTACGAACACGTATCCATCAAGTTATGGTATTTTGTATCTTTATAATTGAAAAAGATAAGTACGAAAAAGAAATAAAGTTTCACAATATTTTCGCTAACACGTATATTATGAACTTTCATGCAGAGTTTTTAACCTGTTAGTTTATAATTATTTGTAGTCGCATACCTACGTGATAGTTTAGTTTAAGTGGAACATAGACTGCAAGTTGCTAACTTATTACTAGAAGAATATTCAAAGTGTTTTCTATTGGCATTAATGTTCGAGATGAATATGGTAATTGATTTTGTTCCTTTTTAAATGATCTTAAGGAAGTGCATTAGTAATGTAGTAATCAGTAGGTAGTGAAATAGAGGTGGATGGTTCGATCTAGGCTGGTACTGAGTTATAAGGTTAGTATAGATATAGAGAAATAAAGTAGTTTAGGATATTTGTATAATAGTATGAGTAATTGTAATAGTATGTCATTTTAAAAATAAAAAGAAAAAAAAAACATGAGATTAGGGGAGTGAATATTGACTTGGCATATCCGATGACACTCGAAACAGTGATTGAACTAGTTGAGATTGAGAAACAAAGACATCAAAAATCGGAGTTGAGACAAATTTTGAAGTTGGAATCACACTTATGTATGAAAAAAATCAAACGTAGAAGTCACAATTTACATTTTGTATGGGATCAACCACCCCTTATTTGATACTCCCTACGATTAAGTTTAATAGACGTTTTAGGGATTTGGTTGTTTACAAATTAATTGACGTTTTACAGATGCACAACTCTTCTTTATTACTATTTTCATTTGAACTATCACTTCTTACCTGTGATTCTATTCCTATTGGTTGATATTATTGGTTTACATGCATTAGTTACTTTTTTAATATCTTAATCATTAGTTAATGGAGTAGTTTTAATTTTAAGCTCTAAAACTTATATTCTACTTGCGAACTCAAACAATCGTTAATCTAATCCATCGTGTCCTTTTTTTAAAAATCGTGATAATAATTTATATAAACATGTGTGCTAAAATTTGACAAAGATGCTGCCATAGTCATGGGACCTCATTGTATTTGAGTAAGCATTTAAAGGCAAAATTACCAAACACATATCACATCATTGACCGTAAAGATGCTTAAGTTTAATATAGAAAAAAATCACTATCACTGTCGTGTATTAGTATATGGTTTCAAATTCAATTATAGTCACAAAATTCATCTTTTCTAGTTGCTTTTTTTTCTTCTTCAAGATGAAAATTCAGTTAAAATATGATTTGCATATTTATAACTACACCCAAAATTCTACTCAATAAAAAAAAGGAAACACCCAAAATAACCAAATGATCCTTTTCATAATCAATTTTACCATTTTGGTACAAATAACAACCCTAAGACCTAAGCAAGTAAGCATAATGCACGTGATATGTACGTACTTTTGACCATATTCCATTATTTCCGGCTTAAGATTCCAGATTAATGTTTCCTCCTTATTTTTCCAGGTTATTTAAGTACATACTCTGACATCACATATATAAATTCTTATATCTCAAATGGAAATATGTTTACTCCAAGGCAAATGATTCCCTCACCTCAACTATGTGTAAACTTTGAGATCCAACTTTCCCAAATCTGATTTTCTTTTTTAACGTTAAAACTCTCAATATTCAATATTGATTAGTGTTCCATTTTGCATGAATACTTTTATTACATTTTTCACAACTATTGTAATGAGGTACAAGATTTCAGTATATCAATCCCACGTGACAATCAATCCCATTACCTTAGGACCGTAGTATGAAGGTTACCTTCGAAGTTATTTGTGAATTATGAACTGAGGTCTAAATCAAAAATTTCATAAGATTGTTACAAAGGTCAAACTAAGATGATCACACATCAAATCGATAGTCAGTAAATACATAGACGTGTGATTAATCACTATGAACAAGCTTTCGACATTTGCTGAGTAAGTCTATTATGTACCTAATGTCACCTACTAAGAGGGACACTCATCACCACACGGAACATTTATCAGTATTCCCCCATGAGAAATAGAAAAGATAAGCTCTCTTTGTTTCTCACTTTTACAATCTTTCATTTCTTTATGTATTCAACTGAAAATGAAAATCCAATTTGACTACGAACAGGCTCGTAAACCACTAACTCCCCCCACACCGTCTCCAAATTTCCGCTAAAAAATGAACCCCAATAACTTCTTCTTCGAAGATGATTTGAAGTGAGTTCAATCGGCTTGGTTCAAGTTTTAACCTCATCAAGTACATTTTTTAATTTAATACTGTTAGTACTAGACTTGATTACTGTGGCAATGATGTATTGATTCTATCCAGAATAAACTTTAAAAATATAGCATGAAATGGAATCAAATCAGACATAACTTTCCTTTTCAGGGCAGGGATATTCTTGTCATTTCAGTAAAAACACACATACCAATCCTGGCAATCCTCTGCAAGAGAATCTTGTTTGCACATCATCATCATCAACAACAGTTAATTGCCTTGCCATTCTCTAATTACCAAAACTGTAACCTTTTTCTCGATTCCCATCATTGCAGAGAGTTTCTCTTAATCCAGGTTTCATCTCTAATCAATTGTTTTTATATGGAGATTATGACAATCAATCAACTCATAACCTTACTATAAATTGTTTTGTCTGTTTGTTTGTTTCATTGTTTCCTTTTGTAAATCGTTCATCATCCCCCACCACCAACAAACCTACAACTTTGGCCCCCACAAATTTAACCCACCCCCTACCCCTCTGCCCCACCCCCTTCTTTGCCGTCCTTAATATTCTTGGTTTCTACTCTTGTTGTTGTTGTTGTCTTTTGGGTACATTTTCTTTCTTATGTTCAATGAAATTCAAGCTTGGTGAAAAGGGGCAGGTAAGATTTCTTGGAAAATGAAGCAAAGATATCATTTTTATTTTCTTCTTGCATTATGGAGCTGATTCTTGGAGGCTGGGTAGATCAAGATTTTCTGAGATTTCATCAAGATCCTTTCTTTCTTTTTTTTGGTGTGTGTGTTGTTTATTCCATCAATCTTTCTGGGTTGGAGGCAAAGTTACCCATTTGTATGATTTGCTTCAATTTTGATTGCTTGAGCTGAAATTTGCATCTTCTTATGGAACTGTGAATGTCTTGAGTTTGAGCTTTTCTGTGTTGCCCTTAGATGTAAACTAGTGGAGTAGCTTGGGTCAATTTAGGTTCATTTAAACATAGAACTATTTCCTTTTTTTCCTGTTAGTTTGTCATTGTCAATATAGTTGCCTTTTGTTTGAGCAAAAATGAACTAGGTTGTGAAATTTTCGTTCTTCCGGGAGTAGAAGCCTGAAGCTACGCTTGCAGTATGTTGCTTTCGTCCCGTTGGTCAGGATTTACATATATATGTATAAAATGCACACCCTGCGCACGACACTTATCACTAACAGTTTCCTTTTTGGAGTGTAAGCTTGAACTAAAAGAAAAAAAGCACCGGCTTGAGATCGCTTGTAATTTGAAATTAGGCCTATGTTTGATATAGTGTATTTTGTCTTGTTCCTGTGTCTTAGGTTGTTGGAGCAAGCTGACTTAGACATGCCTCTTTTCCGGAATGTGACTCGTGTATACTCACTCATCATTTTATCCGTTTCAAGATCAATGCTTTAATGTTAATGTTGTATGATCATACATATATGCCCCTACAACCTGACTTGTATTATGCGGATTCGGTTGTCTGGTACAATTGTTTGTAGGCTACTTCTTGTTGGTACGTGGCATTATATAAGTTCTAGTAATTTGTTGCTCAGTCAGTGTTCTTTCTCTTGGTTTCATCGGTTGCAGGCAATGGACTTGACATCGTTAAGATGCCTAATAAACAGTATTTCCCGATTCATCCTTCTAGTAACAAGTAATACATCAAAGATGATGCCAGCTGAGGAGGATTTCAGGGATTTGGCTTCACTGTTGAAGAATTTGAAACCGTTGCTTGATGTTGCTGCTGACCAGCAGGCAAATCAGGACGATGTCTTGTCCAAAAAGTATGAAGAGTTGGATGTAGTTGTAAATGAGGCTAGGGAAATTCTTGAGAAATGGTCGCCAAAGATGAGCAAGATTCTTTTTGTGAGTAACTTCTAATTGTACATGCACGTTCTTTGTTCATTATTACTCTTTATTGTTCATTTTTATTATAAAAAACTAGGCCATCTGTTATAGCAAATGTAACAATACTTATGCTCAAAACCCATGCATGTAGGCCTAATTACGCATGATCCGACATTCACTACTCATTATTCATCTTGAACTATTTGGAAACTAATAAGAAAGAGCACTGGCTATGGCAATAGTTTGCAAAAAGTTAGGTTTGGGAAGTACAAATTCTTCTTTGGGGTTTTTCTTTGTCCTACAATATCATCTTCTTAGTACATCGATTAATGGAAACTGATGACGAATATCTAGTGGTATGCTTGCTTATGTGCAACCAATAGTGTTCAGGAGAATCTATTGCTTACTTCACCATTTTGTGCTTTTATGCAGTGTAAATACGCAAAACACTCATCGTTTTTAGCTTATTTAAACATTTGCTAAAGAAATGCGGCTACAATTAATAAACTTATGGAGTCTAACTAATGCTTCAAGAGAAAATTATTCACTTTTTAAAATTAATCCTATTTGGTAATTTTAAATTTGAGCTTATTACTATAATTCGCTTCCTTTTTTTGTTTGTTTCCTACTCAGATAATTTTATCTTTAACTCTCAGGTGCTGAAAAGCAAGCCCTTGCTCCTAAACATCCAGATATCATCAGTCGACTTGTCATCCATGCTATGCAAACTATTTGATTCATCTTCAACTACGCCGAGTCTTCTTAAGTCTCAAGTAAGGATCTTTTCTTGAAGTCTGCTTCTTCCAAATGCTTGTTTACGTATTTTTGTCATATTAATGCTTTTGTTTCTTTTTGCACATTATTACTTGCATCCGAGGAGCATATGTGTAGATATTTAGCTTCTAAATTTTGTTCCTGCTCGACATGCAGGAAGCACCTAACATAAAACTTGGAAAACTAGCAGAACAAATCGAAGACATTCTTCAAATGCAAAAGGGGGGTGGAAATCCTAGTTCTGAACATCTCCAGACCATAATTGAGTCCTTTGGTCTTAAATCAAGTCAGGAATTCTTGACTGAGTATATTGCACTCAAAACGGAGAGACAAAAGGCCAAAGACAACAACTCTCAAATTTCTGAAATCGTGGATCTTATGTCTCATATCCGTGGTTTCTTAGTTAAGCAGGATAAGTTCAGAGCATTAAATGGCATTCAGATTCCTTCATGCTTTCGCTGTCCTTTATCTTTCGAACTCATGTTTGATCCAGTAATTATTGCTTCTGGTCAAACTTATGAGCGAGCGGCTATTCAGAAATGGTTAGATCATGGACTTGAGAAATGCCCCAAAACTGGTAACATGCTATCCCACAAGAATCTTATCCCCAATTACACAGTTAAATCCCTTATTGAAAGTTGGTGTAGCGAAAATGGGATAGCGCTCCTTGGAACCCCTGATAAATCAGGAGGAGGCTCGGCTCAAAAATGTTCCGAGGACAGTGGTCACAAAACAATAAATTCTACAAGCCCATCCTCAGCTCAGGTTCAGCATGATCTCGGAACTCGAAGTGTTAATGCTAACCCTGGACGTGAAGCGGGGTATTGTAGTTTGTCGGAAAAACTTAATCAGTCATCCCCTGATTATTCATATGTACACAGCAGGAGTGAATCAGAGTCAAGTGATGTTTCTAGCACCGATCTGCCAACAACTTCGACAGAAGTTTCTAGAATATCTAGTAAGCATGATGATGTAAGCGACAGATCTGGTGATATAACATCCGCTGACCCAACTTCTAACCAAGTCTCTAGAGGAGCTGCTTCTTTGTCTGCTAAACCATACAACAGTTCCAAGATGATGGCGGGAATCGAAAAGCGTACTCCACCTAGAACACTCTCATTTTCATCGGAACCAGGAGCTTATGATTCGACCACCACTACTTCCCATGTTGAACAACTCGTCGAAGATTTAAAAAGTGCCTCAACAGAACTCCAAACTGCTGCTGCTGGAGAATTGCGGTTCCTCGCAAAGTACAACATGGAAAACCGCGCCATTATTGGAGAATGTGGGGCCATTGGCCCATTAATTTCGCTTTTACATTCTGAGGTGGAGCAGATACAAGAGCATGCTGTTACTGCGCTTCTAAATTTGTCAATTAACGACCAAATCAAAGCTAGAATCGCAGAAGAAGGTGCTCTAGAACCTCTTATTCACATCTTGAGAAATGGAAGTGCGAGTGGTAAAGAGAATGCCGCAGCTGCACTTTTTAGTATCTCACTTATCGATGAGTACAGGATAAATATAGGTCGATCCGATGCAGTTAAAGCTTTGGTGAATCTTTTAGGGTCCGGTACTGTCAGAGGAAAGAAAGATGCTGCCACCGCATTGTTTAATTTATCTATATTCCATGACAATAAGGCTCGTATAATCCAAGCAGGGGCAGTGAAGCATTTGGTTGAGCTGATGGATCCCGAATCCGAACTGGTGGATAAAGCTGTGGCTGTTCTGGCTAATTTATCTACAGTCACGGAAGGGTGTACTGCTATTGCTCGGGAAGAGGGCATACCGCTACTTGTTGAGATTATTGAGATGGGATCTCAAAGAGGGAAGGAAAATGCTGCAGCAATATTGTTACAGATGTGTATTAACAGTCAAAAATATTGTCAGAGCGTATTGCAAGAGGGTGTCGTTCCACCCCTTGTTGCATTATCTCAGTCTGGCACCTCTAGAGCCAAAGAAAAGGTATAAAAATCTTATCTTTTAATTCTTTGATGTATTCTCGAGCATGTTACTATTCGAAAAGGAATGCTTCATAACACCACATGATCAACTCTAGTTTCACATAAACCAAAGTTTCAAAGTTATGATCTGTCGGGGATGTTTACTCTCAGAACAATGACATAAATACTCTTGGTGTTCAAGCGTAAATTGCTCCTATTTCAATATTTAGCACTGACAATATCGTTCTATGGTTGTTGCCTATTGTGAAACAGGCTCAACAGCTTCTTGGTCATTTTCGCAACCAGCGTGAGAATGCCAAGATGAGGGGAAAATGCTGAGTGGGGACACAAGTCTATCATCACCAACTCAGTCCCGCTTCAGTTCGCTACACAGCATTCTGTGTTCTATTAGGTAAATTTTGTTGTCATATGATTTGAGAATGTTGGTTTCTCTTGGGCTGTTTCGTTACTGCTCCAGCTATGGGCGATTAGTTAGTGCTGTTGAGTTTTTTACTGGTGGTTCATTTGTTCTTCACCGCATCTGTCCATGTTATTTGTACAGCAGTCTGTATATATTCTTGTAGTTGCTATCCTCTCCTTTTCACTGTTAATTTCTGTAGTATTAACCGGAGGTATGCCTTGTAATGTAACTTTAACTCTCATAAGAGTTGCTAGTGTGGAGATAAGATGCATCAAATTGTTCTTGTTTTAGTTACAGATCACTACTGGACTTACCAAAATTGGTAGAGCTTGTTCTGTTCTTCATTTGATTCACTGTGTTCTTAACTGTAAATGAGTAAATCCATGGTTTTGGAAATGGAGATAATTGGATTAATGTGAAAATTCTTTTCAGTCTTCACAATGTGTTTTCTGCTTGTTCTGCCGTGGAATTGAGACCCTTGTTCGATCAGTAGTTTCTAATTCCGAAACTGCTCTAGACCCTTGTGTTCTTTGAAACGTGCACGGAATATCATTGTGTCAAAATTGTATCAGATCGTTTGGAGTTATCTGGGGGGTGGGTGAAAATTTCAAGATCAGTAATAGTTAGAACACTTCTAATCAATTCGGTCAAATATCTCAAATACTTATCGTAGTTGTGTACCAATCCATAATATAGTAGTTCCAACAGTTTGATTATGATTTATGTATCTCAAAACATGAAATTTGTTTAGAAAAGAAAAAGAAAAAGAAACTTGCCCGGTAATTTGGCAATTTGCGAGAAATTGCCGTTGAACTTTTCATGTATACAATTTACTCCCCTACAACCTTTTCTGCAGTTTGACCTCTCAATTTTACATGTGTATTTATGGGTACCCCTACTGCCCTGCCTACCCTATCCCGTCAAATTTAAAATTCTTTACAATTTGACACTTGTAAAATGACATTCAAATCTAAACTTAAGGCCCATAGTCAAACGTGCTCCAGTTAGTCAAGCTCACATTATGCAATGTACCACCTCACATGACCAAGAATTACAAATTACATTAGCATCATAATTCATATAATTAAAGTAATATAATAACATAATTAATTTAAACATTATGGATGGCAATGGCCGGGTCAGGCTTTCAGAGGCCCTTTCGGGCCCGAAAAGACTAGCACTAGGTCTAGGCCCGGCCCATGGCCAGTGGCAGGCCTTGAACATAAGGCCCAAGTCCGGCCCTGTCATGGGCCGGGCCTTAAGTTTTTGAACTTTTTTTCTTTCAATTATTTAGTAATCAAAATGTTTTTTTTTTTTTTTTAGTTATGTAGTGTAGTATTTGTAGAATGGTGAAACTATTTAATTTATACTACGTATCTTTTTGTTTGAGATCAAATATTTTGATAGCACTTTATATCATTTAATATTTATCATGAACTTGCTTATTTGACATATTGAAATTAGTTAATATGTATTATTAGATTACTTAATAAATTATATCAATATACTAAAAAGATAGTATATAAAATGATTGTATATCACTTGAAATCTTATAAGTACAGAAAAATAATACAGATGTATAAAGTACAACTTCATTTAGTAATAGAAATGCATAAATATTATAAATTCAATAGCTATATATATATATATATATATATATATATATATATATATATATATATATATATATATATATATATTCACGGGTCGGGTCGGACCTACAGCCAAGATGTTAGGCCCGGGTCCGGACCCATGGACCTAACTATAAGCCCAAGCCCAGTCCATGGGCCACTAATGACCGGGTCTGGGTCGGGCCCGATCGGGTTGCCCAAATTGCCATCCCTATACATACCAATCAATTCGAATCCATTGATCTTACTTATTCAATTTTAATTTGGTGCGTAGGTTTGTCATTATTTAATTAAAAACATAGTGTTCGAATCTTGTTGGCGTGATTTTTCTTCATTATTTTTATTATTATTTTTATTGAAGGTGTTTGGTTCGAATCTTGTTGGCGTGATTTTTCTCTATTATTTGTATCATTATTTTGGATGAAGATGTTGGGTTCGAATTTTATTGACGTAATTTTTTTCTTTTTTATTTATCGGATGGTTCTTAACTCATCGGAAAAAACTTTTCGTATACGTCTAATATCGTTCAATTCAAAACTATTTACTTGCATAACTACAAAAAGTATATACGTTTATAGGACACAATTTATATTTAAGTTCAATTACTCAATTAGTTATTTTTCGGTTATGTTTGAAGTTATTATGTGAAGATTATATATTTACTTAATTCATTTCAATACATTAATTAATAAAACAACAATATTTTACAAAATTATGCTTCACACGCGTAGCGTGTCACACCGTTTCTAATAAAAAATAACAAATAAATTTGAATTAAATTAACTTGATGAATATATATTGAACTGAATATCTTTTTCAAATGAAAATAAAAAAATTCTAATTTTTAGTACCCACCTCAGTTCAAAATGGAACCTCTTTGACCAATGACTCAACTAGCTATTAACACTGTAAAAATAAAAATAAAAAGAGTAGTATACTATTGATTGGTCATTAAAACCCCACCAGAAGATAATAGTTGGAATTTATGATTTTCAGGTCCAACTTATCGCAACTTATTACAGTTTGATTTAACTTACATGGTTTGCATGCTATTACGCTGGTCTTTCGCTTTTATCCAGTACACACCCAAACAGTAGCGTTTGCGGTTTCAAACGTCATAAAAGTGTTTGATCGAACTAAAGTGGCAAAAGCATGGAGTTGAATAATGATAGAATTAGTTTTAAAACAAAAGAAAAAAAATGAAATTGAATGATATAAAAGAAAATGAAAAAACAGAAAGTTATAAAAAAGAAAATAAAGAAAATGGAGAAAAAACAAAAAAAAATAATAGAACTCAACATAACCAATTTTGAAGAACAGAACGAGTTCTGTCAATAAACCCAACAGAACACTGTTGAGGTTCAACAGAACCCCAACAGAACACTGCTGGAGATGTGCTTAGTTTACCAACGTATTAGGACCACTACTACTTCAGGGACTCAATAAATTATGTATGGGTGTTTGCACAAGTATGTTGGAAAGTAGGGATAAATCATACTTCATATGTATACTGTATGGCTATACACTACCATATGTAAATTAATAATTACTAAGTACTAAATTCACTAACGTTGTTGTAATACGAGTAATAAATTAAATATGTCACATGTTTTTTAAGATAGAAACTTCTGTGGTCCATACTCCATATTTTCTTAGAGATCTTGGCACGTACTAGTATATACGTACGTAATACTCGTTCTTGGTTAAGACAAAAAAATAATTTCTTTGTGTAATAAACTAGTAGATACTATAGGTTTGTATGTTAAAATATTTTCAAATTTTTTTCCGGATATAGAGTATAATAATCGCATTAGAGATTACTACATTCATCCCAGAAAATTTTACCCATTTTGACTTTTTATGGCCGACAACTTTCGATTTTGACTACAAATTACTCTTAAATTGTAATGGTAAAATATATAACAAAATTACATAATGCAAAATTTAGGAAGTAGAGGTTCATCATTTGATTTTATTATATATTTTACCATTACAATTTAAAAGTAATTTGTAATTAAACTCGAAAGATGTTGACCAGAAAAAGTCAAAGTGGATAAAATTTTCTGGAACGGAGGGAGCACATTTTATAAATTGAAAATATGTCCAAAAACTTCCAAATTTGTGGGCTACTATTTAATCAATGAATATCGGCCAAGAAGGGTTTGCAGACACGCTGAAATATTTTTGTCCCTCAAGAATGATGTCCTGAATTCGTTGTGCATACTCATACGTTCATCCAAGCGATTTAGAGTTGGTCTTGAGGATCCGTGATAACTAAAATCAAGTAAACCATTTTACTTTAGGAAGTTGTGCGTATAGAGTCCAATCGCACAGGAATCATACATTTTTCTACTTTAATTTGTGCATATTCGTGTGTATACGGACATGCCCTTTGTTTTGAACAAAAGAGATAGCCGAAAGAAGACCCTAGATTTCTGAATCTGTGGTCCACGAAAACCGCCCTAGAAGGACCCGGAAACTTGTCATCCAATTTCCGTTCCTTCTACACAAGAATGACACCTTAAATCCATGAAGAGCACTCCCGCGGTTGATTTTAAGGACCCATGGTTGCTAAAATTAGATGAAAAACCAGGCTTTCTGTCCATCAGAAGAAAAATTGGGCAAGACTTTATTCCCAAAACTTTCTTCATGTAACAACGTGAGACATCAAAAAACATTATCCGGATGACCTCAATAGTTTTACCTAACCTTAATTTTTGTATTCTTTCAATTTTAATTTAATATTTTTAATTATTTGAAATTTCCCAAAGTTTCCGGTCATAAAAAATTAACTATAATTTCGGAAATGTATTGTTAATTTATTATTATCGCATTGAATGGGAGTTGTGTGCAAATTTTCGTAGCAAACGAACATGTAAATGACGTAGTTTGAAAATTTATTTATGGGCAATTTACATCCACCTGCCCTCTTAAACTCATCAATTACGATTTTATCCCTTTTAGGAAAAGAATTACAATATTTCCCCTGTTAAACATGAATTAATTACAAATAACCCCCCCTCCCCCCCCCCCCCACAAATTTGAATTTGAGCGAATTAAAACATGAAAAATATATTTTTTGACCTTGGTCCAAAATCATATTTTTACTTTGACAAAACAACATCAACTTCTGTTTATTATAAATTTACCCCCATTAATTTCTATTTTGCAATTGATACTAAATATTATACAATTAAGTACATACTATATTTAAATTTCAAAGTGGTCTAAACATTTATTATAATTTAAACCCTAACAAAATTAATACTACAAACAAGTCCCAAAATATTCTCTTTTTTTAAATGACAATTTTTTTAATTTTTTTTTCTATCTTCTTCTTCAAGACTCCGGTATCGAAGTCTGACGTAGCTCCGATCAGGGGATGTAAAGCTCCCCAAATCAGAGCAGAAAGTTCCGATTTGGTGAGCCTAAAAGCTCCCTGATCGGAGCTTTTACAACTCCGGATAAGGAGCTTTACAGCTCCTGATCTGGGAGCTGTAAAGCTCCGTTACATCTCTCCAAATCGGAGCAGAAAAGCTCTGATCAAGGAGCTTTACGGCTGTAGCTCCCCAAATCGTAGCATAAAAGCTCCGATTTGGGGAGCTTAAAAGCTCCTTATTCGAAACTTTTACAGCTCCAGTCAGGGAGCTTTTTTTTTATCACCGGATTCCGGTGGTTATTATTGAAGAAGAAAAAGAAGCAAGGAAGAAAAGGACAAAAAAAAAAAAAAAGGAAAAGAAATGGGAGAAAATGAAAAAAACGAAAAAATAAAATTGGCTAGGGCTTGTTTGGTTGGAAGAGAGACTAATGCCACTTTATTTTGTCAACTCAAATTAATTAATTTGGGTCTATTTGTAATTATTTTTATAAATCGAATGAGGAAACGTTATCAGTGTCCGTAAGAGGGGATCCCTATGTAATTTTCCCTTTGTTTAATTAATTTCGAAATCCAACTTTATGGTAAGCTGGTAGCACATTATTTTAGTACATAAACGAAACTTTCGGTTTTACTCTTCCAACTTCCAACCACGTGCACAGATCATGATAGCTAGCGTGGTCAAAAAGAAAAAATAAAATAAAAATAAAATAACAATGTTTATCTTAACACATCTCCATATTAGTTTTTTATAGCAGAAAATCAAAATATTTACATTAATTTGAAGATGGTTCAATACAGTTCTTTGACATTGAAATTCTACAAGGATAATGCAAAAAGCGATCCTTATTAGCGACAAGAGTAGTCTTCAGTCTTCTCGGACAAACTTACCAAATTCTAGACATATTTCTAAGTGGTTAAGTGTCCTGAACTTGAATTGTTAAGGATCAAAAGTTCGCTGCGCTGCCGACTTGGCCAAAAGATCTGCTGATTTGTTCAGCGCTCTATAGTTAAACTGCACCGTGACATCTTTAAACTTTACTGCCATCTATCTAATGTCCTGCAACAGGCTCCGCTGCTACCTGGCAGGTCTCCGTATAGTTAATTTACCCATTTAGTCCACAAACATTTTTAGTGGATACTCGTGCGTCCCAAATTGCCGTTATTATACTACTTTTAGTAAACTCTTAAATAATTTCAAGATTCAATATTTTATATTACTTTATTTATAAGATAAGATAGCAACTTGTACATTGATTGGAGGAAGAAATATATTTAATTATATCCCGTATATAATACTAGTATAATATTGCTTTGCAATAAATTAAGTTAATTTGTTAATACTAATATATCTAATCGAGCATCACGCTTTTTGTCCCTGTCCATTTGGAGCAAACATATAATCATGTTTTGTACTACCTCAAAATGGGGACACACATGACAAAATTATACGATAGTCGATCCATATATTATGCAATATGCATGTGTTGTACGTTATAACATATTAGTGTGTTAATATCGACCAGCTCATGTCGTATCAAATAGTAAACCACATTTTCTTAGGGTACATGCTCCAATTGAACATTAAAGTGAGTGTATAAACTTAATTATTCATATCTTATCAAGTCATGCACATTTATGAAAATTCTTAAAGAGTATCAATTCATAGGCCGAACTTATTGAGAAAGATGTGAAAGTATAAAGACTCCATGGGTCGCATTCATCAAAGGACGAAAAATAAAACTAGATGACAAAATAAGATAGATCATGTCAAGTGGAATGCAAAATATTCTTTGCTCATATCCCACTTCAATATCTTCATTATAGATCTTCTACTCCACAATTAAATAATACTTCCATTTAAAATCTTATTCCATGGTGTTAAATGACCAATTAGCCCTCCAAAATATAGGTTCCATTTAGGCATATTTGGCCAAACGAATTGAAAAGGTGATTGAAAACTGAAATCTATTAGCGTGACTGATACTTCATCCATCATCTTATTTTCATTAAGTTCGATAGAGTAGATTCTAACATCAATCAACTTATTAACATTTACCAAACAGACTTATTATGGTCAAAACGTCAATAATATGAAATCACCTTATAACACCAAACACACACACTTATGATCAAACTTGATAAAATTCCAACTTTGTGAAAAGTTTGAACTAATAGGGAGGTGCGAAATTCATTTATCTATATAAATTTTGCCAATACAACTTACTTACCCCTTGCCACGATAAGGGTATCCTCAAGTTGGAAGTACATTGCCGAGTCAACCAGGCCAACCTCTCTTCCTCAGATTCTTGTATTAAGAGTAACCCGAGCACACTTGTTATGAACTTATGATCGATGATCATCGAACAACAAAAAAATATACCGTCACTATCAAACGCACAAGGTACACATTACGACTGTCACTATTCGGGCCCATCCTCGACTATTCACCCCTTTACCCCTCCCATGGAGATATAAGTAATAAGTCATTACGACAACCGACCTGTTCGAGATAGATCCGTAATCAACTAACCAACTAACCCCTGCCCATAAATCCATAGGAGAACACATTAATCCTTCACCACACTACAATTATTAATCCAGCTAATAAAACTAAGCACATATCAATATGGTACGCAACATATTCCAGTTGGATAAGTACTCCTCTCTTTGCAAGACAACGAACGTCCCACTGTTTAAAAGTCTTCCACCATGTCTATACACAGTGATCCATCAATATTGCCATTTATGCCTATGACTATGAATCCTAGACTGTTAGGCAGCATTTAAGTAGAATAACAAAGATATATAATTTTCTGGACGATATCAATACTAATATAATCAGGCCCGGATCTGAAATTTAAAGGTCCCATGCGAAATTTTAAAATAGGCCTCAAATATAGATGAAATTAAAAAAAAAAAAGGTTTTAATAGTAACAAATTACATGAAGTAAGTTTGCTAATACATATTTATTTTTCAAGTAAAAACATTAAAATTAGTTTTAAAAATAAAAAAACAACTCTTTTAATAGGGCCGATTATATTACGAGACTCTATGGAAATTTCAATGAAAATGTACTAATTTTTTTAAAACCTTCAAATTAAGTTTGACACTAATTAAACTTAATAAAAATGTTCTAAAATTTATACAAAAAATAAGAAAAAAAGATGAATAAAGAGAATTATGCAAATGAATAAAAGATAAAACACTAAAATGACTTTTTTTTTAAAAAAAAGCACCACAAATGAACTAAAATTTCTCTAAAAAAATATTTAAAAACAAAAGATCAATAAAGAGAAGTGCAAATGAATAGATAAATAAAAATAAGAACAAAAATTAGAAGAAAAAACTTATTTCACTATGAATAAAGATGGAAACTAAATTAATAAGGGTAAAAACTATACACTAGCGGGACTCAAACCCACCACCACAAAAAAAGAAGGGAGCTTCAAACTTAATACTCCTTCACCAACCAGTAGGAGATAGAGAGATTATGAACATTTTAAAAAAATCTGCAAAATATATGTAATATCTATAAATAATTTGGAGGCCCCGGGATATTTTGGGCCCTATGCGATTGAACAGGCTGCATGGGCCCAAAACCGGACCTGAATATACTAATAGATTGAGATCAAACCCTTCAGCTCAGTTACTCTTGATTTGATATTGTATACCTTATGGACAATAATACCCAACACATATACACTTATACACACATACATTTTGTTCTTGTTCATGCACAAACCAAACTTTCAAGTAGAACCTCAAGGCGTTTAATTCTGTAGTGATTATGAACAAATTAGAATCTTATTAAGTTATTATGAATATCGTTCATCAATCCATTTATTTGCTCCTCTATTACAATGTAGGGTCATTTGATTTGACAAATGGTGACAAACTTGGCATCAACTTTATCAGAACACCTACAGACATGGACATATTTCCTTTCTTCTCATTGATTATCTCATACTACAATGTCATGTAGTAAGTAGTATACAAGATTATTCATTTGCACCATGTGTAATAGTAGAACCATTTTGTCCACTTTTAATTAATTTCCTGTCCAATTACTAAAGGTGAATCCCCTCTATGTATGGTGACCAATAATACACTGAATTTTCATTTAACATACTTTATGTATTTCATGTCAAACTAATATAAATCTGTACTATTATGAGTGCAAATTAGTAGTAGTACATGGGCTATATATATGAATATTAACATTGTGTTCTTAAACAATCGTATAATAATGCATTTGTAACTTAGGGCTTTATATTCTCAGGTCGGCTTCGTACCGACCTAAACGTAGGTCTTTATTATATATTTCATTCTAATTTATTAAATTTTGATAAAAATATATAAATGTGCAGTTATACCCCTACTTTCAAAAATTCATTTAAATAAGTTCTTACTATTTTATAAGTATTAAATTAAAAATAAAAATTAACTTTAACTAAAATTAAAATTAATCAATATATATCAAATTAATTTCAACAACAATTCAATGCAATGTTCGTTTTCCATAATCTAATTGCACTGGCTATCAACATTTGTAGAGGAGAATAACAGAGGCTTATTTTTTTAGCTATGAAATGTATTATTTAGAAGTGTTCGATAGTTTATGTATCATTAAAATGGATAAATTAATTGTGATCAATTAACTTTGGTTTGTGATTAAGATTAATTAATAAGGTTTACGTATATGTAATCATATATATGTAACCAATGAGGTCTAGCTCAATTGGTTAGACTGAGGTATCATGACACTAGAGGTCATAGGTTCAATTCTCATCAAATGCGAGATTATTTATAGTTTATTACTAGCTTTGTAATAGTTCGATTATTAAAAAAAATCATATAAATTGAAATTAAGGGCATTAATTATAGTACATTTGTATTTTTGTGGTGATTTTTAATGTTAAAAAAATTAATTATAATCCATTGTACCAAAAATGATTTTGAAACGAAATGAATGAATGAGATTAAATTAAACGCCACATGGCAACTATTGAATGAAGACCTGAGTTTAGGTCGGTACGGAGCCGACTGAGAATAGAAAGCCCCTTATAACTTTTCGAGAAAAACATTGTTTCTTAAAATCGTAAATCAAACAATAATAACTCCATTACTTCTATCAAATCGAAACCGAATTTCTTACGTGTATTGGATGATTTGAGAAATATTTGAAAAGAGAGGAGAGTTGGCTTTAACTAATTGAAAGGATTGGAAATAGACATCTCCACGATTTGACCTACAATTATGTGGCACGTATAATAGGAAATATTCACCACATAGGGCCTCCAAACAAAATTGGCTTCAATTTGTTTAATTTATTCTATTTTAGATGAATTAGTGCGAGTTATGATATGGTGTAATTCTCTCAAAATAAATTGTCTTAAAAACCATAACCAATAGTCCACTACAACCAAATTTATTTCACCCATGACCTACCATTCCCCCCATTAAAAACAACATTTAACTCCACTTCAAAGTTTTCGTAAAGGTGAAAATTAGATGAATTTTTCAACCTTGGAGAACTGTAATTAAGGCACGGGAAAAAAGTATAATTACTCAGAAAATGTAAGTATTCTGCCGTTGTTCATATCGATTAAAACGGTCATCCAACTTATTTTGAAAAAATTCACTATTTCGTGGTCTGCATAGTCCACGGAAAATTGACTTTTAGGTCTCTGAAACTCTGAAAAATAATTTGGATTTGTTTTCTCCTACCCATACAACACAAGTACAAATTTATGAGTTCGTTAGGCATACTTCCGCAATCATTTTTGGGCTATCAAATAGTTACATTTAAGATAAGCGATATAACCGGTAAAAATCATGTGAAAATCAGTTAACATTTTCAAGAACTATTACCTTGTTTAATAAACATTAACCCCATCTTTCTACATACTTCCTTTTGCCCGTCTCCATCCCAACACTGCTGTCGGTTTCTTTCCATTTCCAAATATAAACCCTAAAAGAAAAGGGTAAAAAATCAAACTCCTCTCTCTCTCAATGCAGACTTCTCACAGTTCTTAAAGAAACAAGAGGCCCCTTTGTTTCCCCTAGTTTGGGAAAAATGGAAATCTGCAAAACAAAACCACCCACTATTACAACATTATTCACTATTCACTCACTTCATTTATAATTTTAATAATAATAAATTTGTACTAGTCCATGTCTCAACCAATAAACAAGAATCCAAAGAAAAAGAAAAAGGTATATATTTAATCCGTCCAGTTAAAATCTTCCCATTTATTTTTATTGAACTTTCTCAGGTTGTAAATTGATCATAAATAATATAGAAAAAATTATATTAAAATACTACAATTGCTATAATATTTTAAGGCTATTGATATAGCCAGAGCTAAAATTACTAATACCAGAGCAATTTAACTTTTATAAACACTAATCATTCCTAAAATTGCACAAATTGTTATATCACTAGCCTATTTTAATATAAATTTTAAATATATAATTAAAGAGTAAAATACAATTAAAAAAATGGACAATAAAACTAATCGGAAACATATGACGGGAAAGACCAATTAAAATCATCATACAACAGAGATCTCATTGTTTTTTTCTGTATCTCTTTTCCCATCCATCCATCAATCTGATTAACACAACACAACACACTCTCATAATACATCCTATTTATAAACATTGTGAACACACATCTTATTTTGCATCTACTACCTATATAATATATATCTATTGAACTAGCTACCTGTTCATTTCTCATCAAAAATGGGAATTCTCTCATGCTTGTATCAATAAAAACACCTTTCATCCTTTCCCTTTTGGTTCTTTTAGTATTGCCCTATTTGACACCAACACAGAAAACATCACCAAAACCAAAAAAGAAATGTGAAATACCAAACTAGTGTCTCTTATACATCAAATCATACTCCTGTTATAAATTCACCCTCCTTTCCCCCCTTCCATCCAAATCAAAAACCCTAATTTCTAGTACAATGAACCTTAACCCTTAAGTGTGCAACTTCTTCTCCTTCATAGACTTAATAATTCACTATCTCTAGTTTCTTCTTGTGTCCGACATGGATCCATCTACCTTTCCAGACTTGGATCATAGCTCCAATTCCGAAAGCAGCATCAACAATGGTAAGTAATCTCTTCCTCTCCTTTTCTTGGATTAGAATCTCTCGGAGTATTTTTTTTTTGAAACGTTTCGTAATGTTTTAGAAGTGGAAATGAGGAAAGTATTTTAAAAAGGTTTCGAATTTGATGTTAGATTTCATTTGGATACTTTTCGAAACGTTTCATAATTAATGTTTCCGATTTCATGTGTATTTCATTTCAACGAGCTGAAGATTGAGATGTTACAGTATTTTTTAGCAATCATGTTAACTTTGCTTAAAAAAACTGAGACGTTTCGATATTTTTGTACGAGTGAGTTAAATTAATGGAGTTTCTAAATGATGTAACTAACAAAAAGTGCTACTACAGGGGGGAGTGGAACTACATCTTCATCACCGGCGGGAGCATCAACGACCTCCGGAACCACCCTCAGCCGCTACGAGAACCAAAAACGCCGCGACTGGAACACATTCGGGCAGTACCTGAAGAACCACCGCCCTCCGCTGTCCCTGAACCGCTGCAGCGGGGCCCACGTCCTCGAGTTCCTCCGCTACTTGGACCAGTTCGGCAAGACAAAAGTCCACACTCCCATCTGCCCGTTCTACGGCCACCCGAACCCACCCGCACCCTGCCCGTGCCCGCTCCGCCAGGCCTGGGGCAGCCTTGATGCGCTCATAGGTCGTCTTAGGGCGGCTTATGAAGAGAACGGGGGCAAACCGGAGACTAATCCGTTCGGGGCTAGAGCCGTGAGGCTGTACCTTCGCGAGGTGCGTGATTTGCAGTCTAAAGCGAGAGGGATCAGTTACGAGAAGAAGAAGCGGAAGCGTCCTCCGCCTCCTCCGCCACAAGGCGGGTGCTCTGCCGTGCTGCCGCCGCCAGGTGATCAAGGCTAATTAACTCATCATGCACTCTTCAACATGACTAGGGCAATTTCAATAAAGTAAATCATTATTGTTAATTTATGTATGTTGGCTCAGAAGAGAAGGTAGAAATTGAGTTCCATGCTCGGTCGGATTAGTCCCAACTGCAACTCGTATCAGTATCGTAGGAAAATAATAATTATTGTCATTGTTAATGGGTCGTTTTCAACAATCTGGCGCTAGATTATGGTGAGATTTATTTATCTTATAGTGAGTAATAACGTTTCTTCAATATTATTTTGTTTTAAAATTAATTTATCATCTAAGAACTACTATATGAATGTGGTAATTGTGGAATTGACTAGTAATGGCTATAGTGGTCTTTTTTTCTTCAATAATACTATTATTTGTATACAATCACTACTTCACTTAATCTCCTTAATTATATATTTGGTGTGACCATAATCCATTTCTAGTACTTATATATTTCTCTTTTGCTTGCTTTCTTGACTTGGTCTCTACGAGTTTATTTGCCCACAGTTTAGAATTCGCTAAAACTTCTTCCCTTAAGTAGGCGGTCTTTAACAGCCTTTTGTATAACTACTATTCCACATTTAATAAATTTCAAACATAGAAAACTTAGGTTAACTCACTCCTAAACCGACCTTAATTACATTTTTGATATACTAGTTCATTATAATGTCTATCAGTTTATGTATGTATATACTGTAGATGTGAATGTGTTGTATATAATAATACTGTACATGGTATTGCCTCAAGATGTTATAAGCCCATGCCAGGTGAGTTCAGTGTACTTCATTTGGTAAAAAGGTTATGTGGCTCCATTGTTCTTAATTTAATAACTTGTAAGCAAAAAGAATGAAATTAAATAATAAGAGAAAATAGATAGTTTCACAGTGTAGTATTGTATCAGTACCACTATGGATGTGATATATGAACTGTGATGTATTGTTCAAAATACTGTAATTGAATATCTTATATTTTATGTTACCTGATTAAGAAAGAAGAAGAGAATTTTTGTCTATATTTTGATATCCACAGTTGATTTTATGGGAATGTAGGTCATCATGATGATCATAAGTTGAGTAGTGATTAAAATAAGTACATACTTTACTGTTAGTAATTAAATATTTTGTAGTGTTGTCATTTCATGGACAGATTTTGAAAGAAATTGGTTCCTGACTTTGAAGCCATAAATATTCAAAAAAGAGGTTTCATCATTTTGTATATAAATGGAGAAAAGAAAACTTTCTTATGTTATGTTATACTTCGTACTATAATTCATGAAAATGTCTTCACAATAGTGAACTTGCTAAATCTTGATTATTTGCAAAATTTCAATGCGTTAGTACATAAATTTTGGACAACAACAAGTATTTCGAGTCTAGTCGCATGTAGAAAGTAGAAAATAGGTTCAATGATTGAAAGACTCATTTATACTGAATTTAGTTGATTACCATCATAAAAAAAGATTGGGATATTCAGATGTTGTGACTTTGAAAAGGAACAAACAACCAAATCTACTTGTTTTCATTTTTCTCCTCTCAATGAAAGATTCTGTATATATAAGGTGTGTTTAGTCAAGAATATAATTTACTGGCAGAAAACTTTGAAAAAATTGATTTGTTTTTATTTGGTCGATAATTGAATTGATCAATCAAATTGGCCGACAACGAGCATATAATTCGGAATCGCTTTCAGCCAATTGTGTGATTGCATTGATCTTTGAGAAAGTTCTACAATCATTCTTCTTCATCACTTGAACTACCATAGGGCCATATATATGACAATATACTGTATAAACTATAATCTAGACGTCTATACGAGCATATATTATATTTAGTCTAATGCATGAGATATTATGATATATTAATTAAAGGTTGCACAAGTTTAAGGACGTGATGTTGTAGAAAATGATCATAAGTTAAACATGCATATGGATCAAGAAAATTTGGTCTTGCAGTTCCATTCCGATTTATAATTTCATAACATAACTTACATGAAATTGTTAAAGTCGAATTCACCACTCATCTTACATATATTAAACATGCAGAAAATTATCATTCATATATACCCAAGACACATTTATTAACTTATATTCCATGGACGTAGTATAATAGGAAAAAAAAAAAAAAAAAAAAAAAAGTCGATAGTGTATCAATCTGTGGGTAAAATTTATTTTATGTGAAGTGTGACATATTAAATTTATGTATTCTAAAGTGATTATATTTAATTTAGATACTTCATTGTAGCATTTTGTTCAATTTTGATAATTTTTCAATTAAATAGGGAAAAAAAATGAAAACTATGAGCGCGTGACAACCACTCGTCGGACCGCAAAAAATTACGAAACAATAGGAAAAATGAGAACGTGTTATACACGCATTAGTATCCAGTTTTGGAACTCTAGTTAGAGTACCAGAAATTGTACAACACAGCACCCATTTTTCCTATCATGTTCATAAATTTTTTGTTTTCATTTTTTTTCTTACTATTTTCGGTTCTATTCCGCGAGTGGTTACCAGTTACCACGCATGTTGCTTGCTCTCACATTTTTTCCGTTAAATTGAAAAATTATCAAAATTTGACGGTTACTACAATAAAATACCAAAACTAAACAATACACTACAATAAACTACCTTAATTGAATATAACGCACTATGAATTACCAAAAGTAGTGTTTACCCATCGAATTGCCCTTTTTTAACTTGTTCCACCATCACCTATCCACTTCACACACATCAAAAGTAAAAGCTTGCTTCCTACATGGAAGAAGAGAAATAAATCTACTCTGGTCTCGCTCGTTCAAACCAATTTCATACTTAACGATCTTAACTTTGTTGACGCTAATTAAGGTATTTTCAACAATTTAACTTATCAAACAAGTTTATCATTTATTTTAAGAATAATCAACTTTTTTTTTTTAATGCTCGTAACAACTTATAAACTGACAAATTCTCTTAAATTAAGTTAGATTAGTTTAAGTTGGAAAAGTTGGGTTGTAACTCTTTAACCAACTTCTCCTTAAATCAAGTTGGATTTTAATTATTTTTGTTCAAAAAGTTGAATTTGCAAACAATACTCCTACAACTTATCTAACTTGTAAGTAGTTTCCTTGCAAACACCCATCAAATTATCTAATAATCCAACTTTACATATTTCTCCTTAAATTAATTCACTTATTTTAAGTTGAAATTATTGGAAACACCTACTTAAGTGATCTAGACGAAATTAAGTTTTACACTTTTAAGTACAAAAATAATTGTTTATATAAAGCAAATAATTTTATTTTTTTAAACGATAAAAAAACTTTTATTAATACAAAGTATAAGGAATACTCCAATAACAATTACAACAAAGTACATGGAACAAACCTCCGGATCACAATTATGTTTGCAAATAATGTTATATCAGTAATACCAAATGATAACAATTCGAAGAAAAATCGGGGTCCGAGCGGAATTAAAGATAATAAGGGGGCCAAATTAAAGTTGTTATAAACTCAATATCAGTGGATTTAATTTGTATTGTACCAATTTCCAGCAACATATATGTTTCTGTTGGAGTGGACTGTTCCCAATTAATGTAACAGGCTAATTAAAGAGTTAGATATTATTAAAGGCGTTACTAATATATTTACAGCTCGTTGTCCTGAGACTTAACTGCACATTGTCCTTTTCAAACTAACGGGTTTATGGCACGTGTATATTGAAGATGTTATTATGTGTTCAATTATTGGTAGTATACAAAAGAAATAAATGAGGATTAATAGTAGTAGTAGTAATTTGATAAGCTCAGCCAAATTTGTTGACGTAAGTTGCCAATTGTACTTCACAAATATAAATGCTGATAGTTGTTGAAATTTATATTCTACCCCTACTAGCTAGATAAATCTATACGAAGTAATTTTCAATCTTCAATGAAACACCCAAAAGAGTTGTGGTGGTGGAAGTCGCGAGCCAGAGCATATTTGAGAGAGATCGTGATTTAAGTATATTAAATGTTATTCTATATATAAAAAATATGAGTAAATAGAATTATTTTTTTTTAATATTCCCTCCGTTCTCTCAGAATTTTTCTGGTTTGACTTTTTTCGGTCAACAGTTTTCAACTTTGACACTCAATTAATCTTAAACTATAATGATAAAATATTTAATGAGATTATATTATAAAAATATAAAACCTAAATTTTATATAGTTTCGTCACATACTTTATCATTATAATTTAAGAGTAATTGGGAGTCAAAGTTGCAAGTTGTTGACCGGACATGAAACTTCTGAGATAATGAAGGGAGTAATTAACAACGTTTTCAAGTAACAATTTTCAACAAATCATAAACTTAGACAAGTACATTAATTTAACTATGAAAAAAAAATCAAAATCCTGCCATTTAACCCGATACAGGTGGGTCAAACCACTTGGACAAAAGCAATTTATTGATTTTTAGAACTATTCTACTACTTATTAGAATTGAATTTGGGGGAGGTTTCAAGTGACCCTGCTCGGGCCCCCTTGAACCTTGAATCCTCCACTGGGTGGTGGTGGTGATTTTTTTCGGGAACAATTACAGAGACAAGCGAGACCAACACCTTCACCATCGTCAAACATAACTGTGATTTAGTCACTACCAAAACCTAACCCAAACGTTGCAATATAACCCAAACCTAAGCATACCAAAACCTCAGACTAAAACTCATACAACCAAAACCTCAAACCCAAGCGTACAAAACAATTCCTCAACGATCACATTGTCACTGCCACACCAATACCTTCACATGTTCTAAAACAACGCCATAACCTCCATACCCTTCACATGTTTTTGTATCCTCACACTCGTCACTAATTTACTTCACGCCTCCATAACCCCACCAAAGTTCAAAACCTCCAAAAACCTGAACCTAAACATCAACGGAACGAAGTTTGACACCTTCTTGAGCCACTCCTCCACCACCATAACCACCACTTTCATTTGGTGATGGAGTGTTACAAAATTTGTTATTAGTGAGTATGAAGTATGGTTGATTTTTAGGTAAATTCAGGAATTAATTTTAGACGGGGTGAAATACTGAGTTAAAATTTCAAAGTGAGGAAGGTGGGGTTTTTAAAATTTGGAGAAATATGAAGTAACATACGAATGTTCATCCTATTGTCTCAACTATCTTGGTGCTCCATGGTGTATTTTGGCTTGCTCAATGGTTGTTCATACTCGTTCCTCCGATCTTCTTGCAAGCTTTTAGTTTAGGTCCAAGGTTTTGGTTGGGTTTTAGTTGTAAGCGTTAACGCTTGAGATGTTGTAGTTTGTTTTCGGTTACGACATTTGGTGTTTGCTACCTGTGGTAGCTTGTACTCTAATATCGAGCATTTCTTATACATCGTTATTTTTAATAAATGTTAACCATTTCAACAAAAAAAATCATAGAGGGTTTGGAAAGAATGTTATACCAGCGCCCTACCCTATTTTCTGTTAGAAAATTAATATAAATGATTGAATTCTTTATCATCAGTTCGAGATTTTTGGAGAGTTGAAATTATATCATGGTATCAGAGCCTTCTGGCTCACGCCCACCTGGTTCAAATCTCATCGGAGACAAAATCCCCCCCATAAAATAACGTTTCACAACTTACAACATAATTTTCAATACGAATATGTAAATCTAAACTGTCAAAATACTTTTTAATTCATAGGCGATTCTCATGATTTTTTTTTTAAAAACAACTAAAAATTTTTATTAATTAAAATAAAGAATATAAGTAATGCTCGGGAACAATTACAAGAACAAGCGAGACCAACACATTCACCCAGCATAACCGTGTTCCAACACCGGTTGTCACCACCAAAACCTAACCGAAACTTTGCGTATAACCCAAAACCCAAGCATAGAACCAAAACCTAACCGACACCTACAACCCAAACTCAATCATACAAATCAAAACCTAACCGACACCTTAGACTAAAACCCGAACCCAAGCTAATCTCCAAAAACCAGAACCTTTGCAGAACCAAAGTTGACCCATAAGATTCGACACCTTCTTTAGCTACTCCTCCACCGCCATAACCACTGCTTTCATCTCCAAAACCACCACCAGCGCATCTGTAATCAACACCACCACCAGAATCATCTCCACCGTATCTACCACCGCCTCCTTTGTCACCACCGTGGTTATCTCCATAGTCACCCCACCACAACCATAATCACCACCACCTAGTCATCATCACAGTCACCACCACCAACGACACCACCACCTAGTCACCTCCACAATCAACTACCATAGTCATCACCACCCTTGTCGACGTAGACACCACTACCACCATAATCACCACCACAGTAACCACCCCCACCTAGTCATCACCGGTCACCACCACCATGTTTCACAACATTAGTCTCTTCACCGATCACGATTATTATTATGGGTCCTTGTTACAAATTCCGCTCAAGATTTTCATTTTGCTCCCCATTTAGAATTCCACTAGTTCACAACATTAATCTCCTCCACGATAACCGAAGTTGACATCATGCATGGGTGTTAAGAATTTTGCTATCGGTTTCCATTTCGCTCCCGTATGGAATTAGGTGATTTGGATACTAATGTACTTCCTCCTGTCACTTTAAAGAATCCTACGTTGTTTTGTTGACTTTTTCGACGAACGGTTTAACCTCAAATTAATTATAATTTATTCTTAAAAAGAATAATTTTAAAAATTGTATTATGAATAAGAAGTGAACTTTCATAATATAATTTTAAAATTAAATTTTTTATGATAAATTATCATAAATTTGAGATCAAATCGAATATAAAAAATTCAAAAAATTAAATGGAGTTATTTAAATTTTCAAGTTACCCAGTAATTATAAACGAAATGGCAGAATCCATATTTCAATGATCATCTGTAATTGGACACCGAAGAACACAACAAACTGAAAGGTCCCAAATCAAATCACATGCATAGACAGGTCAACTTTGCTTGCTAAAAGAAGTGGTAGCAGTAGAAATCAAGTTAGAGGTAAATTCAGGTAAAATTTCACATCGGGTAAAGCAGAGGTAGTGTATGTCAAACATACAATAGTGACTCTTTTGACGAATAATAACAAAACAAACATTAAATTTAGTACTGTACTCCGTTTTGTCAAGATGGAGTCCTGAATAAGATACTATACTGCTTTTATATTGCTTTTGTAAGTTTGGATGATCGGCAGAGATAAAGATATATAAAGACCTAATCTAACTAGACCATCTACTATCAATCCTCACTAGCTTAGTTATTTGATTTAGTTCAGTTAAATACTTACATTCGTAGGCTTACCTCAATAATTGGAAGATACTTGGCAAACGTGTGGATAACCTTTTAACATACACATACATAAGTGTTTATTGGAAAGTTTTTGGTGACATTCAGGAACATTTTGCTATTTTTTTCAAGAGAATAAGACTAGTATTTAAATCAATTGTAAATTCCTTATTAGTTTGAGATGGTGAAAAATTCATACGTTTCGATACCCTTCGTTATGTTTCGATGAGATTTTAAACCACGCGATATATAGTACTCATAAAATTGTTTCTCCATAATTGAATTGGTTAAATTAATGAGCGTTGTTTTATTTTAGAAGTATTTGTGTAACACTCTATAAATTTCATAGAATTAAAGGGTTGGAAATATCACCCGTACCAACAATGTGCACATTTTTTTGCGGAATTTCATGCATAAGAACTTCAAAATTATGCGTTCTTGGTTTGGGGCGTGGGAAATGCCACATGTTGATATGTGAGGAAAGTATATCAGTTAAAAATTAGAATATGAATAAACGCGCCGATTCAAAGATTCGGACCACGACGATTTGTTTACAATTGTTATTACATATCATTATGGAGAATTTACATATACTACCCCTGTCCCCTGTTAGATGTCGACTTTTCATTTTGAATCCATCTTAGATAAACAATTACGTTGAGATCCAAAATCACATTTTATCTTTGATATTCCAAAAATGCTATTATTCAATATATGCTTCCCAGACAAGGCCTTATGAAGTTCTATTTAACAAAAATTAGTTTAAATTAATTTGTGGGTTTATATAATTTTCTCTGTTAATATAATTAATTTTGGGAGGTATATGGTAATATGTCTATATTCAATTATCCTAATATACTTATTTTTCACTATTAATTTAGATAATGTAGATTATTTAGTTCATTTTGACAATTGTAATTCCTGATATTAACTATACTAATATGTTTAATCATTTTAAATTAATTATCTTTATTAACAGCTCCAGATGGAAGCTTTGAAATCTCCAATCTGGAGCTCAACAGCTCCCATACGAAGTTTTATTTCTTCCCCCCTCCCTCTCATTGCTCTTAATTCCTTGATACCTAACAGCTAGCTCCGGTTTTGGAGCTGTTAATAAAGCTAATTAATTTAAAATGATTAAACATATATTAGTATAATATCTGAAATTACAATTGTCAAAATTAACTAAATAATCAACATTATCTAAATTAATAGTGCAAAATTAAGAAAATAAAAGAAAAAAAGAGCTCTGTATGGGAGTTGTTGAACTCCATATTGGAGATTTCAAAGCTCCGATATGGAGCCTTACAACTACGTTATGGAGCTGTAACACCTCCAGAATCGTAGCTTTACAGCTCCATATCGAAACTCTATTTATTCTTAATTTTATATATTTTTTAATTAGTTTAAATTTTTAAATTTTAATTAGTTTAAATTTTTTAAAATATAATTTGAGGTTGTTTGGCTGCTCTCAAAATCTGATAATTTAAAAGGGGAAAAATAGATATTTTCAGCGAGTCGTGGATTTATATGTAATTAGAAATACACATACTGGTACTTCAATGTAATTGTTACTCTAATAAGGACATGTAATAAAATTAGATGTACTTCCTCCGTCCCTGCTAAAGCTTCGCATTTGCTTTTGTTGACTTTTTTAGTCAATGTTTGACTCCGAATTAGTCATAATTCATATCGAAAAAGTAATTTTGGAAATTATATTATGAAAATATAAGATTTGCACTTTCATAATATAATTTCAAATATTGATATTTCGGTACGATTTAGAATTAATTCGGATTTTAAATATATAGACTAAAAAAAGTCAACAAAATCCAACGTGACTTTACATTTATTTATATGTAGTGGCCGGGAAATGGGAATAACAAATGTTATTAGTATTTTCGAAAGTAATCACATTTTATGTTGGGTCTTTTAAAGGGAAAATGAAAAAAAGAAAAAATAGTGGTAAAATGGTCAAACAAGCAGGGATGATAAGTTCGTACGAGAATCCCGCACTGTCCGGTCAATCGGACTTGACATTTGGTGGACCCAGTTTTCAGCGTAACCAGCCGCTCCGAGCCCAGTTCAGGTTCAATTCCAAGCCCACGTGCAACACTGCCACCACTGTCGGGTACAGTACTATTGTCTTCCTTCGATTTACCCGCTTTCGCTTTCTTACCCCAGCCAGGCCCACTTCCAGTTCAGTCCAATCCAACTCTTGGTCCAAGTCCACTTCCACTCACTTAGCATTTACAGCTCTCTCACCATCACCACCAATTCATTTTTTTCAAAGAAATACATCTACAATTGTCCATTTTGTAATTTAATTCAAAATTTCAAATCATATTAATCTTGACCATTATGTCTACCATGATCCATGGCAATGTGACTGGCATGGGCTACCAACAACTCATTCAATGATATGGGTCCTATGGATTGGAAATAAAAATCAAAACACACAATTACAATGACAACATATCACATGTTTGTCAAATTATAATTATCATGATATATATATATATATTAGGCCACCGTCTCCAACACATAACTAGTTTCTACCAGCAGTGTTATCCACCATAACATTTATATATACCATTTATCCCATTCGTGCTTAAGTGATGTGGGACGTATGGTACTACACAAAGATGGCGGCATGTGTAGACCATCACTCCCATGGCATTAGGCATTTTGGATATGCCAAAATTAAAATTGTTCAGGATCAGGCACAATGCAAATAATATCATACCATTGAAATCTTCGTGAGTCAGTCACGAGTAACACTGAGTCATTATAGATGGTATAAGAGCGGAACTATATGGAACCGGATAATCCTTTTAGGTGATACCAAAATCAAATCTTTATAAGCTTGGACCCAAATCGAACAATATCATTCATATCAGTGAGACATGTCAGTCACGAGTAGCCTCTCCACTGCAACGGGCCGGGTTGTTATACTTGATGTGTTGGCTCATGTCTAAAATTGATAATATTATACCATTGAGACGTGTTTGGATTAGTCACGAATAACCTCACCACCCAACATGTCATTTCACTTTTCTTGATGTTATTAAATTTTCATATGTTAGATTGTTAATATTGAGACTCTAGACCAACTCACAACAATTACAATAATGTCATATTGTTATTATATTATAGTAGTAGTATAACTGTATAAGTATCTATTTCAACATCAATCCTTGAGTCCCCTCACATGTAAAACTACATGTATTCATTTAAAGCCAGAAAGCAATATGTAAGGTATAATGCTATATTGCTATGTTATATCCATGTCATATAATAAGGATAAACAAGTACAAATTTAATGTCATATTAAATTTTCCCAAAATCTAAAATCCCAAAATATCGAGAAGTACATGTACATTACTGAAGTCCAAAAAGAAAAGAGGAAAGGGAAACAGAAAGTCCACATATTTGGTCCAGTCCATATCATAAATATGGCATCCAGTCCGGTCCCAACGTTATAAGGGCCTGGGACTGAAGATAAGCCCACATCTCAGTACCTCAATTAGAATTTGCACTGGTACTGTGTGTACTAGTAGTACGTACTGCACAAGGAGGAATACGACTACACAAGAGTGATTATAAGCTAATTATTATACAACCAAACAAAATACTATGGTTGTTAAAATATCCTAGTCTAACAGTGAAGACAAACTTTACATTACATAATTCGCCTAGTTGGAACAAGACATCACGGCCGGGTGACGAATTCACATTCGGTGTGTAATTACGGTGACAATGCATTCAATATCCCTAATTAGGTAATGGTAGTTTATACGTCAGTCGGTAAGTGTAATGTACGATAACTGGAAGAGATCGAAACTTATGCGAAGACTCTGTTGTTTGTTTGTTTGTTAATGCATCGTGACAAGGAGACACGAACAATCAAAAGTAGTGTAAAATATAAAGATGTAGACTATTACGTTTTACTTTTTCTAAGTGTCACATACATTTAACAAGGCATAAAAATAATTAAAAATCAATCGATTGTACATATACTCATCGGTTTGACTTCCATCCACTCATAAATCATAACAAAAATCTAATTTATAAAATTATAATTGTTTATACTTTCATAATATTATTATTATGAAAATGTTTATAATTTCATAATTTAATTTCATGTATTCGTCAAGTTTTTTAAACATAAACATAAACTGTAATTTACTGATTCGTCAACTTTTTCAAACGTAAACTAATAATTGAGGAGTATGTATACATTCAACAAATGAAATCTTCGAGATGGTTCAGGGCATGTCTGAAATCAGGATCATCGATGATTTGCTGCCATTCTTTGCACACGCACATCAACTGCAGCAGCAGTTTGAGTGGCAACCGGATGAGAATTTCACTATACAACTCACTTGGAAGATCATCTCCGGTGGGATAATGTGACAGTTTGAAGACATGAGTATGGCTTCCCCGACCGGCGGTGGGCAATGCAATATGGTTAGCGTTCACCTCAATTAGTGGTCATACACCGGCGAAAGATTTTATATAGGCCTTTTTTAACTTCAGCCCATTTAATTGATCGACCATATTGCATTTGTCCGAGTCCAGTAACAATTGGCCTTCATTAGTATTAGAATTTGACGCGGATTCTCTACTCCATTCATATCTCATCGCCACATTAAAGCTCTCTTCTTTTAGTTTAAATAGAAGTGACAAAGTTGTATTGAACAGAATTAAACTAAAATCAATTTGGACTGGACTAAAATTTATGATTTTTCAGATGAAAATAAAATAACCCATGAAAAATCACAAATATAACAAGGCAGATTCTTAAATAACTTAAATCAATCCTGCAAAATACATATGTATCCCTTACTTACAAATCTACAATCAAATCGAAATCTTCCTAAATTACATCCAAACCACAAATAAATAAATATAGCTATACTATATATCTATTAATATAATCATAAATATATCTAACTAAGAGCTATATTAATTATCTACATTAATAAAATCTCACTATATATATAATATTCTTTTCTTTTCTTTCTTCTCCTCACCATATTTTTATGCCCACAAGTATCCCAATCGCTCTAACATATCATACAAAGTCATCACCAAATCGCAGTTCTCCAAGACTTGATGGCATTGCGTTCAAATCATCAAGCCTCATGTCAATCAAGAACCCATATTCATCTTCACAGTTCACTTGTTCAACCATTTTAGTGGTAGCATGGTTTGAAATAGGAAGACCACTAGCCTCATGGACATGGTTTTGGTTAGATAGCCCTAATGGAGTTTTCGGGCTATGGGTGAAAGGAGTGACAATGTTGTTCGGATAATCACCGGGGATGGGGTAGTGGTGATCGTTCTTTTGGGATATCGGAACACAAGCAGAACTGGTTGTGCCCATAGTCATTGGGCTATACACGTCCTCATTGAAGCTGTAAGAGTTGGTTTCGGTTCTGCTCTTGTGAAACACTCTGCATAACACCCAGTCTTCCTGTATAACGATTTATCATAGTTATAGTGAGAAAAGATTACAATATGATTTCAAGAAAAATACGTACAATGCTACTTTTTCAAAATAAAAAAAAATAAATAAAAAAAAAAATTTGCCCATAAACTAGTCTCCACATGGTTTCATTTTAAATTATTCATGTTTGATTTATCTGAATAAATCTGAACTGAAATCATGGGGGTGGGTATAAACAAATCAAGGGGTTAGATTACAGAGCTTGAAGGGGTAATTTTGTATACCCTTCTAACATGAACCTGTGGATAGAGCACTAGAAAGGAAAGAGACAATAACAAGAATTTGGTAAGGAGAGAATAATAATAAATGGCAGAATCTTTTCATGGCATTAATTCAATGGAGTTTAAGTGAAGTTTCAGACAACACTGTTAGCACCTGAGTAGATGACTTCATTTTCTTCCTATATTGGTCCCTACATGATCTAAGATTATTCCATTCTAGTTATATGAAGAAGATCTAGGGGGGATTACTCTAGATATTAAATACAAATATATATATTATAGGGATATTAAATACCAATATTATGAATTTTTGAATATGATAGTTTCGTATAAGATTGGACTATGCAATATATAAGTATGAGTTATTTCCAACTACGTGTTGCATGATATATCCCCTTACTTATTTTTTATTTTCGGATAACATTAGCCGGTAAGGACTTCGTAATATATGGTAATTATGTTTGTATTACATATGTGTAAAATATATGGTGAATTGGCTTGTTTAACATACATATGATCGATTGTCGAATGACAATGTTATATGAAATACAATAGATAGAATTATCGTGTATAAAGAATAATGAGTATGTTTTAGAGACAAAAAAATTCAATTTATTTTAAATGAAAAACTGCTATAAACAATTGAGTGAATGGCGGTGGTGTGGGGTTAAAATGTTCATCATAAAAAAAAAAAAGAATGGCTTAATATTTAGGAAATATTGATAATTTTTTTCAAATTATTCACAAAGAAATTTAGGAGTTTTACTAATAGACTAATAGTGAAAAGGAAAGATACAAGTAGGAATATCTTACCTTAGGAGGCAAGTGAGGGTTCTCAAGGCGAAATTCATGCATGATCCATCCAGTCTTGACCCCATTTGGAGCCCTATTCTTGTAGAAGACCAAAGTCTTTCTCATTCCCACCACGGCTCTTGTCCTCGGGTCAAGCACAGGTCGGTCTTTCCCAGTTGCTTTCCAATAGCCGGAGGTGGTAGCTCTGTTGGTCCTGAAGCCTGTTGCGTACTTTCTATCACGGAAGCTAAAGAAGTACCATTCATTTGAATTCAACTTCGCCACATCTACTTAGAAAGAAACAAACATAAGTATCACATAGTGTGTGTGTAAAGTAATCACTGTAAAAACATGCATAAGTGATTCTTCGAAGCAAATCCCTTGTGTATAGGGATAGGAGTCAAAAGTAAAGTTTATAACGAAATTCTATATCTGGAAAATTTGCAAGATAAGATGAAATTCCAAAAGTATAAGGACGATAAAATAAATAGTAAAAGTTTAGGGGGCGGCCGACCACCCATGTCTATGCAACCTTCCTAATTAAGAGTTTATGTGCGTTACGCTCACTCAAAAACACACGATTAAACACATAAACCACGAAAACAAGATGGTTACGTATGACTATTAAACAAACTACTTGTTGAACAAAAAAAGAAGAAGATACATGACAGCAAGAAGTACAAATATAACATAGTCTTAAAACTCTTATGATACAAGTATATGATGATGATCATACTGATACTGTTGGCTTGTATGACAAAATGTGTAAAGTGACAAAAGTTTGTTACAAGTCACAAAAGATTCTCTAGGCTTTCACAAAGGTCTTTGAGAATTCTTATGAAAGAAAGGGAAAAAGTTTCTTTAGCCTTTTTCCCATGGATGAGAAGTTACTTAAATATGGTAGCATGTCTATATCACTCTACTTGTCTTACCCACAAGTACAATCTTGATGAAATTATCTTCTTCAACAGAGAGAAAAATGAAAATTGAAAAGAGATCAAGATCAAGAACAGTACAATCACGGATTGAAAAGATAATCATAGAAAGTGTTTCAATTATATGTATCAAGTAAAGCAAACATTTTTTTCTCAAGAATCAACTGATAAGATTATAATCCCTAAAGATGCAAGAAAGATAACTTAATTATATCTATCATGTCTATACCAATTATATGTATAGTAATTAGATCTATAAAAGTGCAATTATTATATGCAGAAAAAGCCATTGGTTAATTATTATCATGGTCCTGAATTGGAATGCAGTTATTAAATCTTATCCAGATACTCTTATGTAGTAGTACAACAATCTACAAAGTAGAAGCTGAGAGATTCACTGAACCTGCAGAAAGCCACCTCTTTTTCCTTCAAAAAGTGAAACTGAACGTTTGGTTCTAATTTAGCGAGAAAGCTTTCCGTCTCTAAATTGGTTGGTACGTTTGGAGTTAGTTTAGTCACCTTTCTGAATTTCCTCACATTCTAAGGATAAAAAACAATGCAGCACATAAAAAATTTCATATTAAAACCATTTTTCATTATGATTATTTATTTATTACAGTTAAATTCAGTTTCTTGCTCAAGAAATGAGAAAACTTGAGCTTGAAGAACCTAAAGAATAAGATCTGCACTGTGCACAGTTATATATGCACATGGTTTTAACATTGCACTTTACTGTGTGGTTTTGTATTTATCTTTGTTCTGAGATAGAAATACAAAAAACTCTAGAAAAACTTTGGAGAATATTACAGTAATTCATTAACACAAATCTTAGAAGACAAAATCATTTATTTATTTATTTATTATTATTATTATTATTATTATTTCTTTTTGCATTAGACAGAAATCATAATGAACATGAACTTGAAGTGAAAATTTGCACCAAGATCAAGAACATGCCATATCACTTAAAAAAAACTTTATACAAACTCATGTACTAGTAATAACTGTGATGATCAAGAAATCTTACCAGGGAGTTGCCAAGGCTCACATGTATGGAGGTCGATTTCGACTAGGGTTCCTCTAAGAAGCTGCTCATTAGCAACCTTCTTGGAAAGGTAGTGACAAACCAGCTCTTCATCACTTGGATAAAACCTAAACCCTGGTGGCAGTGTATCTCCAATATCTCTCAGACCCATGATCCTTAATCACAAGATTGGAGAGTACAAGTTAATCAATCATAAAACAGCCGTAATAAATTGAGGTGAATTGTCTGAGAATTTTTTTTTGGTTCTGATAAATGAGAGGTGAGGGTGAAGGTGATGTATGTAAATTGTATATAAGGTGTGAGAAATGGAGAAAAGGCATGCACTATATATATAACATGTGAAAGTAAAATAGTTGAAAACTACTTTTGCCAACTTAGGATTTTATTCACATTATTCTAGGCAGCTTATGCTTGTAGGTAGTTATTGTTACATATTTTGAGGGATTGAATTTTCAAGAAAAACCATTCTCACAAGAAATCTACTCTTAACTAATTATTATAAAATTAATTGGATCTTGGACATGTGTATATGGGTCCTGTTTTCTTGTCCACTTCCTCTTTAATGTAATATAAGTATTAGCATCAACACTTAAAAACAAGTTTAAACGTCACAAAAATGTTACTTCTATATAAGTTTACACGACGTGCCAGGTATGCATTTCTGACCTATAATCGATGTTTTTGAGTTGCGGATTGAAACTACACAAAAGGGGAAGGATTCAACTTTGATTGATTAGTGACCTTCCACGCGTCATATAACCAATGTTTTTGAGTCGAGAATTGAAACTACACAAAACGGGAAGGATTCAACTTGATCGATTAGTGACAAGATTCAGGTTCGGTTAAATGGGAGTTCTTGATCACTAGACTTCCTGTAAATTATAGAAGTGTTCTGTATGAGGGTGGGGGAAGCTTGTGAAAGGAGTTAAAATCCAAGAAATGTTTATCCATTTGTCACAAATGGATAAAAAAAAACAGAACCTCCAAAATGCTGCTTTTGCACAAAATTACATAAGAGAAAAGAATGTAACATGTGACTTTTCCAGGCGGTGTGTAATAAAGATACGAAAACAGTGCTACAATAAAAAAGGACTTATTATAATGCCTAGAATGAGCTTATAAGTTATATCCAACGTCTAGGTTCTTCTTTATTATTATTATTTTTTTTTTAATTTTTTTTTAGGAAACATCATAATATATATATTAATGTTTTAAGAATCTGTTACATCTATCAAACGGCAATACCTCGGCATGCTACAACTTCTACCTTTATTACTTCCCATGATTTTTTAGTATGTTTTTAATAATATTGGGAATCCGACAACCTCTGCCCAACCAAGTCATAAGCACAAATTTAATTCCCATAGAATTTAAATCCGTGACTAAAAAAAAAAAAAACCTTCTATGTTTAACTAATTACTAATCATCATATCCAACCCCTGCGAGATGTCCATGATCTTTTCATACAAGTGACCCTATGGAGTTTGTTTACTCTAATATTTACATGATTTAATTACAGTCTATATCAGATTATGAGATGAAAATAATTTTCTTGTATATTAGTATATTTTAAGGCAAGCATAGCTATAAATGTGATTTCTTGTTTTTCAATAGTAATGTGACTTTGTGGTACTTTGAGCAACCAAAAATAGAAAAGGAACAAAACCGCGTGCAGATGTTGAGTTTTTCTTTTTGCTAAATGCCAAATACAGAATTACAATTAGTACTGGTCCACAATTTTATTTGTGGAAAAAATGTTTAATGAATGTGCAATCACACTCCAAATATGATGTCATTATTACTTACTATGTAACGTCCTACCTTCGTGTAGGTTGATGTCCAATCCTTTGAACCGACTCAATTACAAATAAATGTTATTCAAGCGATATACGGTTTCTACAAACCAATTAACACATATACTTAGTAATGCACTATGACTATGCCATAAATTTGTATTGCTAAAAATTTATCATTTGACACTTTAACGTGGATCACTCCATATTAAGCACGCAAAACTAGGTCTTAAAAATGGATTGACATTTAGAATGCATTAACTATGATATGAGTAGTGTACAAATCTTTTGAGTGATTTATTAATATATAAGAACTTTCAAGCTAAGTTAAGCATGCTTAATCTGTAGTAGCTTCAGGATGGATGTCTCAAAGTTAAGTTTTCTACGGTTCTCATGACATAATACTTGATATTATGGGGGGAGGGGGGGGGGGGGGCGGGGTGCACCTATATATTTTGATAAATTCAAAATATGTTACTATTAAACAACCAGCGTCAAATAGAGTGTTACACAAGGTTGGATTTGAGCTTGATTTTAGCTGAGCTGAGTATAGACTCGTTAAAGAAATAAGTCTAATTGTCAAGCTAACTCAAGCGCTCGAACTCGTTTTTCATATACAATGTAAATTACAAAAATAAATATAAAATACAACTAACACGCTTTACCGACCCATTAGTTAAACAAGGTTTCAACAGAGCTCGAGCTCAACCCACTTACCATATCAAATTAGTTGACCTCGAGCCTTAACAAGCCCAATACTCATTACTCATTAAGCTCACCTCCAATACATAACTAGTTGTGTATAAGAAATACTTCGCGTTTATTCAAATAATACTATTAAATTTATATCATAAAAAATTTCCGTTATCATTACTTCGGTCATCGTATTCGGAAGAAGATACGATTACTATACTAACCAAAATTTTATGAGTTGTAATAATTACATCAAATTTAAGGAATTAAAGGAATGTGACATGATATATTATGGGACCCAAGGCAGAGGGATGAACTTACTTATGAAAGAATTTGGTGATGACATGCTAGCTAGATATCTATCTAGTCCATTTTGACAATTACATAAATATTCTTAGATAACGCGAGAACTGAATTGAATTTAACTGAATACACGACAAAATTAATCAAACTCGGAAAAGCATCGTATTTGAAAATGCAAAGACCGGCCAATGAAAACACAAGAAAATTTCCTAAAGACTAAAAATCCTAACATCAATCATGGAATGCCATCTAGGGAACACACACATAACTAATAATATGAAAGTAGAATATATAATATCCACAACTTGAGAAAAGACTCAAACGAATAAAAACAAATTTGACACTCATAATTGGAGACATTACATTACATCTAATTATAAATATACTGCTTCGTTGTACCAATTTCTGTGGTGTTGTTAAATTATCTATCCATTTAGGTTTTCATATAAATCATCATTTGTGTTTTGAATTAATTCTATTTAATCAAACTTGTGGTATTTTGTTTCAAGGATACTAATAATTTTATGCCATGTCAGGTACACTCTAGCATCTACCCCAGCATGTTCTCACCAAATGAGCTTTTTATTTCTTTAATTTTCGACTGTTTTATGAAAATATAGGGGTATATCAGCAATCTGAGAATTTAGGGCATATATATATATATATGTGGAGCGGTGTCAGCCCAGTGAAGATTCGGATCCAAATTTAGGCATGAGCCACCAAAGGCCACCGCACACAGTTTTAATACTATGTTCGTTCCCCCATCCAAATCATAGATCGCCTCTTATAGGGATATGAATGAGTTGATTCGAGTTGGGTTTTACCTCTATCAATAGTGGTCGTGGAATTTTTAGATTTACTATGGACCGGCTCAAGATCGGCGAGCATTCAAGTTCGCTATCATTAGAGTTCCTATTATAATTGAACTATCACCCCCTTAAAAAACCTTATTAAGGGGAGAAGATTATCCAATACGTGCAGTGTGAGATGGGTTTAGCAGTTCCACAATATAAGCTTATTTGTTCAACAGATTACATACTTATAATTATGGGGTAAAATCCATTTTTGGTACTTCAGAGTGTGCCAAGTCCACTTTTGGTACTCCAAATTGGCTAAGTCCAATTTAGGTACTCCAAAGTGATACATGGACAAATTTTGGTACTCCAGAGTGGCTAGGTTCAATTTAAGTCTTCCAAAGTGATACATGGACAAATTTTGGTACTCCAGAGTGGCTAGGTTCAATTTAAGTCTTCCAAAGTGACACATGAACCAATTTTGGTACTTTCTTGATTCTTTAGTTAGGGTTTTAGAGCTCAATCGACAATGGAGAAGGAAGGAGAGGAATGTCGATATGTAAAAAGGAAAAACGGTTTTGAAATTTTAGTTTTATCGGTGTTTTTGTTGGTCGACTCTAGTTTTTTTTTCTTAATATTTAATCGGGCGCGTGTAATACACCCCCTTTATATCAATAAAAAAAATATAGATTTGTTTAAACTACCGATGTGTGTATTCTACGCACGAGTGTGGCACACGTTTCCGATAAAAATTGACAAAGTACCAAAATTAGTCTGTGTGTCACTTTGGAGTACCTAAATTGGACCTAGACACTCTGGAGTACCAAAAGTGGACTTGGCGCACTCTGGAGTACCAAAAATGGATTTTGCCCTATAATTATGCAAGCAAATGCAAAATTTGAAGAGTTGAGATGGGATCTCGAGTTGCTAGTTAGCTTCGAAGTATAACCGATCCAATTTCAAAAATAAGACAGGTCATGGTTGCGTTTTTAGCTCGATCGGAACTTTTTCACGATCAACTTGATCCCCTAATTAACACCCCTGCCGTCTTCGAATTACCGAATGAGGTGCATTAAATACAAAGGGCACTTAGATATAAAGAAAATATATCATGAGGATGATGTGTCAACGCATGAGTATTTGGCTTACTACTATAGCTAGCGAAATATATGCATGTCATGTTGTTTTTGTTAATAATTGTATAGGTGGCTTGTTGTATTGTATAACGTGCATACATCAATTTCTGATCACATACTAGAGAGAGTTGAGTTGATGATCATGCAACGATGAAGACAAGGCATTCTGATGAAAATCCTAATCATGAAAACGAGAAATCCATATTTGGTCCATTCGTTGTCTCCACATAAAATACTTATCATCAAGCTATTTTCGGGACCAATTAAATTCCTTAATCAACATTGGTTTCTAATTTTTGATATAGTTAGGCCTTATTTGAGAAGTCATTATCTCAATAATCTCCTATTTCCATCTAAACTACATTGTGGTTATTAGAAGAAGAAAACCTAAACATAATCCGTAAAACGTATCATAGACAATTCGTATAATAATACATAGGAGCGGAGGGTGATAAATATAGTTCAACACTTGAACTCATAACCCGCCAATCCACATTATTACTCGATATCATGTACTATTATATACTGAAGCTACTCAATCTCCATCTCCAAGCTCATACTCAGAGATAATTATCATTTGCAACGATCAATCTATCATTGTTGATCCGTTTCAAAGAAAATAATCTATCATTAGTTGATCGAACAAGCAACCATGCATGTACGAACTACTAGTCATTAATTAGGTCATGATGGTCTGTATAAGTCAGTTGAAATTGACAAAATGATGTAGTTTGATTTTAATAATAGATCGATGCGGTTAACATACAGTATTAGGAGTAGCTGATTTTGCACAAATCTCTGTTTTGCACAAATTTATTACCATGGCACTGATTTCTACTCAATCTCTGGTTTGCACAAATTTATTACCATGTCATTGATTTTGCCCGTTGCTACTGCAAGCGTAGAAAGGGCATTTACAACAATGAAAATTTTCAATAATCGTTTACATAATCGAATGGGGATGCTTATCTCAGTGCTTGCTTGGTTACTTATATTGAGATGGAATTTTTCTCTCAAATTGAGAACGAGGCTATTATGCAACGTTTTCAAACCATACGTCCTCGTCGAGAGAAACTATGGATGATTTTGTAAATATTTAATTATATAATGAATTATATTTTTGTTAAATATTGTGTCCATTATTTTTGCCCCCAAACTTCCTTCCCGGCTTCACCACTGCCCACACATAATGGTATTTAAGCAATTTAATAGTAACTCACATGAAAATATACCCCTTTAATTATATTGAGGTGAAGTAGTACAATCATCTAAAAGCTAGATGGAATGTGTTTTTCTTTTGTGGAGAATCAAAACATGTGCCACCATTATATCTGACACGATCTTTTGGATCAAAACTATATAGATTACACAAACAAGAAGAATCTGCTAATATCCAACTTTCTAGCAAGTGTAAATCTAATTGGTTGTTTAGAATATTAGATAGTACTAGCTATACAAAATATACATATAGTAGCACTCCAAAATTTTTAAAAAATTAATGGATAGAAAAAACCCTACTCTTATTAACACTTATTAACAAATTAACAAAGTGTACGTTTTTTTTGGAATTATATCAAGAATTTTAGAGTTAAACATGTTTATTGTAGAACAATTCTAGGATATTTGACTATCCAGAAGAATTTCATAATTAAGTATGCTTGCTTTACCTATGGAACTTTCCCGGTGGTGTTAGAGGTGCGGAACCAGGAAAAGTTGAAAATTCATAAAAAATCCCTTTAAAAATTTTGAAAAATCGTATATTCTTTCTAAAAAACTTTTTTTCTTGGGGGGCGAAGGCCCCCGTCGGCTCCCTGGTTCCGCCCTTGGATATATCACTCCTGAGAGCAGTTCAGGAGTAACCACGCTATCCCAAGTTGTTGGGTCATTGGTCCAATGTTAGTGGCCGGGATTTTACACATATAATGATATGTATATATGCGTTGAATTTTTACTTGAAAATATATGTGTTTCAAATGCAAATTTTTAACAAATAATTAATATTTCGTGTGAAACAATCGACTCCAAATTTACCTGCATGTAATTCATTAATAGTAGTCACATCCCTCACTGTAGTAGCGAATTCCGCACGCATGACGGTGTCTAACAAACCTGGCTAAGGAATAATGAAAATAATGTTTGAGGCTAGGGTTTGATTTGATCTGAAGAGAAAGAAATATTTGGAATTGCTGGAGAATTATTAAGTTATTATATGAGGTGGTGTTGTGTTGGTGAAAGAGTGACGGCGTGAGATTCTTCTCGGCTACTTGATTTAATCTAAATCTCATTTGGAGTGTTATTAAGCCAATGATTAAAAACTAAATTCTAGCTAGCTCTTTTATCTGTGCTGCTGTTTTCAAAAGTGTCCATTCATATTATTCTACTTCCAGAAGTCATGGCTTCATCATATAATTAGGCCCATCCACTTACGTGTCTGTACTCTAATACTATAATTTTCGTACTACCATTTTGTTTTTTCCTATCTAATGATCTAACTGCGGTTGGCTTAATTCAATCGATCTCATGGAATTCTTCAAGAATCGATATAGAACAACAAATTCTGGCCTCAAAACTCAGAAGTTTTGGACCAGAACTATCGACAATTTAGATATTATTATTCAGATGTTTTGAAATAATGATGGAAAACTATAGGGGACATCGAAGATTCATGGCATTAGCTGGATTTTTTTACAAGTGTTCATTACTTTTTTCTATATATGTTTCAATGAGTTGTAAGTACCTATTTGATTTTACATATGTATTGTTTTAGTAGATTTGTAGAGTCCGTAGGTTAATTTCATTAGCGATAGAAATCACTATTAACCGTGTAAGATCCTTTTTCTTTTCATTTGGAAAAACGAATTCTTTAATTTAATTCAGTTCAAATAGTTGCTTTTTATAGTATAAAAATAAATGTAATTCAATTAAAAAAAAAGGTAAAGAGAACACGACTACATGTATATGTATTGTATTCATTCTTTCATCGAAATCGATCTTACCGAATCGCTCCTATACACACTTCAAATATTTCAAATGTGATATGGCCGGAATGAAACCGGACAAATGATTGGAGTCCAACTTTTTTTTTTTAAACGGCAAATTTTACAACAACTTCTACACTAATGCTGTATAAATTTCCTAAACCACCTTATTTCTCCATATCTCCGCCACCGCCAGAGATCGAACTCTGCACCTCTCCTTCATTATCCCAGCTCCTTACCGCTGCATCACCTTATGACTCCCTTTGGAGTCCAAATTTATACTTGATGTAAGTTAGAACAGGATAAATTATTAATTTTATTAAAGTTATTAATTTATTGAATACTAATTTAATGATGTTTTATGGTAATTACAACCGGCTAAAATGAAATACATGTAATTGTAAATTGTACAGTACTTGGCAGGAACCAGGTACTTGATCATCAGTGCATAAGTGGGGCTAAGGTGATTAAAAATTGATTGGAGGGTTAATTATTGAATCTGGGCCTAATGATGTCAGCAATTTGTAAAGTGACCATTCTTGATACAATAGTTAATTGACAACTTATATGTATACTCAAAACAGTTTACCCTTATGATACAACTTACAGGAAGTTAAGTCATTATCATCACCAATTCACATCGGAATGAAAACATGAGCCTCAAAGCTAGCATAAAGCAAACACCTTGCTCCAGTTAGCAAGGATTACACAATTCCCGGTGGTGAAAATGGCGTTCATGAGCTTTCGATTCTGATTAATACTAACATAGCGGAGTATAAGTTTGTATTTGAGTTGAGTATAAACCTTTCGATTCTATATGATAATAATAACATTACATATCATCTTGTTTATACGTTCAATAATTAGTTTATACATAAGTCTGTTACATGATCATAATTAAATTGGTTGATAAGATACTCCACAGAGCATGTCGGGATAAGTTAGTCGTTTAATCGGTTAAATATAACAATTTATTAATCAAATTTATCATGATCAATTAGCAAATTAGCTAGGGGTTATTTTATCGGCTAATTTAGCTAAATCGAGTCTTCATTAGAGAGTTTTCGTTTGTGTTAGACACAAGATTTGGAATTTAGGAATTACGACAAGCTTGCTACTCATTTAATTGGTGCACGATATTAACGGAAAATATTTAATAATCTAGTCGAGATGGCATCCGACACGATTTTGAGTATTACATTACTCGGATGAAACTAGTGATGTTAAATGAGTTGACTCAAGTGTCAAAACATATTTGAGGTTCGATTGCTAATCGAGCCTATACTCTGCTCGATTAGTTAGAGAAACGTGTTTAAAATCAAATTTGAGTTTGATTGATTTGTAATGAATTCGAATTGGTATGAAAAAAAGTTAGATACCCATTATTTTTATTAAAGGTGTTTGGTTCGAATCTTGTGGCGTGATTTTTCTCTATTATTTGTATCATTATTTTAGTTGAAAGTGTTGGGTTCGAATCTTATTGACGTAATTTTTTATTTTTTTATTTATTCTCTTCTTAAATTTTTATTTTTTAACATAAAGTTGTATGACGTATTATACATAATTTTAAAAATAACCATGATATGTTCTTATAAAAAAAGACATACTTCCTCCGTCCAATAATAAATGTAACACTTGATTTGTTGAACTTTTCGATGGTCATTTTGACCTTTAATTATTCTTAAATCATACGATAAAAATAACTAAAAACATCATATTATGAAACTAGAATGTTTATATGAAGCACATGGCAATATATTCAACTAATGAAGAATACCAATTAACATGCGAAAAAGATGCATTGCAGATTTTGAAGTTGAATGTTTCCAAAGTCTAGAGATGTATTTGATGGTTATTAACTCATTGGAAGAATATTTTTCATATGTTTAATATAATTCAATTCAAAACTATTAATTGCATAACTACAAAAACTATATAAATTTATAGCACACCATGTATATTAAGTTTAATTACTCAATTAGTTATTTTTTTATTACGTTTGAAGTCATTATTATGTGAAGATTATATATTCACTCATTTATATCAATATATTATGCAATAAAATAATAATGTTTACAAGATTACGCTTCACACGCATAGCGTGTGACGCGGTTCCTAGTATATATATATATATATATATATATATATATATAGTTTATTCGAATAGGTAGACTTTATTAACATAAATTTTTTTTATACGACAAATATTACAACTACTCCTGCACTACTATACAAACATCATCGTATACCACTTTTATATATCCACACTTAAACCACCTTATATTTTCGTTAGGGATTGAACCCTGCACCTCTCCTTCGCCACTCCAACTCCCTTTCCACTGCAACACCTTATAACTCACCATTAACATAATGAATGTTATTGAGTTGAGCATACCTCAACTCAATTGGTAAACAAGCCAAACACAAAGCTGAATTTCGACTAAGCAACCATAACAAATTGAGCCGAATTTGAGTTTAACAAGTCAAGTCGAGCATATTACTCGTTAAGCTGGACTCGTTACATTACATGAGATGTATTTGGTCCTTTATCACCTTGTCAATTTTACGATCGAGTTAATTAACGGTGAATTCTTAAAGATAGGTATAACAAGCAACAAAACAAAACTGAATTTCGGGTCTTCGACTAAGCAATCATAACAAACAAAGCTGAATTTCGACTAAGCAACCATAACAAATTGAGCCGAATTTGAATTTAACAAGTCAAGCCGAGCATAGTACTCGTTAAGCTGGACTGGTTACATTACATGAGATGTATTTGGTCCTCTATCGGCCTGTCAATTTTATGATCGAGTTAATTAGCGGTGAATTCTTAAAGTTAAAGATAGGTATAGTATTGCGGATCAATATTGGATTATGTTAATAAATGTTAGTTAGCTTACGTGAGGGAAGTTAATTGAGATTTATGATTCTATCTTAATTTCCTGAATTTTAAATGTCTGTCTCATTAGAGTGCAGGTAACTTTATAATTAGATGGAAATAGTTAGACATTATAAGATTATGGTGGCAATTACGACAAGTTATGTCCAATTAATTGTTAATGTTATACTCCATATTCGTTCAAGTCTTTGTCTTCAATCATTATATAATTTACATCGCGAAACTAGAACACACTGTTAGTACTTTCTGTTTCATAGATCGAACTAATCGTGACATATGTCACGTAATCCATGTGTCTCGTAACTAGATTGAACTATACTTTAATATAATAAATAATGATTCTTTTATTAAAAAAAAGTTTCTATCTCTACTAGTAAAAAAAAAACATAAAAACATACCCAAACAAAGAGTAATAAACTATCACTACAAGACCCTCTACATTTATGATCAAAATAGAAAGGAGAGTCGAATTCACCAATTCCCAAAAGTGTAATCCGTCCACTTAAGAATCCGCACGTGCATTCCCATCGCATTTACTATGTCTTGACTTGCTCTCCCAGGGTTGGTGTGAGAAGTTTCACACATCTTCTAGCATATTGTGTAGTAGATGGTATCGCTTTGAACAACACATGGACGTAGTTTGCATATATACTGGTAGTAGGTAGTAGTAAGTAGTTTGCAAATTAATGTTTAAATCATGAAAGTGGCAGAAATAGTTTTCTAAGTAATGTTTATTTTTACAAGGACTCTCGTGCTCACAACATCAATATTTTTAGAAACTAAAAATGTATCCTACTTTTTGTTCAAAATCTACTTTTTTCAAAGTTAATTAAAAGTTGGTAAAAAATACATTTGAAAACACATTATGCATGACGACAAGTATTTTTAGAAAAGGAACTGGTAAGGCAATTGATAGGCAATAGCTTATTAGTCATATTGTTTTTAAAAGACCTTCATACTACTACGATAGTTTTTTAAATTAGTTACCTTACCAATTAGATTTATTGTAGTCAATTTGTCAAATAAACTGAAATTATATGTAAAGTGGATGACAAGATATATGCTACCGCCCGTGTTCGCCTTGCAATTTGCAAACAGATCTAGCTTAATTACACCATCTGACTAGGAATGATGTTCCCATTTGAAACAAAATACCACATTTGAAGTTTTAATGGATTCCATCAGTGCACCTCATATAAACTATTTTAACTTCCTTTTCACTCGGTGACCCTTTCTCATTTGGCCATAAATTCGACGGATCGTGACTAAATACAACATTTGAATTTTACGGATTCTATCGATACACCTCATAAAAAATTATTTGAACTTCCTTTTACTTGGGCAACCTTAATTTCACATTTGGCCATGCATTCGAGCAATCATCATTCAATAAAGGTAAGTGGTTTAACATGATTAACAAGTGAGGTAACTAAGGTGGACCTTTTCCTAAACAAAGTGACCAGATCGACATGAACATGTCATATAGAGTATGGTCCAAAGACAAAAAACTAAAAGGACATGGAACATTTGAAAGACGGATTTAGTAAAGTTAATCATGAAATCTTCTAATCTATCTATAATGTATAATAAAGATAGGACCATGCTAACTAATCGACACGGTATATTATAACTATAAGGGATGGCCATGGAACACGTTCTAGACTAAACTATAGATTTAAATTTAATTCCGTGGGATCATGTATTACCGTTAAATTCCACCAAAACATTCATTTAATTTAGCTAATCATTGTGTTAATTTAGTCCATCGAATATTTTCCGATGACGTCCCTTGTCAAAGTCCCACAAGAAATATACTCATAATTTCAAACAATGTTAACGCTCATAATTCCATACATAGAATTAGTAATACTCCTCGCGCTAGTTGTCGATTTTGTACTTTTGGAGAATTCAAAATGAGTGTGAATTTAATTGAGTGGAGGTTCTGATGTGGAAATTCAAACCCAAGTTTGAATGTAGGCCAAGTGACTTTGATAGAATCAGAGCTATATATTCTGATGGAAAGATTTGTTCTAATATGATACGGGAGTAAATCCGAGTCATTTAGTAAGAGACAAAGCACGATAGCATGTGGTTCGTGAAGAATGGTGTTACTTTGTACATTGATAAATTAACTAAACGAATTGTTCGAAATTAATGGTGGTATTCCCTTGCCGAAAATTTTCCAAGGATAATTATGTACACTCCTAAATTGATAACTTAACTGGAAAACTCGTTTGAAACTAATTACGTTTCTTTCTCAAAATGATGCATGTGTAAGGTTAAAAGTAGTTTCGGATATAATTTTCTTCCATTTAAAGAGATTTAAGGAGATGATGATCAATAACAAACATAGTACAATACCACAAGTATACAACTCAGTTTGACATTTTGCAAAAAATGAAATCAAATTGTCTGTAGTAATCTTTAGAATTTAGTTGTGTAAGAATATTCATAAGCATGTTCATGTCACAGTTGTACTGTTCACTTTTATTCCATTAAATCGAAAAAGTATCAAAACTAAATAATAGTATATCGTAATAAAGTACCTAAGTTTAATATAGTCTCTTTAGAGTACCTAAATCGAACAATTTCTATCCTGGAGTACCTAAAATGAGTTTTATACGAACTTGGAATATGCTGTAATAATGGACAGGATATGAAGAGACTAAAAACTTTCCCGAAAAGGTAACTATTTGACTATCCGGAAAGAAATTTGGCACTTAATATTTGTTGCGAGAGATAAGGTTGAACAAGAAGCGTGTAGTGCATAATTTGATGATTTGTATCGCTTTTAAGATTCTTTAGTGGATAATTATTAAAATATTTCTTTGTTTTATAAAGTACCCGTAATTAACGAACTTATATATTAAGTTCTTTATCTATAGGGATAGGGATGTAACTTAGCTAGGCCCAACTCTAGATGTCGACCACACCGGTTTTTCCGAAACGTGAACCTTGCATTTTGTCCCAACATTTCTTTCCTAGCTTCAATAACAAAATGATAATAATATTTTCTATGACAAATATATCCGCGAAGATTTTGGATATGTTTCGGTTTACATTACTTTTACGTGTTTATTTCTTGTTCTTTGTAATTTGATCCACATACTCTTGTGTACTCTATTCAGATAATAATTTGATCATTTATCGACATGTTTGATTTGGAATTCGAACACTACTCATTTTACGTACTATCTAATGAGAATGTCATATCCAATCATGAACTCATGGCTTGGTAAGAAAATGAGGACTTCTTTGACTAATATAGAAGGTTATGCGAAGTTCTGACTTACATGTTGAAACCACCTCAAGATGATCGTCTGTTTTTTTACCGTTTGTGAAAGCATTTGCAGTTTCCGCTTAGCAGCTTTGAAATCGATATAAATAAATTGATCGCGTACATCTTCACAAGTCGAAAACCTAACAAGATACGAAACTATTTTTTTTTAGTGGAAGGCCAAGCCAACATGTAGGATCCAATTTCATTGAGTGACGGGTCCAAATGGAGTGAGATTTTGGCAAAAGGCCCTTTTTACCTTGAGAAAATGTTACTACTAGCAGAGAAAAAGATGTTAGATTCCTTCAGTGATCTTGACGCATAATGCACAGGTGTTGCCTATATAGTAGATAGAGTGACCTAGTTGTTAAATCACTGTAAAGTACGTGGAACTAATCATGCATGAGCAACCCCGAAGAACTATACCTATTAGGGTTGGCACGCGTGACACAACACAGAAAAATCGAGTATAGTAGAGTAGTCTAGACCATACTGCTATGCCTAGCTGGTCTTGTAACACATGCAGCTAGGCGCTAGTAGCATACTAAATGTCAACAAAGTATGACCACAAATGATGGATCCATTTTCTATCTGAAACATGAATGGCCTTATTACAACTGTTTTATACCAGACAACTAAAGATCATTAGGCCTAAATTCTGGCCTTCAACCGCTCTTTTCACCTCAGAAACCAACTCATCACTACCAATTTGATCAGATAATTGTTATGTGTTCATACATACTAGTATACTACACAGAACAACTCAAGTCACATACGATAAATTCAAACAGATTTGAAGGTAATGTAAATACAACCACTCGCGCGCCTAACAAAATCCATCAGTTACAGCACAATGGGATCCACTGAGGTGAACTTTGCTTGCAACATCATAATAGATAGATGAAAGACACAACAGCGTTCTAAGTAGGTTTAAATTTAGTTGAGAACATAATTGTTTTCTGAAATTTTACGGACTTGGGTATGTAAAGATGAATAACTCCATGGGGATAACTGGAACCATTTTCAGTACTTGTATGCTGGTTGCTGGGTTGGCAGCAGACCAAACCTCTTCTTCAGAAGAACTCTTTGCCTAGCGTACTTGTCATCAGGGGAGAAACGAGCTGCAATAGAGTAGATAAGAAAAGATTCAATTCAATAGATGTTTGTGGTAAAAGTCAAGGGAAAGATTGTAAAATTCCAAGACCAAAAGACCAGCAAGCAGAAGAATGTCTAACTTGGTGGCTGCCATACATGAACATAAACAACACGGCATATGAACCATTCATTCTTCTGTGGTTTCTGCCGTTTTAAAAGTAAAATTCTTCTGTGGTTTATATTCACAGGATATACTTTAGTTGTTCTTGGATTCTCCTTAAATAAATTCAGTCGGTTCAATAAATGAAAACCCATTCTTGAATAGTTGCATAAGTGTTTCAGACACCAATGTGTTGCTTAACACAAACATCCGCACCTACTGATCTTCATCTTCCTAAGAGGACTAGACGAGGCTGCAGCTTATTACCATCTTATCTTATTATAGGTAATAAACAACCCACCCTCCATGCTTGTTTCATAATATCAATCACGGGAACAGCAGAACATTTTAAACAATTCTCTTTAAGAGGAATCTCATGATTTTTTTAGTCACTGACAGCAACACAAAATATTATTCGTTACTGCCAAGAATTTCAGACTCCAGTACAAAACAAATAAATCACTAGTCGATTGATGAATTTAGGTGTCCAATATTTAAGGTGGACGGATATGTCAAAACTTGGGATGGTGGATTGGTGGTGGTGTGATGATTTTCAATATACGGTGTCCAACTGATAAGACTGCCTAATACAAATTCTGTCTATAGTCGATTGATGACTTGATATTACGTGAACAAAAGTTAATCACACCATACTTGCAGTTCACCCCTCCTAGTTTCAACACAACCAAGTTACAGGACAGCACAAAATAAGAGCCGCATAAGGACAAATAGCACTAAGCTCAAGGGAAACAACAGAGTTATCTCAGAACAAACTAAATGCAAACATGAACATAGACAAGAAACTGAAATACAAACAGCTCAAACCGAAAACTCAAGTTCAAAGCAATTTACCAGGATGGGCAGATTTTGTCGCCAAACCCAGAGGAGATTCCTTCTGCAAAGAGAAAAGCTTCCGATTATCAACTGAAGCTCATCATAATGGATAACGGATAATTTGAACAACAATGATGCTTAAAACAATAAACGAAAGCTCGTAGCTCGTTCTTCGTATCAGTATTCAGTCCCTAAAACTATTCCAGGCAGGCAGTACTATCTCCCTTACCCATTTCTCTAAAAATTGCTACAAATCCCATTCTTGGTAAAATAAACTTATCACAATCGAAATCGGTAACCAATAAGAATACAATACAAACTACAATCACCAACTATACTAAAACTGAAATTCCATTCAACTAAGTCAACTAAGTAATGCAACTTGGTACTTCCAGCTAACTGTCTTTAAATGATTACATCAATCAATTAGCCCTATAATGAACTAATCGCAATCGAAAGCGAAACACGAATACGATACAAATTACAATCATTACCTAACCTAGAACTATTCAATGTAACCAAGTAAAATTGAAGAATAGAGAACAAAGAACCTTAAAGCATATATATGAATCTCTTACCTTTGTGGTGTAAACTTTGTCACCATTTTCGTTAATATAGCACTGGAGATACATCTTGAATACTAATTAACTAACTGCCCTGCATCAAGAACACACAGAATCAATTCAAATCCTTTCTGGGTCATAGAGGAAAAGAAAATTCGTGATATGGGCTAAGCAGCATAGACGAAAGAGAACCAGAAATTTTACCTGAGCGAGCTTCTCGATTTTGCTGTAAAAACAAGGTCTGAGCTATAAACCCTGAATTGAGGCGCTGCTTCGGTGTCTAGGGTTTTATGTTAACAGGGGCTGCTGGTATATAAATGCAGAGACTCGCTTGCTTTATAGTTTAAGCCCAAAACTTTGAAGAAGTTGCAATATGTTATCGAAGCTTTTGTAATTTGCATTATACGCCCAGAAAAAAAAAAGTCAAAGTTTGTTTGTGCAAGTTCAAGGTAAGGGACTCTGTTGAGTAAGGTTTTAGGTTCGAATTATGTGAATTTAAAAACATCGTTGGGAGAGTTGTCGTTTAAAAAAGGGTCTGAGTCAGACATTGCTTGGTCTGATTAGTCGCACGTAGCGGGCATCAAAATAGAATAAAATAAAGTGTTAAAGGTAAATATGAATTGAGTAAGTAACTACTTAGAAGTTAGAAGTTAGAACACGGATGAAAATTGTATGACTTGAAAGTCGATTTTAAGTTTGAACTGCTCCATCTATTTGATTATAAATTTTCAAAGAGAAAATTAATTTTTAAAGCCTATTATGAGGGAGAATCCTTGATGTTCGTGCTTCATTTTATTATGATAGTACCAGAGAATCCGTCAACTACTTAAACCTCACAATCTACGTTATCTACATTAGAGCACTCCTTATGGATGCTTTTTTGGGGCTTCTTTAGAGCTTAAAGTACCAATTAAGTCCCAAATAAGCCCAAAAATTAAACACTTCCGATGAAGCCTAAATAGTAGCCCTTGGAAAAGAGCCACTAAATAGCTAGTAGCGCTCAATTAATCTCCATATTAATATTTTATAATTTACTAGAAACTGTGTCACACGCTATATATGTGTGTGAACCGTAAATAATGTATTGAAATGAATTGAGTAAATATATAATCTTCACATAATGACTTCAAATGTAACCAAAAATAATTAATTGAGTACTTGAACTTAACAAAAATGGTGTCCTATAAATGTATATATAGTTTTTGCAGTTATGCAATGAATAGTTTCGAATTGAACGATATTAGACGTACGAAATGTATTCTTCCGATGAGTTAAAAACCATATGATACATTTGTAGGCTTTGGAAACACTCAATTTCGAAATCTGTAATGCAGCTTTCACATGTTAATTGGTGTTTTTCATAAGTTGAATATGCATTATTGTTATGTCGATGCCGCATATGGACGATATTCAAATTCCAAGTGTCCTAGTATCCTCAGGTTCTCTATCATCAGAGCTAAATTGACGTTTTGGTTTATAAATACTATCTTTTTTCATAAGAACATATCATGACTATGTTTAAATTAAGTATAGTACCACAATAAAATTTTTTGTTAAAAAATAAAGATATAAGAAGATAATAAATAAAAAATAAAAAAATTACATCAATTCGAACCCAACACTTCCAACTAAAATAATGATACAAATAATAGAGAAAAATCACGCCAACAAGATTCGAACCAAACACCTTCAATAAAAACAATAATACAAATAATGGAGAAAAATCACGCCAACAAGATATTCGAACCCTACATCATTTAATTAATTAAATAATCACATGTACGGACCAGATTGAAATTGAATAAATAAAATCAACGGATTAGAATTGAAATTGGGTTGTAAATCAATTCGTAAATAAATTCAGTTTTTATATTATTGTAATATTTTTATATTATTGTAATTATTTATATGATTTGTGAATGAAGTAGTAATATACATGGGGTCCACAAAGAAGTCCCAATTAACCCATAAATTATTGCATGTTTCAATTTGGAAGATACTTCTTTTGTGGCTTCTATAAACCATAAGAAATACTCATAATCATCAAGAATGAAAGTACGTGTAACATGAAATCGAGCATAGTACTATTTGGACACCTAAACTGAAAAATTTCATTCCAATTGAACAAAAATCAGCTCAAAGCCAACTTTGCATTTCTAACTCACTAATTTAGTGGAATGGCAATTCATGTGAGCTATAGCTAGCAATTTGGCAATCTGCCATATGCTTCGTCCTCCAATTGAATTCTATATATATCTTTGTTTATTTAATTCCTTTTCTAATCCGACTCGATATCCACCTAGATCAACACTATATATACGTGTATATGTACTAAACAATCTCTCTTATAATTATTAGTATTATGGAATTTTCATTTTTCAGAAGATGCATGGATGGATGACTTAGAGAAGAAGAAACGGCAGAAAGATGATGACAGCGAACGAGGATGGATGGAACTTCATCAAGACATTCTGGGATTATATATTTCTGGAAAAACTCAACATACGTGATCGGATTCGGTTCCGTTCTGTTTGCAAGAATTGGTGTCTACCCAAAGATCAGATTCTTACAATACTCAAGTCCTCTCACTCCCTGCCCTTGTTGCTGTGCTTTCTAATAGAGTTAGACTTAGTGCGTCTATATATATCGTGGAAGTCATAGATTTATGATCCACACGCACAAGAGTTATACTTTACTTATCGCTGGCCTAATGATCAGACATGTCAATACCATCTTATTATGAGAGTGGTGAAGTTTTTGCTTCTAAACATGGCTGGTTGCTAGGAGTCTGCAGGGGATTGGGCAAGAAACTTTTCTTGCACAACCCTTACAAGAATCAAGTGTAATTACTCCCAGGGGCGGACCCAGCCCTTGGGCTGGGCTGGGCTCCGGCCCATGTTGCCCCCAAAAATTAAAAAAAAAAAAAATTATATTAAAATTTGCAATTTTTACGGACATATTTTTGAAGGTAGGTAACATTTAGCCGGCATGTAACATTTAGCCGAGGTTAATTGGAATTCCTGGGTCCGCCCCTGATTACTCCCTTCTCCTCCAGATATGATGTGCCACTTAGCAGCTACATTCACTCCAAGTACCGAATCTCGGGACTGTGAGATAGTTGTTTTCTCATGTTGTCGTGACAATAATCTCTACGTACGTCAACAGATATCAGTTATCATCGTCATCTATGGACAAAAATTGGACAATGAGAAACCTCAAAACTACGGTTACGAAAACATGGATATTACAGCAGCATTCACTACATGAATGGATGGATTTATTGTATATTGCCAACAAGCAACACGGTAAGATATACACTAGGGTGCTATAACTTGGATGCCGAATCCTGGAGCTCGAAAGAAGTACTTGAACTGGCAGAGTGGGTTGAATATTCTAGATGGAACATGTACTGGTTAACCAACATAGGTGTGAATCTCATACTTGTTGTACGCAATTCACGAGGGTCGTGGTTTTGGATTCGAGGTTCTCAGTTACGATCAGTCCCGAATGTGTTGGGCTGAACTAACAGATATGGATGGGATTGCATTTTTTATCAGTGGCAGAAGTATATTATCTGCACCATAGAATGATTTGCGTTGCAGGGTGTTTTACGTTGACCGTGGTGTGGTTCTTTGTTACTCTTTCAAGGAAAAGAGGCATATAAAAGCAGACAATGACTTGTATAGGCCACAGGATGTATACAGTACACGCTTCGTTGAACCACCAGCTTATTAATATCAAGAACTTGAAGTGGTTCGCTGCTAAATTTTGATTACCTACCTAGCTAATTGTTGAAGATTCAGCTTTCTTGTTTTGCATTCATAGAAAATATCATACTTACAAATATAACGGGAAATTTTCCGTTATAATTATTGTTTAGTTGTTAGTTGTTACTTACGGTCATTCTGTTTACATGTGTTTCATTTTATAGACACCAATTATATTTTTCTGATAAACTATAGTTAGCTATTTCTGATCAATTTTTCGGGGGAAGAATTGTATTCTCTGAAACTCATGTACAGACTACCGCGAAGAGCAAAATTGCGTGAATTATCACTGAGGAATTGGATTTAGGAAGAGACCCGGGCAGAGTTTTGTGCTAGTGCCACCACAAAAACGAAGAGCCAGTTCTGAAGCTCTATGATCCAGAATGTATAGCTTCGATTCATAAAAGTAGGATTCATATTTACAACTCTATCACCTCACTCACCGTTACTTATACATTATTTACTCTAATAATACCTCGTTCATGATAATTAATTTACTTAAATCATCAGTGTGGTGTCGGCCGTATGGACCCCTTCCTACATGTTAGTTGCATTACTTATCCTTACAATCTCATCATCGGATGAATTAATATACGTAAACTTAATTTAATCAAACTCCTCGATATTTTTAATGTTTTTTAGTTGGAACTTTCTATCACTGATATATGTTTTCTTCTGTCTCCATCCTTATATATCTCTTGTGTGTCTATGTTTTGCTAAAATAAGCTAAACATTGCAGAGAAAAGTTTGTGTATATTGATTGAAGATGCGGTAGAGCTCATTATAGAAACAGAGCAGCTCCATTGTTGCCCTAAAGATTAACAATAATACTAATGGTTTGTTCTAATCAACTCGGAATCGATCGTACAGTTAATAAAAACCCTAATACAATTTTCTATAAGCAAACAAGAATCGGATGAAATCAGTGATGCTATTGGTGCACCTGGATGAAGAACCCTAGTAGTACCGGTTATTATTATTGTGTATTTTTGAAAATTTCCCCTCTTCATGTTCAGTTTCCTGAGACGTACTAGTTCGTCTTAAGTCGCGAAAGTCTGGAATATAATGAAATACGCTTTTTATTACTCGTTTTGATCTGCCTCTTTTTACACTTTTCTCTGCAAATTGATTTCCTTTTCTTTCTTCTTTGATCAATCATGCTTGTATTTGCAGTGATATGATATTGTTCTTATTTCTAACATGTTTCAAATTATATTTATTGGAATGTGAATTTGTGCGGTTAATTAGCTTCTACTACGCTCTACTCCGAGTCCCCAGATTTGTAAAACAGGTTAACGCAATCCGCAAACTACTGGATGAAAAAGAAAGGGATCTCAACTGGAGTATTCGCGGGTTTCCTACTCCGTCTCAATCATCCCAACAGGTCTCCAACTGGAGTGTTCGTGCTTATTTTGTGATTGTACCATAGAATTCGTGTACTACTTAAACCTCGCAATCTACGTTTATATAATCATCAAGAACAAAAGTACTTGTAATCAGCACATGAAATCGAACATAGTACTATGTTTGGACATGTAAACTGAAAATTTCATTCCATTTGAACAAAAATCAGCTCAAAGCCACAACTTAATTTGCATCTCTAACTCACTAATTTAGTGGAATTCAACTACCCAATAAGCCTTGTCCTACTTGAATTCTATATCATATCTAACGAAAATTGCTTGATTTCAAAATCTCTCTTAAAATTACTATGGCATTTTCAGAAGAAACTGGTGCATCCATGGATGATGATTTAGACAAGAAGAAACGGCAGAAAGATGATGATGACAGCGAACGAGGATGGATGGAACTACATCAAGACATTCTGGGGTTATTTCTGGAAAAACTAAACATACGTGATAGGATTCGGTTCCGTTCTGTTTGCAAGAATTGGTGTATACCCAAAGATCAGCTTCTTACAATACTCAAGTCCTCTCACTCCCTGGCCTGGTTGCTAACCTTTCCATTAGAGTTAGACTTAGAACGTATAAAGTTACAGATTTATGATCCACACGCAAAAGAGTTATACTTTACTAATCAGTGGCCTAATAGTCATACAATGTCAATACCAGGTTATTATTATTTTGGTGAGGTTTATGCTTCTAAAAATGGCTGGTTGCTTGGACGCTGCACCAAATCCGGCAATCAACTTTTCCTGCACAACCCTTACAAGAATCAAGTGTCATTACTCCCTTCTCGTCCAGATATGATGTGCCACTTAGCAGCTACATTCACTCCAAATACCGAATCTCGGGACTGCAAGGTAGTTGTTTTCTCCTGCTGTCGTGGCAATCGTCTCTACATCAACAGATATCACTTGTCATCGTCATCTACGGACAAAACCTGGATAACTAGGTCCCTCGAAACTATAGGACGAGAACATGCATATTACAGCATTCACTACATGAATGGATGGATTTATTGTATAATGCCAATAAGCAACACGATAGGATATACACTAGGGTGCTATAACTTGGATGCCGAATCCTGGAGCTCAAAAGAAGTACTTAAACTGCCAGCTGAGTGGGTTGCATATCCTAAAGAGAAAAATTACTGGTTAACCGACATCGATGGGAATCTCATACTTGTTGCACGCGTTCACAAGGGCCGTGGTTTTGGATTCATGGTTTTCAGTTACGATCAGCCCCGAATGTGTTGGGCTGAACGAACAGATATGGATGGGATTGCATTTTTTATCAGTGGCAGAAGTATATTATCTGCACCATCGAATGATTTGCGTTGCAGGGTGTATTACGTTGATCTTGGTGTGGTTCGTTGTTACTCTTTCAAGGAAAAGATGTATATAGAAGCAGACAATAACTTGTACATGCCACAGGATGTATACAGTAAATGCTTCGTTGAACCACCAGCTTATTAATTTCAAGAACTCGTAGTTGTTCGCAAGCTGCTAAATTTTGATTACCTAGCTAGCTACTTGTTGAAGATTCAGCTTTCTTGTTTTGCTTAATTTATTGTGGTTTGGCTATAGCTGATGCTAATAACTACCGACAATTATATACGAGACTGAGCACCTATAACTTGGCTGGAGAATGCCTCAACTTAGGAAAAGTACGCTTACTTCACATGATAGACCAGGTTGTATTCAGGAGGAACACGCGTAAGTGCTGGTTAACAGACATAGGTGGGAATCTCATACTTGTTGTACGCGTTGGCACCGTCAGCTCTTTGAAATTCATGGTTTTCAGTTACGATCAGTCCAGAACGTGTTGGGATGAATCAACAGATATGGACGGAATTGCATTTTTTATCAGTGACAGAAGTGTATTATCCGCACCATCATCGAATGATTTGGGTTGCAGGGTATTTTACTTTGACACACATGGGGAGGTTTATTGTTACTCTCTGAAGGAAGATAAGCATATAAAAGCAGACGACTTGTACTCGCCAAGGGAGTGGAAGGAACACAAGATGAAGAAGTACGGCGCCCAGCGTGAATGCAAGAGATGCTTCATTGAACCAGCTCCTTATTTCTGGAACTCAAAATCTAATTACATTTTGATTACCAATTAACTTGTTGAACAAGATTCATCTATCTTTTTTGCTTTCATTAATGTTCATTACACTCGGTGATACTAATTATAGTTTTTATGGTTCATTGCTTTATTATCGTATAATGCTGAGCTAGGAATTTATTTTTATTTTTTTTATTTTTTAGGAAAATATTGATATATTAATAATCAAACATCCAGAACGCCTGGTCTGGATTGACAAAGGGAAAAGTCGAAGTTCCCGAGCAATCACAAAGATAGTCATGACTCATGAGCCACTAAATGTGCTACTTTATTACATGAGCGTAAAACATGAGAAAAAGAGATAGAAACTTACGATGTGATTGCTTTGAACTACTCCTACACTACTTCTATACAAAGATCATAAACCACCTTATAATTTCACACCTAAACCACCTTACGTCTCCATCGGAGATCGAACTCAACACCTTTACTTCATCACTCCAAGTCTCTTCCACTGCACCGCCTTATAACTCTCATTTGTCTTGAAAAGTTGATTCCTATTCTCGTGAAGTACCTTATATGTACTGTCATGTAAAAATCTGTGCAACCACTCGGAGAGAACATTGATATTGTGATTCCATGACGATAGTTGGATGAATTACAAATCAGATATGATGTTGATTACATGTTTTGTTTAAGCCATGTAATTTGAGATAAGATTCATAGACCTCATTCGATTCGGATTCGGACCTGACCAGATTCAAATGGACTTGGCATCAATATTCATACTACTATAATTTTAACATTTTTCATTTTTCATAATATTTGAGCCGTACCAGCTTGATTTCAATCCAACCCAAAGTGAATGTGATTCGTATTCGCTAATCTTTTGAATGAAATTCGCTAACTTCTCCAATTCTCTAAACATAGAGTACCAAAACGCCAGTTAATAACGTTCCATCAATTATTATGTATTCACTCAACTTCATTTATTCATTCGATTATCTCAAGGTGTAGAATCCAAACACGAACCATAAAGATCCAGTATAATCCGGGTCGGACATTCGAAAACCCAATAACCCATATGACTGTAACCGGGTCATTTGTTTTTTTACAGTTTTGACAAATTAAGCTCCCATGGAAAGCAACAATTCAACAAACAAAACACCATCTTCTTCTTCTACCTTTCCAGAGCTGACTCATTACTAACTCAAACAGCAAATCCACCATCTGAAACCAAACTCTCCGCACCACCACCACCGCCATGTCGTTCGAGGAGGAGGAAGAGACCTTCGAGCACACCCTCCTCGTTGTCCGCGAAGTCACCATCTATAAGATCCCCCCTCGCCCTACTTCCGGCGGCTACAAGTGCGGCGAGTGGCTCCAGTCCGATAAGATCTGGTCCGGCCGCCTCCGAGTCGTCTCCTGCGACTCTCGCTGCGAGATCCGCCTCGAGGATCCTACCTCCGGCGACCTGTTCGCCGCCTGTTTCGTCAATCCTGGCCAGCGAGAGGCTGCGGTCGAGCCGGTGCTCGATTCGTCGAGGTACTTTGTGCTCAGGATCGAGGATGGGCGTGGGAAGCACGCGTTCATAGGGTTAGGGTTTAGTGAGAGGAATGAGGCGTTTGATTTCAATGTGGCTTTGTCCGATCATGAGAAGTATGCTAAGAGAGATGGTTGTGATAAGGAGTCTGGGAATGGTGATGGTGCTACTGGTGTGGATCAGCAGCAGATTGATATTCATCCTGCTGTTAATCATAGATTGAAGGTTTATTCATTACTTGGATTTTTTTCGAGATTTGTTGTTTCTCTTTTAGTTTTTAGTTCAGTGTGTTAGTTAGTTTGATCAATGCAGTGTGATTTTGCTAATAGATTGATATTCATCCTACTGTTGTTAAGCATAGATTGGAGGTTTATACTTCGATTTTCCGTTGATTTTCAGATCAATGCATTTTGCTGATAGGTGTTAGTGATGGAGCATGCACATGATTATAGTTTATAGGTACGAGCTAGATATTTGTTGTTGCTTTTTAGTAGTTAAAGTCAGTTCTAGTTTTATGAATGCACTTAGGATTTGGCGTGGAATGCTTTTATTTCGTATTAGTCGACTCAGCCATGAGAGCAAAGGAGTTACAGTACCAAGGTAGGTTAAGCATGATGTTGGAACGTGCTGCACTAAGTTTAATAGTAGATGCATTGAAGTCTTGAGCTAACTTGTAGGGAATTCTAGTCTGGGATCTGGTCTGTTTGAATTTGAGCCAATTTAAGTAGATATAAGCATTGGAGTTTTGGGAAAACTTTTGGGGAATTCTAGTCTAGGATTTGGGAAGTAAGTGTGTATTAATAATTGATTTTTTATCATGTAGAGATAAAAGTTAGTTCAAGTTTTATGACGTGGGGGTTGGGGGAGAGAGTTTCGCGTACTTGATATTATAGAATGTAAAGAAAAGGAGTGCATTTGGAATTTTGGTTGAATTGTTTGGCATAGGGAGGAACTTTGTTTTGATGGATTCGATTCGTGAGAACAAAGTAATTACTTTATATACTAGCCTGGTAGGTTTAGGGTGGGTGACACTGGGAAATTTCCATTTGTATTAGGAATACTTGGTACTAGTAGTTATGAAGATTTGAAGTTTGAAGCTAACTTGGGAATTTCTAGCTTAGTACCGGACTAATGGTCAACTGGTTTTAGTTTACTTCAGCTTTAGTATATAAATAAGAGGTATTGTGTTTGAGTTGTGTGATACATGAGTTTGGGACGTAGATGTATGTTTGCATCCTTTTTAGTGAACTCAATGTTACAAAAAGGGGGAAAATGTGGCTCACGTGATTTTGTTGTGCGCAAACTTTGCTTGTGACAAAATTAAGTGGTTATAATGTGGATTTCATTTGCAATATAATGTTTGACCAAGTTATGATTATATCAAAGATAGATTATTTCCTTTGGTGTACCAATCATTTTGCTTTTTGAAAACTCTTCTTGCCTGTTGTTTGTCATTGTTATTCTGGTTAACTTGGCTATACACTGTGATGTTTGAAGTAAGTACTAGCAACATATTCTGCAAAGTGTAGTTGCCATAACTGTATCTCTTTTTGTATGTAGGAAGGTGAGACAATTCGAATAAATGTAAAAAATAAACCAGCCAGTGGAGCTGGCATGCTTTCTTCTGCAGGATTATCTGGAGGAGTTACTGGAAGCACAAAACCTAAACCAATAGCACTCTCCCCTCCACCTACCGGAGCTGTCAAAATTAGGACTCCTCTTCCTCCTCCACCCAATGATGCTGCTGTTGCTAGGATGGCTTCTGCTACTCGTGGCACTACTCAGAAGGGATCTCCTGAAAATTCAAGGAAGACAAGTGATCCTCTAACAGATCTCTCTCAACTTGAGGCATGTTAATTCTGTCCCCTGAACGTTCTCTCCTGTTTTTTTTTTGTTTTTTTTTTTTTTTCTCTATGATTCAGTGTGCTAGTTAATGTATTCCTGTCAAATATCTGATTCTGAGTGTTGCGTTATGCCATTAACACCTCACTTCATGATACAAATCGTAATTATATTATGTTTCCTTTATAATTGTCCATGCTCGATATGTTTTATTCTTCGTCACACTGGATGGATATTTATTTCTTTGTCACTGTGAGCTGCTTAGTTGCCATTGAGCCAATCTAACAAACAAGCCATTAGTATCACATGATGATCTTTAGCACCACAAGATTGTATGTATTGTTTGCATTCTGTTGTTCGCATGACATTGATATGATCTATTTCCTAACATGGAGTAGAAACTAAAAGCTCCTAAGATCATGTGAGGGTTTCTGTGTGATTTGCAACTGTCCATTTTTCTGCTAATATAATTTATTTCCAATCATATGATTTTCTCTGTTCTGTGCTGCAAACTATGGGGGCAGCAGTATATGGCATGGTCTCTAAGGATACTGCAAGGAAACACAATAATTAGCTTCAGATATGAGAATCATTCATTGCAATCATCGTGTGTCTTTGTGTGGAAGATGTTTTTGGGTTGAAACTCACCAGTCTCACCAAGTGACTAACTAGTTGTTAATTAGTCTCAGATGTTACATGCTAGTTTCCCCCTGTGAAGTTGCATGTTCTTCTTGTAGATTCATCAAGTACATGTTCTTTGTTTCTGTTTCCTTTTTCATGTAGATCATGTCAAATAATTTTTCTTTATTTGAACATTTTGAACTTCGGTTGGCGAATAATTAGGATATTGATGATGCTGTTCTTTGTCCTGTTTGAATTTACAGAAAAATCTTCCTGCACCTACCGGATCAGGTTCTGCTAAAACCTCTGCAGCAGCTGGCTGGGCTGCATTTTGAAGATTTAACATTTCAACCTCTTTTTGTGTATTTGTTGGTGTTGTACCATGAGAGCTGGGAAATTCGAAAAAGAAATATTTGTAAAAGTGAAAAGCTGTTACATTTTGTTGCTAAATATATATATGGAAAATTTGTTTATTCAACCCTCTCTGCTCCAGTGAAGATCTGTTAGTGAAAATTTGGTTACGAGCCGTCTGTTCTGGTTCTAGCTCTAGTTCTCTAACTGTGGAAACTGTTCCCCACCAAAACTGAAATATTTTCTCTTCTTTTTTGCTTAAAAACAGCCGCTCTGATGTACTAATAAAGATTAAGACCGGAACCAAAACTGAAATTGTCAGTTATGTAGTCGGTGATTTAGGCAACATTGATTACTATATGGCGCTTCAGAAATAGAACACTCAGATGCATTTGCCTGATTTCAAAACACAATCATAGAAATGCAGAGGATTACAGTAACAAATCATACTCAGCATAACAACACTGTGCAAATCCAACCATGGAATAACATCATCGGCTACTTAAGTTTAACATTCAAAAGACTAAGATACCATATGAATAATTCAGCATTAACCAACTTCAACAGCAAAAGAAAAGTGCACCAGGGCCATACTGTTCTCCGTGTGCCAAATCGTGCTCCTTACAGTAGTGAAATCAAAGTTCTCCATCATAGGGCATGTTCAAACCCAACTGCAGCACTCTCAGTAGTCCAAGTGCTTCAGCCAGATTTTTCTCTTAAGTTGGTCCAGCAGCTATCATATCTTCCACTACCTTTTCTTGACAGGGAATTGCAAGATCATTCCTGGTAAAATGAGAAATGAATGAGCTATTAGTTCCAGATCATACCCATTGCACAACTAGAGATTATGACAAAAGATGGCAGGCATACACATTGAAAACATGATGGTATGTATAATCCATCTGTCAAACTGCTTAAGTACATGCAAATATGCAATCAGTTTCTTCTAATACTGAAATATCTAAACAATATGATTTCTACCTAGCTAGTGACCAGTGAGTATTATTAGTATGAGATGAGATGATATGTTAAACATTGGCAAAACAACTAGGAGTTCTTGCAGATATAAATAAAGAGCAAAACAAATATATTATAAGATCAACTTGCAGAAATAAAGAGAGGGCCAATTGTATACTGTAAATTTTACCTTCCTATAATTCCATAAGTCATTGAGAGTGTCTGACTAGTTTTCAGGGAATCCCTGTGACGAGGGCCAAGCGAGGCATCCATGATCTCTTTGGCAATTTCAACATACTTCACAGACTCACGTTGCTTGCCTAAGATCGTACAAGCAAATCCCAAATTAGAATTGCCATAGCCTACCTCAATGTGCTTGGGACCAAAACTCCCTTTCAGCTTTTCAACCGCATCTTCCAGGTATGGAAACGCTTCTTCCTCCATGCCAGCTTTCAAAATCAGAGTGAAAAACCTTCTATAGTTTTTAAGAAGAACCTTGTTAGGAAGCTCAGGAGTCTCCAACACCTTCCTTAACAAGCACATCGCAGTTTCAAACTCCTCAATCGTCTCATACAACACAGCCAAATCCCCAAGTCCACTAGCAACAAGAAGAGAGAGCATCATCTCTTCCTTGTCAAGAATTTCGCGAGTTTTTTCGATGTACTTCCTAGCCTCTCCAGAATTCTCCTGGGCAAAAAGGGCTATCGCCATGGCAGTAAATCCTAACACTCTACCGCCGCCGCCAACTCCCAAGTTCTCCGCACCACATGAAACCACATCCTTCAAAGCACCCACAGCTTCCTCATACCTACCTAGCATAGTCAGGACATAACCCTGGTGAAGCTCAGCCATAAGCAAATCTTGACTCTCCAAAGCTTTAATGGCTAGCTTGTCGTATTCAAGGGCTAAATCATGTTTTCCCAGCCCACCATAAACAACCCCAAGATCCTTGCAGATCAAAGCCACCTCCACCGAATCTCCCCCCTACGTCGAGTGTAAATATCCAAAGCTTTCAAACAATACGGCAACGCTTCTTCGCAATCCAAAAACTCCAAATAGGCCTTATAAACGTCCTTACAACCACTACAAAAAATCAGAACTTTACCGACGGATAAAATGACGGATTTTATCCGTCGGTAAATAGCGACGGATCGGTGTCTCTTAGCGACGGATGACGGATAACGAACAAAGTTGACCACTTTGTTCGTCATCCGTCGCTAATAGTTTTTTATCCGTCGGTATCTTAGCGACGGATAACTTATCCGTCGCTAAATATTAAGAAAAAATAAAAAAAATTAAATTATACTTACCGACGGATAAGCGTATCCGTCGGTAAGCTCCATTTATACCGGCCGCGACTGGCAGAACGCCATTGCCATCTTCTTCTCCTTTCTTTCTTCTTTCCGTTTTTCATCTTCTCATCTCCATTTCTCCTTCAAAACTTCACCATTTTCATCCATTTTGGTAGCAAATTGAAGCTTATTGCACAAGGAACAAGGAACAACCTTCAATTTGGATTTTTTTTGGTCAATTTGTGCAAAATCAAAGGTATGAACTCTAACCCTTATTTGATTTTTAATTTGGGAATTATCTAATTGTTGGTTAAATTGTCAAATGTATGTTACATAGTAGTTGATACAAGTATATTTTGCTTAAATGTGTAGTTCATTGTTGTTAAAATTGAGTAATGAATCGATTTTGGGATTTTATTAATTTGGGGATTTCTTAAATTATGGAAATGTATGTTAGTATTAAGTAGATATTAGTTGTTATAGTTGAATGTTAGTTTTGGATTATGTTAATTTGGGTTTGTTAATTAAAATCGAGACTTAGATCAATTTAGGGCTTTTTTAGTTTTGTATTTAATCGAATTTAATGTTCCATAACTAGGTTATGTACTTATATAAGGTTAATTTTGTAGTTGAATACGATAAAATAGAGTAATTTATGAAAATCGAGACTTGTAGCTCAATTTGGGGGTTTTGAAATAAAGTGAAAATGGGTTCGAGATGATGATATGATGATGATGTTAGGTTAGAGATGATGTTCATATGGTTGTTGTTGACAATGCTAGGCTAGAGATGATGTTGTTAATGGTTGGTTGATTGGTGATAAGGTTGATGATGTTAGGCTAGAGATGATGTTGTTATATGGTTGATTGGTGATATGGTTGATAATGTTAGGCTAGAGATATGTTCATATGGTTGTTGTTGATGATGCTAGTCTAGAGATGTTGTTGATGGTTGGTAAAATTAAATGAAATGATTATAACATAATAATAAAATGATTATAATGTTAACTTCAAATCTGTATAAGACATATAAATATCCTTAAAACTACATTTCAATTCTACATATGAATATTGAAAATGTATGAATTTAATAATTAAAGAATTTCAGGTTAGTCATTGTTGAAATGGAACCCGATCGGTCTTGGATGTATAAACGGACCAAGCATGGGATGATTCTGCCTAGTTTCGAGCAGGGGCTTGATTCATTTATTGCATTTGCACTTGCACACCCTGATTGTTTGAAATGTGGGGATATGAAGTGTCCTTGTAGTGCAAATAAATGTAGAAACACGCAATGGTTGAGCCCCAATATGGTTAAGCAGCACGTGAGAAGTAGGGGATTCGTGCCTGATTATGAGGTATGGAATCATCACGGTGAGACTGTTCCTTTGCTCCTAGACTATGGGAGCGCGAGAAAGATGAGACGGACCAAGGATTTGTCCGCCGTTTCCTCGGGTCCATCGTCAGTACATGGTGATATGGATGCCATGTTGGAGAATGTTGCACATGGTATTGATTTTGGTGTCAGTAATATGGAGGATGTTGAGGAGTCTCCAAATGCCGAGACTATGGCATTCTACGAGATGTTAGAGTCCTCAAAGAAGCCTATCTTTCCAGGCAGTCCTATGACCGAGTTAGAGTTGGTGTCTCAAACTTTGAGTGCCAAAGCTGAGGGTGCCCAATCAGAAGAGAACTTCAACACTTGGTTAAACATCCTTAGGAAGGCGTTTCCCGAGCCTAACTTGATTCCTACCAATTTCTATCACGCGCAGAAGAAGATGCGTGGTTTGGGGTTGCCTATGGAGAAGATTGATTGTTGCCCCGATATGTGCATGATTTATTGGGATGAGGATGCAGAGTTGCTAAGTTGCAAACATTGTGGGAAGGAACGATACAAGCGTTACAAGCCTGGGGCTTCTAACAAACGACAGAAAATGAATCTTTCCCACAAGAAGATGTGGTACTTTCCTTTAGGTCCGCGTTTGAAGAGGTTGTATGCTTCAAATGCTTGTGCAGATAAAATGAAGTGGCACAAGGAGAGGGTGATACCTGCAGATATGGCGGGTAAGATGGAGCATCCAGCTGATTCACCGGCCTGGAAGGAATTTGATGAGAAATATCCTGAGTTTGCAGCGGAACCGAGGAATGTAAGATTTCTACATTTTAGTTGGGCATTTGTAGTAAAACTTTCACATTTACATTTGTAGTAAACGTTTTTCTATTTTGAAGAATCGAATTTTATTGAATTTTATTTTCAATTCAAATTTAATGATTTTTAATTTTTAGTACGTAAATTTATATTATTAAACAGGTTGTTGTACAATTATCAAGAAAAGTAATAAAAAAAATTTTTAAGAAAAAAAAATATACCAACGGATAACTTTATCCGTCGGTAAGTTCCGGTTGACTAAGTCAACCGGTCATACCGACGGATAACGTTATCCGTCGGTAACCGTCACCGACGGATACATTTATCCGTCGGTAAACGTCACCGACGGATAAATTTATCCGTCGGTCAGACGAATAAGGGCTGGTCAACGCCCCTATTCGTCAGTCCGTCGGTATTATTCGTCGTTAAATTTAGCGACGAATAAGAAACGACGGTAACGACATTACCGACGGATAAAATAGCGACGGGCTATTTATCCGTCGGTAAGTGGTTACCGATCCGTCGGTAAGTACTTACCGACGGATCGGTACCCGGATACCGACGGATACCATCCGTCGGTAAAGTTTCCAGTTCTTGTAGTGAACCCTCACCAAGACCAACACGACTAGTCTTCTCCTTCAACTCCAAAACCTTCTTCATATGGCGAGGAGCATCCTCTTTCTTCCCCATAGCCATCTTAAGCTTAAACAGTCCAACATGAGTTCTAATCAAACAGTCGATAACAAAGGAACTAGATCTACCATCCTCAAGTAAATCATTCAACTTTCTATTAGACCAGTTCAAATATTTCATACTTTGATCATACATTTTCAGATCCAAACAAGCATAACCTAACATGTTTAAAATACGCGCAATGTTTAAAGACCTTTCATGAGCTAATGGATTAGCAGAGGCATAGTAATCCTTTTCTTCACGGAGCAACATATCTAAAGCCTTTTTACCTGAGCATATTACCTTCTCGATTTCATGGCCTTTTTGTTTGTTGAGCAGTTCCAGTTCTCCAAATGCTTTCTCCATTTCATCCATGGAGCTGCTGCTGCCAGCTGACTCAGATGCCGCCGCCAATTTCGGATTCTGTGAAGCATTGGTACTCATGGTGGTGGTGATTTTTTTGTTGCTGATTTTGTGAATAATATGCATACAGAAACAAGCAAAATGAAATTAGAATAGCAGCTGTAAAAACAAAATGTACTTGCCTAAATCTGAGTCGTCCACTTGTCGTCGATCTGAATTTTGGCGTGGTATAGAATCAAATATTTTTCAATTTTCAGCTTAACAGAAATTTGGATTTCTGATTTTCATAGCCAACTGTAGACGTTTAGCACCAAAATGGAAAAAACCAGAGTCAAAATGCAAAAGATGGATTGCAGAATGTACTCTTCAAATACCTAACGTACATGTGTCTTCATCACAAGGATTGCTGATTTCAAACTTGTCTCTTCTCTTTAAAATTATACTATACATTTCCAGCTTTGCCCTCTACTCTCAAAATTTGTTTCTTCTTACGTGCCCTGTTACTTATAAAAGTACAATGTTGTTTCTCGACCGATTAATTGACTGTTATGTAATAAGTAAATACAATTAATTACATGACATCACATGTCTTGTTAGACTCGAAAAATATTTCTATTCATAACAACAAAATTACAAGAGGTGTCAAGCTCACTCGATTACAAAGAACGAACCTATTACACACAATCTCAGTTAATGTTTCCTTCTATCTTTGATACTTATAATAATCCGAAAAGTCTTACTTTTTCTTTTATAGGTGAATAATCAGCTGAAACTAAGGTGATTAATAGCTTGATTGGATAGATGGCAGTCAGAGATTGAAAAGCTTGTAATTTAACAACTCTGTCAGAGTGGTTGAAAAACCAGGAATTGAATGAGCTGCATATCCAATTGAGCAAGTGGGAAGGCTGGAAACTCGTCATAGATCTAATACTCTAATATTTCGTTTTGTACTACTTCCTCCTGGATAATTTCGGTCTGTTTGTCTTCAAACTTGTCTTTGGTATTTTGTTAAATTTAACAAAAGCCGGAATAGTGACTGAATTAAAATTTTGTTAATTTAGTTTTTGATGTTGTAGTTGGGTTTGAATTAAGGGGTTTGAGTGGTAGGGTAGTAGGATTTTTATAGGTATAATGATGAGTGTTGTAATAGAATGTGTAATAGAATGTTTATTTGATTTGTTTAATGTTGTGTTGGCATGTATTGGGATTGGTGAGAGATTGTGTGGGGTTGTTTAAATAGTAGGAGGATTATTTATTGTTGAGTTGAATTGGTTTATTATAAATAAAAAAATCTGAAATATTAAATCTAAAAAAAGAAAAACGTTTTTTTTTTCGAAAAAAAAAATGGCGAAAAAAAAACGGAAAAAAAGGAAAAAATTGATAAATATGCGTTTTGGGCAATATTTTTGGAAGGAAATAATTATAAGTAAAAGTTTAAAATTAAAAGGATTTACTAAAACAAAGTAGTACAACAATATTATTACACAACATCAGTACTTAAATTTAATACAATAACATTTTAATGTGACTGAACTACGTCACTGAAAGCACAAATCAAAGTTTTAAATTACATATGGGGCGTTGATGCACCGGAAACTTATTTATAGCAAAACCTTAAAGATAAAAATAGAACAATAACGAGAATAAATGGACGACATCTCGACCGCAGAGTAAAACGACATCGACAGAAGTTGACGGCATACGTTGAAGTAAATAATAGCGTAACATAAACCTGAAAAAAAGTGCAGCACATCACCACGCCTAACGCACTGTTGTACTCGTCAAACATCTCGGCAAACATCTCTTTCCATTGGAAGCCTAACGCACTGTTGTACTCGTCAAACATCTCGGCAAACATCTCTTTCCATTGGAAGCCTAACGCACTATTGTACTCGTCCCCTTCAGTCTCGGCTTCTTGAAACTGGACGTAGTCGTTGGATTCGAATTTAGTAACGATTTGTTACGTTAAAAAATATATTATTGTTGGTGCCTTTTATACTTAGTAATTTTTAAATTAGAAATTATGAACCTCACTCTGGAAATGTTCGGGTGGCTCCACTCCGCCTTCCTGGGTTGCGCCCCAGCCTGTTTGATTCTGCGTGTAGTGGATGTACTTTCTGTAATCCTGCTTAAGCCTCTTCACCTTCCCCTGGACTTTTTTTACTGTGAACTCTTAACCCGTCACCCTGGTCATCTCCTTTGCAATCTTAGTCCAACCATGAGCGCTAAAAGTCTTGCCCCCCCACTTGTCACCCCGCTGGAACATGTCATACATTATTGTGATAAATTTTCCAACGTTCTCCTCTGTCCACCCTGTACTTTCGGCACGGGACTTTATATTCTTAACAAAGTCACCTGCCTTCTTCCCACGACGTTTATCACCACGGCCAGACGCTCCTTCCGAATCCATCTATACGTTTAACCCAACTACATTGTGAATCTTATCGCGTTTACATTTCATTCATTTGTTATGATTTCTTTGCAATTTGTATCATTATTCGTACATGTGGTATTCATATACTATTTATTTAGGATTACCTTCACCGGATGAAAGGAAATTTTCTATTGTAGTTGTTGTTCATCCTAGAATCGTATATGACTTCGTCATTTGCTTAACTTAATAATTTAAGTACTTTAACGATTTCAATTTTATGCTTAGATGGTGCAACAATGTGTATATTTTTGTAAGTTGTAGTTAATAAGGAGAGGAAAGAAGTACCAACCAACTATCCCAACTATCCCGTTAATCAAAGTATGAGAAAAATGACTATGAAAACTAAACAACGTTAATGTTGTTTCATGAGAAAACGTGTCTCTGAGTTAAAAAAACGAGGCAAAATCCGTACATGACAACAAAAAAAAAGAAATAAACAAGTAGTTTCATGACTACAATGACTACATAATTGATAATTAAAACTCATACAGAGAAAAAAAAAAATGACTCTACTGCATCACTAATTAGAGCGAAAAACAGTTTCTTCTTTTGTTAATGACATCCTCAAGAACGCAAGAGAACCGCCTACCATGCATCCGGTATTATACCGGTAAACCCAAACTGCCTTCCAATCATATTTTATTATTTCTTTGATTATGTATGCATGATGTAGGCTATGCAATGGCATGGAATTTGATCATATAAGAAAGCATGTCAACCTTATTCGTGTATGCTTGTGTAAGTGAGTAAAGAAGCCTAAACATGCATCACTTTAATGTTATAATGCTACTCGTTCATGATAAACTTAACAAATATAAACAAATGTCAACAATAATGAAATAAAAATAACTTAAGGGTAGGAATATAATCAAGAAAAGTAATGCAATTTAAAGTTAGTGAAAAGTGCACCTTCACTTGAAAGGAATTGGACTTGGGGCTCGGGTGGCTGTTTTAGGTAGTAAGGGGAGTAGAGTGCTCTTTGTTATGTGAACAAGGTTGTAGGAAATTGAATGGGAGGGATGCACATTTATAGTAAGAAAAGATACATGTACACAGTGGTGTCCTACTTTAAGGCTAAGGGACAAATATGTTAGTAGATAAAAGGGTCAAAGTTGTGATGATGGATGGGTAATGGGAAACAAGAATGACATGCATAGTGTAGCAAGTTGAGGAGTCATTAGTCATTCACAAAAGCATGATGTAACTTTAGTTTAAAAAAATTGGCTTGTAATGGTAATTATACTAATGAATAGTCCATGCCACATGCCACAACTCTACCACAAACTAAAGGAGAGGCTGCCACCCCTCCACCAAACATGACAAAGCAGTCTTTCATGAATAGAAAATGCAAGTTGTCTCAGATTTTCAGCATGTATCACAAGGCACCAAATACAAAGCATGCAAACCAAACAACAAAAGTAGAAAAACAATCCAAACATAACATAAGAGAATTCAAAGTTGGCTCAGATATTTATCAATGAAACTCAGAATTGGATGATCGAACTAAATTAACAAAGGCGTCTGCCATGGCTGCGTTAGTAAACGCCTCGCCAAGATACGGGGTAGCTCATTTCATAATAGTACGATACAACCGTCGTTTGGAAAAAATGCATGCAATCATCACCGCCAACGTTCCTATTTACCACTACAATAATGCAGCACGACATGATAATGCATGCATATGTTATAAGTTTTTTCAATTTTATAAACGGCAGTTTGGGTCTATGTTAAAACCGGGCACATCATACCGAAGAAGGCCGCAACGTCATGGTTGCTCAACCGGAACGAATGTCGAGCCACGCCAAGATACGCCACGCATATACCCCTGCTGTTTGATTAATCCAATGCACCTTGTATGAGTGTTAGAATTCGAACAATAAAGCCATACCATAAGTTTAAAAAATCAAACCAAGGCAATCAGTCCATCACCTTTAATATAATGTGCCAAATGTGGTTGAACGAGTTGCCTAGGAAGAAGCTCCGGCAACTCCATAAACCTCCATCATCCGTCTCTCTCTCTGGCCTCCTCATTCCTCATTTATGAAATTACAAGTTGGAATAAGTTAAACAATCTAAGCCAAACATATGACAAATATAAACAAGTTAATAGGCAATACTCAAACAGAATCAACATCGTGAGCAGAACAATTATAACCAAAAATACTTCCCCAATCAAAGGTACTTCCCTAATGAAATTTAATATCCACCAAACCAAACCAAGTGTTATACCTGCATTGACTAATTTTCAAGCTCAAAAAATTCAAGTACATTTAATGTTTCAGCAATTGAAATCCCATCAGTTTACCACTTTTATATATTATGAAATCGAAATCCATGTGAACACGAAATTATAATTTCCGTAAACTACTTTAGAGCATTATTGTACAATTAGAGCTGAGTTTTCCCAACAAAGGTCCAGTCACAAAAAATGCTTATTTACATCAAAGAGCACAAGTTATTCGGACTCATATCACACAGATGACAATTACTCAACAGAACTGCTAACAGAGTATTCCAGTGTAGAATCAAAGTTCAACACCAATAGTCCAAATCTCAAGTCGCAGATAAATCAAGAGCAGAATAAATCATCCACGATATAAATTTCTACAGCACACTAAATCATGAAAAAAAAAGTTCAACTTCGAACAATCAAAAGCTAGAGCATTAAAAAGGAGAATAAACGTACCCGTGAAGGAGGCCGGAAAACCTCTAGTCCACCAGAAAATTATTGACAAAAACGAAGCCAAACGAGACCCAACAACACCGACTATCGAAAATAACAAAAAACCACAAGCCAGTTCAAAGCCAAACTCCATTTTCGTCACCGTACGAGCTGCTTCCACCACGGGTCGGTCATGGCCTCTCCAAGGTAGACGAAACGCGCCGCCGGAAAGCTCCACGCGCCGACCATCGATTTGGAAAGTCAACCGTTTTGAGATTTGGTTCCGATAGGATTGTAGATCGGGACGAGGGGAGTCTAATGGTGTCTTTGGTTTCGTCGTGGGTGGCCTAACGGCGGAGATTTGGCCGGAATTCTTTTCCCGGTGGCAATGGTTTAGTCGGTGAAAAGAGATAGAAGGGAGAGAGACAAGAGACTGAAATGGCAGGTTAGAGAGAGAAACAACTTTTGGAAATGGTAAATAGTAACTCGGGTTGTGACTTTTGATATTTAACAAAAGCTAATCGAGACCCAAGTACACCGATACACGAAAATAACAAAATACCACAAGCCAGTTCAAACCCAAACAGCCAGTTTGTAATTTCTAATTCATTCAACCCCAAGTTGTTAGATGAATTAAAAACAGCCTAAATTCCTTCGTGGCTGCTCGCTCGTTAATTCATTTGGTCCCTTCATTTGGGAGTATGTATGTATGTATTTATATTAGGTTTATTGAAGGGGATGAATATGATGAAAACGCAATTATGTCATAATCCTCATTTATGAACTCTTAATAATTACATTTTGTAATTTACAAATAATTTCCAAAATTTATTTAGTAAATCTATCCTTTTAATTAGGCATCAAGTAATTTCTTGTTTCTACACTTGAACTTTAATTTGGCACAAGTGCTAAAATAATAGCATTTTTCTTATACGTATGTATGTATGAACTTTTAAAAGTTTTTACTTATTAGTGTAATGTATTCGAACTCTGTATTTTTTAGCAATCATACACCCACCCAAAAGAAAAGAAGAAAAATATTTATGTAATTCAACTTTCAAAATGGACAAGTAAGAAAAGAGAAAGAACTAGGAAAGAACGAGTTAAAAGCTATTTTTCAACTTCCCCAATTTTCTACGAACCCTAGGTTTTAGAAACAAGAAAAATGAAAATGCACTACCTGCAAGGATAATAGTGTGTTTACACCTAATGCCTGTAGTTTTTCCTCTTTTTAACCCGCCAAAAAAAAAAAGAGCGCTCTTTACATGAAATGTCAGGTGTGTTTGTTATACTTCAGCCTTTAGCTGCTATAAATCACCTAAAGAAAGAAAGCCTCTGCTCAAACTGGCTCTAAAGAATAATATACCATCTTGGCATCTTCCAACAGCAAAGATCCAAACCAGCAGAATACAGCAGGTTTTATGTCCGCCACGTCATTCCCACGTGGTAAGAAGGATTCGGAGAGCTCTGGCCCAAGGCATCACTGATCTAGGTAATCTTGCTTCAGAACCCAATGGGAACCCTCGGAACTTTTCTCCAAGGTAGCTATTTCCTTCAGTAGATTTTTAAACAAGGGCAAATCTTTCCGAGGTATCCTACTTTTAAAATGATCCACAATGACAGCGGAACTTGTCCTTCCACCTTTTTGCTGAATAAAGGTACATATCTGACGAATTAGAACTTCAGGCTGTACCCCTGAGCTGTTAGATGTCTTCGAAGGACCTGGTGGCCTCTCTCTAGAGGGTGTACCAGCACTAAGCTGATGCTCAAGTCCAACACTTACCGCAGTTGCCTCATTTCCTTTTATCCTGGCCAGTAACACTGCTGAAGATAATGCTTTACCAGATGAAACTCCAACAGCAAAACCATTTCGACTGCTGCTTGGTGCTTCTTCTGATGACCTTGAACTACTTGCCAATTGGTGATTGACAGTAGAGCCAAATTTTCTTTTAGCAGATATCGGTGCACCTGCAGCTCCTGACTTGCCCGTCCAAGTTGGAACCGAAATGCTTTCACGGCTGCGAAGCATCCGTGATTGACGCAAAGCTTCTGCTGCTCTTTGTGCAACTTGTGAAGCCTGCTCGTCCAGCCTCATCTTTTCTTCATCATTAGCATTCATGATGGCATCATGGTTCACGGCACTCTGGAAATCAAAAAGTTAAGATGTAAGTGACTGAAAAGGGTGTTTTTGTTTAACGAAGCCTAAAACTACAACATTTACATGGCAAAATGACAAACATGTGGCCATATAGTTGGGAAATGCATGGACACCTCCAGTGCTGCATATAAACTTAACAAACATGCAACCACATGTTATTTTCATGCTTACAATTCTGCAGCATTTCTAAAACCCCTGTACTGAAAACCCTACTCTTTATGAAGCTGGGAAGTTAAATGCAGAAAAGCTTTGCAAATTCGGGGGGTCAAGTGAACTTTTGAAAAACAATAGGTGGATACTGTGCAGTATCAGGGATATTCTTATTATCCCATATGATAGTAAGGCCAAAAGGCTACCAGCAGCATTATGATTCATTACAAGCAAATCATTTATAAATAAACTCACATGAATCCCATGGGCACCAAAGAGACTCTGTAAAAAGCCTGTTTCTTCATCCACCGTCCTATCGTTTTGAGTAGATATTCCTTCACGCGTATTCTCACTTTCTGAATTAAGATTATGGTCAAGTGATGTGCCATTGGCTTTTGATGTGTTAGCTTTTGGAAGTTCAGATTTGTCCTGCTTAGCTGCCTGAGCCCCAATAACATTGACTTCTTCAGATAACTGACCAAATATGCTGGAGGTTTCAGTAGAGCCACCAGCACCATCCTCATTCAAGGTAAAGAGATCCTTCATATCCCTGGACTTGAAGAATCTTCTCTGTTGTGGATTCTTCAATATCTTGTTGGTAAGAAAATGTTTATATATCTGCCTGTGATACACCTTCTCTTCAATGGTTCCACGGGTGATCAATCTATAAATTACTACATCCTTTTTCTGGCCAATACGCCAAGCACGCTCCCGCGCCTGCCATAAACCATGGTTGAAAAGAAATCAACAAAGGAATCAACTGAATCTTAAATAAGACATAATCTTCTCCAGCAACACAAATAGAAGTCTTTTCATCCACCCAAGTTCAATTTCGATATTAAACCAGTTAAACTAACTCAATTAATAAATGTCACAGTTCAAAGTGCAACATCATAACTTCTGCGAAGAAGCCAATGACATAAAGATAAGTCATAGCAAACCTGCATATCTGTTGAGGGATTCCAATCAGGGTCGAATATTATCACCCTGTTGGCACCAGTTAAATTTGTGCCCAGGCCACCAACCTTGGTTGTCAAAATAAAAATGAATACTTCATCAGAGTTGTTAAACTCATCTATCAGAGCCATTCTTTGTTTGACGGGAGTGAGACCATCCATTCTCCTGTATGTCAAGCCACCAGCAACAAGATAATTCTCGAGAATATCGAGCATCTGTTGTGTTTGTGTAAAAAGAAGAACACGGTGTCCTTGCTCCTTCCATACATTGAGCACTTCAGCAACAACTTTCATTTTACCACTACGTACAGGGTTACCATAATCCGGATTCCCATGTGCGTGTTCTCTCTCAAGAAGATCAGGATGGTTGCAAATCTTACGCATCACATCAATTCCATAAAGAGAATTACGGTTGCCATCAAAAATTTGTTCAACATCTGAGCTAGCAAGAAATGCTCGGTAAACAGATCGCTGCTCTGGAGTAAGACTGCAGAACAGGACATGTTCAGTCTTCTTTGGAAGCTGGGCATTTACATCCGCCTTCATTCTTCTAAGGAGGTAAGGCATGATCAGGTCACGTAAAACAACAGCACATCTGCACATTTACATTCCACGGTAAGGAAAAGGGGAGAAACAAGAAATGCAACAAAGCAAAAGGCTGACAACCATGACAGGAGCTACAAAGTTTTTCAATTTCAATTTATTAAGCTTTTTGAGTTACAACAACATTTACTACATGATGATGAGCTCTAACAAAATGAAAAAAAGTGCATATCAATGGACGACAGGAAACCTCACACTTCTCTATTTTGTACTTCACCTCAAACAGTCAAACCGACCTCAGTAATTATGGTACTTGGTCAATGAATTTGTATTGCTAGTTATAATTTATAAATGCTAAAAACAACTAACTAAAAGCACATCAGGCCCTATATTGTGAATTAAAAAAATTATATACTCTGACAGAAGGAATGTTATAGCAAATCAAAGATACCTGTACGCTGTGGATACTTGCAGAGGCGTCGCATTAGCATAACCACCAATGGATATTGGAGTTGCGAACTCAACTTCAAACACAGGCAGAACACCTAACTTTCCAGGGAAGACAAAATCAAACAAGGACCACAGTTCAGACAGCTTGTTCTGAATTGGGGCACCAGTCATTATTATGCGATGAACAGTCTGTAACTGTTTGCAAACAAGAGTGACCTCAGCATTCGGATTGCGGATCCGATGTCCTTCATCCAAAACTGCGTATCCCCACTCAATGTCCAACAATTTGTCACCTAGTAGACGAAGTTGCTCATAAGTAGTTATCAGTAGTCCAGACTCTGATCTTAGGACACGATTTATCAATGAATCCCACTTTTTGGCACTCTTTGATGAGGGTTTCTTTTCAGAATCACTGTCCACAAAATCTTCACTGTCATAATCACTGTCACTTGAATCTTTTTTCTTTCTCTTATAGGAAACTTCCTGAGCAGAGTCATGCAATAATTCAACATGGAAACCAGGGTACCACTTCCTAGCTTCTCTCTTCCACTGACGCAATAGAGTGACAGGACAAATAATGATGCTTGGTTTGTACTGGCCGCTGAAATGCAATGAACCAAGGAAGGCTAGGACTTGTATGGTTTTACCAAGACCCATTTCATCCCCAATGATTCCACCAGCTCTTTGACAATGAAGTTCCCATAACCATTGGACACCAACCTTCTGATAGTCAAAGAGTTCATCAAAAATTGTTTCTGGAATTTTCAACCCACCTTCAAGTGTCACATATGATGGACCTTCATCAATAACATCTTCAACATCTTCTGCATCTTCCAAATCGTCATCTTCATTCCTCAAGGTGCTTCCATCTTAAACAAGAAGAAGATAGATCTCTTTTTAATTTTTTTTACATATTATGTAAAATAGAAGAAGAGAAGTATCATTAAAGAGAGAAAGAGAACATTATGAAGAAATATCCAAAACAAAAACCACTTCATAATAGATTCATGACATGTTTAACATTGTCTTTCACATTATTGAACAACTTATTTAAGCCTGTGAATTATTTAACATTGTCTTTCACATTATTGAACAACTTATTTAACATTCCAGGGAATCATGCTAGTGCTCATGGAAGAAAAAGGGAAACTGGCTTCTTTGACATGAACTACCTTTTAAAGATTTACCTGTTACCTGCTCCTGCTTAGTATGAACATCAGAGAAGAATGAAGTGATACAAAGAAACAAATGAGTTTGTCTGAAAGCCTTGACATACCAGTATCATCCTGCAAATTATCTTCACGAGAAACTATTTTCCTCCATTTCTTTTCAGGTTGAGGTCTTTTCTTTTTCCTTTTGGTTACTTTTTCCTTCGCATTTTCAAGTGATGAAGGGATCTTCAAGGGTTTCATCAGCCGTTTAAAAGGGTGAGTTGGCGGATCAAGTCTTGGTAGTGATTCAGGGTCAAGCAGCTTCGTTGTAGGTCGTGCTTGTAAAGCTTCAGATATTAGTTGTGCAGTCTTAGCTATACTCGATGAAGTAAGATCACTAGCTTCCCTATCATTTTCAAATTCTCTGTCTCTCCTGGAGGGTCCTGGTTCTTCAATACGTCGTTCATAGCCTTTAAGCATGTGAAAAGGTGTAAGCAGCCCTTTCCGAATTAACTCGTCCTTTTTCTGGAGAATAAAAGATGTTATATCAATCATTACAATTTAATAAGATCCTTAAATTCCACTTTAGCTTCATAAAATTTGGAAAAATATAGGAAGAATATCAAATACCGTTTCTACAAATCCTGCAGATGCTGCATTCAGAACAGCATCAAATTGGTCATCATCACCCAGTGCAACTTTCTTTAACCGCTTCTTCGGATTCTTATTATTTTTATCAACTTGTTTCAACCCCCGCTTGGGCTTAGGGTCATCTTTTATGAGATCTTTGATCAGCTGTTCATTTTGGCTATTTTTAGAAGAATCTATTATGTCTTTCTGGAGTTGATCCCTCGTTTTTATCAGGCTTCTCAAGCGTTCTGTTGTAATAGCATGCTGAAGAGTCATATCCTTTGGAAGTGCTTGGAGACCATTGCTTTCGACGCATGTGTTACCATGCTCTGTTACAACATCACTATCAGATAATTTATCTTCATCTCTGTTCAAGTTTTCCAACTGTTCGACAGCAGATGTTACAGCCTCTATTTCAAGTTTCACAGCCCTGAGTTTATTTAACAGATTCCCCTCATCAGCAGATAATGGTTCGTTGCTATTTGTTTCATCAAGAGTTTGCTGCTCGCTGCCCACAGCAGCATTGTCACTGTCTCGCACATCTTTCGTTGCCTTTTCAAAAAAGAAAAGAAACTTAAAGGCAATTTCACAACAGTTAAAGCAGCTAAAATAAATATGTAGAAAAGGATCTAAAAAAAAACATAACATGAAACTTCCTACAGAAGCATAGTAATGCTGAGACTGCACATGACAGATACAGTTGCAACCCTATCTCAATGATGCAACTACTGAATATACCGTACAACTGAAGTACGGACAACAAAGTTCAGTCGGTGTGCAGCTAATATGAGCTCATTCAAACTAAATACTAACTGAAAGACCAAACTACTACAGCAAAAACTATTCTCATGAATTGTGATTAGATGAACGGAGGATTAACATAATAGAACAGTATTTACCTCTAATTTAGCAACCAACTAAAACTGCACCACCTATAATTAACATTACAGCTTAAAATACACAAACACACATTATCTAACCTTCTCTATAACATCACGCTCGATATCTTCAGGATTTGCAGATGTAACTCCTAAAGTGCTCAGCAGAGCCCTATCTTCTTCCTCCTCGTCCATTGTAACTGAATCACCTGTTCCTGCCAACATTTCCATTCATCAGTACAATCAGTGATCACCAGAATATACACGGATTCATAATCCACTCTTCAATTAAGATCTAAAATACAGTACTACAGTTTGTTCTCAATTTAGCCAGTAATTAACCACCATGACTACATCCTGCTTTATCCTAGAGTTTCTCCATAACGACAATTAGAACGACAAGCAATTGGCAACCAAATTACACTGCTGAATTCAGCGTATAAAGCAATATGTAACTGAATCACCAGTTCCTGTCAACATTTCCATTCACCACTGCAACCAGTGATCAACACAAAATACATTGATGCATAATTCACTCATAAATGAAATTACTAAAATGCAACACAGTCGAAAGTCTAAACACGAAGCAAATCCATATTATCCTATAGTTAAACATGCCGAAATCCTGCTCAATCCATAAGGTTTCTCCATAACAACAATGAGAATACAATCAGACAATCAAAATTCGAAGAACAGCTGAGCTAACCTATCAATAATCATCCAAAGCTGCTCAACTATAAGGTGATCATCCAAATATCAATCAGAAAGGCAACTGTGAATCAATTCGACACCAAATTACACTACTGAATTCAGCGCATCAAGCAATTTCGAGGAGGAGAATTACACACAGATTGGGTTCGTACGATAGGGAGGAGAAGGCTGTGAGATTTAGCAGAGCAGTACGGAGAGAAACCCTAAATTCGGGGAAAAATAGGAATTGTTTTGTAATGGTTTTTACCCGAATTTTCAAGGTTTTGGCATGGGGAAGAAATGGCAATAGAGGCGGTGGATTTGGTCAAGTTTAATTGAGAGAGACGAAGTGAGAGGAGGCTTTCAGTAGGACTCGCTTGTAATTTACACACTACACCTCATCAGACTTTGACTTTCAAATGGATTTTTTAAAAATATTTTTGTACCATTATAAATATATAATTCTAATTTAATTTCCTTTACAAAAAAAGCTATGTTTTAAAAAACAGAGTCGGAGGTTGAGCCGGACACCCCCAAAAAGGTTTAACCGGGATCGGACCTGTTGAGCCGTTATTTGAGCCGGTGTACCATTATAATACTATTAATATATAATATACTAATATTAATATATTTATACTATGTTATTATTCATATTTCCATCCAAAATCACCCTAAACAAGATTAAATGATCACCAATCAAGTAAAATGATTTGGTGAAGATCCATATGCAATCAAGATGTTGATGGAAAAAAAGGCTTCTTTTTTTTTTTGCAATTTTACCACCCCCCCCCCCCAAAAAAAACAGCTCAACCTCCGGTCCAACCGCTTTCCGGTTCACCAGTTTTACCGTTTTTTCCGATTTTAGGGCCTCCGACTTTTTTGCGTTTAATAGCGGCTTTAGGCCGGTGAGCTCCGGTTTCCACGACTCAACCCGATTTTTAAAACATAGCAAAAAAGCAATAATATTACGTCCATGATGCATCGCAACATGCTTTTTTGCAATAGAATTATAGAACTACCGAAGAAGTGTACGAACCTAGTCATGTTCGGTGGAGAGGTAAATTGACAGTTTTGGACAACTTTATTGTATTTATTTTTTGTTTTAACTAGCATATGAGAGTTTATAATTGAACCATAGTGTAAGTACTTTTTTTTCGCACGCTTTGAGACCTTGATCTGTAGTCACTTTGGCTAGTATCCATCGGACATCTCTTCCATTATCTACGTTTGGATCGGATCGAACCCAAATCCAATGAAATAAAAATAAGATTCACAAGAACAACAAAAGAAGAAAAAGTTTTTGCAGATTGTACTCCCGTTCAAATCTATATGAACTACTATAACATATTGGATCAAGTTAGCAATTGGCCGATACTCCCAAACATTATTGAAACTTGGAGTCTCCTTAAAAATAATCTGGACTAGGAAGTTAGTTTTGTGCCAAACGCTAGCCCAATGGGCTATATTGGAATTTTCTTCCCTCTTTTTTTTTTTTTGCGACTTTGTCTCTCTTGATGTATTTGATTCTCTCTTCTAAAACATGTAACTTGTCGGTTGCAGCATCGGACCAAGATATTGAAGTTAGGTGGGGTGAAGGATTTATGAGATGCTAAACCAAATCTAAAGTACCAACAAGACATACATATACATGTATAGTGTTCACTATTATTGGTGAATTACACTTACTTTAGTTTAGTATGCATATATATAACTTTTTCAAAATTTGGATGATCAAAACTTAAAAAAAAATCATAAATATTACTACCTATTCACCTATATATATAAAAAAAAAAATCATAAACGGTACTTAGAAAATAATTAATTACGCTCCGGAATTGGGATAAAGTAGATCGATCGGACCCAAATGCAAAAAATCTCAAATGAAGGACGTGGCCGTTGAGTTTTGTCCATATAAAATCCCAACCAATTTGTATCTGCATCCGTGGATAGGCTACTCACCCGCCATTGTCTCTTACTTGCTTGCTCGCCCATTAACAAATAAAGTAGGTAGTCGGTGGCGCCCAAATTCTCGCATTTCATAAATACCCTAACACACAGAGCACAAACACAATCACAAACCAAAAATCCAGATCCAAAAATGGAGCAGCAACACTGCATACAAGTAAATGGCATGCAATTCTCCTACGATCTTCAGAACCCCCTGTTCTTCGGATTCGATCTCAAAATCGCTCCTCGATCACGATGCCTCCTCGTTGGCGCCAATGGATCTGGTATTGTTTCTTCCTTTCGTGATTTTTTCTGATTTGATTAGTTACTGTGATTGTGATTGTTAATTTGTTAGGGTTAGGGTTGTGATTTTGTTTTGGTTGATTTTGTTATAGGGAAGACGACGTTATTGAGGATATTGGCTGGGAAGCATATGGTGGGTGGGAGAGATGTGGTGAGAGTGCTCGATTCGTCGGCTTTCCATGACACCAAGCTCGTTTGCGATGGCGAATTGGCTTATTTGGGAGAGTCATGGAATAAAACTGTTGGCTCTGCTGTGAGTTTTACTATTGTTATCTCAATCAATTCTATGGTGTTTTTAGTTTTTGATTGATGATCTACATGTGTTTTATCCATTGTTTGAGCTGAAACTTGGATGTATTAGCTTAGTTCTGTAGTTTGTGGCCTGATTTATCCATTGTTTGAGCTGAAACTTGGGCGTAATTAGCTTAGTCCTGTAGTTCATAGCCTGATTTATCCATTGTTTGAGCTGAAACTCGGACGTAATCAGCTTAATTCTGTAGTTTATAGCCTGTTTTATCCATTGTTTGAGCTGAAACTTGGATGTATTAGCTTAGTTATGTAGTTTTGTTACTGTTGTAGTTCACTATGTTAGGATATAGAATTGTTGTTTTCTGGCTTCTGCTAATGAAACTCTGACCGTATCTATGGCCAACTATTTCCTACTCCGTTTTTTTTTTTTTGGGATGGATGATGAACCTATTAGTTTTTATCAACTGGATATGTGTTGGTCCATTTTTTATTAGAAGCCTGTGGTTGGTTCTTACTAATGCTAGTCTGCTATTACCTGCTTTTCACTATGTATGTGCCTTCTTCATACATTGTGTGTGTGTTTTTTGGAAGTCAGCTTGAGGGGTTTGTTTATGTTTTATTTTTGCCAAATTATTTTAGGGAGACTTGCCGCTGCAAGGAGACTTTTCTGCTGAGCATATGATATTTGGAGGTGTGTGAATGCTTTACTTTCATCACACACGTGTTATTGTGTCATCCATTTTATCAGTGTCAAAATTGGTTCTCAAAGAAGATTCATCGCAGTGACAGTGTGATTACTACAATTGAGAGGGTGGACTGATTTTATGCATGGATATTTTATATACAAATGATACATCATTGTTTCCATATTTAGGAAAAAAAGCACTTCTGTTGTTGGATTTTACTGGAGTGTGTTGACGTTAAACCAATATTTTTATGGCACAGTTGAAGGAGTTGACCCTGTTAGACGGGAGAAACTGATTGAGCTGCTGGATATTGATCTTCGCTGGAGGATGCACAAGGTTTCTGATGGTCAACGGCGTCGAGTTCAAATTTGCATGGGTCTCCTTCATCCCTACAAGGTGACTTTCTGTGCTGACTGATCAGATGTTGGTTGTAGTCCGTGAATTCAATGAACTGCCTATTCGGTATCCAAATATTTTTTTTGTGTCAGGAACAAAACAAATGTTTAATATCTACACCAGATAAATTATGGCATAATTTCATGGGAAACAAAATGAAATGACCTATTGTCTCAGTCCTGGTTACTTTATGGTGGAATGGCTACGTGAATACTATCAGGAAAATATCTTTGTTCTTGCTTCTTGTGATTAGTTTGGTAATTTCTTCAACTTATGTGTTAATGGGATGGTTGACAGTGGAGGAAATGGATATTGATAGTTATGATAAGGTTCAAATCCTGGTGAAAAATCCATTATGGCATATTCATGTGGCTTTTGGTGTATCATGTTTTTTCTTGTTCATTGCTAAATTCTTTCTTCTCTTCCCCCCCCCCCCCCCCCCCCGTGAGAGATGGTTTGAACTTATTTTATTTTTAGCTGGATCTGGAACAGAATTATGCAGTCTTTCTGTTCATATGTTAAACATGTATAGTTCCATGCTAATAAGTGTTACATCTTTCTCATTTTATAACCTTAAGCTGTTTTTCTTTGTCATATGTAGGTTCTTTTATTAGATGAGGTCACAGTCGATCTAGATGTTGTGGCCAGGATGGATTTGCTTGAATTTTTCAAGGAAGAGTGTGAGCAGGTATACCTTCCTGCTTTTTCCTATATTCAAAGTGCATCCTAAGCTGCCTCCTTCTGTTGAATGCTCTAGCAATAGCATGATAAAGTATCTGCTAAGAAAAATTTGTGGTAGTACGTAGAGATTATGTTTGTTCTTAAGCCTACTTACTGGTATATTCCAAAAGCCCATTACCTAATAACCCTTACTCTCACCTTTTGTATGGTAAACAGCGATTTGATTTTAAAGTAGCACATTGATCTTTTGTTAGATAGAAAAAGGGTAGGCCTTCTTGGTTTCATGTATTGTTTTAGGAGTATTTTTAGTTATCATAAAAAAGAAGTGAAAATGCATGAAGCACCCCCCCCCCCCTCCCCAACCACCACCACACAAACCCACCCACCCACATACACAATGTCATATTTGTTCTAGAGAGTTCTCTTTGCTTTTACAAACACTGCACCAGGACCCCATGTTTCTCGAGTAGCTAAAGCTTAGCAAGGCCGGCCGATTTTGAAACAGATATGGGGTATTTGGTGCAGAGTTTCCCAAGCCCAAGGGTATTATTATTTGCAACAAAAGAAAAACATGTGGAGTTTATGCAATTATCCTCGGTCACGACTCAAAAGTTTCAATGGAAATTGGAAATTCTTAATTTAACTGAATGTCATTTATATATGACGTATGACATACCACTGACAGTGGATGGTTTTGTGCTGTGCATGACTAAATTTTCATTTTTTGGGCATTAAAATCCAATGAAATGTTTCTTGTCATGGTTTCAGAGAGGAGCCACAGTTGTTTATGCAACCCACATATTTGATGGACTTGAGACATGGGCAACTGATCTAGCTTACGTACAAGATGGTACATTGAAGAGGTCAGAGAAACTACCTGAGCTCAAGGAGCTCAAGGAGAAGGCAAACTTACTCTCTGTGGTCGAGTCTTGGCTCCGCTCTGAAACAAAAATTGAGAAGAAGAAACCTGTTAACCCTACACCTCAAGCTAACAAATCCTCTCCACTTGATGCTTCTCCTTTTAGGTCAACAAGGCATATGGCCTACTATCGCTGATCTACTACGTAGTATGTATGAATCTACCATTTATTCCATGGATGGACAACATGAAGATCAATAGTCCACTGTTCAACTAGCTCATTCTTTTATTAGACAATAAGAACCAGTAGAGGGAGAGTTTCTTGGAGGCTTGTGAAATTTGTTGCTTCTTGGAGGTCTCAACCATTTATAAGTAGACCTCCATATACGGGTGCTGCTAATTCATCAGTCGAGGTTTGCTTGGGTGATGGAGCCGTGGGAGTCCTAACAACTAACCATCTGGGCATGATTATTGTATGAAGTTGGAATCTTTTCCACATCTTGTATCAAAATTTTCCTAGAAGGTGCAAATCATTTGTTTGAGCAAGTAGTATCAGTCCCTTGCCTTTTTACATAAACATTATTAGGTATATATACCCCTTTGCTGCTGTTTGCAATTTTAATTTTTTAATACAAATTTCAAGTTTAGGTGAAGTGTAGAAACAGTTGTTCTACTTGTACACTATGCTTCTGAATGAATAGATTGCGTTTTGTCTGTATCATGTTCGTTATAGTCGTAAATCGACTATATGATCTTCTGATTCTCCAACTATGATAAATTTATCTTCTATTGTTGTGTGCTCTGCTCCCTGTTGAACTCCAACTGATAAACTTGAAAGATCTTTAAAGTCACTGAATTAAAAAATGGCTCTCAGACATGTCTGGTAATAAGATACGTAGCCATCAGAATGAGACGAGATTGCAATAAAGTGAATGCCTTTTAGATTTGTGATTGCTGTCAATCACATTCGGTACCTAGAATTTTAACTTATCTTCCAAGGATTTCACAATGATTAACCATGTCACACTATACCTAAATGATTCTTATTAAATTCAACCCTTTTAGGCCTTTTCAACTGAGTTTCAAGTTCTTGACTTTTAATTGGCACAGATACAACATGCTTAGGCTTCGGTAACTGAGTCCAAAATGTATGGAAGATTCATCATACCAATTAGTTGTAGCCAGTAAGTAACCTGACCATCATGTAATTGTTGTGTAGTTATTCAGGATGGAGGGATTGGTTCATATGGATACGAGGGACAATACGAAATAGTTTATTTTAAAATTAACTCACTCTAATTTTTACTTTACTAGTCACATTACGGACAAAATTAATCAAACCAAATAACTGGTGGCAGTATTTGTTGAAACTCTATCCCTAATTGCTTGAAATAAGGCTGTGTTAACATATAGATTGAATCATTTTCGCCTCTTATTAAGATCTTGTAAGGGTGAGGGTTGATGTTCCAACTATAATATGGTATGAGTACAGACTCGAGTGATCATGATGTGTTTGCCCATGATGAATTTGAACTAAGATATATTATCGCATTTAATGATACATGTGCAGAGTCGATGGTCATGTCGGCCTACACGTGTCTCAGAGCATGTTGAAACCCCACATTTAATGGTCCATGCGTAGAGCCAATGGTCATATCGACCTACACGTGAGAGTACATGTTGAAACTCCATCCCACGGTTATGGTGACTACACGTGTGGGAATTATTTTTAATGAATTTTAAAGGGATGTCTCAAACTCTAATACCCCCTCCGTCCCAATCACTTCTTTACGCTTGTTTTGTTGACTTTTTCGTAGTCCAATTTGACCTCTAATAAATTCTAAATTTTAACGAAAAAATAATTAATGAAATTATATAATGAAAGTAGAGACACTATATTTTCATAATATACTTTCATAACTTAATTTTTTATTATAGTTTAGGAGTAAACGAAGGTCAAACAGGGAAAAAAAAGTCAACAAAACCAAATGAAAAGAAATGGTCGGGACTAATGATGATTAGTATTAGTGTATTACAATGTCCCTCTCAATGTCCATATGCCTACACAGCAAGTCAGCAACAGTGGTACACCTATTTAATATATTTAATAGTAGAATGATCTTTAAATACACTCCAATTCTCCAAATGTCTATAATATATGCCTACACAGCAACAGTGGTACGCCTATTTTCAGTTTCACAGGCATCCTAATATACTTTTTGGTTACCCTCTACAACAGCAAGGACTGATGTTGAATTATCACATTGTACTGTACTAATATCTAAAAAGACATTATAACCTCAGTCATGACTTATGTTTTGTACAGTTTGCCACGTGATAAACAATAATTATCCACAATGATTAACAGTCCAAAAACATTAATTAGGTAAACACTATTGCTTTATTATCACCAGTCAACTCCTTCAAATAGATTAGTAAAAAATTGATCAAACCCCCCGACCTTTACTACAAGTACAAGTGAGAAATACCCCATAACCTATTAAATTTGATATTTAACCCCCCACCTATTTAAACTGTTGCAACATACCCTTATATCATATTTTACTATCAATTTAATATTTTTCTTCAATAAAATATTTCTGTTTGACTCCAAAATTAATCATAATACATACCGGAAAATTAAATTTGAAATTATAATATGAAACTATACGATTTTCACTTTTTATAATACAAGTTCAAATATTATTTTTCCGGTACAATTAATGAAAATATTATTTTTCCACTTTTATAATATAAATTGTATTGGAAAAATAAGATTTGAACTAGGATTATTTTTTATAATATAAGTAAAATCTTATATTTTTATACAATATTTTTTAAATTTATTTTTTGGTATGATTTAGAATTAATTTGGAGTCTAACTGAAATATGAAATTGTAGAGAAATATTAAATTGAATGAAAATATTAAATTAAAGTAAAAATATTATATAGGGGGTATGTTCGCAACAATTAATATAGATGGAGGTTAAGTCTCAAATAATGTCTCACTTGTATTAAAGGTTGGGAGGTTTGATTAATTTTTTCCAATAGATTAACTAGTGCATAATATTTTACAAATTACATGATGAGTCATACATGAAGAAAAAAATAGGGTCTCCCATGTGAAATTGTCATTTAATTTGGAACAAGACATGAGCGCCAAAATGTTTTAATAGTTATTTAAGGAAATTGCTTTCATTTTTATTTTTTTAAGTTAAAGCTAGTCGGCTGTAATTAGGTTATCATTATTTGATGTTTTGGGCATGATATAATACATGTGAGCATGTCATTTAGACTTAGTTGGAGAAGCCAAAATAAAAACATATCTTCATAAATTTTGTGAATGGTCTTAATCATTTAATTTTCTTTTCCTTTCTCTTTAGAAAACCTTTTTTCTTAAATAATAAAAGAAAGTGAAAAAGTAAAGCAGGACTAAAGACTGAAATGAAAGTCCAAGTTTAAAGAAAAATTACCGAGCACTCATCATTACTCAATTGGGACTGGCTTTTTCAATAAAATCATAATTGTGAATTTCCAAATATAATTAACTGCAAGTCCTAATAAATTTTTTTAACCATCAACACCAATGATTAAATTGGATAATATCATACTTCTTTAATAACAAAATCTCTATGTAGTTGGTGAAATTATAAATGGGTTATTGTTTAGAACATTTTATTAAAGATTTGTTTAATTCATTTTTTAAAAATCAAACTAAACTAAATTGGATTTTTTTTTGTAATATATAAAAATAATTAAGCAAAGTTGAACTACGTGTATATAAATGTGCAATCACATGACGTAATTTACTATTAAATCAAGAATTCAACACAACATTCTACTTTTATGACGAATTATGTTTACTAGGTATACATGATATCGAAAATAACTTCCGCGCTAAATTACCAGTCCTTTTATTCCCTTCAAACCAATGAGTAGATTAACAATAACGTGGTTTCACAAAACAAGCAATTGTTATAAAAAGTAGTATATCACTTTACACTAAAACAACAAACACCGCGTATACAAACGTCGAATCCAACTAACAAATCAAACATTTAACACAACACTCTACTTTTATAACGAACTTTATTTACTCGATATACATAACGAATAATACCTACCTAATTTTCCCGCGCTAAATTATCACTCCTTTTATTCCATTCGCTTTAGACAAATACTGTATATTGTTTTCGAACTAAATAGTAACTAATTTTCGCTCGTTAAATTGCCACGCCTTTTATTCCCTACAAACCAATACTTCATATTTTTCGAACTCCGTATACTCAATACATTTAACGTCTAAATACTAACAACTTTTCGCGCGCTAAATTACCACTCCTTTTATTCCCTTCATTCAAATATTCCACATTTTACGAACTCCAATTATTCGACATACATAATAACGTATGAAATTAACTAATTTGCACGCTAAATTATTCCCCTCTAACTAATACTCCATATTTTTTAAATTTCGTTTGCTCGTTATACATAACTAATTTCAGCGTGCTAAATTACCACTCCTTTTATTCCACTAAAACCAAAATACTCCATATTTCTCCATGCACAATACATAATACTATAACCTTTTCCCCAAATTTGTCTAGACTAGGAAGTCTCTAAAACTCCTTAAATTCCATCGATATTTTTAATTTTTAAAAATCTTTCTTAATTTTTTTCCTTTGTTGAATATAATAAAAGTTCAAAAAGTTTGGTTGATTGATTAGGTTATTGTATTGGTTGATTGGAAAAAAGGATTTCAACGGCGAGAAAAAGCTATAAATAGAGGAGCAACAGAAAACGATACAAAGCTCCAAATCTTGCTTGCCTTGGGAGAAGAATAGCGTGAGCTTTATATATAGTTTATTTATATACTTTATATAATAATAATATCTTCATTTTCAATCAATCAAGATTCACTCTTTTATATATGTATGTATGAATAAACTAAACCTGTTTGCTACGTGCAGAATTGTAGAGCTAGCTAGCGGATCGAATTTCTCTCTCCCTCCTATCAAGATTTGGCGGTAAGCCGATCTTCACGCTTGTTTCATTGATACTTCTTGTTGTTGTGTTTCCATTTCTTTCAAAAACAAATTTTGGGTTAGGTGTGTTTGTCTTGATTTATGCTGCTGCTGCTGTTGCATGTTGTTGTTTCTTTGTGAGTACACTGAATTTGGAATTTGTCTTGATTGGTTGTGTTAGCCCGTTGACCTTGTGGTGATTTGGGTTTTCGACAGGGTTGTTGTTGATTTGTTCTTCAGGATCATCATCCAATCAAAGGTTCTGTTTTCTTGATTATTTGAACAAGTTGTTGTGTTTTGATTGGTTGTCTCATTGATGGGTTTGAGATGTGGTTGTTGGAATTGAGCAGATGATTTTATGAAACATTTCAAGATTGGCCTTTTCTTTTTCTTTTTAGTTTATTCACATTGATTGTTTGAACAAGTTGTTTTTTTGTTTGTTATCTGATTAATGAGTTTGAGATGTTGTGATTGCTGAAACTTGAAATCAAGAAAATGATTTTATTGAACATTTCAAGATTGGCCTTTTTAAGCTTATTCACATTGATGTCAGGTGCTTATGACTTATGAGTGTTATATGACATCCATTTACTCTTACGAGTGTTGTTGATTGTTTGAACAAATTGTTTGTTTCAGATGTTATGATTGGTGAAATTGAGCAAATGATTTTATTGAACATTTCAAGATTGGCCTTTTTTTTTTTTGTCTTTTCTTTTTTTTTTTTGTTCTTAAAAGTTTATTCACATATCAGTGCTTATGAGTGTTATATGACATCCATTTACTCTTATGATTGTTGTTGATTGTGTGACCAAGTCGTTGCTTTTTCCTCGCTTCTCTTATTAATGGGTTTGACATGTTATGATTGTTGAAATAATCAGATGATTTTGTTGAACATTTCAAAATTGGCTGATTTTAGTTTATTCACACTGATGTCAGGTGCTTATGAGTGTTATGTGACATCCATTTTCTCTTATGAGTGTTTTTTTAATCTTTTTGAAAGTTGTTTTTTCTTTGCTTCTCTCATTAATGGGTTTGAGATGTTATGTTTGTTGAAAAATTGAAATCCAGCAAATGATTTTATTGAATAGTTCAAGATTGGCTTTTTATAGTTTAATCACATAATGTCAGGTGCGTATGAGTGATATATGCCATCAATTTACTTTTGTGAGTTTGTATGAGTTGAATAGTTTTAGCATTTGCAGTTTCTTTGAAATTTTGGCTTCATAGAGTAATAGATTTTTAACATTTCTGGCATGGTGTTGTAATTGGTATCTTACTGCGGATGTTAATAGGTTTGTCATGGTGTTGTTGCAGGTATTTAATCTGAGATGATTGGTGTGCATTTAGGATGAGAGACTTTGGGCTGCATGTAATTTTCCTCTTTAGTTGAGGAAAAACAATCGATGGATTCAGCGAGGAGCTGGCTTCATAAGTTTCAACCAAGAGACCGCTTGAGATCGTCTGGTAGTAAGAAGGATTCAATGGGAAGTAGTGGAAGAGAAGATTCGCAACCTCTCTCAGAGGAGGAGGCCTCAAATCTTACGAAACAGAGGGTTGCTGCTGCAAAGCAGTATATTGAGAACCATTACAAGGAGCAGATGAAAAATCTTCAGGAGAGGAGAGAACGGTATGGTACATTATTTGATTGTTAAATCATGATTTTGTAATATTACCACTGTTGGCATCATGAAATGTGTGTAATTGTTCTATCTGGTGCTATTTCAAGTATCAATTTTCTGGTTGTTAGTTGATGATTTTTGTACTCTGTTGGGTAGAGCGAGTTACTTTTTATTGCTTATTACATATAATTATAATTACTTATTTTTATCTCAACAGACGGATATTACTTGAGAAGAAGTTAGCTGATGCAGATGTATCTGAGGAAGATCAGAGTAACCTGCTGAAGTTCTTAGAGAAAAAAGAAACTGAATATATGCGCCTCCAGAGGCACAAAATGGGTGCTGATGATTTTGAGTTACTGACAATGATCGGAAAGGGTGCTTTTGGTGAGGTGAATATTCCTTCAAATTGTCAGTTTCTATTGGATTTCATAATTTTCTTTGTGATGTCCAACATAATGTTCAGAACATGATTTTCCATGACAAACAACTTTACAGCATGCACCTCTTAGATTAATATTCTGAAGATGGTGTGAGAGGCTAAACGCTGTTATAAATGAGTTAAATTTTTTTTTTCCTAAACTGGATTTTCTTGTGCAGGTCAGAGTCTGCAGGGAAAAGACTACAAATCAGGTTTATGCAATGAAAAAGCTTAGAAAATCTGAAATGCTTCGTAGAGGCCAGGTATTTGATCACATTGGTTTACAGATGGTTTTTGTAGTTTTATTATTTATGTTAGTGGTCCTTAGATTTTGTATTTTGTTTTTAGGTTGAACATGTGAAAGCTGAGAGGAACCTGCTTGCGGAGGTGGACAGCAACTGTATTGTCAAACTCTATTGTTCTTTCCAAGATGATGAGTATTTGTATCTTATCATGGAATATCTTCCTGGTGGAGATATGATGACTTTACTGATGAGAAAAGACACACTGACAGAAGATGAGGCCAGATTTTACATAGCCGAGACAGTTTTGGCGATCGAGTCAATTCATAAGCACAATTATATACACAGGTTTGTAGTAAAGTCTTGACTATACCATGTTGTATCTTGATACCTGTCAATATACTTCTGTTTGACTGATTTTTTCTTTTTTTCTACAGGGATATTAAGCCTGATAACTTACTACTTGATAGATATGGTCATCTGCGATTATCAGACTTTGGTCTGTGCAAGCCTTTGGACTGTAGTACTATACAAGAAGACTTTACAGTTGGAGAGGGCGCCAACAGCTCTTCAAATGATGGCTCTGGAGCTCCAAAACGCACACAACAAGAGCAATTACAACATTGGCAGAAAAATAGAAGGATGCTTGTAAGTTTGACAAAAGAAATTCATGGAGTTTTTGCACTGCTGTTCATTTAGATTTCACTGTCTTGTAATATGCCCTGGTTGGATCCTGGACGGTTGTTCACCACACCACACATGGTTCTTCCCGCTTAACAGTAAATACGGAAATTCCGACTGTCACAACTTTTGGTGTTTACATGTAAGCGAAACAGCAGTCTTTGGTTTTAATTATTTCATTCTTATTGACTACAGGCATATTCAACTGTTGGCACGCCCGATTACATTGCTCCAGAAGTTCTGCTGAAGAAGGGTTATGGAATGGAATGTGACTGGTTAGTGGTGTTATAAAAAAAATGAGTTTCAGGTTCTGTAAATCTTTTATTGATTTGTGCCACCAGCTTCCAGTTGTTAAGTTGAAAAGGCGGTGAATGTAGATTTCATGATGCTTCCATTACTAGTTACTACAATAAAATGTGAAGCTAAATTTATTGATTATTTTGCAGGTGGTCCCTTGGTGCTATCATGTTTGAGATGCTTGTGGGGTACCCACCCTTCTATTCTGATGATCCCATGTCAACATGTAGGAAGGTATTATTACAACTTATTTTTATGTGTGGTCTCAAGCACTGTTTTATTATGGCTCAAAAGTTCGTCTTTCATTCTTTTTTAGAATCAAGTATAGTTCAAATTTCCTGTTCTTGAGAATTCATTTTCAAATGTCTGTAAGGAATCAAGTATAGCTCACAGCTTTCTGGACTCGAAAGTTCAGTTTCATTGTTTACACTTTGAGATGTATATCTGTGTGTGCGGGTGTAAAGATCTTCACCATTGTCTAGTTGCTTGAGTAATTGTTCTTCCTCTTTCTAATCTGCTTTTTCCATTGTGGATGCAGTATTTTTTTCTTTTTTTTAATAAAACGCTGAACCCGTTGATGGTCTGTTCTTGACTTTTAATTATTTTTTCATTTTCTCTTCGGGATATAGTCATCACCTACTTGGCATTTCATTATTTTGTGCTGGATTTGTAGTTTTAGAAACCTGCAGTATTCATGTTAGTTGAGCGCTTTGTCTTATCTTTACACTTTGAGATGTATATCTGTGTGTGCGGGTGTAAAGATCTTCACCATTGTCTAGTTGCTTGAGTAATTGTTCTTCCTCTTTCTAATCTGCTTTTTCCATTGTGGATGCAGTATTTTTTTTTCTTTTTTTTTTAATAAAACGCTGAACCCGTTTATGGTCTGTTCTTGACTTTTACTTATTTTTTCATTTTCTCTTCGGGATATAGTCATCACCTACTTGGCATTTCATTATTTTGTGCTGGATTTGTAGTTTTAGAAACCTGCAGTATTCATGTTAGTCGAGCGCTTTGTCTTATCTTTTTCTCAACTGCTAAACTACGGATTTACACAATCTAATCTACCATGCATTTTAGTTTGCTTATTTGAGCAACATGATATATGCTCCAGACTTTTCCTTCTTGCGCTGATGTTGAGTGGCTATCGATGCTCACTTTCCCATAATGTAAAACAGCAAGTAAATTTGAGTTTCTGTCTTGTATCTACAGATAGTGAACTGGAGAACACATCTTAAATTCCCCGAGGAAGCTAAGCTTACAGCAGCTGCAAAAGACTTGATCAGCAAACTTCTTTGCAGTGTGAATCAGAGGCTTGGCTCAAAAGGAGCGCATGAAATAAAGGTGCTACAGGGTTGTACTTTATGCAAATCTCTTTCACCAATTAGTTCTTAAATTATCTAATTGGATGCTTTCTTGTGCAGGATCATCCTTGGTTTAACGGAGTTGACTGGGATAGGATATACCATATGGAAGCTGCATTCATTCCTGAAGTCAACGATGAGTTAGACACCCAGAACTTTGAGAAATTCGAAGAGGTATTGGTGTATCTTATTGTATTTGGAAGTTTGAGTTGTTGTGACTGTAATTTGCTCATTAGTACTTTTTCCTCGGTTTGCAGTCGGATAACCATACCCACACTTCATCAAAATCAGGTCCTTGGCGAAAGGTATAATTTCTTTGATGTTAATTTATGAATGCATACTAAAGAAAGTCGTTAATAGTGGATATAAAATGGAAATAAAAGTATATGGTTCATCTGTATATTCAGTTGCAGCATAATTTCCTTCCTACCAGGTAGTTTCTGTTTTGAACTTCTTGACATCTTCGTTTGCTCAACTTTTATCGTTCTGTGCATTTGCAAACTGTAATAGAGACCTGTGTTGTTAGAGGGGGTACATATAGTAGAAAATTGGGGCATAAGCTGGTGATATCGAAGGCTGAAACTCATTTCCAGTCAAAATACTTCTTGAAATGTCAGTCTCTTGTTGAACTTTGATCGTCCAGAACACTTTTGGGAGCAACTCTTAATTTACTTGAGTAGATTTCTATTCGAGTCCTTAGCTGACTGTGATATGTTTTACTGTACCACAATCTGCAAGTCTCTTCCCATGTGATTCTCTTACCAGTTTCAATAGTCTAATTTCGCAGGTTGATTCGTCTATCAGTAGATTCTAAAATGTGTTTCATGCTTTTGCGTTTCTATTTGTCTCACTGCCAAGCTTCTCTTTTCTCCTTTCGTTTGCAGATGCTTTCATCCAAAGACATAAATTTTGTTGGATACACATACAAGAACTTTGAAATTGTGAACGACTATCAAGTTCCTGGAATGGGTATATATATCTCTTACTCTTTGGGTTTCTGTCTTTTTCTCATTCCATCGGTATTTCTTTGTAATGAAGCTCCGTACGTATTCCATGCAAATTGTTCCCATAGCTAAAATTGGATTTGTGTTTTCTTATTTTCTTTCCACAGCTGAACTGAAGAAGAAAACTACCAAACCGAAGAGACCTACAATAAAAGCACTCTTCGGTAAGTATATGAGTCCTATTTACACGGTGGATATGTTCAACGTGACCATATGCATAAATTTTGTTCTCTAGTCCATTGGTTTTGGAGACGATATACTCATAGTTTCTCATTCTTGTGTCTGTCTCTTAACAGAGGATGAAGCAGAAAATGCAGAGTCAGGAAGTCAGTAAACATCTTGGTTTTCTTGTCCATAGGTTTGGAGACGATATAGTTTCTCATTAATGTGCCCGTGTCTTGACAGAGGATGAAGCAGAAACTTCAGAGTCAGGAAGTCAGTAAACGAATCGTTTGCAGTCCAACGTTTAAGTCTTCGAAGGATTAAACACCGGTGCCTCAAGCGTTGCTCCAGTTGTTAAAAGATACTATACTGTATATGATGATTTCTCTCATCATGTTTAGTGGTTTTTTTTTTTTCTTTCTCTGGTTGAGACTGATAAACTAGAGAGTTTGGTATAGAAAGAGAGAGATTTAATATTTTTGTACTAGAGTTTGGTATACAAAAAGCCATGTGTGTTTCGTCACATATTTATTTATGGGCGATTTTCATCTAACTACCTTTTAAGATGATCTAATAACAATTTAGTCCTCAATGATTTATATATTACACCAAAGGACAAACTTTGAATTGTGAAAAATTCATATTTACAATGGAGGACAAAAGTCAACTTAGTTTATGGTGTCATATGAGTGTGTTATTATTCCAATTCTACCATTTTATTTTTATTTTCTTTACTGTTGATTGATTTATGTCACAAGTTTTCTATGCTTTAGAAAACTCATCCATTACAATATATGTTCTCTGTTAATGATAGTTTGGAAAGAGCAAAAACACTTATTTGAGAGATCACATAGTCTGGGCATGACATTCACCTATCATTGATCAAAGTTGGGTTTGTTAAGTCAACACCTTTCATGGTTTTGAAGATTAAAATGTAGCCATGCTGGTAGGAGACATTTTGTATACTTTCATTTCATCCAACAACAAAATATATTTTATATACGGAGACGAAAATTTATAAACATTCGATGAGCATATATATATAAACCCTAAATAACAAAATAAGATAAATATTCAAATAAGTAACTCAATCTACTCAAGACCTTAAATTACAATAAAATTTGATAAAATTAAAATGCTTATGAATTACTTCTATGATGCATGGTCGAGCATGTGATTAAATAAAGTAACTAAATAAAATGAATTATGTAATGCATGCCCAGAAACATATTCAACCTGTTTCCTCAAGGTTTATGAATTTGGTGGAAACTTGATAAGGGTCAAACTTTGGTATTTTATATTATAAAGTATATAAACCAGCTAAATGGTATTTCATGCATTAGTGAATAGTGATCCTAAATAAAAGGGTATTGTTGTCTTTTTAACAGAAGTCAAAGTGGTGATTAAATTTTGTCCTTCGTTGTAAAATTTGAAACATTAGGGACCTGGTTGTTTATGGTACATATTAAAAGGTAGTTGTATGAAAATTCACCAATTTAATATGCACAAGCACCTAAGATCAAGTTATCAAGTTTTTACCTATTTGATGAACCAATGACTGGCATGTCCATTTGATTTGACAGTGTCGCGATCTACCACAATGCCACGTACCACACTGCGTGTTATAGGATCATTGTTAGTTTAGAGGATTTGATGGGCACATTGGGTCATGCTTAATAGAAAGTTTATACACAAATCTCAAGATTTTCCATCTATCACTCGTGTGATTTGCCTTGTAACCCATGTACCTCAATTACATGGGTTACAAGGGTTGATTTGACGGGGCCTTAGAAGATGTCACACGGACCTAGTCACACCATAATGCCTAGGGTTGCGGGTGCAAACTGACAGTGAATAATAGAACATAATTCATAGAGGCTTGGGGTGTAATAAATTTTTGATTTGATAAATACGAGCCAAATCCATCTGTCAATTACGTGATCAGTCACAACACCACGTACCAGACGACGTGTTACATGGTCGCCATACTTAAGTTGGTCAAGTTGTATCAGACATGTTATTTGCCACATACAATAAAATCTTTGTTCACACGATACGATGAACATATCATCTCATAACTCCCTTTGTTTTCTTACAAGTTTCACCCTATCGAGGTTACAAGGGGATAATAGACTACTATGGTATGGTATAATTAAAGTATGAGATGTAATGTATATATAATTGATAAGTCCGCGGAAAAATTGACACATATGGCACGTGCAACATGTAAGAAATTAAAAACTATCGAGTAAATAAATCAATAAAAAGAGGATAGATTGTAAACTCTACCATATTTCACACTGAATCGATAATGATTCATCACCATATCCGGACATAATCAATTTACGGAAGAAGACAAAAAAAAAAATCCATCTGTCCATTACGGGATCAGCCACAGTGCCACGTACCAGGCGACGTGTTACACGGTCGACAACTTTGAACATGCTAAGAGATGTTTGTTATAGATTTATATTGAACTCAAGAGATCATGTACAACACTTTCTAATAAAAATCTTCACCATTTTATCCAAAAATTAGGCCACAATTAGTTTGAGTGTGCAATCCAGATATTGGATCCTATTCCAATATCATCAGCATGAACCATCAACTTCTATTCACCTGATCATATATCACATGTTGCATGTTTTATTACAAATTATGTGTTGTTGACACCTTTGCAAATACAATGAACAGTACGCATATCTTGTCAATAGTAGGATTTGCAGCCTTAGCGTTAGCCTTGATTAGCTTCTGCATTTTCATCAACAAGGGCTATTTCGGATGGGAAAATCTTGATCTGCTGAGGCAATTCCCAGTCAGGCGGCCTCAAAGACTTGATGGTCCACTCACACCTTCAGGTCGGAGCAGAGGGCTCAACGAATTGCTGATTCGGGATATACCAACTTTCCAGTTTCGCAAGGATGAAGGAGAATTCAATAGTTTGTCCAAATGTGTGGTCTGCTTGAATGAGTTTCAAGATCATGAAATGCTAAGAGTTTTGCCAAAATGTAGCCATGCTTTCCATTCGGATTGTATTGATGTTTGGCTTCAGAACAATTCCAACTGCCCTTTATGCAGATCAACTATATCCAGTCAGGACAGGAACCAGCCTGACAGACTGGTGGCACCGAACTCTTCGCCTCAAGAATCGTCACCACTGGTTGGCAGCTTCTTGGGAGGTGATGAAGACTTCTTGGTTATTGAAATATGTAGGGAAGATGGAAATTGGGAGTTGGAAGATGGGCAAGAAGACATAGGCGATTCAAGGAGATATTTAGTGCAACCTAGAAGTCATTCGGCGAGAAAGTTACTGCATCAGAAATTCAGAAAGTTTCATCATCATTCGATAATGGGAGACGAGGATCTCAATATTGTAATGGAGGAAGACGATGAGTTCTGCGTTACACATCCTATAAGGTCTTTCTCGATGGATTCTGCAACGGATCGACATGTTTATCTGTCGGTACAGGAGATTATAAGGCAGAGTATGCATGATGAGGATGACAATCAGGTGATGAGGAACAATGAAGAATGCAGCACAAGTGGTATGGGATCAAGAACTGAAATTTTTCCTGCATAGTTTTAAGGAATAAGAACATAGTAAATGCATATCATTGTACATAGTTTTTCATTTTTTTTATTTTTTATTTCTTTTGCTCTCATCTGTAAATATCTTTTGGCAGGATATATTGTAAAAGTACTAGCTTTCTTCCTATCTCTCCTTTCCATTTTTCCAGTACTCTGATAGCTCTACGCCGATCATCTTGTGTTCGTGGAACTTAGTTTCTAGAGGATAACTGGTAATTCGAAAGAAAATACCTCAAACGCCTACAACAATTAGTAACACACACCATCTGAATCCGGATACCATTTATACTTCAAAGATGAAAAATACATTGCTGATCACTGTCAACTCAAGGTTAAGCACATCTGTCAAAACCAAGAATAATTAACACAAACCAGTCTCAAATCATCCATTAACTCTTTATATTTCAACGGAGTAGTAATGTAGAACTATTTCAGCAACCAAAGCCCGGTTCAAAAGCAATGAAGTAGATTTGCAGAAAGATGGTCACTGAATAGGCAGTATCGATCAGAAAAAAAATACCATTAATCGGATTAAAATTCATCATGTATAGTTCTTTCAACAACATGAGAACGCTTGAGGCACCGGTGGTTACTGGTTACTCAGCCTGCCAGTTTTTATCTTTCGAAGACTTTGTATCCGTAAGACCATAAAACCTGACCTGACAAGTAATCAAACTCTCATCACATATCTTTCCAGTGCAGAACAAGCATAAAAGATAAAACCAAGGCGTTTACTTGATACTACTTGCAAAGAACAATGAGTACTCATCTGTTGGAGTTCCATCTCATTTAAAAGTTCGAACTTCGTATCTCTACTAATGTATCTACAAGAACATACATACATAAACAAATTAGAAAAAAGAGGTTATAAATTAATTCTTTTACTCTTTGACTTACAGCCTGTTATGGGTCATCTGACTCATCTAATGTTCTGTGATGAAAAGGACTATGTTTTACATTTTAACAGCAGGATTTACTGTATATGATGTAAACTAATTGCAGGCAGTTAATTTGAGTGTTTAATCTCCTCTGCAGTAACCTCACTTAGCCATTTTTTAATCCGCTTCCACCTCAGGAGACAAAGTAACATCAATATTTCTTGACATATATCACAACATATTAATTAATGAACAGTGTGATAAGTGACCAGGTCCAGGTCCTAGTTCTAGCATTTGACTTGGCATTTTCGGTGTTACGCGTTCAGTTAGAAAACCGTCTTTTAAGGATGTTTGGGTTGAAATCATTCGAAAACAGTTCACTATGCTAGCTACCGTGAGGGTCCAAAGTCCAAACCACCATGTTACAAAATGAACTGCAAATAATGAAATTAACTATTCTGAGACACACAGCTATTTATCCTGTTCGCCAATAACTTTGACTACGGAGTATCTTTAATGATTCTAACCAAACAAACCTAACCTGGTTTTGGGATTCAAGAACTGCTTTCAAAACTGTGGTCATGTAGAGGTCTATTCACTCAAATCTTACATAATTATAAACTATTTCAAGAATTCATTCAAACAGTTTACATCTAATAGCCCAAAATCACTACCAAACCGACGTGTTAATTTGGCAAGTTGCCATTGTCTTGTTCTGTCTGTCTCACTATGCCGGCCAAACTATCTGGAATAGAATATACCATACATGACTTGTAGTTACATTTCTGCTTCGATTGCTTTCCTTCTTTCTCATTGGACTTCATCTCTTCTTATACTGGCCTGCAAATCCATTTGCAACCCTCTCACACACTTCCAATTCTTTTGTTGTTCATATATACACTTTAAACACTTTTTCCATAATGCTTAAAGAAGGCCTAGAAGTCATGCATGTAATGCAACCACCCCAAGAGATCTTAACCTACCCCATGAATTCTGAACGAAACGAGCTCTCTCAGTGGGTGGAGCATGTCACCAAGCAACTCATTGAAGACCTCCCGGAGAATGAAGCGCTTAATTTCCCGATGGAGACACAAGGCAGTGCCTTGGCTGCACTTCTAGGAGAATTGCGTCCGAAGAAAGTTGCCAGGCGATGCTCCAATGACACACCTGGATCAATTGCGATGCAGCAGCAGCAGTTGCAGCAAGAGTGGAGCACTGATCATCTGATTGGAGATGATCAGAATCAGAACAGTGCTAATGTTGAGAGTAGTAGTAAAGGTGTAATGAACAATAGGCCATCAGATGAGCCTGGAATGAACTTGCTGACACTTTTACTAGAATGTGCAGTTGCCATTTCTGTTGATAACTTGGGTGAGGCTCATAGGATGTTGCTCGAATTGACGCAGATGGCCACGCCTTACGGCGCATGTGCAGAACGTGTTGTTGCGTATTTTGCGAAAGCGATGTCTAGCCGAGTGATCAACTCTTGGCTGGGGGTGTGTTCCCCTCTTACTAACTATAAGAAAACACATGCTGCTTTCCAAGTGTACAACAATGTGTCCCCGTTTGTGAAATTCGCGCATTTCACGTCAAATCAGGCGATTTTAGAAGCGTGCCACAGGCAAGAAAGGGTTCATATTATTGATCTTGACATTATGCAAGGACTGCAGTGGCCTGCCCTTTTCCACATCCTGGCAACACGGCCAGAGGGACCACCCCACTTGCGTATGACCGGGATGGGGAGCTCGATAGAGCTGTTAACCGATACCGGAAAACAGCTGTCTAACTTCGCGAGGCGACTCGGGATGTACTTCGAGTTCCATCCTGTTGATAGGAAGTGTGGGGAGATTGTTGATGCAGGAACTTTCCAAATCCGGCAAGGCGAAGCCGTTGCAGTTCACTGGTTACAACATTCACTCTACGACGCAACTGGCCCCGACTGGAAGACGATGCGGGTCCTACAAGCGCTCGGCCCCCGAGTGATCACACTAGTGGAGCAAGAGATTTCACATGGAGGCTCATTCTTGGATAGGTTTGTGAGCTCACTCCATTACTACTCCACGATTTTCGACTCGTTAGGGGCGTTCTTATCGGTCGATGATCCAAACCGGCACCTCGTGGAGCATAGCCTCTTGCATAGGGAGATCAACAACGTGTTGGCGATAGGAGGTCCGGCTCGGAGCGGGGAAGATAAGTTCAAGCACTGGAGGAGTGAGTTGTCAAGGAATGGATTCGCACAGATACCGATGAGCACGAATTCGATGGCTCAGGCACAGTTGATACTGAACATGTTCCCTCATGGTCATGGGTATAGCCTTGTGCAGGGAGATGGAACATTGAGGCTAGGTTGGAAGGATACTAGCTTGTACACTGCTTCTGCTTGGACTTCAGTACATCCTTTGAGATAGGCTGATACTCAGTTTATTTTTGTGATTTTAGATTCTATAAGGTGCAAAATGTTTCATTTAATTACATAGTTAAAGGTTGAGCTTAGTGAATTGCTAAGTTCATGGGATGTTAGAGATTGGATGGATTTGTCACTTGGTGATCATTGTAAGATTTGAGCATTAGCTGACATGTTTAATCTTGACTTCAACTTTACATACTATATATTTTTATTATGGAACTTTCATTTACAGAACTCACCTTATGCATATCAGCTTGTCTAATATATACTCGAAAGAGGAAGACAAACTAAGCAAATTTTCTGAACTTGGGAGTTGATAATGTATCCGAATCTGACCGTAGGTATTTAATTAGCAGATTAATTAGGATTAGGTAATGATGAAAAATTAATAAAAGTGACAGTAAGGGGCTATTTTATAGTTGCAAACGCCCTAACTTATCCCATCTATTTAAGGAGAAATATTTCTTTTGACTGTTTGATAACATCTTTTTAAGCGAAAAAGTTGGAAATGTTGGATATGACCACCTTAATCATAATTTATTAAATTAAGTTGAATTTTAGTAATTGTTTAATTTATTCAAAAAGTTAAGCTTGCAAATAATATTTTTATGACTTATTTAACTTTTGATTCATTTTAGCAAATATTCAACCATCAAATTCTCTAATAATCAAATTTCATCAACTTTTTTTTAAATTTAATCCCCTTAAAATAAGTTAAAACTATTGTAAACACCCATGAGCCAGATGTGTTTTGATTTGGATATTTTACTTCTAGCATATTGGCCGTGAGGGGAATAAGCGTCTTAGGTTTTTTGTTTTTTTTATTTTTTAATCTGAAGTCACTTGAATTTTTTTCCAAAAGGTCATTATATTAAAGCATTAAAAACCAGAATTTACGATACGATAAACTACTACATCATTTAATTGAATTGATGTATATACCTAACTTGAATATATCCTAAACTAAATCAAATTAAATTGGATTTAATCATTTTAGGGTAATTTTATTTTAATAATATAAAAAACAAATAAATTTGAACTTAATTTAATAATTTAAATGAAAATTTAAGCGCACCGATGCACCGTACGTATCATTGACGGTTCTGTCTTAAATCGGAACGTAAGCAATTTTGAATTTCAGCCCACGAAGTTCTACATGCATGATGCATGTATTATTAGTAGTTTTCGAAGCCTCCACATTATTGTGTTACAAGACATAAGTATATGTAATAAATAATTTATTAATATTGTAGCTAAATTAAAACGGCAAAGCGAAGCAAGCATTTCATTAAATTAAGGATCCAAATGGACAGCAGAACTGTAAGAGGCATACATATTTTGATGGACCATACTGGACCCGTCTAAGGAGTGTCCATCGATGCATTTCGAACCCTAAATATATACGTATAGGATCCGGAGGCACCGGCAGCAGCTAGGGTTAAAGAATTACGGTCTTTTCTTTTATTTTGTTTGCTCTTAATTTACATCGTAGTTGGTTAGTCCGTTATTTTTTCTTGGTAACTAAGTTAGGGTTACTTCTATTTTTCTATGTAAGCTTGCACTACCTACCTTCATCGTGTTACTTGAGAGATAATATGTCGAGAGCAGGTGAATTAATCTTCAGTACGTAACTCCATCACGTGATCAAGTTAAGCGTTAATAATAGAACTTGTTCATCATCAAAACGTGTTAGTAAGGGTTTGTTCGAATCCAGATTATTTTCTCTAATCTTTTGCTAGTTATATCAATTTACACTCCAGATCTAAAACATATCGATCATATTTCTTCTGAAATCTCAACCATAACTGTTAATCAATATACTAGACATGTAAACCTCAAGTTAATTAGGTTGCTAGTTAGTTGAAACACTACTTTCTCTAGCTACAATTGTTTTTTTCTCTAGCTACAAATTATATACTCCTATAAGTACTATATTAACTGCAGTCTTCAGATTTGGTTTGCTTGCTGTTCTTTATGTTAAGCTAATCATTGACTCACAAGTCAAGTCACGACTAATAATAACTATTTTTTTTATAACACCAAAAAAGTCCACTAAGCCCAGAGTAATGTACAAAAATAAGAGGGGTATACTCCAATGATGATACAAGCTGGTGTATCACTAAACCAAATACAAAGGAGGATCCAAAATAGCCAATGAAGCTAGGAGACATAAAAACGGGACGAAACTCCAAAAACTCTAGCAAAGCTATGATTCCCGGAGAATCTAGAACTGAAAGTCTGACTGTGTAAAAAATGGCCCTTCGAACTCCAGAACATCACCTGTGATTCGAATCCAAACAATAACGAGCCCAAACTCCCATAGAGAATATAATTGAGAGATTCTACTAAACATAGAGATTAATTATATAATTAAAGTTTAGTTTTATCAAAGGAGATTAGTTGAGTGATCAACGATGACGATGTAATGTTAGAGACACATGCCTCTTTTTTAGCTTCGGTTTTTGCATGTTGTTTTCACTTACCCTTTTACAAATTTGACATTTTAAAAGTGACGGTAAATATATTCGCCAAAACAATCTAATAAAATAAAATGATCAGTAATTGATAGAAATAACTGAAAGTTAAAGCTGATTAGTTATTAGTGACCTTATAAATATCTAGTGGGAGTACCTCTTATTGAGCTACACCAGGCGAATTTGACATATGCAATATTGAATTTGTTACCCGATAATATTCATGATGCGTAAATTTTGTGAATTTGGGTAAACTGCGCTAAAAGCAGTGTTTGATATAATGGGTGGTCCCGTTTTGGATGTGAATGTTACTTAGTTAAATAATGTGATATGACGATAAGAAAGGTGACGAGTAAATAAATAGTGGTAGCCAAAGTAGAAAGAGGAAAAGAACAAGTGACAAAAAGAAAATTAACAAGTTAAACACTAAGATGTTTTACAGAAGAATCAACACATTATATTTAATCTGACCCACCAACTTAATTAATTACTACTACAAGTAAAGCAAACAAATTAATTAATCAGCATAAACTATGTGATTTTATTAAGTAATACACCATTCCAAAAGATCAATCCTTTAAAGTAATATATACTCCTAAGTCCTAGCTAGTGAGTAGTGAGTATATTATTAGTTGTATGCACGTCTTGTGGATGATACTTGTTAATTTTCTTCTTTTTCATCTTTTCTTCTCCGCCTACTAGCTAGCTATATATTCACTTTATGTCTCCGGACTCCGGAGCTTAGTTGTACCTTGTAGGCCATGCATGCTTGAAAGATATATATACATCGTGTTAGAAATTGAACCGGATCTCTTAGTTAATTAAAATTTTAACTTCATCAACTGAACTGGTAGTCTAGTACTATATGTGCTGATACTAATAGCAATTTGATTCTTATGTAAAGAGACGTGAGCATTGAAATTACATTCGTCAATTTTTCTAGAGTCTAGCTAGACTACATGTCTACATTATTGCATGTAGAATCAATGCAGACTTTTAAGTTTTAGTATTAATTCTGATGGATTTGTTCTGACTTGGTTTGAATGTCATTTCTAAATAGGACACTGATATAGCATGGACATTAATCTTAATGCCAGAGTAACTCACCAGTGGCGAACACACCATGAGGCAAGAGAAGAGGCAACATGTGCTCCTCAAAATTTTGGTCTATGAAATTACTATTATACCCCTGACTCAAATATTAATATAAAATTAACTTAATATAAAAGTATTAAAAAAATATTAATATAAATAATCTATTTATTTGCAATTAATTAGTCTAATTAGCTTCGGTGCTTGACCCATTCAGCGGCAGAAAGAATATTTTAGTCTTCTTAATTTGTATAATAGTTATATTTAAGTACTATATATAGTATAGGAAAGGATGTTCACTTTTGTCTTTGTTGTTACCTCTTAAAAAATGAAATTATGTAAGTATTTATGAAATAATTGGAAATTTATTTTTTTTTAAACGGCTAAAATTTTAATAAATAAAAGAGTATAAGTAATTAACACCAAAACCCGAAAACCCAAGCATACACCCAAAACCTAACGGGCTAAAACCCAACCTTAACCTTAATCGTCACCACCAACACCAAAGTCACCACCACCAATCACCATCGCCACCACCTATAGTTACCATCAACCAACCTCCATCATCACCACCACCGCCTTTGTAGTCTCCACCACAAGTCACCACCAACCCCACCAATCAACCTCCATAATCATCACCACCACCACCGAGTTACCAACACCATCACCTAGTCGCCACCGCCAGTCACCACCACCGCCCGTCACCTCCACCACCACCTCACCATCATCACAATTGGAAAATAAATAGTAAATATATTAGGGAGTATACCAAACATTTAGGTAGAAAAGTCATTGATTTTTCTCATATTTAAAAAATCTTATTTTTTAATAAAAATTTCACTCAAAGATGACCAAGGATTGAAGTAGTAAACGTAGGCTTCGGAGGCATGGGGTGGTTTGCTCATACTCAATATTATTTAAGTATAAATGTTCAAATTTAATCAATCATAATAAATATATTGAGACATTTATAGCGTGTAAAGCTACATAGAAGAATGCATGGCCGATCTCAACTGAAGGCCACATTTTAATAATTGTGCTCCCCTTACTTTATTTTCTGTCTTTCTGGGCACTACCCTCTCCTCCAACAATTTATTACCTTTAATATAATTATATAGAATAAGCAAGTTATCTCATTCATCTAGAATTAAGGAGAAATTTACAGTGTTTTATCTCTGTCCAAAAATAACTCCGATCCATCTTCATTGCAAAAAAAATGAACTAAGTTACCAACACAAAAATACATTCACCAAACCAATATTAGAAGAAAACAAAAGCAGCTACCTTAGAATTAGATTGACAAAGCTAACAGCTGGGCAGCGTTCTCATTTTCACCATTTCAAAGTGACTCCAAGAATTTGTGTTGTCAACTAGATGTATAATGTATTTTGAATTTGCTATAAAGCATTTTTGTAGAATGAGAGAATATATGGAGATTCATTAGCGTGAAATTATATAATCCTCAATTTTTATATTTAATCTTTCCATTGATTCTTGGGGATGAAGATAAGTTACTTTTCTTAAACAAATTTATTAAAGGTAATAATTAAAATATAAAAATTTGTTAGGTATGAGGGTAGTGTCCATAAACTACTCTGGCAGTAAGATTGGTGTTCTGGCTATACCAAATCAAATGTACTTTTAAATATCATACATAGTTTGCATAGTTCTTCACTATTTATGGAACATCAAACACCGCAGAGAACATCTATTTCTCCCTCTAAAGAAATTTTGGGGCTTCAACATAGTTTTTAGTGTGGTATTTGTTCTTCACTTAGACGAGTGTGGTTCTAACTAGTGCTTTTATCTTCTTGATGTTCTGCGTGAATAAAGGTCTGATTTATAACATTTTTTATGAATGTTTGGTCGTTACCTGTTGGATTTGTATAAATTTTTGATATCTCATAAATTTGTTTCATGTTCAATACAATCAGTTTAAATTTAAATTTGTATATGTATGATTTGCGCCTCTATCTGTAATATGTTTTATAGTCGTTTACAAGAAAAAACATGCAATATCATATTCTATATTCTATCTAATCTAAATAAATAATAAAGGTGAAATTGCCAAGTTGCAAACATACAAAATTCACAAGCCAAATTGCATAAAAATCCCAAACTTTTCATTTGTACATTATAATAATAATGATTAGACGGTCATTAGAATTATTAAATAATGATAATTTTAGAATTAATATTTTAAGATTATTATTAATAAATATATTTTGTCGTCGTCATCATCATCCTCCCTCCCAATCCCAATTCTCCCACCACTCACACCATATAATAAAATAAAATCAATCATAAAAATCTTCTCTCTCTATCTCTCTGTACTTTCTCTCTCTAAAACTCTCTGTTTCTCTCTCTCTCAACTTGTCTTCAATCCCTCAATCTTCGCTCATTTGTCTCCTCCTCTTTGCATTATTCTTCTTCCTTCCATCACCTCCTTTTTTTTTTTTTTTTTTTTTTGCTTCCCTCATTCATCAAACCCCATCACCATTTCCGCCATAATCATCATCTCGTACACCACCGCTTCCTCTTAATCCTCATTAATATTTTTATTATGATCGCCGCTTTTTTATCATTTCAATCAATCAATGGATCACTTACCAATTAGGATTCATCTTCACTTCCTCCATTAGGGTTCCGATATAGCCCCTTTCTTGTCATGTAGAGGATTACTCTTTTAATTGGATCCAATACAAATCAATTTTGGCCGTTTGCAAGCTGGGTTTTTTTTTTTTTTATTAGCCCCAATTGAAGCTGTAACTGGGTGTATTACAATTACAAATCAATTTTAGGAATTTTTTATTTTATTTTTTAATTTTCGGATTAGGTGTCTGTTGGTTGCAGGCTGGGTTTTTTTATTTTATTTTTTAAAAAAAATTAGCCCCACTTGAAGGTGTAATTGGGTGTAATAGGTCACCATGGATCATGTGGTTGGTGGAAAATTTAAGCTTGGGAGGAAAATTGGAAGTGGTTCTTTTGGTGAACTCTATTTAGGTACCTTTTCGGTTAACTCTTCTTTTTTATGTTGATTAGAGTGTGTTTGTAATGAAGGGAATAATAATAAAACTGGTTGTTTGATCAAATTTGATGCAGGTGTGAACATACAGAATGGAGAAGAAGTTGGAATCAAGCTGGTATGATTGCTTATCCAGCTGCTCTTGTGTTCTTGAAGTTTCATCCTATTGTTTTATCAGTTAACTTGAGAAATCTAGCTAGATTATGGAGCTTTCGTCATCAATGAATGTTCCATGGATGACTGAGTGATGTCGTTTTTCGCCTGCTAAACAATGCATGTCTGAGCATACTGTTAAACCCTTGTGTTCTTGAAATTTCATTCTGTTGTTTTTATTTGTTAGGTTGAGATATCTAGCTAGATTATGAAGCTTTCATCGTCAATGAATGTTCCGTGGATGACCGGGTAGATATCGTTTTTTTCGCCTGCTGATCACTCAATGCATGTCTGAGTATACTTTTAAGAAAGAGAAAATGGAATGCTGAAAAGATATTACTATTGTAGTGATTGTTTGTTTTGTATGTCCAAATGCGATTACACGTTGAGATTATGAGTAATGGCTAGAAACTATGAGAACTTGATTCAACGTATAAGAATACTCGTGGATGGCAGGAAGTAGGAACCATCACATGGCTAGGTAGCTAGATGTGTCCACTTATTCTGTTGGGTTACTAAAACTTGGTCCTTGTGAGGTTTCCAGTGATTTTAGCAGGACAAATGTGTTATAAGGACTTGTTTGAGTATAATATGAACTGTGAGAATTGGGTTCTTTTCTTCTTTTTGTCCCCCATTGAAACTGATTTATGCAAAATTCCAGGAACCTGTAAAGACGAAGCATCCTCAACTTCACTATGAGTCGAAAATATATATGCTTCTTCAAGGAGGAAGTAAGTTTCTCTCTCTTCACCACCCTCACCATAAAAGCAGGCACAGAGAGGCTCGGTAGTCCTGACATGTTCAGTTCATTTGGTGCATTTAAATTGACATACTTATTTGAGTTGTGAGGATTAAATATAGTGTCCGTATTATATTGTAATGGCGTTGTTATTATGTTACTTCATCACCTTTCACTCTTTCAGATATATTAATCAACTTCCATCTTGGAAAAAATATTGCTTTACTTTCTCTAATGCTTCAAAAATCCATGGCAGATATGCAGTAAATCATTTTTGTACCCTGAAAAGGTTGTATTTACTTTCAAGCTTTTGGCATTTACGTTTTAGGGAAGCCCGTAATAGGTACATTTAGATATGATTTCCTGAAATGGGATGCAACTGTTTGCAGTCATCCTGATAGGGCCATAAGTTATTCGTGTGTTTATCTGGGTTTAAGGTTGTATATTGATGATCAGTCTCGCTCCCATAAAGTATTACTAGTATTGAGTTCTTGCTTTTACTCTTAATGTACTTACTGGCTTTTATTTCTGGTAATACTGTAGCGGGTGTTCCCAACTTGAAATGGTTCGGTGTGGAAGGTGAATACAGCATTATGGTTATTGACCTTCTGGGACCCAGTCTTGAAGATCTATTCAATTATTGTAACCGGAAGTTCTCCTTGAAAACAGTATTGATGCTTGCAGATCAACTTGTACGTAGTGGAGCTTATTTGAATTCCAGTAAATGATTTGAGCTTATCAATTTTCATTGATGACCAATTTGTTATCTGCTCCTAGATTAATAGAGTTGAGTACATGCATTCAAGAGGATTTCTTCACCGTGATATAAAGCCCGACAATTTTTTGATGGGATTGGGACGCAAAGCAAATCAGGCATGTCTCCTCAGGCACCGTCATAACTTTTCTATGCATGAGCATGTTATCTGTTTTCTGATACTTTTTTGTTCACTGCAGGTTTACATCATTGACTATGGTCTTGCCAAAAAGTATAGGGATCTTCAGACTCATAAGCACATACCATATAGGTATGCTTCTCTTTTATAAGCACCCCCCCCCCCTTCCCATCCACAAAAAAAAAAGATTTAGGACAAATAGATACACCGATCGTTGTGCATGCCTTTGGCGTGTATGCAGTACCAAGTTCTAACTGACATTTTTGCTGACAAGTCCAGCCATTGGTGAAGCTTAAACAGAATATGACCAAATGAATAGATAGGGTTTGATTTTGACTTATAAAAATGAAACCAACTCATTGTAGCCCACCCTCTATAGGAAGAAATATATGGAGGAAAAGTAACTCAGAAAGCAGAACAAATGAAGTGAAGAGAAGTTGCAATACTTGACTATTAGTGTAGTTCTTTTTGAGGCTCTCAGATTTTTGCTGATCTGACTCGTTCGGCGAATCCACTGGAATTTGATGTACTTTGAAATATGAAAATAGTTGAGACATAAATGTAACAAAATTTATAGATTTTAAGCTGTAAACTTCATGTACTTATCGGGTTTACCTGAACATTTAAATCCCAGGGAAAATAAGAACCTCACGGGCACTGCTCGCTATGCCAGTGTCAACACACACCTTGGAGTTGGTGAGTGATGGATTATAAACTTTTAAGTTGTGTATCTTCTTTGTATGCTTTTTAAACTTGTGCAATATCCAATTCCCTTTTGTGTTTGGTTCTATTATCGGCAGAACAAAGTCGAAGGGATGATTTAGAATCTCTTGGTTATGTCCTTATGTATTTTCTGAGAGGAAGGTTGGTTCATTATGAATTCCTACTCACATATTCCTCATACTGTTCCATCTTGTCATGAATCTTCAACCTTTCGAGATTTTACCATTTGCTCATTCTACCTTCATTTCCTATTTCAGCCTTCCATGGCAGGGTCTAAAAGCTGGCACCAAAAAGCAGAAATATGACAAGATCAGTGAGAAAAAAATGTTAACTCCTATAGAGGTACATTAAACTATGCTATGCTTGCATATTTGGTGTGAGCATTGCTGCATATCTGTCGTTTGAAATGTATGGTTATCCATAATACACTCAAGAAACCAATTTAAGCTTTACCCTTGTTCACGTGATTCAGTTCTCATGGTTATAACAGGTGTTATGCAAATCATATCCGTCAGAGTTCATATCCTACTTCCACTATTGTCGATCATTAAGGTTTGAGGACAAACCTGATTATTCTTATTTAAAGAGGCTTTTCAGAGACTTGTTCATCCGTGAAGGTATTGAAGCCAATTATCTGGTTCTTTGCTTTACTTCATGATTCATTTGCAATTTGGAGACTTGTTTCAAGTGAAATGATTAGTGTGGTTTCTCTCAAGCGTCTTACCTGTGTGGCTATATCATGTAGGTTACCAGTTTGACTATGTTTTTGATTGGACAATATTGAAATATCCTCAGATTGGTTCAAGTTCCAGGCCGAAGGTAAATTGTTTGTGCCCTCTGGTTTGTACTTACAAAATTCTCTGATTTACGCTAAACGACTAGCTGAACCAATTACTTTCAGAATGCCACTGGCAATGCTGCTGCTGCTGGACCCTCAGGTGAAAGACCTGGTAGAACATCAGGTATTTTCATAAGCACAAAACTTTGGTGATCGTATTTATTACATATAATAGACCTGAAAGGACATCAATGCACTAGAAATACATTTCTGAGGAGCCCAGTGCTACAAATACATTGCCCTAGTACAGTAGCAGTTGTTGACCTCTGATATATTTTCTGTGGCTTTTGGCCCCTTGAATGTGAAAGGATTATAGCTCAGCTAAAAAATGCATCTGAGAATTGGAGAAAACTACTGATACTTAGCATGTCCCTGCTCCTTGTGGGCATTGGAACAATTCAGTCCTTTTGTTCATGGTGACATCTACGATAAACTAATGATTAAAAATCAAAAGGAAATTTACAGTCTGAAGCACGGTTTGAATATTTTAATGCGGTCATTTGACCATCAAAATGATTAGTGTTAATTTGTTCCTTCTATTGGTATGGTGTTTCTAGTTGGACAAGATATTCGAGAAAAATTCTCAGGTGCTGTTGAAGCTTTCTCTAGGAGGAATACTTCGGGTACCGGTAGGCATGGTGAAAGACACAGGACAATAGAAGATGTACCTTCATCAAAGGATGTGGTATATGTTCTTTTCTCTGCCCATAAGAAATTAGCCTTCACTCTTCCAGTCATTCGTTTGTATTAGAGTTCCTAGTAAAAAGAGTTGCTACAAGACTTCAACCTCTCATTTGTTGTTGAATGCAGCAAGCTGATCCAGATAAAGGGTGTATTCGAAATGGCAGCTCTTCAAAGAGAGCTGTTTCAAGCACGCGGCCAAGCTCATCTGGACAGGCCACTGATGGCCGCTCTAGCAGAATGGTCTCAAGCAGTGGTCGCCTCTCTACAACTCATTCAGGCCTTGATCCAAAACCCTCATCTTTCTCTCGAACTGCTGTTAAAGGCACTCGTGATGATCCTCTTCGGAGCTTTGAGTTCCTCTCTATCAGGAAATAATGAAGTCGGTTCTTGTACAAAAATGGTCAATGTGAAGTGGAAAAATAAATGCCAGCTTTTTATGGAAGATACCAAGCATCATCTTGCTTTTGTAAATTTACGCAAACTGATGCTCACCCGCCCTCAGCTGTACTATCATCTCCTGGAAGTTTTTTGTTTCGAGCTCGCTCTGTTGCAACACATCGAGACTCATCAAAACGAATTGGTAGAGTTTTCATTTTGCAATAGGCAACAGCGGCTGTGATGACCTTGATGTATTCTCCACGTTATACGTGCTGAATCGATATAAAACTGGAGCTACTTGTACCTAATGCCAAAATACAGGTTTCTGAACAATGTTGTATTTTCAAAGCTCTGTTCCTGTATGAGAATTGATAATGTTACTACTACATCATAATGTGACCGCATCTAGCTTTTTATCCATGTTCCGTGCATTTTGTTCATCTTAATCAATTCATGTTATTGCTAGAAGTATCTCAGTCCACTATTTCAGCAAAATAGCAAAATAGTTATAGCTGAATAACAACGCTTGTAGTATACTGGGTATCTTCGTTGCAATGGCTTATCCTCGTATTTGTGCAAGACCTATTTACTGGACTTTGTTAGTCCAGACTAGGCAGATCGAAAGACTTTAGCAGAAGGGATAGTGAGCTACTGTTAATACCAAGCACTTCTTATTTCGTAATTGAAATGCCATAACTAGAAACATGCGCAAGTCGATATGTATGGATGGATATCAGGATATTGGTAATTTGCTATCATCATTTAAATGGCAAAGTGCTCATGAAAAATGTGAAGTGGCCAAAAGAAGGGTGAAAACACATGAACTGTGACATCAATACATCATAGCTGGGGAGTATTATGTACAGCATCTAGATAGAACTATGAACTAAAGGTTAATGGATCCGTTGATGTAGCAGCTCATGGATTCCTGAGGGCCGCCAACCTCTTCTCCAATTCATCCATTCCAGAACTACACGGTGAAAGCACAGAAGTTTGTTAAGATGAGGCCACGGTATCCAAATAATGCAACATGGCACAACTCAGAGGACAAATACATAGGGAGAATAATTTCGTATGCAAGTACTTCTCAGCGAAAACTGGAAAGAGGACAACTAGAAAGATTAACAATCTAAAGTCTTAACCCACAAATATATACCTCTCAGCATCTTCGGTTTGCTTTCCTGCAAGTTTTCCTTTGGGAGCAGCTGACAACTGTTAAGAAACAAAAAGCAGAATTCAGCTGACCTGATAAAATGTATTGCCAAAAAGTAGAAGTCTCGAGGATGAGAGAAACTAACCTGTGAGGCAACACCCACACCGATCTCATCCAGCACCTGGAAACAATTTCACAAACAAGTAAATCACTGCAGAAAGGGAATCGAAGGTGTGCAAGAAAACAAAAACAATAAACTAAAATCAACTGTATTTTCCTCTCTACGCAGCTCAACTGGTTAGTCTAGACTATCCTATAGTCCAAATCGAAGGTTGAGAACCTGGGTACTTGATAATACTTGACACATAAATCAATCAATGTGTATGACCACAATATAGTTCGAGTTCCATTACTAATTATGGGGGTTTTGGTAAAACTGGATAAATTCTTCGTTTACTGAATTGGTTGTTACTTGTTAGAACATGTAAAATACTGCATCAAGTAACACTATGAGCCAATTACTTTAGTGGGAAGAAAACAAGACTCATATAGAAAAATAAGAAGCAATTTGATCTTGCTAGTATACAAGAATAGAAAACGAAATGTAGCTTTGTAAGTGTGACAAATAGTCTTTCATTCCTGCCTTCAGTCCATTTAACAAGCATGCTTCCCACACAGAGTACAAACATTACCTGATTTGTCAAGTCTTCAGTTTCATCTTCAGCCTCATCATTATCCAAAGCATCATCTATGGCATCTGACATCATTTCAGTCTACAAGAGGGAAAAGTACATCAGAAAATAATACAGCGTTTGTTAACTTCGCAACACTTGAATGTAGTTTCATTTCTGATGTATACTTACAGTCATATCCATTTGAGCTGACTGCTTCTGGAAGTCTTGCATAATCTTAGCTTGCTTTGCAGGAGCCATTTGCTGAAATTAATCATTCAAGGTTATCAGTCATAAGCAAAAAGTTGATAGCCCTCGTTCATTCTAAAGCTTTGAGCAAAAGGAAATACTTTATTCATAGCCGACATAGCTTTAGTGGCACCCTGCATTCCAACAGAAACAGACGTTTGGGCTGACATTGCCTGCAAAAACGACATACTTGGTTACACAATGAATAAGAGCAAGAAGGGAAGTTCCAAATTTCACCAGTAAAATCAAACAATTTACCTGAGTGTGAGTAGCTATACCTCTCATCTGAGCCCTGCTACTTTGTAAATTCGCTATCTGCTGCCGCAGCCTAATTAATTGTCGTGCAAGAATTTTGGTTGCTGCCTGAAAATTCCAGAAAACAAATCTATGAGCGGTACTGAGTATCATATCCAAAACAACACTTGACCCCTTGATCTAGGTTTCAGCAATGCATTTTCCAATGCTAATAAAGTCAATCTTGCATTCGTTAGAAAAGAAAAGAAAAAAAACCTCATTCCCGGTTTTAGCAGTTCTCTTTATTTCAGCAGTAAGTTTCTTTTCCTGCATAATGGACGAACACTCAATCATTATAGGTAGCAATGAAAAGGAAAACATAAAATGCAATGCATGAGGAAGCTAGAAATACCTCCAACTCTAGCGTATGAATTTCCCTCTCTACCCCTGAAGTAAAACCACAAGCAGAAGACACTACTTAAATATCGTCTCAATAAATAAACAAAAGCTTTACAGTTTAAACATAAATGGTAAGCAAATAGAAGCTAAACATACAAGTTAAAGATAGATAAACTATTAACTAACACTTCATAAACACAAAGCCGTTCCTGTGCAATCAGAAATTCGTATCTGCAATGACTCTAACATAACCTTGTAGGGAAATAGCTTAATATGCATATCAATCACGCTCTCTGAGAGTTCTGAGTAGCCTTCTCTGAAAAAAATAGTTTTATTTTCTGGACACTCCAAATTTAAAACAAGGAACACGAACTTCAATGAGAGCCCTGAGATATTTCTATCTAAAGTACATGTAAACCAATACCTTATGGTTTAGACTACAGCCAGAGACTCTGAAGTACTACATCATGTATATTTCACAATATTACTAAAAAAGTTGCAGTACGGCGAGTTAGTAAATGCATCATCACATGAACTCATATATTATGATCTGACGCCAATACCAAGACGGAAGAGACAATCTACAGAGCTGAAAATTCAACTTCTCAACACACCTAACGCGATACTCTTATCTGCAAAGGTATATCACAGCTTGAAAAATCGCAACTGTGTACTAACCGAGTGATTTAAGCACACTAAACACCCGTATCTGCTTATAAACTCATAGATAAATCATAAATTACACGTTTGCACGTTTGAAAAATCCCTAACTCCTGCTTTCCAACTAATTCCAAGTAGTACTATGTCTAAAACTATAGCTAGCCTAACTCAAACATTGTAGCAATCCATTAATTCTATGATCAGCATAGAGTAATATAGCTTATAAGTATATGCTATATAAATCAAATCGCGACGTACCTCTAGTAGCATTAGTCATTTCTCACTTACTCGCCCGAAGCGCCTCTGCAAGCAATCAAACAGTACCAAATTGATCATCACAAATGCTAAAAACACAAAAACTCGTACACAGAGCTGGTTCTTAAGTCAACGCATTGAATAATCGAACACGAATTAAACATCCATAGCATAATTCAACCTCATACAGATCATCAAAACACGCAAAAATTACGATCACAAAATTAATACATGACAGAAATTAACAAAGGAGAAATAGAAAGAAGGAACAAACCTTTGGCAGTAGGTTTTTTGGAGAAGAGATTCATTGCTGTCGTTTGTATCAGAATTCGATTGCAGGTTTTGTAATTGAGAAAAATGCGAGATCGAAATATTACAGTTGAGATGAAGAAGAAGAAGAAGGAGGTTTAAGAATGGAGTTTTGTTATTATAATGTTGTTAGTGTCTTATCAACTCGTTTCCCTTTTTGTCTGGAACTTGGTTTATATATTATATTCTGGAATTGCAAAGTAGTCCTTGAATAAAGTAGATTTGTCAACGACGACTTCCACATCTGTTCGATCTCTTTTTACTGGGGAGTGAATCAAGTCCCCAAATAATACACTTTCGTACCCAAATTATCACCCCACTTGCACTAACTTACACAAGTTTTTTTTTTCCGGTGGCTCTCATCTGGTTCGAATGATTTATTGAACTCAAATGAATTCGCATATCTATACACCCAAAAAGTTTACACGTACCCGTATCGAATCCGTATCGAATACAATAATTATAGGTCGATGAATATCGCTATCATATTGAGCTTCCAAAAATATCTTGACATGTAACTTAGGGAATGAAGTCTCAGTTGGGTTCAGTGGTTCACCCATCGCATGGAACGGTTTGAGCTTCCAAATATATCTTCTCAATCAATGTGATAATAAGATATACTAGCATCTGGTTTCAGGTGGTAGAATCGTAACGGGGATAAAATTCATCGGCTTGATGGGATAATTAGACTACACTTGTATTCGGAGTTTATTACTACTGCAGACTACTTGTATTAAATCTTTAACTTTTGTTAAAATTTGCCTTGATGATGCGGATTAGTTTATTGAGCTTATAGAAAGCTAAGCTCACTTTAAACTTGTTTACTCTACTTTTAACATGATAATATGTCCTCATTTTAATGCGTAAAAAACAATACCAATAAACAACCCGTCGACCCGGCTCAGCAGATGGCAATTTGGCTCAATCACCCGCATACACCCCAAAATCAGCATGTTCTAAAGAAAGATACACGGCATCAAATTCAACGGCAGTTATGGTGATAACAAAACATTGTTGTGCGTGCGTGCATATTCAGGTTTGAAAACTCAAAGATAGGCAAGGTGAGACACCTAATGTGAAACAATGCCAGGTGATATCAACTTGAACCAAACTAGACAAAAGCACCCTTCATGGATATATCATGTACGAGACAACAAGCACAGTCAAACTCACAACATTATAAAAATATAAGGTATCAAGTGAACTCATTGTGAGCAAGTTTAAAGCACAAAACTGAAATATTTTCTTTCTATGATCCCAGAACAAAAGAAGTCTAGATCTCTGATACAACTTTTTAAAAATCCTACTAGAAAAAGAATACTTAGGCCGCGGTCTTCTTAAACTTGGCAAGCTCCTGTCGGACAATACCAGCCCTCTGCAAGATAAAAACAGAAAAGTTGAGATCTCAATGTTCTAGGGTAGAATGTAATGCAGGTGTGCATTGGTATCACATGCAAGAACACACTTTAAGATGATACAATATGCAATGATCACAAGAAAAGGAGCATATGAACATGTATGATCTTCCTAAAGAATGTCGGTTTCTCATATGATATTTGACCGTGCCTGCAATAGTTTGTCTTATAAAAAATTGTATGACATGTTTGTATCATCAATCAAAACCTCATGAAGAGCATCATGATTTTAACTTGCACTCAGACATACACTCAAGAATGAGATTGAAATGGCAATAGCAAAGGGTGCAGTACCTTAATCTTGGCCAGCATCAGCTTGAACCTGTCAAAATCATTCAGAGCAGCTCTCCTCTTCTGAACAATCAACTTCTTTCCCCATGAGCTCTTCTCCCACTTACCCTTGACATCTGTCAGAATAAAAACAAGCAAACTACATTACTAACACTATCCCAGCAAAACACCACATTTCAAAATTTCTAGGATAACAATCACCAGCAGCTTCCATCGCAGCAACAAGAGCTTTCTTCTTGGGGACACGTTTGATGTCAATCTTGATGTCAGTAAGCTGAAGCCTCTTGAAGTTCATTTGAGTCCTTTCAATGTCTGGGGAATCCACTAGAGCCTGCATTGAGCACAAACATCAATAACATGTACAACAACTAACGAGGCTTAAGATCCACCGGCAGGCAATTAGTAAGTCGAAAGACAAATCAAAATAGACCTACAGCTATAAGTATTAGTGGGCTGTCATTGAGCACAAACATCCATTGGAAACATATATCATATATAACAAAAGTTAACAACCAACAACACTTAGGATCCCCACACAGGTATTTACACTCCTTATGGTTATTAAGTCGATACACAAATCAAAATAGAGCTATAAGGTATTAGTGAGACTGCATTGACCACAAGCATCCAATTGTAACATGTATAACTAATAACGCTTAGGATGCCCATACAGGCATTTATTTATAAACTCCTTACGGTTATATTAAGCAGATAGACGAATTAATATAGACACATAAGGTATTAGTGAGCTATCTATCTACAGCAGCACTATGATACCCCAACCACAATATGTATGTATTTCATTGGAATGAATACTGTTTCATCAAAAATGATTATAGTCCAGCTTCAAATCGAGACGAGCTATACGAATCTTACACATACCTATCAAAATACGCCCAAAAATCTAAGTATCTAACCCAAATCTAAAAACCCTAATCGAATTGAAGCAATTGCCTATATTTCAGTGACAAATCAGAGTAAATTAGACCAGAAAAGACAAAAAACATACACGTTTCAAAAATTAAGCAAACCGAGCTAAGAAACAGCTCGCAGGAGCATAAATGGAGTCCACATACCCGATTCTGGTCGATGACGTCAACAATGACGACGAGGGTGCCATAGTCCTTCCCGTAGTTCACTAGAGCAACCCTTCCGATCTCGACGTACCTCTTGAACGGCTGCACACAAATCACCAGCAATAAACAAATCAGAAATTAGATACAGAAAAGAAAATATAGAGACTTGAGAATACGAGAGAAACTATATCATCATCCTCACCATTTTTTCACAGAGATTGAGAGAGAGGCGGTGTGTGAGAGGCGGAGTGAAGCGAGGGAGTAGAAGAAATTTCTAGGGTTAACTATCTTCTAATCTATCATATACCGCTGCTAATGGGTTGCTTATTGGGCCAGTGCAGAATTAGATGGGTTACTTTGCTAGTGGGTTGCTTATTGGGCCTTTCATGTATGGGCATGTTGATGTTTTATTAGATTGGGCAACATCGGGTCCGGGAATGTAAATTATATCCTTACGTACATTACATTATTCTCAAGTATTTTTATATGTATTATATAAACTATTTCCTCCCGAAACTTAATAGGTTTACACTTTATTTTTGTTGATTTTTTAATATTCAGTTTGACATCAAATTAATCATAATTAATTACGAAAAAATTAATTTTAGAAGTTATATTATACAAATATAAGAAGTATACTTTTATAACATAATTATTAAATATTTTTTTTCCTAGCGAGTTATTATTTATTTGAGGTCAAACCGGACATCGAAAAGTCAACAAAAATAAAGTGTAAACCTACTAAGTTTCTGGATCAAGTAGTAAATAACCCGTCGAATTTCGACGGAGAATAGTAATTCTCAAATGATAATATCTAAACACCACATTATCATGGAAATAAAACAAAATTCATAATGATGACATTGCTACGTGTCCAACACATATATTACCATCATAGTCATGTACTTAGCCTACCAAATTCATAGTTGAACACCATACTATCTAGTAAATAGCTCGTCGAAATTCAATGTCTAATAGTATATTCACAAATGATTAAATGAAATCAATTAAAATTTAAAATTAACGACATTTTCTTTCATTTTTATTGATCGTTAAACAAAATTATTGCAAAACAGAGCCCTTGAACATAGTTATCGTTTTAAATTATTGCATCATAGAACTCTCGAGCGCAGTTAGTCTTTTAAATTATTACGGAAGACACATGTTCAACAAATTTAGTATTTTTTATTACTGCGGAATAGACCTATCGTATACAATCAGTATTTTAAATTATTATATAATAGACCCGTCAAACATAATAAGTCTCTAAATTATTGTGAAATACACCCTTCAAACAAAGTTAGTATTCGTAAAGCCATAAATTATTGCATAATAGACCCGTCAAACACCTTAATATTCTAAAACACTGCGAAATACGCCAGTCGAAATTATTTTGGAATATACATGTAGAAAAAAGGTATTGTTCTAAATTATTACATAATAGACCTATCAAAAACGGTAAGTCTTTTAATTTATTGCGAAATACACATGTCGAGCAAAGTTATTATTCCAAAAAGTAGTAAAATAGACTCGTCAAATACATTTAGTGTTCTAAATCACTGCAGATTAAGCCCGTCAAACACAAATAGTGTTCTAAATTATGCGAAATAGACCTCTCGAGCACAATTAATCTTCTAACTTATTGCATATCGAATAGATTTGTCGAACACGGTTAGTATTCTAAATTATTTTAAAGTAGATCCGTCAAATGCAATATGTGTTATAATTATCCCGGAATAGATCCATCAAACATGAATTATTGTGGTTACACCTGTCGAATAAAATTAGTTTTCTAAATTAATGCGTAATGCACCCGTTGAACACATTTATATTATTGTTTTAGAATATTGTGCAATAAGCACATCAAACACAACGAATATTATAAATTAGCGTGGAATAATTAACCCGTCGAATACAATTAGTATTCTAAATTATTCAAATTATACTCAACCATATGAATAGCAACGAAACACCCTTAAACTGAAACTAAAGTATTCTAGAATCTTACCCATCTTCTTTCTTTTCTTATCCAAACATTCGAATAGTCAATTCTAAATTATTGGGGAGTAGAGCTGCCGGATAAAATTCATAATCTAAAGTAGTTTGGAATGGACCCGTCAAACACAGTTAGTTTTGAGTGGATAGATACGACAAATGTGATAATATACAATATTTTTGTGAATATGCAATAACACGTGTAAATAGATAGAATAAGGACCAATAAAAGTAGGATGCATGGCAGAAGGACCAATATTAGTGCTATAAAACAATTGCAAAATAGACCCGTCAAATATAGTTAGTGTTCTAAAGTATTGTGGAATAGAACTGTTGATCAACACAATTAGTGTTTAAATTACTGTAGAATAAACTTGTTGAATACAATTAGTCATGTCCTGATTAACTATTATTGAATTACTCGTCGAACACATTTAGTTTTTTAAACCATTGTCGAATACAATTAGTCTAAAAAGTATTGTGGAATAGACCTGTCAACACAACCATTTCAAAATTATTGCGGAATTGACCCGTCGACGAATACATTTTGTACATTAAAGTATAGTGCAATAGACCCGTTGGACACAATTAGTATTGAGTGCATAGATACGGTGAATGAAGATAGTTGAATGTGAGATGAGTAAGTACCAACATTCATAAATTTATGATACATGTAAATATATAGAAGAAGGACCAATAAATATAGGATAAATGTCGAAAATAAAAGTTTCAAAATAAATATATACAAAATAATAGAATTCAATTTTTTTCCTACAATTTATTTGATCTTAATTTCCTGTTTAATAGAAAATTTGTTTTTTTTTTTTGCATTTTCCTTGGTTCAATCATTTTATATCTTTATATTAATTATAGTTTTTTACAAATAGTAAAACTAAATTACTTTTATCATTCGTGTTCCATAAAGTGAAACAATTACCATTAATATTTTATTAGTTAACTTTTTTAATATAAGATCTTCCATTTTTTTGGACTAATTATATATTTACTTGAAAATGCACATATGAAGAGAAAAATAAAAAATAGACATGGTAATGTAGAATATTAAATTGGAATGTATAAAATTGAGACATGTGGCAAGAATGGAGCATTGAACCAATGAAAATAAAGGAATTTGCCAAGCGTAAAAAATTGTAGCATTAATTAAGGAGAGACCTTGAAATATTTATTCTTTATAGGATACTAGGAACCGCGTCACACGCTACGCGTGTGAAGCGTAATCTTGTAAAACATTATTGTTTTATCAAATAATATATTGAAATAAATGGAGTAAATATATAATCTTCACATAATGACTTCAAACGTAATAAAAAAATAACTAATTGAGACTCTGTTCTTTTCATCTGAAAATTGATTAAGTTAAATTCAGATCAGTTCAGTTCAGTTCAGATTTGCCTAATAGTATTTTGTACTACAAATAAGTTCAGTTCAGTTCAAATAAGTTCAATTCAGTTCAGTTCAGTTCAGACTTTTTCAGACGAAGAGAACAGAGCCTGAGTAATTAAACTTAATATAATTGGTGTGCTATAAATGTATATAGTTTTTGTAGTTATGCAATTAATAGTTTTGAATTGAACTATATTAGACATACGAAAAGTATTATTCCGATGAGTTAAGAACCATCAGATACATCTCTAGACTTTGAAAACATTCAATTTCAAAATCTGCAATGCATATTTTTCGCATGTTAATTGGTATTCTTCATCAGTTGAATATATTGTCAAGTGCTTCATATAAACATTCTAGTTTCATAATATGATGTTTTTAGTTATTTTTATCGTATGATTTAAGAATAATTTAAGGTCAAAATGACCATCGAAAAAGTCAACAAACTCAAGTGTTACGTTTATTATTGGACGGAGGAGTATGTCTTTTTTTATATAAACATATCATGGTTATTTTTAAAATTAAGTATAATACGTCATACAACTTTATGTTAGAAAATGGAAAATTTTTACTTTGCACTGAAATATTTTCTATGTTTTTCAAAATGCACTTGAACCTTTGTTTTATTCCAAATTGCACCGAAACCTATCATTAAAATTTTCAACTTGCACAAACGTTTAACGGTGTTAAACTTTTTGTTAGTTAACCTTTTTTATTTTCAAATCACACACAAACCTTTACCAAAAAAATTCAAATTACACAAAAAAAATAAAAAAAAAAAAAAAATTAAAGAGAAAAACAAAAAATTCTACATAATCCAATTGTTCCATTCAATATACAAAAAAAAAAAAAAAAAATAAAAAATAAAAAAATAAAAAAATCCAAATAACCATAGCACTTCCAATATCCATATCATTTCCATTCCCATGAAATATATTGTGCTATAGTTGATTAACAATCATCCATGCCCAAAACCAAAACTAAATCCTAATTAAGGCACTGCCCCCAGAAACCAATAGTAAAAACACAAACGTAGCAGTTACGGCTTCCGGGCCAAATGACTCTTCCCCCCACCTATTGTAACATCAGGCAATAAACTCCAACACACATTAATTAGCAAAATAGTTAAATGATTCAACAACGTCAATAGATAACATACATCCAAAGTTCTAATGTAGTCGCTCTTAATCGGCGACGATAGAGAACGTCATCAATGATCTTGGAGGTGGAGCTTTTGGGGAAAAATGACGCGATCGAAGAAGAGTGGCAGAGCTAGTGTTTGTTGACGATGGTGTGATACGATCTGATCTGAATTCTAAGAGATTGAGTGTGTTGTTTTTGTTGATTGAATTGGTCGACTGAGTGTCCTGTTGTGTTGTTGATCGATCTTGTTTTGAAGGAGAAAAATATGTTAATTTACAATTTTGACCCTAACAGAAAATGTAACGGTGTTAATTAAATTTTGTGTAAGTTGAATTTTATGTAAAAGGTTTCAGTGTAATTTGGAATAAAACAAAGGTTTAAGTGCATTTTGAAAAACATGAAAAAGATTTCAGTGTGAAATAAAATTTTTCCTTAAAAAATAAAAATTTAAGAAGAGAATAAATAAAAAAGAAAAAGATTACGTCAATAAGATTCGAACCCAACATCTTCAACTAAAATAATGATACAAATAATAGAGAAAAATCACGCCAACAAGATTCGAACCAAACACCTTCAATAAAAATAATAATAAAAATAATGGAGAAAAATCACGCCAACAGGAATCGAACCTACATCTTTTAATTAACTAATGACACATGTACGCACCAGATTGAAATTGGATAAGCAAGATCAACGGATTAAAATTGATTGGTAGGTCAATCAATTGGGTAAATCAACCACCTTATTATATTATTTAAATTTAATTAATATATAGTTAATATATAGATTCAAATTTGCGTACAACTCTTACGCAAGACAATATAACTCAATAAAGCATTTGAGAACAATGTCTTTAAGGTAAACAGAAATAATGTGGTAGCACTCACAAGCTTATATATGCTTCTTTGGCCCACCCACATCGGGATTCCTATATTGTTTAGTACCACATTAATAGTCTCTAATAATATTCGACAAGATATATTAACACCAAGTAAATTTAAAAAATTATATAAAGTAAACTCATATATAGAAAGTAACTAGTAATTACCAGCCACGGTATAAATTTGCTTAATATTTATTGTAGTTAAAATGACAGTAAAATGTATTAAAAATACGATGTTTCATTTCATTAATATAAATATGAATCGCAAAAGAGAGCCGAAACTGCTAAACATAAAATGTTTCTTCGTAAATTCTCATTATAACCACAATTATTGTGATTGTGTAAGACCCATTCTTCTACATTTCTCTCATATACCGCAGCAGCCTGCAGTAAGAGACTTGCTTACAGTGACTGATGCGCTTAACTCCTCCAGATTCGTACGGCTGCAATAATGAATAATCGCACGCACTGCTGCACATTAAGTAAGCAATGTTTAATTTGAAGTAATTATGTAAGACATGGTAATGAACTTCTGCTGAAGAGTTAAAAAAGAAAGTGAACTGTTGGACAAAGAGATTGAGAAATTTATGGAAAAAAAAAGTTCGCCCTAAATTTTACCTGTATGTATAGCAGTATAGATGTATTCTGAAAATTGTGGAATCGCATAAACATCGATGAATTCAGTCATATAAGGTCAGGCCAAACATCAGGAACATGGCCCAAGCATTTTGAATATCGCCGCAAGAGAAATTTCAAAACACAACCATCATTAGTTTCGTACTTAATGAAACACCAACTAATTGGAAAAATTGGAAAACAACTGAAAACTTACAGAGCTGGTGAATTGTGCCTATGTTGATCGAACTTGTAATGTTTCACCTGAAGTTTATCCGCTATATTTGTCAACCTGCCCGTGTCGATTGAAAAAATGTTTGAGGCGACTTGAACTTACATAAATTTTGAACGCTTAACCAATAAGCAAAATCTTGAACGTCTTTCCGAGAAGCACCAGAATTCAGAGGGGTTACTCTGTGAATGGAGAGTGTCAATGGAGATTAATAGCTTTCGAATGGACTTGTGGAATGGATGAAGACGTGGGTAAGTTAACTGGAATGGATGAATAACAAAACTCAATGGAAATATAAATTAGAAAACTGAATGAAGTGAGAAAGAAACCGATGACTTTGAATTTCTAATTCGGTTTGGGGAAAACTTCCCACTCCGACTTCTATGATGGGTGAAAGAATAAGGTTAAACGTGATTTTGATATTTTTTCTCCAATTAAATCACAAAATGACATGTGGCATGGAACCAAAATAAGAATATCTGATTTGTCCAAGTGACACCTGAAGATTGAGGTTTTATATATAGTATGATATGATGATACTGATATGTAAGTTTCTATATTGGTGGAGAAGCTATTTTCAAAGACATAATAACCGTCAAAACTCATATTACCTTCAACGCAGTTTTCAAACTTCTAATGGAAGTTATTATATATATATATAAAAGTAGTTTTATTCCATGTATTTTATAAAGAAAAAATCCTTTAATGACAAAGTTTTCAACAAATTAATTAGGAGAATATAAACATATCAAAATTCAAAAGAAAACTAAACAAGAAGGTGAACACATAATAAATAATTTGGACTCAATGCCACAAAGAAGAAGGAAGAAGTCTAAGTTAATATTTTGTACAATAGCTAAACGACTATATAGGTGCTTGAATATCGACTAAATTATGTTCAATCTAAGTTTCTTCTTCTTTGAATGACTACATATATACATGATCATGTATGGGACTTTACGTGCAAGATTTGGACAGTTTTAGAATCATATGAACATGCAAATTATGCACAAGGCAGAAAAATGATGGAAAAGCATATATAAATCAGAAAAAAAAATAAAAAATAGACTTGTGTGTAGTGGATTTATTGGCTTCAAAGTGAAACAGGTCCATATATTATTTCTTTCATATATATATTATATAGATTGAAATGTGAATGAAAGTATGGAATGCATATATGTTATGAATTTAAATGCGAAAATTTAAGCATGCAAAAGTTTGAAATTCAAATGATACTATAGTATTGGGTTTTCTCACAAAAAGCGGTTAGTTCGGGTTTTATAACTTGACCCCAGCTTTGAGATGGATTAGTAGTCGAGGATAAAGTTCTCAAACTCGTCAGAGTATTTGTTCAACATTCCACAATTGAATAATCTGTATCATACGCCCAACTCTTCATCTCTTCTTCTTCAAAGTCTTCCTCATCGGGATCAATTTCGATTTGGAACATGTATGAAGTGTATCCTCTATTTGGTTCATCATATTCTAAGTCGGTGTTCCATTCATATCCCTCCTTGCTAATCTATACTACGAGTCATCATTGAATTCATAGTATCATTTAATTTGAACCTTTAGTCGGAGCATCTCCGTTCGGACTCACAAATACTCAGTGGCCACTTAAATTTTTTCTTTCTCATACAAATATCCCCTCCTTTCACTCATTTATCAGGAAAAAAAAAGGTACATAATCCAAAAAAAGGGAAATAAAATACTTGGGTTATGTATATACTGAGTATATAACTAGCGAGTTCAATTAATGGTAAGTCGCAAACTAGAGATTGTAGCTTGCGGATTAGTCTCTCTCTCTCATTTGCGCGAATTATGTGTTTGTTTATTTAGTTTAAAAAGCCCTATGTGTATTTATCATGCGTATGAAAAAGCATACTAGACATATTTGTATTCAATACTGTAGCATATTTATATTTAACACGTTGAATTACTATATTGTTGAATGTTTTGTGATTTGTATGAAACGCGTTTTAAGCCACATGTAAGGGGTTGATCGAATATTTAGTATATTTATGTTGAACGCTAGGGTAGGATCGATGTGACCTTTAAAATTCTTAAAATTTGTAATTTGTATAGTTGAAATTGATGTAATCATGTCATTACTATAGGAGGAATTGTCATTCAAACACATTTGTGGATACTTGGAGAATTGAATATATTTGTAAAATCCAATCTAGTTACCGTCAAATCCAATCTAGTTTGTAGTTATTTTTCAAAGACTTATCTCACGCATCACTAAATTTTGTTACGTGAATATGTGAATTTATAATATTATACGAAGTATAATTTATAGTTAAACCATCCTAAGTTTCAAAACAATAAGTCAGTCGTGAATTTTTCTTTTTGAATTTCGATGTTTTTTTTCTTTTTACTTGGGGCCATACATTTCTTAGTTAAAAATTAAAAATTTCAAAATTATCACCAGTTGTCTGCTAGTGCCAGAAATAGATCCGCTAAGAGCACTATTTCCATGGATTCCCTTCGGCCTTCATCTTCTTCTTCTTCACATCCCAATTCTCCCATCTTCATCGTTATATTTATATATATATTACAGTATATAAATAAACCACACAGAACAAGCAGCTTCTAATTTCGGAAACAATTTCCATTCCACATCGCCATAATCTCCTTTCCCCAAGTAATTTTACCTCTGGAGATCACTGCATCAACGGGCGGCCATTCAAGATGTAATTAATCCGCTTTACGCCTTTTCCTTCCCAATCAATTTCCATGTCTGGTTTTGTTTCTGCAATTTATTGAAATTTTTATGCGTAGTTACGTTACATTCATTTATATTCTGATGATTATTTTATGCAATTAATTACATATTTCGTGTAAAATGTTGGTTCGAGTGCTTTTTTTTTTTTTTTTTTTTTTTTTGAAGAAATGGAGAAATATTTGTCTACACTGTGTGAAAAAACCATGGGTAGAAATGTAGAAATGTGGAATAGCTGTTTCTGTATTTCAATTATGTTTAGATTTTAGTAATTGAGTGCGTAGTTATGGAATTTAGTAGGTTTGGTTGCGTTGTAAAACTGTTGATGATGTTCATTTTGGGGCAGGATGTACTTTGCCGCACCCGAGGAGTTGGATTCGTACTATCCTGTTAGACCAGAATGCCAAGCTGATGTTCCCAAGACCCGCTTCAAGGCCAGGGTACGATAATGTTATGGTTTTTTAGGTTTTTTTTTCCGCAAAGTTATTGGGCTTGTTAGGTCCAGTAAGCTGGTTTTGATACTTTTTTAGGTTGCTAGATGATTGGTCACCTTAAGCAAGATGTCTTGCTAGCTCACATACTTGTTCCGTGAGCTGAATGAACTGGAAGTTTGACATAACTAACCGGCTAACCCCTCTTGAGCTTATATATAGTAGAGTGAATATAGCGTGACCGTGTATCTAACAATATAAATTAAGTCTACCAACTGTACATGTGGCAACCTTTTTATGATTGATGGCGTGTATCTGCACACTGTCCATTTCTTGAAGTAATGAATATAGATGCTCTAACATTGAGGGGAAAAATTCTAAACCTATGTGTTCTTTGCAATTGATTACATGTTCGTGTAAAATGTTGGTTCAGAGTGCCAATTTTTTTAGAAGAGATGGAAAAATATTTGCCTACTGTGTGCAAAAACCATGGGTAGAAATGTGGAAATGTAGAATAGCGGTTTCTGTATTTCCTTTCTATTTTTACACCATATTATGTTATTGTTAATAATTTCGTTGGTATTGTTTGAAAAAATATATATCTCTTTTTCTTCTGTTATATCTATAGGTAGGCAAAACTCTAAGTCAAAGAAGATGGAACGCTGCATTTTCTCCCGATGGCCATTTGGATATAGCCGGTGTTCTCAGAAGAATCCAAAGAGGGGTAAGTTGAATTTTCTGTGCATAGTCCTTGTTTATATTTCTGCGAGGTTATTTATGTGCCTTAAGTTCCTTAAGATCAATATCAGATATAGTGCTGTGCTAAATTTTCAAGAGGCAATTTTGCTAGATGTGTTTTTTCACATATTCGTACTCTACTGCCTTTACATTAGTATTACAAAACATTTTTCTTGGAAAAATGAATGTGGGGATTCGTCATTCGTCATATGTGATTGTGTGTTTGTGTTGGATATTTGCACAACAAATTGTCATTAGTAAATCTTTGCTGAACTGTATTACCTTGGTTCGATCTTTGAACTTTTGCACTTCTAATACGTCATAAAGATTATATTGCCTCAAAGTTATGGCTATTCGTATCATTATTTGGCAGTTGTTTGTTTGTGCATGCATGTGGAGTAATATAATATTACAGTGGCACTTTTCATAATTGTAGAGCATCTACTTTTACAACTAATGTTGTTATAGTATTACATTAATGTCATACATGAAACGTGAGACTTTATTGCGGTATTATTTCATGACGTCAGACGTCAATCCTAGCTAGGATATTATGTTACATTATCGGAGTGAAGGCTAACAAGTGAAACTAAATTTCAATACCAAAATTACTTCACATGTTTATTGTCATGTGCAGATATTAGTGATTCTTAAATGAGTTTGTTTCCTGGAAAGGTGTCTATAAATTAAGGAAACTACTAAGATACAATTAAAAAAATCGAGCAAATTTTATATTGATGTGCAACTATTAGTGTCTAGTGGACACCTTATTAGATGTGCGAAACAAAAGTGGAATTCCATTTGAAGTACTCACTGATGCTAACTTTAACCTTTTGACAATAACAACAGGGCATTCATCCATTGATTAAGGGTGATGTTTGGGAGTTCTTGCTGGGTTGTTTTGATCCCAATAGCACATACGATACAAGAAAAGATATCAGAGAGAGAAGAAGGTGACAAACTGTTTCCCTTGTAGATGAGTTGTTCAAGAACATTGGTTTCACTAATTCCCTTATTTTACACAAAATACAACTAAAAGAGAGTCATGAACCTGATCTCTCTCTCATTTTATTAGTACACAATATGGGATTGCTTTGTACACAATGTTTTTTTATTGCATCTGGCTATGTCTCTGTCCTACTTAATGTGTTGATTTGGTGGAGTTTTCCCTTGAATGACCTATACATTAACCATTCATATGATTAAACTCGCAGAGAACAGTACACTAAATGGAAAGCTGAGTGTCAAAAAATTGTACCTATGGTTGGTAGTGGGAAGTTCATCACAACACCTATTATTAGTGATGATGGAAAGCCACTGGAAGATTCTCACATAATATCAAAGGGTTGTTCACTCAGTCAAAATGAGATTCAGTGGATGCAAAACCTGCCTCAGATTGGTTTGTAATTTTGCAAAACTCAATAATCACCATAAAGTTGTTTTATACTAGTACACTAAATATTTGAGACTTTCATTGCCTGCTAATTCTTTAATGGATTTCTTGTTCCTATTTTAATTTCATTGGATTATACAGCCGTAAAACATGTTCTACTTCTTGGCTCATTGACCACTTACGTGCATGCCATTGATTTAATTGCGCAAGCGGGCAAACAACAACTATTTACAAACTCATTGCTAGACGCTAGTAACTTCTGCTGGAACTATATTTTTTTTGATAATGTAGTTAATCTAACATGATCATGTGGCCGAACAGAACTTTCTTTTTTTTTTTTAATTTTTTTTTTCGTAAATGGAATTTAAAAGTAATAATCTACATGACCACAAGGACGTAGATTTTGAGATAATAACAGAAACCTTTAGATAGGAAAACTTAATCTTAATAGCTTGAGGGAGGTGGCATAGAGCAAGTAGATCCGCCGTTAAAAATAAATAAATTAATAAATAGAGCAAGTAGATCCTACACTCTCATACTAAAATGTGCTGCTTCTTTCACATAGTCTGATACATTAACATTATGCTCCAGGCTTGGATGTTGTTCGGACGGATCGTACTCTTGTATTTTATGAGAATGAAGCCAATCGAGCAAAGCTCTGGGATGTGCTTGCTATATATGCATGGAGAGACACAGATATTGGGTATGTTCAAGGTAATTTACTTGTTTTATGAGTTCGGGAGGCCAAAACTTGAAAAAATAAATATTACCAATAAAATCATAAATATTACCTACAATTTATTTATTTTTTTCAATTGTGTTTCTTTTGGGGTGGTGGGTGGGGCAGGTCCGCCCCTGCCCACAGTAAAATGGTTATCGAAATGAAATGTCTTACCACCCTTTTTCTGTTTATGTTACTCCCTTGAGCAGGGATGAATGATATATGCTCTCCGATGATTATGCTGTTTGAAGAAGAAGCAGATGCCTTCTGGTGCTTTGAGCGCACAATGCGTAGACTAGTAAGGTTCTTTAGCCCTTGGATATATATGTGCATGCGTACATTGCATGAACTCTGATCATAATATAGCTTCCATCTTTTTATTGTTATTTATCATGCATAAGTAATGGAATTACATTTCACGGATCTTATAAGACGTTTTCCCCTATGCATTTAAATCATAGGGTCTGCATATCTTGTTAATTTGCATAAAGTGCCTTCGTCATATTTTCTAAGAAGAGACTGGTCTTCTTAAGTGCCACCTTTTCTGTTACAGAACAGCTTGGTATTAAGAACGATCATTCTGTGGTCTCTCATTACCGGGACTCCAAAGCACGGGCCCTACTTATAGTGCCTATTTAGTTTACTATACTTGGCTAGGCTTGTATTGTTTTGGAGTCAACAGTTTAAGTCCACCAGTTAGTGAATGAACTTTTAATCTTGGGTAAAGAATAGCAGCTCTACTGTTGCATTGGGAACTTATTATCTGTTTGCATTTGGAAAAAGAGAGAAAATTTCAGGAGCACCAGAACCTCTATGGGAGTGCAATCTCAACTGGGTGTTCTCGCACAGATTATAAAAGCTATTGACCCTAAGCTCCATCAGCACCTAGGTATGTCTGAAATTTGCAACTTGCAATGTTTTGGTCTTCTTTGACTGCATGTATATGTGCAATATCATAACCATTAATGATCATTGGAGAAATACTAAAAAAGTTGTGTTACGTGGTAGAAATATGCTTGAGCCAAGTCACAGAGATCTTTATAGACACCAAGAGTAGGAGAATGATTAGTATACACTCTCTTTCCTCTCACTAATTCGACTGTATGTTCAATCTGCAGAGGAGTTGGATGGTGGGGAATATCTTTTTGCTATACGTATGTTGATGGTCCTTTTTCGAAGAGAGTTCTCCTTTGTCGATGCAATATATCTATGGGAGGTAACCTGATACATCTTAATTTAATAGACCATGAAGGAATAACTTAAGGATGACTAGTTTAATAGGCCATGAGCATGCTTATCTACAGGAGCCATCATGCATGCTTAGTAACATTATAAATAAGCCCTAAAATTCGTGATGCATCCTATGAAGAGCAAGAAAAAGTTTAGTCTTATAGCCTTTGGGCAGGGCGAAAGAATGTATATAGTACACATCTGCTAAGAGTAAAAAGTTTTCATTTCTATCATATTTCATATCTTTTGTTGTCTTATCCGTTATAATCTGTATTGTTACATAATCATGCAACTATTGGCATCACATAACCACTTAAGTTATCTTTTTTTTTTTCTGCACCCCAAATGTTTCACAAACTCACTTTGATCACGTTAATGATGAAGTCCGGGGGGGGGGGGGGCATCTTCAAGTTCTATGTCCTTTGAGTTTTGAGTGAATGTACTATCCGAAATTTTGAGTATATTTGCAGCCTTTTTTTTCCTTTTCTCTTTCCTGTGTGACAACTTATATAACAACATATGGCATTAAAATTTATACTTCAATTCTGGCTTTGACATGTTTCTGTTTCATTGTTTGCCAATGCCACCAAAGCTAGTTGGCTATTCTGCTTCTCAGTAAAAAACTCAATGCTCGATCATGTGATATGTTGTACGTGACTTAACTGGGGCATTCTCATTTTAGAGTTATTTCAGCCAAACCTCTCAATTTTCAAATTTTTAGAAAGCTCTGTGACAAGAGAACTCAAACATGTAACCGAGAGGTTTTGACAAAACAAGTGGATTATGTGCATTGAAAAGAATATCATGAATTCAGTGAATGTTGTTGTATATAACTCGGGGTTTGTTGCAACAACTTATTTATTACTTTCTACTAACTCTACTGTGTGGGCTCAGGTCATGTGGGCTATGGAGTACAATCCGAATATCTATTCGTTGTATGAAGCATCAGACGATTTGGATTCTTCTGGTGCGCAGAGCAGTGGTGACACTAAAGTAAGCGATAAGCAGCTCAAGCAGTATGGAAAATTTGAGAGGAGCAATTTAAAAACCGGTTTGCCTGACCAGACCGCTGCTCTTGCTGTTTTCCTTGTTGCGGGTGTTCTTGAGACAAAAAATAAGCGTCTTCTACAAGAGGCTCAAGGCATGGACGATGTTGTCCAGGTAACTCAAACCTTATGTCAATTAAATATCATTTGCATCATATAATTTTCCTTTTTACTCACTGGCTGATTATATGTTTCTTGTTACTAGATCTTAGGTGAAATCACCGGAAACTTAGATGCAAAAAAAGCGTTAAAGGAGGCATTGAAAGTTCACAAGAAGTATTTAAGCAAGGCAAGCTTCTTCTTCTTCTTTTTTTCTCTCTTTTTTCTGCAAGTTCTGATGTAGATAAAACTACACATATCGTTCTGATACTTCGATAGATATTCCGGAAACCTATGAATTTGAAATCGTCAAATACACCTTCAAACTGATGAGTTTTTGGGATATGGAAATGGAATCAAATGATACAGTCCTCAAATACTATTGTCTCTTATTACAGTTTATAACAGTGTTTCTCATCACTTTTAGACCTTACATCCGTGTACATTTTTCTAACTGGGTGCAGGCCAACAAAGCATAACAGTTGTTCTTCATCGCCCGACAGCAAAAGAACTCATTTCATTGATATCTGCAGCATTTTTGTTTTGGTATTTAGTCTTCTTTCGCGTCCCTGCTCGTGTGAGTTGTAACAGATGTTCCTCCCGGCTTCTATTCGTCCAAGTTATTCTTTATGTAAATAAACAATTTTGGAGTTGTGGTGTCTTTAAGGGTTTGATCTTCTCATTGTGAACGAAAGAAAAGGCCCTTAAGTTTGCCTTGTAATTTTAACTGTTTAATGTAATATCCCTCTATCCTGTTGGTACTGGATTTTTGAACTATTAATTTTGATAAACCCTTTGTCTCTCTTTTATTTCTATTTCTATCGAAATAAAACCGGTAAGGTTTAAGATTTATATGAGGTCGAATCGGACCTAGAAAAGTAAAAAAATAAAATCAAACGGAAATCTACCTCGTCTAACCCGACTAAAAACGCTGCGTTTTGGAAATCTGGCCGCACGACTTCATCACCTTCAAGCATGTCCATTTGTCGCGGGCACGTTAAAACGATTTTCACCTTGAGAAGAAAAGAAATACTCTAGAAAATAAAATATCTTTTCCCTTTCTACAATCGTCATTAAAAATCCATTCATATATACAGCGTTACTCATAAGCCAACAGATAAAATCAAAATCCTCTAAAACCTCTCTCACTTTTTACAGAAGCAGCTGCTAGAATCAAATCCTCAATTCTCACATCTCAGGTACTCTTCAGATCTATCTCTGTTTCATCTTCGTCTCTCAATTTTCCGATTTCAGAATGTGATTCACCAGTTTCAGTAATGCTTCAACGATCATGATTGATTTCCATTTCATTTTTTGTCTCTGTTGATGTTGTTTATTGTTTCGTAAATTAGCAATTGATTCTGCTAGAAAGGTTGATTGAACTGTAATTGGATGGATCAGTCATCGGACATGGAGTTGAGTTGATTGATCCATCGAAAACTGAAATTGGATAAGCAAATGTAACGTAAACTCAGAAATGATGTTCTGTAGCTTTGTTTTCTAGGTCTGTTAATTTGCGAAATGGAAATGGTACTGAGCCTCTGTGGTTAGTTAAGGTATTTCTAGCTCGTTAACAATGTTTAGCTGAGTTCCTGGAGAGTAGTTAAACTTGCGGTTTCAAAATAAAATAAAATGTTTAGCTGAGTCATGCGCTAATAAAGGTGATAGGATGAATCAATTGGACTTAGAAGTTTAGAACCTGAAGTTATGTCTTGTGTCCTTTTGGCTTTTGATATGATCTAATCTCGAGGATACCATGGAGTCAGTTGAGGAGATAAAAGTGTAAGATGAGTTATGAGCGAATGGTGATCGGATGAATTAATTGGATTTAGAAGTTTAGGACCTGAAGTTCTGTCTGGTGGCTTTTTGATAGGATCTAAATCTTGAGGATACGATGGAGTCAGTTGAGGAGATTAAAGTGTTAGATGAGTTATGAGCTAAGGGTGATCGAATGAATCAATTGGACTTAGAAATTTAGGACCTGAAGTTATATCTGGTGGCTTTTTGATATGATCTAATCTCGAAGATACTATGGATGAATGGAGTGAGTTGGGGAGATAAAAGTGTTAGGTGAGTTATGACTTATGAGCTAATGGTGTTGACTGGACTTGGAAGTTTAGGACCTGAAGTCATGTTTGGTGGCTTTTTGGTAGGATCTAAATCTTGAGGATACGATGGAGTCAGTCGGGGAGATAAAAGTGGTTGGTCTCTGTACTATGTTTTTCTGAGTTATGAGCTAATGGTGATCTGCTCAATCAACCGGACTTAGAAATTTGAATCCGAAGTTATGTCTGGTTGCTTTTTATTTATTTATATGATCTAAATCTCGAGGATACGACAGAGTCAGTTTGGGGGTGATGGTGGTGGTTTGGGCGCGCGGGGAGGGGGGGTTGTTTAAAGTGGTTGCTATACTGAGTGGAGTGCTGATATGATCAATTAAAATCTGTTTACATTCCGAATCCCTGCCTGTTAAGTTGTTTATTTAAAGGTAGTTATGGAGTTATTTTATGTACACGTTCTTTCATGTGGGCTTTTACAAGGTTCTGCATTCTGGCATAGTGATTTAATTGTCTTATTATTATCTAGTATAGAAAATTAGAAATCAGGAATGAGTGCGCAGTCTCACTATTTTCTGAATGCAGTGAAGCAAGTGAAAATGGAAGGTACGGTGTTCACTCCTGCATTGGAGGGGATGAAACATGTGAAGTCGGAAGATGGAACCATTCTCACAAAGCCATTTTTGGAAGTGTGCAAGCAAATATTACCTATCATAGGTAAATCTGATGTTGATTATACTGTGAGGACTTGTTAGGTTTGTAGAGTTCACAATGTTTTGCCAAGTTACACCATGTCATGGTACTTCATTGACTGTGTGTTAGCCGTCTAATGCCTTGTTTGTTTTTAGCTTTCTCAGATTTAATGATATTCTTTTTGTGTGAATGCAGAAAAGTTTGGAGCTGCTATGGCCATTGTGAAATCTGATATTGGAGGCAACATAACTGTGAGATATTTTAGCTTTGTCAGATGAACCTGTCTAATTTGGTCTCTTCAGTGGAATGACGTTCCCTATTATTTTCATTGTAGAGGTTAGAGACCAAGTACCTGATCGACCCAACAAAATATAATAATCTATACAGCATGGTGCAAGAAGAGGTTGATGCTAAGACTGCAAAAGGCTCATCTAGTTGCACAAATGGTCTTCTGTGGTTGACAAGGTTAAATTTTTTTGCCGTCATCTTTCTACATTTCACTTTTATGCCCATTTTATCTCAGTGACATTGAAAATAATTGGGAAGTTTAAATGCTAATGAGTTATGAGTCTGAGCATATCTGCCCATTCTGTTGACATAAATTATCATTTTGTTACTTGCAGGGCCATGGATTTCTTGGTGGAGCTGTTCCAAAATTTACTGCAGCATCAAGACTGGGCGATGTCTCAAGCTTGCACTGACTCTTACACCAAGACTTTGAAACAGTGGCATGGATGGCTAGCCAGTTCCAGCTTTACGGTAAACTTCCATAGTTATTGAGATTTTAGTAAGGAATAAGGATTGTTGTCACTTCTTTTATAACGTTACATCCATTTAGATAGTGAACCCATTATCAGTTTGGAGCTAGTCTCCAACTTCAAAACAATGCACCAAATTACCAAATCCCTGGATATATATCTTACCTTGGAGGTCAAGGCTCTTTAATCACGACTGGATCTGTCAGTATAATAAATTTACAGACCAACAATTTGTGACTAGGAAGGTCCTTTTCTCTTTTCAACGCTGCTTGTTAATTAGCATATCAGCTTGCATTCTCTTTCTTTTTTAGCATTGCTTGCTTTGCTATCTAAAAGACTAAGACCAAGAGCGTAAGATTTATAGTAATATTCTTGCTTCATCAGATCCTCCAATGACTTTTCAAAATTCTGACTGTGAACTGAAATTTCAGATTGCTATGAAGCTTGCACCTGACAGGAAAAAGTTTATGGATGTCATATGTGGCAATGGCGACGTTAATGCTGACATGGGTAATTTTTGTACCACCTTTTCACCATATCTCGAGGAGAATCACAAGTTCTTGGTAAGTTCTCTAGCCTTAGCAATTTAGACTTTCATCTCTTTCTGTATATTTCCTTCCCGTTATCTCTATGCTCCAAGTTCAGCCAACTCAAATGTAATGAAGTAATTTTTAAATGTTTTCTTCCGCTGTCAGGCGAGCGTTGGATTGGATGGTCTCAAGGCATCTTAGACATTGATAGAGGACAGTTCAATCTACTCAAAAACATTTGCTGGTTCAGATCCTCCTTGTTTTCTCTTATAAAACAATAATATATATATATATGATGAAGTACTTGGTGCTAGCATGTACCAGTTTAACCGGGCAAACCGGTCTTTTTATAAAATTATTGGCGACATGAGCTCTTCTTGTACCAAAATTGTTGAGGAATCTTTCCTTGACACTATGTTATACTGTACTACTACTATTTTTCTTTTATGTTGTTGAAAGATGAAAGAGAAGCACACATCCTTGCATAAATTCCTTGTTATGATCAGTCTCAGCTCTATACGTTCATACACCTTGGGTTATCTATGATCTAGAGCAATTGCTTTTATATAAAGCCTAGACTATATGAGGTCACATGTTAGGCCCTTTGTGGTACATCTAAGAAAATCAACTTTTTAGTACCGTTAACATCCGTTGAGCTTCCATTAGTTGTTTTTACACTTCAAATAAATTCTTGAGCAATCACCAGACAAAATTTCCACCAAGCAAATTGCAGATCAACATTACAAGAAAATAATAAATCCCTTAAATTAGCACTCCTAGAGTTTATAACTGCAATTCCAACAAATTTGATAATAATCTGGCAAGAAATAAGAAATGCAAGTGAAACTGAATTAGAAGACTCACAGTAAAGGAAATTTAGACAATGAGAAACAAACAAAAGAGAGGCCTTTTAGTTTTGGGAAATTTTCGCAGGGTGGGTGAGGTGATAGAGTTGAAAATATGAATCATAATGTTATGAATCGAAGCTATATATTCTGGTTCACAGAGCTTCAGAACTGGCTCTCTGTTTTTGTGGTGGCTCACTAGCACAAACTTTGCCTGACTAGCTAATTTATGTGATTTAGTTCTTCGTGACAGTCTGTATATGATTTTCAGAGAATGCAAGTCTTCCCCCAAACAATTGATCACTATCTGTGTGAACTCTTGAAGTGTTCAAGGTGTGTATGAAAGAAATGAAACATATGTAAACAGAATGACCGTAAATACCAACCAAACCATAATAAAATCAGAATGACTGTAAACATATCGTTAATTTTTGTTTCTGAAAAACACCTACTATGTTTTTAAGTGAACACACACATATTTTTTTCAAATTTGTTCTTCGCAATAGTCTGTAATTGATTTGAGGTTTGTCGTTCTTTACTTCTTTACATAGAATCGAACTCTTCCCGAGAACAATCCAACAGAAACAGCTATCTGTGTGGGACAGTGGACTTGATCAAAGTGTTCAAGCCGTCAAGGTACCAACTCTGCAAGTATCAATCCAACCATAAAAAGCTGAATCTTCAACAAGTAGCTAGGTAATCAAAACGTAGCAGCAAACAACTACGAGTTCCTGAAATAAGGAGGTTCAACGAAGCCTCTTCCGTATAACTTGTAGTACTTATTCTGGACATTCTGTGGCCAGCACAAGTCATCGTCTGCTTCTTCCTTGAAAGAGTTACAATAGACCTGATCACATTCAACGTAAAATACACTGCAACCCCAATCATTCGATGGTACAGATAATATACTTCTGCCACTGGCCTTATGGACCAGTCGAAGCTGAAAACCATGAATTTCAACGTCTTGCCCTTGTAACCGCGTACAACAAGTGTGAGCTTTCCGCCTATGTCCGTTAACCATTACTTATGGCATGTAAAGTATGTTGCCTGCTTTGGGATGAGCTGTTCGAGTTCTTCTATCGAGCTCCAGGATTTACAAGCAAAGTTATAGCACATCAATTCATCCCACCCTCTTCCTATCACCAAAAAAATCTTTCCATTCATTTAGTGAATGCTGTAACCTGTACGCACAGTGGCAAATATGTTGGCATAGATTCGAGTAATTGTATTTCCCGGCTTCTGTTCTGAGCTGATATCGATATCTGTTGATGAACAGAAGATCGGCATGGGACAGGGCGAAAACAACTAGTATCATCACTCGATGGTACAGATAATATACTTCATGCTTGAAACGGTTGTGCAACAAAAGTACATTCCCCGATTTGCCCCGGCCTCAAAGCAACCAGCCATGTTTAGAAGCAAAAACTTATAGATAATCATAATAACAAAAGTTTTAGGCCAACTATCAGGAAAGTATGATTCTTATGCATGTGGATTAAAAAATCTGCAACTTTTGAGATAGACAATATTTAGATTTCCGAATTTGTAAGCTTACCATCGATGGCAGATACACAGAGGAGTTGACAAGAAGAAGATTATCTAGACACCAATTCTTGGAAACAATGATGAAGCAAAGTTAAAAAGAAAAATCTTCAAGAAGCTGGTAATCAAAATTTAGATTTCAACTCTAGTATAACAAAATAATTTATCAATTCTTGGTGGTGAATATATAAGAATCATGTGCAACGTTCCAAGGAAAATCAATAAAACTAGCTAGCTAGCTCAACATTATTACAATAATAAAGCAGTGAACCATATGTTAATATGTGTCCATAACATAAAAAGTATAATTTGTACAACTGAGATAGTACTCATGAACAATGATCAAGCAAAGCAAAAAAGATACAGTAGATGAATCTTGTTCAACAAGTTAATTGGTAATCAAAATTTAGATTTTGAGTTCCAGAGAAAAGGAGCTGGTTCAATGAAGCATATCTTCAACTCCCGTGGCGGGTACAATTGGTCTGCTTTTATGTGCTTCTTTTCCTTGAAAGAGTAACAGTAAACCTCCCAATTTGTGTCAAAGTATAATACCCTGCCTGCAACCCAAATCATTCAATGATGGTGCGGATAATATACAAATCATAAGGACAAAGATGTAAAGCATGCAGACATTCTTCTATTGATTTGTAGTAACAAAACCTTGTGAACATATTTGCATGGGACCAAGACCTACGGTATAGAAAATTGCAATTTTCCCATACCTTACTTACACTTTAGTTTGTCTTGTAGACTTGTACTGCTAGCAATTCTCCCAAGCATTGGGTACAGTAGTAGTAGCTGTGAATCCATTTCTATCTGAAGCTTAGGATATCGTCTCTCCCACGCGAATTCAAGGAAGGAGATAGAACCCCAAAACCCACTCCCCATCTGCGCCACGGAGGAGTCCGCCGGTTTTGAGAGGTAACGGTTGATTCCCCTTTCCTTCATTCTTATTTTGGGCTAATTAGGATCAGTGAATTACAGTGAATGTTTGCATAGTACGTTTCAAAACCCTAGACAAAAACTTTTTCAACTCTTTCCTACGTTTCTTCTGCTTTTCAACTTGTTGCTTTTTTTTTTTTTTTTTTTATCCGATCATTATTTACATTTCTTAATAATCGATATTAATTGTTTTGTTCCTTAATTAGCGGCTACAAACAGTTTCTGCTAAACTACCAGACCATCACCAGCATTATTCATCATGAGTAGGAGTAGTAATGTTTCCGGAAATGCCACATCCGACCTCATGAAAGGTTTTGACTCCGCCAAATCTGCTAAAGAGATGCTCAAAGAATTCAACAAGTTGGAGAAACGGTGCCATGATGATGAAGTGCTACTAGGTCTGGCGTCATTCCAATTGGTTCTGCAGCTCTGCGAGGAAGGCAAGGATCCAGAGAAGTTACTCTGTTTCGGTAAGAGAGCTTTGAAATTCCTAATCCACAGACACTCAGAGTGATGGGTTCTGGTACATGACTGAACATCTTCGTAAGAACAAGTCGTTAGTGTTTGGCGAACTTTTAAATATGTTGGGTGGTGCTTGTTATGGGTTGGGTAGATTTGATGAAAGCTTGAGTTATTTGAATTGGGCTAATAGGAATTTGTGTAAGTTGGAATTTGACCAGTCTTGTCCTGCTGAATCAGTTTTGTATGCGTTAGTTAATACTCAGATGCTCCTGTTTAGGGTAAAGGTAGGCATAGAGAGGAAAGAGGAGTTAGTTGTTCATGCAAAGAAGATTCTGGAGATTATTGAGAACCTCTTGGAGGAAGACTGTATGGAGCTTGGCGAGGCCTATGAGCATGTTTCTTATTCTTACTTTGTGGTACAAAACTTTAAAGAAGCTCTGCCGTTTTGTTTGAAAGCCTTCGAAATACACGCCAAACATTTGGGGCAGGATTCGGTCGAGGTTGTGCAACTTAGAAGGAATCTTGGAATTATTTATAGACGTTTAGAGGACTACGAGAAGGCAATTGAGCAAAATCAACTAGCACTGAGTGTGTTGAAGAAAGAACCAAGTTGTGGGGATGTCTTGACCAAAGCAAAGCTTGACAATGGCGATATGTTGATTCACTTGGGTAGGTACGAGGAAGCCCTTGCTGTACTGAACGGGGTGGTTTCAATTGTTGCTGATAATGAAAAAGCCAACTAGCTATGGTATATGTTTTCATGGCGAAGGCCTTTGTTGGCCTTGAGAAATTTGGTGATGCCAAGAACCATATGAAACGTGCCCTGAGGCTTTTTGATAAGAAAGGCATGAATCTCGTTTTTGTTGTCATTGGATTAGAGCATATGACATGTTTATATGAGGAAATGAAGGATTTTGAAACCGCCATATCTATTTTATTGAGATTGCTAACGATGAAAAAGATACCACAAGAGATCCTCAGAGAGTATTCTACAAGGTAATATTTACAACTCGTGTGGCTTTTCAAAATGAAATATCTTGTTGTTTGGTCAATGTTTAATCTCTCATTTCACTAATGATAGTGGTAGAAAGACAAAGTTTAAATTGTTATAACAATGTGGCTGTTATACAACATTGTTATATATGTAAATGGAAGTGCTTATGCTTGACTGATTATAGGATTTGTGCGTACTTGTTGTCGCTTGACATCTTCATATTCATACCTTGGCCTTTTTATTATTTCATTTTACCAGACATGCTGAATTGATTATGCGCAAAGAGAAGGCAGTTGAAGGACATGGACCAAGTGAAGAAGATAAACTGGATGAAGCTTTTGCACTGCTGAAGCTAATGAAGGAGAACATTCATGGTTCAGTTGAAGAATTCTCTGCAAAGAATACAGAATCTATCAATTTAAAAGATAGAAAGGTAATTCAGAATACAGAATCTATCAACTGTGTGATCTATCTGCACTTACAATTTTTTCTTCACTTTTCTTTCGAATAAGAGTCGGCTAAAGTTTACCCCTCATTTTGATCTACCAGTAATTAATCTTGTTTCACACGTCTTTGACTTCACAGATCAAAATACCATGTCGTTCTCTAATACTATAACCTGGCAGGCCGAGGAAATATTTTCTGGGCATAACTATGAAATACATGCTTCTTTGGGTGTGCATTTCACTTTCCACTGGGTGGAGAATGCTCCATTAACTATGTGTATATAAGTGAAATAAACTTGCACAAGTATTTTGGTTATGGGGCTGAAATGTCGATTACGTTCTTTCTGCCAGAGGAGATTATCAAATGAAAACAGCACATAACACAAAAAGACAAATAAGCTTATGACAAATGTTTACTGTTTTCTGTTTTAGTTCTACTGAAAGCCTCCTGCTTCCCCTTTCCTCTCCTCAGGTCTCATATTTAATCATACTACATTTAATGTGTAATTACCATATCCTACTTTAGCTACATGTCAGGTCCAATTTTATGGGGTAGAGGTGTTTTACCGGATGCACGGCAACATTGCTGTAACAAGTAATTGCTCTTTTATTATAGGTCATACCAATACCTCTTCATCCGAGTAAGTGGTTTAGTGAAATACCATTTGGAGCATTTGGAATGTGGAGTTTTTGCAAGTCTCTGTGTTGACTGTTGACTATAATTTGGAGGATTTGGATTTACTATTCTGTTCACATTTGAAGCATGCCTTTCGGTTAATGTATTATCTTTCGATATATCCACTTCATTGCTGATTGAAAGTTTTCTTTCTCACCCATTGAATTATCTGAATTGTACTTTGCTTACTGAACTGATCAGACATGTATAAGTTGGACCAAATTATGTTTCTTCTGGTTATGTCAGCACTGGTTGGTGTAATGTTAAGCTTGAATCATGTTTCTGGTGACTGCTGTTTATTAAACATTGTTCTTTGATTATGACAGCCATCCTCTAGCCATTGAATTTCAAACAAGAAGGTAGCAGCACATCTGAAGGTATTCGCCCAAAGACAATGATGTTTTCTGTGCAAGGGTAAAACAGTTATTGTAAGGTTAATTAGGTAATGATGGTAGTAAAAGCTTCCGCATATTAATAGAGAACTTCATCAGATGAATTTTGTCCTAGAAAACAGTCGAAGATATTACTAGTCCGTATCTACTCTACTGCTCTGCTGGTGATCTATGTTCAACTGGTCTTTTGGGTACCGAACTCTTATCTAGTAACGTAGTGTGCTGTTATTTTGATGGTTGGGTTTAGAATGTTGCAAGTGATCTGTTTTGCCTGATTTCATGTTGAAGAATCCTCTTGTTTTGTTATCTATCAATTTTAGACTGCACTTGCTCTCTTTCGACTTCTAAGTATCTAAAGTAGGTGGTTCTACTCTACAGCACCCTGTCATCATACACTTTGCACTTTTGTGGTTGTGGCCTGTAGGGGTTAGCAAATCATAGGCAAAAATCGGAACAGCTGCATATGCTTTTCTGCTTGTTATGCAACTGTAATAACTCGACAAAAGCAAAGTGTGATGCTCATGAGAAGGATGTGGTAGTTGATTGAATACGTTGCATATGTTTGATGTCTGGTTACATTCAAAAGCTGTTCTTTTCCCAGTCAAATCCTTTTTGGTTATGTTGACATCAAGTAGAAAGCTATTTCTATTGGGGTGGCCTTGCATCAGGATGGTGAAGAATGAAGATTTTCCTTGATGAGTTACATTAAGGTGTTTTGCTTGCAAGAAAATGTAATTTAGTGTCTGCAATGGCAAAGATTTAAAAGCAATCAGAGAGTCGAGACTCGAGAGTATGATACATCTGATTTATTGTGGGTACTAAATTCTTGTATTGGATGTTGGGATTTGTGTGTTCCACACTGATTTATTGTGGCTACTGCCTAGTATACAGCCTTTGCTTATGTTGTGCTAAAGAAAGATCATTAATTTTCGTTTGGTGTCGAATAGTGCTTGATCGGAGCCTGTTGTGCAAGAAAGACTACTGATGTTTATCTCAGGGTGTATATAACATATGCATGCCTGTTCAGTCATATGCTGAAGAAATTATGGGTTTAAATATTGACAAACACATAATAAACCTACTTCAAAACTGAACTAATCTGAATATTACTACCGGCTAATGTATTTCAGACGTAGGGAGTTTAAATATCACTTGATCGCCTCTCCCCTCCGTTTCACCAAGTTCTATGTATGCTATATCGGCAGTCTGTGCCTGCATTCTTGAAACTAGCTGCAACTTTCAAAAGCCATCTGATTTGCATTCTTGAAACTTGTTACTATAATAGTTTCAGAATAGACGAAATGCCCATGACTAGTAAACAAATTCTGGGATTCTAATCGTATTTTTTGATAATAAAAAATGTTGAGAATATTTGTAGTCGTTAGTTGTTAATTTGTGTTATCTTCGTTTGAACTGAACAAAATTGAATGAAGTTGAACTGAACTAAATTTATTTGTATTATAAAATATCATCAAGCGAATCTGAATTGAACTTAATGCATCTAACTGAACTGAGATCTAAACTGAACCGAAATTAAAATAATTCATTTTCAGCCCTATTCGACCCGATAACAAAAAAAATTACTTGGACGGATCCAAAACGAATCCATCACCAAAATCCACACTATAATTTTTTATTTTATTTTTTTTTTCTTTCAAAAAAAATATCAGATCCTGATCCGATCATGTTTGGATACGATCCAATTCAAAACGACATGGATCCACCATCATGATTCATGTCTGGACTCTGGATACATCAAATTCATTTCAGGACGGGACAATGGGCTTACAGCAACAGGATTGTTGCCACGTGTACGGTGAGTAATTGAATAGTACAATCGTTTCTCTGCAATCAGCTCCCCTTTTACTATGCTGCAACTCATTTCAATTCTGGTAAAACAAAAAATGGCAGGTCCAAATTCAAAACCCTAGACTAAAACTTTTCAACTCTTTCCTTGTGGTTTTTTTTTTTTGTTTTCTCCTTGCCGCTTTCTTTTCATTAGTTCATCCGGTCATTATTTTATCGATATTAATTAGCAGCCACAAACAGTTTCTCCTAAACTACCAATCAATCCATCATGAGTAGTAGTAGTAGTACTAATACTGGAAATGCCAATCCAAAACTAAGAAGCTACGAGGAACAAAAGAAATTGGTGATGCTCCTGAAAGATTTTGAGTCTGCAAAATCAACTAATAAGATGCTCAAAGCATTCCAAAAGTTGGAGAAACAATATCACAAGTTGGAGAAAGGGGAAAATCTGCTAGGTCTGGCGTCATGGAAACTGGCCCAGCAGCTCTCCGAGGAAGGCGAGGATCCAGAAAACGTACTCTGTTTCGGTAAGAGGGCTTTGAAAACCCTAATTGACCTTGATACTAACGAGTTCATGATTATAGATATTATTACGAACAAGTCTCTAGCCATTGCTGAACTTTTGACTTTGTTGGGCGATGCTTGTTATAAGTTGAGTAGATTTGATGAGAGCTTGAGTTATTTGAATTGGGCTAATAGGAATTTGTGTAAGTTGGAACCTGATGATGAAGAAGTTTTGGGTGCCTTAGTCGCTACTCAGGTGCACCTGTATAGGGTTAAGTTCGATATGGGGAGGACAGAGGAGTTAGTTGTCCATGCGAGGAAGATTCTGGAGGTTAAGGAGAAGATCTTGGACGAAGACCGTATGGAGCTTGGCAAGGCCTATTGGGTTGTTTCTGATTCCTACATTCTGGTAGAGAATTATGAGGAAGCTCTGCCGTTTTGTTTGAAATCTGTGGAAATACAAGCCAAACATTTGGGCCAGGATTCGGTGGAGCTTGCGCAACTTAGAAGGGATCTTGGGATTATTTATAGCGCTTTAGAGGACTTCGACAAGGCAATTGAGCAAATTCAACTAGCACACAGAGTGTTGAAGGGAGAAAAAGCATGTGCGGATTTCTTGATGAGCAATAGCGACATGTTGATGATGCGCTTGGGAAGGTACGGGGAAGCCCTTGCTGTACTGAAGGGGGTGGTTTCAAATGCTGCTGGTAATCAAAGCCAACTAGCTATGGTATATGTTTTCATGGCAAAGGCCTTTGCTGGCCTTGAGAAATTTGATGATGCCGAGAACCATATAAAACTTGCCCTGAGGCTCTTTGATAAGAAAGGCATGGATCCTGGTACTGTTATCACTGGATTATGGCGTGTAGCATGTTTATATGAGGAAATGAAGGATTTTAAGACCGCCATATCTATGTTATTGAGATTGCTAACGGCGGCTGGGATACCTCAAGAAATCCTCAGAGAGTTTTCTACAAGGTAAAATGTAAAAACTCGTATGATTTGACTGAATGAAGTGTCTTGTTGTTTGTTCAATGTTTAACATCTCATTTCACTAATGATCAGTGCTAGAAAAACAAAGTGGTCGTTAAGTTTAACATTGTTATAAAAAAGTGTTTGTTATACAACATTGTTATGCAAATGGATCGAAGTGCTTATGCTTGAGTGATCGTCACTTGACATCTTCACATTCATAACTTTTTATTATTTCATTTTACCAGACATGCTGAATTAATAAGGCGCAAAAAGAAGGCAGTTGAAGGACAGGGACCAAGTGAAGTAGATAAACTGGATGAAGCTTTTGCACTGCTGACGTTAATGAAGGAGAAAATTGGTGGTTCAGTTGAAAATTCTCCGAAAAAGGCTTCACGCACACCCATATATGATGAAGATTTCTCTGCAAAGAATACATAATCTATCAATTCAAAAGATAGAAAGGTAATTCAGTAACCTTAACGGAAAAATTTCCCACACATGAAGAACTGTCTGATCTATCTGCACTTATAACTTTTTAGTTTCACTTTTCCTTTGAATAAGCGTCAACTCTAGTTTAACCCTCATTTTCCCTCCCATTAATCTTGTTTCACACGTCTTTGGCTTCACAGTTCAACTTGGTAATATAGTTGTATAAAGATCAAAATACCGCGTTTTGTTCTCTATTCCTATAACCTAGCAGGCAGATAGGAAATATTTTTTGGGCATAACTATACATGCTTTTTTGGGTGCACATTTCACTTTCCACTGGGTGGAAAAAGCTCCTTTAACTATCTGTATATCAGTGAAATAAACTTGCACAAGTATGTTTGTCATGGGGCTGAAATGTCAATTCTTTCTTTCTACCTAAGGAGATAATCAAATTGAAACAGCACAGAACACTGAAAGAAAAATAAGCTTATGACAAATGTTTAATGTTTTCTGTTTTAGTTCTATTGAAAGCCTCCTGCTTCCCCTTTCCTCTCTTCACGTCTCATATTTATTCATACTGCATTTTATGTGTAATTACTGTATCCTACTTTAGCTACTTGTCAGGTCCAATTTTACGGGGTAGAGGTGTTTTTAAGGATGCGCGGCAACTTTGTAGGAAAACGTGATTGCTCTTTTATTATAGGTTATACTAATACCTCTGCATCCTAGTAAGTGGTTTAGGTACCATTTTGAACATTTGGAGTGTGGAGTTTTTGTAAGTCTAAGTGTTGACTATAATTTGGAAGATTTGGATATCCTATTCTGTTCACATTTGAAGCATGCCTTTCAGTTAATGTATTATCTTTCGATATATCCACTTCATTGCTGATTGGAAGTTCCCTTTCTCAACCATTGCATTATCAGAATTGTACTGTGCTTACTGAACTGATCAGACATATATAAGTTGGACCAAATTATGTTTCTTCTTAGTTATGGCAGCATTGGTTGGTTGTAATCTTCCTCTTGAATTATGCTTCTGCTGACTGCTATTTATTAAACCTTGTTTTTTGATTATGGCAGCTATCCTCTAGCCATTGAATTTCAAACAAGAAGGTAGCAGGACATCTGAAGGCATTCGCCTTAATCTAAAGACAATGAAGGTTTCTGTGCAAGGGTAAAGCAGTTATTGTAAGGTTAATTAGATAATCATAGTAGTAAGAGTTTCCACATATTTATAGAACTTGATCCGGTGGACTTGTCATAGAGAACAGCCGAAAATATTACCAGTTCGTATCTACTCTACTGCTCTGCTGGTGATCTATGTTCAGCTGGTCTTTTGGGTACCAAACTATTATCTAGTAATGTATCATGCTGTTATTTTGATGGTTGGATTTTGGATATTGCAAGTGGTCTATTTTGGCTGATTTCATGTTAAAGAATCCTCTTGTTTTGTAATCTTTGAATTTTAGATTGCTCTTGCAGAACGTAGCATTTCTCTTTCGACTTTTAAGTATCCAAAGTAGGTGGTTCTACAACACTCGGTCATACACTTGCACTTTTGTGGCCTGTGGAGGTCAGGAAAGCATAGGCAAAAATTGGAACAACTGCATGTACTTTCGTCTTGTATTTATACGCAACCACAGCAGGATGTGGTATTTGATTGACTACGTTGCATATGTTTGAAGTCTGGTTACATTCAAAAGCTGTTTCGTCCCAGTCAAATTTTTTTTTGGTTTTGTTGACATTAAGGAGAGCTATTTCTATTGGGAAGTCCTTGCCTAAAGATGGTGGAGAATGGAGATTCTCCGCTATGACTATGAGTTACACCAAAGTGTATTTGCTTACAAGGAAAAGGTTATTCAGTGACTGCAATAGCAAAGAATTTAAAGGAATCATAGACTCAGAGTACGTGTTTTTTGCTGTAGTGAATTAAAGAAGGTAAATGGTATTGGATTTGTGTGTTCCATACTTCCATCTGATTTATTAGCTCGTATGTTGCTGCTTCTGCTTATGTTGTGCTAAAGAAAGATCCACCATTATATAGTCTGATTATAAATTCTGAGGTCCTGCAAATCACCTGTTAGATTTAGCTTTTTATGTCTAGTAGTGCTTCAACCAGAACTGCAAGAAAAACTCGAGTAATGTTCGTGTCAGGGTGTATCATATGAATACCGGTACTGTTCAGTCATCTATGCTACATTGTTCTTCTACTTGTGCTGAAGAAATTTTGGATACATCTAAATATTGAATTTGAACCACATTCCAAAACTGCTTCTACTTCGGGAGTAGTAGCTAGTAGTACCAGCTGAAGCAGGGGCAGGGAGTTTAAATAAATTGCTCGTAATACGCCATTTTAACTTTTAGAAGTAGTATCACATTATCGCCATCGCCATTGGGTTTCATTCTATGCAAATCTTTAGAAGATCCAAAGCAGACTAATATAATCCCTTACACCATTTTAACGTTTTACAATTAATAGTTTTCGAGTTTGAGTGGAAATTATTTTTAAACTATAATAGTATTATATTACCACAGTTATATTAAGAAACATTGCATCTTATATTTTTATTACATAATATTGTCCGATTATACTCTAATGCAATATTTAAAATAGTAGAATAATAAATGAAAAGTTGTTATTAGTATATACTACTTCCTCCATTTCATTACAAACTTTTTAAGGAGACTATTCATCGCGAACTTTGACCACGTATAATTCCTAAATTACATTAGAAAAAAATATAATAAAAGTATATTATGAAATTAAATGGAGTATATTTTCATAATCAATTTTTAATTTATATTGATACAATTTAATTTAAAAGTTATACGTGGTCAAATGTCACGATGAATAGTTCTCTTAAAAAGTTTGTAAATAAATGGACTAAGCATCAGAAAAGTAAAGTAGATAGTAAAATTGACAACTGTTCTTAGTAGATAATCATAAGGAATTAAGGATACTAAGTAACAGGGATGCTAATACGAAGTGCTAAGTTAAAATGGCTAAGAAACGGGATGCTAATACAAGTGCTCTCACGCGTTTGTAATTTAGGTTTGTCACTGATTACAAAATTGGCAACCAATTCAGACATTTTTCTCAAATATAGAATTTATTCAAACCATCCGGTACTAGAGTTAATTGTATAGCTTAGTTTTGTTAGTTTTATACCTTAGTTTTGTTCTTACTAATATTTAAACCCAAATAAAAAAAAAAACAATCATGAAAATTTATAAGCTTACCATCCATGGCAGATACACAGAGGACTTGACAAGAAGAAGCTTATCTAGACACCAATTCTTGCAACTGTTGATCAAGCAAAGTCAAAAAGAAGAATCATCAACAAGCTGGATATCAAAATTTAGATTTCGAGTTCCTGAAAGTAAGGAGCTGGTTCAATGAAGCATTTCTTGCATTCAGGCTGGCCGTAGCTCTTCATGTTGTCTTCCTTCCCCTCCCGTGGCGGGTACAATTCGTCTGCTTTTATGTGCTTCTCTTCCTTCAAAGAGTAATAATAAACCTCCCCATTCCCGTCAACGTAAAATACCCTGCAACCCCAATCATTCGATGGCACGGATAGTATACTTCTGTCACTGATGAAAAATGCAATGCCATCCATGTGTGTGAATTCAGCCCAACACATTCTCGACCAATCGTAACTGAAAACCATGAACTTCGTAATCCCGTACTTGTGACTGCATACAACAAGTATGAGATTTGCGCATATATCAGTTAACCAGTGCGTATCCCGTGTACAGTTTATTACCATCTGCTCTGGCAGTTCGTGTTCTTCTGAGCTCCAGGATCCGTGGTCCAAGCTATAGCAGCTCAATGTATATGCTAGTCTGTTTTTTATCGCGAACCAATAAATCTGTCCATTCATGTAGTGAATGCTGCTGCAATGTCCCATAGTTTCGAGGTACTGTGTATTCCAATTTGTGTCAGCAGATGACAAGCGATATCTGTTGATGTAGACATGGTTGGCATGCAACGGGGTGGATAAAACAACTATCTCACAACAGTCCGGAGATTCAGGATTTCCGATGAACGTAGCTGCTATGCAGCACATGTGATCCAGAAAAGGGAGTTCTAATACTTCATTCTTGAAGGGGTTGTGCAAGAAAAGTACCTGTCTGTCCCATTGGGTGTAGCCTCTAAGCAACCAACCACATTTACATGCAAAAACTGATCTATCACAGGGATCATAATGAGGCCAAAGATCAATAGAGTGCGATTCTTGTGCTTGTGGATCGAAGATCTGCAACGATGGAGAGTAATATTGGAAGCTTACCATCCAGGGCAGGCACTTGCGAAGAAGATCTTTGGGTAGGCACCAATTCTTGCAAACTGCACGGAACCGAATCTGATCGCCTATGTGCAGTTTTTCCAGAAGTAATCCCAGAATGTCTTGCGGAAGGTCCATCCATCGTTGTTCACTATCGTGTTTCTGGTCGTTGTTCTTGTTTATATCATCCATAGATCGATGCAAACAATACTGCAAGTTGTGCACATTTCTAAAAGATTATTCGCCAAACGTTGGAACGACTTACTCCAAAATTTTCATTCACACAACCCCACTTATGATTTATGAAATGGTTCATCATCTTCTCTATCAAAAAAACGAAAGCCAACGCATGCATATTAGCGGAATATTAGCTTCAGTACTTAACATCAACCTTTAAACTAAACAAGCTTCTCGGTTTGTTAGATAACAGATTTGACACAATTAATTTACTAAAAGAAGTACTGCGTGGTGAATGAGTACTAGAAAAATGGGATGATGAGAATTTGTTGGCAAGACCAAGTAAAAAATTAATACTAAAACTACCATAACATTTTTTAAAATTATTAAATAAAAATTCCAACAGGATGCACTTTCGTGGAACTTCGAATGTAGTTAAAACTTAAATAAATTATCAAATAAATCAATTTTTGTATTATGTTACTTTTTTAATTTAACATTTTACTTTCAGTATTTTATTAAAAACAAAGTTTGCTCAATGTTAGTATAAGGTAATTGACAAATTATGAAATGTGACATGCCGCTTTTTAACTTAAAGTTGATCAGGTTGCCGATAAGTTAACTAATTAGGCTAGTTATGGACTTTTGGTATTGGACGTGCTTTGGCTTCTAGTAATAATTAGTGTATGGAAAACTGAACCAGACCAGCTGGTTCAATCGAAATTGGAAGGAAAACATTATTTTAAAACTCAGAGTCGGAAATCGAGCCGGCCACCCACCCTCAGAAAAAGGTTTCATCGGGGTCGGTTTAATAGTATTGAGCCGTATAATTTAATAAATATTTTTAAATATATAAACTACAATACTAGTATTATGTTCCATTTAAAATTCCCTACTATGGTAAGGGTGTCAATTTAGGCTTTTGGGTGAGGTATGGGTTTGGTATGGTAGGATTCCCACCCATTTACCACCTACCTATTTACACCCATTTACAAATAATGGTAAATAGGTAGGTTGTAAATGGGTGAGGTAAACCTCATAACCCATTTATAATTTTTCTTCTTCCCTTCTTTGTATGCAGATAATTGTAGCTCAATGAAGAATTATCATATAAATTTCATACGAGAACTGAATTATATGTTACCATCACATTCACATTAGACATGATAATCAAATCAGAATTATAAACCTAAAAACCTAAACCAATGTCCACATCAACATGCCATAGTCATAGTAAACAAACAAAAGGCCATATAACGCAACAATTTTCCTATTGTTTAAGATCAAATAATCTCTTTGGCATATTATCAAACAGATGGAGTGCCTCAGACAAAACACAATTCTCCAACACAAATTTGCACAAAGATGCAAACAATTTGGGCGAGAGAAAGAAGAGGATGTAAGATGAAGATTAAATAAGAGTTTAATGAGAGAGACGCACATATCTTCGATCCAGCGAAAATGGGAGCAAGTTGTTTATGTGAAGAAGAAGAAAGCGGGGGCGAGTTGCTTTCATAGAAGAAAGCTTACGTTTTTTTTTTCTTTCTCTTTCCTGTAAACTTAATTAGGGTGTTAATAGGTATTATCTATTTAGACCCATATGTTATATGATGGGTTTAGGTAGGATTTTTATATTTAGGTTTAGGTAGTTAAATGGGTTTTGACCCATTATGACAGGCCTAACTATGGGTTATCTTCTGCCTGATTTTTTTTGCTTTTTAGGCCGTTTCAAAACAATTTCGCAGGCTGACCAACTATTTAGTAAGTTGTACCAGCGGTGCACATTGACGGTATATCACAATTCACAAGTTCAAACCTTTTGGGGCATATTATTCGTAGTCCCTATTTTACTATTCGTCGTCCACAATTCTTGACATATTGCAAAAGATCAAAGTTTGAAAAAAATTCAAATTGACCCCAAATACTTTTTTATTCAACATAATATCTTAAATAACTTGAAAAATATATAAATTCAAATTTACATAACTTGTAAAAAACAAATAAATTTCAATTCAATTTTAGTATGTGTGATTTTTCACAACTTAATAAACAAAATCATCATAATCACAACAATATTTAAATATTTGATAATATAAACTAACAACATAATAATAATAAACTAAAAAAAAAAAAATTAAGAAAAAAATTTTAAAAAAATCTGGCGTATCGCCAAAATTACAATTTGGCGTTACCCTAGAAGGAAGAAGGAGATCTGGAAGAGGTACTCTACTACGGTAAGAGAGCTTTGACTATTTTCATTTACAATGATAATGCTAACTTGCCCTGTTTCGGTACTTCACACGCGCGTGGTACTCACGGCCCCCCTTTGTTCATTGGTCGTATTTTACTATTGCTTGGATCTACGTGTCTTAAGTTGAATAGAGATATCATGAGGGTTTGAGCTGCTTGAATTGGTCTGAGAGGAATTTAGCTAAGTTGGTGGATGAGGATGAGAATTGTCCTCATAAATGTGTTTTGCATAGTTTACATGCTACTGAGAATGAACTGTTTGAGGTTAAGTTAGCCATGGGGAGAATGGATGAGGCTGCTTCTCATATGCTGAAGATTTTAGGGATTAAGGAGAAGTACATGAAGGAAGGGAGTTTGGAAATTGGTCAGGCCTGTAAGGATGTTTATTTGGTCTATATTGCGAATACGCAATTCAAGGAAGCCCTTCCGTTCTGTTTGAGGGCCTCGGAGATAAACATCTTCCTTCACAATCAGAATGCTGAATTGCCCTATTTCTGCAAATCACACCCGCGTGCCTTTTTTCATTGGCCATACTCTAAACATGCTTGGTGCTGCGTGTGTTGAGCTGAATAGATACAATGAGAGCTTGAGCTACTTGAACTGGTCTCTGACGAATTTAGATAAGTTAGGAGATGATGACAATTGTCCTGATAATTGTGTTTTGCTTGAATCACATGGTTGTCTGCTTGGGCTGTATGCAATTAAGATTGTCATGGGGAGAAAAGAAGAGGCTGCTTCTCATAGGCTGACGGTTTTGGAGATTAAGGAGAAGTACATGGTGGAAGGGTGTTTGGAGATTGGTAAGGCCTGTAAGGAAGTTTATGAGGCGTATCTTGTGGTTAAGCGTTTCAGGGATGCTCTTCCGTTCTGTTTGAGAGCCTCGGAGATATACTCTAAGCATTTTGGTGATGATTCGGTAGAGGTTGCACGGGTTAGGAGGATTCTGGGAGTGACTTATCATGCACTAGGGGAACATGAGAAGGCGCTTGAACAAAATCAGTTGGCGTTGAAAGTCTTCGAGACTGTGGGTGACCATAGTTCTGAATTTTGGAAAGGGAAGACTCAGACTGGGCATATGCTTATGCATTTGGGTAGGAATGAGGAAGCTGTTGATGTGTTGAACTCTGTCATTTCTTCTGATGATGTAGAGGAACCTGGACGAGCTAGGGCGTATATTACCCTGTCTATGGTGTTTTGTAATCTTAAGAAACTTGTTAATCGTTTTATTGAATTTATACATATATCATAGAGAATGTTTGTTGCTTAGCCTTTGTGTCCTAATTTACCAGATATCGTCAAGCAATAGAATACCAGAAGAAGGTAGTTGAAGGCCCTGAAGGACTGGGACAGAGTGAAGAAGATATCCTGAAGGAAGCTATCAAACTACTGAATGAGATGGAGTTGAGGGATAGGCGGACTGATCCTGAAGAGTAATTAAGCATGTGGTGTTTCACAAGATCGAAAGGTAATTCAGTAACTGTAGTAGCATCCATATGAAACATGACTCTTTTCTTTTTCTGTTGAAGACAATTAACGCTGCTTATGCTGAATGCTGATGTATGCCTGGTGAACTATATTAATCAGTCTTTTGGGTTTTTAACTAAGGCGATGTACGCTATTATTCGCTTGTATGAATCTTATGGTGTTGTTTATTCAATGCTGAAAGTTACTTTCTATACAATTAGCATATTAAATCTTTGGTTGGTGCTCGTGTTTACTGGATTCTGTAAGCTATACAGCACCGAATATGATTATGTGAGATGAAAATTGTTGCATATCTTGTTAGTTGGTGGCTCCAGGTCGGAGAATTACTAGTTATGATCGGTCTCGGTGTCATTCGTTCATACACTTGAGTTATCTTTTCTATGACCTAGAGCAATTGCCTTCCATATAACTTGAAGAATTAATCTGCCATATTTCTTGAGCTGTAGTTAGTTCTGAGCTTTCCAATTGATCGAGCTAGTGTATGTTGGAAGATTGCATCAAGAAATTGACATTCAATCTGATGAGCATAGAACCTATCCTTGTTAATTTGGAAGAAGGCTAAACCCTTCATCATAATTCTCAGGTATGGTGTAATGTGAATATTTTGAAGATCTCGTCACCAATAGTAGACGTAGCTTGAGGTATAACAACACTTCAAATTACAAAAACAGAGTTTTATATCTTGGTACAGATGAAATTATATTACCTGTTTGTGACCAGAATCTGACTAAAGTCTACTGATTTCTCGTGTTGGGTTTTGTCATTTTTTGGGACAAATGAGGCTTTTTTTTTCTGGTTCAATAGGCATACTCCAATATTGTACAGATAAATGAAGATTTACCTTAAAAGATTTAATGGATTTTTGGAAGTCAGCTTCTTAGGGGCTGAATTCGATCGTGTAGAGAAATTGAATTGGTTGGAAAAATTTTAAATTTTGGCATAACTCCTAAAGGTAGTTCCTGTGTGACAAAGTGAAAATGTGGCCATCAATCGATAGTCACCTTATTTTCCAATAACATAAATAAATAAATAGAGTACCTTCTCGAATCAATCACGACATTACCATTTAACAAACATTCTATGCGCAAACGGTTAAACAAGATAAATTCAACTTATAAGATAAGTTTGATTTATATATATGAAGAAATAAGGTGGTTTAGGAAATTTGTATAGTATTAATGTAAGAGTAGTCGTAATATTTTACATTTAAAAAAAGAAAAACAAAGTTGACTGAATTAGGTTCACTTTTAGCTTGGAAGAATTTCCAAACTTTAATTTGTGTATCTAAAATCCAACTCTTAATATATAAAAATAAAATTAAAAACAGAAGACAAGTAGCCTTGATGTGCAAAACCTGCCAATGAAAATAATAATAGTAATATAAACAAATAACACCCATGCATTCTAAATTTAGTGGTGATGTAGTTTTGTGGAACAAATTAATGTGAGATATTGAAATAACAACATTCCAATATTAGTGGTAGTTTGATCCTGTGGAAGAAAAGGATTTAGTCTAATGTCCAAGCTAAATTATCGGTTGTCGTCTGGTTTGTGTTCCCTTAGGAGCACCATTGAATTAATGGAAGGTTTTGCTTCAACTGCATGTTGCTTTTGATTGAATAATATTTTCCTTGGCATCAATTTTTGTTTTACAGTTTCAAATACAAAAGAGTCAACACCACCATTTTCCATATCTTGATTTTCATTGAAGCAAGCCTCTCTCTTGAACTTCAAGAATCCAAAAACCAAAAACAAAGGGAGTTGGTGGTGCAGTGCAGTTTTCTCTCTCCCTATTTACAAGTACATTGCATGGATCAACATTAATTAGGCCATGGGATGGGACTGACTTCCCTTGGAAAGGGTTGGTTTGCTCATGGTTTTTTCACTACTTTTAACAATCCATGCATGTTACTTGATCTTATAATACAAAACAACACTACAGAAGAACATAAACTGTGATATGACCACAAAGATGAAAGGTCTATTCAAGGGCCTCAGATACATTTCTCAGATATTTGGTAAGTAACAATATACTATACGTATATACTTACGTGTTGCATGAGATCGTTTCTTATGGAAATTTGAGTCATTTTTATTGTGCAGAAGAAGAGAAAGAACAGGACATTCAGATTGGTTTTCCCACAGATGTTAAGCATGTGGCACACATTGGATGGGATGGGCCGTCGTCGGAGGTTGATTCATCACAATCACAACCAAGCTGGGTATGATGATGAATCTTGTGATTGTTCAATTTTCAAGATTGGTGGATGCATGCATTGTTCATAATGTGCTTTAATCTAAACTTTTTTTATGCAGATGAAAGAATTTAAATCAACTGCACAGTCAGGTCCTTTAGGTTCCTCAGGAGAAAGAGAGGAACCAGAAATCAAATGGGTTTCTGAAGGTTTGATTTCTTCTATGTTTTTCATTTTCAATGAAACTTTTGGGGTGTTATGCCAAATTTCTGTGTTCAAGTAGGCTTCGATTGTCGATTTAGTTGACATTCCGTGCCAAATCAAAGGTCGAAACTTATCAAACGCATGAGTCAGGCGAACACCCTCAAATTTTCTTGATATCCACAGGTTCAACTAGGATAAATGAAATAACCCATAAAGACCAAAATGGGACATTTCATGGTATGACAAAAGTTTTGTTTTTGTAGATTCAAAGAGAGGCAATAAAACACCAAGTTCTCCAAGAACCGATCTTCCTGACTTGCCAAAGTCCTCAAGGCGCCATCATTCTTCATCAGAAAATAGCGTGACCGACTCCCCAAGGAGGAAAGACAAATCGAGGCAATCAAGAAGATCCAAAGACGCAGGGGATGGAAGTGTCCGATCCTCAAGGCGCCAAAAAGACTCAGGCGAGTCTCCTGGTCCAGGCCTGCCGGAAATCCCCAAGAAAACGCGTAGAAAGAAGTCTAAAGACTCATTTAGCAACGAGGGATCGTCAAGAAGATCCTCCAAAGGAGGGCCTTGTTCTACCAGCGACCCATTCTCAGACATTGGCCCCGATTCAGGGCCTATTAAGCAGACTACCCCAGGGTCTCAGCTGACAGCCGGAGATGATTGAGAAAAGGAATTGTAGATGTGAAGAGCATTGGTGTTCCTTTTTGGGGTTCCTCTTGGTTTTGTTTTCACAAAAATGTTTGAATTTTGGGCTTAGAGTAGCAAAGAGAGCTGCGCGATATCAATTTGAACGGCATGTTCTCAGATTGACGATTGATGATGATGATCCCTGTCTGTGTAAACTAACAGTGAAATTGTGTATTTTTGGAATTCTATTATCATTCCGACAACTAGTGTATGCTTTAGGTTTTGCTTTCTATCTTATTTACTGCTAGGAGTAAATTGTGTATTAGCCTACTTCCAACGTGATTAATTGTTACAATGTGTAGTTTTTTTTCCGTTTTGGTAGCCTTTCATCTTTAATATCAACAACACTTTCTACCCTGCATTCTTGTTCAAGTTAACACCACAGTCGAAGTTCAACCGTAGCTCGTAAATTAGCTGATTAGGTAGCTAAAATTCAAAAGTTCATTTGCTAAATAAGGTCAAACAAATTAGGGAGAAAACAAAAACCAACAAAACGAACGTAAATTATTTTTCTATAACTTGTCCGAGATAAATTGCCAAATCAAATCAGCTATTCATTCACGCAATAAATTTATTTTAGTCAAGTGGTCAAATATAATCTAGCCGATAAACTTGTGTTAACAAGGGCATACTTGGTGATCTCTAAAACATTATCTTAATATGAATTCATCTTCCAGCCTTGAGCTACCGTTTATAATTGAGAGGGAAGGGACGAAAAATAGGTACATAATCCAGAAATTTTGACCAAAGGCTGATTAATACCTTCTTTATGTGTTAAATCATGAATGATTAAAGAGGTTCTCCATACATCCATGGAGAAAAACAGGTTCTGTTCTCTTTTCTACTCGAATTCTCGAGAGAATGAATCAGTATACATCCTTTTATCCAAAAAAATATGCAAGAGGAATGAGGGAACCTCAAACTAAGGATCAAAACTATCAAGTTTCTCAGCTTGAGATGGCCTTAACTGCTTTCTCGGCTGCGTCATCCAAATCTTCAGCAGTGATCAATGTCATGCCACTTTCCTGTTAAACAACACAGACAACTTTCACTGACCAAAAATCTTTACTATTATACACACTGGTAGATTGAGAGGCGTAATTCTGAAAAATACCTTCAGAATTCTCTTTCCCTGGTCGACATTGGTTCCTTCGAGACGGACAACAACAGGCACTTTCAGTTGAACCTACATTGGAAGCCCAAAAGAGTTCAGTGTTTTGCATGGCTCACATACATTATTATAAATCAAACCACAAAAGGATCACCTCCAAAAGAAAAGGAAATATGCAACCGGTTGTGGCATTCATAAGCGATAAAAGTACTATTGGATTAATGATGATATAGAAATTGACAGATTCAATAACCCTGGCCATATTAACATCAAAAGAAAATTTTGCCTCTACAAGCCTGTACCTGTTTAGCAGCATTTACTATTCCACTGGCTATGACATCACACTGCATTATGCCTCCAAAAATGTTCACCAGAATTGCTTTCACTTTATCATCAGATGTCAAAATTTTGAAAGCCTCAACAACCTGTTCAGAACATATTCAACAGAAGTTTTAAACTTAAACTGGACTCTGATGTAAAAAAGTAGATTAATGAAGCCATTCTGAAATCATGTTTTTAAAGTTTAATACTACTTCTTTTTGATTCTTGACGATTACGCTAAAAAAGGAGAGGGGGGTCAGCATTACCTGGTTTTCAGAAGCACTTCCACCAACATCGAGAAAATTGGCAGGCGTTCCTCCATGTAGCTTGATTATATCCATGGTGGCCATTGCTAATCCAGCACCATTCACCATGCAACCAATTTCTCCATCCAAACCAATGTAATTCAAATCGGCCTTCGCAGCAGCAACCTAGAATATTTCCAATAAAGTAGTGTAAAAGAATAAAACCTATAAGTAAAGGGGAATTTGCAAACAATATAATGCAGGGGCACCACCTCCCGAGGGTCTTCTTGTGTCGGGTCACGAAGAGCAAATATTTCTTTCTGACGGAAAGCAGCATTATCGTCGAAGTTGAGTTTTGCATCAGCAGCTACCAGCTGTTTGTCAGCAGTCTCAGCTATAGGATTGATCTATAATCAGAAAACGCCAAATTGATACGTCATGGGGAGTTGAAGCACAAACCAATAGACCTAGAAACAAAAGATGACACAACTATAGAGAGCAATCAACTCAATCACCTCAAGTAATGTGCAGTCACATTTGCAGAAAAGTTCATACAACTTCTTCACTTGTTCGATGGAAGAGTTTCTATCAGCCACCTTGAGAGACAATCCATCTACTACCTTGGCAGCATCCTCATCAGTAATTCCTGCGAATACATCAATAGGCACCTGGGCACAGGAATGCATAACAAAATAATTCAGTCAGTAATGCGGATAAGGTAAAGTTTGCAACACCAGAAGATATCAGATAATGGAGAGAAAAGTAACCTTTATTATCAATTCTGGGTGTTTCTCTGCAAGATCCTCAATGCTAGTTCCTCCTTTTTGACAAGCAATGATAATCTGCAAAATCATGTCATCAGCATATTGTTAAGAATATAAGTACATCAAGAAAGCATGAACTGACTTTATATTAATTGTCATCACTATAAGTAGCAAAGACTTTAATGATATAATTACATGCCATTAAATCCCAGGCTTGTTAGTCAAGGACTGTAGTATCATAGATTTTATGAAGAAGGTTCAAGTAATATCCTTAGACATAATAGAAATTCCCTAAATTAAGTAGTTAGGAAAGACTTACAGGTCCAGCAGATTTACGGTCGAGCGTTATTGCAAAGTACATCTCATTGACAAGGGACAGCTTCTCGCACAGATAAACCTGTCATCACAGTCATGCAATAATCATGGGAACTGAGAACAAAAGCTATAAATTGTTTCCGAGAATAGAGTAGCAAAAGGTTACTACAGTAGAAATCCATGTAATGATAGTAGTTCAGTATTTGAACGGCAAATACTATACTGATCTAATAATATATGGGAATTTCAGCTATTCAAGAGTGAACTTCTATGTAAACACAAGCATATAATCTTGATAAATGCACCATGAAACAGTTTGTTGGTTTGGCAGTTGGGTTATATTCTGGGGTAGTTATATAAACGTTAGTTTTTTGGCTGCGATTAATAGAGGTTTAAGACTGTTCCTCTTTTTTTTAAACCTTTACTCATTTTCACTTTCTACCGTATAAACCTATACTCTTTCTACCTTTCTTACTGTAATTCACACCTATCACTAGCTCCTTAGACCTTAACTCTAAGTCTCTAACGAATCCCACACACACACACACACACACACAGAAAAAAAAAAGTTATCTAACCAACTCAAAACAATAGTCCTTGTCGAGCAACTTTCTTAACCATAACACTTAACTATAACCATACGCCACTGTCAGACAGACGGTAACTCGTTGTTACGATATACTAGTATTAGTTAATGGTGAATGAAACTAAAAAGGCAAGAGAAGTAAAAAAAAGACTTCATGGAATTCACTTATCAATAAATGGTCGTACAGAAAAGTTGCCTAGAAACCAGAAGTGCGCAGAAAGAATCGCTCTTCATACACCACCATTGGCCAAAATGCGTGGACCCACAAACCAGCCTAAGACCATGGTTCCCTTAAAAACTCTTTGAAATTCTTTTCCGTGCTTACAACTAGTGTAGATTTATACCATGAACAAGTCTTCAGCGTCATGTGATTAATTGTTTAGAGGTTTACAGGAAGCATGTTGGAAACCAAGACCAGATAAGACAATCCAAATGTAATGCATACGAAAATGCACAAATGATAAATGTTGCATTCAACCTTCAGATTTACGAAGAATATCATTATATCAATCAAGACAGGAGCTGATCTTGGTCTAATCTAATTTAACTGTATGTTTCATATTGGCTTATATGCAACGGCAACGAGCACGTTCACAATGGTTAATGAGGTAGCCAAGGGCTTAAAGTTGACACAGACATTTACAGGATACACTGTCAAGAAATGGGAGACATGATAGTGATCAGTACTCAAGGCCGTGTACTGCTATAAAAATATAAGGAATCGTGAGTAAAGGATTGTTGGAGATTAATATCAAAAGAAACTACGATATCCATAGTTGACAAGTGCACATTACTCTAGTTTGTTATAAATATAAAGAAAGCATATTATAATTCCAACCTTGCTGACAACTTTCCCCTCAGCCCCAGTTTGCTTAGTGACAAGTATCTGTCCAAGCATTTTCCCTGAAATTGCATAAACATAACTTCAGTGTACTCATGGAAGCACTACTCAATAAGCTAACCAAAAGATTCTGAAGCATCAGTGCAATACAAGATGTAAATATTCGATATGACATTCCATACCAGCAATGTCCTCAACTTGCTCAGTCTTCACAATATGAACACCACCCTTGAGACCACTTTTAAACGTTCCCAACCCCCTGCCACCAGCAAGGATTTGTGACTTCACAACCACCTACATCACAAGACAAGGGTGCACACCTTCCTATAAGTCACTTTCAGAAACCACAAACACAAGGCTAAACACAAGACAATGGCAGAGTAATCTCCACAATTACCTCACTCTGGTTAGGGAACACATCGTGAATTGCCTTCTTCACTTCATCGAGAGAACCAACCGCGACACCTTTGGGAACATTAATCCCATGCTTGCCCATCAGTTCAGCTCCCTGTCATCAACCAATTCAAAATTTACAGCTGCCTGATCACTTTATCAACACACTGCTCAACAAAATTCCACATAAATCCTCATTTCCTCACTGTGCCATAAACAAACCACCGCAAAAACTAACAAAAACTTACATCTGCCTAACCACTCAATCAACACACTGCTCATCAAAATTCAACATAAATCCTCATTTCCTCACTATACCAGAAACAAATCACCACAAAAACCTAACATACGTCGCCGTGATATTAACCAAACAGGAAACCTCAACAAACATAACGAAAACAGATCACGCTTATGAGCTCGAACAAGTAAATCTACGAATAAACGAACACGAATCGCACGCAACACGGATCAGAAACAGAAATCAGTGGAGACGAGACAAAACCTGATACTCGTGGATATTGAGGCGGCGAATCTGTTGCTGCTGCCATTTACCAGCGACGGAGAGAGAGCGACTAGCGAGCTTTCCGAACAAATTTCTCACCATGTTTTCGAGTGTGTATTATATGAGAATCGAATCTAAACTGGAATCAGAGACGAAAGAGAAAATGAGTATAAATGTAAGTAGTGATAGAAACCCTAAAGCAAAGGAGAATATCACCGGAGGGAGGTGAAGAGACTTTACTGACCTCGCCGGAGTAAGGAGGCGTACTTGTTTTAGGCTGCTTTCGGTATAATGTTTCTCCGCTTTGACCCAAATTCTATTCGCCTTTTGTGCAAGTGAAATTATTCTACAATTTTTTATTTTATTTTTAAAGAAAGTGAAATAATTTACGATTCCATAACCATAATTTTTTTTTTTTCTCACTCGATAAATATAAAAAATTGGAAGAAAAAAAATCAGCAGTATCCTTTTCGTAAGAAATAAAACATTTCTATTAAACGATTTGTACCACGCAATCAAGTGTATATTTCGTGTGATTAGACTACTTGTATTCTATGTTTTCTCTCTTGCCACGATTCAAAATTCCATTTCGTTTACAATTGTTTGAAATTGACTTTTGGGCTTCCGAATGGTTATTTTTCATATACATCCTCCATCGAAAATTGACTCTGTCTCGACGGTATCTTTTTTCGAAACAAATTCAACATCCATGTAAATTGGTAAGCACAACATGGGACCATATTTTTGGACTTCCAATAGAAATTTTTACCCGATTTTTCACCTTTATAGCCTAGGTATTTAAAATTAATTTTTGAGCCTTGATATTTGTAGGACTTCGATCATCGGGTTCGTATCATCGTTTTTGTGTGGTAAGCCCATTAATATTAGACCCAAATTAATTGGTACCCCCATGCACTTTTTGACAATTTTAACCTCCATTATCTTTAAATAACTTAGCATTAAATGAAACAATAAATTAACTAATTCTGTAATTTTTGCATTATAGTTTTGAAAGAAAAAAATTCTCATCAACTTATACGTGAAATACTATGTCCATCGTAAACGTATCTACTGGTTCCAACAAATGAAGTTGATACAAGTAAAAACTCTCTAAAGCAATACTCTATAAAGGAATAAACTTCTTATAGTAATAAAAATCTTCGGTCCCAACTTGGGACCAATTATAAATAAGAATAAACTCCACATTGTGATATTTCATGATTTTTTCAAGTCTAGTCTTAAAGAATTATACCTCCATATAGTAATAAATTGCATATACATAAATAAATAAATATATGTATGTGTTACACATAACATAAAAATTGTTATCCAAAGTACTTGTGCAAAGTTGTATGTGAATTAACTTTTGAGTTGCAAACACATCTTTTAACTTGCATGTGCTTAGTAACTCATTCACATGCAGGTAGACCTTCTTGTTGAACTTAAAACAATATTAACTTGTCAAACGTGCTTAAAGTCTATTGGTATGGAACTTTTTGTACTTCTACACTATCATCATCTGGATTAGTAACTCATTCACATGCATGTATGCCTTATTGTTGAATCCAAAACAATATTAACTTGTCAAACGTGCTTAAAGTCTCTTGGTATGAAACTTTTTGTACTTCTACATTATCATCATTTGGATTATCCCTATCTGTATCTTGTGTAATTGATTCAACAATTTCATCATCAGTTAAGACATTCACAACTTGTTGTTCCTCTTGGTAATAAAGAAAGTCATCCATTTCCATCTGGTTCTTGTAATGCAATTATTTAACATGACAAAACAAGTTTAACATGTATTTTAACACTTACACATTATATAGTATGTTATTTTGTTAGAAAAAAATTAACATATATACAAAACTCTACTTAGAAATAAACTCTTTATAAGAATTTTTTTTATGGTCCCAACAATATTATTGTATAGAGTTTTTACAGTACCAACAGATGACACACTAATTTATTATGTACCAATTGAGTGATATTTTAATATTAATTTAAGTATGGTACCGACAGATAATACACTAATTTTATTTTGTTACCAATTATGGTACAACAATAGGGCGTGTAGAAAAGTGATGAATGTCTTGAGGTGGACAAGAGAGATTTTCTTTTCCTTTTTTTATTAATTACATTAACAAAGGTTAGTAGGTAAAATTAGTAGGATTCTAGGAAATGTTACAAAATTTTGAAAACCTTACTAATATAAATATAAATAAGAAGGACAGAAAAAAATAATATTAATAAATAAATTTAAGAAGGGTTTTATAGTTATTTATACTAATATTATGGACTTTAGAAAAATTTAGAAAGTGATGAATTATTTTAGGGAGTCTTACGTTTAATATACCATATTTGTGAGTCTCAATGAATTTAAAATTTATGAGTAACTAATACACTAATTGGTGATAAATAAAGACACATTTCCATTTGGTTCTTGTAATGCAATTATTTAACATGACAAAACAAGTTTAACATGTATTTTAACACTTACACATTATATAGTATGTTATTTTGTTAGAAAAAAATTAACATATATACAAAACTCTACTTAGAAATAAACTCTTTATAAGAAATTTTTTTATGGTCCCAACAATATTACTGTATAGAGTTTTTACAGTACCAACAGCTGACACACTAATTTATTATGTACCAATTGAGTGATATTCTAATATTAATTTAAGTATGGTACCGACAGATAGTACACTAATTTTATTTTGTTACCAATTATGGTACAACAATGGGGCGTGTAGAAAAGTGATGAATGTCTTGGGGTGGACAAGAGAGATTTTTTTTTTTATTAATTACATTAACAAAGGTTAGTAGGTAAAATTAGTAGGATTCTAGGAAATGTTACAAATTTTTGAAAACTTTACTAATATAAATAAAAATAAGAAGGAAAGAAAACAGATAATATTAATAAATAAATTTAAGAAGGGTTTTATAGTTATTTATACTAATATTTTATGGACTTTAGAAAAATTTAGAAAGTGATGAATTCTTTTAGGGAGTCTTACGTTTAATATACCATATTTGTGAGTCTCAATGAATTTAAAATTTATGAGTAACTAATACACTAATTGGTGATAAAGAAAGGCATTCATTTCCATCTGGTTCTTGTAATGCAATTATTTAACATGAGAAAACAAGTTTAACATGTATTTTAACACTTACACATTATATAGTATGTTATTTTTTTAGAAAAAAATTAACATATATACAAAATTCTACTTAGGAATAAACTCTTTATAATAATATTTTTTTATGGTCCCAACAATATTACTGCATAGAGTTTTTACAGTACCAACATATGACACAGTAATTGTTTATGTACCAACTAATGGTGCACCAATTGAGTGATATTCTAATATTAAGTTAAGTATGGTACCGACAGATAGTACACTAATTTTATTTTGTTACCAATTATGGTACAACAATGGGGCGCGTGTAGAAAAGTGATGAATGTCTTGGGGTGGAGAAGAGAGTTTTTTTTTTTATTAATTACATTAACAAAGGTTAGTAGGTAAAATTAGTAGGATTCTAGGAAATGTTACAAATTTTTGAAAACTTCACTAATATAAATAAAAATAAGAAGGACATGAAAAGATAATATTAATAAATAAATTTAAGAAGGGTTTTATAGTTATTTATACTATTATTATGGAGTTTAGAAAAATTTAGAAATTGATGAATTCTTTTAGGGAGTCTTACGTTTAATATACCATCTTTGTGAGTCTCAATGAATTTAAAATATATGAGATTGTTGAAAAACATTATAGGACTAGGGAAAATTTTAACTAGTGCTTTAAAATACAAGTGTGAAATTATGTATGAAAGTTAGATTTTCAAAATTTAAATAGTATTAAATTTTAAATTTTCAGATAAAATCAGAGTGCCAAAGCTGACACATGATTTTAAGAGTGCAAAATTGAAAATCATGTCTAATAATCCTGTCCCAAACAAACCAATGAGGTCTAGCTCAATTGGTTAGACTGAGGTGTCATGACACTAGAGGTCATAGGTTCAATTCTCGCCAAGTGCGGGATTATTTATACTTTATTACTAGCATTGTAATGTTACTTATTAAAAAAATTATTAAAAAAATCCTGTCCCAAACAACCGGTTTATTTTCATGGACAAAAAAATGTCAAAAGGTGACACTTTGCTTACTGTGTCCCATTTTTATTTTTAAGAAATTAGAAGCCCCTGTTAAAGGTTAGCCATTATGAAGTCTTACAAAATTTTTGACTGGTGTTCATGAGCCATATGCATAACAAAATAAATTGCAAAGAAATTCACAAAATCCTATAAGAAGCTTCATATGGTTGATCAAAGTATTAAACAAACTAATAAGCGTGGAAGTCTTAGGAACAGTAAGTTAGTTGTGCGTGTGCGTTTTACTGTGTTGTCGTTTGACATATACGCCGTCGTATCCATCTTCTTTGGGCTGCTCATCGGCCGCATTTCCCCGCAAATTGTCGGCTTCCATATGACGGCCGCCGCAACCCCTACTCCAGTCCCGCCGCCTCGAATTGATATGGACGGCTCTCGTTCATCTTCATCTTCATCTTCTTCTTGGGAGATCCCACCGCCTGGGATTCTACCGCCTCGACACGCCTACCCCTTTGTATAATTTCTTTTCTCTCCTCTCTCTCTGTATATACATTAGGGTTTTCAATTTCAATTTCAAGTTCCTTCCCCGATCAAATTCCAGGTGAACTTATTGTCTTACATTCTCTTTCTTTATTTTTTTATGTCGATTTTGCTTATGCTCCTGGTCTTTTGCTATCTTTAAAAAGTTACAAGATTGTTTCTTTCTTCGTCTTTTTTTTTTTTTTAATGATACACTCACGAGTTGTGATTGTGATTTGTGTTTTTTTTTTTTTTAGGTTTTCTCATTTAACGGCCAGCTCCTTCGTGTCACCCGTGGTTGGTGCCCAATTTTTTCATGTAAAGTTAAACATGTTTTTGTTAGTCTTTGAGTATTTGTGCTTGAACAGCTGGGTACCTTAGGAGTTCAAAATATTTCTTCCATTGTACAGGGCCTCACAATTCTGCTCCTGTTGACTTGTGCCTTTGTGATTTGCTAACTCCTGCTCGGGAATGGGATATACTGGATAGTACTTTTAGTTGCAGTGAAGAAGATGCTAAGGTGACTTTCTGTATTCCATTGTTTAATAATGATGCATTGGGCTGCATGATATGTCATTGTACAAAGAACAGGCATTATGCCTTGAAATTGGACTATTAGGTGCTCGAATGTGGGTTAAGCGACAAGCAGAGTTGCGGTTTCGACATGTACACCGATTTTGTTTCACTAACAATTCCCCCTGTCAAGGAGGAGAAGATAGTGGCATAGAAACCTTTTGTTGATCGATTTGGGCGATCTTCAAGTTTTAGTCAAGGTGATAACTCATGCTTCCAGATTTTAAAAATGTCTGGTATAGCAACTCATTTTTTAGTTCCTTAATTGTTAGGTACGATAATGTTGTAAAATAAATCAACTGGCTAAGATGTATGGTAAATTATTATGCCTGAAGTTTTTTCCGGAGATTGAGCAGATCTAGGATGAGAATGTGAATAATTCATTTTCTCTTTTATTCATACTTATCTGCCTGAAAGAAGTATCCTTTTACACAGAAGAATTTAACGGTAGATATTCTTTATCTCAGGTATCTTCATCAAAGATTTGAAGAAAGGTACAATCGGCCTTTCAGTCTGTGATTTTCTTCCATGACTTGTGGCCGCCTCAGCTACACTTGCAGCCCATATCTCTCTTCTTACCCACCACCATAGGATATGGATGGCTCTCATTCATCTTCATCTTTATCTTCTTGGTAATTGCAGCATATCCTGAGATTTTGACACTGTCCGCTGCCTCTCCTACAATTGATGAACCTCCTCTCTATTATACATATATGCGATTGGGAATTCAGAGTTTTCGATTTCACAGTTTTTTGCTCTCCAGTCAATGTAAGTTTATATTCTTAATCTGAGTTTCTTTTTATTCATTTTTATTCTTATCAATTCATATTCGGGTATTCTACTTCTGCGTTTGGAGCGATGTTATTTTGATCATTCTGCTTGCACGGGTCTCAATTTAGTTGCTTTTGTTACTTGGTCAACATTGTAGCTTTTTTCAGTTGTTTTTAAGATCTGGCTATCTTTGTAGCTTTTGTACCGTTTATGGGTTATGGCTTTGATCAGTTTATCGGTTATGGCATTTTGTCATACTTGACTGGATTTTCCTTGGAACCCTTAAATGATTTGTGTGATATAGATGAAGATTAGTTAAATGATGGTGATTTAGACATTTGAGAACAAGTTACAAGATTCTTTCTTTTTTCTGGATACACTCACGATTTACTAATTACTTATGGTGCTGAGTTCTTGAATAAGGTACTTAATAATATGTGTTTTATGCCTAGATGAGCTATTTCGTTTTGCTACATCAATGAGCTCCCCATTTAACTTTTCCCATTAGTTGTACTGGATTATGGAATATGAGTTTTAATAGCATCTGTTTTTTTAGTAAAATATACATTCTTTGCAACCTTGTAGTCTCACTACCCTTTTAAGTTGATATCAGTACTATCTTATTTACAGGTCCGGATCAATATTTCAAAAAGACTGTCAAGTTTGTTGTTGCCGAACCAATGCCATATCTGGAACATGTAGTCTTTTAACTTCGTCACACCTACATTAGGCATCAACGACAATTTACAGATCTGAGTCTTCGAAATAGGGTTGGACAAAAACTTTTTTGTGGTGATTTCTTTCTCTCTCCTTACCAGTTATGGACGCTTTGGGTTGCAAGGGAATAATGGCGCTCAGTGCCCAGTTTGTCACTGTGATCCTGCAAGTTTGTCTAGCAGGCAGCAGCCAGCAACTGATACAGAGTGTATGTGATTGGATATTGAAGGTTGAAACTTAAACATGTAGCCAGCTCTGGAATGTTTGAAGTTTTATTACATCTTGCGGTTGCATATGGAATAACAAAAACAAGCTTGTACATAATAATAAATTTTATGATGCCATTGAAGGCCTTGTTGTCTCCAACTCCAAGTCTTTAAACAAATGCTGCAGCTGGCATGCAGAGGAAATTATTGAAGATACTAAATCTCTAGCCTGATATTTAAATTCTTATTCATTTTTAATAGAGTTCCTAGAGTAACCAATAAGTTGGCACATCTTTTGGCCAAAGACATTGAGGCTGGGTGATGGTGTAGCTTACTCGGTTCATTCGGTAGCAACTTTTCCTAATTTATCTTTCTTGAATTTGTGCCAGCAATTCTCAAACTTGGATTTGTTTGAGTGAAGTAGTAATTACTTTATTATGTGCAACACACAGGTCTACAATTATTCCATGGTGTGTGTGCCTGAAATTGATTTTATTTTGTTACTTGTGTTTGAAGCACAGCATTTCAATTTAGTTATGTAATATCTTTTATTATTTGAGTAAGGTTGTGGGTGCTGCTCTTGATGGGGGTTTTCTTTGTTTGCCGCGGCATGCTACTGCATCTTTGCGGTGTCTGTTGCTTATTTGGTTTATCGTACCCTACTGAACATGGCTTGTTTTATCTTCTGGTGGAGTTTGTATTATGGTGGAAATGCAGCCGGATAGAATCGAAGGGATCCACCAGCTATTGCAACGGTCATGACCCGATGAAAAACTTGATGAGAACAGGAAGGTGAAGACTAGGACATGGAAAAGGAAGAAGAAGCAGAGGAGCTGGAAGATCTCGCGTCGGATCAACTAGAATTTTGTCCGAACAGTTATTTTAGTACTTCTTCCGTTTCATTAATAACTTCCTAAGGGAACTATTCATCGCGACCTTTGACCACGTATAACTTTTAAATTAAACTGTATCATATAAATTAAAAGTTGATTATGAAAATATACTTCATTTAATTTCATAATATAATTTTACTATATTTTTCTCTAATTTTCTCTAATGTAATTTAGGAGTTATACGTGGTCAAAGATGGCGATGAATAGTACTCTTAGGAAATTATTAATGAAATGGAGGTAGTAGTTTTTTGCACAATTGTTTTGGAAAACTAGAATTTTGTCCGAACAGTTCTTTTAGTAGTTTTTTGCACAATTGTTTTGGAAAATCTTGATTCGTCATCGACAGTTGTTTAAAATCTTCATGGTGTTGGAAGGTACGGGATGGCAGGAATATTAATTTTTTTATGACCATTTTTGCTAAAGTTTACATGCAGTTGACTGGTACATAGTCCCAAAAATTATATCATTTTCAAAATATATAATTCTTTGATTTGTGTTTTGTGCATTAGCTTCATTCCATGAGCTTCATTTTATTACAAGATGCGCTAGATATGGGCAACACGCTTTAAGCACGCTGCTCCCTCACTAGTACACATATAAACACCTATACACAGTCGTCGTCATATTTACAAGCTCATTATGACGCAAAACAGGTTTCTTTCTCTGCGATCATTTTCAGTACTGACTGGGTATGTGGTAGTAAATGGTAGTAATAAACTTGCACTAAGATATATATCTTTAAAACCATCATTTTCAGACATGCTCATGAATAGAAACCAGATTTCTGGGAGGCAATCTTTGTGCAGTACAGACATTGGACCTCCAGACTAACAAAGGGTAGCTCTTAGACGAGATGTGCTTCGTTCTAATGTAAGCTTGTGCTGGCGTAATCCATGCCACGAATTATTTGGAGCCAGCTTGGCAATCTTGTCCTGCAAGACATCTAAGTTGACAAGAGGTACCATTGTTGGACGTCCATGAGCACACTGTGAGGCAAAGGAAAAAGAACCATGAAATTCTTGCATTAAAGAAAACTCAAACATGCATGATTTTGACAACCCAATTATCAAGTAAATCATGTACTCCACATAAATGAACCTATCTTGCTTTCTTTCCATAAACTACATTTTTCAACTGTCATTATAACCCTTCGCAATAAAAAGAATATATGTCATCCAAAAACAAACATAGTCCGGATGGCCTAAATTCTTTGTTACCATTTACGCACCTGGAAACATAATGACGTCCGTTTCAGCTCGTCGACAATGAGGGAACATTCTGAAGGTAGTAATGTGTCTCCAAACATAATTGCACCTATATTATGAATATTAATCAATCAGAAACAAGGATTTGATAACTCATGAATTGTTGCCAACAACTTAAAAGGCAAACAGAAAACGCATGTATCAAGAACTGCCCTGCTTTGCATGTTTTTGGGGTGGGGTAAATGTGTACCCAGCCGCACCCTTTTATTCCCTTTCATTTTGAAAGAGATTGGTTCCAGGCCAAAAATCCATGTCCTACAGGCCTTTTAGAGCAACCCACCTCTTCACCAAGGCCCACCCTAAATTTTTCACTAGCATATCTTTTTTTTAAAATTTATTTACTTGTTCACATTTCACTTGCGTAAATTAGTTAGGAAGAAGGGATGGGTGCTTGAATTGAAACTAGATTTGAGTGAAATTGGTGCTAGCAATATGGAAGCATACCCCTGCATGCTTTGCTGTTGAGGATGTAATAAACTGATGGAGGTACAGTTGACGATCCATCTGTATCAGCAAGCTGCAGGATATTGAATATGGATCAATGAAGCGAAAGAGACATGCATTGCCTGTAGTGCTAATCAAGGAATAATATTCAACAAATGATGTTTATGCAAGAAACATTAAGGGCAGAGTTTACCTGTTGAAGAAATTCTAAGAGGTCGTTATCAGTCAAACTAACACCCAAAATGCAAGGCACCTGAAATATTAACAAGCTTCAGTAGGACTTTCCTCCTCTTAAAAGTAAAAATAGAAATGATAATGGTGAAAAAGTTTCAGTTGGAACTGAAGACCTCCAAGAACATCTAATCGCCTTGATAGTTGTAAGTAGACATATTTGCTTACACCAAAATGGAGAGAAACGAATCGGAACAAATAGAAGAACAAATTTGAATTTTGGAATGTGATATCATATCAATGGCATTGCATCTACATCGAAGAACTGATAGAAAGTAGAGCTTTACCGCGACGAGTTTAACAACAGAAGGATGCTTGTGTAAAAAATCCAGATTTCTGCATAACAGAAAGCAAAAACAAGGTCAGATTAATCCGCTCCTAGAGAACTCAGAAACATAAGATGCACAGTGGAGCTCCTTTATTTTAAGTTCTTGTGTACTAAATGGGAATATATCCCTGAGCTCAACAAAATGTTACCAGTAGAATACACGAGTTATAAACAGGAAGCTGCGAACAAGAATAAAGAGTTACTTTGCGAAGGAAGTTGTGTCATCGGAATGAATATTGCAGATCCAACCCCAAGCACGAATTTGATCAGCATAATTATGCAGTAACTGGTAACCAACTTCTGGTAGAACCTGTGTACAATGTTCAAAAGAATCAAAACATTCATATCTGTTCATCAATATAGAAAACAACATTCCAATTCCCATGGTTCCAAAAAAACTTGACATACCAATTCTCTCTCGTCATCCAGATAGGTGATCGTCTTCATTTCTCCAGATAACACCTAATGATATTTTTGTAAGTAAGAGAACTGAAATGCAGAAAAGCACGTTTAACACCTCAAATAAGGTGAAGAGTATACCTTGTGACGCAACTCCTCCAACCTAATCCTTTCATCAGCAGCATGCTGTAAACAACCATCAAAATAATGAATAATTCAGCTATATTTTTTGAAGCAATTTAGTTTCGTAGTTAAGGATGTGATGCAGTGTAACACTAACATCAGTGTTTATAAGGATACTGTAGCAAGAACATGCTAATTAGGAGAGAAAATACAGTTCAAGCATTGCTGGAATAAATAGGAGAAATTCATGGGGAGTATTTCTCAAGAGAAGATTATCTCATAATCAAAAGGAGGTGATACTAAATTTTAGTCCATAACCTGATCAATTACAGCAAGTGTTCTCCCAGCCATAACTGCAATGAACTTCTTATCGACCTGACTGAGAACTTTAGCATGGTCAAGAGAGGTCTTCTCAATGGATTTAGGAACTAAGGCATCACCGGAAAGGGATAGGAGATTAGATGAGATGTCAAGGATGCTATCCTGAACTTCGTGATTGAATGACATGTCTCTGATTGGGCCCTGCAGCAATATAAAGTTAACCTCAGTAAAAAACTATAGAAACTATACATCACAAGCACTGTCAATAATTCACATTCGGTTGTCAAAAATGACACTTAACTGCAGTTGGTGAACAATTATTCCGCCATTTCACACCAGGGTTAAAGGGATCCTGGATTTCCTTTAAACCCAGACCTGGAAGAGCATAGCAGGGTTATGGTTACAGTTTACATACTCAAAATGTTATGATGTTACAGCTAATTTTTAATCAAAAGCACAAGTGATCTTACAAGGACAATATCATGTAAACCAGACCAAGAGAACACACAAACCGCCTCAAGTGTAATGAGAAAGGTTATAATATGCATGTCGACAAATAATAACTTACATTCTACAGGCTCGTCGTTTAATTGATTCTTTTGTGATGCGCTATTCTGGATCTTGATAACCTCAGGTGTCCATCCTAAACTCAGCCTGGCAGCAAAATAACAACCAGTTATAGGCTTATAGCCACATATTAAGGAAATGTAATATGTAGTATATATCTGGAATAATAATAATAATAATAATAATAATAATAATAATAATGATAATAATAATAATGATAATATATTATTATTATTATTATTTTATTTTTTTTATTTTTTTCTAGAGTTAGTTTTGCTATTGCTAAGGGAGTGGGAGCACAGCTTGTTTCTCGGCTGCCCACTAATTTTGTGTAAAAATTTCGTTCTTTTGATTTATTGAATTCCACTTTATAATGAAAAAAAATAAAAATAAAAATAAAATAATAATAATAATAATAATAATAATAATAATAATAATAATAATAATAATAATAATAATAATAATAAAAATAAAAATGAAGTAACATAAAAAGATATAATACCTCTCAGCAGATGAGGAATCTGTGACTAACCCTTCCACTGGAAACTGATCAGTTGATTTCTGTGAATTCAAGCTCCTAGTTTCTGAGAAAAGTTGTGTATGGTTTATGCTATCAGTTTCTGAAAAAAGTGGTTAGTTTTAATAATTTCATCGTTGTATTTTCCAGAGCCACTTTAAAGAATAAGGTATACCTCTGCAAGGGTGCGTCTCACTAATACTTTCTGTGTCGGCTTTTGCAGAAAAAAAGGAGGAAGGATCACTCGAGCACGAAAATTTCTTTTTGCCTCTGTAAAGTGGTGGAGCTGAATGGCTTCTTACAGAGCATCTCTTTTTATTGGGCACTATATCCCTACCACTGCGATTACCACATCTGTATTCCATTGAAGTTGACTTGTAGAATGTTGGAATCGTGTGATCTTTTGAACGCTTTTCACAATAGGGGTGTAAAGGTGACCAATCTATTTCCCTTGGTCTTTTGGAAGGATACGGAGAGAGTGAATCCCCAAAATCACTGCACTGAAATACATCGGTTTTTCTCTTATGGTCACTGCACCCCCTCGGATAATCAAAAAGATCGAGAGAGGAGCTATCTTGCTGCCGCCAACTCTCTGTTGTGTCTAGATTGTTGTTCATGATACCATCATCTCTCCAATTAGAATAGACATCTGAAGTATCTTCACCATATACAGAGTAATTCTCAAACAAGTTCTTACCATCGACCTTGTCTTCCTCGAACCTAATCGTAGTGTTTTGCTTTTCAGTGATAGGAGACCATCGAGGACTGAGATATTGCTGACTCGAACGGCATTTCTGAACCCGCACAGGGGAATCAAATAACATATTTTTATATATTATGGATGGTTTTATCATGCCTTCCATCAAAACTTTTGATCTTTCATGCACATCGAATTGATTTCTTCGAGAGAGCTGCAATGGTGGTGAACGCTCAATTTGCAGTTCTCTTTGACCATAAAAATCTTCAACATCATCTACACTCATGTCGAAGCTAACAGACTTTTTTGAAACAGACTTTTTTGCTACTCCGAAACCACCGCCTTTGAATTCAAAGCTTTCATCACCTGAATCTGGTGTCTTGTCATGTAGGCTCTTTAAAACAGAACAACTCCTTAAAATTGATTTCTGTGGACAGCGTTTAATACTTATATCATTGTTCTCGAATTCAAATGTTTCATCACATGAAGCATTCCTGTCATGCAGACTCCTCCGAACGGAGCAACTCCTTAAAATTGATTCCTTCGGAGCATGCCGCATATCTATATCATTACCAAAATCACGACCAGGGTCAGAGATCCCCCCCAGCATGGATATGCTATCCTCAAATTTTGGTAATATATCCGGAGGAGATGTATCTGGTCTGCTACTCTGTTGCTTCCCAGATGTATACGCCACAAATTGATGATCACTGGGAGAGAAGGCACTGGAAGGAGATAAATGCAGGCTTGTTACAACAGAACTCCTTGAAAATGATTTCGTTGGACATTGTCTAACATCAAGACCATCAGCAGAGGTCCCGTTCCGCATTGATGCATTATCCTCAAATTTTGGAAAGATACCTGGCAGTGCTGCATATGATTTGCTACTCTGTTGCCTCTCAGATGTGTATGCCACAACTTGATGATCACCGGGAGAGAAGATACTGGAAGGAGACCAATTTGTGCTAGTTTGTGCATCAACCGATACTCTGTTATTAGAAAACGACCCATTACATGTAGTGTAGTAAGTATCGAATGGAAAGCTGATAGCACCCTGATGCTTCTTAAGCTCAGAAAATGAAGGCAATCCTGATGGAGAGATCCATTCTTCCCATCCGGGAATGTGTTCATAACTATTAGATGTCTTATTCAGTTGGGCCTGGCAGTTCTGTTTCCTGGACCGATTTATCCCAGTTTCACATGTGATTGGCGAATCTTGATATCAAACAAAAGAAGCAAAACATGAGCCTTCAAGCTTTATTGTTCATATTCATAGGCCACAGTTCATACTTCATAATAGCAAAGAAGGACGGAAATTACTGGATGTCGGACTTCACATTTGCCATTCTATTGACAATCAACTCTCTCTCTCTCTCTCTCTCCCTCTCTCTCAAAGCTACACAACACAAACTCAATGCCAAGACTCGTAAAGGATACTAGTTTAAAATTACTACCTCGCTATACAAGTGCCTTTTCCTGAAAATATATAGTCTTGATATATGTTCATGGGCGACATTAAATGCATATTGGTAAACATCATTGGATAAGATCAGTAAAATCAGGACCAAGTACAACAAGAATAAATTATCGTAAGTTTGTGGTCAAGGTGCAAAATGTCCAAAATATAAGCTTGAAGACCAGCATGATGATTAAGATGGGAGATGCATATTTATTTAAGATTTAGATGATCAAGTAAAATAGTTTCTGAAAAGTTGAGAAACTCGTCGTATTCAAACACACTATTCAATACCGAAAAAACAACCTGATGGAACAGATCTAGATGGGTATTCAATCATAAAAGAGGAGTCCAGATGAAATTTCAGAAAAAGACAGCTATAAGCAAATAGATATTTAAAAATCAACAAACGAGAGATGCATACTTCTTGAACAACAACTTAACTTATAGAAAGTAAAACGATGAGAACATCAGAATAGAAAATCAAGTTCATCCATTACCATGAGGGACATTTTTCATCCAAAGACTTTTTACACCAGTCTCGACAAATTTAAGAACAGCAATCCAATCCTGAAGCAGGCAGCAAAATTAATCACAGTTCATACACTGGTGATTAGCATATTACGTGAACTAACTTTACCACAAAAAAACAGAGACATCAAAGATGAGCTGTTGTATACTGATGAGAACAGGAAACAATAAAAAGAGACCCAGTTACAATACAGGCCTGAATCTATAAGAGGAAAATGACCATTCAAGCAATACCAACCTTAAATTCCACTGACGTCCTCGAGCGCTCAGAAGAAACTATATCATAGTAGGATCTTGGGCATTTAAGATTGAGAATAAAGGTCGGAATCAAATGACACCTATTCTGCTTCTCAAAGAGAGAATTGGTGGTAGGTTTCCATGAATTTGATAAATCAAACTGGGCAGACAGCTGATTCAGTAGTTTATGTATAGGTCCCTTGCAGATAAATCTCGAGTTAACATCTGATGTTTGGTTAAGAAAAACATACAAACATAACCCATTTCCCAAAATCACCTCAACCACCAAATAACAGCACTAAATGATCACCACAAACATGGATACAGAAATACTGGATTGCCTGCACATAAGCAATCATTTATCAGAATATATCTTACAATTTTTTCTTATCCATTACACTCCAATGAAAGACTGAGAACCAACACACCTTCGGGGTGACAGTCTCACGGGGACCAGAAATATATCCAGAGAGTTTCAAGGAACCATCAGACATATTTAAAGGATAAAAATTGGATGAATTCTCAATCCCAAAGTTACTGAAAAGTATTGGTAGTGGAGAAGATGAAGGTCCAGTTCGAAGCACTTCATGGTTGCTGCATTTCAAAAAAATACATCAACAGTGATCTTAAAGCAGTCAAAAATAGGAGACTAAGATGAATATTACCGCTCCATATCCACAACTTTGAAGCAAACATTCGCATGAACAAGGGCGATTCTCAGCACACTCATCTTGATCAAGTCTAACACCTTCTGAGGGCTATTATTTCATACGCATGCACCACAAACAAAAACCATTTAGCCAAATTAGCTTGTAGAAATAATTTTAGGCTCGGCTAAAGAAAGAAGAACCTTTGAACGGACCTGGACTTCATGTGCTTCCTTCGAACTGGTTGATTATAGAATATATCACGAGCTGTCACTGTAAATGAAATTATGTAAGGAGACACGATAAGGTATTCAGGAAGAACTATACCGTGGTTACATTATAACAAATTATTAAGATAAGGACCTTCAAAAAGAGAACAAAAAGTTGATCAAAGCAATCTGGAGAAAGAAAAAAAATGGCGTTGCTGGTGTAGGCAAAAAGCTAAAAGATACAAACAGATGAAAGAAAAGGTGATTGGAGGAGCAATCCTTATTCTTCTGACTTGCAGATGAAAAACTAACATAACACTCATGTAACCAAAACCAGTGTTATCTTAAAACTAATATTCCAATCGAATTGCCTTAGCATATGCTAAACATTATAAAGTCCTTTACTTAACTAGAACATTAAGAACAACTGTTCACGAATAGAATGACTTGCAACAATTTTGCTACTCATTCAGAGGCATTCTCGATATAAGATGTGTTACAATTTTTCTCCCCTCAAACTAGCAAATGTAAGGATTGGTTTACACTGTTATTAGAAAACGGATGTTAAAAAGAGGACAAAAAAAAAAATCATGGAAGAGTTTGGGCTATCACTGTATGTTCCGAATTTAGTTACATTTCTTTCCGCTTTCAAGAGAGAATATGGACAATCAGTTTCTACAGCACCAAATCTTTGATCATGAATTTGAGGGGAGAAAACGTCTGTAGGCATCTTCATAAACTTAAGATTCATCAGTTCTATCAAATAGATAATAATGGTCATTAGTTGTACAAATATTACCTGTAGTGCCCATATCTTCTATATCATCATTTATTCCAAGAAACAGACACTTGCAGTTCTGCAAGATAATAATAGATCCATGAACCCACTGTCTAAATTCAGCCCAGATAAGAATCATTGTTTTGGGCAAGTAATTCAGCACATATAAGAACCAAATAATTGACATTTGATACAAAAGCATGATCCTACTACCTTAATTATCTTCTTATATCCATAAGGCTTGCCACGTGCTTTGGTCACAACCTCTAATAAAGAGATGTGAGAAATGGAGCATAGAGCTTCTCCACGTGAATGGAAGGACTCAGTACCCACATCTGCCTCAGACATGTAGTCAACCTTTGATGTTGCTACTCCGCAGACAAAAGTAATATAGACAGTAAAAAGGTCAAGGGACAGTATAAAGTTAATCTTCAAACTGCAACTGGATCACAACTTATTTTGTCATATATATTCGATGTTCCTATATCACCTTTTTATCAGTGGGCCAAGTGTCAACTAAACAACCAAACATGATTTATATCAGCAATACCGCTGTAACAGAGAATATTATCCACTATAATGAAATCCAATAAACCTGTAAAGTTCTAATAATGACTATTGAAAAAGAAATTCAGTAGAGTAAGACATTAGGCTGAATAAAATCACAAATGTCCCGGTGGATTTTTACATTTGCTTTTTGCACGGTTTTTTGGGAGTGTGTACTCTTGCGCTATGATTGGTGCCGGACAGAGTAAGAGAAAGTAGCCAAAAAAGAAAACGTAAAGAAATGAATGGGACGGATGAAAAAGAAAAACGTGAATAAATGAGTGGGGTGGTGGGAATAGCATGTTAGCAAAATGTTTCTCAACATCTAGGGTTACTAGATAAACTTGAGGAATGATGATAATAAGGAGAAAACTTTTGCTTGAAGTGCATTCAAGACCCTCAGGGGATGTGTTTGGTGAATTCATTAATTGCACATAGAATTCATCAGTTTAGTTTTTGCACTTTCATTTGTCAACATACTTGCATTAAAAAGCATCAAAAAAACCAAGAGTCACTAAATTCATTTTGTTTGAATGTAAGCTTTGACAGCATTTGAGAAGCATAAGTTACTGATGTAGGCATTGACCAAAAAGAGAAAATTCAACTATAACAAGATATTACCATATCGTTCTCCAAGCAGCACCAGATCATCCCTTATAATGCCAGATCCTGCAACATGCAACAAGTGGCAACTCACACTCTCCATTCAGAAAGTAGACATAAGGTGGTGAGGGAAATTTGCTTGGATTGTGTCAATGCACGTAGATACATTAAATTCAAGAAAATGACAGGAGTGGGAGAATGAAAAGTAAAACCATGATTACATATAAGAGCAATGAAACACCAGCAATTACATGCACTTAACACATAACATTATAACGTAGTACAAGACTCTTCTATTTTGATCCACATGCAGAAGTGAACTACAAAAGTTATAAGACTCCCAATTGCATTACTTCTTCTATAAAGCCCTTAAGTGAAATGAAACCAAAACCAGAAACAGAACTCACCATCATCCACCACTTTAATACAGCAGCTACCAACACCAACAGCCACAGACACCTGACAGAGCAATTGGAATAGAAAAAGATAGTAGCGTAAGGACATTGTAATAATCAGAAAGAGAGTCAATCAAGAACATAAATATATGACTCTGACATAGAAAAGCTCCAGAGACCCCATATCTAAAGAATTTCCCCCGTTAAGTAGCTATCCACAGACCTAACAGTCACATTCACATGACAAGCACAAAGCAGCACAATGTTTGATGCAGACAGTCAATACAATAGAACAGACCGAAAACTACCCTCCAACAACTACAACATGCCGATTAGTTACCAACCAACACTGACCAAGTCCAGCAACACTATCTAATCGTAAAAACGCAGAGAACTACAACTTCGGGTTACAACAAGATACAGAGTAGATAAACTGTGAAGCATTAATATAAATGTAACAAGAAACAATTTCCCAATTGATTATCAAATATCAGTACAACACTTTTTTCCCTATTCATTCATTTCAAAATCAGACAAGAAAATCATGTTCGTAAAGAAGAATCAAACACCTTGGTAGCAGCAGCATCGAGACTGTTGAAGACCAGCTCCTCAACAACCCTGGAGAAATCACAGATAACTACGCCTGACCGAACAGAGCTGTAAATATCCTCAGGCAAACGCTCAATGGGCCTCATCTTACAAAACCCCCAAAATCAACTACTGACAACACAATTGGACTAGAATTAGGGTTTTGTCGTTTGATTAGGAATTTTTTGAAGTAAATGATGGAACGGTAGCGAAATTAACACTGTCCAAGTGCGGTATATGCATAGTACATATATCTAATTGCACCGGTGAGATTTACGTAATTTCTCAATCACCGACTGAAGTTGCAGAGAGAGAGAGAGAGAGTGATTTGATAGAAACTAAAAATGTAATTGATGATGAAGAAGGGGAAATTGTTTTCGGCGGTTTATATATGGTCCGATACCGCCTATTTTCTTCTACCCAGTAAAGTCAAATAAAGAGGTAAATAAATGTAAATCCTTCCTCTATTTCCATTTTTATTAGGGTAACCGAGGTAAAGTGAACTAAATTGAAGTAAACTGAACTTACTAATGAACATGAATAAAATGGTTCTTCACACAAAGATAACATAGCTTCATTCCTAAGATTCCGACCAGTGAAAATGGAGTTGAAAGTGAGCAACACGGTTTTAGCCATTTCTAAAAAGTGACGGGTTCCATGCTCATCATTTAAATGAGTCATGTATGGAAAACTATAAAACGAACATGATGGAATCATGTACTATGACAATATGTAAAAAAGCTCCATGTATCCTGCACTCTGTGTCAGGGATAAGAAATTGAAAAAAAATCAAGCAAAAGTATAATAACATTGAGAAACATCGATGCGACAATGATTTACTGTATGTTACGAAACAAATTATAACAACATATTATAAATAAATAAACTAACTATCTTTGGATTTAACATAACTAGTGATGGTTTTGTATAAAGATGGTAGATGTTTGTTTATGTTTATGCTGCAATAGAGTAAGAATTACCACAATAAATCATAACTTTGCAAGAGTGATTCATGCATTGCGACAAAGCAACCACATACTCACTCAGTGAAGTAAGAAATAAAACATGGAGAACAGGGGCAAAGTCAAAATAAAATTTTAGAGAGGTTCTATGTTTTTGAAATACATAAAGAGTAAAATGTATGAGTTTTCAAAATTCTCCCGTTCTCGTAATGGCGTGATGTTGCCTTCACTTCAGTATCTCACCTTCACTCGCCCTGATTTATCCTATGCGGTTCAACAGGTATGTCTTCACATGCATGATCCCCGCACTGAACATATGGAGGCTCTCAAGCGTATCTTACGCTATGTCCAAGGCACTCTGTCTCTTGGACTCCATCTCACTCCTTCCTCTCTTCACGATCTTGTGGCATATACTGATGCCGACTAGGCCGGCTGCCCCGACACTCGCCGTTCTACCTCCGGTTATTGTGTTTTCTTGGGTGACAACCTGATCTCCTGGTCCGCCAAGCGTCAAGCAACATTGTCCCGCTCGAGTGCTGAGGCCGAGTATCGTGGCGTCGCTAATGTTGTGGCCGAGTCATGCTGGCTCCGGAATCTTCTCCTTGAGCTTCTGTGTCCGGTGCGCAAGGCTACATTTGTCTAATGTGACAATGTCTCTGCAATTTATCTCACCGGCAATCCCGTCCAGCATCAGCGTACAAAGCACATCGAGTTAGATATACATTTTGTTCGCGAAAAGGTTGCCCGTGGTGAGGTTCGTGTTCATCATGTTCCCTCTCGTTATCAGATTGCAGATATTTTTACGAAGGGGTTGCCTTTGGTCTTGTTTGAAGACTTTCGTTCCAGTCTCAATGTTCGGCAGCCTCCCGTTTCGACTGCGGGGGAGTGTTAGAACATAGGAGTTGAACCAGACAGCACATAGGAGTTAAACCAGAATAGGTTAACTCCTTGGTCAACACCGACAATGTAGAGATAGGAATGTATTACGAATGTATATCTGTCCTAGATTATAGCCTATAATAGTGGATTTAGTTGTATATATATATCCTTGGTGATTAATGAGAAGACATCGATTCACATTCTTACACTTTACGTTTCTTGTCTTTTAGTATGTCATTCCAGTCCTCCTCGTATAAACTAGACACAAGAGATGGTGGAAGTGTATCATCATGTTCATCAACCTCTGAATTTCTTCTCCCCCACGATCCGCCACTTTTCTCAACCCGCCGTTTTGTCTTAACTCGCAATGCATAACCAGAGTAGTAGATTTCACCAGGGTTTGGAGACATTGAAAATGATGTCGATGACTTGTCAGCTTCTTTTGGTACCATAACATTCACATCACTCTCGATAATGCCCTCTGAAACTTGCTCCGCGATGTCATTGATAGGACGTTTTTCATTGGTAAGGCCCCTGTATATAGTTGGCAGGTATTTTTCCACATTGTTACATAATTAATAAACCTGGTATGTACGGTTAGAACTCAACTAACAATATTTATGTCTAACAACCACGTCTATATAGAAATATATAGTTTGCAAAATATAGAAAATGCTAGGAATTTCATTACCAGTCAAGACAAAGTTTCTAAATTAAAGCAGAAAAGAAAGATACTGATCTAGTGTAAGAGGTTGAAGGTTACCTGGAGTTCGTAGGTGAAACTGAGTCTCTCGAATTATGGATTATACCAGCTGGATCAATAGACGACGATGATGAAATTGAGGTTTGAGATCTTCCATGGGATGGAGGTTGATGAGAGTTGTGCGCTTGTTTTGCCATCATGTCATTCATTCCACTTATAGGAGAGGCAAGATAGTTTTTTGAAGTAATCAGATTATCTGCATTGTCATTTCTTTTATGTGTCAAGCTTTCTTCCCGACTAGCTAGCTTCTTCACAGTGGGCATCAATACACTTGAGAAGTTTCTCCATTTCATCCGTGATAGGAATTCTGCAGTTAGCTTATGATTATCCTCCAGCATAAATATAATTAATAACTTTATATACATGCACGGTGAGAACTCAATAATTAATAAACATATGAAGAAATACAAAGGTGATAAAAAACACTAAAACTTTGAGGATGCTACCATCACATCATGCTGAAATTTCAAAATTCTATATAAAAAATATATAGATCAATTAATAGTAATTAGAAGATTAATGTGTTACCTGCTCTCATCACAATTCAAATTGCCCAAGCTATCATTACTTTCAGAGCCATTTCCCTAAAAAATAAACCAGAACATTTACTCATCATATGGTAAATGCATGGATAACTAAATAACACGATCGAAGATGATGACAAAGACACATATACATATAACAACCATATAAATGGCTTTTGAAAGATACAAATGAATAAACCACAACCTACAAGTGCAGATAGGTAATATTTTATTAGTTCATTATGTAATATCAATTATCTTTGGAGTTGTTCGTGATTTGACAACAATTCATAAGTTTTTATATTTTCCAAACATTGTACTTGTGTATGGTTTGTTTGCTATAGATATGAATATAATTAGTTGAATTCCAACAATGAATTCACGTTGTGTATTAAGTATGTAACGTCGAAAGTTTAATTATAAAATGTTCACGACACCATTCTCAATATAAAGAACTCACATAAACTAATTAAGAAAGGAACTCTGAAATGACAAAAAAAAAAAAAAAAAAAAAAGAAAGAAGATAGAAAAGATACCTTAAGAAAGTTGCATGTAGCCTTATGCTTTATTAAACCACTAAGTTTTAATTATATCCATAAGATATATACAGTACATATTACAATAAGTTATTTTACTTGAAAGTCTACTGGTTTCTCTACATGTATATGTTCTAGTTCTCATTCACAATTTGTTTCAAGGTGAACAAAACAAATGCACCCCCGCATAAATGACCTTTTTTCTTTAGCAAAAATAAATGACAGTTCGAGATGCCAAATTTCTGCTTAGAGAGGTAATGTTTACTCATAACATATAAACCTATGTTTATATAAAATCATTTTGTAACTTCACAATCATTTGATTTGGTGGAAGAATAAAAAAAAGTTCACCTTTGCGCTTTTATGTATATTTAAAAAGTTTTTTCGTGTGTTGGGCGGTAATGAAATAATGTTCCGATGTTTTTTAAAAAACATTGTATTTTTATATAGTTGTGATTCACACACACACTGGAAAAATTGAAGGGTATTCTAATGATTACTTTTACCTTAGATTTTTACCTTAGAAGGGTCTTCCAGGCCTTAATTCGTCGAAAGTCAAATTCGTGGGGCTGGATGTAATTGTTTTTTTCACTAACGAGGGAAAATATGTTATTGTTGAACTAGCAGGGGAAGATTCGTAATTGATGAAACTAACAGGGGGTCTGTATGAAAATTACCCATTTTTCAAAATATTTCCCAAATTTTATACATTTAATTATTTTCAACAAAATTCACATGTTTTTTTATAATAAATAATAGCTAATTGTTAGATTTTTTTTTCATTCACTCGGAATATAGTATATAATATTTTATTTCGAATAAGACAGCAATACACTATTAAATTTTGACCCCCCTGAACTTTGCTCCTAGTAGATTCGCCACTCCTTGATGGTACATTCACCTCCGCTTGATGGTACATTCACCTCCTGAGCATTTACCTTCACTACGGGCGAAAGTTTGATTCGCATAGTTGGAAATGTGGTTCCTGTTAGACAGTTTAGAATTACTTTTCCACATTACATTGATAATCTATATGAGTGTGAGCATGTTTAATTATAATTTTACACATATATAAAGAAAAATAAAATACATAAATGGATAACACACTGAAATCCAAATGATGTTTTACCAAATCACTATTGAGTTTCGAAATGAGAAAATAAAATATAGAGAGAATGAATTTTAATGTAGAATAAAAATTACCTCTTATTCCCTACTGAAATTGGGTTCCTCAAATTACAATTTCCTCCGACGAATGAATTGTTCACCTAGAAATATGAATTCACACATTAATTAGGTTGTGATAAAATAAAAATTCAAATCAAAGCCGAGAACATAAAGAATAAAATCATTGATGAAATAACATCTATTGATAAAAAATAAGGAAACATATATATGTACATACGACATTGGGAGAAAAAACCCTAGATGAAACATTAGAAATACACATAAAATAACAATTCACGATGGATGGATCATGAACATGAGAAACAGAAAAATAATTTTACAAATAATAAGGCAACCTGAGATTGTGACAAATGAGGCAAATGGGTTGATGGTTCGGCAAAATTTGAAACATCCCATGGGGACTGGTTGATCAATTTGAACTCCGCCTGGAAGCTTTCTCAATTCCGTCGATCCTACCTTGTAATCCAGCAGAGTTACCTTAGAACCCTTTTGGATCGTCATGGAAATCAACAAACGATCTCAGCAAATGTCGAAAGTTCTTTTTTTTTTTTATGTCTTCCTTCCGGTCACACTCTTGGCGACGATGTGTTGTAGGGTTTATGAGGGTCGTGTTGTGCTTATATATATAGAACTCTTGACTTGTGTTGTACGGGTTCATATCACACTTTATTGAGTAAGTTTTTGAAAAATTAAATCGTACCAACTCCATCTTTCATAAAATATTATTCCAATTACAACATGAAATTCATTTATGTACATAACTACTAGCTCAGTAAATTTAGTACTCTTGACTTGTGTTGTACGGGTTCATATCAGACTTTATTGATTTTCTATCTCACTTTCTCATGTTCCATTTTGTGTCTCACTCTCCTACATGTGACATGTGACATTTTATTTTTTTTTACCTTAATTAATTACTTTGCTTAACTACACATGGATTAACTAGTTAACTAGTACAATCTACTCCCTCTGTTTGTAAAAAAATGAATTTTTAGCATTTTTATCTTGTGTTTAAAATAATGAATTTTAAAGTTATTTATCATTATTATATTACAGTTCCAAGGTTGATTTTATCTTTTTCAACAATTTTAAGGTTGTTAATTACACTTTCAAAGTTGACTATCTTTTTTTCAACAAAATATATATTACAATTTCAATGTACTTTTTATCATTTTTACAATAAAATAATCAAGTCTAATCATTTTATTAATATGTGTGCATTTATTTTAAACATCATTCTTTAAACAAAGGAGGGAGTATTTACTTTATTTTTTCTTAGAAGCACGACACAGTGTGCAAAGAATCATTATGCTATGAGTTTACAAGGTTGAGAGAGTTTTTTTGCTTTGTCTCCCACATTACCTATTTACAATTTCTTTCATTAAAATACTTTATTCAATTTATAAAGATAATAAATTTTGGTAAATTGTTTGATGAAAATTACTTCTACACCCAAGTAACACGTACCCATAATTTCATAGCGTTTAAAGGGGTTCGGATGCTACTCATGTTAACAAGGTGCACCTTTATTTTCAGGAATCTATCCAGAAAAACTTCAGAGTTAAGCCTGCTTGCTCTGGAATAGGGGTTTATGTGAATAGAGTTGTTCGTGATGAAAAAGCTTGGTCAACGTTTGGTTTGTGATCGAGTTGACCCGAATACGAACAGTTCGCGAACATGTTCGCACAAATATCAAACGAGTAATTTCCAGCTTATGTGGTAGAGGCTCGAATGTTCGCGAACAAAAATAAATAAATATTATTATATTACATAACCAAGGGAAATTAATCGTCTTCACCCATTCAAGTATATATATATTATACTATATATTACACGTAATTATATACTCCCTCCGTCCCAAAACAATTGCACCGTTTTGACTTTTTGCGGTCAACAGAATTCAAGTTTGACTACAAATTACTCTTAAACTATAATAACAAAATATTTTATAAAATTACATATTGAAAGTTTAGGATGGAAAGTTTCGGAATATAATTTTGATGAATATTTTAATATTATAGTTTAAGGGTAATTTGTAGTCAAATTTTATTTTTGTTGACTGTAAAAATTCAAAACGCTGCAACCCTTCCTTTTGGGACGTAATTATTATACACACCCCTCAACTAAACCTAATTCTAAACTAATTACTCCAGTTCACACCATCCCTATGCGCCGCCTCCCTCTAAATTCTATCCACAGTTTACCACTATCACTCATGCCTCTCTATATTTTATCCACACCACTCACGGCTCTTTCTCCATCCTTGACCCATTATTTATTATTGACCGACCTCAACGACTCCAGGCACCACCACTACTCATCTCCGGCCAAGCTAGCTCCACCCACAACTGCCCGTCTGGTGAATCTTCCAACTGGTATTTTTCTTCATTTGAATATTGGCAGGTCCTATTTCTAAGATTTGCAGAAAGAGCAAGATGGGCGGACAAAAACGAGAAAGAGCAAGATGGGCGGACAAAAACGAAGCCAAACGATCCAAAATTTCACGAACAATCTCGAGCCCTCTTTCTCACAGACGAACTCGAGCTTCAGCTCAAACATTTGAAGCTCGTCGAACTCGAACAGACCTGCACTTGAACCGAACATAGACTCGCTTAGGGAATAGGTCGTTCGGTTCGTATACACCCCTACTCTGAAGAAATTCTCGGATGGGTGACCTATCAGGAAGTTCCTGGTGCGCGCACGAGTACAAGGTGCACGGATTAGAACACGTGTTTGGTCTGTGGTGCCACCATATCACCCTTGAAATCAGCCCAGGAGTAATCACCATTGAGATCAGCCCAGGAGTAATCGCGCGAGGTCATTAGTGGATCGGGGTGTTACACCCCTAACAAATGAATTACACACTATTTCAAGGGTTAGTTTGGATATAAGTTAGTCCTACATTAGAAATAATTTTGCTGAGATCTTTCGCATTCTTCGATAGTTCATTGTAAATTGCACCGAATAGGTGTCTTCTAAATATGGCTAGTTGAGGAAGAGTGGATTGGTCATCACTAACAACAAAAGACTTTAGACTTTAGAGCGTTCAACATCACCAAGACGACAAGAAAGAATCAGAATCGCATCTCCAGACATTACGATTCAAAAGAGGGTGGTTGGTTGTTACTGATGACAAGAGATCTCAGACCATTCAACATCGTCAAGACAAGAAAAAAAAATCAAAATCGGAAAAAAATCTATATTCATCAACATAAATCATACAAAACAAAACAAGATTATGGGCATAATTGTGTACTAGTTTAAATCTAACCAAACTCAGTGCCTATATAATCATCTGTTTTTTAGATTCTATACATATTTTTTTTTGTCTGTTTTTTTAGATTCTATGCTATTCTATTTTTGTCAAATCTTTATCTCACAATTTTTATTGTGGGTCCTGCCACTGAACCAATACACTACACTCATTTTATAAACCTCATAAAACTTCGATAAAAAACAAACGTATAGAATTTAAAAAATTGAATGCGTACTAGTGTACCAGATACATACTTTGAATCTCTAATAACTGGCTTTTAAGCGCAATTGAATAGTATTGTATATGTAAATTCCATTCTATTTGCGTTTATCTCCGCCGATAAGTTTAGACATCTCTATCTATTTTCACAATAAGCTAAAACATCTAGATCAATCCACAAATATTGACTTATCTAAATAAAATAGAATAAGACATCTACATGTTGTACCCTACATACCACATCACTCAAGAGTGAATTAGATAAATGAACATCACCACTCTTCATGGTAATAGTAAAATCGTGTAGGCTCTCCACACTATTATGCCATCGAGATGTGTGCGAGTTAGCCTCAATTATGAGTAACCTCTCGACGCATTGAACTAAGTATTTACAAAGTAGTGACAACGAAGCATAGCTCAGTTGGTAAGGTGCTTCACCTCCAGCCTCCAACCAATAGGTCGGGGGTTCGAATCACAATTTGCCGATTTAAAATAAAATAAAATTTACAAGTAGTATTTGAGTAGACAATACCATACCATTAAAATGCGTTTGAGTCGACCAAGAGTAACCTCTCAGCCGCTCAGCCCATTAGACTAGGTCGTTACACACATACACTACATACTTTTCGCTACTACGAGTATAAGGGCGCGAATGGATCCGAACTTGCAGGATGGAATCACATAAAATTTCTAAAATATTATCCGAATTACTTTAAAATTACTTTTAAATAATGATGTGTCGAATATCTAGCCTTACAATCTGCGCAATTACGAACCTGGCCCTTTCACATTGAATTCTCCACCCCATCCGAGTGACCCGACCTCCACATTTCCATCGCCGTGTATTTGACGCCAGGAAATTCGTTTACCATTATTTATTTAATTAAAAAACAATAATAATAACAAAAAAATAAATAAAATACTTTCTCTCTCTAGCTTTACTGCTTTTCTTTTCTTCCTCAGTTTCAGCTCGTTAACCGAGAACAGGTTTTATTCCAATTGCCGTACGAATTTCTCTGCCAAAGGGTTAAGAAGAGAACAACGACAAGCTTTCCCAAATCTTCGTTGATAATCGGATCATTTCATTCATCATCATCAATCGTCACCATCAGTTTTCATGTTTGTGAAACGGAGAAGCAGAATTCGGAGCTTTTTGAGCCTGTATTGAGAGATGTGAGCTGGTTTTCATGTGCTTTGGGCTTTAAACCTAAGCTCTTCGTGTTGTATCTTCGTCGGTGTGAGGTACGTTGATTTTCTGCATAGTTTTGTGATGAATATTGGTTCGGAGATGATCGGTGATTGATGTTTGAGTGATATTGCTGGTAATTTAGGTTTTGAGTTTGCTGTAGTTTGTCCAGCTTCAAATTTGTGGTTCATTTGTTGATTGTTAGTTTTATTCTGGTGTTAATGGATATAACAGTTCATTTTTGTGCGTTTGGAACCAGTTTTACTGTTTTTTTGCCTTTTTTTTACTGCATGGTGTAGGATTTAATGTGATTGTACTACTGTTTGAGTGAAGACAGAATGATTAGTTTGATTCTGATATTTGATTGTTGTGTTTGGTGAAGAGCCTATAGGCTGATGAATTGCCAGGAGTGGTGAAAACTGAAGGAAAGGGACTATACAGTATACAATTACAATAAGTTAGGCAAGGAAGGTAATGCAGTGTCTTTGCTCAGGGGAACAGGTGCGGACAGATGAAATGGTTCCTAAGTCGAACCCTCACGCAACTAAGGAGCGTTCAGCCAGTGTTCATTCTTCTCGAACTGGAGGAGCTGACCTGAAGCCTGATACAGGCAACATTGAAGAAGCCGAGCTATCCTTGCGTGAAAGCAGTGGTTTAAATTACGAGGTTGGTTTTCTGAAATCTTCATGTGGGACATTTTATTATTACCAGTTTAAGGTTTGGTGGTTCTTTCATGTATTTCTGTCACTTGATTCGACATGCTTTCGGATTTCTGTTTGCTGTATGTTTGTTTCTTGTTCTGGAATGCTTGACTAGAGATACTTTATATATTAATCCAGCCGCTACTGTACTTTAGAGCTTTTTGAGTAACTGTTATTTATGTGTAACTTTACAAAAATTCCAGGAAGCCAGAGCACTGCTTGGGAGGTATGAGTATCAGAAAGGGAACATAGAAGCGGCTTTGCACGTGTTTGAAGGCATTGACATTGCTTCTGTGACTCCAAAGATTAAAATAACACTAGCTAAAAAAGGAGAAACCCGTAAGCGTCACTCACAAAACTATGGAACGCCACCAATGTCGATACATGCTGCTAGTTTGCTACTCGAATCTATCTTTCTAAAAGCTAAATCCTTACAAGCACTTGGGCGGCATAAAGGTAGCTCAATATCTTCCCTATTTGTTATCTTGTATCTGCAACTGCAAGTAGTATCTTACAAACGCATGCTGCATTAAGTGATTTCATTTATCATTATAACTCTCTAGGGAGTACTTGGGAAGTTGGATCACATACTTCTCAAATGGTCACAAACTAATGGTTACATGCTTAGGTAGCTCAATAGCTTTCCTTTGGTGTTACCTCATATCTGCAAGAGCAAGTAGCATCTGCAAACAAATCAATCTTAACAAAATTGGAAAGATCCATGCTACCTTAGATTAATTCATTTATCATTATAACTCTTTTTGGAGTACTTAGGTAATTAGACTGCCTGTTATTTACCGTGTCTTTTTTTTTTTCCCCTCACATATATGCCATAATAACCCTGAAAGTAAGCTGCCTCTGCTTCTTGTTGCACACCTGCAACATTTATCATAATGTGGAGACTAATTTTTTAATAGTATATGTTAATTTACTTAACTGCTTTTGGGAGTTCAGATATTTTTTTTTCTCATGCCTTCTTCAGTGGGGTTTGTAACCCCGGAAATGACTTCTTTCTCAATCCAACATATTGCTAAAACTTGTCTGATAAATTTCTCCAATCATTTTTGCAGAAGCTGCTAAATCATGCTCAGTTATTCTGGACATCGTTGAGTCCTCATTACCAGCAGGCTTGCCTGAAAACTTTGGTGCTGACTGTAAATTGCAGGAAACTTTAAATAAGGCCGTTGAACTGCATCCAGAACTATGGAAACTTGCTGATTCTCCTCGTGAGGCGATCTTGTCGTATCGACGGGCCCTTCTACATCACTGGTGTCTTGATGCACAAACTACTGCAAACATCCAAAAAGAGTTTGCCATATTTCTTTTGTATAGCGGGACTGAAGCTATTCCACCAAACCTTGGATCCCAAATGGACAGTTCTTTTGTTCCCAGAAACAATATAGAAGAAGCTATTCTTCTCTTGATTATTCTTTTAAGAAAAGTTTCTCTCAACAGAATTCAGTGGGATCCTTCAATTCTCGATCACCTTTGCTATGCATTATCTATATCAGGTGGACTGAGGGCATTAGCTTGTCAGGTCGAAGAGTTGCTTCCTGGAGTTATAGATAGGAAAGATATGTATCATATATTAGCCCTCTGTTATCATGCAGAAGGTGATGACGTGGATGCAATGGAATTATGGAAAAAATTGGTAAAACTCCCTGATGGTTATGCATATTTAGCTGCTCTGTTATTCAGTGCAAAGATATGTGGTGAGAGCTCAAATTATGTAGCTGATGGACTTAGTTTTGCCCGCAGAGCGGTCAAAAGCTCCCAAGGGACGTGCGACTGGTCGATGGGAGTTGCCTATTATTTGTTAGGTATCTCGCTTTCAACAAGTTCAAGATTGTGCATCAATGAGCTTGAGAGGGTCGAAAAACAATCTGAAGCACTTAATTCCTTTGAAATTGCTGGAAGAATGACTAATATGAATGATCCTGCTGTTGTTTACCGTCTCTGCTTAGAGAATGCTGAGCAGAGAAAGTTGGACGCGGCACTTCATCATGCAAAAGGCTTGGTTGCATTAGAAGCTGGGTCTAATATCAGAGGATGGATCTTGTTGGCTCGTATATTATCTGCTCAGAAATGTTTTCTCGATGGTGAAACTATTGTTAATGTTGCTCTAGGTCAAACGGGAATATGGGATCAGCAAGAACTACTCCGGACAAAGGCCAAGCTCCAACTTGCTCAAGGTCTTTTGAAGGAGACAATCGGAACCTATTCTCAGCTTTTTGCTGTCCTTCATGTTCAGAGGAAAAGCCTCGTTTCAGGGAAGAACTATAAGGTGCGTGTTGTCACTTATTTGACATACAAACCGGCGAATTACTGAAGCATTTCTATCAGGAGATTATTGTTGAAATTTTTAAATGCTATTTGTGTGGACTCTGTCTAGTTAGTGTGTCTTCTTTGCTACTTAACTGGATATATGCATTCAACAAAACTGCTGAGAGCACGTATATCGGTGCACTAGATATTCAATTAACGCCATTACGGTGTTACCTAATCAACTTTATCTTGTGGTTCCATGGCATAAAATCTCTGAAGATTTCAATGCTGTTTGCTTACCTTCTCTGGTTTTGGGAAACTGAAACACCTTAACTGGTCTTGAGGTTGGAATTTCCTTATTTCAGGTCTCCTGAATGTCAATGCAAGAATCCACTTGACCTCTTATATTTGTACCCAGAAAGTTGCCAGACACCTCATTTATTATGTTTGGATCATGAACATGGATTTAAATAAAGAATCCAATGTGAAAACTATCCTGTTTTCTCATATTGCATGTTAAGATTATTTAAGTTATGCACTTATATATATGTATACATATATATACTAGTATGTGATGCGTGCTTATCTAACAAATTCAGCTCATTGTTTCTAATCCCTAGCTGAACAGGCTTAATCACCTGCATGATGCCTATTTTTCTAGCAAGCAGCTTACCATCTCTCATTCAACTAATCATTTAATCTTAACACATCAAGATTATTGATTAAGAATTCCATGATTGTGTTATTTATGTCATTCCTGTTTTTAGTTTGTTGATTGGTAACTACTAACTAGTACTGTTGAAAAGGATGTTGGAGCTGAACTTAAATAGACTTTTTGGCTTTGTCTGTACTTTTTTCGTATCATTGAAGAATTGGCATGTATTAATTCATAATTATCCAGTAGTTGAATTTAGCAGCTGTCTCCACCTGCTTAGGCTGGCAAAGTAGTTTACATCAAGATTCATGTATAGTACAATATTTGCTTTGTCTCGTCAACTCTATCGATTAAGTTGGTGCGCGAGCCTGTCTGTCTTGACATTGTATACTACTTTCTGAGTTATATGAGTCACAAAAGGCATTATGGTGTCATTAAGATATGATTCTAATCCTAATTACTCCATCAGTACTTGTTAGTTTTTGCTATTGGCAGTGTCTCATACATGTCAACCATATCTTCCGTTCTTTTTTGTTTATATGCCTCATTTGACACCATACTCAGATTTCTGGGCCGGGCTTGAGATTTCTTTCTGATTGACAGGAGAGAAGAAACCTCATCAGTGATATAGAGCAGGAGACATGGCACGATTTGGCTTCCATTTACATGAAATTGTCCCAGTGGCATGATGCAGAGCTATGTCTGTCAAAGTCTGCAGCCATCAATGCTTTTTCTGCGTCTAGATTTCATGCTGCTGGTATATAATGGCTCGCTTTTCATGTGTTTTCGTTTATAATGTCAGAATCAATACTCATTTACTGCCAACTGGTTGTTTTTTGTATTTGCCAGTTGTATTTCTCAACTGAACCACTTATTCATTATGGGTTACAATTGCAGGTCAGCTTCATGAAGCAAGGGGCCAAGATAAAGAAGCTTTGGAAGCATATGAAACTGCTCTAAAAATCGATCCCGAGCATGCCCCAAGTCTAGTCTCTGAAGCTGTGGTTCTCAGACGATTAGGTTGCCAGTCTCCAGCAATCGCACGGACCCTTGTGACTGAATCTTTAAAACTTGACAGAACAAATGCATTGGCTTGGTACAACCTCGGACTGCTTTACAAAGATAATGGTATCTCATCAGCCATAGAAGCTGCTGAATGTTTCCAGGCTGCTGCGTTCCTTGAAGAGACAGAACCCCTTGAGTCCTTCAGATGAGAGCTTTAAGCAGATGCTTGGTAATTAGCGAAGCATTTGTGTTTGTAATAACCACGTATATTTGTTGAAAAGCAGAGATTTTGGTTTTTGCCTCGCATTTGTTTCAGGCCAAATAATAGTGCTTACTCATTCGTAAATATAGATATGAACAGAAAAAGATGAGAATTTGTGCAGAGCTACAAAACTCACTTCATTCATGATAAGATGTACTTCAAGTAATCCCTTTTCTACTCCAGCAATCTAATTAGTAAAAGTTAAAATCTCCATATTTGTGTTTTGCAGGTAGATGGAATATCCCCAAGGGAGTAATTGTTAGTAACCCTCTTAACACGATGTCTTTAACCTACACGATATATTAGAGATTGTATATGTGTTACATTCCTAGTAGCATCTGGTAAAACCGGATAATCATATGAACGAATTGGAGTTTTAGAATTGTGAATTTTCGGATCGGTTTGTATGTGCAATCCTACACCGTCGGGCTATCCTTTTCATCTTGACTAAAACTTCAAGATTCAATTCCAACATAGGAAGAAAGAGGTAAATTTGAAGGTGATCTGCTCTAGATGAGTTTTTTTTACTAAACAACAAGCAAATTGTATAGCTTACATATGTATACTGTATACCATCCATGTTTTATACTGTAGGTATCACAAATATCTTCTTTTCTGCTAGCTGCTTTATCACCCAAAGCTTTCTGTGGTTTCTTTTCATTGTCCACCAGCTTTGTTCTTCTTCAAACCATCACTCACAAGCACTTCTGTTTCTCTATCAAGTGTCTCTGTATTGTACACAAAATACTTGGCCACTATCAGAAAGAAAATCAGGTTCAGAAAGCTCAGAACCGCAAGAAATGCGTAGTAGTAGTCCAAACGCGACGTGTTCAAGTTATCCGTAATCCATCCATTCCCATCTCTCTTAGTAATGTCAGCCACAGTTGACAGTACGAAGCTGCTCAAGAAATATCCAACTCCAAAAGTCGTCGTGAAATAAGCCGTTCCTAGGCTCTTCATTCCTTCAGGCGCCTGATCATAGAAGAATTCAAGTTTTCCTACTTCCAAGAAATTATCAGCAATTCCAAGCAGCGCAAACTGAGGCAGAAGAATAAATATCGACAAAGGAACTATCTCCTTTTTCTTTGTTATTCCATGTTCATGTGCAACACTGAGCCTTCTTCTTTCTGCCAAACAAGCGGTAGTCATGACAATGACGTGGATCACTATGCCGATTATCATGCGCTGCAATAGGGTGATGCCACGTGGGTTTTTGGTGTATTTACGGATGAATGGGACGAATAAACGGTCGTAGAGAACAATGCTGATGAGCATGAAGATTGTGATGAAGGCGGTGAGGCAAGCAGGTGGGATTTCAAAGTTAGGGCCGATGGAACGGACGAGAGTTGTGCCTTGTTTGATAAAGAGTGTGTGTGACTGAGCCAGAATTGTGCTTGGGATGAGAGTTGCGGTTAGAATTGGGATCATTTTTATCATCTGTTTCGTTTGTTCGACTTGGGTGAGTGGACAGAGCCGCCATGGTGAATCTGGACCGGTTCTTACTGCTGCTTTGTCTAGGAAGCTGCAGGACATGAACACCAAAACATCACATAGTTGATCATAGAACAAGAAGTTGGCGAAGTTTAGAGCAAGTGAAGAGAAAATTCACCTTAGTGAAGAGGAGTGATCAATTCTATATTGCCCAGGAACAGAATAATGTTCCAAGCTAAGCTCATACAACTCCTTAGGTTCATTAGGAACAGTCACATTCCACTTCCTCACAGCAGCCACCAAAACCTGGGCCATCCGACTCAACGGGCTCCCTGAAGCAGGTTTATGTCGATAGTAACGGGTCCCCAGAACAAACACAAGAATCGATATTCCAAGCCCAGCTGTGGGGAGACTATATCCAATGGTCCAACCAGCATTGTCTTCAAGATAGATAATGAAAGTGTTGGAGAAAAGGGTGCCAAGAAAGATGCTAAACATCCACCAGTTGAAGAATGAGAGCTTCTGGGCCCTTTCTTTGGTCTCAAAATCGTCGAACTGGTCTGCACCCATTGTGGAGATGTTTGGCTTCGTACCGCCTGTTCCCAGTGCAATGATGTACAGAGCAGCATAGAAGATACCAATTTGAAAAGGTGAGGCTTTTAAGTCACAGTCTTCTATTTTCACTCCATTTCCACATGAAGGTGGCCTTAAACTTTTTAGTGAAACTGCCAGGGTCAATAAGACCATTCCCTGTTATAAAATAACACGAGATGTTCGATTCTTGATCGTAAATGGAAAAATAAAGAGAAAACAGGAAATCTTTCAGATGGAAGTATTCACCACAACGTATATGGCTGAAGCGATCATGAAAGTCCAGTATCGACCAAGATAAGAGTCTGCGATATAAGCTCCCAAAAGTGGTGTCATCCAAACAGTTCCCACCCAATTGGTGACATTGTTTGCTGACTTAACAGTGCCTTCATGGAGGTCATTTGATAGGTAAATCACCAGGTTTGATGCAATCCCATAAAATGCCATCCTCTCAAATATTTCATACCCTGAGACAGACAGAAAGAACCATAAGATTTCAAACCAAGAGAAACTATGTAAGGTTCTGTTGTCTGTTCTCTTCTTCTGAGAAACTATGTAAGGCTCTGTTGTCTGTTCTCTTCGTTTTAGATACCATTAAGTTCAGTTCAGTTCAAATCCACTGAGTTCTTCTTAATACTAAGTTCAGTACTTCAGTCCAGTTCAGTTATGTTCAGGCGAAGAGAATAGAACCTATATCATAGTAGCATGTTTTCTAATCGAAGCGAAAGATTCTCAAGAACATGGTCTAGACAAGTGATGTAAACCTGGTTTAGGCAAGAATGATCATGTTCACCATACGATATGGGATTATAATGCGAAGAAAGAGAAAAAAAAAAAAAAGCTCGAAACATGGAAAACGATGTGATAAACCTAAGATATCTGTCAAAACATAAAAAACACAGTGACAGGCAGATCTTTGCGCGAGGGAGAAATTAAAAGTTAAAACAAATATCTAACTCGACGACCTGAGTCTCAATTCACAAACAAGTAGAGTTACATGTGTACATAAGTGATACAGAGTGAGCTTACCAACAATGAAGTAGCAAGCTTTCCATCTGCCAGTTAACGAACGAAGAACAGGCCTTCCTTTGAGGTCCATGGTACCATCCTGCGTGTAATCCCCGGTTCCATCACCGTGTCCATTTTCTTCAACCTTAAACGCCGACATTTGAATTGGAGAGCACTGCGTGATGAGAGATCAAAGTTAGCATGCAAAAGCCTGCATCGTTACTTATACTTAGTCTTCTAATTAAGCGGCCTGATATGGTTATGACGACTGTGTCATTTATCTTTGGCCCTACACTACAATCTGTCACATAGAGAATATATTACTTATAAAACAATGAACTCGTCTTCATCTTATTGACCTTACTTCATTGATTTTATCGCACAGTTTATAAATTTCTTTCTTGTTATACTAATTGCATATGATAAAGAAAACAAAATGAAACGTTTTTACCTATTGAAATCAGATTCTGCACAACTAGTATGGTTCGAAAAGAATGATGTTCCATCGTTCTTGTTCATGCGCGTAAGACTCAAATAACTAGACTATACGTGTTAAATCCCAAATACTCTCAATATTCAATGTTTTGGTTTGTGTTAGTCCAGTGTTTATAGATGAATTTGGAATAAGCCCATGCTCTCTTCATTTGTAGAACACTATGTAAGTTTAATTCAGTTTAGACCAAGATAATTTTTATCTCTTATTTCTACTTCAGTATCCTTACCACTAGGTCACCTTATAACATAATAGTCTGGTATTTGGTATCGATCTATTTGCATCATGAGCCCTAGGCCTTCCTTTTCTTGTAATAAGAAGCTTCTGAGACTGAATTTTCTCATCTACTGGGGTCGGCCAATCCCTCTCAAATGAGTTCAAATGAGTTTTACAGTAGACACTTTGAAGGGACCTCCAGGTAGAAATCTTTCAACCGAAGGCGCCGTGCCCCCATAAAAGAGTATAAAAAAAGTCGAATGATAAGGTGAATACAAATTCAATGCTACCTGATGCGGTTGGCAACAATTATGTAAGGATGACGCATTTTGATTTCCTAATTAACCACCAGCTAGCTGGAGTTAATATATGATTAATATAATCGACGTATCGGTGATGATGATGTATAACAGGGATTTGCTACCAAAAACAAATATAGAAGACTTGATCGACCACCATGCATGCATGACTATTGCCAGTGCCAGTCCACTGATAATATTAATTAATTAAGGGCATTAAGTAATCCTCCATCCGTCCCGCTTAAAAATTATTGTGTGATCCATGTCGAAGTTTGACTACTGTTTTGTGAGACGGAAGGAGTATAAAACAAAAATTTTAATACTTTATTACTAATATACTTTTAACTTATTTATGACCAAATTTAAGAATAATTTACGATCAAAATTTGACATACAAACTCGTATCATAGTATAGTATAGCTTTTGAAATAGAACGAAGTACAAACTACAGTGTTACTATTCTTCTACCTCCTTGGGAGAACTGACACGATAAATAAATAGGTACGGGCCTACCCCAGAACCCTCTTCGAAATATTTGCTATCTGTTTTCACTCAGGTTAATGAACCAAAGTGGGGTCGTTCGTAATCACCCAAAAGGCCTCATACCATGTTAGAGTGGTGGTTTAACATATATACCCTTTATTCACGTCCGGCCGGCGTGGTTACTCCTGGACGGACCCACACACGTCTCAACAGTATGATATTGTCCGTTTTGGGCCTGAGCCCGCACGGATTTGCTTTTGGAATCACCCAAAAGGGCTCATACCATGTGAGAGTGGTGGTCTAAACTATATACCATTTATTTCAATCACTCTTAAGCGATGTGGGATGCGGGGCATTACAAATTATTTTTTAATTATAATGATAAATATTTAATAAAATTAAATTGTAAAAATTTAGACTTTATATTTACATGATATAATTTTATTATTATAGTTTAAGAAGAGTAATTTTAGTTAAAGTCAAAATTTGTTAACTGGAAAAATTCAAAATGTATAAATATTACCGGACGGAGAGAGTAGGTTAACATATGGTAGGCCATATTTTTCGGCAAAACTTAAATTTAGCTTATGGTGACTTTCGAAAATGAAATGCATATAAATTGTATTATAGATTCGCATACATACATGACGATGCGTGAATTGACATTTAATCAAACTTAATTTCACTAATTTTGACTGATATACTACTTAATTAGTTTATCGCGGCGTATGAAAAGGCATACATTGACATTTAACGACAATTGATTGATAATTTGAAGATGCCGCATTTGGGATGCTCATTAGCCGGATCATAGTTTACGAAAACAACAATATAGAGTATATTTATGGATCTAAAACTGTTTGCTTGTGTTTTGATTTGCAGGCCTTATGTAAGTATCCGACCCACTAATGGGCAGATCCGGTCTAACGGGCCGGCGAGTTACTCTTGGGCAGCTTTCCAGGGTGATATGTTGGCCTCACAGACCAACACGTGTTCTAATACGCGCACTTTGTCCTCACTCGTGCGCGTACTGAGAACTCACCCATTCTATAATTGCTCCAGAGCAAGCACGTTTAACTCTGAAGTTCTTTTTGATGGATTCCCGAAAATAAAGGCGCACCTTGTTGATAATTCTCAATCCCATTAAACTCTATGAAATTTGGGGCGTTACTAAATCCTTGTGTCCATATCTAAGTAAAGCCTAAACTCTAGAAGTTGGGTGATCACCGCAATAGCATATGCATGGTACATATAATTATTGTTGATGGTGTAACTTGGTTTGGTTTTTGTATTTTGACTCGGATGTCTGTTGCGTTTTGAACTTTAATGTATTTGTTCCAAACATTACTTGTGCTCTTGAATTAATAAACTTTTAGCTGTTTTAAAAAAGAAATTATTGTTGATGGTTAAGTTCGTATTTTTTAGAAATCGGTTGAGTGTGAGTATGAGAGCGTCCTTCCAATCTAACTGAAGCAATAAAGTTTCTTCCATTTCCATGTGAAGAGGAGGGGATGAGTACGTCCTTTAAGTCGAACCGGACATAGAACTTCATGAATAGGGAGTTGAATAGAGTGTATAATTGTTTATAATGGCATTGGGTTATGCCTAGAATAATGTGCTTATTTATACATTTCACTGGACCCCACTGAAATTTTAAATAATACCTCTTATATAGTAGTAGTATTTGCAAATATTCATATAGCCTAGTGGGTAAATGCTTAGCACTTCTCTGATAGGCGCTGGTTCGAAACTTCCTGTCCCCAAGTGTTACATAATTTTTAATCTTAACCATTTCCATGTAAATTTTTTGTTCCTTTTGCTGCTTATGTAATTTTTAATCTTAATCCAATTTTTATGTAATTGTTTTGTTCCTTTTGCTGCTTATGTAATTTTTAATCTTAATCCAATTTTTATGTAAATGTGTTGTTCCTTTTGCTGCTGGTAAGAATGTCATGCTCATGACTCTTCCTTCTCTTTTTCTCCTTTCTTATCCAATTTTCATGTAAATTTATTGTTCCTTTTGCTTGTTGTAACATGTAAGAATGGCTTGACTATTCCTTCTATTTTCATGTATGTTTATTTAGAATTTTATCAATCATTTTTACATTTTACTTTTTATATTTATCTTAAATTTTAAAATGTCTTTTCATTTTAAATCATACTCAGTCGTTTTATTTTTGTAATTTATTTATCGGTGTGACATGTTTTAATGTTTAAAATCCTGTCCACATTAATTCAAAATTAAATATGCGTGTTAATATGGATTATATATAGAGTGTTATTTGATATTTGAATGTAAATGTATTGTTAGAAACATATAAAACATATTTTATATTTTAAATTATTTTGTTAGATTACTACCATATGATATCCGTAACTCTTTTTCTTTTTTAGTTTTTACAAACATTATATATCTTTAACTTGGACCCCTCTGAATTTTTGTTCTGGCTTCGCCACCGTCACCAACGTAACTTCTCTCTTCAAATATAAAAAAGTGCACGTTTGAGATATCAATGAATGAAGTAGGTCACTTATCATTTGATGGGATAGACCCACTTTCACAAATGGGCTAATCAATGACATTTTAGTCAATTTACTACCTCGATGGACCTTAAGATGTTACATGATCTTTAGTCCGACTTGAGGGTCTGGCTAACTTGTCATCTTTAATCGAGGTAAGCTCCTTGGTCTTCGTGACTATGCCGGGCTTGAGGTTTATTTACTTTGTCCGCTTAATTAAGACCTTGTTTGGTCCTTTCTAAGTAAGGATTCCGAGCTTAATTCACCTTTTTACGCTTTACACTTTGGTTTTGGTAATGTGTTTATCCTAATAAGTGGGTCGGACATGTTAGTATGCCCAAATCCCAATGCCCTAACGTAGGTTTTCTCGTGGTTCAATGTAGTACTTCTTTTCTAGTCCATTTATTACTGTTATAACTGGTGATACCTCATCACTTGGGGGAAAGTTATTACCTAGACCAGGTCTATGAATCATCTATGTGGTTAGAAATGATCAACATCAACAATTATTGTGAGTCACACTTAATTAATGTGTGTTGTAGATCAATCCTAACCACAAGGTCCATAGATAGTCATAGACCTGGTCTAGATAATAACTTTCCCTAATAAATAAATGGTACCACAAATCCCTAATCAATCTGTGTAAACTTTTTGCAGGAGTAAATTGTAATAATCCACTTTATAATTATTTGAAAACATAATTTGCAGGACAATCAATACTTAAACTCCATGAGTATTATAGAGCTTGGTGTTTAGATGGTTAATTTCATCTGCCGAGGGGTTGATGATTGACTTGAATTCTAAAGGTTAAAACTCTATTATTTTCATTAAAAAACTATTTTAGTTTAATTTGTTTTCGGTTAAGTTCAATTGAAAGATGGAGGATACTATGACTTAATATTGATTTTGACTTTTTGAGTTAAAATTTTGTGAGATCTCAATTTGTCTATCTTTATTTTCTTTTCTTTTTTAATTTTTTTTTTATAAACATGTAAAAAAACTTCATGGGCACTAACTCTACAAATGATTTTAATCTTCAAAACAATTCTCCGAATCTAATGGTGTACCACATGACAGAATTTGACACTGCTCTCATCTCCATAATTATCATCACAAAGACACAAACACTGAAGATTATTAGGAATATAAATATTGGTTAGCCATTTCTTAATCTCAACGTGACACCAACTAAAACAAGATTAAGATTTAAAAACCACCATTGTTTCAATTAAAGTCATCATCAAGCCCTTACTTAATTTATTGAAAAGGATTATCAATTTTTTTAACATCAAAGATTCAAACCTGCATACCCTCTCTCCTTTCCTGTTTCAACTTCATTCCACGGTTATTTCCACCCCGTTAACTTAAAACTCCCGGTTTATCGAATTAAGAACCATTAAAATAATATTTATTAAAAAGTATTATCATTTCATGCCCAGGCAGCCAGGCTCCTCTAACGGTCAGTTGCCTTTTCAAATGCAATCATCATAAACCCTAACCCCATTACAGATACCCGACCGTTTTACTCCATCGACGCTCCTCTTTTCTCACCTCGCCGTTGAAGATGATCGCTATCTGACGATCGGAACGGAAAATTGACCGGAATATAGGAAGGTGAAGGCGCAATTTAAGAATGGGTTGCTTTCTCGGATGTTTCGGTGGCTCAAAGGACCGGAAGCGTCGGAAAAGGAGGAGCAGCCGTGGAAGCGGCGAATCGCAGGTAATTATATCGTATTTTCGTTTTTGGCTTGATTTGATTGCGTGCATTAATGAGTTGATTGTTCGATTGATTGTTTCAGATATTCTGTATGTATTATTTGGTTATATTGTTGAGTCTTGAGTAATTGTATTTGATTGTGTTCATTGATGAGTTGATTGTTCGATTAATTGTTTCGGATTTTCCGTATGTTTATTAGAACTTTTTTTTTTTTTCATTTGTGCGTAATTGTAATTGATTGTGTACATTTGTGTTTTCTGGATCTGATTTCGGAGATGATGTGCAAACAGGAGGTGAATTGTTGAGTTTTTCGTTTGCGAAATGAGAATCGTTTGGTTTGGTTTATGTGATTTGGTGAAAAATGAAGGAAGAGGTGTTGAATTAGAGGTTCCTGATGTGTTATTTTTATCTAAGGTTATACTGAGTACTAGCTTGAGCTGACAAATGATTGCTTTCTTGATGCAGAGGAACAGGGTTCAAAATGTTGTTCATCAGGAACGTAATATTGTTGCAGAACAATGCGGTGTTAGCTTAGGACGAATTGTTAAGGAAACATCTCCCACCAATGTGGTCAAGGAAACATCTGCTATCGTTGTGGTGAAGGAAACATCTCCCACCAATGTGGTCAAGGAAACATCTGCTATCGTTGCGGTGAAGGAAACATATCCCACCATTGTGGTCAAGGAAACATCTCCGACCAATGTGCTCAAGGAAACGTCTACCACTAATGTGGTCGAGGAGTTGCGGTGAGTCAATACTTTCATCCACTGATTTTTGGTATGTTGAAACTTTTATTGTTGTCTGCAAGTAGAAAGTGGAGTTATAAGTTTCATCTTCTAATTCGTGTGTAGACATTATGTTGTTACTGGTGAAGTTCATCTTCATTGTTCATGTTGTTACCCCCTTACTGTTGGAGGCAATGGTATTCTTTTTTTGACTACGTAATTACTAAATAAATTGAACTGGTGTTATTTGTAGAAATGAAACCCAGCCAGATGAGCAGCTGATTTCTAGCCCAAGAAAAAGGGTTGCGTTTGATTCGAATGTTACGTCATATGATCATGTTTCTGTAAGTGATAGCATTGAATCTGTTCCTGAGTGCCAGACAAACTCTGAAAATGAGAAGTCTGAAGATTCTGAAAAGTCTAGTCAATCTCAATCGCTGTCCGAAGATGATAGTTCAGTATTATCAAGTGTTGGATCGTACCCTCCAAATCACAGGTACCACAATGCTAGAGTCAGTGATGATGAATCTGAAGAATATGGTGATAATGACATGGATGATTTAGATAATATGGACGAAGAAGATGATTATGATAAAAACACTGGTGACCAAGATGTGTGGTCTGAATCTATCTTAGCAGCTTCAATGGAATCGAGAACGGGAAATCCTTCTCCAGGAGAGTCTAACAAGGAAGTACAGAGTCGCATGGTTAGTTCTCAGCTGGCTAATGAGGAAGACAAGGAGTTTGGATCAAAAACTACTATTAGAGATAGAAGTGGTTATGTCAATACAGTCCTGAACCCTGTAGAGAACATTAATCAGTGGAAAGCTGCTAAGTCGAAAGTAACATATGCTTTGTCACCACAGAAAGAGAACTTGGCCAGCAACTATGACTCACCCCGTAAGTCTTTTAGCTCCGAACCACTATTGAAGTCACAATCTGATAACGCGAAGAATTCAAATCAAGAAATAGCAGTTGATGCAAGCCTTTCCGGTTGGTTGGTCTCTCCTGAAACCAAGTCTAGTTATAATGGCCTTCAGACCATTGCATCTGGAAAATCCATGTCTGAAGGGTCTACTCCTTCTGCTAAGAGTTTTGAAGACAGGCCAATTTTGGGTGCATTGACAGTTGAGGAGCTTAAACAAATGTATGCATATTCCTCCCCAAAGAAATCTCCATGTCAAAGCCCTGATGAAATGCCGATTATTGGCACTGTTGGGACCTACTGGAATGATTCGACTCTGCCGAAGCGGTCTGGTTCAGCCTCCTCTTATAAGGGCATACCAAACACTACCAGCAAGTACAGAGAGGTATACTAACACTACCAGCCTCCTCTTATAGCACATGGTTTTATATTTACAACACTTGGTGCTAACAACACTAATGTACTATGCAGGACAAAAGAGTTAACTGGCACACGACTCCTTTTGAGACAAGACTGGAGAGAGCTCTCAATCGTGTTACTGCGACTGAATCCTAACTAGTGTCAGAGTCGCGAACGCCATATGGTTTGTTCTTTCGTCATGTGCAGCATTCTCTAGTTTGTCATTGTGAATTTCAGTGTGAATTGTATCCGTTGTTAAATCTTTCCTTGTCTGTGTATTATCATTGATGTTGTCATCATACTGTGAATAAAACGATGATTGATTTGATTGGATTCGTTTGTTTGAGATAAAGCCCGTTCTTCTTGTCCGAATCCTACGCCTTTCATTTTGTCTCTGTGCAGTACTTTGTGTCATTTGATGAGTTTTATGCCCTTGGAATGAAATGAAAGTTGGTAAAGATTGGATTCATCTGTCTGTCTATTGATGTTTTGGAGTTAGATTACAATATGTATCTATGACGGGTGCAAATATGCAAATAGGCAAAAGGGGAAATTGTCTTCTCTATCCAGAATGGAATCTTATAATCGACTGTACTTTTTTCACAAATTCGTTTTTCATTTGCTTATTTCTTGGCCTACTGGAACATGTGTGAATTATTATACGAAGTATAATAAATCTCTGATTTTTCTCCGAAATGTGAATGCTAGAGAAACGTTAACCTGAGAACAAGTTGTAGCAAAATTAGTCGCCAGTTTCTTCGATTTCAAATCATTTACTAATTATTATGCTTACTTTCTTGTTTCATTGACCGTTGAAAATGTCCAGTTCTGTCTGGGTTGTACAAAATATATTCAATTAAAATGCACAGCATGTTCAATCTATCTCCATCTCTCTTGAATTTGCAATCCATTTCAAATTTATTACTCCGAAGACATTTAGGAAACAATCAAACCAATTGTTTGAACCAATAAGCCTTTACTAGTATACATAACAGGTCCTACCTTATCTCTGATCTAACTAGCGAGGGAGCGATCGCCCTTTCAAATTTTCAAATTGGCATATTCTCTTAAACTTTTGAAGCTTTTCATATTTCTTCATAGCTAAATTTAAAGTATACGTAGCATTTTCACCTAGCGAATTTCATTTACGACTTTCCTGACCACTGCTTTGCAACTATTTGAAACGAGGCAACTATGTAGGGGTATCCGGCCGATCCCCATGGTTGTTAGGTGAAATGGCATCATTTTCCTTGACAACTATATAAGCTAATTAAACTAGTGAGATAGAAAGAAAAATGGTTAGTGAGAAAATATTTAATAGACATTAAACTTCAATGTTAACATTAAAAAAGAGCTCAAAAAGTAGTAGTAATTTCATTTTGTGTGATTAGTTGATATATTAGCACCATTATTAAGTCAACTTCCTTCCTTAGTTATTACTAATATGATTATTAGTTGGGTAATCTAACACGTAATGTATCAAGATTAGCACAGGTTCTTTTAGTGATCCTCAAGTCAATGCTAGACTTTGTTTTAGTATAACACATGATGGAAGCCTCGCCTTTCAACCTGGAGACACGAAATATCGGCCCCTGCCACACGATACTACCCAGTTGAACTTGAATTTAGGGTTTGTTTGATTTTGATTTTGAATTTATCATTTGAACCACTGAACTGAATGCAAAAAGGTCCGTAGTAATAATCATTAGAACCATCCTGTTCATTCACTTGACTGTAAATAATAACTAGTAAAATTTATCATGTTTTATGTTTTATGATCTCACCAGTATTACAAAATGCCTTATAGCTTAAATAGGGTAATGTTTAAACTATACGATATTTTAGGGAACGAAATATACAATTGTGCTGTAGTATGATCATATTAGCTAAGAATAGTTAATGCTAATATAAATAATTAATACAAACAAGCTAAAACGATAAATATTTTGAATATTGTTAAAAATTCAAAACGTCAATTATAAAAGATAGGAGGGAGTATAAGCAAGTTGATGCATGATACGAGATCGAATGTGCTAGACAAGAATTTGCTGGGGAGCCTTAAATTAGCTGGCTTTGTTCGGTTTGGATTCGTTTGAGTCAACTAATTAGCACAAATCTAGCGAAACTACGGTGACTTTTCTCGTTATTATTGTCAAATTTATCAGACAGGGGCACAGAGCTTGTGACTATATCATTTCTTAATGTCAACTTGTAAGGTTAGGTTATATCTCGCGTTGAATTAATTCAAATTTAACTGAGTATATTTGTAATATAAAAGATATTATTTTAAAAAAAAATTAAAATAAATTGAATTTAACTGAAATTAATTATTTTTAGACGAAGAAAACAAAAAGTGAATTGTTAGGGGAAAGATCTAGGAACAGGACGAATTTGATATTATCAAAGGAGGACAGGGACTTATCTTGAACAAGTAGATGGTGTTTTTCAAGTTTTTTATTTTATTTTTTATTTTTGTTCTCATAAATCATTGGTCAGTTTTGTAATATGATGTTTAATTTTTCCTTGACACTTTACAAGAAAAACAGCAAAAGTCAATGGATTCCGTTAAATGATTTTATAATTTCATTACATTTTAACTATAATATCCATGGACTACCCTCATAAGTCATACTAAGTCATCGTGAACCTCAAATAAGGTGTAGGAGTTCCATGTTCTAAACTTATCTACAGTCACAATGAGGAATATATATAACCGGATTAGAGTGATCAATGGTTTGCCACACACGGTACATATGAATTTATACTGTTTTTTGAGTAATTTGATCGAAAGTGCAATATCCCATATTTAATGAATAGAAGGTGGAATAAAAGACATATAAGCAAACTACGTATATCTTTCATAGAAATGCTTACATCTTTAGACAACAAGATTTTACTTGCTCATCTATACATCTACATTTACTGCATTACATAAAGGAAATGAAGCTACTGCATCTTACACCATCTAAGCCGGTTACTTTACACCTCTGTAGATGGGTGGCAACGCCGGTAGGATATATTGTTATGAATATTGATGGCTCCTCTATTTCTAATCCAGGACCTGCTGGTACTGGCATTATTTTTAGAACAACTGATGGCAAAGTTTTGAAAGTAGCATCCGGTTATATTGGTTTTTGTTCTAATAATATGGCTGAGCTAATGGCATTAAAGCAAGGATTGCATTTGGCAATTCAAATGAATATTTCTAAGCTCATTATCCAAACTGACTCTATGTTTGTTCTCAATTGCTGTAACAGATGTGTCATGAGGGATCGACATATGCGCAAGCTGCTTGAGCAGGTGCATCATCTACTGCAGCAAATGGAGGCTTATAGTTGTAGGTTTGTTTATAGGGAAGTTAACCAACCTGCGTACGCTCTTGCCAAATACGGAAGTGAAGGGTATGCTCGCGGAACGTTACGCCCGGCGTTGCAAGTACAGAGAAATCCAAGTGATCTACAGAATTTTCAAGTCTCTATTGATCATGTGAGTAGCTTGTACGTGTGGGAAGAGGCACCGAATTGGTTAACGCATTTTGTCTATTCAAATCGGTTTTTGACACACCCAAGGCTTGTATAAGCTAAGGGTCTTTTGTTTGTAAACTCTGTTTGTACAACTCCATTTGCTTAATATAACTTAATTTATTCGAAAAAACTACGTATATCTTTGATAATGGACTGCAAGAGTCCACACTCAAGTCTGAATGTTTGGCAGTATAACTATGATTTTAGTTATATTTTACCCGATTTATCTTTTTGAATTTGAAAACACTATTTGGAATTTGCCAAAAAAAAAACAAAAGTTTTAAAACAAAAAGATGCATGCAATTTGCCGCAGAGTCGCATACTGCCTGGAGCTCACTAGTCACTACACACTTGAAAAAAACCATCCATGTCATTTTTCTCTTGGTTCATATGTTTGACTTTTGACCAGTCACTTCCAAATAAGAAAGTCAATAGACCGCGAATTGTTTATTATGCGTTCATAACAACAAAGAATGAAGTCATTAACTTGGGCACTTATACCCCATTTCCCCCCTTTAATTCACAGAAGCACTAAAAATTTCACGGCAAAATAGCATTTTACCCCCTAAATTTTAACCATTTGTGGAAAGTGACCCCATGCATTTTGTGTACACTGCCTCTAAACTTCGTCGGGCTGCAAATAAGCCTATGAATTTTAAAAATTCTACAATTTATCTAAAAAAATATATGGGGCAAATTGCTCACATTAAAAAATAAAATCAGAAGTCAAATACAACCTTTCAAACTTTAGGGGTTACTAATTCGCCTTAGTTAAATGTATGAAGTAAAGGTGTGCAAATTGCAACCTACGATAATTGCTAAGTTGGTTTAGAATGTTTATATAAATTAGTGTCGAAGTAGTTGTAATTTATACCGTTTAAAATTTTTTGCTATGCTGCACTTAGCACAAAGTCACAAACTACCACACTTGAGGAGTCAAAATGCTATTTTGCAAATTTCATAAACATTTTAAATGTCAAATATGTCTTTTTTATAGATAACTGAGAATATGATATCATAATTTGGGGAAAAACACAACAATTATGAACTCACCAAATGCTGACAGTTCCAGGTTGGCTACTTTACTAAGTTTATTCAAACCTTTGACTTCGTTTCCCACAGTATCATGTCTCATGCCATTCTTGAATTTTAATCTCCATATTCATCATCTTCACATATCTTCAAACACACAACAGCACCACCATCATCTTTCTCCACTGAACAAGAATTTTCCATTCCATGGAATAAGCTTGAGATAAACCAACTACACAGACATGAAAAAATCCCAGAGAGATTCCATTATTTTTCTTCTCTTCATTTTACTCGCATTGAAAACAGCATTCTCTCAAACCACAGAAGCACAAGCTCTGGTCAGGTGGAGGAACACCTTCACTCCATCTGCCGGTCCTCTCGACTCATGGTCGCTCAACAACACACGGAACATCTGCAGCACATGGACAGGAATCCGCTGCACCAACGGTTCAGTTTCGCGGATACTGTTAGCTGACATGAGTCTCACAGGTACGATCGATCCACTCGATTTCGCATCGATTCCTAATCTCAATTATTTAAATCTCAGTCGAAACAACTTCAGCGGAGCAATACCGCCAGGTATTGGTAATCTCTCCAGGCTCAATACCTTGGACCTGAGTAACAACATGTTGGTTGACATCATTCCACCAAAGATAGGGAATCTGACACAGCTTAGGTACATAAGTTTCTATAACAACAATATTGTTGGAGAGATTCCATATCAAATTGGCAATTTCCAGAGGCTAACGTACCTCGATTTCGGTTCTAATTTCCTGAGCAACACTGATTGGTCAGGGATTCCAAGTTTTCCTCTCTTGATACATCTCAGCTTTTACTACAATGAACTCACCGCGGGGTTTCCAGAATTCGTAACCCGGTGTTTGCGCCTGACATATCTCGATTTGTCACAGAATCATCTTACGGGTCCCGTTCCTGAATCTCTGTACTCCAATCTTGTCCGGCTCCAGTTTCTCAACCTTGGTGTCAATTCATTTCAAGGCCCTTTGTCCCAAAATCTGACCAATTTGTCCAATCTGACAGAACTTCACTTACAAAACAATCTTTTCTCTGGTCCTATACCTGATTCTTTTGGCCTGATACCCAATCTGCAAATCATTGAGCTGTACAACAATTCATTTGAAGGAAACATTCCCTCTTCTTTAGGTCAACTCAATCTTCAATTGCTAGATCTCCGAATAAATGGCTTCAATTCCACAATCCCTCCTGAAATAGGCCTGTGCACTAACCTAACCTACTTGAGTTTAGCTCAGAATTTGCTGACCGGACCTGTGCCTTCATCCTTCTCCAATTTAACCGGGTTAACCGACTTAGGGTTATCAGATAACAATCTGTCAGGTGAAATCTTGGCTCCATTTGTCAGAAACTGGGCAGGTCTAACATCATTGCAGCTCCAAAACAATAATTTCACAGGCGAACTTCCATCTGAGATAGGACTCTTAACCGATCTCGTTTATTTGTATTTGTATAACAACTCGTTTTCGGGCTCGATCCCATCAGAAATAGGAAACCTGGCATCTTTGCAACAGCTTGACATCTCAACTAACCAGTTTTCAGGTCCAATACCATTTGCAATCGGGAACCTTTTGAGTCTAATTATCCTCAACCTATATTCCAACAACCTTAATGGTCCAATTCCATCAATGATTGGAGATTTAGCATTCCTCGAGATTCTCGATCTTCATGAAAACCAATTGAGTGGGGAGTTTCCAGATTCCATCACTAATCTCACTAATCTGCAATCTCTGTCCATCTTCAGTAATGAGCTTACAGGTTCAATTCCCCGTGAACTGGGAATAAATAGTCTCTCTCTGGCCAATGTCAGTTTCTCAAACAACAGCTTCTCAGGTGAACTGCCACCTGGATTATGCTCCGGCTTTGCTCTAACCTACTTTACGGTCAACAACAACAATTTTTCTGGGCAGTTACCAGAATGCTTGAGGAATTGCACAGGCCTCAACAGAGTCCGGTTAGAAAGAAACCAATTTTCAGGGAACATTTCAGATGCATTTGGAGTTCACCCACAGCTCCAGTATTTGTCAGTGAGCAGTAATCAATTTAGTGGTGAATTGACACCACAATGGGCACAAAACGAGCAGCTCACGAATATACTGATGGATGACAACAGAATTTATGGAGTGATCCCGTCTGAGCTCAGGAATCTGACACAGCTGGGACAGCTCTCCTTGGGTTCAAATGAATTGACAGGACAGATTCCAGTGGAGCTGGGAAGTTTAGACCGACTGTTAAATCTCAATCTTAGCAACAATAGGTTGAGCGGAGAAATTCCTGAGGCCATAGGCGAATTGACAAGGCTTCAGAATCTTGATCTGTCAGGCAATCAGCTAACTGGCAATATTCCCGTAGAAATCACGAATTGCGAAAACTTGCAAAGCTTAAGCTTGAGCAATAACATTTTGTCAGGGAATATCCCATCTGAAATTGGGAGCTTGCAGAGGTTACAGTACATGTTGGACCTCAGTAACAACTCTCTTTCAGGTCCCATTCCACCAAGCTTAGGAAGCCTTACTTCTTTGGAAAATCTGAACCTGTCACACAACAATCTCTCGGGCAGAATTCCTTCAGCATTATCCGGGATGATTAGCTTGGGAAATATCGATTTCTCCTACAATGAGCTGACTGGTCCAATACCCAGTGGGGACGTCTTCCGGAGAGCACCTGCAACGGCTTTCACTGAAAATCTTGATTTGTGTGGCGCAGCAGAAGGATTATCTCCTTGTGATGCCACCTCTCCAACTCGAAGTTCACAGAATAACAGGACTAGGATTCTTCTTGGTGTCATTATTCCAGTTGTTAGCCTCATCATATTGGCAACCATTATATCTGGATTTATCATTTTACGGAAGAAAACCAAGCAATCTGATGAAGAGACCAAAAGTACAACAGGGTTTGAGGATTCAGAATCATTGGTCTGGGAAAGAGAAGGGCAGCTTAAATTTGGTGACATTGTTAAAGCAACTGATGATTTTAGTGACAAGTATTGCATTGGGCGAGGAGGATTCGGAAGTATTTACAAAGCTGAATTGCAGACTGGGCAGATTGTAGCAGTCAAAAGGCTCAACATATCGGACTCGAGTGACATACCATTTGCAATTCGCCGTAGCTTTGAGAATGAAATCAAATCGCTGACAGAAGTGCGGCATAGGAACATCATCAAACTCTATGGATATTGCTCCAAGGGAGGTTCAATGCATTTGGTTTACGAGTATGTAGAAAGAGGTAGCTTGGGGAAAGTTCTGCACAATGAGGTTGAGGCGTCTGAGTTGAGCTGGGATAAAAGGGTGAAAATTGTGCAAGGAGTGGCTCATGCACTTGCATACCTTCATCACGACTGCTCCCCGCCAATTGTGCACCGGGATGTGACGCCAAACAATATTTTACTTGAGTCAGAATACGAGCCACGTCTCTCAGATTTTGGCACAGCAAAACTCCTCACATCCGATACATCCAATTGGACTACAGTTGCTGGCTCTTATGGATACATGGCACCAGGTAACCAATAATCTATATCTTTCTACTTATCAACCAGCTATGATGAATAATGAATTCAGATTACCTATAACAGAAAGAAGTATGTTAGTATTAGTCACTGTTATAAAATCAGGGTCATAACTCATAAGAGTCCAAATTTTGTCATTTCCAGACAGCAAGCAACTCTTGCTTCTCAAAGAAAATAAAAATAAACCTTATGTAAGCAAGTATTTCCCCATATAGCTTTAGTTTAAATGCTGCTCCCAGAAGAACTTTTACCTTGTGTTTTGTCTGCCACACAATTTTTTTTATTTTATTTTACATTTTTTTTATAAATTCAGTGATGATAGTATATAAATGACAAGTTAATTCCTCTGGAAATGCAGAGCTGGCACTTACAATGAAGGTCACAGAGAAATCAGATGTTTACAGCTTTGGAGTAGTAGCATTGGAAGTTATGATGGGTCGGCACCCAGGGGAACTCCTATCTTCAATGTCATCTTCGGCATCAAAAGCAGCATTAGACAGTAATCCAGATCTGTTCTTGATGGACCTTCTTGATCAACGGCTTTCAGCTCCCGTTGGCCAAATGGCAGAGGAAGTAGTATTTATAGTGACCACTGCACTAGCATGCATTCGAGGCATCCCAGAGACAAGGCCTAACATGCGTTTCCTGGCACAAGAATTAGCAGCTCAAACACAGCCTTATCTCCCAGAACCCCTCATGACAATAAAGATAAGCAAACTGACAAATTACTCAAAGTAGAGTTCGTAATTTTTCTATGCTTAGTCAAATAAAAGGGTTTTCCACAACCTTTTAGATAGTATGTATGTATACTTAGATTGTACAGCACATTCATTTAAGCGAATGTTGTTTGATAAGTAAAACGATTCTTGAAAGGCCAAAACCGTGTTTATATATACACTTTTCCAGACCTAATAACAGTCCTATCTATCCGCATTCATACCAGTAGATAAAATCTTCTTCACCTCTCAACTAATATTGAGAAACCAAATATTATCAAAACTGATCAAATAGATGGTAACAATAAAATAAGCAAAAGCTGTGAAACAAACATAGAGAAATGCATCTTCATCAGGAACATCGTCATTTAATTCCACAAATCACTGTTGTATATATGTATAATTAGATTGTACAGCACATTCAGTTATGTGAATTTTGTTTGATAAGTAAACCGATTCCTGAAAGGCCATAACCGTGTTTATATATAGAGACACGAAAGCATTTGTTATAAAATCGAGCATATTTGTTATATAAAATTACTAATAGAGATCTTTATCACCAAATACACTTGAGAAAGTTAGTGAGCACATATACAACATGTTATACAGTACAAAAGAGTTGCTAACATTAGAGCAAAATCGACGATACAGAGGAAAATCATGCATACGCTTCTCAAACTCAATAACAGTCCTATCCACATTCATACCAGTAGATAAAAGTTTATTCACCTCTCCACTAATACTGAGAAACCAAATATGATATCAAAACTGATCAAATGGATAAGCAAAAAATGGCGAAAAACAAAGAAGGAAACACACATACATAAATGCATTTTCATCAGGAACATTGTCATTTAAGTCCAGAAATTACTTATGTAGGTTTCTATCTTCAGCTTCATAATATTCGCCTGCAATTGTATAGAAAAGTGAAAACAGAAGAATCATCAATTGCAGCAATTACAGTAAATCAACGAATTTGGACTCCATTGTACTAGAAACATAAAATTTTGAAACGAGGAACTTGCTCACCATTTCTGCAAATCAACGAATTGAGACTCCATTGATATTACTGTGAATTTGTGATGGCTGCTTGTAGCTCTGTGTGTAATTTTGAAAAATAAATAAATGAAGTTTTAGTTACAGAAGGTTTGAAACGACGGCGTATGTGCGTATTGTCTTTTTTGTGACCGAGTATCTTTTGGGCTGCCAAACTTCATCCGGGGTCCGGGCTTATTTGTTAAGTCCATCATCTAATACTTGATTGGGCTTGCTTTTTTTTTTGGGCCTGACTGCAGCCCTTCACAGAAAGATCAGTTAAGACGGTATTTTTATTTTTGCAGATAACACCCAAGTAGATAAAATCATTCCTTTAGCGGCCTTTGACCATTTGATTTTTACTTGATTAAAAAAAGTGATGAAATGACTAGTTTACCTTTTTTTTTTTTTTTTTAAACTGCCAAAATTTTATTCAAAGCGAGAGAGCACAAGAAATGCTCGAAGTAGACGTACAAAGAAAGTAAAAAAGTGTTTTCCTAACCGCTACACAAAGCCAAGGCACAAACCACCCGGTCGAAGCGAGAAAACAAAGAACACCTCAAAATCGATACAAGACTAAAGACTACCACCAGTGCTACTAATCCAAACTAATCCAGCCTTGTGAAAAGGAAGAAGCCGTGAGAGAAGGCTAAAGCCAAGAAGGCGACCGAGAGCAAGTCCAAAGGAGAGAGCCTTCAGGTATGGCTAGTTTACCCTTAAATCGACAAGATACATTGAGATTTACACAATTCCCGAATCAAGCTTAATCAATCGGCTCCCGTCATAAGATATCGGCTTGGCTGTTTGAATTTCAAATTCAAACGACTTCACCTTCACTATCAGAATCAGAATGAACTTCGTCGGTTTCTCGCTTAATTCTGTTAAACGACTTCAATTCACTCTCAATTCAACAACTATGCAAGGATTTCAATCCATCCAAATCTTTCCAAGGAGTACCAAATGAATGCCCTGATATGGGAATACCAAATCATATTTCATGGTAAAATAGAATACCACCTTTGTGAATGATATTAAGGATTTTGTTTAAAATCTGCGATGTTTGAGTTTGAGCATGATACCAAGATGTATCTACATCCATACATACCCATATACCATATATCTAGTGATGCAGGGCTTAATTGCATGGGTCAATTCCATTTAGGTGATGTTTTTTCAACTTAATTACAACTTAATGACACTAAAAATTTTGTTTTCAAAAAAGTGACATTTGATATGGTGTACCCAAAATACCCAAAAATTGTGTAAAATACATGGTTTTGAAAGTTCGATACATGATTAAGCTCTATTACTACATGTAAAAAGATATATCTAAACATGTTTTATTATTTGGTAGTACATGGTTTTGTGGATATGATTACATGAAAATTGTGTCAAAATACATGGTTTAATTCAAGAGTTATCTTCATAAACCTAATTTAACAAATTTTAGTATTGGTACATGGTTTTGTGATATTGATACATGAAAAAACAGTAATATGTTCACTTTGACTAATAACAAGATACATGCAAAAATATAATTAGCGCAATAAAATGTGATACATGTTCTGATCATTTAGTACTATATGGTTTTGGAATACATGTATGGATGTACATGTAAAAATCTTGCTGTGTACATACAGTGTTAGTCTTGGTACTTGATTTATATATAACCGATAGTCCGATACATGCGCGCGGGACCTGGGAGTAATATGTTAATGGTACGTGATTTCCATTATTAATAAACTATGGTAATACACCAACACACATATATAGTAGTACATGGGAAAAATGTTTGCAACTTTCTTGAAGTCTCTTTACAAAAATTTGAAGGATTATTTGATCTAGTCAAATTTAGAGTGATGAAGGAGAGAATTAATAGTGATGTTATTATTTAATCAATTAGTTTTAATATAATAACCAACTTTAAGTGTTCGGTCAAACTTTTCATAACCTAATTAGTTAACATATATATTGTCTTAATATTTAATTAGATAAATCTCTAATTTTGTTTCAAACCGAGGGGGTATTTTTGTCCAAAAAAATCACTTTTTAGTAATAAATTTCAAATTTTGTCACTTACTTGTAATAAAGTTTGATTTATAGTACTAATAATGTAAACAAGAATATAGACATCATTAATATGTAATAAGATTGAAAAACTATTACTAGAATGTAATTTTCCGTAATTGCATTATTTATAGCACAAAATCCTCGAGTTAACTTCATGCAATTTATCATCGTTATTATTATTTTACTACAAAAAGATATAAATAATGAAAATGAATTTTCATATGAGTATGATGTGCTAATAAAGTTTTGGTCCTCAATGTTTCATATATTTCGTTGAAGGTAGGTTTGTCCAAAGATAACGAAAACTGAAAAATAAAGGGTTTGGTATTTAGTATGCTACTCTTTAGCTTATCGTTTCTGTAATTTTTGGTACGGTATAGGAAATTTATCGAAAACGTACCAAAAATTAATATTTTAGAATATCATTTTTCTTACATAGTCATAGAAACATTTGTGGTGAATTTTAAAAATAATTGAGTTATAATAGTACTTATAGATAAAATATATATGTAAAACTTCTTCCATCTATCGATCGGATCCGACTCCAGTCACTCCACTGGATATGGCACATTATTACCATCCCTAAACGTACCAAAATCATTTAAATTGAAAATATATATACATCCTAAAGTTTGCATCCATGCAATTTGTTGACTCCTGAAGTTGCAAATTATGTGCAAAATACACTCTAAAGTTCTCTAAAGTTTGTATACCTTCTTTTCCCCTTAAAATTTCAATCTCATTTGGATTTGTCCCATGATGGTTAAGGGGAAATTTAATCGCACAGAAAATATAATCTTCATGACAAATCGCGCATACTCCGTATATGAACTTTAATATAAGTGAGCTTATCACACAGATGCTCGATCATAGACACAAAGTTTTAATTGGTTCTCGGGTTAAAAAAAAAAAAAAGGCTTGCAATGAACCAAACTTTTGACCATGGTAAATTAATGGGACACTGACGAGGCTATGAGTAATACTTTTTATATGTGGAGCTCATTATTCGTCAGTTGGTGGGTAAAGAATATTGCAATTTAGTTACCAATTACCATTATAAGATTAAGTAATTGTGATTTCTCAAATGTAGTTAATCATCATCATCATCATCATCAACGAACAACGATCGTGAGAAATCACATTGACCAATGTAAAAAATACAGTTGCATCACTAGTAGTAGTAGTTTATAAGAGATTACTTTTTCTTTTAAAATAAGACGATGGAAACCCATATTCGATACATTTTGAGTGTGCATTTGGAAAATTCTGAACTCATATAATTACTTGTAAACTATGAAATTAAGTAAGCCGCACTTGCAAGTTGAGACTTAACAGTCAAAAGTCACAGAACACACCAAATTTATCACTTTCCGTGCGACTAAATTTGTGACTAAGAAGCTAGTACTCGTCTTTATTTTATTTCTTGAAACGACAAAATTTATTACTATAAGCAAAATAGATTCAGAGAGTTGTGCACACCATCAGTCAAGATACAAAACCACAAATACCAACAATTACAGTGATACCTATAACAAAATGATAATCACCCAATAAAAAAATAAAAAAAGTTATGAGCGGATTAGTCAAGGCCATTCTTAGCGTCTTAATAAGACGTCTTATCACTAGCGACGAGGCAAGAGTTCAAGTGACGAGTTTGCAATTAACTCTGGTCAAGACTAAAGAGGTAACATATCGATATAATACTAGTTTAGGGAAATAAGCGATCGTATGAATGATTTTCCTCCCCATACCCCAGACACTCGTCTTTATTAATCATCAAACAAAGTGAGACACTTCTAAATAATACTCGAGCACCTTTAAATAAGTGCTTGTTTTTATTATATATTATCATGTCCATGCATATATATGATAAAGAATATTAAAGAATTGATTTGTATGAGTATTTAATTGTGAAATGGTGATATAGTATGATAGAGAGTGAAAAATTTGTTATAAAGAATGAGAGAGAAATAATAAAAAATTAATTAGTGGGTTGAATTTTTTTTCAGTTAGTAAGTTTGTAAGATAACGTCCAAAATAGGAACCTAGGAAATTATTAATGAAATGGAGTAAGTATATGCATTAGACTTGGTAAAAGAGATAATGACCCATTAATTATGTGTCATTATGAATAATGATGGTTTTAGTTGGTTGATAGCGAGGTAAATACTTGACTAAATGTCAAATTGTCATTTATTGTGCAAATTGCAATGAACAAGAATATATAACAAGAAATAGAACAAATATATATATATATATATATGGTGCAAAATCATTCCAATATCGGGGTTGCTCCAAAGTCCTGTACAGGGTACACGATAGATATGCTACGTTTGATTCAGAGTTCAATCGGAAAATTTAAATTGAATCAAACTTATTTGAAAAATAAAATTTAATTAAATTATTGAAGACTCATATTTTAATTTTAAGTTGAATTAACTGGAAGCATACTTTTCTTATACGTCATTTCATTGGTCTTTCTCATTTCCTTCTCGACTAATTTTTTGTCCCAACTTTGAAACATTTTTGCATTAAAACGAGGGGATAATTCCCCTTTTTCTTTCTTTCCAAGAATCAAAATCATCATGCCGCCGGTCCAGTGCGGATCTTCTATCCCACTTTTTCGTGTCCCATTTCATGTCCCACTCTCCTACATGTGACATGTGACATTTTAATTTTACTTATCTAAATTAATTACTTACTTAACTACACATGGATTAATTTAAACATAAAATTCAACATATATATATATATATATTTGCTTTTGGTTTTTCTTTGTTGTTTCATAATATAATTTCAAATATTGATTTTTCTTACGATTTAGGATTAATGTGGAGTCAAACATAGACTAAAAAAGTCAACAAAATCAAATGGAAAGTTTTAGCAGAGACGGACCAAGTACTACCTACTCTTGGTTGCGCTCTGTTATGTAACAAGCTTTTTTTTGTTTCTAGTAACCGAACATTTTTTATGCTCTTTATTTTTTGATGAAATTTAACCGATTCAAAAATCAAAACAAAAAAATATGTATAATTGATTCAATATTTAGTGCAATCGATTCTCTTTGCCAACTTGATGATGGAGATTAGAGAATGTAAATTTTGGAAAAAATGTGAAGCAGAACGTGGAAAAATAATTGAGTAAACAATTTCCTAATTATTTATTAGGAGTGAGATGGTTTATAAAATACTCAATTAGTACATAGTTAGAAAATAATGAAGTAAAATTTAAACGTAAAATTAATGAAGTAATAGTTTTCCTAATTATTTGGAGAAAGAGTTATGCTTTTTAGTTGATAAATACTATTACCATAATTTAATTCATGTATATATGTATATATAGTTAAATAAAATATCATTGTAGTTAAATAAAAGTAGGACATGAAATGGGACACAAATAAGTGGGATAGAAGATCCGTTCCCATGCCGGTCGTGCTTGGAGAAATCAGAAAAATACACTAAAATCCATTTATTGAAATTTAAGTCGGACCATTTATTTTACTTTGCAAAAAGACTTTTTAAAATTTTCATGGAAAATAACATAAACAACAATTTTCAATTTCACAATCACATCGGACTTCAAACTGCATATTCAAGGGTCAAGTTTACCCCGCCCATAACACCTTTGAGGATATTTGGTTACTCTAAGATCGTGAATGTGTGGTGTAGATTGTTTTTTTTAATTGTATTACCGCAGTTTCAGTTGTAAATCATTTATCAATAAAATTTTGCCTATTTAACAAAAACTGCATATTCAAGTATTGAGAATTCAGACCCCATGTCATTGGCTAATTTTCTATGCTTAACAAACGTACACACATGACATCACTTCATCACTCTTCTGGATATTTAACTAAGGCTATGTTCAATTCTAACTTAAAATATACTGCATTCAATTTTGTTTTACTTAGTTAAATTGAAGTGAAACAGTTTCATTTCAATTCGTATTTTTATTTTTCCAGTTGAATTAAATACTTCCAACAATTTATAGTGGCTAGCTAACTTCTCTATATATTATGGGATCCCATATATTATTGCTCATACAAAAAGAGCACTTCTATATATTTACTCCACTCTCCAGTTTCCTCCACGAGAAAAGAGAGAAAAGAAAGGAAAAGAAAAAAGTAATAAAAATGAAATCTATATATTTACAGTAGGCTAGATGCAGTAGTAGAGAACCTCAAGAAAATTGTAAGCATGGAGAATTCCCAGAAAGATACCATTTTTCTTCTCAATATTATACTTCTCTTCATTTTACTCACCTCCAAGACTGCATACTCCCAAAGAACGCAAGCAGAAGCTCTAGTGACATGGAGAACCACCTTATCTCCTTCCCGTTCCCTCGACTCGTGGTCCCTCACCAACACCAGAAACCTCTGCCGATGGACAGGAATCCGTTGCACCAACAGCTCAGTCTCTGAAATTCTGCTACCTGGTTTGAATCTAACAGGTACCATCGATCAACTCGATTTCACCTCGTTTACCAATCTCACCACTTTCAATCTCAGCGGAAACAACTTCAGCGGGGCAATACCAGCTCGTATTCGCAGCCTCTCCAGGCTGACAGTCCTGGACCTCAGCAACAATGCTTTTGATGGCATAATTCCACAAGAGATTGGATATCTTACAGAGCTTCAGTCTGTAAGTTTCTATAACAATTATCTTGGTGGGGCGATTCCGTATGAGATTGGCAACCTTCAGAGGCTGATATACTTGGATTTCGGTTCGAATAACTTGGTGAATCCTAACTGGTCAAGAATCCCTAGCTTTCCTCACCTGACACATCTCAGTTTTTCATCCAATGAACTCACTTTAGAAGTTCCAGATTTTATACCCCGTTGTTTGAACCTTACTTACCTCGATTTATCGCTGAACAATTTCACAGGTCCGGTTCCACAATCTTTATACAACAATCTAGCCAGGCTTCAATATCTCAACCTTTCCAGCAATTCATTTCAAGGCCCCTTGTCACAAAACCTTACCAGTTTATCAAACTTGATCGATCTTCGGTTGGCAACCAACCTTTTCTCTGGTACTTTACCTGATTCATTCAGCCTGATGCCAAATCTGCAAGTTCTTGAACTGTTCAACAATTCATTTGAAGGAAATATTCCATCTTCTTTAGGACAACTCAGAAACCTCCAGGTACTAGATCTCGGAGCAAATCGTTTCAATTCCACAATTCCTCCTGAGATAGGCCAGTGCACTAACCTTACCTACTTGGCTTTAGCTCAGAATTCGCTGACTGGTCCAGTGCCTTCATCTTTCTCAAATTTGACCCGGTTAACTGAGTTGGGATTATCAGAGAACAATCTTTCTGGTGAAATCTTGGCTTCGGTTATCAGAAACTGGGCAGGACTAACATCATTGCAGCTTCAAAACAATAATCTCACCGGCAAGCTCCCATCTGAGATAGGCTTTTCAACAAATCTCACTACTCTGTTACTGTATAACAACTCGTTTTCAGGCTCAATCCCATTAGAAATCGGAAACTTGGGGTCTTTAACAATGCTTGATCTTTCAACCAACAAATTTTCAGGTCCAATTCCCTTCACAATTGGGAACCTTGCGAATCTATCTGTCCTAAAGCTAAACTCCAACAATCTTACAGGACCAATTCCACCTGTAATTGGAGGTTTGGCATTACTACAGAATCTTGATCTCCAAGCAAACCAATTAAGCGGCGAGTTGCCAGATTCCTTTTCAAATCTCACTCAGCTTTTATCTCTTTACGTTTCGGGAAATGAGCTATCAGGCTCAATTCCACGTCAACTGGGGACGAATAGTCTCTCCTTGGCTACTATCGGTTTCTCGAGAAACAACTTCTCAGGTGAACTGCCACCTGGAATATGCACAGGCTTTGCTCTCTCCCAATTTACGGCTAACCTCAACAATCTTTCTGGGCCAATACCAGACTGCTTGAAGAACTGTAAGAGCCTAATCAGGGTAAGGTTGGAAGGAAACCAGTTTTCTGGAGATATTTCAGAAGCATTTGGAATTCACCCAGAGCTCCAGTACCTGTCCCTGAGCAGAAATCAATTCACTGGCCAACTTACACCGAAGTGGGGAAGAAACAAGAAGCTCACAAACCTCCTGATAGATCATAACAGAATCTCTGGAGTGATCCCAGTTGAGCTAGGGAATCTGACGCAGTTGGGTCGACTTGCTTTGGATTCAAACGAATTGGCAGGCACAATTCCAGCTGAGCTGGGAGCTTCAACTGAATTGCTGAGTCTCAACCTCAGCAATAATCGCTTGAGTGGAGAAATACCACGAGCATTCGCCAACTTGACAAGTCTTCAGTCTCTTGATCTGTCAAGCAATGCATTAAGGGGAAATATTCCTGAAGAAATTGGGAACTGCAATAGCTTGCAAACCTTAAGCATGAGCAATAACGTTTTATCAGGGAATATCCCATCTGTACTCGGAAACTTGATACGGTTACAGTACATGTTGGACCTCAGTAACAATTCTCTTACAGGGACGATTCCCTCAAGTTTTGGAGGCCTCACCAATTTGCAGAATCTCAACCTGTCACACAATAATCTGTCTGGCGGAATCCCTCCTGCATTATCTGCAATGATCAGCCTTGGAAACATTGATGTTTCCTACAATGAGCTGTCTGGTCCAATCCCTAGTGGTGATGTCTTCCGAAAAGCACCTCCATCATCTTTTACTGAGAATCTTGGTCTCTGTGGAGCAGCAGAAGGATTATCTCCATGTCACGTGCCCTTCAAAGATTCACAAAATAGCAGGACAAAGGTTCTTCTTCGTACCATTGTTCCAGTTGTTAGCCTCATAGTATTGGCAGCCATTATATCTGGACTTATCATTTGCCGGAAGAGAGCTAAACAATATGACGAAGGGAGCAAACCTACGACCAAGTCTGAGAATTTTGATTTGCTTGTCTGGGAAAAGGAAAGTCATCTCAAATTCAGCGATATTGTCCAAGCAACTGAAGATTTCAGTGACACGTATTGTATTGGAAGGGGAGGATTTGGGAGTGTATATAGGGCTGAGTTGTCAAAAGGATTGATAGTAGCAGTTAAAAGGCTCAATGTATCAGACTCGAGTGACATACCATTGGCAAATCTCCGTTCTTTTCAGAATGAAATTCAAACACTGACAGAAGTAAGGCACAGAAACATTATTAAGCTCTATGGATATTGCTCCATGAGAGGGTCGATGTACTTGGTCTACGAGTATGTAAAAAGAGGTAGCTTGGGGAATGCTCTACATGATGATGCTGAGGCTTCTCAATTAAGCTGGGCTCGAAGGGTGAGAATTGTGCAAGGAGTGGCTCATGCGCTTGCATACTTGCATCACGACTGCTCCCCACCAATTGTGCACCGAGATGTAACCCCAAACAATATCTTATTGGAAGTGGAATACGAACCGCGTCTCTCTGATTTTGGGACAGCAAAACTTCTGACTTCAGATTCATCGACTTGGAGTACAGTTGCTGGCTCTTACGGATACATGGCACCGGGTAATCAATAATATTCACCTTGCACTTTATCAACCAACTTTTAATTATTTCTCCATTGGATTTGTAAGTATAATCTAGGCATAATATCAGCAAATTAATTCCCCTGAAATGCAGAGCTAGCACTTACAATGAAGGTCACAGAGAAATCAGATGTTTACAGCTTCGGAGTGGTGGCACTAGAAGCTATGATGGGAAGGCATCCAGGAGAACTGATACTATCTGTGTCATCTTCAGCAACAAAAGCAGCATTAGACAGTAATCCAGATCTGTTCTTGAAGGACCTGCTTGATCAACGGCTTTCACCTCCCGTGGGCCAAATGGCAGAGGAAGTTGTATTTATAGTGACCACTGCATTAGCATGTATACGGGGAACCCCAGATACACGGCCTAACATGCGTTCCCTGGCACAAGACCTAGCAGCTAAAGTTCAGCCTTATCTCCCACAACCATTGGCAACAATAAAAGCAAGCAAGCTGAAAAATTTGTCAAAGTAGAGTTAGCAATTTTATTATATGTCTAGCAAAATAAAAGGTTTCTCAGCAACCTTCAGATATTATGTAACTCGGATTCACAGCACATCCAGTGAAGTGAGAATGATGTCATTTAAATAAAAGCTCTCAGGTAACCAACTCTGTATAGTCCTGGTTGATATATATAAACATAAATGTGCTGGTTTTTAGCATCAAGATCATGTATGATTCTTGAACATAAACAATATGACCAATTAATTATAAGGCACAAATAGTTCGCAGCTGCAATGAATATAGACTCTATTTAGAGAAGAGTCAGACTTGTTTCTGTAATCAATCCAATGAGATTATTATAGACAGAGGTTTAGTCAACCAACCCTACAGCCCATGCTATAGCAGTGGGCCCCACAAGGCAGAGGCAACCGTTGACGCTTAGTATCGACAGCGATGTATTATCAACTACAAAGACCTACCAACATTATAATGTTCCTGTGATTCCCTGAAACTTACAAAGTATAATACTCGTATTACAGTATTGTTGGAAAGAGACAGGATGCTTCCTAGTAATTCCTACTATAAGCTTTCTTTATACAAAGGAAACATGTGACCTATCATCTTTTGTTTATGCTCTAGCATTTTTTAAACACAAATGAGACATGTGACCAATCATCTTTGTTTATTCTCTATCTTCTAGTTTTGGTCAATTATAACTAGAAAAATGAACACGCTTGAAAAGGTTTGAATAACTTCAACGCGTGGACACCATAAGAAACAATACACACTAGCATTACATGTTGGCTTCACTTTCAACTTTAGACTAAAATAACTCAAACCACTTCTTTTGGATGATTAAAAATTCATACCTTTTTTATTTTGCCTTGACTAACGTATATATATAAGCCCAAGAGTGGGAAAAATAAGAATATGAGATAATACCTTGAGGGAATTTCAGCATGAAAGAATATCAGATATACTTCAGCTTCTTTCTCCATATCATTCTTTTCACTTCACTCTCACTGAAAATTGCATCCTCTCAAAGAACAGAAGCACAAGCTCTTGTAAGGTGGAAGAACACGTTATCCCCGTCCCGTCATCTTGACTCATGGTCACTCAACAACAGCAGAAATCTTTGCGGATGGAGGGGCATTCGTTGCAACGCCGGTGGTTCAGTTTCTCGAATTTCACTGCCAGGCTTGAATCTCACAGGTACTATTGATCGACTCAATTTCACCTTTTTCCCCAATCTCACACGTATCAATATTAGTATGAATAGCCTCAGTGGGCTGATACCTTCTAGTATAGGGAGCCTCTCCAGGCTGACCTCCTTCGACCTCAGTCAAAATGTTCTTAGCAGCATTATTCCACCGGAGATTGGAAATCTCACAGAACTTCAATACATAAGTTTCTACTACAATGAGCTAACTGGGGAGATTCCATATCAAATTGGCAATCTCCAGAGGCTAACTTACTTGGATCTCAGTTCGAATTTCCTGGAGACTCCAGATTGGTCAAGAATCCCTGGCTTCCCGCTCTTGACGTACCTCAGCTTTCAATACAATGACCTTACTTCAGAATTCCCAGATTTTGTATCCCGTTGTCCGAACCTCACTTTTCTTGATTTGTCACAGAACTATTTTACAGGGCCAGTTCCTGAATCTTTATACAACAATCTGATCAGGCTTGAGTATTTGAACCTTGCTAACAATTCATTTCAAGGCCCCTTGTCAGGAAATATCACCAATTTGTCACATTTGATCGAGCTTTCCTTAGGGGGCAATCGTTTCTCTGGTCCTTTACTTGATTCTTTCAGCCTTATACCCAATCTACAAACTCTTCAGTTATACAACAATTCCTTTCATGGAAACATTCCGTCTTCTTTAGGTCAACTCAGAAACCTTCAAGTGCTAGATCTTCGAATGAACGGCTTCAATTCCACAATTCCTCCACAAATAGGCATGTGCACAAACCTTACCTACTTGGCCTTTGCCCAGAATTCACTTTCCGGACCTGTGCCTCCATCCTTCACGAATTTGAGCAGGTTAACTGAGTTAGATTTATCTGATAATGGTCTTTCTGGTAATATCTTGTCTCAGTCCATCAGACACTGGGCTGGATTAACCACATTGCGGCTCCCAAATAATCATTTCACCGGTGAACTTCCATCCGAGATTGGCTTACTAACAAATCTCACTGACCTGATTCTGTACAAAAACAGATTTTCGGGTTCAATCCCATCACAGATTGGAGACCTTAGATACCTACAAGTCCTCAGCCTCTCTGAAAACCAGTTTTCAGGTCCGATACCCGTGACAATTGGAAACCTCAGGGATCTTTTCATCCTAGACCTATACACAAACAATCTAACCGGGCCTATTCCAACTGCAGTCAGTGATTTAACACTGCTAGAGATACTCGATCTCCATGAAAACCATTTAACTGGGAACTTGCCAGAATCCTTGTCAAATCTCACTAATCTGAAGATTATCTCTGTGTTTCAAAATGAGCTCTCGGGCACAATACCGCGTGAGCTGGGAATGAACAGCTTATCATTATCCAACGTCAGTTTGTCAAGCAACAACTTTTTTGGGGAACTTCCACCTGGATTGTGCACGGGTTTTTCCCTGATGCACCTTGCAGCTAGCGAGAACAAATTCTCTGGGCAATTGCCAGAGTGCTTGAGGAATTGTATGAGTCTAGACAGGGTACGGTTGGAAAGTAACCAATTTTCTGGAGATATTTCAGAAGCATTTGGAGTTCATCCAGTGCTCCAATACCTATCTCTCAGCAGAAATCAGTTTACTGGCCAACTTACACCGAAGTGGGGAAGAAATGAACAGCTCACAAATATTCTGATTGATCAGAATAGAATCCATGGAGGGATACCAGCTGAGCTCGGGAATCTAACACAGCTGGGTGAACTCGTCTTGGGCTCTAATGAGCTGACAGGCGAAGTTCCAGTGGAGCTGGGAAATTTGGCTCGGCTGTCAAATCTCAATCTAAGCAACAATAGGTTGAGTGGAGAAATTCCTCAATCACTAGGCGGCTTGACAATGCTTCAGTATCTTGATTTGTCAGGAAACGAACTTACGGGTAATATACCAGAAGAGCTTGAACACTGTCAAAACTTGCAAATCTTAAGCTTGAGCAATAACATTTTGTCAGGGAATATTCCTTCTGAACTTGGAGGCTTAACAGAGTTGAGGTACTTGTTGGATCTCAGCAACAATTCACTTTCAGGGGATATTCCATCAAGCTTCGAAAGACTTCTCAGCTTGCAGAATCTTAACCTGTCACGCAACAATCTGTCTGGCAGAATTCCTTCAGCATTATCTCGAATGAGAAGCCTGGAAAGCATCGATCTCTCCTTCAATGAGTTGTCTGGTCCGGTCCCAAATGGAGGTGTCTTTCGAGGAGCACCTGCAACAGCCTTTACTGGAAATGTTGGTTTGTGTGTGGCTGCAGAAAATTTATCTCCGTGTGACATAGCCTCTCATTCAGAAAATAACAGGACTAGGATTCTTATCGCTGTTATTGTTCCAGTTGCAAGTCTAGTGATACTGGCAGCCATTATTTTCGGATTTATCATTTTCAAGAAGAAGACTAAACAGCACGACGAAGAAAGCAAAAGATCAACCAAACTACAGAATTCTGAATCAGTTGTCTGGGAAAGCGGAGGGCAAATTAAATTCGGTGAAATCGTCCAAGCAACAGTAGATTTTGATGAGAGGTACTTTATTGGAAGAGGGGGATTTGGAAGTGTTTACAGAGCTAATTTGCCGAATGGCCAGATTGTAGCAGTAAAAAGGCACAACATAACAGACTTCAGTGACATATCATTAACAAGCCGCCGTTGTTTTGAGAATGAAATCCGAACATTGACAGAAGTTCGCCACAGGAATATTATAAAGCTTTATGGATCTTGTTCTAAGAGAGGGTCGATGTACCTGGTATATGAATATGTGGAAAGAGGTAGCTTGGCGAAAGCTCTGCACAATGATGCTGAGGCGTTAGAGCTAAACTGGGCGCGGAGGGTGAATATCGTGCAGGGAGTCGCTCATGCACTTGCATACCTGCATCATGACTGCTTTCCACCAATTGTGCACCGAGATGTAACTACAAACAACATTTTATTGGAGGCAGCATACGAGCCGCGACTCTCAGACTTTGGGACAGCAAAATTTCTGACTTCAGATTCATCAAATTGGACTGCAGTAGCTGGCTCTTATGGATATATGGCACCAGGTAATACATCAAACCTTTTTTTTTTTTTTTTTTTTTTTTTTTTTTTTTTTTTTTTGAGTATTCCTGTTTTCAGTTACTTAGTGAAGTGTCACATACTGTGCAGAGCTGGCACTTACAATGAAGGTAACAGAGAAATCAGATGTTTACAGCTTCGGCGTGGTGGCATTGGAAGTTATGATGGGAAAGCACCCTGGAGAGCTCATATCTTCAATGTCTTGTTCAGCAACAAAAGCAGCATCAGACAATGATCTGTTCTTGGAGGATCTGCTTGATCAACGGCTTTCACCTCCCACAGACCAAGTAGCAGAGGAAGTGGGATTCATAGTAAACACTGCAATAAAGTGCATAAGGGCAATCCCAGAGACACGGCCTAGCATGCGTTTTGTTGCACAAGAATTAGCAGCTCAAATACAGCCTTATCAGCCAGAATCACTGGGAACACTAAAAATGAGCTCGCGGTCAATTTTCTCAGAGTAGTAGACATCTTTCCAACTACCTTCAGACAGTAAATGTACTTGGATTGTGCCGCATAATTATTTGAGTGATAGTGGAATCATGATTAGAAAAAAAGCATAGTGTAGTTATACTGTCAAGCTGTTGCATGTAACAGTAAAATGCGCCTCTTAGAACCTCACTAGGTGCATCATTGCCCCAGCCCCCAGGTGCAATGAATTAAGTATATACGTATATAACAATCTAGTTCTCCTTCATAAAATGCATCAGACTATTGAAAGCAGAGATATAGTAAGTAGTTAAATCTGGAATTCAAAGTTAAAAGGACAGAACAATTATTGCAGCTTTGAGGACCCATAATGAATTAATTGATTTTCACAAACTTCTAAATCTGGGCGACAATAATGTTTCTTAGGGGACCATGATAGATCAATGCACCTGCTTTGAAATCAACCTAGAATAGATTGCGTGCTGATATACATCATTAATATTTTATGGGAACAAATTCAGTAGTAGATCGCATCTCAGCCAAAAGAAAGTAAGAATATATTTTTAACAGGCATGTCCAAGTTGCACATGCTGCTAACTGCTGTGTGAACCGAACATCAACCTTTGCTGACTGTTCATGTCTTGTCAGCTCTGTTAGATCTGAAACTAGAACCCTTAAATCTAAAGTTCAATTTGATAAGTCTTGTTAACAGATTTCCATTGCTCAAGTAAAATAATAAACAGATTCCTAATAGTTACTAAGTTTTAAGTTTCAACTTATTTGGAGTTTGGAGTTTGGACAAACATACAAATTACTGTAGTAATAATTAAGATTTCAAGTTTAATTGCATATAAGCTAGGTTGTGTAGCAAAAATGATGTTGAGAGCAAAACATTAAGGTAGAATCTTTTAACCTTAAGACTTGTCAGAGATTTTTTTTCCAGTTTTAAAGACCAAACAATTCAAAAAAAAACAAAAAAAAAAACAAACAAACAATACTCTAAGGACCGCTCCTACTTGTCAGAGATATTTATATGCAATGAAACATGTGACCAAGCATCTTCTTTTATTTTGGTTTTGGTAGGTGACAATAAAGGATAAAAACAATGACACACTGCTTTCAGAAACAAAGCAAGACACTTTTACTTTTAATCCTCATGCAGTTATTTTCTTTTCACCAAGCTCCTGCTTCTCTATACACAAATCTAAAGAGGAAAGCAGTAGAGATAAGATAACATTACCTAGAGAAAACTGTAGGCATGGAGAGATCCACAAAATACTTCATTTTATTTCTTCATGTTCTTCTATTAACATCATTCACATTTGAAAAAGCAACCTCTGAGATAACAGAAGCACTAGCTCTACTGAATTGGAAGGACGCCTTATCCCGGGCTCCGGGGCTCCACTCATGGTTGCACAACAACACTGAAAACGTGTGCGAATGGGAAGGCATTCACTGCAACAGCGATGGCTCAGTCACTAAACTTCAGCTGCCAGGGCAACATCTCTCAGGTAGGATTGATCAACTCGATTTCGCCTCTTTCCCAAATCTCACCGACTTCGATCTTAACAGGAACATCTTGACCGGGCCTATACCTTCTAGTATTGGAAACCTCTCCAGTCTCACCACCTTAAACCTCAGCAGAAATTCATTTGTCAGCACTCTTCCACCAGAGATTAGAAATCTCATACAGCTTCAGTACATTGATTTCCACAACAACAGTCTCTATGGGGAAATCCCGTATCAAATCACCAAACTTCAGGGGCTAACCTATGTCGATTTCAGCTGGAATTATTTTCGGGGTCCAGATTGGTCCAGGATCAGTGGCATCACTGGGCTGACACATCTCAGCTTAGGCCACAACAAGATTACCACATTATTTCCAGAATTTGTTACCGGTTGTCTCAACCTCACTTATCTTGATTTATCCCACAATGATTTTCGGGGCCCGATTCCCGAATTAGTTTTCAGCAATCTGACCAGGCTTCAGCATCTCAACCTCACAGGCAATTCATTTGAAGGTCCCTTGTCAGCAAATCTCACAAAGCTATCAAATTTAACCCATCTCCGGTTAGGGAAAAACCTTTTCTCCGGTCCTATACCCGGTCCTTTAAGTTTGATGCCAAACCTGCAAATTGTTGAGCTGTTTAGCAATTCATTTCAAGGGAATATTCCCTCTTCTTTAGGTGAACTGAGTAACCTTCAAGTCCTAGATCTCCACTCAAACCAATTAACTGGACAGTTGCCAGAGTCCATCTCAAATCTCACTAATCTTCAGATCCTCTCCGTGTCAGAAAATGAGCTCTCTGGTGATATTCCGCATGAGCTGGGATCGCATAGTCTCTCTTTAGCCCAGGTCCGATTCTCCCGCAACCGCTTCTCAGGTGAACTGCCACCTGGATTATGCAACGGCTTTGACCTAGAAGCACTTGAGGCTGGAGACAATAATTTCTCAGGGCCCCTGCCTGATGCCTTGAAGAACTGCACAAGCCTAAAAACAATGGGATTGGAAGGCAACCAATTTTCAGGAAATATTTCACAAGCATTTAGGAATCATCCAATGATCGAATACATATCGCTGAGCAGAAATCAGTTCACTGGCGAACTTTCACCTGTGTTGGGCCAATATGAAAAGCTCAAATATATATTGATAGATCGAAATCAGATTTCTGGCGTGATCCCATCTGAGCTCACAAATCTGACCGGCTTGAGGCAGCTTGCTTTGGATTCAAATGAATTGACAGGTAGAATTCCTGTTGAGCTGGGAAGTTTATCCAAGCTGAGAAATCTCAGTCTCAGTAACAACAAGTTGAGTGGAGGAATTCCACAAACAATTGGCAATTTGAGAAGTCTTGAGCATCTTGATCTGTCCACAAATGAGTTGACAGGACATATCCCAGAAGAAATCAAGTATTGCAGGAGCTTGCTAATCTTAAGCTTGCGCAATAACTCTTTATCAGGAAATATTCCTTCTGAACTTGGAAGCTTGAAGAGATTACAGACCTTGGACCTAAGTAACAATTCATTTGCAGGGAAGATACCGTCAAGTTTTGGAGCGCTTGACAACTTGATGAATCTCAACCTGTCCCACAACAATCTCCTGGGCGGAATCCCCTCCGTGTTGGATGGAATGATTAGCCTAAAAAATGTGGATCTCTCCTATAATAAGTTGTCTGGTCCGATCCCAAATGGTGATATATTCCTAAAAGCACCAGCAATGGCCTTTCAGGAGAACCACGATTTGTGTGGAGCTGCAGAAGGATTAACTTCGTGCGATGTTGTCTCTTCGATTGCAAGGTCACAAAAACACAGAAAAATCCTTCTCGGTGTCATGCTTCCTGTTAGCCTCATCCTCTTGGCAACCATTATTTATGGATATCTCAAATTCAGGAAAAATGCCATGGAACACAACATAGGGACCAAAAGTGCAACCAAAATCAGCAATTTTGCATCACTCCTCTGGGGAAGAAGGCAACCTAAATGTGGTGATATTGTCCAAGCAAATGAAGATCTCAGTGAAAAACATTTGTTGAGAACTTGAGATTTGCATATCATAGAAGTAACGAACGTGAATTAGCAAGTTCCACACATGCAAATGAATAGAGCTGCAAACATGCTAATGTGAGTAATGACCAGAACATGCATCACTTAGTAGATATCTTTCCCTGATTTTTTTTTTTTGTACTATAGTGCTTAGCACTTGTCTAAAATGATCAATTTCAAGTTTCTGCTTAGCACTTGTTTAAAATGATTAGCCTAAGGACAATGACAATGCAGCAATGGTTGATGAGGCAGGAAGCTATCAGAACTATCCACCATAGTGGTTGCCTAGCCTCAGCGTTACAACGAAAAGGAAACTTTACAATAACAAGCTGACAAGCATATTAACAACAACAAATATCAACAACAACAAACAATGCAATGCAATACGAATTATAACAGATCGAAATCACTCATACAGAATTGTTGTCATTTCCACAACAACAAACAATGCAATGTAATACGAATTATAACAGATATCTTACAGACATTCATCTTCACAATCATCATCGTCCTTGACCTCAATTATAGAGGAAGTATTATTACTATCATCACTGTTATATTTATTATATAAATAAATAAACAAAAACGCCATGGACGAACCTGAAAGATCCTCGGAAGGTTGAAACGTGACAAAGGAGAGGCGTCATCAGATCCCAAAGACGAGTAGACGACGACGTATCGATCCCGGTCTGTCATTATTATATAATTGAACTGAAAACTATAATTTCATTAATTAATTTATCAAAAATTATTCATCTCACTTCTCGAAATTCAAGTTACCTTTGATTGATTGGGGGAAACTGGAAAAAGGAGGATCCTCTCAACCTACTATCGCGCCAGTAGTAGCAGTAGTATTTATAGAGATGAGATATTGAGATGGCAATGGTCGCCGTGCCTGCTGGGCTTTTAAAATCATGGCCCAACCCTTAAAACTTTGAGGCTTTTCTTCTCTATATAGTAGTGTTTTTTTCTCACGGAAATAATAATCAGGTTGTTTGGCTTTGAATTTGAATTTGGGAGAGAGATTCTGAGAGTGAGTTATAGAGGTGAGTAGCCATTGACATATTTTGGAAAAGGGGCCACTACTTACGTATCACATATTGTTACATATTGGAATATCCAATTACCCTCTAATCGGAGCAAAATCAAGTCTTATCCTCAAGTCAATTTTCCGTATAAAATGTCCAATTTACCCTTATGTTTATTAATAAAATGATAAAAATCCACCACCTCCTTCCAACCTTCCGCCGCCTCCATCCGATTGCCTCCACCGCCACCCTCCAACTGGAAACAGAGCTTCCAGCCATGGAAGCTCCAATTTCGGAGCTTCAGCCATTTCGTAGCTTCCAAATCTAGAAGCTTTGATTTGGAGAGCTTCCCAGAGTTCCACCATTTTTTTAGTTATTTTTCTCTAATGAAGTGAGGAGGAAGAAGAAGAAAATGGTGTTGGACTTGGACATCATTTATTTGAATGCTGAACATCAATTTATGTAAACTAAAAAAACCATTTCCCATGATGAAATTATTACCCTCTAGTCCATTTGCAATTAAAGGTAATACTCATTTTATCCCCGACCTTAGAGTAATGGGACCTTTGAAAATGCACCTTTCGGTAAAAACTTTTGGAAAATGAAGAAGTTCTTGTGTATGAAAATATACAAATGCCAACAGTTCAGTTCAAATAGTGGTAGTGAATACAAAAATTGTCTATATGCCTATATCGCATGCATTCCATTACTTCAAACACAGACTTCGAGCAAAAATGAAAAAAGAGATCGAATTCAATGAGATAACACAGGTGAATTAGCACTCCACACCACATGGCTTGAGAATTGGACCAGTTTGCTTGGGCAAGAAAGGATCGATTCGAACCCACACAAGTGAGAAGATTGAGGCCAACAAAATAGACCATAGAACCACAATTGTAGGAGTCCTGTTTTGTTTCCCCATGAGACCCTTAAGGAATGGATAGAGATGAACAATAACCCAAAAGGCAAAGAATAGCTTTCCGAAGAGAGGACCCCATGAGCCATACCCATTGTTTATGGCATCAGAAACTCCTGCCACCACACCGACCATATTGAGGATTATGATTGTGGTTGGTGGAATGAGAAGAGTTGTCCATTTGAAGAGGTAGAGCTCCCCAAACTCAGCATCATCAGCTGCTTTTGATGTAACTGTGAAGTTTGTGTCGACTCCAGCAAGAACCTTAAGAAGACCTTGGAAAACAGCAAATAGATGAGCTGAGAGACCACCGATGACCCAGAATTGCTCATTACGCCACCAATCCTCAATGCTTACTCCACTCCATCGGAGCTCAAGCACACCGGTGGCTATGATGGACAGGAAAAGGGCCATGAACCATATGCTTGCAAGGTTGTTCAGCTGCATAAGAATTTCTTGTGTTAGGGTCCTAATCGATACATCTAATAATACTGAATTTTTATTTAGAACTGGTAAAGCAATATCCATGGATCAAGAATACTTACAGTTGGAACAATGAATTTTCCTGTCAGAAGACAAACAGCTGGAAGTGTACAATAGGCTAGCAGAGCAAGGGAAGTGAAAGGGTATACAATGGTGTTTATATAAGCAAGTCTTTCAAGATATTTAAGCTTTCCCCCATAGCCGTACCAAAGCGGACAATGGCGACTCAGAAATATTTCAACAGAACCAAGAGCCCATCTCAGGACTTGGTGCAACCTGTCAGAAAGATTTATTGGAGCAGATCCTTTGAAAGCAGGTCTCTTGGGGCAGCAATATACAGATCTCCACCCTCTACAATGCATCTTGAAGCCAGTCAATATGTCTTCTGTAATTGAGCCGTAAATCCATCCAATCTGTAATACAACAATTCAAGAGATGTTGATCTATTACTGAATACAAAATTTCATATGACAGACAAGTTAAGGCTGCACATAAGCAAAAGGTCAGTTTACAGACTTGCTGAGGGAGAAAAAGATATCTGAGTGTTTTGTACTAACCTCCTTGCCCCATTCAGTCTTTTCTTCATAGCCACAACTAATAACATGAATGGCTTCTTTCACTAGTGATCCCGGGCTAGTCCCCTCGGGAAGACCACCATTTTCCATAAGTGTGGAAGTAATGAAAACTGGGGACATCCCAAACCGTTTCTCAAAATTCTTTTGAGACATGAGTGATGATTTTTCCAATTCATCGTATCCTTCCAGCCCTTCTTCAATTTCCTCAAGGTCAAAAACTGGTCCAGATGGCTTCCTAGTGTACTGCTTGCCCATCATTTTCTTCTTCTTGCTATACAATCCTCCTAACCCGAGCAAAGCCTTAAGTCCTTTTTTCTTAGACTTTGGTTTCCTTGATCCACCACAACAACAGCAGCACCACTTTGGCCAGCAGTCACAAGTCATCTTGGCTCGCTTCTCAGATGCTGGAGGATCATAGCCATATAATGCCTGCCTGTTAAAGACACATCCCGTGCCAACATATACAGGCCCTTGAATGCCATCTAGACCTTTCATATTGATCTGTTGAACAAAGTATTTGGAGAATTAGATTCGTCATTGGAGTTAAATCAAACATAAGATTCAAGTCAATCTCTAATCTGAACTGTTCAGTGATGGATTATAAAGATGGGTCATTCAAACCAATTTGAAACCCTGAGTTATGCCAAGTACTAGGTTTGAATTAAGTAAAATTTTGAAGTTTTTATCAATGAGTCCCATATCAAAGTAGGAATGCATGACGGTTCATAATGTAAATTATAACTTACGTCAAAGAACACAATGTTGCGGTTAGCATATCTATCGTGCCGATCAATACCATCAAATCTCTGTGGAAATTGAACATAGCAAAGTTTTTTCCCGATTTGGGGGTCCATTAAGAAGCACATAGCTTCCCTAATTGCCTTGCTATTGTTAAGGTAATGATCACAATCCAAGTTCAACATGAATGGTGCGTTAGTTAGCACAGCAGACACCCGTACCTAGCAAGGTAACTCAACTGAATTAGTAGTCTTTCAGTTTCATGTGAGGAAAAAAAGAGTGTTATAACTTGGCAGTAACTTACTAGTGCATTCATTGCTCCTGCTTTCTTATGATGCTGGTAGCCTGGTCGTTTCTCACGAGAGACATATACTAGCCGTGGCAGCTCCTTACCATCAACATCCAGTGCACCTTCACTTCCCAAATATACCTGCAGTAAAGAAAATTCTTGATCAAAATGTTGAACTATACATGGTCAGCCATTAAATTCTGTCATTTTAACCTGCTAACCTGAATCATTCCAGGGTGATCCCTAGTGTTGTTTCCAGGCCACGGAGTCCCGTCCTGCATAACCCATCCTTCTTCTGGTTTCTTCTGAGCCTTGGCCACCAACGCATTCATTCTTACCTTAAACTCTTCGTACTCTCTCTGCATCAAGGAACCATAAGAATAATTAGAATCCATAAACATTCATTGAATATTGAAAGAAACAGTATTTGAATTACTCACTTTCATGGCTCTGCGATCCTTGACAAAAGTAGGCTGAACCTTATCTTTCAAGTAGTCAATTTTCTCAGAGAAATAAAACTCAGGTGCCCTAGGCTCCACGTTATATTTCTTGCAGAAAGGCACCCACCTCCTCGCGAACTCAGCTGTTTCAGCCAATGAATCAAAGAGAAGCATCGAGGCACCATCATCCGAAACATAGCAACTCAGTTTCTCCACTGGATAGTCAGCTGCTAAAATTGAAAGGACTGTGTTTGCGGTAATAATGGGAGGTTCCTTTAGAGGGTCCACAGTACTCACATAGACATCAACCTGGGAAAGCCGGCTAGGCTCACCCTCACGCTCGAACCTCAAGGTGAGGCGATCAAGGTAGGTTTCTCGGTTAATAGGATACCACTTAGGGAACTGATCCAGAATCCAGGATACACCAAACCATATCTCACATATCACAGAGATAATCCACAAGGGATAAGCATCCTTTGCTGGAGTCAAGATTCTAAAATGGAAGAAGAAACACAGGATGATTAACCTAAGGACAATGACAATGCGGTAAGGGCTGATGAGGCGGGAAGCAATCGGAACTTTTCTCCATAGTGGCTGCCTAGCTTCAGCAATACTGCAAAAGGAAACATCACAAAAACAACAACCATATCAACAAAAACAATAAACAATGCAATGCAATACGAATTATAACAGATAGAAAGCACTCGTACAGAAATACATCTCCATAATCACCATCCTTGTTGTCATTTCCACAACAACTAGCATATCAATAACAACAAACAATGCAATGCAATACGAATTAAAACATATCGAGAGCAATCATACAGAAATTCATCTTCATAATCATCAACCTTGTTATTTTTTCCACAACAACAAGCATATCAACAACAACAAACAATGCAACGAATTAAAACAGATCGAAAGCAATCATACAGATATTCATCTTCATAATCATCATCCTTGTTGTCATTTCCTCCATCGTCTGTTTTGGCAACGAGACCTCTCTTCTCCTGCCTGGTTTTCCACTTCTCCACTCTATCCTTCCACTCATCGCTGCTGTAAGTTTCCTTTTCAGCTTCAAATTCCTTTCCAGTAACTGAAAATTAATCATTAAAATGAAAATGCACAAAATCAGTGGTTGCATTCCAATTAGGGCAAGTATCGGTCAACAAATCGAAAGAGAAATTCAATTACCACTTCCTGCAACAGAACGAGTAGCTACCACATTGACGTGATTCTGCTGCTGCTTGAACTCGCCATTTTCCTGTGGATGTTGATCATCAATTCATCGGAAACAAAGGTGAGATTTCAAAGGTGAAAAATGGATTAGCAGAGATTATTTTTGTTTCCCATACTGGTACAGAGAGTGTTCGTTTGATGATGAGCAAGTCAACGAAAGTAATTTTGACCAATTGTTCTTTAGGTGAATCCTTGGAATGCCACGTGGGTAATAAGGGAATTGTTTTTTCTTTTTTTTTTTCTTTTTTTTCCTTACGTAGAAAGTTAGACATGAACTAGAACAAGTTAGTACTTCAACGGTTAATTTTCAGTTCATCATGGGATCGACCTCGAAGTGTAAATTAGAAAAACGAATGGATATAACGATAAAATATAAAATGATTAATAGCTTATGTAAGGTGTCTAGTAATCACCTAACTTATTCACCTATAATAAGGTGATTAATGACTAATGAGTCATGGACTCATATCGGACACATGAAAAGTACGAGCGGACTCAAAAGTTGAACAATCTAATTTTAGTTAGATTTGTGATAGTGATATTTAATATGAGAAGAATAATTACCGAATGTTGAGGTTCATGAGTGTCATACTGAAGATTCTTCAACTGAAACTCATCTTCAAAATCGTCACTAGCATTTTCTTCTTCGCCATCTCCTTCAATCTTAGGACAGCCTTGATCAATAAAATTTGTGCATTCAGATTTCAATCTTGATCCAATTCAATGAAAACAAGGAAAAATTGATTTTCTACGTTTAGTTTTGTTTATTGAACTTTGAGATGAGGACTTACCCTTGTGGCGTTTGTAACGAGTGTGACACTGAGGGCAGGTCCCTTGACCCTCCATCCTTTCGTATTCGTAGCAAGGACGGCAAACCGGAAACGCACACTCGTGACACGCCACGAATGTATCTCCGTTCTCCCTTAGTCCGATCTCATCTCCACAAATCCGGCATATTTTCGCAGCTTGTTCGCGTATTGAAGAGCGCCTGTCATGCTGTTTATTAACAATATCAATCATTTCTATTATTCTATATCACATGATAAATGTTGTGAAAACCACTACACAAGACCAACTATTATCAATTATGTTGCAGGCTTGCAGCTTGTTGTTTAAAGGGTTGTAATGCCAAATGTTTGCAAACATTAAACATGTATTCTAGCTGAGATGGACCTAAATTAAGTATAGAAAATAAAATGCAAACCCCTAAAAATAAATTAACAATCATAAAAAAGTTGATAAGCTATTGCAAACACTACATGAAACTCAAAACCAACGAAATAAATTACCTCGTCATCAGTGCCCGTGTGGAGAACATGAAGTTCATTGCGGCCGTGAGAGCCGGCAAAGAGGCCAGCCATGGTGTAAGGAATGGGTGGTGGTTTGTGATGGGAGGAGAGTAGAGAAGTAGGGATTTAAAAGTGGATGCATCCATGTATGTTTGCCTGTGATCAGTGTACCAGCTTGTTGGTGAGGGGTTCTTTTTTAAGGTTTGATTGGAATGCAAGTTAGATTGGTGAGCAAAAGGGACAGTTTGTTTGTTTCATTGCTTCTGTCTGGCATATTATTAGGTACAGGGGAAAAATGTACAATGTTTCTCACAATATTCGTGACTTTATATATGTCAGGACGTCCATGTTGCTTCGAGGCCAAGGTGTTTCTCATATTTTTCAATCCCGGGGGGAAGGCGGTATAGGTAGGCCTCATAGTTGGACCTGCAATGTACGGTGTGCGGGGAGAGGGAGTCTATCGTTCCAAATTACAGGGATATTATAATATTTATATATAGATTTTATTACTATTTTGACAGTGTCACTCTTTTACGCCAGAAATATAAGATTGGTGAATAGTTCAGTTTGAAGGAAACCGGGGAAACCTGAAGCTAGCACTTCCTAGTTTATTTTAATTTACGGTTCTTTACGTCTGTTTTTGCCTGGTACATAGAAGAATTTCTGCAATTCATATCTAATTTCAGAGATAGAAAATGACCAGTGCCCTCTCTATGCATGTTTACTGGAGCATTTCAACATACAGAACACATGAGACATGACCAACATAGTACTAAAAGTCTAGTAAAACTTAACGGTACTCTCATTCACAGAACCTGAAAGTCATTAGAGTTGGGCTAAATAATCCATACAATACTTCATTTTCGACAAAATAAAGTGACATTGCACTCATGCACTGTATCTAAGGGCCAAAGAGTGCATCTTCCAGCAAAAATTCTTTGTGCCCTCTCATCGAATAAACCAGATGTTTACGTTTCAAAGGGATTTGAGGTCGAAAATCAGAAGCCAGAGTATATGATTATGAATTGATCTAAGGGACCATAGAAGCCATCGCCACAACGCCACCCCACCCCCACCCCAACACCCACTGAGTATCATAAATAAACTAGAGTCAAGTTCTTTGCTTTGGTCCTCTAGCATTACCCAGCGATCTGTATAATCCATTACAAATCCAGAATCCAGACTGAAAAAGATGACGGTGACCCTACGCTTGAACTTTCACGCGCTTTGCTGGTGGTGAATCGGATATCCTACCAATACAAGCATCGGGGATTTCAAGAACTTTACCCTCAGGTGCTTTTTGTTTCTGTTCACCCGGCTGAGAAGTTTCTCCTGATTTAAGCTGGCCTGCTTCCTCGTTATTTGCTTCTACTCCTACACTTTCTATGGCAGCACAGTTTTGCACTGCATCAGCCAATTCTTTGAGAGATTTCTCAGCTGTTGATGAGGAACCCTTAAGCAAGTCGACGCCAGACTTGCACTGCTTCTCAAACATCATCTGGAGATATTTACCTTGTTCTTCTATCCGGAGCTGTAGATTTCGCTGAATCTGCAGAAATAATTGAGTATTTATATATGGTACACTATTATGCTGCCCGAGTGTAAATATTGTTTTCTGACACATACCTCAAGTTGTTCGTGAAGCCGCTTTTGGACTTCCATCTGCATTCGTAAGGCTTCAGTGATCTCAATACCCCTGGTTTAAAATAAGTTATGCATTATACTCAGTAGGCAAACATACTTCCAGTAGAACCTTAATAGCCATAGAGACAAATAATTCTGAATGTTTTTAACACAACATATAGGCACAAACAAGCTCAATCTCACTGATAGATAAGAGAACCCTCATACACTAAATGTCCAAGTTGAGTAACTCGGTGTTGGGTTACTCCTCATGCTATTGACACAAACACACAATGCAAAAATGAAGCATATAGAAAGCTAGGGCCTAGAATGTGGGCTGGCAGATCTGGCTTTAAAAATGTGGGTCCTTAAACAATGTGTTGAGTTACCAAACATCATTAAGGTTTAAGAAGAATAATTGGTCAGGGATTTCATCATCGAGGCAAAACGGCTACAAGCAGTAATAGCATTGCAAATAGTCATCTAGTACATTACATGAAAAGATTGTCAAAAGTTCACAAGTCGATGGTTCAAGAGTACAATCTACTCACGATTTTAAGTCCAGAGATGACAAATCTTCGATGGAGGCAGGTTTGTTCTGTGTAGATTCTGCAGAAAAAAGAAATATCTCCGTTAACGGATTGTCCATTGACCAACTTAAAATAAAAAGAAAGACAGATATACAAGGACCGGGGATCAGGAGGTGAAAATAGAAAGAAAGAATATGCGGGGTTTATATATGTATCAATGTATACGGTTTCACAGGGGTATAATGAAGCAATATGATCTGAAGAAATGAGAAGCATATCAAGTACAGCTAAAATATGGACTAAACTGGTGGCATACCTTCTACAGTCTCTGGCTTATATCTAGCTGTTCGGTACTTCTGCATTTCAATACACATATATTAAGTTTAGAATGAAAAGTTCAAACAACAGTGAAATTCAATAAAAATAACCATACCTGTAGATGACTTTTCACATGATATATGGTCAAACCTTCTACTTTCATTAGTTTGAGGACACCTTTCGGAGTAGCTCCTGTATCAAAGACAGAGTTAGGTTGAGTGGTAGATCAATAATTGTAAAGAATATTATGAAAAGAAGAGAAGCTGAAGAAATTACTTTCACTTCCACCAAGCTTGGTGACTGCTTCTACAAAGGCCTCATGCAGTTCCGGGGTCCAGCGCATGCGCTGCTTTGCTGGAGCAGCATTCCCAGAGGATGATTGACCAGCAGTCGCACAAATTTCTCCAGATGACACTTGGTGCTGCTGAGATATTTGAGGCTGCTGCATCAAAATATTAGTCGACTGTGTTGAATCTTGATATGGGACCTATATCAATAAGAGGAACAAACTGTTATTTCGCTATCTCCTAAGAAAGAAAGAACACACGAAAGAGAATGCCAGAGGGCTCATGCATAGAAAAAATAACTTGCCTTTGGTTCGCCTTCTGCAGCATTTGCATCGGCAAGAAGCTCATTCCAATCAGAACTTAAAGTGTTATTATCGGTGATAAGCTGATCAGCCCAATCCCAGTCATTTCTCTTACCAAGATCCTCAGATGCAATAACAATGCTGCTATTGTTAATAACATCTAATTGACCGCCCTGGATTGTGGTACTTAATGGAAAATCAAGAAAGTCAGGCAGTGACTCTGTACACCACGAACCATTATTTTGTTTGTTAAAGTGACTTGAGGCAGTGGATTGGAGAACTCCAGAATCTATAGAAGGTAATACAACCGATTTCCCACTATTTGCTGACTGAGAGATGAAAGGTGAATCTCTTGGATGCTTTACTTGTTGGTCCATTGAAAAATTGCGATCACCAGAAAATCCTGAAGACGGTGAAAGTATATGTCCAGAGGCACCATTATTAGACGACAACGGTGAGACAACAGTTGGGGGATGTTGCATGAACTCCATCTCCTGAGAAAACTGATGACTGCTAGGAAACTTGGGATATGCATACGCCTCTCCTTGGGCCACTGGAATGGCAGGAAATGGAGAAGATAGACCTGAAGCACCACAGTAGCTCATCTGTCTTGAACCTGATCTTTGAATAGATAAAGATGGATTTGCTTCCATTTTGGATGTTCAGTGTAGCTGCACCTTCAGTATGAATTACAGCTCAGTTTCCTAAGAGACCTGGTCAAATTATGCCAACAAGATCAACAATACCTATCATACTCATATCTACACTTAACAATAGCCACACAAGAAAAGAACAAAAGCACAAGGAAATGAAAGCATAGGAAAACATACTGCTTAGAGTATAATTACACATTTATACCAATGAAACCACAATTAGATACCATCAGAATGGAGGACATGCATAAGAAGTCCATGCACCCTGAAATCTGTGGGCAACTTGCATAGAGCTTAATTGGTCAAGTTAGACAACATGGCCACCAATAGAATACATTAGTTAAGTAGTTCATTATTGCTCACACTGGTGCACGTTGCAGCTTGTTATGGCTAGTACGTTTATAAACCCATTTCTACCAGAAGAAATTTGTGTCAAATATAGGTTTCACAAGTAATTACTGCTTTTATCAATACTCTGTCGTTCAGCTAAGATTGCTCTTGGAAAGAAGTACAGCTAGACAATATCAGGGAACTACACAGAAGTATAGAGGTCAATAAAAAATTGGCTTGCCTAACAACATTTGTTCTTGTTTGGCTATCAATCCAACACCTTAACCCCCGCCCCACCCCTCCGGCCTCCCCCTCTCTCTCCTGTTCAGAGTCTGTGAGAGTTTAAACTCTAAACCAGCCAATTGTATCACATTTCCCACATATGTCAAACGAATCTAACCGAGAAACAAAAATCAGTCATATTGGTCGAGCTCCAGTAGCAGATGAATCTAGATGATTAGGTTAGCACGCACACTAGGGTAAAACTGTAGTATAAAACCAGTTCAACAAAAACAAAATCCCTTGTTTACTGCAAACAGGACATTACTTAGTAAACTACCATAAAAAAGTACCATCTCATGATGCTCCTCGAAAACGAAACTCTATTCTAAACAAACACACCAATGCATGATGTAACAGTGACTTCACTGTAAACAATCCTACACAGAACACGCATTAGCACCTCAATCATATTCATATATCAAACAACACTAAATCGATCATCTAGACCGTAAAAAGGTCTCCATCCTCCATCAGTCCCCCATTCCACACATCAATCAATCAATCAAAGCTAATTCCAATCCTAATTCGCCAGCAGCTACAATCAAACACAATACAAAAACCAAATCAAATCAAATTGTGTGAGAAATTGAATACCTAATGAATTGGCAAAGGAAGAGAACGAAACCGAAACTCCATCATCATCATCGCCACCTCAGAAACAGCCAAATGATTGAATTGGAATCTTCTTCCATGAAAAGGCACACGTAGAAAACAGTCGCGTGGGGTAATACGTTTAGGTTATGGAGGCGATTTGTTCGTCAAAAGAGAAGTGAACGGTGACGAGTTTTTTGCGCTCTCTCTCTTCTCTTCTCTTCTCTCTGTGTAGTTTATGTTTTGATTTGGCCTCTTCTTCTTTCTCTATTTCTTCTGTTCTACATTCATGCGCCAAATGGACTCTAATAAAAAATCTTTGCCCACGCTCACATTTATCGAGCGTGTGTAATCCTTTTTTTTCATTATTATTAAAAAAAAGGGAAAAAAAATACTCTATAAACTTTAATCTAAGTAATATGAGGTAGATTAATTTATTATGTACTTATACAATTTGTGTTTGAGAATATGGATTTAATGTTAAAGTTTGAGAAATTTGAATGAATTTTTCTTTTAACAAATTGTGAATTTGAGAATTGATTGATTATAAGTTGAGTTTACTAAATCTTTATTATTGATAAAATTAAAATTGCTAAGAATGTTAAGAAGAAGAAAAAAGTAACAATAATTTTTTTTTTTTTTTGTAGTATTTTGTGTCGGCTCTTTAAATAGTAATGAATTAATAAATGTATATCTGACTCATGACGGTGGAAAATTATTGGTATTAACATGTCAAGGGTTACACGTGTGGAAGTTCCAGATCCTCGGGAAATTTAAATGCAGTAGCGACAACAACTCGAAAAAGTTATGTTGTGGAAGTATGCGTTTAAGAATCAATGCAAGGCTTTGAAGACGTTTTCAAGGGCTACACGTGTGGAAGTTCTAGGTCCTCGGAAAATCTAATTAAATGCAGTAGCGACAACAGTTCCAAAAAGTTATGTGTAGAAGTCTGAGTTTAAGAATCAATGCAAGGCTTTGAATACGTTTTCAATTTGGAGGTTTTTTTCGTCTTGCTCTTGGGATTGTAAATTATCCATTGCCCTTGAATGCATTTTTGTTTATGGGATCTTATAAATTATTTATTTATATACATAAAATATTTCAGAGTATGATACTCATCTTTTGAAAGAAAAACAAAATCCAAAACATAATGTAATTTTAAAAAATAATATAAATATTCAGTATGTATATTATATTCGTACTTGTAAATCAAAATTCGGTCGAAGAAATAACTACTCAAAATTTAATAATTCAACATGATTTGTGTGGATAACTCACAATTAACCTTAACACATATATTATTACAATGTGTGTGGATAACTTAGCTCTACATGATTTGGAGGAGGTATTAATTCATTGTAACTTTGTAACATCGCATCGCATGAATATTTGATGACTTGGTCAAAGTTAGAATAAAATTAAACAAATAATAATCATTGAGTTAGTGTCAATAAAAAGTTTAAGGACCACCAAAATATATATATGATAAGTTAAAAGATTTCATTTTCTGAAACTTTTGTACTTCCTCCGGAAACTTTATAGTTTCACACTTTATTTTTGTTGACTTTTTGATATCCAGTTTGACCTCAAATTAATAATAACTCGTTGTGAAAAAATAATTAAAAAAATTATATTATGAAAGTATATTTCTTATATTTGTATAATATAACTTTAAAAATTAATTTTTTCGTAATCAATTATGATTAATTTGATGTCAAACCGGACATAAAAAAATCAACAAAAACAAACTGTAAAACTATTAAGTTTTGGAGGAAGTAGTTTTTAGTCTCTCTATCACTCTGTCTCTATGTACCCATTAAAGTGCCGTTTAAAAAAAAAAAAAATTGTACCCATTGAAGTGAGATTATATATATATATAAAATCTACAGTGAGATTTTATGTATATAAATTCTTCCAATTCTATTAGAAAACCTTCAAAAACTTCAAAAATCACCATTTCTAGCTCAATGAATAACATATTAAGAGCATATGTCCATTGAAAATATTCTAAAACATTTTGAATAAGTTTGAAAAGTTTCAATTTTTTCAGTGTATCGAAACATATTCCCAATCTTTAAAAAAAAAAAAAAACATATTCCCAAGACCCCAAATATACTTGCTCCTTTTCCTTTTTGGGTAGCCTAGTAACTTAATACGTCCCAAAATGACAATGTTGAATTCATTGTTTGTTAAACCGTCTCATAGCATATCCCATCGATCTATGGTACGCTACCATATTGTTTGGCTCCCATACTTTATTCATGGTAATATCTTAGACTTAACCGATGATTTACCTATCAAGCTATTATATGTGCGTCTGTGTGTTCATTTTATATTTACTTTTGTTCAAGAAGGTGGAATCGAAAGCTCTACTAATTGACAAATTATATCCTTTGTCATAATTCTATTTTCATTTTATTTTAAACGGTTCAAGTGACGATGATAAAATGGAAATAGAAAGAAGAAAAACAACTCGAATTATGATTGAGACTCTAACCAAGAACTCCACATCAATCAACTAGACTTGCAATTATTATTTTGTTTTAAATGTATTTACTACTCATTTCATATTGTGCAATTTGAATTTGTAAATATATGTGAATAAAGCCGGTTAGGTCATGTGTATAAGACAATGGATGGTGATTGGGCAGGTGGTGCTACTTTCCATAGATGCACGTGGGACAAGAGCTTTGCAATTTGTCCTATAGTTAAAGATTAAGTGTTTATTTAATGTCATATTATATGTTCATATCGTTAAATAGTAGTATGATTTGTTTAGCATTAATGATAGCTTAAGTATAATATTGTATGCTCCTTCGGTGGCTAAAGAGGCAAAGGCAACTACTATAGGACTAAAGAGCCAACGTTGATGGACCCGGCGAGGCAACCCGCTTTTTTCATGGTTCCTCTTTTTCATATTTCTTTCCAAGTTTACCACTCACCCTAAAAAAGGCCCTCCTGTTGTTTGTCAATCGCATCGTATTCATCGATGGAGAAATCTTTCTTCAGTATATTTTGTCTTATTTACACAATTACACTACACGACTTTAGTAAGTATCGGTCAGGATGAAAACGTTATTACTTTTAGAATACCAAGTACAGATAGATGGTGGTTGATATGAAAGGAGAAGTAGGAGGATACATTTTCTCCAACTGTCTTGATAAGTGCCGACTTTTGTTTAACATCAACTAAGGATTGCATATATGGTTTTTTTTTTTTTTTTTAATTACAAGGGCTCTGTCCACTCCATTACCACTATGTGTTGACTTCCGCCTTATAACTCTTTTCAATAATTACCATGGTTAGGCCTCACACTTTTCAACATTTATACTTGCGTACCTCAAACTGTGGTGAAGTGTATACATGAGTATTAGGAGTTGCTTAACAGATTTGTGCCTTACTTCCGTTATTAGACTTGTCTGGTTTAGTAGATTATTAGGTCATATACGTATTTAACCATTTAGAATCTATGTAGCTAGCTAACACGAACATATTTTCAGTTCATGTTAAAGAACTACAGGTGCCTAAATCAAGTTACAGGTGCTTGTTAAAGAACAGAATTGGAGTATTAAGTTACAGGTGTTTGTTAGTTGTTACCTGCATGCTGAAAAAAGAAGGATTATTATTCAAATATCCTGCAATGCTCATATACCTTCAAGGACTTATTTTGTTTTCAGATGGGAGATTTTTGTCAGTTTTGTCCTGCTCTTGCACAAGTCATTGTTAGAGAACTTTCTAATTCTGGAGTAACAATAAAACAATAGTTTTTGTTTACTATCCCTATCAAAATTATGCCATTCACAATATAAATATTTCGAAAAACATTCTGATTAGATAAACAAGTTAGAGTTGGATGGCCGGTACAGTAAGAACTTGGTAGATATTTTCGAATGGTATAAGTAAATTTTCGAACAAAGCTTTGTGTTGCCATTTCCACTTCAAGGAATGTCTCTAGCTGAAAACGATTGACATGTCATGTCACATTTGGTTAATCAGTAAATTAAATCAAAGAATTAATTAATAGTAAAAAGAAAGGCATATATACTAACAAAGCATAAAATGTTTAGAATTAAGCCAAAATTAGAACTTTCAAGTGCCAATCAGAGGAAAACACATTTGAAGTCACTACTCCCTTCCCTCCGTCCCAATAAGAATGTGTTATTCAATTTTTATAAATCGATTCTATCCACAAATTACAACGAAAAAGTATATAATTATATTATACTATATTATAAAATCACATTAAACATATACTCATAAGCATAACTTTACCAATATTTATATGTAAAGTTTAGGAGGGATTTGTGATCAAAATCGAAACATTATTCGTGGGCGGAGGGAGGGAGTAGTCGATATCACTCCAAAGATACTTTGGTTCTTTACCCAACTAAAAGTGGACACATAAACCACTTACGCCGGCAGAGTGAAGACATTGAGGACTTGAATAAAGTAAAGCTACAAGTTCCACTCAAGTAGAGTTGAATTCAGAATCTCAACTTTCACTCAAAAGTGCATGTGCTTGCACTAAGCTCTAAAGGCCAGCATTAGCATTTAGCACTAGTAGTCGCAAAACATGTGAGTGATATTTCTACAGTACAGATCAATCATAGAGGCACAAAGTTTTGTTCAGAACCTTCTTTTGCTGCTTCAGGAAAACAAACATGATATCGTGCAGACAAAATGCTCCCATGTCGGGCCGAATTCTCAAGCAGATCGCTAGAAGTTGCAGATTTACGAGTTCATATCCTCAACTAACTCTTGCGTATCTGCAACAAACACTACATTAGAGTAAAGCCTAAAATCTACATTCAAAAGTTTTAGTGGAAGTTATCAGGAAATGAGAAAGGATTACATGCCACTTGAAAAGATGGATAAAAATTGAAAATTATCCGACTGCTGGTTCATAACATGTATCTGTGCTTCCTTCCGTGACATGCCTGGAGGAGACTTGTTGAGGTGCTCTAATAAAATTCTTTAGTGGAGTCCTTGCCTTGGTTATGGTTAAGGACAGTACCGACAGTGTGCTCTTTCCCAGTCAAGCAGAGCAGTATATATCTTCTCCAACTTTTTTCTGCGCCAGTACTTAGGGTAAATATTTTGCATATTTACAAGAAAACAAGAAAAAGAAAACGGAACTATCAAGTAAAAAAATTTAAGAGATGTGCGTAGTATTTTAAGCGCCATCATACCTGTTAGAATTTAGCAACAGATTTCAGCCTCCAGCTCTGCTTAACAACGTATTCAACTTGCACGCAAGTGATTCAGGATGCAATTGTGAGGGACTGCAGTTTTACGAAAAGGAGGGACATAAAAGAGACATCAAGGATGAAGCGCACTAAACCGCTCAAAACATGAAACTGAATGAATCAGACAAAAGATTAATTACCAATATGCCCAGCACAATCACGCAACTGATCCAGCAAGTGAAGCATGATTGACATGAAAAGTGTAAAGGCACCAGATTCTCTCCGCCAGCTCACCTGAAAGTATCATTTAGAATTTTCATCAAGTTGCAAGTCTGAAGCATTAGAAATGTATCAAGCTCGCAATCCACATTCCACAAGAAATAGATAACCTAAAATGGTGTGCAGTTCCCAGCTGAGAAGAAAAGGTATCAACAGTCTTTTTTTTTTCTTTTTGGATTCCATTTTATATATAAATTTATTTAATTAGAAAATTGATCCAGCTCTATTGACCTCCATCATAATTCAAGTCCAGGAGTAATGCTGAATATTTAACATAGAACACCTCTCTGCAATTCTAAAGATACTTTACCTCCAGAAATAATCCTGGGCTAAAAAGGCTTTACTATGATGAAATAGATTATAGTAGCTTCAATGAGAACTTAAAAAGAGCTCTGGCAGTGAAAAGTAGTACTAGTACTTTAACGTAAGAAACTTGCAAAGCCTGCCAGTTACACCATAAACATGCTCTAATTTAACAGTGACATAATATAACTTCACAAAATTGTACTATTATGATTTATGATATAGTATGAATCTCTCTGCCCCCAATTAAATGTTTTTGTTGCTACAGAAAGCTTCTGAATGATTCTCAAAACCATGGTATTAGTGACATTAAATATTACTGGTGTCGTTAAACTATCAGTAAAACTAAAATACTTCAATTTGGGAAGGGTACTGCAGTGTTCAACGATCAAAAGGGCATGAAGATTCAAGAATAGGAATGACAAGAAACACAAAAGACCGAATTTGGCTGAAGACAGAAATGAATACTAATAAGGAAATAAAACACAGGATAATCAGGTAAACCTACATTCCCTGTGCAGCAATCCATCAGTTTTACAGCTGCAGCATCTGCCAAAGAGTGAACAGCATAACATTAAAACAAAAACAGATTATTGATATATACAGATCAATGAAGTCCATGAGATACTAGGAGATAATATGTACTCATGTAACCTGGTAGCTGATAGATTTCCTCTAAGTTGGGCCTGTAGCTCAAGTAAATAGGAGCTGAACAACTCCGACCTGAAACAGAACCATAGACTCTACTTTACCAAGCCAGACATAAGTTTAAAAACTGTAAATGATAATAAGTAGTACTCGTAGAAACAAACTCTTAACCTGAAGGAAACTAATATAAATCAAAATCAAAGTCACATATTTGCTCATCACTATTTAAGTTTTTCATAGTCCCTTACAATTGACCACAATAAGACATGACATGCAAGGTTTTTTTTTTTTTTTGTTAAGTTAATAACTTTAGCTAATCAGTTTCCACTTATGCACAAGATTATATGATAGTTTCATATGCATGAAAAGTAAACAAGTGTACCCCAGTGGAAGTGCAGCGGCTGCAAGGACAGGAGATAGTTTCCAAAGTTGACTTAGGTGGCTTTTAAGTGAAATTTCCAGATAACTTGCAATATTTTTCTCCTGCAAAAAACAAATAAATAAATAATTAAAAGAATACCTGAATGTATACTAAACAGGAAAACCAGCAAACATGGAATGTAACAAACACCAGTGTATTTCACTATTTCTAAGGTGCAATCCGGAACATATAAATAGAGCCATACTGCATAAGGGAAAATCCCATCACCTTGACTGTAACAAAACACATAAGATAATGCCAGTTCTATAAACTCTCGTCTCATAGGAAACTAGGAATTCGGAACTTGCACAGATTTTATAGACTGGGTCCTAACACGCCCCTAATTCCCCATAGGAACTGTAAAGAAAGCCTACAATGATAAACATACCTTTATATCTATAGAGCCCTGACTTGAAAGGACGTTTCGAGGATTTCGCGTTGGTAACTTGAAAACTTCATCACAGAGCCTTGAAATAGTAACGGATACATAAGGAACTGACATCAAGTGTTCAATTAAATCAGTCCATCTATGTGCAATACATCCTAATAACAAGAGCTCCTGTCATGAAAATTAACAAATGCCTCTGTATCAAAATCGGGAAGGAAAATTAATCCAATAACCTCCCGTTATTCTAATTACAGCAAAACCAATCAAAAAGACAATCCCAGAGATTGTGCACTTCCCAAACAATGTCGGTCGAAAAGGATAAAGATCTTATTACTTCAAGCATAAAAAATTACCCTTATCATGCAAAAAAGAAGCAACTCGCTGAATTATATATGATGCAGAATGAGATGGGTAATCCATCGATAAAAACCAGTGTAGCATTAGGAATTTAAACTGTAACTATATATTTTTATAAGTTTAGCTCAAAAACCATTTAAGCAGACAAGTCCTTGACAATAACATATAAATGGACTTCAAGGTGGGATAGCAGGATAATAGAAATTTTATGGTATTCACGTTCTTAGATCAAGTACCATCTTATGAAACTAAGCATCACAAGAGAAATAGGTGATTGAATAAATAGTCATATATAGGCATATGAATTTTAGCAGGCTTACTGTAATTTCGGACATTTCATCATCCCCAGCTGAAATAGCAAGTTGCCGAAACATTTGTTCCCATTGGCCTTTGGGTGCAGAGAAAATCAAACTGGAACCAGAAATTAGCCTTATAGTTCTCTTGTCAATCATATATGATAAGCTTCTCGATCTCCACTGACTCCATACTGATGATTCCACTGGCAGTTCCTGTGCACTTTAGAGCACCAACAATTAGAGAAATGACATAAAAAAACTAACAAATGACACCAGCTTCATATCTCTGTCCAGCATCTTAGGTTGACAGGAAATAATAAATTCTTTTAAGTTAAAGCATAGCAATTCTAACTAATGAATCCACTACGGAGGTGCAATAAAATCTCGTTACATTTATTTTACTTTTAATAACATGAAACAATGCATCGATATAAAAGATGTGAAATAAAATATTAGTAAATTGACAGGTTTCAAATGATTCAGAGAATAGAACAATTACATGACAGTCGAGGAGTGCTTCAACGGTTCAGAAATCGAGGAATTGCCAAGCTTCTGGCAGATGCTTTGCCCTACAGTTTCCGACAGAATCCCCACGCCACTCTGCGCCGCAGAAAACAATGCCACAGCCGATTGCCTTCTTCCAAGTTCACATATAAGAGACAGACTAAAGTCACCCTCAATCACCTCCTCCTGATTTCGGTCCAGCATTGGAACATCCTGGCCCTTGTCTGCACCCAAATCCATCCCCATAGAACTGCTCATCATCAACTTCTCAAAATAAGCATCAATCGAGTTATTGTCCATAGTTCGAACAAGACCATTAAGGTCCATCTCAACAGACGCCACCATCAATGATTTCAAATGCGACTCCCTTAGAGGGAAAGCATTAACCAAATGCTCTAACATAAGATCCTTTGCACCACAAAGCACAGCACAAGACAAATGACCTAGTCCCTGTACATATAACAAAAATCTCAACATTACAACCACACTAAAACTCTAAAACACTAGACGCAACGACAACAACAACAAATGCAGCTCAAAACCTGTGGGAAATGAGGAATAGATGTCAACTTCGATAACGCAGCATCCAGCTCTTCAACACACTCACGGTAATCATCTGAGCCAGTCAAATCCTTCGAAACCTAAACATATCAATTCAATTATCTCAGCCTGTCAAATCCTTCAAAAGCTAAACACATCAATTCAATTCTAAAAGAACACACACAAAACACAATCTCCAGTACAAGGAAAGGTAAACTAGTAAACGCAACAAAATTGTTCAATCTGATTCTGTATATCCAATTTCTAGCTCATTCGACGAAGGACTACACTTGAAATGCTCAATTTCGAAAATAAATGAAAGAATATGAGAAATCGAGTAAAACGACTCACGTTTTGGAGAAACAGAGACCACTGGAAGGCTCGTTTGATGTCGTCGGAGCGCCAGTTGGCTTGGTGGCCGGTGGACTGGTAGCCGGAAGCGAGAAGCAACATGTCGATGAAAGCTTTGATTAATTTCGTTAAATCGTCGAAGGAAATCTCAGGATAAGACCAAGCCATTTCGTGATTCTTCACGAAATCGATAACCTAGTGTGGAAGCACAATTCAAATCAAATGGGGAAAACTGATAAACCACGGAGACGGGGGAAGCTTCAGAGCTTGAACTTTTAACTTGAAGCCCTGAGGCCTTCTCCAACTCCAACAGTATCCCAAAAGTGGAGCTCCCCACGTCAGCATTTCAGTAACACTAATTTAATCCTCATCTACTCCAAAACATACTCCAACTGGTCTATTAATTTCTTTATTTTCATTTATTTTATTATTATTTTATTTCATCCTTTCTTTTTCATTTTTATTCAAAATTTAATATTCATTCATTTTTAAACATCATATTAATTATAAAATATTTTAAAATGTAATAAATACTACAATAAATTCTTAAATAAAAAATAGTATAATAAATTTACTATTGTAGAGGTCTACTTTTACAAATTGTATTTTATATTTTTATTTATGTATTTAATATAAATATAGAATAATAATAAAATAAAAAACATGTACAAATAAAATAGTATATGAATTTTACAATATGCATCACTTTGCAATACTGAATGAAGAAAAGAAAAAATAAACAAGTAAGTAAATGAAAAAAATAATAAACAATAGTTGAGCTCAAGCTCAACAGTTGAGCTCGATTTTCTTTTCTTTTACCTTTTTCTATTTCATTAATTGCTTTTTTGTTTTTTCTGTCTTGTAACATTAATTTGAGGATACTCTTAATTCGATGTAGCATTTTAATATGACCATATCCCATTTTATTATTTTCTTTTTTTTCTTTTTTTTGTAATATGTAGTTATTTTGTTTTCATAATTTCACTATTAATAAATTATATTGAAACGCCAATTGTAAAATTTAAAATATTCAAAGTTAATAAAAAATACACTTTTAGCATTGAACGAAAAACATATTTAAATGAAACAGGAAAAAGAATTGCAAATTCTATACAATGACAACTATTAGATACTTTTAATTAATTAATAATATTTAAATAATATGAAGTATAATGTTTAAAAGAAATGAAAAAAGAATAAAGTAGTTTAAAAAGAAATGGGAAAATAAAATTAAAATTTGGGTAAGATAGAGTATGAGGGTTGGAGATGAACAGTATGATAGAGTTAGATGTGAGTGGAATGATGACGTGACGTAAATTAGAGTTTGTGAGTTGGAGATGGTCTAAATCTATCAAAATTGTTAAGTCAGTTTATGTTTAAGTTTCATGAATTTTCTGGGATATGGTGGTTTGGTTTGATTTGATTTCGAGCAAGTATTGTAAAAGTCGTGATAGAAATTCAAATCTCATTACCATAAATTCGAAGACTCGTGTGCTCAACACTTACGACCTATTGAGTTTCCTCATATTCAATAAAATCATGAGTTTTATGAGAATTTCACTTTGATTTCTATGCTTCAGTAATTCTGCAGTAAGTTTCTTTCTCTAATTGCCACACAATCAAGATCATGTGACATTAATTAATTGGTGTTATTTATGCAGTTGGATCAGTTTCTGTTTAACATTGGTTCATGAGTTCTTCTTGCTAGTTAACAGAGCTAGCTACCTGCTTAGATTCTTTGATGCCTAGAAGGAAGTATAAATTGGTAATTTATCTGATGTTTTATTGATCATGTCCTTTCAAACCTAATTATTTTCTCATGGTTTTTACTTGCATGATCACTAGTCATCCGGTAAAAGGCGGGATACTGATCACTGTTAAAACTTATTATCTGCGAGTTTTGTATGTTTCAGGTCGACTTTTGAAATTATGGGTGCCAATCCTCAAGCCGATAATAGGTTAATGAAGAAGGTACATGATGATAATGATGTTAGCCATGATAAAGATTACATTGCCAAATTACCTAAGATATTTTGAGTGACATATTGTCCCGCTTACCAACAAAGGAAGTATTTCGAACTAGTATCTTCTCAAAAGATTGGAAATACATCTGGACTTTCACAAATGTTGTCGGCTTTTATGATGGGTATCTGCATACTTGTCGTCGTACGTATGGGTTTGCTGAGTTTGTGGACATGATCCTTCCTTGTTGCAAACGTCTAAAAAGTTTCCAACTAGTTTGTGGGGCAGGTTATAACATAGGCCGTACACGTAGGTGGATTTCTATTGCATTGACGCACACACTTGAGAGTCTTGTGGTGAATTGTAATGTTAGAGGCATTGTCTACCCCAGCAGCCTCCTCAATAGCACTTCATTGAGACGATTAGATCTGTCTTGCAACACCTTATATGTTGCTTCCAACAATGTTGCTGCTAACCTAACTAGTTTACGTCTGACTAGGCTAAAGATAGTGGTTGAAAACCCTAATACCAGCAGTACTGTTACAATGGACACATACATAGTTGACCAACTAGAATGGTTGGATGTGAATTCGGTTGAAATCTATGCTCCTTCGCTCACTACATTCAAGTCCGGCCCAAAACTCCGTTGGGGGGATGATTATGCCTATTCATATATACTAATAGCCCCTTGGCTTGCAACATTTGTGGTTCTTTGCTCTTTTCCAGAAGAATATAACAATCTCAATGGATCATCTGTTGTTTTTGCGACTTTCCTTGGCGGACCTATTGTAAATGATAATACGTTTCTTACGAAGATTGGGGTACGAGTTGCAAATTTTTGAACACGTTCACAAATTTGGAATATTTGGACTCAATTTCATTTAATGCTCAGGTAATTCTACTCTCCATGTCTTAATATATTACATTGTTTTAGGTGAGTGTTATCAAACTCTTAGGCATCATTTCCTTTTCCGAATGGACCATCGTTATCTCTATCAAGGTATCGCAATTAGGACCTCCACTTCAGCACCATTATAAGGTAAGAAGATCAAAGTTGACCGATAACTGGAGAAGTGAACTTCTATTTTATATAGTTCAGGCGGCGCCAAATTTGAAATTCTTGACGATGGTAAGACAATACACCAAGTATATTTTCTAAACGCGTTTTAGCAGAGTTTATGACGATATTGATCTTTTTGTGTTTCCCTCGTCTCTCCCAGTCAGGTTTGGTTGATTATGACGAGAAGATAGAAATAGTGCCATCTTGTATTGTATCTCAGCTGGAGGAAGTTGAATATTTGGTTCATCTTTGGGACTATAGTGACTCCCAATATAAGTTTGCGAAGTTTTTGATGGAGAAAGCGGAACGACTGAGGAAAATAGAGTAGTCTCAATGTACTCGCCTCTTGCATGACAGGGCCGGCTATAAGGATGTGCAGAGTGCCCGACCGAACAGGACTTCCGATCATTTGGGGCCCCTAATTTACACCCATTAGTCTAATGAATAAATTTGAGTGGGACATACCAATACAGAAAACCTAAAAAATGATCGGGCGGAAGACCAGATTACTAGAATATTGTGGGAGAAAAAACATATTAAAAGAATAAAAGTAATAATAATATTATTCATTGAGAAAATTTTATTTTATTAAGGCCTCGTATATAAAATTGGCACAGGACCTCCGAAATATCCGAGACGGCCCTATGCATGCAATGATGCCTTGATCAGAATTCAGAAGTATTCCATTACTTCTCAGTTCGCTCGCTTAACCTTTCAACTTCTGCTTCACGGAGTTGACTAAGGAACAGATTCTTCGTCGATCGCCACAAAATGCACATAACAAGAAGGCCCATAATCATAAGCAGAAGTGGAGAACCAAGATAATATGTGAAGTTGACAGGTGAGCCATTGCAGGATAAAACTAGGCTACGAAAGGCGTGGTAAATATTAGAACAGGCAATCGGGTTGATCGGATGGTTCGGATTTCGGGTTAGTGAATTTGTTTCGTGTAATTTCGGATCGGGTCGAATTTCGGATGTGTTTCATCATAGAGTACAAGTGAAAGTTCTAATTTCCCGTTCTTGTATCAACAATATGGCTCTGCAAATACTTGTAAGACGATTCTCAGATAATCTTATATTGATTCTTGACCACCAAAATGGTTCTTAAACCAATCCAAGTATACAACGAGGATTAAACAGCCCTATAAATTTGTTTGAATGCAAGCATTGGCTCTTACACTTATTTAAGATGGATTTTTAATAAAGATCGTCTCATAAATAGGAGTTAATTCACAGCCCCAAAAGACCAGTGTAATTGGTTCACATCCCAGTTGTACTAGTGTGATTAGTTCAATAGACTACCTACACACAATCATGCATTCTTCCCAAATTCACAAACATTACACTCTACATGTCCATCTACTCAAGACATAAGAAACACCCAATCTCAACAGATGTTAAGAACAGATAATAAACACGATGAAATAAAACAAACACTACTCGGAAAATTCAAGCACGAGAGTTTTAACTTTCTATCAAGCATGACAAAATGACAGGCGAACTCTAAATGTAACCATAAGAGATTGTGTTCTACAAAACCACATCAAATTTAGCAACCAAGTCTAAATGAAAAATAAAGATCATAACAGTTTGATAAGGCAGAAAACTATGAATGCTTAAACAATTGCATTTGCAGCACTGGCAATCCTAGGCCATAGGTCAGCACATTCCTTTCCGATGGGTCCAGTGATAGCAGATCCTACATATGAAGAAAAGAAAAAAGCATAAATAAGAATCACTGGACTCGCAAACTTAATAATAAGATGACAAAGAAAATATCAAATTAAAGAAAACAGGATTGGTTGATGTTAATTACCCTTCATTTCACCCTTAGGATTGACGATGACACCCGCATTATCTGTAAATAGACATGTAAAAAAAAAGAAGCCAATCAGTAACATTACCAAACAATGATTATGATCGAACATACATCACCCCAAACACATTTCAACCAACAGTACACGCAAATGTTATGCAGTTCAAACAGATCATAACACATCAGAAACAAGACCAAAGTCTGAACAGGCTTTTATGAGTTCAAGCTCACGTCAGGGAAAACTTGGAAATCCAAATACTACACTATTAATCGAGGAAATAAAAGGGTATGGGTGTTAAACTTTGTAAAACAATCCATATTATTTTATGTTTGAGAAGGATACAAAAACATTTGAGCTTAATACATTAATTAGAATCACCAACATGAAGCAGCTAAATAAAACATTTGCAATGCTCTGTGGAGTTGCACTGCACCAAAATAAATCATAATGTGTATGAAATGAACTCCCCTGGAAGATAAACCATAATCAACTAACATGATTAAATGAAAGCTCATAAACTCGACCAGTATTCAACAACAACATTAGTTCCATAAACTATAGTTCATACTTGTAAACATTCTATCGATTTTTGTTGATATTCTACGATGGCAATCCAACAATCCAATATACTATAAATGCTATTTTCATATCACTTTCTAGTGAAAGAGCACAGCTTACTCATAAGCTTAATCAACAAGCTCACTTCACCATACACATTTAAAACACAGACACATTTACAACAGAGTCTTAACCCAAACAAATCGAAACCAGCACAGAAACAATAGCCAAACAGCATAGTTACAGATTGTGCAACAGTTTATGTAACACAATTAAGCATAGAATCATATAACTAGTGGACAACAAAACAAAGTCAATACTCAATACACACATAATAGTTATAGTTTGAACAGAGTCCAACAAAATAGCTAAAATCCAGGAACAAATTACTAAACCCTAATTATCAGCACAAAAAGTAACGAGATCGACCGATCAATACCTTCAAAGTACATGAAGACACCGTCCTTTCGGCGCCACGGCTTGCGCTGGCGGACAATGACAGCTGGCATGACCTTCTTACGCAGATCCGGCTTACCTTTCTTCACGGTGGCCATAACCATGTCGCCGACGCAAGCAGAGGGAAGCCTGTTGAGCCTACCCTTGATCCCCTTCACGGAGATGATGTACAGATTCTTCGCACCAGTGTTGTCGGCGCAGTTCACCGTCGCCGCCACTGGCAGACCCAGCGACATGCGGAACTTGTTACCCGCCGATCCTCCGCGACCTGTGGAACATATTCGATATCAGATTGACGGTGGAGATTGATGATGATGAAGGATAGGGGATTGAGATGAACTTTACCTCTCTTCGACATTTTGGCAGACTCTTTTCTGAACTGGAAAAGAGAGGAGAGGAGGCGCTAGAGTTTTATATGTGTTGGTGAGTGGGCTAGGGTTTTACGAGCTTGCTATTGGGCTTCTCTTTCTTTCGGGCCCAATTTGTAACAAAGTCTGAAAAAAAATCAAAATTTCTTAACTCGACGGGTTTATATAATGACTCTTGCGGTTTTCTTCGATTCTCAAGCAAGCATTTGTATCTACCTGACCTGAGAATATCCATTAAATTGATGCAACGTGACACATAATTTAATTTGGTCCATTCGTTTTGTTTCAAATTAATTTTGTATGTAATTTTCGGTATGATCTATAAAAATTACATTTTTTAATATAAATCTACTAAAATATAAGTAGACTACAATGTACTTTTATATATATATTCTTTTATTGAATTTTTATTCAAAATTAAAATTTTATTTAGTTACATTTAAAAAATCATGTTAATCAATTAACCTTCTAATTAATCATCATTGGTTAATTCAATTCAATTAAACGTAAAAAAATAAACATATATTAATCGTTATTCATTCAAATTCAAAATATGAAGAACCCTAATTGATTTTTCCCAACTTTCATCTTGATTTTTCCCAACTTTCATCTTGATCGGAGAAGAAGACTGATCTTCACCGTGTGAGTATAAGAAGCATATCTACTACTACTACTTTTCGTCCACAACAATTTTATTTCTTTTTGAAAATAACATGCAATAGAACAGTAAAAGCGTTAGGTACAGACACTGGCTTCCGGAGAAGCTGAAATCCTAATATTTCTACATAAACTAGACCTAAGATCCTAGCACAAAGCTACATGAAGCCATTCTGGATAAATATCATACAGCAAAACAGAATGGTGATTCATCAAAGCATCGAAACTATGGACAGAAAGCCTGACACTCCCCTGCACACCACTACCCATCCGGGCAAAAAGATCAGCTGCCGCATTGCACTCTCTATAGTGGAACTGGCAACTAGTTTTCCTGATCTGATCCAGCATCTGCCACGCCTGAAGAACCTGCCTCTGATGTTCCCAAGTCGGGCGAATCTTCCTGTTAATACATTGAAACAGATACATAGAATCAGTTTGAAAGCATACCGATTGAAGTCTCAAGGACCTAACCATTCTTAAAGCTTGAACAAAAGCATGTAATTCAGCAGTGTTTATATCAGTTATTCCCAAATGAGCTATAGCAGCTTGCACAAAGGCTCCCTCCTTAGTTCTAATAATTATTCCATAGCCTGCCAAACCTGTTTCTTGATTTACAGAACCATCAGTAGTAACACAAAAATCATAAGCCAGGTCTGGAGACCATCTACATTGAATCTGTGCAAAGTGTTGATCCTTTTGAGGATATAGCACCTTAATATTTTTCCAGGTTGCCAACAAAACATGATGGACTTTTGGAGGGTTCCAAATTAGCTTCCTAAAAATAAAATCATTTCTAACTCTCCACAGAAGCCACCAGAAAATAGCAACTTGTATTTGTTGTGAGCTATTATGCTTGAGATGAAAGAAATCAAGCATATTGTTAAACTCATTATTCATCCAATGTGGAGGGTAAAGCTTGAACCTATTTAAGTGATGAACATCACATCTAAACAGAATATGCTCCATAGATTCCTCCTTAGAATGAAACAAATTCCAGAGAAAAAGCTGGATTCTAGGAAGTATCCTAAGCTTCCAAATTCTAGTCATCTGGGGTTGATAAAGATTTTTAGAAATGAGCATGTTGTAAGCAGAATTGACTTTGACATTACCAGAAGTATCATAAGGCCAAACCCTCACATCATGCATATTTTGATCAACAGGTATATCAATGATTTTAAAAACCAACTGAATAGGTAAATAGTTCAACAACTTAGTTTTATCCCAATGACCATTCAAAATGAAATCAGGAACCAAACAATTTTCATTAAATCATGGTAAGTATAATCACTGAGAATGTTATTTTTCAACCATCTATCAGTCCAAAAGAGAACTGATCTACCATTACCAATCTGCCAAGAAACACAATCCTTAAGAGATTGAAGTGAATAAAAAAGCTTTTTCCAAATCCAGCTATGTCCACCTTTATAAACAGCTTCCCATAGATTAGAATTTGTAAAGTACTTAGCCTTCAGAACAGAAGCCCATAAGGCCTAAGGATTGGAGTGAAGTCTCCAGAGTTGTTTGAAGTGGAAGGCTAAGTTTAAAACTTTCAAATTTCTAATCCCTAGGCCACCTGAATACTTAGGTGTACAAACTGTTGTCCATTTAACTCTAGGAGAACAATGCCTCCTTGGAGTATGGTTCCAAAGAAACTTTCTATTGATAGAATCCATAGAGTTGATACAATTAGTAGGCAATTGTGAAAAAACCATTGCATAGCAAGGGATTGAAGTATTAATAGTCTGAACTAACAAGTTCCTACCAGCTTGTGACAGAAATTTATTATACCAAGTAGAGATTCTTGAAATCATTTTGTCAACTATATGATTAAACAAATCTAGTTTTTTCCTCCCCATAAGAAAAGGCATCCCTAGATACTTGTCCTTTCTCTTATTTCAAATAACCCTTAACTTATTACATATAGATTGTTGTCCACATCAATTATTGTTTGTACAAAGATTGGTTGAGATGTATAGATGATGAGCATCCTTTTCAAATTCCATTAGGTCCGATAAGGGTGAAATCCAAGCGTTCGCGGCGGTTTATGGTGGTGGTTGATAGAAATTAGGGGATGGTGATGATAGAGTCTGTCCCAGTAGATTTTATTTTTAATTAAGTATTATATGTTTATGATTTTGAATGAGTTTCAATTACAATTTTCCATACAAATGGAAAACTTATAAATTATTAATTTTTTTAGTTATGGGGTATAAAGAGTTAATCTTAAAATTGAATTATTTATATTCAAAAAGTAATAGGTTGGTACCAATGCCAAATGACAGCTGTTTAGTGGAGACCTATTCAGGTCGGTACGAAGGCGACCTATGAATAGAAAGCCCCATGACTCTTTAAAGATTTCATTTGTTTTTCCATTCTTTTTCATTCTATTCATATTATTATAGCTTTATTTTTCTTCACTAGTTTCATTTTCCATTATACCATTTTAGAACAGGCTTAACATTTCATGAGCTTGAAACCAGGACTAAAAAGATATACGAACGATTAAACATACTGATAAACAACACTAATTAAAATAAGTTCACCTTAGTGCTTTACCACGAAGAGAAGATAGATCATCCAACTCGGATTGGAAAATGTTCTTTGTGTAGGACCGTGGGGGAAGGATAGATAACAATATTCCAATAACATGATTTCTTTTCAGTTTCATTTCTTTCGTAGTTATTCCATTGGAAGAACACCATTAAAGACCACAAATTATTTGATGCGAGAAGGCAACGATGTTTTATTGTAATCTCCGACACTAAATTAACACCAAACGTACCTCAAAGGTCAAAGGTGCTTTGAAGTTTGTATCTGTAGCTTGCTATGCTAAAAAAAAAAAATAATAATAAAAAAAAAACTAAATCAGTTGAGGGCGTCAAGGCACACATGGAAAATGAAAACAACGTCATAAAAATCAGGGACAAATATATTTAAAGAAAACATGAACAGGCACAATATATTGTAACTTATATAGAGACGAGGCTTGGCTGATAAGGGAATGGGTCCGAGTGTGCCTTGAGATACTCCACTGCTTCGTCAAATTCAGACTCAGTTGTGTTACCAGAATCAATGTCATATATGGTCACTGTATTATTCTCCTCCTTCTGTATATAAATTTTACTCCTGCTCCAAAATCCAACAGTGCCTAACTCAAACACCAGGGACTTCTTAGTGAGTTTTGTCCAACAGCCTGGCTCCTCCATCAACCATAAGTCGACCAAAATCGTGGTATCAGGTAGAATGTTCCCTTCAAGACGTCTTACCAGAGCTAAAGAGTCATTATATAAACCAATCCGTGGAATTAAAAAATCATCCTGCGGCGTTACACCAAGGAGCCTAGTAGACGGCAAATTTACCTCTAGGAAGGAATCATTGCGCAAGTCCATAGCCAGTAGAAGATATTCAAGTGTGCGATCGTTGAACAGCAGCCAATAAATGAATCCATTAGAATATATTCCGGCACCGTTAAACTCAAAACCAGAATCAATAAGGATTGGGTCCTCAACTAATTTCCAAAGCCTGGTGCTCGAATTGTATACGGGGAAATAAGATCTATCATGACGCGTTAGCACAATCTTGAACCCAATGCCGGGAGCGAGAGGGTCCACACCTAAACCAACGGGAGACCAGCCATCCCAAACCCTAATATCAGCAGGAGGTGGAGGGAGTAGCTTAATTTTTCGAGTTGCTGGATTCCACAAAGCTAGTTCGTCTTTGGCGGTGGGATATTGGAAAGGACTGTAATGGTGGAATACCAATAATACACCATGGCAAGGACCTATAAGGGAACGAATCCGCCTCTGTGCCAACCTATGACCACCAAGTATTTCGTCCCAATGTTTTGGACACAACCAGTTCCGTGCTATATGATAAGTCAAAAAACTAGAGGATCTCCAAAATAACTCAAGGGAATCAGAAAAATCACTAGTACTAGTTCTAGCTCGATGATACATCAAATGCTTGTGGACGAAACTCGGGCTGGAGATGATGTTCTTCCATGTCCAGCAAACAAATTTGAGGCGCAATAGTGAGATTACAGGTAACCTCAATAAAATATCAATTATAATATCAACAGGAATATAAGGAACATAATAGCTCCTATTCAGGCCTATCAATTTTGCAGCAAACCTCTCCAAAATACCTGACCTCAGCTGCTTCCCCATCTTGTTATGCTGGGCTGGAAGAATGGAAGAATGATAGAGTAAGTTATCTTCATCTGAATAGACTTATCAGAACTGAATTGAATTGAACAGAACAAGCGAATCTGAACAGAATTGAATATACTAAACTTAAATGATCAGATCGGAGCCTAACTAGCAGCTAGCCTGGGAGAAATTATTAAAAAAATTATTATCACCCAACATGTTCAGATCCGAGCCCCGACTGATTATTGACAAAATCGATAGCAGTATAAATGTATAAATTGAGAAAAATAATTATTAAAAGAAGAAGAAGATAAGATCGAGCTTACGTACAGTACGATGCCGAATTCGACTGAATTTTCTCGACCTCTACTTGATCAGAATGACGGCGAGGAACTGAATGCTGAAGGAATGATAATGCACTGAGCTTTTTATAGAGGAAGTGTTGCTTAGACAACCGGAAAATCCCTGTCTAGAAAAACCCGGTTTTACACTTACCATCATACGATATGATTGTAAAAACCGGTATTTAGGTAGGCGCCATGGAACCGGACACGCGAGTTGGAGTGAAAATGGTTGAACCGCTTAGATAGATAGAAAGAGGGTAAAATGCATAAAAACCCCTGTGTTGTTCAAAACCTGCATAAGATACCATGTGTTTTATAAATTGCAGAATCCCCTCGTATTTCATAACACATTGCACACACGCCCTTCTTCTGTCTATCTTAAATAACCAGACTAACTGAATTCACACAAAAGACACATTTTAATACATCTCATTCAATTCATTGTTTTATAAATATACTGTAATAATTATGATTAATTATGTTACATCAACCAATAGAAATCTTCTAAATGGTATGGAATTCAACAAAATACATTAATTAATTATGATGTTATATTTTATTGAAAAATGTAAAATGACAATTATTTTTGAAAAAACTAAAACATTATTAAAAATAGGAGGGAGTAGTATTGTACATTTGTACTATTTTAGTTGCATTCAATGTGTTGGTTTGAATGCAAATTTATAACATATGCAGCAATTCATGTTGGAGGGACCATGTAATTTGTGAACTATTACTATTACTTTGTTTAGTGTTGGGATGTGGTCCTTGTGTTGGCAGAATGTTGGAGTAGTCGGTAGTATATTATTGATCTTTGTTGGCTGTGTGTTTGTTTGCTTATGGTAGTCTTTATTTCAATTAAAATCCAATAACCTAGCTTCATTTATACTATAAACTAGAAAGCGATGATCATTGGTTTTCTTATGACAGGTCGATCCATTTAGGAAAGTAACTGTTAATGTTTGTGCTGGGGGTTCCATAGTTTGGTCTCCATCACCTATATATCATGGAGGTTTGAGACATAAGTTCAATGATGTGCTAATGTATGAAATCAGCCCGTTTGAGAAGTATAGTCGGTTCCACTGGAGAAAATCCTACTGTTGTGGACGCTTACTATATTATGCCTATGGAACAAGCAGAATTTGGAATACGAAAATTGGAAGATCGATGACGAGTCAATCAGAGATATGGTAGAGACCATACTTAATTCTTCAGACCTCTACTTGACTCAAGACTTTGCTTAGTTTGTATGGCTTTTGAAAGAAATGCCAAGAACAAATTTATGAGGTAAAGTATTGTATTTTGGTGGTTGAATTATCAAATTCTATCTATATTTGAATTATCGTATTTTTCACATCCAAGTGTTCTTTGTATTTGTTACTACGGATTGTTTGAAAAATGATGACCTATACCTAGAGTTACTTGTGCATAGCTACAGATATTCGAAAAATGATGACCTATACCTAGGACTTTAACCAGAAATATTTTTATGTTTAAACTACTCCAGATTGAACAACTTTAATATTTCATTATCAGTTGCTTATATGTTGCCAAGTTCATCAGAAATTTTCCTTCTGCTGTGATTATTGTTATTATCTTTATTAGTTTTTCTGGCGTTTCCTCTTGTGTTTCTGTCTTTTTGCTTACATGCTTATCTCGATGCTATTGTTTCTTAGATCTTGGTCTAGTTTGGCACTGATTTCTTGATTATGTGATCATTAGTGTTGTCTATTTGCTGCATTCAATTACTTCAAGTGCACATACTACAGAAAATAATTGATCCCATATACTTTTCAGGTTGCCAGGTTGACTAATTGTTATGGAACTATTGTTCGTGTGGTCAAAGATATTAGATCTGTCACGATCCATTCCAGTGTACCAAAATAGTTATACCGCTGCAGAAGCGAGTTAGTGACAAAATGGATAAGACTATTGGCATCGATACAAGAGATGAATCCTCAGAAGCCAGAAACTGGTTGTCACATAAAAGATGCAAATGGAAATGGCCAGTTGCCTTCCATCCTGCGGAGCGCTATATCTGATATTTGCTCTCTTCTAGTGGCTGGTGCCTTTTGTATGAGTTGTAATGAGGTAACTAAAGACGAATCATCCCTCAGCTCGCACAAACAACAAGAGTGTGATGGTGAAGACAGCCTAAGACATGCAAATGTTGGAAGACTTGTGCAGGAACGTTCAACTGGTAGTGTTGGAAGGAATGCTGCTGCTGATTTGCCTGTTCTGTCATCTGCTTTATGGTTAATATCTGAGTGCTTGATATCCTTGCAATGTTGGTTGAAACTGGACAATACCATTGCCTCTGTTAGTTATGATGACAATATGCTAGGAGAAAGAACCCACGAGTTAGAAATCATGCTGGTGCTGAGTGTACCGCAGTGGCCTGATATCAGCTACGATGTTAGTTCACAGCTCACTTCTGTCCATTAGAGAATGTTACGGCAAATCTGAATCTCTGGGCCTAAGATCTATCTCTGCTGACAGATCGTTCCATACATGTGGTAGTGACTTTATTGGCCAGATATTGAAAGAATGTCACCCCTATGGGTTCTCTGGCCATGTGATGGAGCATCCTCTGCGAACAAGAGTGTTTGGTGTTTTGGTTAATGCTGGAATGAACGGAGATGCTCCCATATGGTTTCCTGAGGGATCTAGTTCAACACAATACAGGTATGAGGATGGTGGATTGCATGGATGATGGAACTTCATTTAGACGGGGCCTGTCCACCTTATACTATTATTCTCGTCACACAATTTTCAAGCCTCCCATTTATTACCTCACCGAATTTCTTGCTCTTTCTTTATGTAGGTCTGAACTGGACAAAGAGCTTGATCTCTTCTTGCTTCAATGTTCTGCTGCATTAGCACCGCCCGATCGTTTTGTCCAAAAAATCGTTCAACGATTTTGGCTATCCGGTTATTTGTCTCTTGATTTCGGAGATAGGCACATCAGAAGTCTTACACTGGCGCGGAAAGCTTGCCTTATGCCACCCCCTGAGTATGTATTTTCTTTTCTTACCCACTTACCTGCCTCATTAGTCCTAGTGCCAGTGATCTGTCTCTCTGTCTCTCTCTTCTCTCTCTCTCTCTCTCTCTCTCTCTCTCTCTCTCTCTCTGTCTCTGTCTGTCTGTCTGTCTGTCTGTCTGTCTCTCTCTCTCTCTCTCTCTCTCTCTCTCTCTGTCTCTGTCTCTGTCTCTCTGTCTCTGTCTCTGTCTCTGTCTCTCTGTCTCTCTCTCTCTCCCTCTCTCCCCTCCCTCCCGGCATGGAATAATGGCTGTAGTTGCTGAAATGATTACTCTTCTAATACAAATAATCAAAGAAAGGAGATTCTTTATCTTACATAGGAAGCTGATGTTCAAGCTTCTTGCTGGAGATACCACTTGTATTGACCTTGTAGAATCTCTTCCTGATGATACTCCGAATATAAATCAGCCCCATGAAGTACTGGATGCCGTTGGTGAAAGATATGCACGGGTTTTTGAAGTTTCTCTCAAAGGGTTAGCTAAAATAGTTACCTGTAAATCACTCCTCGAAATGATCCGTTCAGTTGTGTTCTATGCCTATCACAGCTCCAGATCACAAATGCCTCGTGATGTCCTTCAAATTGCACTGCAGTTGCTATCTCTAGCATTGGATGTTTGTCGGGCACAGATACAATCCGGTGATTTGTCGTGTCATGTGGATGGTGCGATACCGCTCTTGGCCTTTGCCAGTGAAAAGATATATGTAGGTCCTATGTATGGTTTTCTAAGCTTGTCAATTCTGATGTTGTTGGAGCTACGCGGGTTGACAAAACCTTCAGGGAAAGTTAGTGTGCAATCACACTCTTTGATCCAGAATATATTATATTAAAGACCTTTCTGGAGCTTGAACCAGGATTGTCAGCTGAGTTGCGCAAACTTGCTCCTAGATTAGAGGAAAGATTATTTCATCCAGAATCGGCTTCAAATATTGGAAAATACCGAGGAATAGATCAAAAAAGACGAGCGGACCATGTGTTTGTGGTGAGAACCATCCCTTCCGTTTTTTTTCCCCTTTTCTGTATGTTTTCTTCCCTGAACTAACTGCTTAGACTACCTATTACGTATATATCTATATGCTAGTATGCAGTTTTCTGACTTTCTCCCCTCCCTTTATGCGTTGTTCTTTATGGTATCTCATGTTTTTTGTCTTCTATATAAACAGGATAAGATGAACACTGGAAGCCCTCCGAGGAAGGATGCCCTACAGTAGGAAGAAGCGAGATGAGATCTTCTTCAACATCCTCTTCAACGAGCTTGTGAGGGATCGACACATGAAACTTATTTGATACGTCTTAATCCCTCACAGGCTCACTGGGGAGGATGTTGGAGGAAATGCTCGGAAGAAGCATGCTGCATGCAATGTACTTTTGATTATTGGTACGAGGTAACACTAGTCCTTTGGTCCATTATTATAAGTTTACTCATATGAGTTTCTTTCACACATTAAGGAAGCTGCTTTCATCATTTCTGTCTGTCTATGAGTAGTTAACATCAAAGTCAAACATCTATATCCTATCTGGTTTGCCCACCGTAGCTAGTCAAATATGTAACTTATGACTTAGAACAGTTTGGGCATGGTTTCCGCTTTGCATTTTGTTTTATACTTTTGTTGTATTAATCAGGGGAAAAGGCCAACGCCCATAAGGAAAAGGCCGAATGCTCCTGCTGTTCTATTCTGATTCGCTTGAACATCGACTATACTTTGTTACTTTCTGCTTTTTTCTTAGATAATGATAAATTGCATTCAAGTAGGTGTGGCACGGTTTTTTTCATTGAGTGTTGCACTTGCATCTGTTCTTACTGTTTCTTTTCCCCAATTGGCTATGAAGTTTACTTTCAGTTGGATTCTCATAGCTTCTAAAAAGTTTGAGCTGTTTAGTGAATCTTGCTTAAAGATTTAATCTTTACTTTAAATGTTACTTGATGATTATAAGATAAATTTGATCACTATTTGTGTTTGAGAAGAGATGATGCAAGTATTATTCATAAATCTCTGATCATTTAATCCATCCAGGTTCTTTCCATGAGAGAGACCGAAGGTTCTTTCTTTTTTTCTTCAACTATACAAAATTAAGTGTGGTTAAAAGAAGGGTGGATGTGAACATATAAGTCCTCTCAAACAACTCACCATCGACATGTCTCACAGTGGCTCTAATTTTCAGAGTTAAAGAAAAAAGACATTTAAAAGCGAGTGTATTTGTAGTAGTAGGTCTGTTTAGATAACTGTGTTTTTTTGGATTATGTAAATCCTGGGGTTGTTTTGGCTAATAACTGTGCTTGTTAAGCACATACTATCCCATTCTGTTCTTACTTAATTTCCAACATTCTGGTGTCTTTGTATGATATTATTTTCTATTAGGACTATAATGGATTTGGATAGGAGTTGGATGAATTTACCGGGGTCAAGTGATTTGTTCAGTAAAGGAGTTGAGTTGTTCCTAGGTTTTGTGTTTTGCAACTCAAATGATGGCTCCATGTAAGAAATGTAAAAGTGGTATATGTAAACAAAGAGAGGAGGTTAAATGGATCTGAATGCTGAAGGTTTTCTGGATGGATACACCGAGTGGACAGCTCACGGTGAGAAAAAGATCAATATAGGACAGGCTACTAATCCATTTGTTAGAAGAAGATCACTACAGATATCAATATATATTTTGATTTTTTTGTGCAGTGGCAGATGAGAAGATTGAAGCAACTGGAAAATTTGTCAAAGAGTTAAGGTATGCTGATATATCTTCTTCTGTTCTCAATAAGATAAGCAAGAGTTTGAATATTTGTATCCATTTGATATTAGAGTGCCTGGAAAGGACCTGATTCAGAATCATCTTAATCATACAGCCCTGAGGCCGAAACGACACTGGCCAAGGGGCTTTAGATGCAATGGGCACATTATTCTGAATTCGAATGATATTTTCTTCATATGTTCATATGGTTGCATTTACTAACTGGCCTGTAAATATTTATCTTGCATATTCATATACTGCTAGTATGGCCTTTTTAATTCTGATGCATATGTTCAGATGGTTACTAGAAGTAAGTGATTGGTAATTTGGTACTGCTATCTTATATTCTGATGCATGTCAACATGATAGTTACTTAAAATAATCTATTTTACTGCTCTCAGGTCTTGGAATTATAGTTAGGAATGTTTCCCCTGCTAAAATAGAGAACTATCAGTATCTTTCTATGTTTGGCAGGTTAAGAGAATAGTCAATCGGCATGTTCGTGACTCCTTGTAACCTGTGACCTGCTCTCAAGTCTTGAAACCAGAGGACTTGTGGACAAATCATTCAAAAGTTGTACATCCAAAGCCTCACAGGAAGGATAGTGCTTCTTGGGAAGCCATTAAAAAGGTAAGAGGCACAAGTACTATTATATCCATCCATGAGAACAGTAATTTGATTCTTGATCTCATATTTAGCTAGGAAAAGTGAATCACTTTTGAAATAGAAGATGGCATTGTCAGGATCCAAAGTTATCCATTTGTTATTTTAAATGCATATATATTGTGTGCTTCAGTATATAGAGGATTACTAATGAGTGAGTAACTTTTTGTCCCATTCACATGAAAATTGCAGATGCTATTTGGAACATCAACTCACTCAAAAAGACATTCTGTGTTTGTTGTGTACCGAGGGAATTGGAGCAGTTTTTTCTGCTGTTACTTCACCTAAGTACGGAATGAGAACTACGGGTATGGTCATATACATATAGTTCTTGTTCCATATTATTACATGGTACTTGACATAGCTAAGTGCTTGAGTTACATGTCTGTCCGGCACTCCGGCTACTTTGAGATAAGTTGTCACAACATTCCTCTCCATTCCTTCTTTATTGCTGAGTGTTGACCCAAGCTTCTTAGGTTGCTGATTTTGATTGCTTTTGTGGCATCTCCGAACCCCTTGTATGAAAAGAATGATTCCAGGCATTTTATTATATCATATGGATCTCAATGCCTTTCTGCTTTTTTAGAGTACTTGGTTTACCTAGCATCACAGTTCTGATTCGTGTGAGAAATCTTTTTCCTCCCTTTTCCTGTCAAGTGTTCATTGCGATATACATTTTTCTAGGCGATGAGAGTATTCTCTTATACTGGTCACTGGATGTACTTTATTGGTACTGGATGCAATGGACTGAAAAGTTTAGTATTTAATCAACTTTAATATATATGTTCAGGATCTACCTGCTGACAAGAAAAGAAAACAAGAGCTCAAAAATATGTGCAAACCTGTGCTTGCTTCTAAATTTCCTGAGGATTGCAAGTCTCATCTGGCTGATGACAAGACCAAATTGCATAAGGTTAAATGCTTTCCTTTATCCGCTGGTCCGCTGGACCCTTTAATGACCCTTGTCTTCTGAACTCTACGAAAAGAGTGGACTTCATGGATTTTGAGTAAAAAGAAAATGCAGAGGTACTGCTGCATCTTTACCGTATCCTTCTAGTTGATATAAGTTGAAACATGCTGAGTGTGTTTCTGATCTTAATGGAAACATGTTAAAAAGTGTTGCATGCATGATAATGGAGTGAAAATGAGACGTAGGCAAGGTTGCATTTTTCCTGAGATGTAATAGTTCATGGGTGTTTAGCCTGGTATGATTCTCGCCTTTTGCGAAACGCAGCGAGTTCGATTCTCGCAACACCCCCTTAAGCATCATATAATTGCTAGTTGTATGTCATTTGGATTGCATTAGTTACCTAGCCTTTTTTTTTTTTTTTTTTTTTTTTTTTGTTCTGTGTAGATATTTTGAGACGCAGGAAAAGAGTCACTATAGGTACTCCTTGTGACACTTAAGTATGCCATAATACTGTATTCTTTTTGCATTCACTGAGCTAACAAATGGTGCATGCTTTATATATGGATGGTGTACCACTATGGATCTTTGGTGCTGTTTCTTCTCTTGAATTTCTAGCGTAAGTTCTCTTGGTCTTACTGAACTTATTTAGATTAAAAGTTGCTGTTACTTTTATTACTTATCTTTTTGCCAAACAGGTTCTAGTTCCAAAGCTTTGTGAGTCGAAAAGGGTAGATTTGATCAAGTCTCATATATATATGTTAGTCCTAGAAAACATAGATATCTATAGTTATCCTATCTTGGTCCCTTGAGATTAGAACTTCATTAGGCACACTTGTAAAGCTATAAGAACAAGTAAATTCCTCTCTTTTTAAGTCTGCGGGTTTAAGCAATAGCACATACAGTACTGAATGTTATATTTGATTTTTCATGGAGCTTTATGTAATATTGCATGGTAACGTTGTAAACATGCAGATTATTCTGCTAGTGGGTATTTACACTAAACACAAATCAATTACACATTTCAATAATGCTTCTTGCAATTTTGGTTGCATTTATCAAACCTGATTTGGTCTTTCCCATGAATTTTAGCACAAATTTTAGCACAATGGATCTAATTGTATTTGAATGACTTAATTCATTCATGTATCGATCAATACACTATGTGCATTAATCACTTTTCACCACACGAGATTTTAGTAACTTAACGCCTTAGTGACATCCATTAACAAATGGAAATACACGATCATGGAAAGCTTGTTTCCAACGTGTTGGACCCAAATGATCAATACATCAAATACATCAAATGAATTGAAATCTCATTTGTCACACTAAAATTCCCAACAAGAAACTTGAAATAATCATGGAGATGGCAGAACAGATCTCAGAGCGCACCACTGTTGTTAGGGGAGCTCTGTTGGTGCAACCTCAGATAACTTCTTCTGGTTTAACAAACCACAATGGATTCTGTTGCTCGTACATTTCACACTATTTGAGGTAAAGATTGCCAAGCTTATATGTCATATACTACAAAATTAATATATGATCCGCTGGAAAGTGAGTGACAGGGTGTAGGGAAGTTGAATATAGTTTATCTTTTGCAGAGCTAATCTCGATCCACCTATGAGCTCATATCTTTCAATAATTAATTCAGTTATTTATCTCGCTAACTGCGGAATACGTACCAAATGGCATACTTCTTGTGGAAATGGGTAAGTGATCCTTGATTATGAGTGTGTGTCCTCAGAAGAATATCTGTCTTTGCAGTATGAGTTTGGAATCACATCATGCTTCCATGAGAAAATTTATGCAATCTTTATTAGAGTTTTGCTGGGAGTAGCCCTTCAAATCACTTGCAGCTACAGTAATTTCCCACTAGTTTCCTGACCCGGGCTTGGCCTAACCATGGATCCATAGCGAATCGTGTCTTTTGTATTCCCTGGTCACACAGGCAAGTGTTTCATGTTTGCCTTCCATAAATCAAATTACCTCTGAACATTTTAAAAGTTGCTGAAGGTTTAATTTGGAGTCCTAAGGTGGACTTGGCCACTTAGGTCCAGCAAAAACCGATAAAACCAATAAATCTTCTAACGAGCATGTAAAATGGCTTACCAATCTTTTTTCTATCATCTTTTGTTACAGACAGGATCCAATATGAAGAAGTCAAACAGCCAAGGCTCTCATGAAATGGTGCGAAGCTGCTAGGCAGAGGAAGAGACACCGTAAACCTGGAATGGATGGATCTGTTTCAGGTTTTACGAGTGGGAATGTTACCCCAAGTCGTGATTCATCCCCAATCCATTTGCTCTACAATAGCAGGTATCGTTCCAATGCACCAGAGACTGAAAGCATTCACGGTTCTCCAGTATCTTATATATCTGATAACGTGTTTATAGAACTCGAGCTTTGCTAATTGTGGTCTCTGAAGCACATAGGGAGATGCATAATATTGATTCTTCTTTCTCTAATTCTTAGTAGGTGCACAGTGACTTTTGAGTGTATCCCTTTATGATTAGGTCGATTTTGAACTGAGCTCAACTGCTCGAGTTGCTAAACAGTCTGGTGTCATTTCAAATCAACTTGATGAAATATGAATAGTGATGATTGACTTGATTATAGTATTCATCCAAGTATAGTACTAGTAGTTTAAGCCTGATTTCCTTGTCATATTTAGGTGCTAAAATACTCTGCTGTGAACTACTAGTACTAATCAATGCATCTTATCAAGAAAGTGTCAAATTTCTTTTTATGAAGTAGCAGAGCAACATATAATGTACACAAAGTTTAAGTAGTAATACTAATGAGTAATGAATAAGTAATGACAGTAACCAAAACCAGGGCTTCAAGTATTATATATCAAACCAAAACCAGTAGTAATACTAATGACAGCAGTAAGTAAAGTATTATATCAAAACCAGTACCAAAAAGCAAATGTAAAACCAGTAATGATAGTAAACTAATGAGTAATGACAGTAAGAATGATAGTAAACTAATGACAGTAAGAATGATAGTAAACTAATGACAGTAAGAATGATAGTAAACTAATGAAAGTAAGATGACAGAGAGTCTGAGTAAATTCCATCTTCTGTAAGTTCTTGCAATTGCATCTATCCATCTTCTCTAGATTCTTGCTAAACCAAACCAGAGACTTTCACCGACTCTAAAGTCCCACAATTCCACCTTCATATCTTTTTGCAGCCCTATCCCTTGTACGATATCAGTCCACCCCCGTTTTATCGAACAGTACACGTTATTGCCCATTGGCACAGTGCTGAGATGGGCTACCCGCCGTCTAAAGCATTTGTCATCTAAGACTGGTACGATAAGTATGGGGTATTGGCGGGCTTGCATTGGACCAGTGATATGTGCTATCTCCGCATTGGTTAAGAATTCCACAGCATTCATATTACAAATATTTAACCTGCAATTATCACCCACATCCGTCATGGACAGTCTTTTTCGAGTGACCAAGTGAATGTTTCCCCAGTTTGCGATTTTTCCCTGGCTCAACTTCTTCACTGCAATCTCTTCCATCGCCGTAAGTGAGCCAATCTGTGCCTCCAATTCTGCCAATTCGGTAAGTTGTCCTGGAGCTAATTGCTCATTTTCCACAAACAGCAGTCTGCTATACTCGTTAATTTGAGCAGGCGTTATGTAACCTTGACTCAACTGAATCATGGTTTTGAAGAACTTCTCCCTCTTAGTCTCCATTGGGGTCATCACATCACTGATCAGAACCATGTTTTCCTTCGGGGACAAATCAGACCCTTCGGCACTTACATCATTAGCAGCAGTCAACTCAAGCTTCTCCACTTCAGAAAAGGCACTCATGCCTGCAGAATTCTCCACTTCAGAAAAGTCACTGGATAACAAATCACTCTCCTCAGCATCTGCTGGTTCATAGTCATCATACCACAAGATTTCATTTTCTTTCGACATTTTCTTAGTGCAGCAGACCTGCACATGCAAAATTTCTTATTAAGTCTCTCTTAAGTTAAGAATGAGATAAACAGACAAAGATTATCAGTATAAGACAATTCAAGAAATCAATCAACCAGGCAACCCAAATATGAAAATTCTACAACATTGGGAACACGTTGGAAAGGAAACTTTCATAGAACACACACCAAACTATCTTATTGTGACGCCATTTAGGATCAAAAAACAGACATTAGTGCTTATTTGATTATGCCGTTCATTTCCAAACCAAATTAACCACAGAAACTTCAATACTCAATCAGTGCAAACTTCGAGACTCGATTCGATGCAAACAGAAATTGAATCAAATTTAAAAACAGGGTTTTCAACTACACGTTCAGGGTTTTGACAAGAAAAAATTGAATTGGAAAACAGGGATTTGAACTACACAAAATATTCAAGAAATTGGATAAACCAGATAAAATGGACGTGTATAAAATGAATTTGCCTTTTAGTCCTTCTGATAGCTTGAATTGAACTTCGTGCTTCTGATAATTGAACTTCGTGCTTCGTGCTTGAATTTGATGATTACCGTTGTTGTTGTATTTCTGTTATGGCGCTGTTTCTTGTTATACGAAAACTTAATTTCCATAATATAAGTCGGTGGTGTTACTAATGGGCCAGAAATTACTGGCCCATATCCGGTCAAGTTATGGGTTTTGGGGTGATTTCACCACCTAATGGCCCTTTGGTTAAGTTATGCCATAAAAAAAATTTGGGCATTTCTATTCTCAAGTCGTCTTCATCCTAATGCACACATGTCTCTGTTAGATTATTGACATGTGGCATTTAATTCAATATGGTTCATTCGTTTTGGTTCAAAATCATTTTACATGTAATTTTCGGTATAAAATATTAAAATTAATTTTTTTTAATAAAAAAATCCGCCTATAAAATAAGTTGACTATGATGCCCTTTTCTAAAAACCATATCCATTAATCAATCTTCTTATAAATTACCGATAAAATATTCTTTCTTACTTATTCATCATATTTGATTAATTCAATTAATTAAACATAACAATCATTATTCATCCATAATACAAATTATAATAGTCGAAGAACCCTAACCATCAACTTCCCCCCCTTGTTTCATCTTCATCGGAGATTTCTTCGTCGAACAACTCACTTGTTCTACCTCCGATATAATGCACGGAAGATGCAAATGGTTATATACGTTCATAATCCTTTCTGGATCAGATCAATTTTTAGTTGATTGTCATGATTGCTTTGATAACATGGTAACGAGAATTCATGAATGTTGTATAATAAATTCAATTCCTAAATATCACCTCCACGATTTGCAAGTGTGCATAAGGTTGTTTTATATATAGTTGGAGATAAGGATTATGGAATTGTAGAAGAATGAGTTGATTGAAAAATTGGGGAAGAAGAGTTCATGGATGCGGAATAATTTTGGAAAAGGGGTTTATGAATTTTTGAAAAAAAAATTTATTGTTGGTGGATGAAAATCTATTGTTGAATTATAATTTTAATAAGAATTTATTTTTAAGTTTAATTAAGTAGTATTATGGTTTTGATTTTGATTTTGATTAAGTGAATTTAAATTACTGTTTTTTTAATATAATAAAAATAATGGTATAATGGAAAAAAATATAAATTATTAATTTTAATTGAAAAGCGTTGGGTATGAATGTACATTCAAATTTTACTATTAAAATTGATTTAATTATAATAAAATAATGAGATCGTACCAGAGCCACGTGTCAATCATATAATGAAGACCTACGTTTAGGTAGGTACGAAGGAGACCTGAGAATAGAAAGACCAAAAAAACTTTCAATATCCATCTATCGTTCTCTATTTTAATTTTTTCAAATGGTTCGAATTTTTCTACAAATTGTAATATTATGAAAATTTAAGGTTTATATTTTTATTATATAACTAGTTCAAAATCCGTCAAAAATCGACGGGTATGTTAATATTGAGTTTTTAATATTTGAATATATGCCTAGTCGATATATGATTTTTCTTTCTTTTCGATATTTCATATGGTAGGTACTAAATTGTTGACATTTAATCCACAAATTTTAAACATTTAGCATATTCTAATCATCAATTTTGGGAACTATATATAGTCACTATGTATTAAGTGTGTGTCCTGGGTAAACTCTTTAAACTCACGTAACAATAGGCAAGTCAGTTTGCAGCTAACTATATGGTCATTGTGACCATATATATAAAACAAAAAATCGCTCATACTCTAAATAAATATTTCATAGCTTACAACACAAACCCGTGAAATTTGAATTTAGGACTAATGTGAAAGTTTACATGATTTTCATTACAATCTCATGTCATATCGTCGTCAACCTTCAGCATGTGTCTATAAAACAAAATCGCTCGAACTCAAAAGACACATGCCAATGTCATAACTTACAAATTTGCTCCCCGTGAAATTTGAATATGTTACTGGGGTGACATATTTCATGATTACCATTAGAATTAGAATGACACAAAATGTATAGTCATCATTAGAATATTATATGGACTGCGGTAATAGTCTTTTGACCGTGACCACAATTAGAAGAACCAGGGCAGTACAGGTCAATTAGCCTTTGTAATGTCAGTTATAAGGTTATAAGTAAAATAATGGTGCATAGGATTAGACCTTTACTCAACAAACTCATTTCTCCTTTCCAAAATGCTTTTTTTCCAAACAGAAGCATTGGAGAAAATATAATGATGTTACATGAGCTTATTCATACCATGTTGAGTAAAACTAAATCTAGGCAGCATTATATGGCCTTAAAACTTGACATTGCTAAGGCTTATGACAGGTTGGAGTGGAAATTCATTGAGGCAACCCTTAGAAAATTCAATTTTCCAAGTATTTGGATAGAAAGAATCATGTCTTGCATTCAAACTTGTTCCTATAGGGTTACGGTCAATGGATATGTATCAGATTCTTGGTATCCCTCAACGGAATAAGGGTGGGTGATCCCTTATCACCTTATCTATTCCTTTTGTGCCAAGAAATGCTTATACATTCCATCATGGAAAAGGTTAGTCCAGGCCACATTTCATGTCTACTTGCAGCAAGGAGGGCACCAACAATTCCCATTCTTTGTTTTGCTTATGATTGTATGGTCTTTTGTAGAACCAACAAATCATCAATTAATGTCTTGCTCAATGTTTGCATAAATATGAAGAGATGGCTGGACAAGGGGTATGTTGGGAGAAATCTAGAGTGATTTTCTCACCACATACACCTCATCCAGAGCAACAAGTTCTCTTACAGCAATTAGGTGTAGTACTGAATTAGCCTATGGACAAATATTTGGGTATTCCATTCATTTTAGGAAGGAATAAGAAGATGTATTTTAATCACCTCATAGATATGGTTAGTAATAGGATTGATGTAATGCCCCGCATCCCACATCGCTTAAGAGTGATTGGAATAAATGGTATATATGTTAGACCACCACTCTCACATGGTATGAGTCCTTTTGGGTGATTTCAAAAGCAAATCCGTGCGGGCTCAGGCCCAAAGCGGACAATATCATACTGTTGAGACGTGTGTGGGTCCGTCCAGGAGTAACCACGCCGGCCGGATTGGTCGAGTCGTTACAAATGGTATCAGAGCCTAGACCAACCCAAAGCCCGCACTGGGTGGACGGTTGGTAAAGGTTATTGTCAGTTTGTCACCCCCACCACTTAAGGCGCTCGACGAGGACGTCGAGGCTTTAAGGGGGGTAGTTTGTAATGCCCCGCATCCCACATCGCTTAAGAGTGATTGGAATAAAGGGTATATATGTTAGACCACCACTCTCACATGGTATGAGGCCTTTTGGGTGATTCCAAAAGCAAATTCGTGCGGGCTCAGGCCCAAAGCGAACAATATCATACTGTTGAGACGTGTGTGGGTCCGTCCAGGAGTAACCACGCCGACCGGATTGGTCGGGTCGTTACAATTGATCTGTGGTATAACAAATTTTTATCCTATGCTGGCAGATTGGTTCTTATTCAAAGTGTTACAACTGCTATTCCTTCATATTATATGTCTGTCACTCAGCTTCATGCTTCCTGTATTCATATAATAGATCAATTGAATAGGAAGTTTATGTGGAATCCTAGGAAAACTGATAGGACTCCACCAAAAGTGGCTTGGAAAGTAGTGTGCAAACCTAAAAAGCAAGGAGGGTTAGGCATTAGGAGATTAGATCTCTTGAATATAGCTTTTCAATATAAGTGGCCGTGGAAATTGTTAGCTATGCCTGAAACTCTTTGGTCACAACTTTATAAAGCTAAATACTCGCATACTCACACACTTTGGAGTGCAGGCTACACTGCCAATATAAGTTGATTCTGGAGATGTCTCTTAAAACATAGAGACTCCTTCAGGCAACATCTTATGTGGCATGTAGGCAATGGAGAAAGTATAATGTTCTGACAGGATCACTGGATTGAGAATTTTTCTTTGTGCAACCTAGTGTCCTCTATTCCTGCTAATACTGAAAATTATAAAATTAAAGACTTTCTTTGTGCTTAGGGGGGTTGGGACTTTCATACATTGCATCAGATTTTACCTCCAGATATAGTCACAAAAATCATGGGTTATCCTTTGTCTTTACATGCACATGTTGACTATCTTCTATGGGGGGCACATCACAAGGAGTTTTCACTATTAAAACTGCATATCACACTCTTCTGCAGGATAGCATAGAGCTCCCCACTTGGTCTTGGTCATATATTTGGTCCTCGGATACTTTACAGAGAGTCAAAATTTTCATTTGGCTTGCAACACATAATAGATTGCCAATAAGACATAGGTTATGGATGCAACAAGCCTTCACTGACCCAACCTGCACTTTATGTGGCCGGGAACACATAGAAAATTTGTCACATTTATTTTTTACTTGTCCTAGATTCAAGTTATTTAGGCAAGCTTTCTTCCCACAACTAGATTATTCAGGTATGGAGGGATGTGGTCAGGCTTTTTTCCATTTCATGCCTAATTCGGATGCACAACTTCGACTTATGTTTAGATGCTGGGTAATTTGGAAATTTAGGAACCTTTTTATTTTTGAAAACCGCATGGTAAACCAGCACCAGATGCTTCATTTAGCAAGAACTTATAAGCAATCAATACCTATATCCACACAGTCTGTGAAGCAGCTTTTTAAAACTAAGTGGCAGCTGGCACTGCTGTACTTTTCACTGATGGTTCTTCTTTGCAGACTAAGGATTCAGGAATTGGTTGTTTGATTGTTGACTCAGCTGAAAATTTCGTAAGTGCTACAACTCAATATATTGGTCAATGTGACAGTTATACAACTGAGATATGGGCAGTTAAAATAGGAATACTTTTAGCTTCTCAATTGCATATCAGGAAATTTTGATGAACTCGACATCCAAACTATATATCGCGAAAGAAATTCCTCGGTGGATTGCCTTTCAAAATTGGCAAGTAGATGCTTTAGGGATGAAGTAGATCTACCAGAATCCGACTCCCATCTCCAAAGGATGGCAACTCGAATCTGGGACGTTGTACCTTTTTGGCTTTTAACTTTTATTCATAACGATGTATCTGAGGAGTCGACTCGGTTAGTCGCAGTCTCACCAGCAAGCACCTTGTAAATTTTGACTTTTAATGAATAAACGAGCTACTTCATAAATAAATAAATAAAAACATGACCACAATTTAAAATTTTCATTCAAACTCAAAAGGCACGCTCCATAATTTACAATTTGCTCACCGTGGAATTTTGATTTGTGGTGGAATGGATAGGTTCAAAATCTCATGTGGTGTCAGGCGTGTACTCATGATCTTTAATTAATACGTGACCATATATCAACATTTTACTCAGGTTCAATTGGCAAAATGTGTTCCATGGCCAATTGTTTATTACCCATACAAATCTTTTAGTTGTAAAATTTTATACTAGTGAACAATTCTATAAGAGTAGAGTGTCGAAATAGCAAAGCAAAGGAGGACGAAATGCCACCACCAGGAGCCGGCACATCATCATTCCTCGGCTCTCCACTCATCCTCCCACCCACCACCACCACCACCACGCGCCACCTCCGCCCCACAATCAAAATGTCTGTCAACAACAACACAAACCCAAACCCCATAACAACACTCACCAAACTCCTGTGGGGCCAATCCCTCCCACCCAACGTCCTCATCTCCACCGCCCGTTTCGCCTGGTCCACCACCTGGCACCTCATGATGTCCCAGCTCGCCCCATCCGACTCCACCGGCCGCTACACGCGCCCCAAATCCCAATTCCGCACATCCTCTCCTCCACCTGTCTCCCACCTCCACCTCTACATCGGACTCCCTTGCCCCTGGGCCCACCGTACCCTAATCGTACGCGCTCTCAAAGGCCTCGACGAATCAATTCCGGTTTCGATCGCTTCTCCTGGAGCTGATGGCGCGTGGGAGTTCAGGAGCAACTCAATTTCGAACAGTGACACTACTACAATTGTGCCTAGTTTGGATAAGGCGAACGGGTGTAAGACGGTGAAGGAGGTTTATGGTTTAAGGCGGGAAGGGTATAGTGGCAGGTCTACTGTTCCAATGCTGTGGGATGTGGAGAAGAAGGAGGTTGTTTGTAATGAGAGTTACGATATTATCGAGATGTTTAATTCTGGATTTAATGGTGTAGCTGGTAATCCTGGTCTCGACCTTGCCCCCGATGAGCTGAGAAAGAAGATTGATGAGTGGAATCGGATTATCTACCCAAATGTCAACAATGGTGTTTATAGGTATATCGAGCATATAGAAAATGATTTAGTGCTTTTTTTTCCGCGAATTTGTAACCTGTTTGTGAGTGATTGTGCTTGATTTGATAATGTTCGAATTCTGGATGTGTTTTGTGTAGGTGTGGATTTGCGCAGAGTCAAGAAGCGTATGATAGTGCGGTGGATGAGTTGTTTGGTACATTAGACATGGTAGATGAGCATTTAGGGAGTAATAGGTACCTTTGTGGCAATGCGTTGACGCTTGCAGATGTGTGTTTGTTTACGACATTGATAAGGTTTGATCTTGTCTACAATGTTCTGTTCAAGTGCACAAAGAAGAAGCTCATTGAGTATCCAAATCTTCATGGTTACGTGAGGGATATTTACCAGGTATATGTTGAGCTCTGTTGTCACTGGATATGTGCTGCCAGTCGAGTTTCTTTTATGCTAATTTCAGACTAAAATCATCGCCCATTACTCTGTGCATCATTATGTACCTGCATTCTGTAACTCGACTTTATTCTTGAACAGATACCCAAAGTTGCAAAGACTTGCAATTTCGGAGCAATCATGGATGGATACTACAAAATCCTGTTCCCACTGAATCCAGGCAGCATAAGACCGATCATTCCTTCAGGCTGCCAACATGAAATGCTCCTGAGACCTCACAACAGAGAAACTCTATCCGTGGTTCAAAACAGCGTTGAAGCGCTAGTATGATAGAACCTACATGCCATCTGTAAATTTTTATACACACATTAACATAAGAAGTTTTACTAAATAATACTCACTTAGTACAAATATTTGCTGTACTTCATGCTACTCAAAGCTCAATGTTACTCCTTACAGGAAGACAGAGCTACCTACTTCCGTGCAGACGCGGCTCTGATCATAATTTCTTTTTCTGGCTATTATGGTGGGATACTAATACAACATAATGGAGCAGACAATACAATTAAGTAAAACTTGGAAATAGAAAAAAAGGTCTAAAAATATTTGCATTTGAAAGTCTGTCAAACCCCACTGAAGTAACTACTGAGATGTAAGATCTTAGTACAGAACACAATTCTACAATTCATCAAATACAGTTTGTAACTCACCAAGTGCCTTCAAATTTGAAAAGAAAAAGAAAGAAATCCATCGTCTAAAAGTACATGAAACAATGCATCTACAGTTCTACACATGATGAATCAGGCAACCTGGGAGGAGGTTCCATGGCAAATGATCCATAAATGTATGGAAGATTCCACTGCAATGGATTCTGGAAATAACCATGAAAATTGTTTGCCTCATCTTTCCAAAGGGAAAGACTCCCTGCTTTTGACAGCAGACTCGGGTGATCGATTCTAGTTGGACCTCATGTTAGGACGGAGATCGCAGTTATGGAACATCAGCATTGTCATCATCTTCTAGATTTAGATCCTAGTACAAAAAAACTGATTGTTAGGATTTCGGAGAAGAGGTAGAAGCCAGGAAAGTAAACAAGCAATTCCTACCATTTGAACTACAAACTAAATCATGATGCAGGGGAAATTATGACTAACAGTAAAGATGGATGAACAACACTAGAGAGTCGGAGATACATGGCTAGATAATATAAACAAGTGACATGCAGGTTATAATTACCATATAAAAATGTGGTACTAATTAAAAGTGTTATTTTGCCGGATTTGCTTTGCATTGGTTATATGCTATATGCGAGATGAAATACAGAATGTTGAAAAGCCATGTTTTACTTCTATCAGCCATCCACATGACTCGCTAAAAACTTGTTCCCTCTTAAGATAAAATGCAGAAATGTAGAACTCACTGGAACGTTTTATGTTGCGGCAGTGCTTGCTGCCACAGTGACAGCGGAACGCCTTAATAGGATGGTCGATATCATCAAAATCAATACCATAATCCTACAAAAACACACAAGAGAACTATGATGAGTTCAAGTTTATACTTCAGGGACCTTCTTACAATTGTTAACATGAATTTAAGAATCACATCTAGCTAACATCTTGAAAAAGCAATTTAGCCTCTTTTGGCCCCAAGAGGGGAGGTCTAAATGCCATTTCTTTATTGACAGGGTAGAAAAATACAGGCTTGAGAATGAGGGGCTTTGATATTTGCAGAAACAATCTTAATGAATGATGTAGAGGTATAAGCTGTCTGGAACTGTGATGCGTATAGTTGTATATGAAGCAAAACCAATAAGAATAATACTTACCCAAGTGAGTTCTTCCATGGCTTTCACTTTTCTTGTAGTGAAGAAGGCAAGCTGCATTTACAGACAATATCAAAATTACATTTTTGCATACACCTGATTCCTCTCAACTGAAAAAATGAAAACAGGAAAGTATGTAGGTAATGTGTATCTCAATACATGATAATAGTGATGATCAGGAGTCTCCACTTCCACTGGTATCTCCACCAAGGTTGAGTCATAACATCTAGCACCAACACGGAAAAGAGAAAAGGTCAGGCAAGAGCTGGAAAGAGAACTTTCCCAATTTTTATGCTTTTTAACTATTACTTCCTCCGTTTCATTAATAACTTCCTAAGGGGACTATTCATCGCGACCTTTGACCACGTATGACTTTTAAATTAAACCGTATCAATATAAATTAAAAGTTGATTATGAAAATATACTCCATTTAATTTCATAATATAATTTTATTATATTTTTCTCTATAGGAGTTATACGTGGTTAAAGGTCGCAATGAATAGTCCCCTTAGGAAGTTATTAATAAAATGGAGGTAGTAATTCTGATGCAGTGCCTCTATGTGAAGATAGATTCGATGCTTGACCAAAAGAGTATCCATATTAGGACTCAGCAGAACATATGATGGGGCCAATTTAATGAGCATCGTCCTAAAATCAGTTTCAAACATGGAGAGGTAAGTTTCAGGAAGATACTTATCTAAATCAGAAAATTTACAGTGTACTATGCTTTTTTCTTTTGCCAAGTTCCCACTTTGTGTTTCTAGCCTTGGTGTATGAATTTTTTCTTTGGACAAGTTCTCAATTTTTTATTCTATCCTTAGATATAAACATAGGGATGGTTGAATAGAGCAAATTGATTTAATAAAATAATTAATTAACAATATCCTATATGTTTAATACTCAACAATTAACTAGCTTACCTGTGATTGATAAACCTTGCAACATTTCCGTAATAAGTAGCATCTAAACAAAGAGATTCCTCGTCCTTCAGCACTGCTTCTGCACCCCAATCAGCATCTAGAAGCACTGGATATGAATGTTTCTCCCCTTCAGGCTTGCGGAGAACACGGTCAAAGAGCTCAGCGTTTGTCAAAACTTCTCCTACGTACTCACAGACAAATGCACCTTTTGGCAAATCCTCTAGGGTACGTAGACCCCATCCTTTTCCTTCAGGCGTCATAAACACCTGATGCCAAACAAAACAGAAATTATATAAAAAAAAAAAAAAAGAAAAGAAAACAGATAGCAGTGGGAATGTGGCCAGAGCAGAACAAAAATCAACCATGATACCTGCAATTTGCGACTTATTCCCCTCTGTACCACTCGATTGCCACATTGTTGATGACATCCACATTTTAACCAACATTCTTTGATGAACCTCCTCACAAGATGCCCTTTGCAAGCTTCAATAGTATCCTCATTTTTTGATCTTTCTAGTGGGCATTCCTTACAGAAAAACTGACAATGTTTCGTTGGATCACGATTCATGGAAATGGATTCGTTAAGAAACTCCTCCTTAACGAGGCCATCTGCAGTATAAGCAAACTCGCCTCCAGTTTCGTATGAACACACACAAGGATGCTCTAGCGAGAGACAATCCCCAACACAAGTAGAACAACAACCATTATCTTCAATACGAGCAAGAGCGGGATTCACATGTGCATCTTGAAAAATTGCATTTTTTGGTATGTAATAGAAAGATGGAGGTCTCTCATCATTGACATCATTCATCAGACTTATCATAACATTTTCTTGTCCCTTGGCTATGTCAACCACATCATGAGATGAACTTATCATTTCAGGACCAGAAATACATTCATGCTTTCCTGTTCCAGATTCATCTTCAACAGCCACCTTTCTCACTTTTGAGCCATCATCTGTTCCATTGTACTCTGAAGCACGTGTGCTCCTTGTGTAGATGACATTGGCATTGGACAGAGTATCGAATGATGCACTTCCAGAACCTGGAGTATATGTTGCCAGGAAATTATTCAGAAAATCAATGTTACAAGTCACTCTATTCCTAACTGAAAGAAAGATTTCACATTTTTCTTCCCACCACTTTTATATACTCCACCAATTTTTGTGTGATCTGAGTTAGGAATCCTTCACCAATTTTAGAATTGCAAACTAGGCATACGGAAGACCTTCCAGCAACCAAGTCGCAGCTGGAAGAGATTTTGACCCCGGTAAGGAAGTACTCTGAGATTAAAAGGCTTTACCTGAGGGCACTGCCAGCTCATCACTGCTTATTGATTCTTTTGATGATTCAGTGCCATCATCTTCCCTTGTTTTCCGATGCTTACTCGATGAACCACCTCCATTAACCGGATCTGTAAGTTTCAGACTTGATCTTGAGAACATATTTTATTACAGAATTCTATAATAATTTCCCACAGGGGGTGGGGTGAGGGGTTGAGCGTTTAGTTTATTGAGCAGAGGGTATAAGAGATAACAGTAAAACATCAATCTATCATTATTAAGATTGAGGGAGAACGTTACATACGTACGCATCTCAAGTTGGTCCAAATCAAGGATCTCAATGGAAGGAAGAAAAAAAAAGGTATAATCACGATAACATACTACTCTAGTCTAGACAACACGTAAATAAATAACAACGCATTAATCAAATCAACAGCTGACCTTTTAACAGTTAATTTCATGACATTCAGAAATATGAATAGTTACAGCCCATGCATAGGACTTCCTATATAAACAATAAAACCAGAAATCTCTGGATCCAGAAGGAGGAGAATACGATGATTCAATATTGTCTATGAGAAGCCAACTACATGAAGAAATGGTTAGATCAGGAAAAGAAAAGAAAAGAAACCAAACCTGTCTGAGTGGCAGAAATAGGATCCTCCGAGGCCGGTATATCATCACTCATTGGCTCATCTTTGACCTTAACTAAAACAGGACGAGCAGTCCCTCTTTGTTTGGTGGATGAGGCAATGCCAGGATCAACTTTTGGCTCTTTATGGCATAAGTCATTGGACGAACTTTCAATAAGTGATCTTTTATCCTTGGAAGGAATTTGAGAAGAGACGGCTCCTTTCCCTCTGTCCCTGAGCCTCATTGGATGAGCAGGTGTAATGGATTCAGATCTTAACATGGTATTTTGCTGACTTCTGCTCATGCCACTGGGATGGACAGAATCACTTGTCTCCTGAATGATCAAGGGTTCATGAGTAACAGGTTGCTTACCTTGGGACTTAACCCTTGCATCCTCAACAACTGCCTCAGGTATATCAGATCCCTTTCCACCATCCCTGACACTAATTGGAGGAACAGGTGATACGGATTCAGACCTTAACATAGTATTTCGCTTACTTTCGCTCATACCACCGGGCTCGACAGAGTCACCTCTGCCCTGAGTAACTAAGGACTCAGGAGTAACAGGATGCTTTCCTTTACTGTTACCTGTGGACTGGCGTGTTGCAGATTGTGACTTAGCATTTGTATTTTTAGCAAGTGACTCGGGTGATTGATCTGGCTCTTCTTTAGGCCTGATTAATGAAGTTTTGGGTGCATCACTGTTTAATGTATGGTTGGAGGATGTCTGCCCCTTTCGATCCCTAGGTCGCAACCTTTCAGAGGACGTTCCTGTGCTTCTTCCTCTGTTTCACCTCCACCCTACAATATTGAGCCAATATATGGTACTCATATTGTAAAACCATGAACAAACAGAGATACTGGCAATTAAAGTAACTAGGGCCTAATAGGGTTTTCTAAAACATGATTACAAATTACAATGAAGAAAGTTCACCTACTTTATTCACAATCTTCTTTGAGTCTTCTGCCTGACATATGACAAAGATCAACATATCAGCTCCTAAGTACATCTTTGTACACAATTTATAAACAAAATGATAACTTCAATATTCACATCAAAGGATTACTGAGAAATATTTAAAACCATACCTCCCTCCTCTCGGGCTGCTGTAGAGGCTTGGCTACCTAGAAGAGAACAATACAAGAAATATTTGAATTCGTGAGGGCAAGTAGGCAAAAATTAACTTCGGGGGGGGGGGGGGGGGGGGGGTTGAAAATTGGATTGAAAGAATGGAGTCAAACAGTCTTACTTCCACTTCCTCCAACTCAAAGATAGCATCCGCAAGGGCCCTGTAGTTTTCAGCTTCAATAAGCTCCCAGTTTTTATCATACAACTTCACCAACTTCTTTAAAACTGGCTTTACTTTATCTTCTGAGATCCCAAGATCCTTCATAGCATGAAAGGCACCTGCTATCCTAACTTTGGTTACACTGCTGCTCATGATGTCACCCCTATAACCAAAGTTTTCATCAGAAAGAAGGAATGAGGATAATACAAGCAATAGAAACAGTGTGTTTGAACATGTAAGTAACCATGCAAGAAGCAATTTGCTTAACCTATCTAGATTCTTTAAGCTGTAACCTAGATCAGGCCATTCAATTAGTGACCTACCCTAATACCCTTTAGGCAAAAAGTATGGGATTGAGTATAAACATAAAAATAAACTGGAGGAACATTGTTCAGCCAAGGATAGATGACAAGCCAACATGAAAAGCGCAAGTATCGCATCGCACTTGAGAGCCATGAATCTTACACCGACCAATCATCAAAGACAGATGCATATTGTCAGAGCATTGCACCGTATTCGATGAGACTCTATTTGCTTTCCAGTAAAGAAAGTCAACAGGCAAAATCACAACGCAGAGGATTCCACTCCATATTCAGAGGTCCACACATACTTCCAGAATTTTCCATATCTAATGCTCTTGATCAGCATATTGCAGACCAAAAGTAGGTATATGAAGCTTGCTCAATATTTAAATAAAGCTTAACCCAGAAGCCATTGAACATGACACAATTGTTACTATCCCATGTACTATTGTCATTAACATGCCATTTCAATCCCGACAAAGGACAGCTATGTCTCGAACACTTTCAAAATCATGCCCCAATTAGTTGGCAGAATACCAATCTCTTGCCAGTTGATCAAGATAATAGATAATATTTCCAGAATCCATACTAAACCCTGATTTTGTTTGATTCATAAAAGAAATGCTGATAGTTATAGTATTTCAACTAGCTCATATATAGAATTATATAGAAGAACAAGGATCTAATTGATAACAGCAAGCCAATGCACACCATTTCATTGACCAATTTCATATATGCATTAGAACTTAGACGTATAAATCGGAAACCCAGATCTCAATGAAATGCAATAGAAGCTTGGAAAGACACAAGTTAACATGTTTGGCAAGCGGAAAGTAACTAATCATCATCGGATGTATTCCGTCAAATTATAATAAAATATCAAACGGAAAAATAATGAGCTCCACCGAAAGTTAATTGAAATCATATTTACCAAAAAACATAAGGAATTTCCTACCTCTCCAATGGCGCCCAATTATAGAACAGGAACAACAAATCTTCAAGAGATCACAGAAGCAGGTATTTAGACCTAGCGGCGGAGGAAATGTAGAGAAAATGAGAGCCCTAGCTCTCGCTTAATTTTATGGGCCTGCTTTTTCTCCTCGTTAACATCGATACTAGAATGTGCTACCTCTTGCAAGCTTTAACTCTTGGACAAGTGTCAACTCAATATGGTATTGAAGTGTTGGACTACCCAGGTCCTAAATTAGAATCCTATTGCAGCTAAGTAACCATCCAACTATTGGGCCTTCACCAGATGGTTTTGCTCAAGCCATTAGTGTTTTTTTTTTTTTTTTTTAACCGGCAAAGCTAGGATCAATAATGGTTCCCCATTTACACCCGTGAACCCCCGACCTATTGGTTGGAGGTGAAGCAGCTTACCAACTCAGTCCATTAGTGAAACGGAGATTTAGAGATGTCATCAGTATTGAATGCTATACCTTTCCACATGTTTGTCTTTTAGATTTAAAAAAGCATGAATGACAAAAGTCATGAGTTAAACGTTTTGACCCTATAAGATCTGGGGAAAACGTGGCCAACGAGTCATTGTAATCCTTCCCGTGATACCATCAATACTAATGACAGATAACAATTAAAAGTACCATGTAAGTAGAATGCAGAAAGCAGCATATAACTATTAGGCCTTTATTAAAACTTAGTCCTATAAAACAAATGCAATTAGAAGACGAAAAAAGAATTTCCCTTATTCTACCAAAATTGCGACACATTCATAATAATCATTTGACTTGACCTATCATCTTTTTTCACTTTTGGAAGTTAATTAAAGAGATACAAGTGCACCAAAATACAAATTCCATTAAATTAATGCATATTGTGTTAACAATAAACTTGAGCTTTTTACAAAATTAATTGCCATTTGCCATACATATATAAGACTCCAGCAGATCCCTGGCTTAATAAAAAGCCACTCCGGTAGTGAAATAACATGGCAGCTACATCAGTTAGTATACCATGTTACAAAATGAACCGTCATCATGTGCAATTATTATTGAGGAATTGTAGTCTTAAACCTGGATTAGCATTAACTAACACCTCAACTATGCAGCACGAAATTGTAATACTGGAAATGGCACCACACTGCCTACTGATCACTTACTTGGCAATGGAATGCCTCCAATTTTCATTTAAGCATAGAAATTCGATTGGATACCATGGTGGAATATATAGACTGGAACTAAGATTACGAACCGTAGAACATATAAACTCAGAGTTCATGCCCCAAAATTCAGGTGGGCAACTCAAATGACATACATTATGAGTTTGTCTGGTAATTAGCTTGGGGTGTTACCGCATTCATAATCTGATATTAGCACATTAATCCAGCAAAAATTCATAAATTCCACTCAAACTAAAATTTGACAGCCTGGATGTAAATGAAGACATTAAACACATTCCTTATACAAAGTGCATAGATAAATGCACAAATGAGGACGAATTTAGGATTCAATATATACATCTATGTCATATATTCTATTTCTTTATTAACTTGGACATTTCTACTATAACAGAAAAAGATCAAGCAAATGAAACAACACAATTGAGCAATTGAAGATAAATGTAAACATTGCACCATGTTTTGGTAAGATCCAAGTTCGCAGTCATAATACCAAAAAACTCATAACGTAGAGGAGCATAACATCTGTAGTCTTTTACCATCACAAAATCTAATTCAAGTTTAGTAGAAAAGAGAAAAAACCATGGCCTATACATTCAAATTAACACATAAAGCTGACAAAACGCTGGAACTCAATGCAACAACAAATTTCTCTATACAATCCATGACACATTCACGGTAACTGAATTTAAGCAATCAAAAAACTCATAATTAGAGGAACACAACAGCTGTACTCTTTTACCGCAAAAGAGAGCGAGAAGCTCAGCAACACATAATCTAATTCAAATTTAGCAGCGGAGGACAAAACCATGGCTTATGCATTCGAATTGGCACAGAAAGCTGACAACACGCTGGAAAACTCAATCAACAACAAATTTCCCCATACAGTTCATGACACATTCACGATAGCTGAATTTAAGCAATCAAAAAACTCATAATTACAGGAGCAACAAAAAAAACAACTGCAGTCATTTACCGAGACACTCAGCAACATAGAATCTAATTCAAATTTAGCAGCGAAGGAAAAAAAAAAAACCATGGCTATACATTCGAATTGAAAGTTGACACAGAGAGCTCACGAAACGATGCATCCAAAAAAATCTCCAAACAGTCCATCAATTCACGATAACTGAATTCCAAACAGCTAGCAAAAATGAAAAAATCATCATCATCAAGGAGAGAGATGGGTGAGGTGCAGAGTGGATAACAACAATGCTGATAACGGAAATTGGTCGATTGCTCTTACCAGGAGGCGATTGGATTGAACTCAGCAGACCGTTTTTTGCCCTATCTGCGCCAGAAACTTTTGGGGGTGTGAGGGAGGGAAATGTTTTTCAGCACAAATAGGGCAAATGACTGTAGTAGTGTGTTACGGTGCCAAATTGTGATATACAACTATACAAGTACTTGTTTAAGGAAGGAAATTTAAGTGTAATCGTGATGGCCGATGGGAGATACCAGGCGCGTGTGTCGATCAAAAGGATGCCAAATTAGGCAAATTTGAACGGTTTGGTCTTGTATTTTTGATTCCCGTCTGAAGTAAAATGGGAAATCGGTTAATATGCGGGGTTAATAATACAGGGTCAGCTACTAGCTAGCTGTTATTGAGGGTAGTTTTTACTTTTAAAATACTACAAGTTTAAGTAACAAAATAACTACGGACTCTGTTAATATGTGTGAGTGGGACCTATGTTTTTTAAAACCGGTCCGACCGGCCGGTTCGAACGGTTTGGCCGCAATCAAAAACACATAGAAAACCGCCAAACAGCCGGAGTCCAAAAAACCGGTGAAAACCGGCGAGCCGCCGGTTTTGAACATTTTTCAGAAAAAAAAAAAAGGAGGAAATTTTCCTTGCAGAAGCTGCTTCTTCTACCATGTATTCATTATATTAAAACACATTATAAAGTCCATTTATATATAAATTAATTATTTATTGATTAACGCTCTAAGTCGATTTCACTCTCTAATTCTTAGAACTTTTACGCTCTCACTTTCGTTCTATGTGATCTAGAAAATTACGAAGGACAAAAAAAAATTACTACATTTTTTTAGTAACACTTATTTTCGTTTTTATTATGAAAAATAAAATATTATATGTACACGGCACACACATATATATATTTTTATAATTTTATATGCTATACCGGCTCAATCCGGCCTAAAACGGCTCGACCGATCCGACCCCGGTCCGACCTTTTTGGGGGGTCTCCGGCTTGACTTCCGGTTCCGGCTTTTAAAACATAGTGTGGGACTATACAATTGCGATTGGTTACTACCGACTCTTGTTTACCGCGGATTATAAGTGGATTGATAAGTCATACTTTTACGTGTTTCTCCATGACTAAGGCTCTGTTTTCTTCGTCTGAACTGAACTGATCTAAATGGATTTGAACTGAATTGAACTGAACTAACTTATTTGTAGTACAAAATACTATTAGCCAAATTTGAACTGAACTGAACTTAATGCATATGAACAGATCTGAACTAAATTTATTTTTATCAATTTTCAGATGAAAATAACAGAGCTTAATAGTTATAGTTATCACTTGGCATCTTCCAAAAGATTAGGGTAAAATTTGAGACTGGATTTATCATAAGTGATCAAAATATGTTATTCTAACTCAAAATAGACTTTTAGATAGAGTGTGACTTTCAACTCATACGAAAAAATATACAGGAAGATAATATTTGAGGACGTGAAAATTTTTCTTACAGATACTCCAAGTAACGTTATGTGTCTTTCTACATAAACCTTGGTTTGCATCAAGTAATAGGTTAAATTGTAGTATCAAAGATTTTGCGCTATTATTGTACATATATTAACATGGTTTTATTTGTGGATTAAGCTATAAATTACTAGATATTTATAAATGTGATAGTGACTGCCACATCGTCAATGCCTATTATTATTATGTAGGTTATAAGATACCGTTCTTGACTATACGTGCATGTTGTTTTATCCTACGAAAACAAATGAAATTCATTATATATATATATATATATATATATACACACACACTTAGTCTTTAGTAGACAGGTCTGCTTCGACTCTGGTGCACCTAAAAGCCTAGGGAAAAGGGAATCGAGTACGCAGCCTTGCTCGGAGCCTTTCAAGGACTTCTTATGCAAGTTGGGGGTCGAATTTTCGAACGCGAAGCCATTGGTTGAGTCCAAAAGCGAAGATTTTGGTGTCAGATTCCATAGAAAAGAAGAAGAAAAAGAGATATTCGAAAATAGGCTCGTTCACTAAGGCTTCTAGATCCATCTCGGGTCATTCCGATGCGTCCGCAGAAGAGGAAATAGTTGTATGGGGTGTACCATCTCACTAATGGACTTGCAGTAAAGAGTCGGGAACTTGGCACAAGCAGTCTATCCTTTCACAGCTTTGCTGCCCAGGAGCATTAGATAATGGTCTATTCACCGTGCAATGCATGCATTATATATATATATATATATATATATATATATATATATATATATATATATATATATATATATATATATATATATATATATATATATATATATATATATATATATATTGCAGTGTGTATGGTAAAGACAGAACCATTTTGATGTCATTTAAATAAAGGGGTTCTCAACAATATTGCCATCAATCATTATGTATAGAATCATCTTGACTTTTCGTCACACGGTGAACTTATAATAAGGATTCATACATGTTTTATTTGACCACCAATCTATTATTTTGCTCATTCGTGATTTTATACTAAATGTTTTGTACTTATCCAAATGTTTTTTTGACGATTTATTCATTACAAATCAAACCGTGGGGATTTTATTCCACATAGGTTGTAGCTAGTTCGCTGCCTGTCATTTAACATTAGCATGACGTATGTAGATATCTTGTTTATTTAAAGTTGTCATTATTTGTGGATAGACGTTTAACCTTATCGGTATATATAAATTAGAATAAGTAACTTTATCTACAAATTGTAGATGAAATCATGTAAATTAGTATTTGCATTTACAATTATTTTCATCCTAGAACTATAATCCATAAATTTGTCGGTAAAATTAGTGTATAAGCACCAGATGTCGATTATTTAAGTTTTGTCCAATGAATAAATTTATTTTCCAAAAGTCTCCATTCTTATTCTTCCTTCTTGGTGTTTAATTATTTTATTGTTCTTGACGAATGCATGAAGGATCATTTCGTGAAAATTATAACGAATTATAAAAAACAATGTCTAAGTCTATCTCAAAATCTTTGCACAAACTTTCCGCACATCTCTCGTTTTTTACTAGCGCTTTTTAGACTTAAATTTAAGGGGGGGCAATGAACTAGCGGGACGCTCAAGTTGCAAAACTGAATCACTCTCAGTTCACGTCAGATTTGAGCTCCAGTTTAACGTGTAACCATAGTCAATTTTATACTTAATCTAAAATAATTAAGATAATCAATCAAAATCACATATATCACCTAGTACACACTACACACACATCAGCTTTCCCACTAGCATCCAATGGTCTAAGCAAACACCAACAGTCCAGTCAAAATCTTTAATCAAATTCACCATTGTTATGCCAAATCACATAATTTTAACACACAATTACTTAACGTTTTCACATTCATCTAGTTAAGTTTGGGAGATTAAATTGTAGTATTAGACGGGTTTGAATTAGGATAAGGTGTATGAAAGTTGATTATGTACAAACTACAAAGTTGGATGTTGGGTGGCATTATGCATGTTACTAATATTTTAAGTGTTAATCAAATTTAAATAAATATGTGATTGAGAACTACGTGCTCCTTTATTTTTATCGAACTAATAATGTGCTTGATTTGTTGCGAAAATCAAAATTTTTTATTTCTTCGGGTTTTTGATTTGTAATACAAACCGTAAATCCTCTCACCAATAAGTTATTATGTTGCAATTAAAATAAAAATTCCCTTTCTAACTCTCTAATATTATAGAAATATTAAGGAAATCAACTCAAACTTTTTGGTATTTTTTTTCTATAGTGGATTCGATATCAATATGCATCAATTTTATTGTGATGGCTAATTGCGAGGTACCTTCCCGGCTTCATAGAACATTTAGAAAGTCGTCACTAACAATATTTGTCATCAATTTATATTCATGTATACGGTATTCCAAGATACTCGGTATATCAGCAATCATTTTATATCACCGAAATCATTTTATTTAATGATTTATGTACACAAAGTTCACTTAAATACAAACAATCTCATTCCAATTTCCAAATACTGTACTCCGTAAACTACTTCCTCAATTTCATTAATAACTTCCTAGGTTTCTATATTGATCGTTCTCTTATAAACTTCCTAACCCAAATATGAAAAAAATTTCAACCCACTTACTAATTTTTTATTATTTATCTCTCTTTCTTTATAACAACTTTTTCACTCTCTATCATACTTTATCACTCTTTCACAATTAAATACTCATACAAATTAATTCTTTAATATTATTTATTAAAATTGATAATTTTTATCAATTAGGAAGTAACTAAAAAATGAAGTAATTATTATTTTTTTGCAGTTTTTGCAATTGACACCAGCACAGTTGAATAATAATTCTAATTCTAATAAATTAATAATAATTCAAACTTGATGTGATCATATAATAGTCATGTGTACAATCTGTCTGTATTGAGAGAGAGAGTATTCCATTGCCAACTGTATGATCATTTGGCGAAGGCAGGCAGAAAAGAAAGAAGAAGGTACTACACTCGTAATTCACCTTTAACAGACAAAACAGAGTTTTTGTCAATTTAACCCCTGAATTTTTCATTAAAAGTCCGATTTCTCCTTACTTTTTCTTAGTATACGAATTAACCCTTAAACTTTTCCAAAATGAACAATTTTAGATGTTATATTTCAAAAGCGTTATTTTCTGATGACAAAACAATAAACTTTAATGTATATAAGTTGTTGACTTAATATATCACTATCTAATACTTCCAAATTACTTTTTTATTCACAAGCTTAACCTTAAATCTTATTTCGATTCATTTTCTCTATGATTTTGATAAATTTTGTCATGCGAACCGAACACTATCAACACTTGGGTAGAAGATCAATTTAGAGTAATTGCAATACCTGTAAAAATTGTGATTTTTCTAAATAATGGAAAACTAAATCACCACTCTATTACAGGGTATGTCTAACACTTGGGTAGAATAGATATTGAATTTCACCATATTCAAGAAAAAACCTTACTTTTACAAGAATTCAACAACAATTTAATAGCAAGTGTAATGTGTATAATGGAATTTATAAGGTGTGTACATTAGCCCTCAACTGCAAATGCATCGTGCAAATTATAAAGGAGTATGAACCGTAATATACTTCCTTCATCACATTACAATTTTTCTACTTTCCTTTCTTTTTACGTTACATAATTAATAAACTTTCTAACTCTAAAAATGAAAAAATTTCACTCCGCTAGAATTCTTTATTATTTTTCTCTCCTCTATCTCTATGTTATCAGTCCCTCTCATAATTTTTTCCCTCCACTATCAAATTTTTTACCACCTAGAGAAGTCGTAATGGAATGGAAGAAGTATGCACTCACGCAGAAAACATAAGCGGGGTAATTTGAACTTAAAATTAATACTTGGGTATAATTATCTATTACTAAAAATACATGGGCTAATGCACCAAAAACACTACATTACTGTTCAAATACACACAAACACACAAATTTCGTTTCCTTGTCGTCTCCTTCTCTTCACAGACACACACACACACAGAGACAAAGCCAAATTCCATTAAAGCACCAACTTCCTTTTCCTCCATTAAACAACACACACACCACCACCTCCATTTCATTTCCTCTTTCCCAAGAAACAAATCTCTTCTCACTCCAAAAACAAAAACAAAAAAAAAAAGAAGAAAATATGGGTCCATCATCACCACCACCTCTGCTCCTATTTCTCACTCTACTTTCTCTGTCCTCCACCATTTCCTTCTCCGCTGACTACACCACCCTCGTCTTCAAAGGCTGCGCCGACCAACCCTTCCCAAACTACGACTCCACCTTCCGCCAACCCCTCCAAATCCTCCTCGACACCTTAACCTCCCAATCCTCCTCCACCAAATTCTTCTCCACCACCAACTCCTCCTCCATCACCGGCCTCTTCCAATGCCGTACCGATCTCTCCAACGACGACTGCAACCGCTGCGTCCGCCGCACTTCCCCCCTCGCACAGCGACTCTGCGGCCAGTCCATGGCGGCGAGGGTCCAGCTCACCGGCTGCTACCTCCGGTACGAGATGGTTGGGTTCCGGCAGGTGAGTGGGACCGAGTTGCTGTACAAGGTCTGCGGGTCGACCCGGGCGAGCGGAACCGGGTTCTCGGACCGGGTCGACGCGGCGCTGGGCGAGATTGTGAAGGGGATTGGTGGTGGGAGGTCGGCGGGGTTTTACGCGGCGGGGTACCAGTCGGTGTACGTGTTGGGGCAGTGTGAAGGGGATTTGAGCAGTGGGGACTGTGTGAGCTGTGTGAAGAGTGCGATCGAGAGGTCGAAGAGTGATTGTGGGAGCTCAATTTCGGCTCAGATTTATCTGCAGATGTGTTATATCAGCTACACTTATTATCCTAATGGTGTTCCTGGCTCTGGTGGTGGCCCTCAACAGTCACTTTCTTCTTCTTCTTCACCAGGTAATATTTCGAATTCGATCTGGCATTAGTAACTTATTCCCTGGCATTAGTAATTTATTATTATTATTATTATTATTATTATTAAAGATTTAGAAGTAATTATTGATGGTTGTGTTATGAATGTCATTTTCTGGTAGAGGGGGCCTAATGAGTGATGGCCGTGGACATATCATAAGTAATGACTAATTAATTAGTGATGCTACTTTAATATGATGATGGAGACTATACATAGATTAGTGTTGCTTTGTTGTTTGGAATTGTGATGAGTGGATTGTTGTCGAAAAGTAGGAAGATAAGTAAGTAGATATTCGTCAAATCCTGCGAGAACACAGTATGTCTATTCTTGATGATAGATGATAGATTAGTGTCGCTTTGTGTTTGGAATTGTATGGATTGTTCAAAAGTAGGAAGATAAGTAAGTAGATATTTGTCAAATCGGGGTTTTAATTGTTCTACTGTACGAGATTGCGAGAATATAGTCTGTCTATTCATGCTGAGAATCTCAGTAGGAAGGAACACAACATAAATAAGGTATTCTTGTGTTGGAAGTGAAACAATATTTGGTTGGTGTTGTAGGGACAGGGAGGAATACACAGAGGACAGTGGCCCTTGTGCTTGGAGGACTTGTAGGTGTGGGGCTGGTAATGTCTTGCTTGTTGTTCGTAAAATCGGCTATCAAGAAGAAGAGTCGTGCTAATCACAAGTTTGGAGGATAACAGACGTAAGTTCCATTCTTTTTTTACCTAACATTAATCAGTAACTGCACACAATCAGTCCATCACAAGAGCACATATGTAGCCCCGTAGCAATTAGCAGCCCGCACGGCTTTTGCACTTCCTTTTACTCTGTTTTCAGTTTTTCCGAACTTGCTGCATCAAATGATAGGATCCCAACTCTATTCGTATACTACTCTGTAGGATCGTTTAGTACCTCAAGTTGATCACCTTGCATCTTCAAGTCAATCTGTTAATGTGAGCAAATATATCTCATTTACAGTATACTTTAACAATTTCAGCATATTAAGACACTTTGGGTACTTCATTAGAGGTAGCGATTAGCCAAAATGATTGATTGACACACGCTGTTTTTTGGCAGGTGGAATGGCGGGTTTCTGGGAAGAACATGGCATACATTTTGAGGTGGTTTAGGTAAATTAGTAGGTAAAGATAGACAGACAGAATTCCTTTGGGGGTTGTAAAGAGGAGAAGATTTGGTTTGCACTTTACTGGAGATGTAAAGCTTCCTTAGTCTTCAAGTTTAGTTTACTGCTGTGATTAAAAGCTTGAGAGGGAGAGGTGTCGTTTTCGCATAGTTATAATGATACACGCTTTAGTGTTGAATTTGCTTTGATGAATGTATATCCACAACCACAACTTAGCAATTTAATAGATGGATGAATGAATTATTATCGAGTTGCTTTGGATTAAAGTACGCTTGTGTTCACTTTTGAAACTGCAATATGAACTGCATGTACATATTCTAAAGAGGCTGCATATTAAACCTTGCTTTCCAACTTCACCTGTAACTTTACAGGTGAGGTACTTCTATGTAACTGAAAAAGCATTCAACGGCTTTGAAGGCCTGACACTGTTCCTCCATTTAATTTTTACTGGAATCCGGTAGGTAGTAACAAGTAAATAAAAGCTTTTGTACTTCTGAGAATTGAAGTTTTCTTGACCGTATTTACTGGCCTTGTTACTTTATTGGGGTATTTTATTACTTGCAAGACAACGGAGAGCAATCAATTTGTGACTCTTAACGGTGGTATTGTATAGCTTTTGGCATTTTGCAGTTCACTCTAAATAACAAGATCCAAGATCGGAATGTTGTGTATTTGTGAAACACTGATATTCCATGGAATTGGAGCTGTTTCACACTCATACTCTTCCTGTTTTTGTGATGCTAAAAGTGATCTCAATCAGTGAAGCTTCACATTAACAATGCAAATTTTATTATAAAGCGCGAGTTGCAGTGTTGTTGCAGGCCAAGTGATATGACAAGGTGATTTAGAAGATTTGCGGCGTGAGTTGGTGATAAGAGTAGCAAATATTAAGGTTATACTCCTGAATATGCACTTCCAGTCAAATTAAAAGATCAACTGATATGCTTGCAGTAGAATGAGTTTTCAACTTCTTAGTGCCAGTTTTTCAGGCACCCTCTACAGCTCTATAACTAGTTTCCGATCTGAGACTTTTGCCAATTACCATTAATCAATTACTCTTCGAATTCTTGAGGTGTATCTAAGTTCAAAAGCACGCAGGAGGGCAATAATAAGACTAGGATATCTGCAGAGGATACAACTCAGGCAGGTACACCTTATGATAATATCCTTGAATGTTGAATCGATTAACAAAGCTTTTAGGATAACATAGTTCCTCTGCCAGTTACAATGCTAGTATTTGTCTTGTTTGGAACAAAATATTTCATTACAAGTGCAACGGTTAAGCACAAACAATCAACATACTCGAAGAAAAATGAGCAACACAATATTTCATTCCAAGTGCAACGGTTAAGCACAAACAATCAACATACTCAAAGAAAATTGAGCAAACCTATCTGCAATCTAGAAAAAAATAGATGCACATTGATTCATTTGCTCTATATTTCACCCACTGTAACAGGGACAAGTACAATCTTCCTAACCAGTGTGAATTTCCGTATGTATACTTGTATATTATTCCCCTCCACTGAACAGCTCAACCTTTGTCCATGATAACTGCTAGCATTTCACCAGTCCTATTGTCTTGGTGTTAACGGATTCACATTAATATGACGACTACATCAGGAACTAATCTCCCAACTAGTACGGGATAATTCTCGCTAGAGATGAGGCTACTAATCTAAAGGGCAAGTGCAAACTAAACCAATTCCTATCGAAGCTGAAACCAGTACAACCAAAACTAACTCTTCAGGCATTCTGCATGAAGCTACTAATCCCAACAAACTCAGAAAAGGCATGATAAGCTACAGAATAAAAATCACACCTCAGAAATACTAGGCCAACCGCCATCAGCTTAAATAAAATAGTAAAATACTAAAGGGACGTCGAAAATGCCAATCTGAACTCAAATCCAGTACTAATCGCCCAACTAGTACGTGCTGATTCTCGCTAGGGATGAGGCTACTAGGCTAAAGGGGAAGTGCAAACTAAACCAATTCCTATCGAACTGAAACCATTCCAACCAAAACTAACTCTAGTCAAGATTCAGGCATTCCGCATGAAGCTACCAATACCAGCAAATTCATAAAAAGGCATGATAAGCTACAAACTAAAAATCACACCACAGAAATACTAGGCCAACCACCATCAGCTTAAATAAAAATACTTAGACGACTTCGAAAATGTCAGTCTGAACTCGAATCCAATATTCTCCCAACTAGTACGTGCTGGTTCTCGCTACGTATGAGGCTACTAGTCTAAATGGGAAGTGCAAACTAAACCAATTCCTATCAAACTGAAACCATTAGAAGTTACAACCAAAACTAACTCTAGTCGAGATTCAGGCATTCCGCATGAAGCTACTAATCCCAGCAAATTCAGAAAAGGCACAGCTACAGAATAAAAATCTCAACTCAGAAATACTAGGCCAACCGTCATCAGCTCAAATAAAATACTAAGACGACTTGGAAAATGTACATCTAAACTCGAATCCAACACTAATCTCCAATCAGTCCAATGGGTGGGCAAGTTTGCACACTGCTCTCAAAGGTAGGAATTAAGGTAAGCATTGATATTCTATTGTAATTCAATAATCTATAGTCAAGATTCAAGATTCGAAACATTTCTATTCGCTACCAACTTCAACAAATCCATAAGAAAGCATAACAGTTACAAATTCATAAGAGTTTGGGACTTAGCACTCTGATGTATTCGAGGAGACGGATAGTGCAAAGCCTCTTGATAAAAGACTTTGTAATATTTTCATGTGACATAAAAAATAAAATTCATAAGAAAGCACAAAAATGATAAAATTCAGAATCAACATCCAAACTCAATTTAATACAAGGCCAGCAGTGCTAATAAAATCCTAAATCGATTTCATGAAATATCAATCTCAACTCAAAATTATTACTACTAGGAGATGAGATACCGAAATTATTTGGGGCCGGCGCCGCCGAGCAAGCTGGCCTGCTGCAACTCGAGCTCGTTGAGCTGCTGGTCACGGTCCATCTCGATAATTAGCGGCACGACGAGCACCAGGAAAGTTGTGCCGAGGATCCAGGCGGCTTTTCCGGTGCTCTTGAGGAGTTTCTTCGTGACGAAGGCGGTATCTGCGGTGGCTTTCTTGCCGCGGTACACGATCGGAGATTCCGATACGGATGAGCTGATCCGGGACAGGATTCCGCCGCCTGATGAGGACATGTTTGCTTTTAGCCTTTAGCTCAGGTTCGAGGGTTTCTCTCTACAAAATGAAGGGCACAAAACAAAAGGGTACTCTTGTATGGCTGATTGGGGCTAATAATTCCTTTTTAAATTTTGTTTTTCTTTCCCTATGTTTTGAAACGTTGACTCAAATATTGACCGGACGCTTCTCCCTATCAAATTGAACTCGACTCTGACTTGATCCGGTAGTGTATAATTATTAGAATTGGAGCACCGCTCCTTATTATAAAGTTGTAGTCACAAAACATCACAAAAACGTTATCACAATACAAGAATATGTGAAATTATTAACTTTTAGGGTAAACATTGGAGTACTAAATAATAATCGATCTAAATGGATATTGAAAGAGCTAAAGTATTGAAATGAAATAAGAGGACTCAGGACAAAAAAAGTAATTAATGGATACGAGAGGGATGAATAATTGATTGTAATTAATAGTGTGACATATGGATGGTGAATTTCGGAGAACGAAACCGGTAAACTGGAATGGGATGAGAATCACCTTGTTTGTGATATCGAGTCATCAATCATTGGTGCCACTATTTTTGTGATATGCGTTAATGAGCAATGATGAAACTTTATACAAGTTGTCATTTCGTGCGTGAGTGTATATATTCAAACAAATTTAGTATACATCAAGGTTCAACGATAATATTGAAGTGTTTTATATCCGTAAAATGATGCTTGAACATTTCTATAATTCTATTGGCGCACAACTAATTTATCTCTCTCGTAATTCATCCATGTGGAATATACAATATGTAAGAAGAGACAGTGACATTATCATGTAGTGCTAGTTCTCTACAAACACTACCTTTTTATGGGAAGGAGGCTCATATCACCTCAACCTCCGACCCATTTTATATATATCATGCACAAAACATTTCATTATTCCTTGCAACACAACACGTGACAATGTGACAACATACCTTGCACCACACACGTCTCCTCAAACCCCGGTGCAATCTAGGTCGCTCCATTTCATTAAAAGCGCATTGTGAACACATGTCTCACATATGCATCTATCTATAAAAAAGAACAATGAATGGTGACAATTCAACATCGATTTTCAAAAAACCACCCGGCAGACAAAATTCCTAAAGATGTCGAATGAATCCGAACTACATTCACTTACCTACATATATTGATAATTTTAGTTCAACGAACTCTACTTTTTTTTGAGGAAAATACTTATACAATTAAGCTGTAGAACATATGACTATCATTAGACTTTGATTGTTAGACCTGATATACCTAAATACTTTCCAAAGTACGTTACAATAAAATGAGTTTTACTTCACACTTCTATTTCAAGTACTTGGGCCTCACACACAAAAAGAAGAAATTGGGCTGATCCGATTTGTTAATTGGCCCATCAGGAAATCCATTCGCGGTTTGTGGACACCTGTACACACCTGACGTTCGGTTTGAGATCAGTGTACAAAATCTGTGCCCTAAAACCCCATTCTTCTTCTTCTTCTCCTCCCGTGCACGTCTATTGGATACTGAAAACTCGAGGTACAGTGAGAGGAGAAACAGGCGCAGGAGATTGTCCTTTCGTACGTATCGAGCAGGCTTCTTTTACGGTGCTTCGTTTTTATCTGTTTCTGAAGGTAATGTAATGATTTTGGAGCAAAGTCATGTGAATTTTGTCCCCGATATTTCCGTTGAGCTGTTCAATTGCTTGGATTGCCACGCAATTTTGTTCTGAATTTGGATTTCATGCCATCAATTGATTAGTTACAGCACTGTTCGCTTGTAGTATTAACCTGCTGTCTCCATTATTATGCGGTGCTGTCTGTTTGTTTGTTTGTGTTTAATTAGATTCTACAGCACTTAGCATGCACTAGGCACGATAGCTTGGAAGTTACTAGCTATAATAATGATTCCTCCTGTAGTAGATATATGTATGTAGATGTTGTTTGACAAGGAATCTATTTAGTTTGTGTAATTACATATGCTATCTGAGTTATGGAGATTAGTTTGAATCACTTGGAATTTTCCACGAGGTGCCTTTTTGTTTCTGCGAGGTGTCGTTTGAGTTGTGGATTAAGCAGATATAAGTTGTCGTTTTCCAGTACGGGGCATGTCTGTTAATATTATGTTATGGGGGCATGTCTGTTAGTATTATGTTATGTTATCTTCAGTACATCAATTTAAGCAACTTATATTAGCACTCAAGGGGTCTGAGTTTTTGAATTTCATTTGATACAGACACTCCGGCGAATTCAGGGCTCTGCTTGCATTAATTACCAAACACTTATTCCCCCCCCCCCCCCCCCACCCTGTGGGTTGGATTTGATAGCCGTGCTACGTATGAACTACTTTCTCTATCTGTAATTGCTTCTAATAACTTAACATACCTGGCAGGCTTATTTTCTGCATTATGGGGGACAGTGAGACTGTATTAGCGCAAGCGTCTGCTACTTATCCCTCTGGAGACCCCATGGATGTGACTGGAGGTTCCCTTGATGCTGGTGGTTCTGTTCCAACTACAGAATTCATTGACAATCCTGCAACTGGATCTAGTGCAGGAGAGACCGTTTCTCCATCCGGCAATTTGGATGGCAGTAATGTGGATGCCGCTGCGTTAAGTTCTATCCACCAAGAAGCACCTTCTTCAATTACATATGAGGCGGAGGAGAAGTTTGATGGTTCATTGAATGCGGGTCCAAATCAAGTTAGTGGTTATGATTCTGCACTCAACAGTAATGGTGTAAGTGATGGTGATGGCGCAGCAGCTCTGAATGTCTCGGAAAATGGGGTTGTTACTGCTGATGGTACTGGATCTGCTGCTTTGCATCAACCTATGGATGGTTCTGGTACTTACTACATTGCTCTTGAAGCTTAGCTTATCAATCTGTCTTCTGATTTGTGCTTAGCATATGATTGTTTGATGTACATTAGAAATACTCGCGTCCTTTCCTACATTGACATGAAAATGACTCTTTAGCTGCTGGAAAACTTTTACAACATTACTGGGATGCTGTATAATTCTGAAGAATCATGTATGATGACAGCCTAGGCTGAGAAATTAGTTTAATCCACTACAAATAATTAAGTTGAATTATTTACAAAAATGATGGATTTACCTTTGAATTCTGATGTACTTTTACCTTCATAAATTTTCCTTTTCCTGGCCTTGTTCATCAGTGGCTATGCAGTGGAAGATGCAATTGATGCATTGTAGTATATGAGATATTGTCCCCCTTTGTGCAGTGTTTGTGTGTATTGTTAAGGTTTATCATAGCATGTGAACTAATAAAGAAATGTCTGAAAGAGATTATAGTCACTAATGTAGATGTGCCTTTGTATCTGGAAAGAATATAGACGATATCTAAGTTGCTGGTTCCCATATAAAACTGGACACTTCTGTGTGAATATTCAATGCATGTACATGGTTGTCATTTCCTCCCCCCTCGTCTTCTTTGGTTTCTTCTGAATGCAACCTGTCGAGGCAAAAATTGGAACATTTTTCAGAAATTTCCACCCATCTCTTATTGACCTTTTGTTGCAGGGTTGAGTGCTGAAGAAGAAAGATTATGGAGTATAGTGACGACAAATTCCCTGGACTTCACTGCTTGGACTTCTCTGATTGAGGAAACGGAGAGAGTGTCTGAGGTATGTTTGTGGTTATTTGTCTTTATCAGTAACGTGAACCATGTTTTGGTCACTTGCTGATGTTCTTGGGTTGAATCCATAACTTCATCGATAGCTGCAGGGGACCCCTCCTGGGCATTATATGTTTTTTTTCTTTCTTTCTTGTGCTCATGTCTTCTTCTTTCATGACTTGAATCCTGCACGTGTTTCAGGGGAACATCTTGAAAATCCGGAAAGTCTATGATACTTTTCTAGCTGAGTTTCCTCTATGTTATGGATACTGGAAGAAATATGCTGATCACGAGGCACGTCTCAGTTCTGTGGACAAAGTTGCCGAAGTTTATGAGCGAGCCATCCAAGGAGTTACCTATTCCGTGGACATGTGGCTTCATTATTGTGTTTTTTCTATTAGCACATACGGAGACCCTGAGATTATAAGAGGGTAATATTCCGAGTTCTACTTTGCCAGCTTGTTCGATGATTGATTATTTATTGTTGACTTGTTGTTATGGTGTCGGAGTGATCTTTTATTGCTTTCTAACATGATTTCAGCCATCTGCAACAGCAATTACTGAAGTATAAAGTTTAAGGGACTGTATGTCAGACAAACAGTTTCTCTGATGTTCAAACCCTTGCTTGGTGGCTACTAGTTGATAGATATCTGAGTCTATTTAGGTTCAGTTATTACGTGGCCTCATCAGCCCCTCCTTCCATTGTATTCTTTAGGATATACCCTAGTAATGTATCTCCATGAAATTATGATGTTTAACCATGGCACATGAGGTGCTTCATTATTCAATTGGTGACAAGAAGATGTCGCACAGTTAAGATTGCCTGTTTGACTCCTCCTTGACGTGCTGTGTAAGATTCTTTTAAGGAAGGTAAATGCAATGCAGTGTAATTGTAACTAGGTCTAGTGTGCTCTTTCGTTGAATTACTAATTCCTCTTCAACACCAATCCTCCGTATGCTCTCGTGCTTCCCTCAAATTACTTGCAATTTAATTGGCCTTACAGTGTGATATTCCCTTTCTGCATTTCAGGCTATTTGAAAGAGCTTTGGCTTATGTTGGTACTGATTACTTGTGCTTTCCACTCTGGGACAAGTACATTGAGTACGAAATGTCGCAGCAAGATTGGCCTCGTGTGGCCACAATTTACACAAGGATATTAGAAGTTCCGAACCAGCAGATGGATCGCTACTTTGAAGGGTATTTTATTCTTCATTTCATGCATGACCCCCCCCCCCCCCCACACACCAAAAAAATCTCTCTTTTCTCCAATTTTATAGTTCGGATTTTGATCTTATAAACCAGTATTTATCACAAAGTTGTCTTTGAATTTTACTTGTAAATTTGTAATTTTTGTTAACCTTCTCTGTTGCTTGTTTGTTTGGCCTGAATTCTTGCATGCGTAGGAATTATTATTATAAATTTAACCAAGACATGCAATTCGTTCAGTAGTGGAGGAAGTTATTCAGTTGAATCTTGCTGTATATATGTTGGTCCTAAGGATGTTCTCTTTTGGACCCTCTTTGGGTATCCATTCATGCTTTTGTAGAGTCATCATGGCATGTTTATTGGTCTTGGGCCTCCTGGCACGTTGTTCAAATATGCTAGTACACCAGCACACCACCTTGAATAGAATGCTAGTTGACACTTGAGAATCAGTTACTTTATATCTAATATTCTGCTCAATTTTGTATGATATGCTGATATTTGATGCTATAGCTCCACAGTGACTTTATTTTCTCGTTCTATACCAGATGGCATGATATTATTCTAGATATTAACTCTTCCACATTTGTGTGCTGCAAATGTTTAGTAGCTCAACTCTGTAGAGGTTACTGGTCTTGGTTCAACTTCCACCTATTAGACCTGATGTTTTGTCTGTATGTATGCATGTGTGCTGTTCATTTGGAATAATCTCTGTTGATTTGTTTTCATGCTTTATGATATTTGCTTATGTATTTGCTGTCACAGATTTAAAGAGTTGGTTGCTAGTCGACCTCTATCCGAGCTGAGAACAGCCGAGGAAATTGCTGCATCTGTTTCAAATACTGAAGCCATTGATCATGAAAATGAGGGGGAGGTTCCTGGTGCTACGGACCTGTCATCAAAGCCTTTAAGTTCAAGCTTGCAAGATGCCGAGAATTTGGAGAAGTATATAGCTGTTAGAGAAGAGATTTACAAGAAAGCTAAAGAGATTGACTCAAAGATTAATGGGTTTGAAACAGCAATTAGGCGGCCTTACTTTCATGTGCGGCCGCTCAACATAGCAGAGCTTGAGAACTGGCATAACTATCTTGATTTCATTGAAGGCGAAGGTGACTTAAATAAGGTACCAATGCTGGTTGTTTCTCATTCTTAATTTCTTTTGTTCGTAGCTTTAGTTGCCCTTTGTGTATATTGACTTACAGTTTAGTAAAATCTGCTGCGTCATATGGTTTATTGGCTAAACCGTTGGAGAAGCATCTTTATAACGGGATATTGAACTTGGACTAAAGCATGGGCGTTCCGTTAACCTTTCGATAAGGCTAAGTACTTCAATCTTTCATTTGCGAGTCGAAATTCTGGGTTCGTGACATCTGGTGATCCAATATATTTGTTTTGAAGTTCAAATGTTATGTATGCAGGTGTCTTCTTATCTTCCTAATCATCTATCTGTCAGGCAAGGAGGGTCCCTCCTTTTGTATTTGAGGGGCCTCTCTGTTCCACCAACTGAGTACTTCTTGTGCATTTCCTTTATATTACTACTACTTTCTGGCATTTTATCATGAGCATAACATCAAGTTTGAGTTTTGATGTTATCTTTATCTGCATTCTCAGATAGTCAAGCTGTACGAAAGATGTCTGATTGCATGTGCAAATTACCCTGACTACTGGGTAAGATATATTATGTGCATGGAAGCTAGTGGCAGTATGGAGCTTGCTGATAACGCCCTTGCCCGTGCTACTCAAGTCTTTGTTAAGGTATGAAGTTTCCTGTGGTGCATTTCGCACTTCATTTTTTTTCACCCTTCTTCGCCCAAAGTTCTCTCCTTTTACCATTGGGGTGGGTGGGGTATATATCACATGGCTGCTGCTTAATCTATGAGAGGCACTTGTATGGCTAATACAAGAGTATGCATGATCCTTACAATAGAAGTTTTGACTGAGTGAACTACATATTAGTCAGAAGTTATTAGCTTTTACCTTTTGACTGTTATGAATCCTAATTTAATCCGTCCGTGGTTTCTCTGTGATCTCTCTTAACAGAGGCAACCGGAGATCCATCTTTTTGCTGCACGATTCAAGGAGCAGCATGGTGATATTTCTGGAGCTCGGGCAGCTTATCAACTTGTGCACACTGGAATTTCACCTGGACTTCTAGAAGCGATCATTAAGCATGCAAACATGGAGCAACGACTTGTAAGATTGATTCAAAATACTCTATAGTCAGAAGGGCTCTTTTTTCCTTTCTCCGCTTGTTGATGCAAGCTGTTGTTTTTTTGTGTTTCACAGGGAAAAACAGAAGATGCTTGTTCTTTATATGAGGAGGCAATTTCTATTGAAAAAGGAAAGGAGCATTCACAGACTCTGCCTCTGTTGTTTGCACAGTATTCACGTTTCATATACTTGGTACGTTCTGTATTTCGTGCATGGTTTTCTGTTAAACCTAAATCAAATTCTTATCTTCATACAATTACCAGTTGTTCTCATGGTGCAAACTGGCCGTTTGTGTATTCTGCTTTCAAAAAAAAAAAATCTCTCGAAGCAAGTTAAAATTCATAGAAATCCGAATTTGTACAAACTTAGGGGCATGCCCCTATGCTTAGGCGAAGCTACAGTCATATCTACATTTATCAAAAGGTTTCTAGTACACCGTAGCCTAGGACTATCATCTATATAAACCTTGAAGCAAGACTAATAAATCAGAACCTGAAACAGTCTGATGTATGAAAGAAAATTCCAGCCGCAATTCTTGTTTTTAACTTTTAAACATCACAGCATAGTGGACAGAGGTTTGCTGAAAAAAAAAAAAAACTGGCTCGCCTAATCCAGTCCAATTTTGAACCAGGTTCCTGATTGGAATCCAGGTCCTAGCCAGCACAATGGTTTGCATGCTTATTCTACTGGCTTGTGTTCCCTCCCTGTTGTGTTGTTCAATTGGTCCGACTGAGCTAACTTTCTTGAATATTTATAGTCATCCCATGTCAGTCTGCGTGTATCTGTTGGGATCTGTATTAGGACAATTAGGAATGATGTCTCCTGTGTGTAGTGATTTTATATTTTTAATCTTCATCAACTATTGACTGTCTTTTGCATTCAAAATTTTGTTGAAAGGTTTCTGGCAAAGCGGATAGAGCGAGGGAGATTCTTGACCAAGGTGTGGAGAATGCCCATTTGTCAAAACCGCTTCTGGAGGTAGTCCCCTTTCATTCGAGCCTTTTACATTTCTCTGCCTCCACATTTGGACTGACCATCACCATTTTGTTGCAGGCAATGATCCACTTGGAATCAATTCAGTCGCTTCCAAAGCGGATAGAGTATTTGGATTCCTTGGTTGATAAGTTCATCGTTCCTGACCCTAACAATCCCAGTGTAGTAACTGTTGCAGAGAGGGAGGAGCTATCAAGCATTTTCTTAGAGGTATTGTTGTCTTTAATTTTATGAAGCCAGTCAGAATATGATGTTGAACCAACAACCGGTATCAATGTAACCTGGTCACCAGTGTCTCGACTTCAATTTACATTGTGAATTTGTCATCATGCAAGGTGTTCTACTTCATCTGGTGAACTTACTTGAGGATCTGTTTATATTTATGCTGTGATATTCTGATTGAGAACTGTAGGTTCTATATAAAGATTATAAGGGTTTTTGGTGTAGCAAATGTTAGTGAATTGAATAAATTAAGGACAACCAATCTCCGAAGAGACGCTAACACTAAAGGGCGAAACCAACTCTTACAATGAACAACTATCTTAACCACTGGATTCTGAATTACTAAACAGACAGCTCAAGAATATGCTGGCATCCTAATATAATTAACAACTTATTCTTAACACGATTAAATTCTGAATAACCAAGTAGACAGCTCTAAGAATATACTAGCATCCTAATATAACTCCATCTCTAATACGTTAAGTATAATGAAATAATAATTTCTAATGCGAATACATATCTATGAACAGAACATATTTATGCATGCTTACATAAGCTAACAAGTGTTAAATTGTAGTTTATTTGGTGTACATACGTTGTATGTAAGGTTTGGCATCAAGTTTGATCTTGATTTGTTTGACAACAACTGTTCTGCATTATCGTCATTCTATTCTTTATACGCTTGATATGCATGCCTTCAGTTGCGGTATATACACACACACAGATACACTTGTCTCCTGTACTGGATTGTGATTGTCTGGGTTATCTATTAATTGTATTATATGCAGTTCTTGGATCTCTTTGGAGATGTGGAGTCTATAAAGAAGGCTGATAATAGACATGCAAAGTTGTTTTTGCACCATAAGAGCACGGCAGAGTCGAAGAAACGCAGTGCTGATGATTATTTAGTTTCAGATAAAACAAAACTTGCAAAATCACTTATTTCATCGGCTGCTCCTCCTACAAGTGCATATCCTAATGCTCAGAATCAATGGGCAGCAGCAGGGTATGGTGCTGCACAGCCTCAAGCTTGGCCTCAAGCCTCCCAAGCTCAGGCACCACAGTGGGGGCCTGGATATGCGCAACAGGTAGTTATCCTTGTCTGAATCATTTGTTTACCAGAAACATGTCAGTGAGACATGAGTATATGTGGTCACTGCATTGGTGTCATATTTATGTGGTTGAAAATTTGAAATTTCAATCTTTGATTTTTAAATTTTGTTAACTTGAAGATGCATGGTTTAAGGACATCTAGCGTTTCTAATCATGTTATTTTCAGAAACTGGTTCACAGCAAAACAATATATTTTCATGATGAGTTTTATTCATAAGTAGGTTTTAACCATACTCTACTTTATCAATTCTTTACCTGACATCTTCAACAATACCCCATTTACAAAACCTCACTTTTTCTTAACTATGTACCATTAAAAAATTCTACGTTTCAATATGGGCGGAGGGAGTATACTATATTCAGAATACTCAAGTCTTGTGACTAACTTGTGGTTTGGGACTAACTTGTGGATGTGTGATCTAGAACCTGGAACATATAGGTTTATTTAAAATAAAAAAATTCTTGTACATCCCTGGTCTTGCTCCATGGTATGTTGTTTTGTGCTTATTTATGTTTATTAGTTCTGTTAAGGTGTGGATATGCCAATGTTGCACCATGTGAATTTTAGATGTCATTTTTTCATTTCTCCTGTGCAAGCAAGGATGAGTTATATTGGCAGTCACCTTTATTTCAGTGTATGAAGAGCAATTGTATTTTGGATTTTACTCTGGTTTGCACATAAGGCTTATATTATTATGCTACAGTGCAGATTTGCTTTGAAATGGAATTGTTGCCATGTAAAATTTCCGTGAAACTTAATGTACGTTTCTTTTGCTTCTCTAGGCCCCATACAGTGCCTACGGTAACTACGCGTCAGGTTATGCCGCTCCACAGCCACCAACATCAGCTCCACAAGCTGCTGCCTATGGAGCTTATCCTCCAACTTATCCAGCACAGGTGACATAATTTGATTAATCATCTTAAGTTCTTAACATTTGTTTCAAGTACTGCAGAAATAATTGAAATTTAGCTCATTGACAAATTTGCGCAGGCCTACCCTCAGCAGGCTTACACACAACCCGCGGCAGTACCAGCACCAGCTTTGACTCCTGCCCAGCAGCCTGCTGCAGTGCCCTCAGCCGCATATTACGGTGGCAGCTACTACTGAGAGGAGAGGCTGAAACCAACCGGAGCGTGCGTGCAATCTATTTCTCAACTTCGGCTGTATGATATTGAACAATACCATGAGTTTTATTTATGGGCATGTGTATCGTATCACTTATCGTAGCTGTAGGTATGTGGTTTTGTTTTTGATCTTGGTATTGTAATTTTGCACCTAATATCGTCCCGAATTTGCTCCCTTTATACTATTATTTTCGTAGTATTTGTTTGGTTTCCATTGATCTAGAAACTTAGTACTAACTGAAATACACTTGATATATATGCTGTATAATCTAGTTACTTGTATTGTATTCGGTTCGGACCAATTAAGAGTGATTATTTATGTACTGTGTGTGTGACAATGTTAGATGATTATTTTTGGGATAAGTGGGGTGTCGTTTTGTGCGTTGTTTTCTTTAAGACCGAGCAGGTTAAAGGCATGTAAGGGAAAGATCATGTTAGAAAGCAAACTAAACCAGGAAACTTTTTGGCACGCTATCCTTTCTGATTTTGACAAATGGAAACAAATAATTCAAATTCCATTCTTGTCTTAACTTGGAAACGTGGAATGATCTTAATGACTTTCAGATGTTTCTCCTATTGCATGATTACTACTATATAACTCTATAAGAGTTAAGATTGTGATTTAGAGCAAATCAAAGATTTTTAGATGTGAATGAAAGACGGAAAATTCTATATTAAAGTTAGTCCATGATCAATTTTATAGATATTGTGATTATAAATGTGTCGTACATGCCTGCAAGTGTGGGTCACACGATGGTTAATCATATTTTGCTATCTAAAATATTAGAGTTTATCAAAGTCTTATAGAACCAGTCCACATAAGAATTTCTTAAGGAAATTAACACGATTCCTGCACTCCGAATAAGATGATGACAACCAACTATAGGGATGAAATTAAGAAGTAATACCAATTATATTTTAGATTGCTAGTTTGAAATTTGTAAATCTGTTTTATGATCATTTGAGCAATTATAGACTTATAGTGGATTGTAGTGACGGCGGTGAGTCGCATTCCACGACCCGAGTAGTGTAAAATAAAAAAAGTACTAATTGTGTTCATATATGATGAAGGCCGTTAATTTTGCTTTAGTAATAACGTAGTGGATATTGTGTGTGGTGATTTTTTCGGCTGATTCAACTATGCACCCTCATCTTCAGGTCTGTAATTCATTTTTTCAAGGAAGTCGGCACATTCGTTTCCAACTTGATGAATTTTGTGAAAAAAAAAAATCTCCCAAGGTTTTCGAAGTAGCTCTCTGCAATTCTCAGTAATTTCTCTTAGGTGCACGGGCATAGCCATATCACCCCGCACCAAGTTCCACACGTCTAAAGAGTCTGTCTCGACTTTCAGGCAACCGATTCTCCTTTCCCATGCATGCTCTAGACCTTGTAGCAGAGCCCGCATCTCCACTTCATCGACTGTGAGAGTGTGAACCTGATTAGAAAAAATTCCCCACATCCAATTCCCTTTGTCATCTTGCAGTAGCCCACCATATGAACCTACACTTGTTTGTAATTTCAAACTCTCGTCGGTATTCAGCTTATACCATTCTGGTGGTGGCTGCTGCCATTTCTCCACTAAACTCGCTATGTTTCGTAGCCCAAAAGCATAATATAACGCCATGCAATCTTGACGAACAAGGAACAACATTTGTTGGTCGTGTTGGCTTACCAGCTGAAAGATTTTTGTGTTTCTAGCCTTCCATGTATTCCAAGCGGCAGCCATGAAGATTAAATACCAGGGGACCTCTGGTAGCATTTCACACTTGAAGTTTTGACGAGTAATATTGGTTCGAAACCAAGAGACATCACTTACATTGTCGAAACTTGTAAGATCAACATGGGACAAAAGTGATTCCCATATTTTATGTGGCTTGGGGTAGTATCTCATCAAGTGTATAGATGTTTGGTCGTCCCATTCACAACTGAGGCAGGCCGCATCAGTAACTAGTTTCTTGTTTCTTCTCACATGGTTTGTCACCAATTTTTCCTGCACGGCAAGCCAAGGGTAAAAATCATTTTTGGTACTCCAAGTCGCCGTCCTCTGTGGTTTTGGTCCCCGCTCTGGCGCTCTTGGTCATCTATTTCGTATAATTCACCGTATCAGAGCGCGAGCGAGCGAATTAGAGTATACACTGGCTGACTTGCTTGCCAACATGATTTTCTGGGCTCCATGTCATCTCCACATGGATAAAAACACACAAAGTCCACACTTCACCACAAGTCATTACTCATTACCTTAGGCTGAAACATAGCTTAATTAAGCTCTTTCAAGCTCTGTTTTTTCAGAGCTTTCGAGCTCTGTTAAGAGCTTAATGAAGCTCTGAAACAGAGATTTCATAAGCTCTTATTTAAGCTCTGTTTCAGAGTTTAATTAAGCTCTGAACAAAGCTTATATAAGCTCAGAAAACAGAGCTTAATCGGAGCTTGATACTCTGAAACAGAGCTTAAATAAGCTCTGTTTTTAGAGCTTGATTAAGCTCCGAAACAGAGCTTATCGAAGCTCTGAAAACAGAGCTTCGTTAAGCTCTGTTTACATAGCTCAACTGTGCTATTAAAACAGTTAAACTCTTCCTTTTTGAATTGGGAGTAAACTTTTCCCCAAATACACACACTAATTCGCCTAAATCAATTCACCCGCACTATTCTAATTCTCTCCATTGTTCAATTTGTCCACATAGGCTTCAGCTCGTGACAAATCAGTGGAGGAATAACTAGTTGTGAAATAAGGGACAATATTAGTGTGTATAGAAAAAAAGGACAGTAACCGCAAAGGACGAGGAGTTAGAGCACCAAAAATGCTTTTTACCCTGCAAGCCAAAGAAAATGTTTCAATTTGTGGCTGCACTTGAGCTTCCATAACGAGGCCATATTAGTGCTGTGTGGGAAAACATCTTCTGAATGATGTTCCTGTAGTGTTGCGTAGGGTGATTCGCACGAGAAGAGACCAGTAGCCGTTTCCGTCCAGTTGGGCACATCCTCCCCTGCATTTAACATAATATTAGAGTTCAAAAGCATTTGAGAGTATGTGAAATGGAGGTTGACCGGGGTGGGAGCTAAGGGCTTGACTGCTCATTTGACTTTTTATTTATACTCCATATGTCTCACAAAACTTTACCCACTTCCCTTATTTGGATGTCTCACAAAAATTACCGTATATAACATGTTAGGACTACTATAATAAGGCTATGTTCGTTCCACCTTAATTTAAGTTTTATTAAGTTCAGTTCAGTTTAGCTCTGATTTATTAAGTTCAGTTCAGTTCTGATTTATTAAGTTCAGTTCAGAATAGTTAAGTTCAATTAAGTTTAGTTCATGTTTGCTCAGTTAAACTTTGTATTTCAAATAAGTTGAGTTCAGTTCAAATTAATTAACTTCAGTTCAGACCAGTTAAGAGTTTTTCATGCAAAAGAAACAAAGCCTAAAATGTTGGAAAGTTTACAAGAGTTGTCATAGATTGAACAAAATTGTCCACTTAACGAGTGAAAATCTATTGGGGGAGGTAATAAGAAAAGTCTCACGATTAAGATAGAAAAATACATATTTTGAGATAGTTATTGGAGAATATATATATATTTTTTTTAACTAAAATGGTTTACGTTCATTTCAAATACTGTATATGAGTACAAAACGTCGATCCTAAGATCCAGACAGACTTATAAAAAAGCACTTTATATCACAACTCGACCTTGATTACTATTGAAAAACTTATATTCTACATCATAAACTAGAACAATAGTTAAAGAAGTTTATATCTCCAATCCAATACAATGAATCTCGACAATAGTCTTGATTTCCTCCACCATTTGAGAAGAAAGTAATTACAAAAATGAATTAGTAGCAATTTAAGTTTCGATTTCTTTTCAGCTTAAGTAATTTAATATTGTATTTTACACACGGATACCAGATGTACATAAAGCTAGTATGGTCTTTATAGTTTATACTTCTCGAAATGCTATAAACTAAGCTATGTTTGATTTTCAATTCGTATGAATAAAAAAGAGCCGTATTAGCTGAATTTGACGTGTATAGTGTGCACAATGAATGAATTAGTAGTAGTAGTAAATAGTACTACATGAAGCGTTATGGTAAATAGTACTCCTTCAATGAAGAGTTTTGGTATAAGTTGAATTGAATCCTCGTTAATTCACATTTAAAATATTTGATTATGGAGTATACGTAAAATTATTATGGTCATTATACGATAGAAAATTAGCTTTCGCGAAAACTGATTTTACAATTAATGTAATTCCAAAGATTTACTCCTCTATTTCTTCCAAAGAAATGAAGTGTCAAATGCAAAAGATAAGCATGGTTTCTTATACAGTCATCGAACCGTCGAACAAAAATCACGGATTCCAATCGACGGTGAAGATCAAGCCAGAACACCCAGATTCTGAAAACAACCAAAAAGAAAATGTAATAAAAAAATACAGTAATAAATTAAAATCACAAAGCCAATTTTCTTTTATTTTCCTCATTTTGAAAAGTGGAATCGCTGTTTCTCTCTCTAGAATCGTTTAAATCTAGTTCGTCCCTTTCCCTTATTATTACACTGTCCCTAAATCATCGCACTTTCTCTCACTAAACCTCGAAACGCAGTGAAATCCCATCAACAGCCCACCGTAGGGTTTTAGTCCTTTCCGATCACTGCTCGTTGAGAGTGATAGGGCCAAAACCAATGGCGAATCAGTACGCTGCTCCAGTTCCGGCTGCTCACGTATACAACTCCGATTCCAATTCCACTCTTCCTTCTCCATTTCTGTCCGTGATTGAGTTTTATTTATTTTTGTTCATTTGTGGATTTGTAGGTCGGCTCGTACTTTGTTCAGCAGTATTACCAGATGTTTAGGCAACAGCGAGAACTCGTGCATCAATTCTACAACGATTCGAGCTCTATGATGCGAATTGATGGAGATGCCAATCACTCCGCCGCAGATGTGATGGTATAATGATGTTACTTAATTCTCTTCGATTTTTCTTTTGTTAGCTTCGTCTGTGATGTGTTGGGATAAGCTTCGGTTTGTTGCGGATTAATTTGATTTTTTTTAGCCGGTTTGATATTGAGCTAGTGTTATATAAAACAGTTCTCACCTGCACTGTTATTTTCCTTGCCTCATTTGACATTTCATTTTTAGGGATTATGTGTATCAGCAACTAAGTAAGTTTTCTATAAGAATCACATCGCGTCGGAATTTATGAACGTTGTAGGGATTAACTCCATTAGTCTATTAGCAGTTTTCCAATCACATAACATTATTTGTTTTACAATTTACACCCTATTTTACACTGTGCTTTGTTTTTTACAGTATTTATTTGTTTCGAAGAAGTGGAATTCTAATAGAAACATGTTTTTTTTTTCTAGACATATGTAGACTAGTGCAAACTTGCACCATGATCCACCAAGTGCTTTGTTCTTTCTTCCTTTGATCCTTTCTTATATGTTAGAAAGTTTAGTTTTCTAGGCTTACTCCTAAGTATATGTTGCTTTGCAATATCTGTGATTTAGCTCATGTTAAATATTAAGATACTAGGTGTCATGAACTTTTTTGTTTGTTGATTCTAGTTACTTGACTTGAAATAGACTTGGATTTTGATGAGGAAAACTTAATGCATACATCTTCCTTAAGGATTAGAACATAGATAAATTTGCTATGTTTGAGTTGTAAAGCGATTTTGTTATGCAAATTTGTAGATGCCAGCATGATGAATAGTCTATTAAGCGGTAATATGATTGATGATGCCTGATCATAAGCACATGAGCATTTTCCTAGCCACACCTTAAAACTAAGATAGATAAAACCTGAAATTAAAATTCATCCCAAATTCTTAGGTTGCAACGGCTATGAACCTTTGCAGAGAAGTTGTAAAATTTCTCTCTGATCTTCTTGGGCATTTGCCTATTAAATTTCAATTTCTGTTACAAAATTGTCTACAAGCCTCATGTATTAACACTTTTCCCTGCCATTTATCTGTGTTTCTGGCTTCCTGCAATCTTGTACTATCCCATTTTTATGTTATGAGTTTGCGTGGAGACTTTGTCCTTACTTTCTGGTGCTTACACTTATTTCTTTTATTCAGCAAATTCACCAGCTAATCATGTCACTAAGTTTCACTGGAATTGAGATCAAGACAATAAACTCCCTTGATTCTTGGGGTGGAGGCGTTCTTGTTGTTGTTTCTGGTAGTGTGAAGTCCAGAAATTTCAGCAGCTCGAGGAAGTTTGTCCAGACGTTTTTCCTTGCTCCACAAGATAAGGGTTATTTTGTTCTGAATGACATATTTCACTTTGCCGATGAGGAGCTCCCGCAGCAGCATTCAGTCCCAGTAGCACCAGAGTTGAATGTTGACTATCAGCAGACTATGTCTAGCCATCTTCCTGACCCTTCAGGTACTGTCTTCTTTAGATTGGTGATGATGTTGTCCTGAATTAAACCGCATGATAGTTATTTTGTGCATGTAAGAAATATTGTTCTCACGCCTGTATAATTTTGTGCTCTAGTTCAATGTCTTCCATTATTAGGTCTTATACAAGAGATTTATGTCATCTTCTTGTCCAATGACTGGACTAGGGCAAGGAACACTTAAATCACACGCCTAATAATATTATTATTATTATTATTACTATTATTATTATTATTATTATTATTACTACTACTATTATTATTATTATTATTACATTTGTTTTTAATTAAATACTATTTTTTAAATAAAAGGATGATAGTTTGACTTTCAAGTCTTTCATATTATTATTATATTACATTATTATGATAACTGCTGCTGCATCTTTCCATTAACTCTATTTTTCTGGAAATAAGTTACACATAGTGTAAAGCTCATAGTGCACCTTTACCCAGAATACTCCAGGTAGATATGTATTGTCACGCACTATTTGGAAAAATAGTGGTACAGTTCTACGCCCTTTGTCCCAATAGTTTGTATGCGCATATCTTTACACGATTGTTTTGGAGAGAGTATGGTAAATAATTGTTTATTAGATAAGATGTGATCCCAAGTATGAAGCAATGGTAAATTTCAGTAGTGTTATTCCGAACTCAGATAAGTGGTGTGGGCATGGAATTAAATTAAAAAACAAGAGGAAACGTATAAGACCTGTTAGCACAGATTTATTAGTAAATTACTAGCATATGTATGGCTATAAAGCTTTCAGTATATGTATGGCTATAAATTTCAGTAGTGTTATACCGAACTCAGATAAGTGGTGTGGCATCAATGAATTCTTAGTCAATGAGAACATGGCACTTGGCTCACGGGAGTCATCTGTTTGGTTTCTTCCAGGGTTGGCAATAGTTTCTTTGCCTTCAATGAATGGGCCACCTTTCCTGACATACCAAGAACATTCTGCAGTGTAGAACTCTATGTTTATACGTGTGGTATAAACACCATAGGTCCCAGAACCATGCTTCGTAAGGAAAATACAGTGAGCATTTCTGTTGGAGATGGTCGATTTGAATGTAAAATTGAATCCTTGGCCCAATGCTGGAGACCCATGAAATAAGACCTGTTAGGACAGAGTGTACATTTATTAATAAATTAATAGTATATATATGGCTATAAAACATAGTAATACATACCTTTGAAAAACATCTAATTTCATCTCAAAATCCCATTTAAGTAGTAATGTCATGTCAATAGTGCACCATTATGGGCTAGGGGCGAAACAAATTTGTGTGCGTCAGCCGCACTATTAGTATCCTAGTGCACTCTGCAGTGCAAGAATGTGTTACGGAGGAGATGGGGAGATCCCTCTCTCTGTTGGGGAGATTAATAACTAGGGTGAAGCTTTTAGATTAATTATCCATGTCATCTTTGATTTTCGGTGACATTGTAGTATCTCTGGCGGTGTCTGGTATGTTTAGATTGTAACATATTGAGATGAAAGATGGCAATTTAATGGACTTCTTGTTATACATCTTGCTAAGCATTTATGTTCTGTTGCAGTCTCGGACTATCAGTTAGAGGAAGAAGCTAGGGGCTATCTCAACTCTGTTCATATCAGCGAACGAGGTGAACCTGTTCAAGATTACAGTTACCAAGACCAGTATGAACCGGAGCCGGAGCCTCAGCCCGAGTACGAGGCTGAGCTCGAGGCTGAAGCTGAACCCGAGGGTCAGCCTGAGCCTGAAGGTGACGTAGTGGATGAAGGTTCTTCTTTTGTTGAAGACTCAAGTGCATTGCATCAGAGTTTGGCAACTCCCCTGCAAGAACACCAGCCATTCGCAGAACAGCCGTTCGCAGAACCCCATGCAGAGCCTGAGAAGCTGAGTTATGCATCTATAGTAAGCATCATTTCCATTTACCGAGTCCATGATATCATAACATGAACTTTTGTTTAATATTCATAATTTCCCCATTTATATTTAGTACGTCAAATATCCTCTCATGTTCGGATGAAAATCTTGCTTAACATTGACAATAAATAAATAAATAAATATGTAATGCATCTATTTCATTCTCTGATTGGCTGTCTTTTCCCATGACCTCTCCTATGTGAATTAAATTTCAAAGTTGGCTAAAGGAAAATCTCAACCGGCAGCCAGTGCAACTGTTGTCACTCAGAAGACACCACCTGCTTCCGATTGGAACCAACTTCCGCAGCCCTCAGTACCGCAGCCAGCCCCAACTCAACAATATTCCGCTGCAGAAGAATCTATGTCATATGAGGAAGGTAAAGTTCAACTAAACTTTTTACTGTAGCATACTTAATGCAGCCATTACCGCTGTGTCTGCAAATATAGCTTGCAAGTTCAGCTGCAATAACTTTTGAGTCAGGCATCAGGATCACATAATTGAAGTTTAATAGAAAAATTAAATCTGCTTTGAGTGTTTGGAGCCAAGGGAGAAGGGGGTGGGGTTGATGTTTTTCTCCTTTAAGATTAATTTTGTTTATGACGAGTCCAGTAAAAAAAAGGTTCATTCTTGGGTATTAATGTTTGTTTCTCATTATATTACTGTTCCTTGTGATCTAAAAGTATTTCTGAAAAATACCTATGGCACACTTCCAATTTCATTCGAGTGACGACTATACTTTTCTTCCAGGAGAATCACTGTCCGTCTACGTTAGAAACTTGCCGTCTACAGTGACAACTTTTGACCTATTCGAAGAGTTCAAGAATTTTGGTGAAATCAAGAATGATGGTGTTTTCTTGAGGAACCGCCAGGTCTGCTGGTTTCTGATATCTTTATCATGTTCATGTCTCTGTGTTATATGAATAACTATATTTTGTGGTGTACAGGATACTGGTGTGTGCTATGCCTTCGTTGAGTTTGAAGATATCCAGAGTGTTCATAATGCACTTAAGGTTAGAATCTGTGTTTGGAAAAAAATTAAAATTATTGTTTTTCTATGTTGCAATTCTTCATTGTGGTCCTCAATTTTGAGCTTTTGTAATAACCTGCGTAGTCTCACATTAGCGCCTTTTTTTTTTCTTCCATTCGTGTGGTTTATCTATTGCTTTACATACCTGTTTGATAGTATTATGTTAGTTATCATCATCTCTTTCATGTGATTGTTTGCTTTTGAATACATGTACATTATAAAATGGTCAAACGAGGATAGCAGTGCAATTTGTTTGTTTTATGTATTTTGCTTGCAAATGCGCTACCCAAGCCTGTTAAATTTTCTGTAATTCATCCATTCTTTGCGTTTTTACTGTGTTGCTGAAATGATCGTCAAATTCTTTAACTTAATTTTTGCAACTATTTCTCTTTTCTGTGTTTGTTGCGTGCAATTCGGGTCAGCAAGGCTTATTATTTAGTTATTTTTCTTTCTAGCCACACTCCTAGATTGGAATTTAGGATGTTCATTTAAAGACGCAAGAAATTTGTATCTAATTTTGGGTGAATTCTTTCTGGCAATACTGAGATAATTATTGAATTGTTGTACAAGATCAGAATAATTTGATATTAACATGATCCTTCTCCCGCGTAAGTTCATTCTATTTTGTCCTGTGTTGCAGGCTTCTCCTATTCAATTGGCTGGAAGGCAAGTCTACGTTGAGGAACGTAGAGCGAATGCTGGTGCTACTCGTGGTGGAAGTAAGTACTTTCGACTCTCTCTTGATTTTTATGTGAATATTGAACACTGTGTTGCTTTTGTTGTTGTTCTTTTGAAGTTGTTTCTACTTTCTAATGTCCCAGGAGATTATCTTGTGTTGAACTTGATACTTTCCTGCTAGACTCAGTAATATTTTGCTATAATATGACTATTGTGATTTTCCAAAGTCGAACTAACTGAGAGAGATGGAATTCCTCATATAACAGTGCTTATGTTTCAATATTTGAGGAGAAAACACGTATGTAAAAGACCACACCACTTCAATTCTGCATCTTTGTGTTTGTGCACTTTGGTTATTGCATTTCCTTTTTCCGCTTGAACACCTAAGGTTTGGTAATAGCTTGAGTAATATAGTCACAAGGTTGCAAGCGGATATGGACTGTTCCAACTTGATTAAAAATGATAGCACAAGTTATGAATGATGTCGATCTGCTGCCTAAGAGTTGTGACATGACGTTATGTACCAATTAAATGGTATTTGATGAAGATGTCTGATTATACATAATTTGAACAAAAGCAGAAAATAATGGCCTTAGAAGTTCAGAAGTATCTACAGGAGCGGTAAAATCTAAAGCAACAATATCTGCAAGTGAGATTAATTCAGGAACAGAGATTAGGTGTAAAGCAATAATATCTGCAAGTGAGATTAATTCAGGAACAGAGATTAGGTGTAAACTGTATGTCAGTCTGGTTAAAAAGTAATCGGCCTGTCAAAGATAATTGACTGTTGGCTTTGTGTTTATAGTAGAAACAGTTAATACCAATATCTCAGATGCTTCCAAAACTAGAATCTTGGATAGCAGTTAATATTAACATGATATAAAACCCATTAACTCGAGAGCTTATAGATATTACGGTTTCAACCTTTTTGAGATCCTTCTGATTCTGACATTCTGTCATTGCTAATTTTATGTTCACTGTCTTATGGTTGATGATACTATATATGATTACCAGTCTTTGGTGAAGTAATAATTATCTTTGAATTGACATTGAACAGGAAGGGGAGGAAGAGGCGGAAGCAGAGGTGGAGGGCGTGGAAGGAGTTATGGTCGGGGAAGTGAGTCAAACGGCAGTGACTACAACAGAGGTAGAACAAACGGCTTCCGTACATGATCAATTGGCGTTTCGAGGTCTATTTTGGGTGCTATAGTGTGCTATGTTCACTGAAGCAAATGCTTCTTTGTTTTGTTACAGTTTACAAAAAAACTTCTCCGGAAGTGCATTTACTTCATGTTCTTAACGTGTGTGTTTTCTACTTGCTTACTTCTAATGTGAGGGTACATCGGCATTTTGAAGAGCTTTCTTGTCAAAAATATTAATGCAGTATGGTAATGATAATCCATCATTTTGTAGACATTAACGACAATTTATACATGAAAGTACCCGGTTGCTGTTACGCTTCAGAAATTAATGCTTCCTTCAGATCAGATAAGCAACCCTATTATTTGTCTGAAGAAAAGTTAACCTATTGAAACTGAAAATATTGCCTGATATCTATCATACATCGATTTTTCCAGAGTCTTCCATGCTGCACAAAGTTGTTTATGTATAGCTAACAGTTTCTGAAGCCATGAATCCACGGTGGATGAAAGGCTGTCTGAAGTTCGTTTTGTCTGTTGTCTGTTTTTCTTCTTCTTCATCTTCGTCATCTTCTGCTTCCCAGAGGAAATTAGCATAGGCCGCGTGAATATGGCTGCAAAAACACAGGTTTGTTCAAGTTTAATGTGGGATGTTCAGCATAAAATGTTTTTGCTTGTATGTGAAATAGAGCACTTGGGTATACCTATCTTCTGATGAGCCCCGAACTGCTCTTTCAAAGTAGCTTGCTGCTCTTTCTTTATCGTGGTGAAGATCCCAAATTAGTGTAGCATACTGGGACAGAATCTCGCCATCTTCTGGATCTGCTAGGAGCGCCCTTGAATAATACTCTTCTGCTCCTGGAAGATCTCCCTTTGTCTGTCAAGTAAGTACAACATAGTCAGTTTCATGGCATAATATATCTACATTATGCTTCTGCGTGAATTGATTATTTATTACTGCTACGAATTCTGCGATATGTTTACGCCTATGCTGCATTTTCACTGTAATTTTGGTTACAGATATGTCTACTGAAACATGTGCATATAAGTATACAGGACCTGTGCTTAGTATTATGGTAATTTACGTAACAGGAGTAGAATCTTGGTATTAGCAACTTGTGTTAAAAACTTACTTGATATAAGAACTGGGCATAGTTTCTGAGAAACAATGGATTTCCAGGATTTTCAGCCAACATTTTCTTGTAGTGCTCTTCCATACCAAGGCCTTTATTATCACCTCCACCCCGATCAAAAGCAACTGGCCGAGAAGTTCCTCCGTTGCCACCACCATTCCCACCATTATCAACCAAACTGATACTCGAAATACCTGGCCCAGAGGCCAGATACAACATTCCCTCACTTTCAAATCCCCAACTCTTGTTCAGCTTCTTCGCCATTTGTTCCAAAACCAGGCTTTCTGCTCTAACGGGGTTACCGAATTCATATTCCTCTTCATCCAGCTCTTCTTGGCTCTCTTCCTCATAATCACTATCTTCATATTCTTCAAAAGAAGTACCTAACTTGTGATGCGAGAAAGACAGAATCGGCTCTAGCGAACAGCAGTTCGTTTTCCTGCCAAATTTGAACTCATCGTAGGATTCTTGGGCCAAATTATCCATGTTACCTTCAGATTGCACTCTTCTTAGTCCATTCTGGACTTTGATCTCTCCCACCGAGGGAGAAGACGAACCCCTTAAAGATACCGAGGGAGAAGATGAACCCCTCAAAGATGATACTGAGGGAGAAGACGAACCCCTCAACGATCTCGAAAGCTTGCTGCAATACTGAACCGGAGAAGGAGCATGCTTGGGGGTGGTGTGTAGTTCAGATTGGTGATGCTGGTGGCTGTGGCTGGGACTCTCTGATGATATGGATGAGAGCAGAGATCCAAGAAGTGGTGTTGATGAACTTCTAAGCATCATATCTCTTGTGCAGGTAGGTAAAAGGTATGTTTTCCAACAATGGCAATTAGGTATTAACCTGTTTTGAAATGAAGAAAGAGTTTTAGCATCATATATTCTTTAGTTAAACCTATAGGTTTACCCATGAAAGTTTTCAAGATTTACAGATAATGAGATTTCTTAAGCAGTAAAGAAAAGATAATACACATACCTGTGATTTGGGTGTTGAAGGTGTTGATTCTTCAACTACCCTAAAATGGAGGAAATGGAGGAGGAGAAGAAGAGAGGGATATATATATGAGTGGCTTTAATTGTGGGTATCTGTGCGAGTTTGTGTCTTTTATATGAGAGAAAAATATGGAGAAATTGGCTGAACTTGATAAGTTGGTGATATTTTTGTATGGTGGAGATTTGGTGTTGGGTCTGTCCAACTGGTTGTGGGCATAGGCTATAATAGACTAATTATTAATTTATTACTTCATGTCCCAGAATATGATTTTTATTTTGTTTTGTTGATTTCTTTTTAAGCCTATAGGACATCTGATAAAACATAATTTTGCAATGCATATTGTGGAAATATATGTATTTTTATATAGTAAGATGTACAATTATTTTTCTAAGTGATTTAAAATTCATTTATTGGGGGGGGGGGGGGGGAGGGCGGGTTTCAGATTTAAAATTCATGTGATTTAAAATTAAAAACTTATTTAACGACGGAGGAAAGGGGAAGTAAGTATTATAACATGAAATAAGTATGGAGGTTTGGGGGGGGGGGGTTCAGATTTGGACATATTTGGTGGTGGTTCACATGAAGTGGAGGGGAGGAGAGGGGAGCAATAAGCTCCGTTGGTTTGTGAGGGTCTGAGGGAAAACATTTCCAAATTGGAATGTGATTTTGACGTGTTGTCATAATTATTATTGTGAGGACTAGTTGTGAATTTGTGATGGGCCGTTGGGTTTTTCTTTATTTTGCATGTGGTACATGTTAAGTTTCGTGGGTATTGCACGAAAAGTACTTGAATTGGGACACGGGATAGGTGTGTTATGCGGCTGTATTATTGACTACTAGAAGTATTATTACGTATTGGTGTATGTCATGTATGGACGGTTTGATGATATTTTTTGGGAAAAAAATGGCCCCAACTATCATTTTCATTTGGTACTATAACATATTACATATAACGAAAATTTGAATTTTTTATTGAGAAAATTACCCCCAAGAATTCAATATATTGAACGCTTGTGGTTGTTAAACCAAGCACAACCAGACTTTGCGGCTCGGAGTCGTAGCATGTTAGGTTGTGGCTTTAGCACGTCTCAGTTCGTGAGCGTGTAGAGTCGCATTTTGTGTAAGCACGCTTTTGTAATGAGCTAGATTAGGACTCCTGTCAGGTGATCCAACGGCTGTTGTACCCGGCAATTGAACAAACAGCTCAATTGTTATATATACTGTACTCCGCTCATTTCTAAGTTTTATCAATGAACTTTTTACAGAATTCCATAGTTAGCTTAGATTACAGTAACCGTCTCGAGTAGATTCATAACATAGCAGTATAGGATTGGATCCGATCCATCATGTTTAACACATTCCAGTATTCGTCTATTCGAATACATATGTAAGGTGCGATACGCGTATTTTGTAAATAGTTAAGAATTTTACTTCATCTGCTGACCATGATATACTATGCAAACTTATACATACGGATAAATGTATTTCTAGATCTCCCAATCGAAACATCCTCTCCGTTGATCTCTTGATCGAAGATCTGCCTCGATATTCTATGGTTAGATTGATAAATCTATGCTCTAGATTTGGGAACCATTAGTTCTGAATTCGGGAATGTCAGGTTGTGAATTGTGGAGTGGAACCCTCGGCTTGTAGATTGATAAATCCGAATTCCAAGCTTTGTATTTGAAAATTGTAAGCTTTGGATTCGGGAACGGCAGGCTCAAACTGAACCAACCGATCCCAGGTATAATCCACGGCTTCTTATTTTTAAACTCGAAATTGTTATTTTCTTGTTTGTGTTTCTGTACCATCTTATAATTTCAGTTAAGCCTACACAACCTTATGCTTCCGTCGAAATTCGAACCCTGATCTCTCATGTGCTACTTCGACCACCCTTTTTGCTCCGTGTATTATGAGACGTTTAATTATAGATTTGGGCTCATGTTTGTGTATTCATTACATTATCCTGTTCTGTTTATAAAAAACTTGAACGTTTCAGATTGAAGATGGACAGGTTTAAGATCCTAGTACTTGATTTGGGTATGTTGTACTATCAACCTATCATGTATGCGCACCTCTTTTATTATCTTGCACATAGAATTTTGGTTTAAATTTACTTTCAACCTTCTCCGAAACAAAATTAAACTTTAGGTTATTTGAAAAAATGTTCACTTAGGTTTATTTGAAAAGAAAAAGATGTACTCTGAATATTTTAAGATAAATTGACAGTGTTAAATTAGTTGTGATAAATACCAAACAAATTAACAAACATGAGCCTAACAAACAAATAAATTGACATTTTTAAGATAAATTGACACACTTTGGGATTGCACAAATTAACAGTCTTGAACCGATGTACTGTATAGCATTTGCAGGGATCTTTCTCCAGCCCAGTCACCCCCCCCCCCCCCCCCACCATGTACTTGTGTCCCCTCCCCTCAGCTTTTTGACCTCAAAAGTCGTTTCTTCATTTCTTCCCGACAATTCACTCGACTATCTAGTGATTCAACCCTACTTGAGCAATTTGATTCCAATTAATGTACAATGAACCCTACTTGAGCAATTTGATTCCAATTAATGTACAATGAACCCTACTTGAGCAATTTGATTCCAATGTACAATGAAAAATCACTAACTAGCTCTAGAAGTAACAAAATTAGTTCCAGCAAACCTTTCAAATGTTTGAACCAACTAAGTTAAGTGTATGAAAGTATACAAAATATTATGAAAAAGAAACGATGATGAGAATAGATGATGAAAGAAGAATAGATTATGTGCTCTAAAGTGCGGGACACTCAACTTTTATATCATCATCATATGATTCATATAGTTTTCGCAGCTTGCGCACTATTACACATTTACCCGTTCAAGCTAAATTACGTGTTTCATAACATTAACATAAATATAAATAAAAAATACCAAGTCTCTAACATCTTAATTAGAGTTTACATATCAAAAAACAAAATAATAAATTGGCAGGAATCTTTCTCTAACCCCTTCATTACTTCTCTTATTGACCTCAAGTCGCTCCTGACATTTATTTGCACCGTGAAATAATTCTTTGAAGTGTACTAGTCTAGGTCTTGGTCTCCACACTGTACTAGTAATTTCCCATTCGTTTTTACCTTAGTATATATATAGATCACATGGTAAGAGAATTGAAGCATCCTCACACAATTCAAATCATTTCATATCTTTTCCTGCCTTCATTTCAACATACTTGTTTTCATCTTCAAACTTGTAAAAAAAAAAAAAAAAATCTTTAAAGATAAAAAAAGAAAGATATTGGAGGAAGTATAGTAAGTTGTTGAAATTCAGGCAAGTCTTTTCTTTGCTGTGCATTGTAAATGATTTTCTTCCAACCTGTTCAAGTGCAGCTTCGGATAGAGAGCCCATCATCATGTGTAAAGACAAGGAGAGGGAAGCTCTTCTCACTTTAAGCAAGGCCTTACAAATAGGTCTAGCGTTCCTGGTACTGACCTCTCTTCATGGAGCAGTGCGAAAAACAAAATGGATTGCTGCAACTAGGTTGGTGTCACGTGCGAGGACACGACAGGCCATGTCACTGGCCTCCTGCTAACTGGCTTAACAGGTTATATAAGACCGACCCTGCTTGAGTTGAGTCATTTAAATTCATTGGACTTGAATCTAATGATTTCCGAGGGAATAAAATCCCTGAATTCATCGGTTCACTTGTTGAACTAGAATACCTGCGTCTCTTCAGTTGCAAATCTTCAGTTTCAGAGATTGTGAGTGTTAGTCATTTCCTGTGACTTGATTTATCTTGCTGCTTTCGTTCTGTGCATTTAGAAGGCCAAATTACTTCTGGTACCCCTGCTATTACAGATTAGTGCATCTATACTTTTTATTACGCGTACCTCCCTTGCTATATTAACCTAATTACACATTAACCCACGGACTTGACTTTCTGCGCTCTAAGCCCTGGAAATGTCTTTTTCACCCCTTCCGGAATTTCAGATTCTGAAAAAAGCCAAACGGATTACCTTGCACGTGACATGCACATGAGGACCTATCTGTAATTGATTTTTAATAGTAGGGTAGTAAAATAAAAATTAAAAAAATGACCGTTAGAAACAAAAACTAGCCGTTAGGATTTGAATTTCAGCCTATTTATACCCCCCAAAACTCCATTTTTCTTCATAATTAACACATAAAACTCAGCTATTTCCTCTCACACTTTTTAGCAAGCACAAGAACAAATGAGCTCCACAAGCAATTCGAGTGATATTCGACCGGGTTGCAAGAATGGAAGGTGTCGAAAGCGTACGGTGTTATGCGTTGCTAGTGATGGGAGGTTTTATTGGAATTGTCCAACTCACGGGTGGTCCGAATGGACAAACGAGCAAGAGAACTTTCCAACAGAGCGAAGGGAAATATTGTAACCAAAGGTTTTATGGGAGTATGTTCCACCAACACATTGTCGTCAAGAAGTTCACAAGGAAGGAGGAGAGCAAGAACACAAAGAAGCAGCAATGGCAAGAGGAAACAGATCGGGCAAAGCTAAACAGAAAGAGAGCAAAGATACACACACTGAAGAAGACAAGTACAGTGTAATAAGGCAATTAATCTGCCTAAATTTGTTGTTGCTAGCTTTGTAGGGAGATGTGTTTTCTGTCTCATATTGGCTGGGGTTCAGGAGATTTGGGGGTATTAGGCATGTGTATAGGGGATTTAGGGGTATTAGGCATGTGTATAGGGGACTGATTTGGTTCTGTCTCTTGAGTAGGTTGAGTAGCTTGTGTTTGAGGTGGGATTTCATCCCCTGTCAAGTCAATCACATCAGCATGATTTTAGGGAATCTTTTTGGCTTTGGAGGTATAGGTTTGTTTCCCCTTTGCCTAAACAATCTCCTCCTAGGTGGTTGTGGTTCAGACAAGGGAACTTCAAAATCATAATCAACATCATCAAGTGTAGAACTAGAAGCAGCTTTCTTTTTACACTTATCTTTAGGTGTGTGCTTAGCAAGTGGAATAACATCATCTAGTGTCAAGTGCACTTCAATTTCCCTATTTTTCATGTTTTTTTCCAAACATCATATTAACAGAACCATCACTCTGCATATCTATTGTTGAACCATCCTCACATTCAGCCATCATGTTAAAAAACAGAGAGCCCTCAGCCTGTATCCTTTCTAACATATATCTATTCACATCATCAAGCATTTGGTTAAAAGAGTACCTCTTTTGGTCGATGTTGGTGATTGTGTAGTTAAGATCACCAAAGCGAAACCGAATATCAAACTTTTTGTACACCACCATGATTCCCAATACCACATCAAACTGGAAAAAAAAGAAAAAAAACAATTTACAGAAATCTCGTATAAACCCTAGTTTAAATGGAAACTAATATTAACAGCAATCCGGTCAAACTATGATGCAAATATGATACCATACGACCCTAAACAACATGAATTAGCAAAAAAAAAAAAAAAAGTAAAATTCAAGTTCGAATAACATACCGTATTTCCAGTCGCCGGTGCGGCTAATACGGCCAACCAAAGTCGTCGATACAGTGCGCCAATGAAACAGAGATGACGACGCAACAGTTTTTCACCAAAATTCGGTCGATTATGGTTGGAAATTGAGGTGGAGGGAAGCGTTAATGGAGGTGGTGAAGAACAAGCGGGACAGAGCAAAAGGGGAAATAAGGGTTTGATTTTATTTTCTGTGTATTTAATCCCTAAAAGACAAAAATAGCATTTTTGACATAAGGCCGTGTTTGGATGTTAAAATTGGAGGAGAGAGAGAACGCCGGAGTCAACACCGGACGGTGACTTGGATTTTTTGTAATTTTCCGCGATAGTTTTGTTAGGATGCAAAGTCGCTGTTTAGTGGGGGTACCAAACGTAATTATGTCCATTTAGAATGAACTTGAGTAAGTTATTTAGGTTATAAACTAGTATTAAAAATATGACTAGCTTGTAATTTTTTCTTAAAATAAGAATATGTTATAAAAGAGATACATCACAAAATGAAGATTTTGATTCTAAAAAAAAAAAAGTAGATTTTGAAATTATAAGATAAGCATTTTAATAAATGACCATCCTAGTGAAAATCTTTCATTCATTCAACAACATGATTGGTCTTCCTTTGTGGTTTTTAACAAAGGAAAAAATTAGAAAAAATTAAAATCACTTGTGACCAAACATGCAGAGGATGTCTAATTAAGGGATCGAAAATGCAATTTTCCCCGATAAATCCTATTATTGCCTATTGGCATTGAAATTTACTTCATCTGCCAACCATGATACTATGCAAACTTATCATTTACATAATTAAGTCAAAGAAACAAAAAGTCCTGCCATTTTCTTTTCTCCGATTAGTTTGTCAACAATTATTTATACGTGTTGAATAACTTTTTATTTTGACACCTAAATGGGTAACCTTCATTCAGAGTCAAACACGTAATGGGAGTCAATGACTACACGTCGTAGGCTCTAACGCTACAATGGCTCAATCAGTACAAGTCAATGCAACTTTAATCCAAGTATCCTACAACTCTACTAAACTCGCTCTCGACCCCGGCCTAGTTAATTATGACTTCCCAACAAATAATAAAATCCCGAATTTTTTCAGCTGTTGGAGAGTAAACTGAAAAAAGGAGAAGAAAAATTAAAGTCAAAATGTGTTTCATTGATGTCATACGTTTCACGTTGCAAACTCTAACGTTACGGTGACTCAATCATTACATATCAATCAATGCAACTTTAATCCAAGTGCCTCCAACACCACTGAACTCGATCCTGACTCCCTCTAATCTATTAAGATGACTTCCCGCGCAAATTAAGTCCCAGATTTCTTCAGCTGTAGGAGAAAAAACCAAAAAGGAAAAAAGAAAAATTAAAACCAAAAGCGTGTTTCTTAGATGGCATACTGTTGCGTTTTTCTGAGAGACAGATTTTACGACAAAATTGAAAAGCTAAAAGCTGTTTCCAATTTGGCGATCTTCTTGAATCCAATTTCAACTTGTTTTCAACTGGCAAATCAAAAACCCAATTTTATTTAATATTTTTTTCCCTCACCACCATGTTTGCCTGCAAATGTTTCTCTTGGAGCCGGGTCACCGATCTCAATGAACCCGGACCAGATTCCTTCTCCCTACCCGCCCCGATCCCTCAATGGCCTCAAGGTTTGTGCTTTCTTATTGGGTTTTCTTCAATTTCACAAAATCTTGTTTTCTTGTTCATAATTGTCTATGTATTGCTGATTTCTTGCTTAGTTGATTATCAAGAATAATGATTATATATCACAGGATTGGTAGTTAAGTTAATGAATAATGATTGTATATCACTTTATGAGAAGAATGAGCAAAATAGCTGCATTTCGAATTCGTTGAGGGTTAAAAAGTTGTTTTTTTCAAGTGGGAAGTTAATTCTTGGTCCCATCTTTATATGTTTATGCTCTGTGTATCATATTATTGAGATTGTCAGCTAAGTTAATGGATAATGATCTTATATCACTATATTTGAAGAATGAGCAAATTAGCTGCAATTCAAATTTGTTGAGGGTTAAAAAGTTATTATTTCAAGTGAGAAGTTGATTCTTGATTGAGGGGAGTAATAAGTGTGCTGTTGAGTGCTTCTATTATAGTGCACTGTTGACAAGGTGAAGTTTCTTGATATTCTTGTGGTGCTTATTAGATGTTGAGTTCATACCTTGTTAAAGATCTGTGTTTGTTCGTAAAACAAGTCCCGTAGAGCTAAGTTTGTAACTTCAACCCCCTACGCTGTCTCAGGCAATGGTACTACAGATTCTAAGGAACAAGGTATAGTGCACGAATTATGTACGAACTTGTGCTGAAACCACTCTTCGTCTGGAGTTTGTGTGAAGCTTCACTTTAAGTTTTCATTTCAATTTTGTATGTAGTGATTATTAGTTAAATAAATGTGCAGGTTCAGGATTTTCGAGCACAAATATTAACTTGGGAGAAATAGAGGTTTGCCACGCAACTAGATATGAATTTGTATGGGGTTGCAACATGTCTATGGATGGGAAACAGGGTGTAAGCTTTCATAAGCCAATTGGGATACCAGATGGTTTTTTCAGTCTTGGTCACTTGTGCCACTCTAATGAAAAGCCTTTCCGACCGTTTGTTCTTGTAGCTCGTGCAGCAACTAACAGTGAGCAGCCTCCGCTCTTGAATCCTCTAGATTATTCACTGGTCTGGAGTTCTAATGATGGCACTGGTGAAGATTTTGACACACATGGTTACTTCTGGTTACCCCAACCGGCAGAGGGTTATAAAGCATTGGGATTTGTCGTGACTAACAATTCAGAGAAACCAAATTTGGATGAGGTCAAATGTGTTCGATCTGACCTCACTGATACATGTGAGGTTTATCGGCTGGTAACCTCTACCCATTCCGGCTCTTTAAATATTCCGGTTCGCATTTGGAGTACTAGACCTCTTAACAGGGGCATGTATGGGAGAGGGGTGCATGTTGGAACATTTTTTGCTAGTAGCTCTTGGAGCGCCGGTGAAGAACTAAATATCGCTTGCTTGAAGAACTTGGATGTTACTTTAAGCTCAATGCCAAATATTGATCAAATCAATGCCCTCATCAATCATTATGGGCCTAGTATTTTCTTCCACCCTGATGAAGTCTATTTGCCTTCTTCTGTTTCGTGGTTCTTTACGAATGGGGCAGTCTTATGCAACAGAAGTGACTCTTGTGTAGAGATTATTGATACTGATGGCTCTAATCTCCCCATTGGAGGGACCAATGATGGGAAATATTGGATTGACCTTCCACAAGATAGTCGGAGGGAGATTGTTAAGCACGGGAACATAGAAAGTGCAAGACTTTACGTACATGTGAAGCCGGCTCTAGGCGGTACTTTCACAGACGTTGTGTTTTGGGTCTTTGCTCCATTTAACGGGCCAGCAAGGCTTAAAGTGGGAGTGATGAACATTTCTCTTAGTAAAATAGGACAGCATGTAGGTGACTGGGAACATTTCACTTTACGGATCAGCAACTTCACTGGAGAGCTGTTGAGCGTATATTTTTCTCAGCACAGTGGTGGTGAATGGGTTGACGCCTCTGATTTGGAGTTTATCGAAGGAAACAAAGCCATCATATACTCATCGAAATGTGGTCATGCCAGCTTTCCTCATCCTGGGAATCATTTACAGGGCTCTCCCAAGCTCGGGGTTGGCATACGAAATGATACCGCTCTGAGTGATTACTATATCGACTCGAGTGAGCATTATGATATCGTTGCTGCCGAGTATTTAGGAAATGGGGCTGTTAACGAACCGCGGTGGTTGCATTATATGAGAGAGTGGGGCCCAACTATTGTTTACAATTCGAGATCGGAGTTGGATAAGATTATCAAAATTTTGCCTATGATGATTCGGTATTCAGTGGAGAATATTTTCAACAAGTTGCCGTTAGAACTGTATGGTGAAGAAGGTCCAACTGGGCCGAAAGAGAAGAATAACTGGATTGGGGACGAACGGAGCTAGAAAATTGACTGAGATTCCTGTTGCTTTCCAGCTCATTCCTCCATGTTTTCCAGTTACTCTTGGAGTACTGATTTCAAGTGAAGAACACATCAGTATGTTGACCAGATTGGATGCAAGTGAGTCTTGTTTTGGGGAAGTTTTGTAGTTTTTAGAAATTTTTTCCTATTGAATGCCATGGGATTGACATTGAGTTGATTGTGTAGGCACCACATATATATATATATATATATATAGATGTAAGTACTTTACAATACTAGAAACTTAGATCTTGTAAATGTCATGTACTGAATGTATACTAGGTTTTAACTTTTAAGTTTAAGATATAATCCTGATTTTACCAAATGATCTGAAACTTGTCATATATTCATGGTCTCTGTGAAGACAGGTTATGTGAGAAAATCTTCTTGTACTTTATGGTTGCGATTCCTTTCCTGTATCAGGATCAGGACCATTTAAGTCATGATCAAATTTATTTGTACATTATTTTTTCAAATGAAGATAACATAACGTTACTCTTGAATCAGTCTGCAAGTGGTTGCAAAAATGTGCAAGGTGCTTAAATAAAATAGAATTGGAGCAAGTGATTTTGGAAGGAATTTTTTAGGTGTTTCCAGGCATGGTATTAGGAAGAAAAAAAAACTGTAAAAGTGATCTAGTTGCCAGAATAATTTTACAGAATCAACTTTGCACACAGAAATTTATGTTTTGCTTATTCTGATGCAAATATAGGCTCTAGATAATGTAACCATTAATCTCCAAAAAAGAAGTTGCTCTTTCTCTTCCTGTACCTGTATGGATATACATACAACACCATCAGTAAAACAGGACACAAGACCACTATCTATGAATTACTCCTATCAATTAGGCTTCACAAAACTGTTCTCAACTAGTAGCATCACTGGCACAGATCCAATCTTCTCCGGTCTCTCTGCAAATGACCATGAATTATTTTCCAAGAAGACAGAATTGAATGTACCAGCATGGCTCTTTCAATGCACAAAAGTTTGGCTACTGTTGATGTTTTCTGTCAGCTGATGATATATGTGTACTCAAATTTGTGACCAAAATGTTTGCAGAGGCTTTGACATCATCTTTTCTGAGGTACTTTGCTCTTTGAACTACTGGGACATTTCAATCTCAGATTGAAATCATCCATCTGACGGATGAATATTTGAGGCAGTTCTTCTCTGTCACAAGTGAAAACCGAGTCGTTATTGTCTAGTCTTATACGAGCAAAACTATACGTGTGTTGTACGCACTCAGTAATTGCTAAAGTGTATAGGCAAAGAGAAGTGTGACTCAAAAATATGCACAATCTAACCTTTTGGCCTCTTGATATGTATAACTTGATGCAACAGCTAAAAGCTCCCCGTCATGGTTGTATGCTAATGATGCGATACTATTTGGGTATTTTGGCAACTGAAAGAGAAAGGATACATTTTATGAGAATCCTACCAAAAACTCCTGGTAACTAATCAGATAAGTACAAAGTCAGGTACACGAATTATTACAACCAAAATACGGAATGGAATCATAATATAATCAAAACCATTCTCGTAAATTTATCTTGCAAGAAAGATATAATTGACCTCCAAGAGACGCCTCTTGCTCAGAGCATCCCAGACCGTAGCTTGGCCCTCATTGTCGCCAGTGACAAAAACGCCATAGACCCTTGTGCACCAAATAAATAATCACACGTCAATTTTTCTTTTTCTTTTTTTTAATAGAGAATACATGCTTTAAGAGATCAAGATAGGAATCTGAAAGCAGATACACATACGATGGATTAAATGTGATGTCATTGACTGCTACAAGATATTTTCGTCTATTTTTTTCCTTGGGATGACATCTGAACATATAACTGCGAAATTCAAGAACATATTCAGCAATTGATCATTCAGGTAACATGAGACAAGAATTCAAAGTTCAAATAAAATGGTAAGAGCTTGATCGTATGGCAAGTTAAAAGCCACAGAAACTCATCACGGCTGAAATTGGAATCTAAATCATCATAAAAGACTAACCTTTCTTTTGATCTGTCGGATTGACAAAGATACTCCAGACCAACACGCCCATCAAATGATCCAACAGAAAATCCTGCTTAAACAAGAAACATTATGTTAGTTTGGATTAGAGGTGGAATCAACAACTGGAACTGGAACACCACTAATATATAAGGAAGTTATTGCTTTTGTTTGCTCAAACAGATATCTGGATTGGGGAAAAAAAAGTGGGCAAAGAGTAAAAAAGGCCATTTAGTGTCAGCAACTGATATAGATACAAGATAAACGGCTTGAAAGATGTAACATTGAGCAGACATTACTATATTGTGAGTAAATTTTATTAAAAGTCACAGAAATGCATTTGACACTTGAGTGTAGAATTAAAATGCAATTTCATGGAGGTACTAACACATTACTTGCATCACCTTCTGCACTAGAAATTGAGCGGACACATTTGAGAGGAACATCCATGTATGATTCTTTGGCTTCAACTGAATCACGGAAGCTACGCAAGTCATAAATGTATACGGATGACCTGACGGCAACCATAAGAGTGAAACCAGACAGGGTCATGGATTCGACCTCCATGTCTAGATCACTCAAGCATCCAATCTGAGTAGACAATCGTGCATCCCAACACTTTACTTTCTTATCCCAAGCAGCAGTTATTATTTGATCTGCAGGAGGAAAAAGGACAGTTCATGCATTGTTCGAAAATGAAAATACAATAATAACCAATCTCTTCAAAAGACTACTATGCCATGTGCCTAAGCCAAGTTTGTCGTAAATGATTAGATTTGCAGTTTCAAGGGAGTTTCTCCAATTAAGAGTCGCATATCTTACGTGTGTCCTCTGAGTATTCAACACATGTTGCTGAGCTGCCATGATTTCCCATCGCTTTTCTGGCACCGAGATGCATATCAAACCTATGGAAAGTTACATCATATAAGTGATCAATGGAAATCACTGTCCAAGACATGAACAAATAAAGCTAAACTGACAACTCAAATATGATTAGCATGTTGGACAGAGTACAGAGCAACATACAAACACGAGACAAGAGTGTAAAGAAAAGAGTTTTCATTCAACCAGCTCCAGTAACATAAGTCATTAAGCTGGTCAGTCTACTTAGCTCCAAAACAGTAAATGACCAACATAACATGTGTCAAAGTTACAATTGACGAGACGAAATGTAAAGATAAACACACCATTGTTTAAAAGGTATCGGTTTAAAGCTAAGCTTTCCCAAAATCATCAATGAGGACCAGCTTTCAACCACAATGACAAATTTAAGGACAAACATTTATGTTTATGAATGATAATAATCATTTGAGTGTCTGAATTACACAAAGCACAAGAAATAGAGTGAACAACATATAACACAAAACAAAAAATTCAACAAAAAATAGCACTGCCTGTGACATTCAGTAAAATTAGGCATTGTTGAAGAAAGAGATGATTTTTAGCAACCATACAGATAACAACAATTAATTCATCACCAAGAACAAGAATTTCTCCCTCGGTTAAGTGTGTGTAAGATGATTTCACCTTCTTTGACTGTTTGATCATAATAAGTATGTTCAGTGAATATCAATAATGTGACTTATAAGTTAACTGATTTGATAAGCTAATCTATATAGCTTATTTTTACTGATAAGCTACCGCCTACCAGTAACATTATCATCTATCAGTCAACATTATCTGTTCGTTTCTTGGACACACAGACACTAACAAATACCATTATCATGCTACATAAGGAACACTCTAGATGAATAAAACCACCATTACAAACTTTCCAAGTAAAGGCTGTTATTGCAACCGGCAAAAAGATATAAATTATAAAACACCTATTACTTTGAACCTGCAAAAAATAAACAAACAATCTAAGTACTAGATACTTCGAACCTGCAAACAGAGCCATTGGCACCGACAGCGAAAGCAGATGATTCATCCTCAAAGCAACAATCCAGGAGCGGCTCTTCAGCAGGACAGTCTAGTCTTAGCTCACACTTATCGACATCGTAGAGCCGAAGTTTCTGCAAAAGACCAGAAGTAGGTAGAGTAAGCATTTTCTTCATGTGAAGTCATTAACAAATAACAAAAACAAATTGCTTACGGAATCCCATGAAGAAATTAGGAGATGGTTGTTCATGAACGAAGAGAAGCGGATCCTGGAAATGTCGTCTCGGATCGGTTCATTGAATTTCAAGCAGTCAAGATTGCTCATTTTGGGGAAGAGCAGAGAGAAGTTGAGGGAGATTTGGGGAATTTTTGACCTAATTGATGTTTGGGATTTCCCCTTTTATTTTTGCAATTTGAAATAAGTTTCTTTATCTGAAATTTCCCGCTTCGATTTTCTTCTTCTAGGCAATTGCCTAATTTGGTTCCGGGCATCCTCAAAAACCGATCAACGTTAAATTTATATGTTCACGAGTGATTTTTAAAATGCTAAGTGCTCCCCACTATTCGTACATATTCGCGAACGACACTTACATAACATACGAAACACCTATACTAATTGACGTGTTAGTATTAGATATTGTGATTTGGATATAAGAGTATTTGTTTTTTAAAATTAAAAATGCTAAGTCCTCCCCACTATTCGTACATATTCGCGAACGACACTTTCATAACATATGAAACACCTATACATAACACATGAAACACCTATACTAGCTAATTGACGTGTTAGTATTAGATGTTGTGATTTGGATACAAGAGTATTTATTTTTTCAAAACTAGTGTGAAGAACTCCTAATGCACCAAATAGTTGTGTGATACTGATATCTTGTTGTTTTGAAACTCACTTCACATTAGATAAGTTTGAGTTTAAACGAGAAAAAGACTTAACCGTATAGTATTCAATATCTTTTAGAGTCTCGATTGTTATTTTTCTTCTTTTAGCAAACATATAATGAGCATCGGGGATATTTTCTGAGTTGTATGAAAGTTAGATTGTATTTAATTTAAAATTGATATCGGAGAACTTGATAGTACTCCTAATTTTATGAAATTTGTAAATTATTATAATTATAATTCTTGATAGTATTTGAACGTATTTAATTTTTTGTTTTCACCTACTAAACAAACTCTTCTCATTCTGTTATCCGGGTCCATTTGAATATATCATTCAATTCCTTTCAACTTTTAACACGTTTGAGAAAGATATTCATCATCCAATTGTTAAAATTTTAAAAGTCTCAAATGTAATTAATTCATTGTCTTGGGTATTATTTGTAAGTTTTATCTCGTATAAGGACCAAATGGGAATAAGATGGCTATTTATTATAGACTTATTTATAGCTAATTGCCTAATTTAATAATACCGCCTAAACTCCTGAAATTTAAGAGTGAATTGAAAGTAACCGCCTGAGATGCCCCAAGCTCACGAAAATGGATCATCCAATCAAATCCTGCACCTGAAAATCACCACCGTACAATCACCTCCAGAGGAAATACGATCCGATACCTAGACGCGCGTGTGCTTCGGAACCCTGGCTACGATCTGTAACAACAACCAAATCTGAGGTGAGCTTCATACTATCCGGCGATTTTACTGCGATCCGATATCTATATACATGCAATTTTGATTAGCTATGTATGCACAGGTTCCGTTTTATAGGTCTAGTTGAATATCATTATCAATTTAGCATGGTGATAAGGAGAATTCGATAAGTACATAGATTAATTGAGTTTGAGCTTTTTTTGTTAATGTTACCTATATATATTCTGATTGGAGGAAACTAGGCAAAATTCGTTTGGGTTTTTTCGGAGGAATGTGCAGATTTAGATGTTGGTGATGTGATAGCGTACAAGCTGAGGTCCTGTTGCCCTTATTTCCGTTACATTCTATTAATGCTTGCGCTATATTCGTGTGTTGTGACTTCTACTTCATTTGGTTCCTTCGTTGGTATGATTCGTTATAAGGTGGACACAAAATGAAAGGGGATTTTGGTATAAGAGAAAGCACATTATATATTCCATATGATTCTTGTAGTAGTGAATGTCTATATGAATGCTGGTTGGAGGTTAATGACACAGACGCAATAGGCGTGTTTTCTTAATTGTGTAATACTAAGAGATTTTGCGTTGTGATAGTAAAGACTTAAGGTGTTGAGTTAATTTGACTTCCATATAGATGGGAACATTTCAAGGTGATCTCATTTTGACCAAAGTAGCAGATATTCAGGAATTTTATTCGCCACTTGTATGATTTGATTGTTCTTTAATCGTTTTGATAATTATGTTATAGTTCTACGGCCATACTTTTGCAATTTAACGAATTCTTTTTCACCGATCTAGAAAAGACATACACATACTTAGATGGAGAAAGCCCAGGAACGTGTATTATAACTGTCTTATGTAGTTACCGGCAATAATTAAATGTTTTCTTCTCGACTTTCCAGTTTAATAGTAGAAATAGTACTTAATGAAACATCTTCTTGTTTTTAGAATAAAAAACAAGAACGGCACACAGAACTTTCACTTGTACGCTATCACATCTTTACAGTTGGAAACTGCACTTAGGTTCATACCTCTTACCCAATATAAAGGAGCCTACACTGATTTCATTTGGTCGAAATACATAACAATAAACTCGGAATCGATTAATCTACATATCGAACTCTGCTTCAATAAAAGGTGCTATTGTAATCATTAATCATGTAGTAGTAATTAAAAGCCTTCTTAGTGAGTTCACAAATTTTATAATAACAGTTATTGCTTGCTGCTAGGATACCTTTATGACAGTCAAATCTCTCTTACTTTCATCTAGATTATCATTTTCTAAAAGTAAATCTTTGTTGTCTTTTATCATAGCACCTGGAAAAGATTAATCTACTGAATGCGATACACAGGTGAAAAAGGGACATGATGAAGCTGCAAACCTATGCTGTGCTAAGCTTCTTTGCTGCATCAACTGTTATATACCATGCCTTTCGTAGCAGAGTCCAGTTTTATCCTGCAATGGCTCACCTGTCAACTTCAAAGATCAGTATGGTGCTGCTTATGAATATGGGTCTTGTTGTAATGTGCATTTTGTGGCAATTGACCAAGAAATTGTTCCTTGGTCAACTACGCGAAGCAGAAGTTGAAAGGTTAAACGAACAGTCATGGCGAGAAGTAATGGAAATTCTGTTTGCAATCACTATTTTCAGACAAAATTTTTCCGTCACTTTTCTTGCTATGGTCACGTCATTACTTCTGATCAAGGCATTGCATTGGTTAGCCCAAAAGAGGGTTGAGTACATTGAGACAACTCCATCTGTTCGTAAGCTATCTCACATCCGTATTGTATCTTTCATGGGGTTCCTTCTCGTTGTAGACAGTATCTTTCTGCACAATTCAGTCAAGTATTTGCTTGAAACCAGAGAGGCTTCAGTGTCACTTTTATTTGCATTTGAGTAAGTTAGTTGTATTTTCAATCTTCTGCACCGTTGGAATCCTGTTATAAAATGTTCTTTGTACTTTGTACTGCTGAACTTGTACCAGACTACCTGCACAATTTTACCTTTCTGTATTCTTGTTTAGGACAGTATTGTTTCCTTTTCAGATACATGATACTGGCCACAACTACTGTTTCAACCTTTGTGAAGTATGTATTTTACGTTAGTGACATGCTGATGGAAGGACAGTGGGAGAAAAAGGCTGTCTGTACATTCTATTTAGAGCTTATCCGAGACTTGCTTCACTTGACACTGTACATGTGTTTCTTCCTTGTCATTTTTGTGTAAGCACCGTTTATCCTGAATTTGCATCTGTTTTGATTTGTGTTACTGGATACTAACTGAAGGCATCTATTATTATGGTCCTATTACCTTTTCTTATATGTGTTTTATGATTTTGCATCTGATCCATCTTTCAATAATAGAAGATACAAGTCAAGGATTTTGTATAGATGGACCATGGTGGCATGTCTTAATGGTGTTCCTTTAGTAGCCCACAAGCATCTTTATCTATTGTAGCCATGCATCGGCCGTGCTCCCGCAACAGTATATATATGCCCTATTATTTTACCAATTGTAATCTGTTTTGTCATGCATATAATGGCCAACTTTTATGGTCAGCATCCATCTGCTTTTCTTGCAACATAATCCGCTATTTTTCTTTTTATGCACCAAAGTATTGAACATCGTGGAGATGTTTCACGTTTTATGGTTGGAATCTTTTCTTTCATTCCTTTTGATTTGTCTTCTTTTCTTCTCTAAAAAAGATGCTTCATTTTCTCGAAACAACTTATCAAAGCACAGTTCATTGCTTTTACTTCTAAGCTGCAAAATTGATACATGTGATTTATTAGAAGAAAAAAAAAGCACCATTTGACCTTGGAATCACTGCTTAGTAATGGACATTTAGCAGATTCCGGAAAATACATATTATAGTTCCATTTACATAAAATTAAGTTTACTGTCTCTTTATTTTCATTATTATTTAATATTACTGTTTCTGCTTTTCTTTCAGAACCTATGGTGTGCCTCTTCACTTGATACGGGAGCTTTACGAGACATTCCGCAGCTTTAAACTCCGTGTGGCTGATTTCATTCGGTACCGCAAGATTACTTCAAACATGAATGATCGCTTCCCTGATGCAACACCAGAAGAGCTTGATGTGTAAGCAACTGCTCAAGAGAAGACTTTCATTTCCGTTTCCTCATCTCCTGTGTCATTTACATTTTTCCGTGTTCTTACGTATTCAGAAGTGATGCAACCTGCATCATATGTCGAGAGGAGATGACTACCGCCAAGAAACTTTTATGTGGGCATCTGTTTCATGTCCACTGCCTGAGGTCATGGTTAGAAAGACAAAATACGTGTCCTACATGCAGAGCAGTGGTTGTACCAGCTTCAAATGTGACATCTACTGCTGTGTTAAGGGATAGTCCTCAGCAAGGTATGATCTTAGCTTAAACACTTCCGTTATATTTCACCCATGCTAGAGGAAAAAAGCTCAATGCATGTGTTGGCAGAACCCTGAGTGGATTTTGCACACTAAACCGCTCGATACAATCTGCTTGCTTCTCTGAATGTAGAATGTTATACCTGACTTTGTTGGTACAGGAACAAACACAGAGAGCAGTACATCTTCTCAAAGCTTTGCTGGTGCTGGTGTAGCCAATGATGTCAGTCTACATCAGGCTAGATTCCAAGCGGCTGCTTCTGCTGCATCTATATATGAGAAATCTTTTGTTTATCCCTCTCAAAACAGTCTAATGTGGTACATATACATTTATCTACTTTTACCACTTACATTACATTTTTCTAGGCTCTTGGCTGATTCATAATGTGAACCAGGAGACACAAAAATTTATAAGGTTTTGGATATTTCTTTGCTCAACTTTCTTTTTTGCACTGTTGGAGGATCTATTTTCTTGTTTTGGATTATGGCATTGTATTTAAGATCCTGTTCCTATATTTGAGTTATTGTCAGTTGTTCTATATTTTTGCTCTGCTAGTACTAGGACATCATAGAATCTTAGTATTTATTAGTTGTAGAATTGTTGGTTACTTTGTAGTTTGAGGATCTCACATGTTGGACTGTTTTAACTTGCAATGCATCAGCTGATGTTAAGCTTCTCTTCGTTGTAGGTCACTTGGATTACCTCAAACATTTTCATGTCCTCAGAACGCTGGAATGACAAATGACAGTGGTGCTGGAATTGGACTTTCCGATCAGTCTTTGTATCCAAGCTTTGATCAACTACCACAGTGCACTTTTATCCCTCCACATTATCCTTGTGTTGTTAGCCAACGTGGGTTAGGTATACCACCAGACTCCCAACTGAATCTGCAAAGGAAACTAATCGAACACCAGATTGAGGTAAATCCTTGCTCACGTGACATTATTTCCTCGTGTGTTCTGCCATCAAATTAGCTACCTTAAATTTTCTTTTATGCACGAAAATCAGCATTCCAGTTTCTTGGAGCATAATTGTTGACTTTCACCTCTCACACCAAAATCCAAAATCTACCTTTAAAACCCAACGCCAAACACACTCTATAGTATTGGCTATGAATTATGATATCCAAATGTGTACTGTTCAGCTGCCAGCACATTGTAATTGGCACTAGGCCCTTTCTTCTTGCCAGTTTCTGGAAATTTATTTGGTGTGGATATCCACATGGTATTTTTTGCAAATTTTCAATGATTTTTTCATTCTGAATTGAATCCTTTTGTCCAGATTCTTCAACTCCAACTGCAGCTTCTGAATGCTTCAAACGTCAAGTACTCACCAGATTCAGTAAAATATGATATCAAGGGAAAGTCGGTATCATCTCCATCTTCATCAGCTGTATCCTCAAATGGTTCGCAGGAATGAGGAGTTAAAAATATTTTTAAGGATGGCAGACACTTTTTTGGACTTTCAAATGCCATTGGATCTTGAGAATGCATATCTAGTAGTTAGAATTCATAAAATCATTTAATCAACGCCACAATCACAGCTCTGGGCTAATGTCTTCATCATCAGCTCACCACTCCAATGTAATTACATGTCCATATTGAAGATGTAAATTCCCATATATAACTCATGTACAGTCATTATATACTGAATTAGTGTAGGTAGAGAGGGAGCTACAAATCTAGGTTTGTTCAGACAATTCTCATGTGTCAGGTGTCAGCAATGTACTACTACTTGTAACGAAAATTTATTGAGAAAGTGAAAGAAAGAACTGTGAGTTTTGGCTTTGATCTAACTAGACTCTAATTTAGATCTGTATCTGGCGATGATTAATCTACTGACTGATGCACTAGTGAAAAAGCGAAATGATCAGAAGTAAAGGCTGAGCCAGATTTGTGACCAGTCCACAGTACACAACTTCAAATACAAACAAAGCTTAAAGCCTTCAACTAGAAGCACAATATATTGAAAACTGATGTTTGTGATACAATAAAAACTGCATCACTTGGAGCTTAACAGCAAAATAAACTACAGTTGTATTTAAAAAAGGAAAAAAAAAATTGCTAATGAATCATTCAATTATCAAACAAGGAGAACGTCTAGAAAATCCTCTCCATCACTTGCCGCTGGCAAGTCTCTCTTCAGTAAAATCAAGCAAAATAATTTTCCTCAGTTGTTCCGCTTTCTCTAACAAAAACTTTGCAAACTTATATTGGGATTCAGAAGCCACCCAACTATGATGATCACCCACAAATTCAACTTCCTCCGGCTGAGATGTAATACAAGGAAAAACACAAAAGATCAATATCATAAACTCTTCTAAAAAATATTAGATAATATACTTAGTGTATTGTCTTACCATATTCAGAAAATTTCAAAGATGGTGCCGCATGAAGCATATAAAATACAAGTTCACTTTCCCATCTACCAATCAACTTTATTCTTCCCAACTTCTGGCATTAAACTGGAGGTCCTAACTGTGATACCTTGATAGAGAGAGTGGTCAATCAAAAAAAGGAAATGATGACTAAGAGTTCGATAACAGTCATCTAAAACAAGAATATATTACCTGCATGATACACGGAACTGTCTCCAAGTTTTAAACTCATCATCCCTTAACGTATGAGTAGGCATAATCATCATGCCCATAACTTTTTGGGAAGGTCTCGAATGTAGTGAGTGAAGGAACATAGATTTCCACAGAATTCACATCCAACCATTCCAAGTGCCGATCCATGTATGTGTCCAATACTGGGAAAGTAAATGTAACAGTGTTGGTATTAGAATCTTCAACCACGATCTTTAGCGTAGCCAGACGTAAACTAGTTAGGTTAGCAGCAACATTGTTGGAAGCAACATTCAAGGTGTTGCCATACGTGGTGTTGCCAGACAAATCCAATCGTCTCAATGAAGTGCTATTGAGGAGGCTGCTGGGGTATACAATGCCACTAACATTACAATCCACCACAAAGACTCTCAAGTGTGTGCATCAATGCAATAGAAATCCACCTACGTGCACGGCCTATGTCATATTTTGACCCACACACTAGGCGGAAACTTTTGAGATGTTTGCAACAAGGAAGGATCATGTCCACAAACTCAGCAAATCCATCTGCCCATGCAGAACAAGTTTCCATATAGCCACCATAATAGTCAACAACATTTGTGGAAGTCCAGATATATTTCCAATCTTTTGACAAGATACTAGTTCTAAATACCTCCTTTGTTGGTAAGTGAGACAAAATGCCATTGGATCTTGAGAATGCATATTCTAGTAGTTAGAATTCATAAAATCATTTAATTAACACCACAATCACAGCCAATGTAATTACATGTCCAGACGATTCTCGTGTAAGCCATGTACAATAGCAATGAAAATGTATCGAGAAAGTGAAAGAAAGAAGTATTTGATTAAAACCAGAGAGGCTTCAGTCTCACTTTCATTTGCATTTGAGTAAGTTCAATAGATTGAAAAATGATGTTTCTGATACTATAAAAACTGCATCACTTGGAGCTTAACATCAAATAAACTACAGTTGTATTTAAAAATAATAATAATAATAATAATAATAATAATAATAATAATAAGATGCTAATCAATCATTCAATTATTAAAAAAGGAGAACATCTAGGAAATCCTGATAAAGTCTCCATCACTTGGACCTTAGCAGCAAGTCTCTCTTCAGTAAAATCAAGCAAAATAATTTTTCTCAGACATTTCGCTTTCTTCAACAAAACTTCGCAAACTTATATTGCGATTCAAAATCCTCCCAAATAAGATCACCCACAAATTCAACTTCCTCAAGCTGAGATATAATACACAGTGGCACTATTTTTATCTTCTCGTCATAATCAAGCAAACCTGACTGAGAGAGACAAAGAAAAACACAAAACAGGAATATGAGGCCACGAGCTTGCTCTGCTAGAACAAGATTAGACCATATTATACTTGGTGTATTGTCTTACCATTCTCAGGAATTTCAAATTTGGCGCGGTGTGAAGCATATAAAATACAAGTTCACTCCTCCATGCACCAATCAACTTTAATATTCTCAGCTTATTATGGCAGTGAAGTGGAGGTCCTAATCGTAATACCTTGATAGAGATCGTGGTCAATAATCAGTAAAAGGAAATAATGCCTAAGAATTCGATAACACTCATCTAAAACAATGTAATGTTAATATATTAAGACAGGGAGGGAGAGCAGAATTACCTCAGCAGTAAACGAAATTGCCTCCAACTCTATCAAATCCGTGAACTTGTTCAAAAGGCTTGCAATTCGTACCCTAATCTTCGTAAGTAACGTAGAATTATTTATCATAGTCTGACCATGGAAAGTTGCAGAAACAACAGATGATCCATTGAGGTTGTTATATTCTTCTGGAAACGAGTAGGGAGACACAAATGTTGCAAGCCGAGGGGCTATAAGTACATATGAATAGTCATAATCATCATCACCCCAACGTTTTGGGTCTTTTGGGCTCGAGTTGAATGTAATGAGCGAAGGAGCATAGATTTCCACAGAATTCACATCCAACCATTCTAGTTGCTCAACTATGTAGGTCTCCAATACTGGGAAAGTAAATGTAATAGTGCTGGTATTAGGATTTTCCACCACAATCTTTAGATGAGCCAGACGTAAACTAGTTAGGTTAGCAGCAACATTGTTGGAAGCAACATTCAAGGTGTTGCAAGACAGATCCAATCGCCTCAATGAAGAACTATTGAGGAGGCTGCTGGGGTACATAATGCCACTAACATTACAATGCACCACAAGACTTTCAAGATTATGCATCAATGCAATAGAAATCCACCTATGTGCCTGATGTATGTCATATAGACACCCACAAACTAGGCGGAAACTTTTCAGATGTTTGCAAGAAGGAAGTATCATGTCCACAAACTCAGCAAACCCATGTGCCCATGCACGACGAGTGTCCAGATACCCATCATAAAAGTCAACAACATTTGTGCAAGTCCAGTCGCATTTCCAATTTTTTGACACGATACTATTTCGAAAGACCTCCTTTGTTGGTAAGCGGGACAATATGTTACCTAAGATATCTTCAGGTAATTTGCTAATGTAATCTCTATCATGACTAACATCATCATCATCATATATCTTCTTCATGCACCTCTTACTGACTTGAGTATTGGCGCCCATAATTTCAAAAGTCAACCTGAAAAATACAGAATTTGCAGATAAGTTTTAACAGTGTTTTCATTCGTAAAAAAACCATTCATTTCAGTTAAACAGAAACGGATGAACCAATTTTGAACAGAAATTACTACTGATTGAGCATAAGTACATAGTATACATATAGCTTAGGTAACCAAACCAAATCCCAGAATATTCATGAAACTTAAACTGACTTAACAACTGATAGTTTAGGAACTGAAAAGCATATAAAACACAACGTATACCAAACAGGGTAAAATGCAGTTTTGGTCCTCCAAGTCCCGGTCCTCCGCGATTACGGTCTTCTTTTTTTATACACGCGAATACGGTCCCCTATTTTCCAAAACCTTGGTCCTCCAGCAGAGTTGGCACGAATTGTGCCTATGTGGAACTGAATTGGATGAATTAGTGTGCATATTGTCTCAATTTCTTCCCCAAATTAGACACTACAAACCCTAATTTCATCCTTCAATTCTCTGCATCTATAAAAACAGAGCTTACTAATCTCTAAAACAACCTGTGAAGCAGAGCTTGATAAGCTTTGGAAACAGAGCTAAATTAGGCTCTGAAAACAGAGCTAAATTATGCTCTGAAAACAGAGCTTGCCAAGCTCTGTTTCAGAGTTTAGTTAAGCTCTGTTCAGAGCATAATTAAGCTCTGTTTCAGAGTTTAACTAAGCTCTGAAACAGAGCTTAATTATTCTCTGAACAGAGCCTATGCCAAGCTCTGGAACAAACAGAGCTTAGTTATGCTCTGAAACAGAGCTTAGTTATGCTCTGTTTCAGAGCTTAACTAAGCTCTGAAACAGAGCATAACTAAGCTCTGTTCAGAGCTTAACTAGGCTCTGAAACAGAACTAATTAAGCTCTGTTTCAGAGCCTAAAGAAGCTATGTTCAGAGCTTGAACATGCAAGTGTGTGAGAGTGTGCTATTTGTGAGATTTAGTTGATGTGGAACTGATTTATGGTGACTTGGAGGTGTGTTGGACAAGTTGGCAAGCTGAATAGGCTGTGTATTGCCTAATTCGTGCTCTCTACGCACTAATACGGAGAATTATACGAAATATGGGACCAAGAACGCAAAGTGCGCCAAGTCGGGGACCAAAATCGCAGAGGACGGGGACTTGGAGGACGTAGAATTATACGAAATAGGGGACCAAGAACGCAAAGTGCGCCAAGTCAGGGACCAAAATCGCAGAGGACGGGGACTTGGAGGACCAAAACTGCAATTTACTCTATACCAAACATATTAGATAAGTAGGGTAACGAATAGACCCTAATTAAAGTAATATAATAAGCCTGTTGATTCAATCAATTGATTGGTATACCAATCAATTTTAATCCGTTGATCTTACTTATCCAATTTTAATCTGGTGCGTACATGTGTCATTAGTTAATTAAAAGATGTAGGGTTCGAATCTTGTTGGCGTGATTTTTCTCCATTATTATTATTATTATTTTTATTGAAGGTGTTTGGTTCGAATTTTGTTGGCGTGATTTTTCTCTATTATTTGTATCATTATTTTAGTTGAAGGTTTTGGGTTCGAATCTTATTGACGTAATTTTTTTCTTTTTTATTTATTCTCTTCTTAAATTTTTATTTTTTTAACATAAAGTTGTATGACGTATTATACTTAATTTTAAAATATAACCATGATATGTTCTTATAAAAAAAAGACATACTTTCTCCGTCCAATAATAAATGTAACACTTGATTTTGTTGACTTTTTCGATGATCATTTGACCTTAAATTATTCTTAAATCATACGATAAAAATAACTAAAAACATCATATTATGAGACTAGAATGTTTATATGAAACACTTGACAATATATTCAACTGATGAAAAATACCAATTAACATGCGAAAAAGATGCATTACAGATTTTGAAATTGAATGTTTCCAAAGTTTAGAGATGTATCTGATGGTTCTTAACTCATCGGAAAAATACTTTTTGTATGTCTAATATAGTTCAATTCAAAACTATTAATTGCATAACTACAAAAACTATATACATTTATAGCACACCATTTATATTAAGTTTAATTACTCAATTAGTTATTTTTTTATTACGTTTGAAGTCATTATGTGAAAATTATATATTCACTCCATTTATTTCAATATATTATTTAATAAAACAATAATGTTTTACAAGATTACGCTTCACACGCGTAGCGTGTGACGCGGTTCCTAGTATTTCATATGGATTCAGATAATCCCCTTCTTTCTCCTAACGTCGTATCAACACCAGGTTTTTCAGTGCCAATAATATTTGCAAAATCAATAGTAAGGTTTTGAAAAGGTGTTAAAAAAAATCGAAATTACTTTACTTTCTCAAATCAATTAGCATATATACCGCATATAGAATACGAGAGAGAGGAGGTGGGCGGCTCAGCCGCGTTTGAGAAAAGAGAGTTCGATCTGGAAATTACTGAATAATTTATGTCGTGTTAATCTTGTTAGAAAATAAGCAGCAAATATATCTGGGATAACGAATGTATAATAAAACTAGGGACGATAAAGACACAAAATTGGTTGCTTCGCCAATAACTCTGACTACGTCTGGGGGCACTACCAAGCCAGGATTACACTAAACAATGAGAGAATTGTAAACAATGATAGAATTGTAGGGATACAACGTCGACCCACAAATAACTGACCAACTGTCTGTACTCTATCAATGTATAGGATCAAATAAATAGCTAACTAACTAACTGCTCGAGCTATCTAAAAGCTAACTGCTTTGAGTTGTCTTGGTGTGATGGTACGAATTGTTACAATAGCTATGCGTGTATATATAGATTGAGGCTGCCGCATATATGGCTCAAAATACAAACGGAATAGGAATGGGACTCCTATTAGGATCACACCAAGCTGGCCAATAGGATGGAGTAATTAACGTGAGCTAGCTATATCTACCAAGCAATTCCTGAATTCCTTTTAAATAATTACTCAATCCTTGTCTAATTAGGAATTAAGTCCGGCTGACTTTTTCATCTCTTTTCCTAATCAAACTCATCTTTATTAATCCTAATTAATTTTGGCTCCATTCTTACAGATCTCTTATTTTTTTATATTGAATTTTTTATTTACAAATGGAGAGCATTAATAAGAGAGATCCATTTTATTGAACCTTATCACTACAACTGGAACAAAGTTCCGGTTCCAGATTTTATTAAATTAGCAAACTGGGCTTACAAATTACGGAAATTCTACATTTTATACTGAAAATGAGTATTTTTCCAATCAAAACTATCATAATTCCATGAAAGTGATAAAGTAAAGTTAAAATGGTGCTAATTTGCAAAAAAAATTAAAAAAATATATAACTACAGTCTACAAATAATTTTGTTTTCTTGATAATGGGTGTGGATGAGACAAGTAGTACAAGTACTATCTCCACCCCTGCCTCCGAGAGTTTCCCATGCGTAATGCTCAAGTCTCAGGTTCAATCCATCATGACTGCAAGCGGTGAGAGCAGCAGTGAAAGTTAGGTGATCGAGTTTGTTTATTTTTGCCATGTGTTCTTAGAAACGCCAAAAATATATTAATAATTAAAAGAAATGAGTATACAATTGCATAAGTTGTGCACACCATCAACTCCAAAACCAAACACTAAACAACAACCCCAACCCCAAAACCAAAACTAAGATACACATATTAAACATGAGCAAACCGCATATGTTATATTCGCTCCCCTCGTCCTGTTTGCCATATTAAATTATTTGAGCCGCTCAAATTGAATGCAATTCAATTCTATTCTCACCCTTCAAACTTGTGGTGCTGATGTTTGTTTATCCTCTCAAAAGTCAAAACAATCTATTGTAGTAGTACATAAACTTGAAGTCTAGAACAGAAACAAGTCAGAATTATCTGAATTCAAGTAACGCTGCAGCTTTTCTTGGCGAACTGGTCAGTGCTCGAACAAAATTTATGGGTTGTCAAACTTGAAAGTACATTAACACCATCAAGAAACAAGTAGAACAGTTTCACAAATTCAGAGTCCAGAGCAGCGCGATGTTCATGTAACTGTTGCCTCTCCTCTGTTACAAAAAGGTTAAGAAGGGAACATATATCAGCCTTCCAGCATAGCCTTAGCAGCATCCATTAGTGCAGGTCGTAGAACAACTGAAGCTCGAGCAAGGACAGTGTATTCTTCTTTATCCATTGCATCTACATCAGCTCCGTGTCTTATAAGAAGAAGAGCTACCTGCAAAACAATTATGTTATAATTTGCTAGATATCGCACTTAAATGTAAATTTTAACCAACAAGATTTATCAAGAAACCTCATACTATGTACAATACGAAAAAAATGGTAACAGGATAGGAACTAGGAAGTAATTTGTTTAAAAAATGGTTGTCAACATTCTTTAATTCACTATATATCACTCTTTAAGCATACCCTTTTGCCAAGTACTTGTGAAACATTTCCTTAAATGCTCAGAAAGGTTTTAAAAAATCTCTAACACACAAGTATATGAACACAAATACTTTAAGACATGGTGCAACACAGAACCAACAAATTTGCCAAGTACAAATTTACTATCGTATGTCTACTTCAATGAATAGCATTTACCTCTTTGTTCTCGCACTCTACAGCTATCATAAGTGGAGTCTTTCCTGCTCTATCAACCTCATCAACCTCTGCTCCTTCCTCGATCAAATACTCACATAATTCTTTGTTCCCAGTGCTAGCTGCACGATGGAGCGGGGTGCATCCAATCTATATAAATTGATTGGGTAAGTCAGAGAAATTATTACATAAATGATTCTGTACAACTCAAATCTCAACCAAAAGCAAAATGGAAGAAGTACACAAAAAGCAAAATGGAAGCATTGATAGAATATAACTAGTTAACTACCAACTATGCATAATGGAAGAAGTTACATGCCTTGTCCTTTGCATTTAGCTTTGCACCATGTGAAACCAGCACCTCCGCTACTTTCAACCAACCCTTGCTAGCAGCATAGTGAAGAGCCGTTCGACCGCCATCATTTTTCAGATTAACATCAGCTCCTGTTTATAAGCACCAATTCTAATTTAAGGCACCATTAACATATTACAGAACCATAGCTTCTACAAAACCAAAAAAAAAAAAAAAAAAAGAAAAAAAAAAAAGGCATCTGTTGATTGCTTGAATGAACATACAACATAGGGATTGCATCTTCTAAAACTGGATAATCAACGCTAGGCACTTAAAACAGAAGCACTGCACAAAGGCATTGAGGAAAGAAATAAAAGTAGTAAAAACTCTAGAAACCCCCAATATGTAATTTCGGCCCAACCCCCAATTTGTAGATCCGCCCCTGCTGAGGCGTTTACTCACCACTGTTAAGTAAAATCTCCACAATTTCGAGACAGCCACAGCTGGCGGCAGAGTGCAGAGGTGCCCAACCTTCTTCATCGGAGCTATTAACAACAGACGAAGGGTTTACCGCAGACAGAATCTCCACCACCTATATCCAAAATAGTAGTTAGAATTAAACAAATGATAGCTAGAGCGGAAAAAAGTAAGTTAAAGGTACCTTTGTTTTAGACAAGGACACAGCCACGTGTAGGAGTGAGCGGCCGTCTTCATTGCGGAGGGAAAGTGATTTGCTTACTTCTTCTGCGGAGAGCGACTGGAAGACCGACGAATCGCCGGATTCGGCAGCTGCGAAGAGCTCATCGGATTTGATTTCCCCTGCTGATGATAATAGTGCCTTGCTGTCGACCTCCATTTCCATGGAGAATGTGTATGAGATGGGAGGTGGTTTTGGTGAATTCAAGTTTGTTTTTTTTTTTTTTCTTTTTGTTTTTGTGTTTTCTGCAAAATTGGACAGTAGTAGTCTTCTTGGTCAAGAAACTAGCATTCTCCCACTCACTCGTGCTCCTACCATTTTTTTCTTTTTTTTAACCCAAATATTACGTACTACCCCACTTTATATTTTCCTACCAAACCGATTTATTTCTCCATTAGGAATCAAACGTTATACTTTATCTCCCATTCACCATCTCAGCTCTTTTCCCTACTCGTGTTCCGATCGTAACCACTATGACATCACATTTTGTATAGAGAGTGTTACATTAAATATCCGATTATTCCCTAATCTGTAGAAGTCTAAATTATATAGACTCACGGTAAAATAAAATGATAATTTTAGTATATTTGATTACCATGTTCTCAAATTTTACTAGGGAGGGGGGAGAGGGCAAAGTAAGGATACTTCTAGGTTATATTTGATTATCAAAATCAATATGGTAAGCTTCTTAATGAACGGAGGAGCATTATGTAGTTACTTCAATTAAATCACATGTCTAGTTTACTGTTGTGGTCACTACTACCCCACACCTAGGATTGTATTTTGGGAGGGGGGGGGGGGGATAGGGCAAAGTTAGAATTGAAATCTTTATATTTTGAGGATAACAATATAGTACTACGGAGTAAGCCTGTAAATGGGTGGCAACCCACTCAAACCCTATCAAAAAAACAATTTCGTTTTTTTTTACATTGACATTATTTCCATCTTATACGATTTTTTTCGCCCCCGGGGTAGGGTGGGTGGGGTACTACCCCGTCCAACCCCACCCCCCTCAAAAAAAAAATTTTGTTTTTGTTTTTAATTTATGGTTATTTCGATGTTTTTCCACCCGGGGGACGGGTGGGGTCGTAAAATATGGAAATAATGTCAATGTATAAAAAATAAAAAAAGGAGGGGGGTTTGGGTGGGTGGGTCCCGGGGTCGAAATACATCTTAAAGAAATAATCTCAATGTAAAAAAAAAGAAACGAAAAAAAAAATTTGGGGGGGGGGGGTGGGTGGGTGGTGGGGTAGGTACCCACCCCAGGTCAAAAAACATTAAAAATGATGGAAATAATGTCAATGTAAAAAAAACGAAAAAAAAGAATTTTTTTTTTGTGGTGGGTAGGGTACCCCACCCATCCCGAAAATTTTACGACCATCGAAGATCATAAAGTTTTTTTTAATGGGTCGGGTTCAAGTGCAAATCATAGCGGGTGCGGGTTGGGTGCTAGCACCCGCACCCGCTTGTTGTTAACGGGTCCACCTGTTGGGTCGGGTGACACCCGTTTACAGGTCTACTACGAAGTACATGATTAATTGTACTTATAAAATTATTTACACGCCACATAACTCGTCGTATATGTATATAATGTAAGGTTTATTCGTCCGTCCGATAAGCATACCCTCCTGATACCCGTAGGAACAATTTAGACCAACTTTTGGAATGGGTGTATATAGTCTATTTTACAAATCTAACCTTCAATCATTAAAATTGACTTAAGTGGAAAAAAAAAGTCATGTAGGTCTTAACTCATACTACTACCCTCCCCTCAATCAAAGTCCAAAATAAGCTCTCATATTTTTCCCTGTTTTTCTTTTTTCTTTTTCCTAAATATCTTACGTGCGGCTTATAATTTCTCAAAATTGCAGAGCACCAAACATAGGGACACGAGGGAGAAAGGAAAGCCAAATTTCTCTCTTTCTTCTCCTGCCTATTTTCCAAATTTGGATACATACAATTTACAAATAGACATTTCCATAGTTGCTTCCAGAACCCATCATCATCACCAAGTTCTCTCAAAATTCACATTTTCCCCGAAGAATGTTAAGGTAAACAATGCAAATAGGTATATTCTTGAAATTCCCAATTATATTTCTTTTTTTTATTCTGTTGAAATTTTATGTGTAATTAGCCAATATCTTGATCATTCATTGTTTCTTGTAATCATACTGAGAAATACGGAATCATGGTAAAATTTGTTGTATCTTGCAACACTGTTATGGTTGTGACTGTTTGATAGCTAATTATAATTAGCAACTAATTTAGGCATAAATTTTGGGTGTTTTAATTTGATATTTGTATCTTCATTTTGTCGTTGGCGTTGGTTTAATGATCTCTATGTTTATGTTTTTTTAGGAGGTTGTTTAATGTGTTTGCGTTTGGAATGATTTTTTTAAATGCTTGTAGGATGTATGTTGATATCTGTATATATGTTTGGTTGTTATCTTTGTTTCTTTGTAGTATATCGAATGTGTTTGTATTCGTTCTTTCCTTGGGGATTGAATTGATTCATGCTCATGAGCTTTTCAAATACTTTAGGGTGTACGTGTAATGTGTTGGTGAAGTAGGTGATACTTCCCTTTGTGGTGAAGCATCTATGGTCTTACATGACATTGAGCTTTTGATTGTGATAGTTAATGACATACAACATCTAGGAACAAAACGCATATGTTGAACTCTTCACGTCGTCTGGAATAGTTCTTCGAGCACTTTATGTAATGCATATAATAATCAAAATCAATTGGTCTATATGCACTACATGTGTGCCTAGTTAGTGCATGTACGTAATGTAATTGCCATTGATTTACGTCCGAAGGGAAATCAAAATAATATGCCGTTTATATTTATGAACAAGTATATGATGGTATTGGAATAATATGTCATTGAGTAATGTACTCTAATAATTAGGTATATATAATGATGAAGCATGGATTTTGTCAGTTTAACTGTTGAAATATGAGCTTCTGAATGATTTCATCTTGAAGGTCTATGAGCCTTGCCACTCACTACAAGGTTGTACAACAATATCTGATTAAAGTTCTTGGAGTTTATTCTCGTCAATTATGTGGCGATCTATATCACAGTCCATATTAAGCTTTGGTTCAAAGAAAAGCTCTGAAGACATGCACAAAGCTTACCATGAGGAGTTGTCTTCAGATGGCGAGTCTTCCAATGCCAGTTATGCCGACGAAGAACTGGAATGCCCAATATGTTGGGAATCATTTAACATTGTGGAGAACGTACCATATGTTTTATGGTGCGGTCACACATTATGCAAGAATTGTGTCATGGGCCTCCGATGTGCTTCCATCAAGTGTTCCGCTCACCGGGTGCAGATACCATTCTTCGTATCTTGCCCCTGGTGCAATTTGATGACATTTCGGCTTGTTTACAGGGGTAATCTTAGATGTCCCAGCAAAAATTTCTTTCTCCTGTGGATGGTTGAGAGCAAGAACGGTGATAGGGTGAAGTCCACTTCCTCAGCTTGCAGAGACAGTGTTAGCCATGCCAATTCAAGTAGTAACCAACATCGCGGAAGTAGTAGTTTCGCTGTTGAGAGGACCCCCATGTCCTTCCACAAATCACTCGACTTCTTAATTCGTGTTACATCCAAGTTCCCACTGGTGGTTCTGTTTCTTATCATCGTCTTGTTTGCGTTACCTACGAGCATTGGAATCCTAATGCTCTACTTGCTCATCACTGTCTTGTTTGCTCTCCCAGCTTTCTTGGTGTTGTATTTTGCATATCCAGCTTTGAATTGGTTGGGAAGAGAGATGAGAGCATGAAGATCTATTGATGTCAGTCGTCAAGTCACTTTCAGTTGGCATCTCATGTGATTTTAAATCTTTTATGATCTAGTAATTTGGTTTTAGGATGTTACTTGTTGTATTTATAGAATGTAGATAAACTTATACATGTTATCTTTCTTTATGATGCATGTTACTTTGTGTTGGAAATTTGAATGCTTTGTTATGAATGAGTACATCAAACATGCAAGGTACCTTCAGATTAGTCAAGAGGCAAAACGACATGATGAGAAAATCAAATACTGAGAGGTGATGATTGAGGTACCTGATTCGCATGAAAGTGTTTGTCAACTAATCTCGTATTCGAGCTACAATAAACATTCAATTATGAACATTAATAAATCTACTTGTGGTAGAAAACAATGAAAAACACGAGACAAGTTAAATGTGACGAAGAAATTAGCCTTGATGAAGAAATACCAAATACATGTATTTTCCAAACTTCGGTTACAATCATAATCTAAAATTTCAACCGATACTATGATGAATCCGTCTGCCCATTGTTTGGAAGTGGACTCCATAACAATGGGCTAATAACTCAAAATACTTAATCGGTTATCGAGAAGATTCTATGAATTCACAGTGACAATAATAGTTTAAATTCGTCCCTGATCTGGAAGGCTCTACGAAGTATGATGTTCCCCTCGTGTTTTTTATTCTTTTCGTTAGAATATTTTTAGAAAATTTTAATCCTTGTCGAAATGGATCCAACAAATATTATGAAATCCCAATCAATCCATATCTCCGATTTTGCAATTTCTATTTGTTTTCTCACTTGTAAAAATAATAATACAATGTAGATTTCAAACAGCTTGGAGTCTTGCTCGGATACCAAGCTTTCGTATTCTAATTCTAATTCTACGGAGGTATCGTTGGAATCTCCGTGTGATATGCACAAATAATTTAAGTAAAAATAAGTTGTCAAATACAAATAAAGCACATTATAAGGGTATCATTTGTAATTTTGCCATTGTGCTGGGCTCGAGATTTCCCATTGATTTTGAGAAGAGACTGGTTTTGATTTTTTTTTTTTTTCTCTCTGTGGTTTACCGCTTTGTCTCAGACTGTCACTCTCTCCTCTCTTTTACCTCTCTCACAGCAGCAGCAAAGCAAAGAGAGAGATGGTGAGAACAATCTAAACAAACATTACTCCTCCGGTAAGCTTCGAATAGCAACTATAAAACCTAATTTTCCGACTTTCAGATCCTAAATTTGTTTATGGTATTTCCGATTACACAAGCTCCGTGAGGAAATCAATCTCCTGACCTTTTTTTGCTCCAGGTACAGTTCGGATTCTATCTATGTTCGATTTTTCAACTTTATCGTTGATTGAATGGATTATTTGTGTGTTAAGTATCGGATTGATTGATTTTGTTGATAATTGAAAGGATTGCTGTAGCTTGTGTAGTATTGGATTTCGAGATTTGGTGATTGCTTGTTTGGTTGTTTGTAGCCCTAGATTCGATTTGCTTTTGGTGAATTTGATTCAGGTGTGTTTGCTTTACTGTTTTACTGTCTGAGCTTGGATTGCTATGGATTTGAATTATGTTAGGTAGGTTTTTGAGTGTGATTTTGCTCTCTGCTACTAGGTTTAGCAGGTTGAGACTGTTGTAGTGTTTGTCATTGTTTTCGGAGACGTGGTTTTCAGTTGGTGATATTGATTTTCGTGTTATGTTAGGTCGGTTTTCGAGTGTGGTTTTGCTCTCTAGTACTAGGTTTAGTAGGTTGAGGCTGTAGTGTTTCTCATTGTTTTTGGAGATGTGGTTTTCAGTTGGTGATATTTGTTTTTCATGTAATGTGTTGTTGTAGGAGAGAATGGGGAAAAAGGTGAAGAAGAAGGCGAGAAGTGTTCAGAAGGAGAATCGTGATCCTGCTGCAAACAAAACTGAAACGTCGGGTGCTGTGGATGTGCCTGTTAAAGTTAGAGGAGACTGCTCTCATAAAGCGAAGGGAGTTAATTTGGAGAAACTATCGGCTAAGTGGCCGTCTGAGAATGTTAGATGTGAAGATTGTCGAGAAAATGTTGCTGATAGACGATCGAGTAGGGTAAAAGGGAAAGGCAAAAAGGGAGGAGGTTCAAAATCAGAGACGAAACCTATATGGATTTGTTTGGAGTGCGGGCATTTTTCATGTGGTGGTGTTGGATTGCCGACTACGCCTCAGAGTCATGCAGTTAAGCATGCGAAACAGAACCGTCACCCTCTGGCTGTTAACTGTGATAATCATCAACTACTTTGGTGCTTCTTTTGTAGTAAATTGATATCTGTGGAGAAGTCTGAAGATTCTGGTGAAGATAATGAGGTATTGCTTGAGGTTCTGAAGCTGCTGAAACGTAAACCAGGTGAAGCTTCAACTATAGATGTTGAGGATGTTTGGTTTGGAAATGGTAGTGCAGGTGCATCAGATTATTCTGTAAGCACTGGCGGTGACAAGAAATCTGGCTATCCGGTCAGAGGTTTGGTTAACTTGGGGAACACATGTTTCTTTAATTCAACTATGCAGAATCTGTTAGCTATAGATAGTTTGCGTGATTTTTTCACCAATTCAGACGAGACTGCAGGCCCTCTTACTGCTTCTTTGAGAAAGCTTTTCTCGGAAACATGTGCAAACAGTGGTTCAAAAGGCGTGATAAATCCTAGATCTTTGTTTGGTAGTATTTGTTCAAAATTTCCTCAGTTTAGGGGATATCAGCAACATGATAGTCATGAGCTGCTGAGATGCTTGATTGATGGTTTGTCTACAGAAGAATTAAATGCCAGAAAACATGGCAAATCTTCCCAAGCTGATGCCATGACGCTAATCACTGATCCCACATTTGTGGATACCCTCTTCGGCGGGAAACTTGCTAGCTCAGTGACTTGTTTGGAATGTGGCCATTCTTCAACAAATTTTGAACCAATTTTAGATCTCTCATTGCCAGTTCCTAACAGGAAGCCTCAATCAAAACGTACACAACCTATTACTCGAGGTAAGAAACCAAAACTACCACCTAAGAAAAGTGGAAGGATTCGCCCCAAGATCAACAAAAATGCACTCTCTCTTCCAGCAGAGAGTTCTGAAAAATCAACTGATGAAGTGCTACACGCAGAACAATCAGATCAGATTCATTCGAATGCTATGGAATCAGATCAGATTGATTCAAATGGTATGGCTGATGATATGGGGTTGACACACCAAGATCTCTCAGCTATTGAGGGGCCCCAAAACCAACTGCCTGTTGAGGATACTTTTGCATGGTTGGATTACCTCGACCCAACTTCTGGTTCAAATGACATTGATATAGCCTCTGAAACAGATGAAATTTTAGTAGACCAGGTTTCTATGGCCTCTGAAACAGATGAAATTTTAATAAACTCGGTTTCTTTAAGTGAAGGTGTACGTCATAGTGATCCATTGGCTCTCACAACTAGTACGGGGAGTGATTCACAAAATGCCATATCAGTATCTTACTCTGACAGTGCAAAGCTCATCGGTACTCTTGAGCAAGGGGTATTAGCACAGGAGCAGTCTGCTGTTTCACAATCTGAGGATGAGAAAACTGCAATTTCACAAAATGAGACTGAGAAAAATGGAGTTTCACGGGTTGATGGAGAACTCTTCTCTGAAGAAGCTGTTGAGGTGGATGGCGATACGGGTAACAGCTCTGCACCAACCAATCAAGTTTGTCATAATGAGATGCATGATTCAGATAAGGCCAGTCAAGATCCTATAGCTCTTCCTTGCAAAGATGATTCATGTAATGCTCAGATACCAAATGGCGAGGAAGAAGATTCCTCGAATTTTGATGGTTTTGCAGATATGTTTAATGAACCTGAGATTACCTCCGAGAATCATACCTCTGAGGCAAGTAATGCTGTTAAAACCGGAGTTACCATTGAAAATATCAGTTCGTCTGATCCAGATGAGGTTGACGATGTTAATGCTCCGGTTTCTGTTGAGAGCTGTTTGGATCATTTTATGAAGCCGGAACATCTTTGTAAGGAAGAGCATGCATGGGAATGTGATAATTGTTCCAAATCTCTCCGTGAGCAAAAGATGAGTTCAACTAATATAGTTGATGCTGGCAGAAATAGCCATGATGTCAGAAGTATCAATGGGAATGTGGAAGATGAGGATGCATCTTGTGGAGGCTCATCTCAACAGTCTTGTGAGATTTCTGCAAATGGAGCGTGTTTGCCCCCAAACCAGACTGACATGAATGTCATTAGTTGCCCACCTGAGGCTGAAGTGGATGAGAATATAAAAGCAGGCAATGATCTAGTCAAATTTCATTTTTAAGTATTTTACTCGTGGTTTCAATTATGATTCTTGTTTGCTTTTTGTGAAAAAAACACTGTAGTTTGATGATGGCACTAATACAGCTGAATTTACAGATGACTGTGAATCCAAAAATAGCAAGGAAGCCGATAACTTGAAGAATTTGAAAGTAAAGAGGGATGCCACTAAGAGTATACTCATAAATAAGGCTCCTTCTATCTTAACAATCCATCTAAAGAGGTTCACCCCAGATGCCCGAGGGAGATGGAGTAAGTTGAACGGCCATGTGAAGTTCAGAGAAATGATTAATCTCAAACCATACATGGATCCCAGGTTCTTTTTTATCCTGAACTCTTGTTTGCCCTGCCTTTTTTTGTTTATTTATATGCGTTTTATTTTTTATTTTTAGCATGAGTACAAGACCATTCAGTAATTTACTTTGCATTGAACTTTTTGATATGCTTATCCTTACTGCATTTTAGGTGCATGACATTCTTCAAAGACTTGCATTTTCCTTACTCTTTTACTTCAAAAAGAAAAGGAAAAAAAAGAAGAATATTGAGCCAGGAGGTTCTTTGGTCTCTTTTTACCTGTAATGAAGTTTTTGGAATGGGGAATTATCTGGTTAGCAGATTAATGATTTGTATATACTTCCCCATCTTCATGGAATCTCATTACCTTTCCTTTGGCATCCGCCCAGGACTGGGACTACTGTCACTCTGATCATGTTATATGCATAATTTGATCAATCTAAGCTAGACAGGCAATTTCTGCAGTATAAAGCTTGAAGCACTTGCTTTATTCTCTAAAGTGTTACTCCCTTCGCCCCACATCAAATGGCCCATTTCTCTCCTGGCACAGATTTTATTGGTAAATGATTGATAGTAGTGGGTATTCTTTGAATAAAGATAAATGAAGTTGCAAGTGGGGTATAAAAGAATGGATAGTGGGTGGTAATGTTATAAATATGTTTGTTATAAGGGTAATGGTCAAGTATAATGGGGATTAAACTTGCCAAAATCAAACGAATAAGTAGGTCGTTTTATTTGGGATGGCGCGGGGGGGGGGGGGGGGGGGGGCTTGTTCCTTTTCACCCACCCTTTCAAGTTCTGTTTCCTCTCGACTGTCTGCCAGACAACTATTTTTCTTTGTGAAAATGCTTTCCATCACTTTGAGGGCACAAACAACATCCAACTCTGACTATAACCATGCTTCAAACTCAGACATTAGATGGATTTGACATATATTGATCTGGGGATGTTTCATTACCACTGCCACCTATTTAAGATTAAAGCTTAAAAGATTAACATAAATCGTCATTTTAAAAATGTCAACTAAAGTAATTCGAAGATTGATAATCTGACATATATTGATCTGGGATGTTTCATTACCACTGCCACCTGTTAGCTGCTTCTCTTTTTGGGAGCACTTATTGCATTTTTATTCATAGAACTAGTAGGGAGAATCACAAGAAAAGCCATAATCCCAGGGAGAAACTTCAACAATCACTTCTTATATTTTTGATAACTGTATTTATTTCAAGTGGTAAATAAGAAGCTGAAATCAAATCTCTAGCCTTTTTGTTGTCTCTCAGCTTTACAATATATGTGTGAAGAATGTGTATATCAGGTAATACCGCCATATCAATGATGTAAGGCTGACTATATAAAATTGATTGATAGAGTAGTATTTATGTATACAGCCTCTTGACTTGAATTACATCTACTATAAACTCGGTGTTAAGTTTCGAGTTATAATTCCTTAGAATACTGCCTAGTGACATGACAGCAGTTTTTGGAGAAAAGTATGCCAAATTAAGTCCCATATGATTACGTGAAATGTGCTTGCCACAAAAATAACTGTCAGGTATCTCACTTTTGGCAATTATCATATGAGGTGTTTGGAAGACTAGCGGTTAGATTGCTTTACATGAAATAATTGTACAATATAGATGTAAAGTAATATTTGTATTAAGTCATCAAATAGTCTACATGTGATAGATTCAAATTGTCTACAGTTGTCTCAGTTTTTCTTTAGCATCAGTTTATGTATGAGTTTTTTTTATGTATGAGAAGAATAAGAAAGATAAGCCTTAAGTGCAAGGGTTTTTGTTGTTCAATTCTTGATGCTGGCACCTATTCAACGTAACTTCATTTCTTAATTTATGTTGCCAATGCCAGGGTAGTTCTCACCCTCCAGTTTGCCATGTGCAACTCCCTTAAGCATGTGGAGTTCTTATCAGCTTTCTTATTATCTGCTTTTTATGTACAGGTCTACTGAAAACGACACACTAACTTATCGATTGGTTGGAGTGGTGGAGCATTCAGGGACCATGAGAGGTGGCCATTATGTTGCATATGTGAGAGGTACGCCAAGCAACGGACAGTGCTCGTGGTACTATGCCAGTGATGCTCATGTGAACCAGGTTTCCTTAGAGGAAGTTTTGAGGTCTGAAGCCTACATTTTGTTCTATGAGAGAAGTTGAGGCTGCTCACTTTTTTTTCTTCACAACATTTTTGTTCTCTAATCAGGAGGGGATATATATATATACTATATCAATCAATAGTCACCTATAATTCATACATTGTTTTGAGTTAAAATGAGCTCTGAGAGTGAAATTAAAATTTAGTTTAGAACAAAGTGTTTTTGTATCCCTTTGTATTCTTTGGGTTCTCGTCCATTTATTGATGTACAATATCTTTTTTTTAATTGGGTTTATCACTTTGCATATCCTTCATCCTTCACTTGCATGCAATATGAATATTGACCGGGTCTCCGAGTAAGTTGTAGACTTTGTGGTTTTCACGATAGACTTCATTGATATATATCTTTTCCCGAACAGTTCAACTAGGTCTGAGTTTCTGATAGACTCCGTGCTTTTGGATAGACGAATTTACTCGCTCCCTCAGGCGTCACTCGTAAATTTTCCTCTAATTCTAGGCTCAGGCCCTTCGTTAAAGGGTTAATAATCAAAACATAAAAAGATGCTAAATATTGAAAATCGATAGAAGAGTAAAAACCCTAAATATGTTTATTGATAATATATTGAATTGAATTCCCTAACACACGAAGGCGATGGCCTTTATATATAGGCTCATAGACGTTTGACAACATAACAAGACCCTTACTTTAACTAGATAAAATTGACGGCCTTGTTGCAATTTCCCACAAGCTCCAATGCACCACAGTAACCGGTTTTTTTTCCTCATGTTAATTAATTGGACAAGTCTTTAACTTGTTGGTGAGAATCATATTAAATTTGAAACGCAAAATGCACATAAAACTTTGACATTTTTGTGTAATTTGTTCTACTAATATTAACACGTATGCGATATTGACTCGTGAAATTTCAAATTCGATGTAAATGGAAAAAAATGGAGAGTGGCGAAGTGCACATATAGAAACTTTCTGGGTGTAAATCAATTGACCACTTACAGTCACACATGGAGTATGTCTTTCACCATTGGCCATGGATCAATGCATACACCAAGCTCATCGATGCATACACCAGAAATGGATCCTTGAAACCCGGAAAGTTACTGCACTCCCACCTGATCATCAATGGGTTCTTGGCTTCTTCCGTGCAGCTCTCCTCCAAACTCATCAGGTTCTACATCCGGTGCAAACACCTCTCTACTGCACGCCAACTGTTCGACGTAATTCCTCACAGAAACGATGTACGTACTTGGGTTGCCCTAGTAGGATCCTATTCTTTCTGCGGCTATTACGAAGAAGCCTTGAATGCATTCAATGACATGCGGAACGAAGGGTTTCGATACGACCGAATCGTGCTTCCCAGCGTGCTGAAAGCCTGCGCTAACCTCCCTGATTCGAGGACCGGAGATAAGTTGCATGCTGCTGTGCTCAAATGTGGGTTTGGTTGTGACGCTTTCGTGGCGTGTGCGCTAATAGATATGTACTCGAAATGTGGGACGAAGGTTGAAGATGCTAAAAGAGTGTTTGATGAGATGGTAGACAAGGATTTGGTGTCGTTAAACGCTCTTGTGTCGGGGTACGTTCGTAATGGTGCGGTTAAGGACGCGCTTGTCTTGGTCGAGGAAATGAAATTGTCGGGATTGGAACCTGATATCGTGACATGGAACACGTTGGTCTCGGGATTCTCGCAAGCAAACGATGGTGTGATGGTTCGGAAAATCTTTGGCATTATGGAGGATAGTAAGTTGAGGCCTGATGTGGTATCATGGACTTCGGTGGTTTCAGGTTTGGTGCAAAATTTTCAGAACGTCGAGGCAGTTAAAGCTTTTCGTCGAATGTTGGGAGCTGGTGTGTTTCCCACATCAGCCACGATAAGTGCCCTGTTGCCTGCTCATGCAAATAGTGGGGACTTGAGGCGTGGCAAGGAGATTCATGGCTATTCGGTTGTGATGGGATTTGAAGAGGATGTATATGTAAGGAGCTCGCTCATAGACATGTATGCTAAATGTGGTTCGATTGGTGAAGCCAAGTCGTTGTTCCAAAATATGTCCAGAAGGAATATGGTTACCTGGAACTCTATGATATTCGGATTTGCGAATCATGGTTACTGCTGGGAAGCGATTGAGCTTTTTGATGAAATGCTGAAACAGGAAGAAAACAAACTTGATCACCTAACTTTCACTGCTGCTCTCACCGCTTGTAGTCATGCTGGAATGGTTGAGCTCGGTGAAAGTTTGTTTCAGATGATGCAGGAGAAGTATCAGATTAGACCGAGGCTTGAGCATTACGCATGTTTTGTAGATTTGCTGGGAAGAGCTGGGAAACTCTCGGAGGCTTATGAATTTATTCAGAGGATGCATGTTGCTCCTGATTTATTTGTATGGGGAGCATTATTAGGAGCGTGTAAGAAACACGGTGATGTAGATTTGGCAGAGAGAGCTGCTAAAGAACTCGCTAGGCTCGAACCTCAGAGTGCAGGGAGTAGCGTAGTCTTGTTGAATATTTATAACGACTTCAACCGTTGGGAAAATGCTATAAAGGTTAAGAAGATGATGAAGAAAAGGAAGCTAAAAAGACTTGATGGCTGTAGTTGGATTGATCTTGTTTGATATGAATCTGTTCTAATTCTTGTGAACCAAGAAATCTTATTATTACATTGTGATTACAGTTTCAAAAGAATGGATGCTTTGACTTTTACTTGATGACATTTTATTCCAACCATGGTCTCTGATTGTCTGTACAAAATGGTCAGGTACCTTCTGTTTGGCTTTGATCTATTTTAGATTTCATGAAGTCAGACAATGGCCCTTGCAGATCAGATCCATATACATGACCCATCTTAGTTCTCTTCGTTTCGAGATATCGCTTGTTGTCATCTGTGATTGGAGTCATCACCGGTACTCTTCCAACAACGGCCAAACCGTAGCCTTTCAGACCACTAAACTTGGCAGGATTGTTGGTCATAAGCCTCATAGTTCGAATACCAATATCGCGAAGTATCTGTGAAACCACAGAAAGATACTTTCAGTTTATAACAGAGATCCACAGAACAAGTTGACAGCCTAAAATTCTAAAACAGACTGAAAATTTGTTGTCAAACTGAAGATGAAAAGTTTGCTACAGACCTGCGCCCCGATGCCATATTCACGAGAATCTGCAGCAAAACCAAGTTCAATATTTGCTTCTACGGTGTCATGACCTAGGTCTTGCAGGTTATAGGCCTGAAGTTTGTGGCCAAGGCCAATCCCGCGTCCTTCATGACCCCGAAGATAGACAACAACTCCTCTGCCAGCTTCCTCTATCAGTCGCATAGCCAAATCTAACTGGTTACCACAGTCACACCGCCTTGATCCAAAAATGTCGCCTGTCAAACACTCCGAGTGAACCCTTACTAGAATATCTTGTCCATCTCCAATATCACCCTGTCATCAAGGGAAAAGAGGAAGAGAATAAGAAACTAAAAGAGAAAACTGCAGAACAAAATCCTCTTTACCTTCACAACGGCCATATGCTCCATTCCATCAAGCTTCGAACGATAACAATACACTTGAAACGAACCCCATTTAGTCGGTAGACGTGAAACTGCAGTTCGTTCAACAAGCTGTTCCCTCTTTCTTCTATACCTGCAAGCAAAATGGACATTGTCCGAGTTAGTAACTAGCCTAATGGCTTCTTTTTTTGCCACCTTAGTAAACTATATTATGCATCAGTACCTAATAAGGTCAGGGACTGAAACAATTGGAATGTCATGATCCAAGGCCAGCTTTCTTAAACTGGCCATGGATGCCATGGACCCATCTTCAGCCTCAACAACAGCTGAAAGCGCAGAAAAAGGCGGCAGACCAGCTTCCATTACCAAATCCACAGAAGCTTCAGTGTGACCAACTCTACGCAAAACGCCTCCTTTTCTGTATTTGAGGGGGAACACGTGGCCTGGTCTTCTGAAATCTCCTGGTCTTGAATTCGGAGATGAGAGAGCAAGCACAGTTTTTGCTCTATCGGATGCTGATACACCAGTTGTTACTCCAACTTTAGCATCCTGTTTTTTTCACTCGTTAGACTCATATGTATCTTCATCAAAGAGAAACATAGGAAAAAAGGAGCGATAAACGTTGCTTTATATTCACATCTACTGCTACCCCGAATGACATACTAAGCATGAAAAATGTAGTCTCTTAGTGCGAACAAGCAAGGTACAATACGAAATAACCGGTTTCCAAACATGTTAAAGGCATTAAGGAGAGAGACAGAACAAAAGCTACTCATACCACAGTGACCGTAAACGAAGGAGCAGAAGAATCATCTTCGTTTTCAGGAGACATCAGAGGAAGATTCAGCCTCTCAAGATCCTCCCCTCTCATCCCCACCGAAACTATCCCCGATCCATGCTTCATCATAAACGCAATAGCCTCTTTGCTCGTGTGGGAAGCCGCCATGACAAGGTTCCCTTCCACATCTCCAGTTTCATCATCATCATCTACAACAATCACAAACTTAAAAAAAATTCACACACATAATCAGCACAAGTTTGAATAACTAAAACAAGCTAGTTTGCGAAGAAAAACATACATATTAACGCCAACCTTTCGTTTCCGCAATGCTTGCAGTGCTTGTTCAATGGAACAGTATCCTGGAGAAGGACGGTCTGGATCACCCTCCGCGTCACTGACGAAGAAATCAATCGTTTCTTGGGTTATTTCTGCGTCTAGCGTGCCAAAGGGCGAAGATTCATCATCACTTGGTAATTCGCCGAATAAGGAACCGTTTAAGCTGTCTTTTCTGGTTGAGGTACCATCAGCCCAACAAGTGAAACTTAAGCTTTTCGCATGGTCTAAAGTTTGAAGAGGAAGTACAGGGCGTATTGTGAAGTTTGAGGACCCGGATTGGTTAAGAATGTGACAAGAGAATGGATGATTAAAAGCAATGCAATCCATTGAACTCATGTACAGATTTTTGTCTGTGTTTTTTTCTGGTTACTTGTTTGAGTTCTTCTGTGAGTTGGCCATTTATATATGGGTTGAAGATGACCAATGGATTTGCACTATTGTTATCCATTGGAAGAAAATATGAGAAATAAAAGATATGGATAAAAGATGAAGTGTCAAAGTGCCATGTTTGATGCAGATTGCAGAATGGTTACTTTTCAAGCTAAAATTGATGTGGTTAGCTATTTTTTGTCTCTCTTGGTAGTCACTTTCAACTTTCAAGAGACAATTTTTTCTTCCATTTTTTTAGATAATTGATATTAACTAATGGCTCCGTTAGGAGTCGAACCGGAGACCTCGAAACCAGAGTCTTTCGACCTCAACTTCACTTCACTAACAAGAAAATGGAGTACCCCTTCCTATTTTCGCATAATGGATGTTTATCGAAGCCAAGTTGCGAATGTGATCACTGAGACTATTACACTATTACAGAGCCCATGCCTCATTAACTGTCTGAAAATGTCATTAGTTTTATACCAGTAGCACAAGTGCACAAAAGCATTGGTTTTATACATAAGTGTAGCTGTAGCAACACCAGCACAAGTGCACAAAAGCATTGGTTTTATACATAAGTGTAGCTGTAGCAACACCAGCACAAGTGCACAAAAGCATTGGTTATACAAGAAACATAGTTGGATTAAGTTAAGCCCATACTACACAAACAGAGGAGCCGGCTACCGGTCTTGAATCTGTACACCAGCAGCAAGGTACGATCTCCAAACACCACCATCAACTGCAAAAGAAACGAAAAGATGGAGAAATGGCATTTTGACTCATCTTAGCACAAGCTATCAACAAAGATCTGGTGCTAAAATTTGCTTGCGGTTTACATGAAAACTAATGTGTGCAAAATGAATGTGTTATACAGAAGTACTAATATAGAGTGTTTTCTGTTATTACGGTGCCATTTGTACGCGTGTATATATACTGGAAAGACTAATATAAAAGAATAGTTGTGATTTTTGCACGGTGGTGCAAAATTGTGATGTCACTTAAATGTAGTTTTCCCAATTAATGGGTAAAAGGACTGGAAGCTACCTGAAGGGAGAGGAAGTTTCAGACTCTTGGATCCCATCTTTCATGAAAATCTCGAATCTGCTAGTCCACTGCTTCTTAACTGAGTCTGGGACCAATGTCTCAGATATGTAAGGGCTCCATGAATCACCTCCTGGATTATCCAGAACCCACTCGACTTTCATTGGTGGACTGACAAAAGATGAATCCTGCTTGTTCTGTCCTGAAACATTGTTCTTCTCTGTGGTTGATTTCTGACAAGGACAAGATAAATCATAGATGACAATCAAATTTGGTGAACGACAACAAACTGGTAATCAGGAAGTAAGTGAATCTTGAACTCACCTTGGGTTGTTCCAGTTCGAAAACCTTGGAGAGAGGTCTATTTTCGTTTGCATCTTCTATAGGCTCGGATAACGGGGCATCATCATCTTCCTCCATTTCGGACAAGTATGTCTGGGCAGCAAGCAGAGATCGGAACTTTCTTCCCGTCCCAGGTTCGTAGTAATACTATCCAACAAAATGAGATCTCTTTTCATGTGGTGTATTCACTTAAACTAGGATAATTCTGTTATGAAGAGAAATTCAGAGGAACATTGAAATCATAGATGTGAAATTACCCTGTCTATCCAGCTGCTATGGTGTCTTCTCGGCACTTCCTCCACAAGCCAGCCATCAGGAAGAGCAGGGCAACGTGCCAAGTGATAAGCATTTCCGGAAGGAACAATCGCCAATTCACTCTGTTTAGCATCATAATGGTATATATTTTAAGAAGGGTTTTGAAGAACTTCAGACACAAATTTCAACATTTCAATGCATACGAAGCTAGATAAAGTGAAGATGTTTCTTATTTTCCATCTTACTCCATTATTTTCTTTTTTTTTTAACAGCAAAATTTATTTGTCAACCAAACTAAAAAGATTATAGAGAGGACAAGAAATGCTCATAGGTATACAATGAACACAATTACATCCTCAAGATAATTCACATGAAAAGAACATAAACATCCATGTACCAACTCCTACACACTAAAGGCCATCGAAACGGTATATAGTATTTGAAAATGTAAATTCTATCGTTCTCCTAATCCTCACATTTCTTTTGGTGAATTTGTGTGCTAGCATCTCTACTCTAATTCTCTAAGACTGTATACTGCTTCCCAAGAAACTGGGAGTAGTGGAACTAGGACTAATGAACTAAAAGAAAATTTGATACTATGTAGAACAAGATAGTATAAGAATCGTTATACTTGCGAGTAAAGTTGCAAAGCATGATTTTCGTAAGAAAGAGCCGTATACAAGTTTGCACTTGGGAGATAAAGAGCAAAGAACATGAAATAAATCGTGCAGATATGCCCACTAAATTAGATCCAGCAGCTCAAAATAAACGAGAAATAAATCGAAAGTCATGATTGAAGGGGCATAACCTTAAGTCATGAAACGTAATTTCCTCACATCTTTAATTTAAATTAGAATATGAAAAGAAACTCATGTAGCAGTATATATGCAATACAAAATGCAGAAGTGATTTAACGGTTGATACTTTCAGCAGAAAAAGCCATTTACCTTTTTACCAGAAACAAGCCTCCTCCTAGATCCAGCAGCCTGCAGAAACATCATGGAAATTATTTCGAGGAATATTGCATTTTTTTTCTAAAAGCAACAAATATATAGCTGAAAGAAATCCAACATTGTAAAATTTTAAAAAAAAGTCCTCATTGAACATTTGATCCCTATTCAGGTTTCTAATAGGACAAGTTGGGGGAATATAGGAACTGAATCTCATATTTGGCAAACAAAGCGAATCTTGAGCTCACTTTACGTAGATTTTTCAGTTTGAAGAACTTGGAGAGGGGTTCATTTTCTCTTAGTACTTCTAAAGCCTGAGATAACGGGGCATTTTCCTCCATTTCTGCCAAGTACCGTTGAACAGCAATCAGGGACCGGAACTTTCTTCCAGTTGCAGCTTCGTAGTAATACTGTTCAACAAAATGAATCGTCTCTTATTAATGCTCTCCGTTGGTCGATCAGAATTCAAATTTAACTCACTCAACAGTGGAGAGAATCGCCATTGAACATCAGTAAATGAAGATGTGGCATTACCTTGTCTATATGGTTCTCATCACATCTTCGTGGTACGTCCTCCACAAACCAACCATCAGGAAGTGCAGAGCATGGTGTCATGCGACCAGTATTAACGGAAGCAACAATTGAGTAATCACTCTGGTTTTGTTCATTATTTAGTGTCAGCAGTTATAATAGCTTTTCAAATTTCAAGATAGTAAATAATCTGGACGCCACGAAGTGAAGGTTACCACGTAAAATGTGAACAAAGATGGAAATAACCTAAAAGTTTATCCTAACTTCTTTCGGTAATCTGGGTGTTCTAATTTCCTAACTATCATTCTAATTCTCGGATAGAAAGCTAACTATATCATGCCCCATGTAACTGAGAAAGGAGATCTCAGCAGCACCTATGAGCAAATTAGAAAAACATAAAAATCACAAGTATGTAGAACCATAATTTATTTTCTTAATCAAAATCAGTACTTAAATGTGAAGGCATAGTATTTTGTTATTCCTTTCAGACCAAGTAATCAATATAGAAACTCACAAATACAGAACCATAGAATAATACTTGTAAATCGTAACAACTTTCACTTTCTCTGTAACCGTTACTAGATTCTATTTCCTTCTAGGTGACTAGTACAAAAAATTTAATATAGCTACTTGTGAGTAAATGAAACTCCTAATTCATGAATGAGTATATTAAAATTCAGATGAGTACGTGTCATGTCTACAACTCAGAGATGAACATACTCTAGAAAACTCCTCAAGTATCGGTGTTCATATTCGTCATACACACGTGCATTCATTTTCACAAAGATCAAGTGGATTAAAAGGTTGCAGAGTTTTCGCTCCATACACAAACAAAGACCTTGTGCAACAATGATAAATTGTCGCCGCAAAAACATCCAAGCTGTTTTGACCATTCATTAACCACTCTATTAAAGAATCAGGAACGACATCCTGTATCCATCAGAAAAGACACAAAGACCCTACAATGTTCAAATCGCAAACATGATAATACAGAGAGAAAGTGAAACTGCATTGGTGACAACTTAATCTCCACACATTTAAGAGTTTTAGACCAAAACTGATCAATATTGGATACTTTCATAGAGTGCAGTAATTGAATTGAAGAAAATAAACACATAAAAATATGTTTACCCTTTCACGAGAATGAAGTTTTGTCCTATACCCCCCTCCATCATCCTACAAAAACATGGATCACCATCATCAAAAAATTAGTTCTTTGTAATTCCATCATCAAAAAAATTTAGTAGTTTTAAATCCCATCATCAAAAAATAAGTTCATTTTAATCCCATCACCATAAAAATTAGTTCTTACTAATTAAATCATCATCGAAATTAGTTGTTGGAAAAAACTAACATTGTAATAAGAAATCATCCTCCTGGTGGGTTGATAGGGCTCTCCATTCAAGTACCTCTGCACTTCTCTAATAGACCGGAACTGTTTGCCGGTGCCCGGTTCAACAAAATACTGCAGCAATATTTAAAACCAACAAAATTAAACAAAAGAAAAGTAACCAAGAAAATAACTACACTGGGTTTATTAAACAACAACAAACAAGAAATGTAACAAAATTATTCTAAATGGAATTAATTAGAATAGTAGTATAGTATAAGTATACTACCTTGTCTTCGCGGGAGCCGTCGCGGCGGATGACTCTGCGGACGCCCCAGCCGCGGGGGAGTTTGAAGCGGACAGGAGGGGTGGCCACCGCCAGCTGGAGCTGTCGTTGTTGATCTCCACCGTCGTCACTGCTCGGCATTGGGTTTAGCGGTGAGTGTATGTAGACAATGTGTTTGAGTGATGATGATTGTTTATTTATTAATGGAGTTGAGTCGGTCAGTCAAATCGGTAACATTACATACTACTACGTGTCACACTCACACAGTCTTCTATATGTGTTTGTGACAATGTGACATACAGTGAAGTGTCATTGGGAAGGACAACCAAAATGGGATAATATATTATTATACTATACTCCACCACCACTCCACTACGGTAGGTACCAAATCAATTTTGCTCCATTTTAACTTTATGTTTAATTAATAGTATTTCCGATAAAAAATTTAACGAAGAACAACAACTACAAGTTGAGCAATTAATTTGGGGTTTACGAATATGTTGTTGATATCATATGTTTCTCAATTCTCACCATGATTTAAAATCTTGTGTGGCCTTTTCAGCCACACTCCATTGGTATCTCCATACCGAGCATGTACATGAATTTTAATGAGTATGTTTACATTATGCGTTTAAATGGTAAAACCTACAATAAAGTATGGTAGTAAAAAAATAGATAAAAGTGAACCATAATTAAATGTGGGAATGATAAAAAGAACTAAAAATTTAAAAAGCGTAAATAAATGAGTGATAAGAACTAATATACTATAAATTGCTATTTTTATTCAAAAATTCATTGATGGATAAAAGTTTCAAAGTTACTCTACATGTATTGTTTTGTAGAACTAGTATATCAATCATTGATCAAGTCCACTTATATGTATTTGGGCTCAACACCAGAAGGTTGAAATGTTCACGAGGTAGTTATTACATCAAGATATAAAATACATACACCTACACCCACAATGAACATGAAAAGAGAAACGACTAACGACATGTCACGGTTAGTGTTTTACAATTTCAAATGATAAAATTGATCAACACTTACAACATCGATCAATCTTGTCTTGCACGAAAGTCACATATCACTGTTATTACTTCGTTCATTCAAAAATAGGCTTTCAATTTTGATTTTACAAAATACGTTTATTATCAAATTAACCATAAGTCGTATGTCACCAACAAATCCTTTTGGATGATGCACTAGCCAGGACGAACATAATTGAAATAGTGCAATTGTGCTTTGTGTATATATAGTGAGGTTAGCGATGTAGTTGATCACCTAGCTAAACAAGCAAGTAATTTAGCAGCTTTGTAGCACTGTTCTTATGCAAACATACTCACAATATCTTATATTTTGTCTTAAGGTAAGAATGTAGCTACATGCCACTCCAGCAAATCCTTATGGATGATGCAGTAGTCAGGATGGACATAATTGTAGTAGTGCAAGTGCACTTTGTGTACGGTGAGTTTAACAATGTAACTGATCACCTAGCTAAAATAAGGCTATGTTCTCTTCGTTTTAAAAAGTCTGAACTGAACTGAATTTATTTGTAGTACAAAATACTATTAGTCAAATCTGAACTGAACTGAACTGAATTTATTTTTATCAATTTTCAGATGAAAAGAACAAAGTCTAAGTAAGTATTAGATATGTTTGCCACTATGTTGGCATGGAGAGAGTACTCCATATAATATTTTGCATAATATCTTTTAATTATACGCGGGATAGAGGTTATATGCGGCTCGAACCTATTTTGTTAGTGGACAAAAAATCTTCGGTCTACACGAGTAAATCTGTAATAATTACTTTCTTCGAAAACTTTAAAATGCCTCATTTCATTTTATTTTTATTTTGTTGAATTCTTTTTAAGGTTTGATTTGGTGTGTCACGTTGGCAAACCATAATAACGAAAGTGGATGGGTCCATGAAGCATGAACATTTCAGGTTACACAACAATGATAAAAATCCCCAAATAGTAATGCTCTCCTGAAACCCTAATTTTCCCAATCGACTCGTGCTTCTTCTCCGTTCGCCACCGTGAATTCATCATCGACAACCCATTTCGCCGTATTCTCTGCCAGGTATGGTCAATTTCTGTAATTCACTCTTTTATACATCTATGAAGTTCACATCATTTGCTGCTCGTTGATGAAATTGGATTGATTATGCAAACTTAGCTCTTGAAAATTGAAACTTTGTTAGGAATTTGCGTTATTTAAAAAAGTCCAATTAGTGAATGAATCTTGCTGTTGTTATAGTGTTTGCAGTACAAACAAACAGTTGGTGTAAATGCCTAAAGCCGGTGGGCTTGTGACCAATGGAGATTCTGTCTTCGGTAGCTCGTCTAGAACTGATTCGAAACGGCCCCATCGATGGTCCTCACACGGTGCTGGTGAGGATCTGTCTGAGCCAGAGTTGTTTCCTAGTAAAAAGCAGGCTGTAGAATCATCAACTAGCAAGGTGGATTCGGGTATCAATATGTCGAATGTGTGGGATGCTTCTATCGGGTTTAACTCGGTGCCGAACCAGTTCATGGACCAGTTATTTGGATCCGATACAGTTGTGGGAGAAGATGGTGATGTGAGGAAGGAAATTGATGGTGGCCATTTTGAAAATTATTCATCTGTTGGGCTGTCGATGTCTTATGACGTGGAAGACGTGGGAGAGGGGTTAGGTTGTGGTGGGATTAGGAAAATCAAGGTTAAGGAGGGTGAAAATGGGTTGGAAACTTCGGTGGATCAGGGGTTAGGGATGTCGATGGATCAGGCATATGGCGATGATGCAAGTGAGAACAATTTCACATTGTTGGGTCATCCTTATGAGATGGGGGATGTGATTAGACCTTCCAGTGAGAGTCTTAGGAAAGATATTGAAGGTGCTTTGTCTATGAGCCTTTCCTATAATAAAGGGGACTCGAAGAATATTTCCTTTGGTGTTTATCACCAGGAATCTGTCATGGATGCTACTGAACGACCAGCAAGTAGCTATGGGTTATTCTATCAACAACAACCTTCACTGCAAACACTGGAAACAAATAACAAGGAGGAGGTTGATGCCGCGAATGGGAGTGCGGCCACTGTAAACACCTCCCAGACACCTAAACCCAGGGTAGACTCTGCTTCTAAAACTAAGTCAGAGACAAAACCGGCTAGGAAAGAAGCACCAAATAGCTTCCCTTCCAATGTCAGGAGCTTAATGGCTACTGGTATGCTTGATGGTGTACCTGTACGATATGTTACAGTCACACGAGAGGTAATTGTTGAGTATATTGTCTATTCTGATGCATTCATAGTTCCTTACTTCCTTCTTTACTGTCTTGACTGATGATTCTTTTTCGTGAAAAATAATAGGAGCTTCGAGGTATTATCAAAGGCTCTGGTTATTTATGTGGGTGTCAATCTTGTAATTTCTCTAAGGTAACCCACCTACATTATTCTCCCATCTTGTTTACAGCTAGAGTGTCAATCTCTTTCCTAGTTTACTTGATCATTCGATAATCCAGAAGTGTTTAGTAATGTTTTGCGGGGTGCAAGTTAGCACATACATATTGGACATACATTTAATTTGTCAAACATCTATATTTCCAGTAATTTCTCGTAACCTTTCGGGATTCATGTGTATGTGACACCTTTGTTTATCTGTGAAGGCACTTAATGCTTATGAGTTTGAGCGCCATGCCAACTCCAAGACGAAACATCCAAACAATCACATATACTTTGAAAATGGGAAGACTATCTATCAGATAGTCCAGGAGTTAAGAAGCACTCCAGAAAGTGAACTATTTGATGCAGTTCAGACAGTGACTGGATCTGCTATTAATCAGAAAGCCTTTCGTATCTGGAAAGGTATATAATGCCTGCTTTTTACTCTTTATGCCTGCAAAATTTCTCAATTCTCATTGCTAATTCCTAATCTTTCCCTGTTTTAGAATCGTTCCAAGCTGCCACAAGAGAGCTTCAGCGTATCTATGGTAAGGAAGAGCTAAATCTTTAAGTGTATATACGAGAAGGTGTCATTGAGACTTGAGATGTTAGATGACATGTCATCTTGCATGTTCATAGAGACAAGTAGCATGTGTTTGTAAATTATGGAGTTCGAGTACTCAGTACTCTGGCCTGAGTTATGAAAATTAAGTATGCGCATTGATGTTTACGGCAACTCTTATAATAGAGGAATGTACATTTTCAAATGCATTGAGAGGTATATTGTCTGTTGGCCTATAATGGTAAGATCTATGAAAGTCCGATGCCATTATCCCTGTTTATTTTGCTGTCAGATGTGACCTTGTGCCTACTGTTCGAATTATAGAGCATCTGGTTTTTCTTATTCATCTTATCCTGCCTGCCTTATGTTCTCCATTGCAAAATGTAGCACAACCTCACAGGAAACTCTTCCTACTGAACCTTACACCTCTCCTTTCCCGCTCCAGCTCCATTACAATGCACCACCTTGTAGGAGTAGTGTAATATTTGATGTTTCAAAATTAAAAAAAAAAAAGCCTTCATCGGAGTTTTGCATGTTCAGTGGATGTAACCTTTTGATGTCATTGGAGCAGACCAAGATTTGAAATTTTCTTTTCGGGTGGGGTGGGTTGAGGGGAATTTATATTTGCGATTCTGGCCGGCCATGTTTGGGTTGACCCAGTTGCTGTATGGCACGGCCAAAAAATGGTTGCTCAGCCGGCCAAACACTGTTTCATGTTACTATGTTTGTAGAAGTAGAGCTCCTATATTACATTGGAGTTCTTTTTGAGTGCATAAACTCAGACCACAACGATTTTCATCTAAAGAGAAATGCGATATAACTTGGAGCGCAATCCGTTTACTCATCCGTATCCTCAAGGACCTCAACATACAGAAACATAGGAAAAGAGATGCGCCCAGCGTTGCTTTATATTCACATCTACTGCCACCCCGAATGACATACTATCCATGAAAAACGTAGTCTCTTATTGCAAATAAACAAGCAAGGTAAAAAAAAAAAAAAAGCACCAAAAGCACCTCACTTGATGCTTTTAGCTTACAGTGGTTAACCTGCTTAATTTTAGAGAATCTACCACTGAAGCAGGGAAAACAAACACTAAAAATTGTTTAAACATGTAAAAAATCAAATAATTAATAAACATTTCCAAACACCATCTTAATAATTGGACTATTCACCATGCTTGGCATCTACAAATTTGCATAACAAAATCGCTTTACAACTCAAACATATATAGCAAATTGATCTATATATGTTGTACCCTGTTTAATTGCAAGGGATAATGGCATTGGGCTTTCATATGTTTGAGTTGTTAAGCAATTTTGTTGTGCTTGAGCAATTTTCAAATTCCAAACACCATCTTAATAATTGGACTTTCAAATTGATCTTTCCTCCTTGTTTAGCATTTTTTTTTTTTTTAACTTTTCCTATAATGGTAAGATCTATGAAAGTCCGATGCCATTATCCCTGTTTATTTTGTTGTCAGATATGACCTTGTGCCTTCTGTTCGAATTATAGAGCATCCAATTTTTCTTACTCATCCTTATCCTGCCTTATCTTATGTTCTGCATTGCAAAATGTAGTCACAACCTCACAGGAAACTCTTACTATCGAACATGCGCCTCTCCTTTCCCAATCCAAGCTCCATTACAAGCACCACCTTTGGAGTAGTGTAATATTTGATGTTTTTTTCAATAAAAAAAAAAAAGAAAAAAAAGACTTCATCGGATTTTACATGTTCAATGGGATACAAAATGTAATTATCTTCACTAGGATTAGAACATACATCAATTTGCTATATATGTTTGAGTTGTTGAGCAATTTTGTTGTGCAAATTTGTAGATGCTAGCATGATCGAATTGAAGAAATAGTACATTAATAGATGATGCCTGTTCATAAGCGCACATGAGCATTTTCATAAACTTGAAACTAAGATAGATAAAACCTGAAATTAAAATTCATATCCCAAATTCTTAGGTTGCAACGGATTTGAACATTTGAAGAGCAGTTGTAAAATTTCTCTTTGATCTTCTCAGACATTTGCCTATTAAATTTCAATTTCTGTTACAAAATTCATTGTCTACAAGCCTTGTCATATATTAAAAAATAACACTCTTTCCCTGTCTTTCATTTGTGTTCCTGGCTTATCCTGCAATCTTGTAGTACTAGATAAGGGTTCCGAAGTAACCCTTATCTAGTTGAAACTTAGTGACAGGACAGGATTAGCTGATGAATTTTTGAATAAAAGAAATTCTAACTGCACATACCAAAAGTAAGTAGGACAAACTCTCCAAGCGAACTCTTAAACAAGCTAATCCTACTTACTTTGTTCTGAACGATGACATATTTGATCACTTTGCCGATGAGGAGTTCCCACAACAACAACATTCAGTCCATGTAGCAGACTGACTATACTGACTATGTCTAGCCATCTTCGGATACTGTGCATACTCTTTAGATTGTGATGATGTATTATGTTGACCTTAATTAATTAAACTGCACATTGCATTGTCAATTTCAAGTTGTGCCTACATCTGGATTGTTGAGCAAACGGGATAGCGCCCATTGCATTGTTCCAGCGGATGCTTCCGTTCCTGCAGCTAACAAAAGTCTGTCAAAAGGTGGTATGACGGTAAGGGTGCTGGAGTAGTAAGGTGAGGTATGGGGGTTCGAACCTTGACGGAGGTATAAGGTTGGTAATTGGTATAGGTGTATTTGGAGTAATAATAAGGCGGTAAAGAAATAGTTTAGGATTAGAAATTTAGATTTTCCGTTTAAGAAAAAAAATCTTGACTTCACTAATTTCTCATTATTAATGGAAAAATGCATAGCCAAACTATGTTATAATGTTCTTCAAATGATCCTCATTAGCATTAAGCTTATGATGATTCGATCCGTACGTATAGTACTCAGACTGGTGTAATTATTCCGGATGTGTTTTCCGGCAGGGAGGGGTGAAAGCGATTGGCAAAAGCGACATCGTTTGGAGCTTCTGAAGACTTGAAAGTGTTTGGTGAAAATGTAGAGAGCTAGTGTTAGTTCTTTTTTCATGGCGGAAATAGTACTGTATCACTGTATGTACTGTTTGATCCTGATCTAGTTGTGGTTTTCTTCTTTCAAATAGGCATTTTTAGTTCATAAGGTAACCAAACTTTTACATTTTTGGCATAGATGGTACGTTATTTCGGACTCTAAAGGCATGTATCGACTACTTTTACATTTTTTAACACAAAAGTTGCCAAATTTTGGACTCCAAAAGCATGTAAGGATTACTCTTACATTTTTTGCACAAAGGGTATATAATTATTTGGGACTCAAAAGAAACGTATGAACTATTTTTATATTTTTGGCACAAAAGTTATACGCTATTTCGGACTCCAAACGGCATATGGCTATGTGGGCTACTTTTATATTTTTGACACAAAGATTACCCTAATTTGGACTCCAAAGGCATACATGTAAAGGCTACTTTCATATTTGACACAAAGATATTGCGCTATTTCGGATTCCAAAGGGCACATGTATGGACTATTTTATATTTTTTACACAAAGATTTCGATTTTCGGACTCAAAATAAATGTATGGACTATTTTTATATTTTTGGTACAAAGATTACACTATTTCGGACTCAAAAGATTTGTAATTAAGGGCTACTTTTATATTTTTTACACAAAAATTATGCTATTTCGGACTCCAAAGGGCATGTATGGACTACTTGTATATTTTTAACACAAAGATTACGCTATTTCGGACTTCAAAGGCATGTAAGGACTACTTTTATATTTTTTACACAAAGATTACGCTATTTCGCACTCCAAATTAAAGACACATGTATGGACTACTGTTATATGTTTGACGCATAGATTACACTATTTTGGACTCCAAAGGCAGGTAAGGGCTACTTTCATATTTCATATTTGACACAAAGATTACGCTATTTCGGACTCCAAATGCATGTATGGACTATTTTATATTTTTTACACAAAGATTACATTATTTCGGACTCAAAATAAATGTATGGACTATGGGCTACTTTTATATTTTTGGTACAAATGGTACTGTAGCAATACGCATGTAGGTAAATTTGGACCTCCAAATGCTACTCAAAAATATTTCTATTTGTGTTTTTATATAGTTTAACGTATATAAATTGAAACATAACATATTTTAAGAAAAAAAATAAAAACTTGCGCTCTTCATTTGTATACGTTCATGCCAGGTCTGTATTGTTGAATTACCTTAACTGTCTTAACCATTACTGATCTGTTAATATCTCAATGCTTTGATGATACTTCCCCTTATTTCATCTCATCTTGATTATTTTCCTTTTTATACAGTCCCAAGCATTAAATGCAGAGAAAATCCTTAATTTGTCATCTACTTTCCCTGTCAATATAAAGTTAGCCATTGTTCAAAGTTCTTGATCCATCTGGTCTTTCATTTCCTCAGTTTCTCTTTGCAAGGTCTTTTCTTGGGGCGTATCAGTTCTATTCAGTCTCTTCTAGCTGTTACATTCGAGCCACACTGCAGCGAGTAAGTTGATCTTTTATTGCATGTTCTTCATTAATTTCAAAAAATTTCGCAAAGTCTCATTTTCTTTTGGTCTAATAAATTGTTTTTGCTTTGCGAATTTATCTGTGTTTCGTTTTCAAGTGTGATTTCTATGCTCGAAACTGGAAGAATCGAACAGAAAGAGCAATTGAATTGGTCTTTTCTTCTTCGTTTTTATTTGTTTATGTGCTTTACCAGAACCTTGTTCATCATGTATCAAGTATGTACGTACAAAGGATCGAGGGTAAGCGAAACGATGGCCTTAATGGGGACTTATAAGACCAAAAAAGCACAGTTATTTTTTTCTTTTTTCTTTCATGAATGTTCTTAATTACACCTTTGAGAATTTAAGTTATAAGTCTTGCTGCATTTTGTGACAGGTCTCAGATATGGAAAACTTTGTAGAGGATGAGGTCCAAAGTCAGTCGGGCAGTGACGAGTTTGAAGCTGGTTCTGGACATGACCAGAATGTATCTGAGAGCCAATCAGCCAACAGAAAGAAGTACCACAGACACACCAGCCATCAAATTCAAGAGCTTGAGGCGTAAGTTTAGCGTTTTTTCTCTCCATTATTGGTATGCCGTGATACCCTTTTAAGTCTCAATGGTATCTCTTTTGTGTGTTTTGTTTAGTGCTTTCAAGCATAATCCGCACCCTGATGAAAAACAAAGGTTGGATTTGGGAAGAAGACTAGGCTTGGAGAGCAAACAGGTCAAATTCTGGTTCCAGAACCGGAGAACCCAAGTCAAGGTAATAATCATTAAGTTCGTCGCCCACTAAATTAGCATTGTCAAATTCTTATGTATAAATGTATAATGCATGTGTACAACTATTGCTTGATATATGGATGATACAGACGCAGGTTGGGCGCCATGAAAATTCAGTTTTGCGAAAAGAAAATGAGAGGCTCAGGGCTGAGCACATGGCCATGGAAGAAGCCTTGAAGAACGCGGTTTGTAACAATTGTGGTGGCCCTGTCGTTCTTGGTGAAATTTCTGCAGAGCAACATCACCTGATGATTGAGAATTCCAAGCTAAAGGATGAGCTTAACCGATTTGCTATCCTAGCATCTGGTTTACCTCCTTCGGTTCCCAACTCAACAAGGCCAGCAGGTCTATCGGTTGGAGAGTGTAGTAGCGTGGATAACTCTCTAGTCGTTGGATTGGCTGCAAGATCGAATCCTTCTCATGTAATGCCGCCAAGAGATGGGACTATCGTTGATATGATGGGTGTTAAGTCAAAGTTCGTTGAGCTTGCAGTCACTGCAATGGATGAATTCGTTAAGTTGACTCAGCTTGATGAACCTATGTGGCTCAGAAGCTTCCAAGGCACAGGAGAGTCTCTGAATGTTGAGGAGTACAGGAAAGTATTTTCTTCGGTGGAGCGTAGCAGCAATCTTGTTTCTCTAGGAACAAAAGCAACCGGAAATGTGATGATCGATACTCTACCTCTTATGGAAGCATTTTGCGACCCGGTAATTACTTGTTTTTTTCTAGATGCATGTGCATAAGCAGGGACGGAGGCGCACTTTGTGTGATGAGTGTCTCCAATTAGGCCCTCGATATGATTATGGCTCTGTCCATGTGCATAAGAGTTTGAATTCTATCGCATTCGATTATGCAATTTAAGATCATTTTTGTTTTCTTCCTCACTAGTCTCGGTGGATACAACTATTTCCACTTACAATTGGTAAAGCAGCAACTCTAGATGTGATTTGTGCTGGAGTGCCAGGGAATAGAAATGGTGCAATGCATCTGGTATGAACATGTACATTTTTCACCGTCCAATTTAGAGTTTGTTTTTTCCTCGAGAAAATCAAGAAAACAGTGATTCGTTCTAACTATATTATTTTGGCAGATGAAAGCAGAGTTCCAGGTTCCTTTGCCAATGATACCAGCCTGCCAATTGAAGTTCGTGCGCTACTGCAAACAACACTCAGACAATATCTGGGCAGTGGTCGACGTTTCTGTGGAGGCCTCTCTTAGTGGTGGTGGTGGTGGTGTTGGAAACACCTCTTTCAAATGCAGGAGACTCCCTTCCGGATGCATTGTGCAACACATTGCGAATGGCTGCTCAAAGGTTTTAATTTGTCAGGATCTTTTATGTTATATGCGATGACGATGATGATTTGTTTCTAAGCTCAGAAGTTGAATTTTTCAGGTTACTTGGGTTGATCACATGGAGTATGAGGAGAATGCCATCCATCAGGCATACCAGCCATTGATCAGGTCAGCGTTCCGTGCACACAAGTGGATTACCGATTTGCAAAGACAATGCGAGATTTTTCACTGCTTCACATCTATGCCCTTAAATGGAGACAATCAAACAGGTACTACTATGTTATCATTTTTCGTTCAATTCAGTTTAAGAAATGGACAGTGTACATATCCGGTGCATAAACTCGTCCTTCCTGTATTATATATCGAAAATCTGATGAACATGTCATCCAGGTTGTACTCCAAATGGTAGAAAGAGCATTGCGAAGCTGGCCATGCGCATGCTGCGCAGCTTTGTTACTGGTGTCTGTTCCACAGTGCACAACTGGAAACTGGTTGAAATGAAAGGCGATACAAGGTTTATGGTTCGGATTAGCGTTCCTGGCGAGCCGGATGGCATGATCTTAAGTGCAGTAACAACTATTTGGATGCCTGTACTACCACAACACCTGTTTGAGTTTCTACAGAACGTAAACCATCGCGTGTTCTGGGATTTGTATTCACTGGATGGTCCTATGCAGAAGTTCTTACATGTTCCCAAAACCCGGGAGCCCTGCAACAACAGTATCACTCTTCTCCGTGGAAGTGTAAGTGGTTAATTATGCGATATAAACGATACATTAGGCCTCGATATGGAGGCAAAAACTTACTCTTGTTTTGCGATTTTGATATCTTGTACTTCTCAACTTGCAGGTTCTTGCGAATGATAACCATGTCGTAATTGTGCAAGATACGTGCACGGATGCCTTCGGAGCATATGTCGTTCATGCATCCACGGACGAGGCATCAATAAACCAAGTTCTTGACGGCGATGACTCAGCTGGTCTTCACATCTTACCATCTGGGTTCGCAATCGTGCCATGCCGTGTTCCCAGTCCAAGTGGTGAAGGTAGCTCGACGAGTGAAGATCAGGGAATGAACGGCGCATTGTTGACGGCTGGATTCCAGGTTCTGATGAGCATCAACGAACCGAATTCGCAGCTATCACTGGAGTGTGTTGAAACAGTGCAGACAGTCAAGGCACACGTGAATAGAACTCTCACTGGAATCAAAACTGGCCTACAACAAGTGGGTTTATGATCATCTGGCATGGTACTGGAGTCAAGAAGCAAACTGTCTATGGGAACTGGGTTCAGTTCTTGACCAAAATTGCATCCAAAACAATCTTTTTCTATTTGAACTTTTATTGAATTGTAATCTTTTTACATTTGGATTTCCTTTTATTTTAATCTTTTTCTACTCCTATGTTTCAGTTTTTTTCTTCTTATATGTTTGATTTTAAAACAGGTTTGTGAAATGTGTTTGATTTAAGCTCTATTATATTATTAGTACTTCGATGAGATTGTTTTTTAATAAATTTATTAAGTAATTCAGTTTAGTTCTGTTCAACATTCAGTTCTGTTCGGTTCAGTTCAATTCTGTTCAATTCAGTTCAGTTTTGTTTAATTCTGTTCAGACGGAAAAAACAAGTTTCTAACTGGTATGATATAAACTGTGAAGAAAAAATTTATTTGAAGAGAAAGTAGAGCAACAGGTTGAGTGCTAGCTAGCTCCTTCACTCCTCCGTGTCCCACGTATGATCATCCAGGACGATGCGACTTGCTATTTCGGGTTCTAATGTTGACAGCAGGCGTCTGATATCATCACCATGCAGTTTACGCACAGATACTTCCTGTAGTTTCGTTGCTTTCTCCAGGAACAATTTCATCAGACTACTTCCGATGTCATCTAAGCTTATATGAGTCATATACTTGAGGCTTGATATAATACAACGCGGCAATGGTTTCTCCTGCTCATAGTATTCGTAATTGCAGCCAATACACGAGAGGTTTTCAACGTTTGGCATCAACTCAAGTAATTCCAGCTATCTTGAGCATCACATTCAAAAAAATCAACTTGTTTAAGCCGATGAAAAGTGGGAAGTTTATGCACTTCCTTCCATTCAAGTAGAACCTTCACAATTGGCCTTGCAAATTGTAGATAATTCTCCAGATTTGGAACCCTCTTCAGCATGGCAGAAACTCGGGAAGCTAAAATTTCACTCGTGGAGTGGTGGTCGTCAAGCACAAGATTACGAAGTGATGGTGCATACAGATCATATTTACTTAGGAAACGACCCTTTGGACTCAAACCAGGAAAGCTTAGGTGCAAATATCTTGATGGTGCAATCAGAATCAGATCTTCTAGCGCAATATTCCGTGAATCTGATCAGTTCAAGAGCCCTGATTTCTACAAGTTCCACTTCAAAGAAACCGCAACGAGTTAAGTAAAGATCTTCCAGGACAGGAAAGGTGAGAAATAACTGACCAGTTTTCGGAGATTGCTTTTCTAGTATGCGAACTACTCCTGCCTTATCGCAACCCAGATAAAATATTTTTAGGCATGGAAAACAATTATTTACAGGTAATTCCAATTCGCAGTTCAAATTGATGTAAAGTTCTGTCAACGACGTGAAATGTGCAAGGTATTCTGTCAAATTAACGCGTAGAGTTGTTAAGCCTGCATCTATGTCCAAATCATGAAGGCCAGGATGATAAGATCAAGCACTTGATCCACAAAACTAATGAAACTTGAAATTTCGACTTCCTCGGTCATTGTAGTATCAATATCTATGATGTCAACAGAAGTCCACTTGGATTTCCAATCTTTGGACAGTGCACATGTCCGTACAACATCTTTTGTGGACATGCGAGATAGAATGTGAGAAATAATATCGTCTGGTAAATTACTGATTCAATCTTCATCAGGTTCGATAGTTCTAAGTTTCTTGGTAGGAACTGTACAGCCGCATAAACTCATGATTAATTTCCGGCAAGCAGTAATGTTACTTCCAATTGACTTTACGTATGAGCAAGTTTGATGCAGTACATATATACGCAGTCGCGAATCCAGGACACAATTTGAGGGGGGTAAAAATTTGATCATGTAATCTATAATTAAGGATACTTTAGAGAAAATGAAGAAATTAAGAATATTTTTTCAGAAAAAAGAAAAAAATAAGGGTTTTTTTGCCAAAAAAGGAAAAATTAAGGGTTTTCTTGCAAAAAAAAACGGAAAAATCTAAGGGTATTTTGGAAAAAAAAATAGAAAAATTAAGGGTTATAAATATAGGAAGGACGCCCTTAAAACCCCAAGATACGAACTAAACACCCAAGATATGAATTAAAACCCTGAGATACGGATTTAAACATCCAAAATATGAATTAAAACACCTAGATACAAATTGAAATTCGTAGACACGAATTAAAACCCCAAGATAAAAAGTAAAACCCCAAGATACAAATTAAATCGCCTAGATACAAATTAAATATCCCAGATACAAATTAAAATGCCAAAGATATGAGTTAAATCCCTCAAATTCGAATTAAATACCCCAGATACAAAATAAAACGTCTAAATACAAAGTGTAGGATCGGTTCTTCCTATAATTATAGGAAGGACTAGTCTTCTCTAATACTAACTCTTTTTTCTTTCAAATTTGAATAGAAAAGCTCGAAATTTGTAATCCAATTTGAAACTCCCGAATCGAATTCGGATCAAAGTAATTTGCGAATATCTTATGATCCGAAAAAATATCAACATAACCTGCATTTTGCAAATTCTTGACTTGTTTTTATAATTATAAGAAAAACATACAACAAACAAACAGAGATGATAAATGTGACATAACACGATAGCTCAAAAAGATAAAGTACCACATTCTGTTAGTATCTAGTATCTAAGTATTTGAATAAGCAACTTAACATGAACCTATTTAGTATACAAAATAATGCTTGTTGAGTACTCTCAAGTCCTCATATGGATATTTCTAAAAGAGTAAGATTGCTAACGGTTAGATTTAGTGATTGTATATGATGTTAGGTTATTCCTTGTAACTTTTATTTTTATTATAGATCTTTCAGCAAGGAGCTAGCCTTTATCAACAAAGTGATTAACAAAGAAGACATGAACAAGCTTCATCAAGTCAACTTAAGTATTTTTTTAATCTTCCTGAATGGTCTAAAAAGACTTACTCATAAGTCTATCTGAAAATAGAAGCCCAAGTTTTGAAAAGGATTCTGAAGAAAAAATCACAAAACAAATAAAGTAGGTAGAAGAACTAATTTTTCTCTCTAAAAGAAATTGGGATTAAATTGCTCAGCACACTTAGTTACTAGTTTCTACAAAGTAGGTCACTGAACTGTAGTTAGCATTCTTCTCTCTCAAGAACAAATAGGGAGCGATAATTCACCAAAAATAGTAAAATGCATTTACTGTATTGAGTACTCTGGTCTTCTTTTGAAAAAAAGAAGATAATAAAAGCTCAAAAAACTATTACTTTGTACAATAGTGAAATTGACATTCTAAATATTTGAATTTAGGGTCTAACAGATTCAGAATTCAAATGACACTATTTGTCATTATTATAAATATAAGTACTTAAAACTTGAAAAACACACACACCATCAACACCAACACCCTGAAACAACAACCTGCAATTAATTTTCTAAACAGTTTTTGGTATCAAATTAAATACCTTTACAAATTTATTCTTTAATGTTAAGTGTTATCAACTAGGAATATACTAAGGCCTAATAAATAAATAAAAAAAAGGAAAAACCAGTAATTAATTTTCTAAACAGTTTCATAAAGAAAACAACTAGTTTAGAAAAGTGATTTTACACCAAGTTAGAAACAGTTTTTTGACTTTTTATTAAAAATGGCAATTTAACTTCAAATAAATAAATAAATAAATAAAAGAAGAAAAGAAAAGGAAAAAGAAACAGTGGCTGAAAACCCACGGGAAGAAGAAAGGAGTAGCAGTAGCTAGTAGGTGCTAACTGGGCTCTTCTCATGTACAGCCACATGTAACCACCATAACCACCTCCAGTCCACCACCCCCTCTCTCTCTAGAAACATCCTTTCCATAATCATCAAATTCATCTCATACCCTTTCCATTTCTTCCACCAACTTTTTTGCTCTGTTCTGTTTCTTACCAAATTGTCTTTACTTTATCGTCTAGTAGCTGCCGGCGATGATGATTACCATGGGTGTACCTAGCGACGAGGCTGTTTGGATCGAGAAAGGGAAGAAACCCGGCGACCCGTATGTCATTACGGTCAATTGCCCCGATAAGACCGGCTTAGGTTGCGATATTTGCCACGCTATTCTTGATTTTGGACTCCATATCTCCAAAGGAGGTTTCTTTCTAATTCTTTATTTCTTTTTTCTTTTTTCTTCAATTTCTCTATTTTTGAGTACTTATAGACTTACTATTGTTGAGTGCTTCTGTTGTGCAATTGATTAGTCAAAATGAGTGGTTTTGTTTGCTTAATTCGATAACAACGTGTGTTTTCGGGTAGTTATAGTTTTTGTAAGGCTTTAATTTCAAGGATTGAGCTAAACACTGAAAATTCATGGAGTTTTCAGTTGTAAGTATGGACTTGATAGGCTTCTTTGTCATTTGGATGATGATATGAAGTAAGGTTAAGTCTTATAGACTCATGGTTGGGTTTAAATGACTTGCTATCGGATAAAGAAGTCATGTTACTGCTTTCTTGGTTAGGTGCTGTTTTCGTGTAGTTCGCGTTTCGTAAACATGATGGCTTTAATTTCAATAAATGAATTAGAACTGAGAATTCATGGCTTTTGCAGTCGTATGTAATTTGTGGACTTTAGGTGCTTCTTTGTCATTTGCATGATATGAAGTAAGGTTACGGTCTTAGAAACTCTTCCTCGGGTTAAATGGTTTGATTTGTTCCCCTTTTCAAATTTTATGTTTGAGTAAGATTACAGAAATTCTCTACTTACAGTTATCGTTGCGTGTTTCTGTTGTGCAATTGATTAGTCAACATGTTTGATTTTGTTTGTGTTAAGACATTCTTGTGGACTTGCTGGCTTTAATTCAAGAATTGAATTAAAACTGAGAATTTATGGCCTTTTCAATTGTATGTAATGAATGGACATTATGTGCTTCTTTGTCATTTGCATGTTCTGGATTAAGGTTACAGTCTTATAGACTCCTACGTGGGTTTAAGTGACTTGCTATCCGATAAAGAAGTCATGTTAATTTGGTTTCGCTATTCAATAAGACAATAACGAAGTCATGTTACTTTCTTGATTAGATGTTGTTTTCGGATAGTTCTCGTTTTGTAAGGCTTTAATGTCGAGAATTGAACAAAATTGAGAATTCACGGCGTTTTCAGCTGTATGTATGAACTTTATATGCTGCTTTTTCATTTGCATGATATGAAGTAAGGCTATGGTCGTACAGACTCCTCCTTGGATTTAAATGATTCACTATTCGATATAAAAGTCATGTACTTTTGATAAGATGTTGTTTTACGATAGTTTTCATTTTGTAAACTTGCCCGACTTTTTCAAGATTTGAATCAAAACTGAGAATTCATGGCTTTTTCAGTTGTATGTAATGTCTGTACATTATGTGCTTCTTTGTCATTTGCATGATATGAAGTAAGGTTGTCTTGTAGACTCTTCCTTGGGTTTAAATGACTTGCTATTCGATAAAGAAGCCATGCTACTTTCTTAGTTAGATGTTGTTTTCGGGTAGTTCTCATTTTGTAAACTTGTTGGTTTTAATTTCAAGAATTGGACTAACTCAGAATTCATGGCTTTTTCAGTTGTATGTATGAACTTTATATGCTTCTTTGTCATTTGAATAATATGAAGTAAGGTTACAGTCTTATAGACTGCTCCTTGGGTTTAAATGATTTGCTATTTGATAATGAAGCCATGTTAATTTCTTGATTAGATGTTGTTTTCAAATAGTTCTCGTCCTGTAAACTTGCTGGCTTTAATTTCAAGGATTGAATTAAAACTGAGAATTCATGGTGTTTTCAGTTGTATGTATGAACTTTATATGCTTCTTTGTCATTTGCATGATATGAAGTATGGTTATGGTCGTATAGACTCCTCGTTGGGTTTGAATAACTTGATATTTGATAAAGAAGTCATGTTACTTTCTTGAGTAGATGTTGTTCTACGGTAGTTTTCATTTTGTAATCTTGGTGGCTTTAATTTCAAGAATTGGCCTTTTCAGTTGTATGTATGAACTTTATATTCTTCTTTGCTATTTGCATGTTATGATGTGAGGTTATAGTCTTATAGACTTCTCATTGGGTTTTAATGATTTGCTATTCGATAAAGAACTTTCTTGAGTAGATGTTGTTTTCCGCTAGTTCTCCTTTTATAAACTTGCTAGCTTCAATTTCAAGGACTGAATTAAACTCAGAATTTATGTTTTTCAGTTGTATATACTTGATATGCTTCTTGGTCATTTGCATAACATGACGTAAGGTTACAGTCTTCCGCATTGAGTTTAAAGTGTTTGATTTTCCAAGCAATTGAATTACCGGGTTTATTTCTGTTGGACTGACATTTTGTTTCTTGCCATGTATTTTTTGGTTTGCAAGTTGAGGTTATTTACTAATTCTGAGAAATATGTGTAATCTTCAGATGTTTCAACCGATGGGATATGGTGTTATGTAGTATTATGGGTGACACCTCACTCCAGTTCACATCCTGTGAGATGGATGAACTTGAAAGATCGTCTTCTGTCAATATGTCCATCATCCAGACCGGCATTCTTCTTGCCCCAGCCACCTCCACAGGCCCCTTCTCCGACTGTTTACCTGCTGAATTTCTGTAGCCTAGATCGGAAAGGATTGTTACATGGTAGCAAACATAGTTGCTTACTCTGGTCTTCTTTAATTTTTCTAATTCTTTTTTTTTTTATGCCTGGTATTAAATGGGAATAGTATCACCTGGGCCTGTAGTTTGCCTCAGTATCTCTAAAACTCATGAACTTGTTTCTTTCTCAAACTTGTGGGTTTTTTCTGATACTTCGTTTAACCATAGGAGTACTCGCGGAAAATTCTCGTGGTATAAAACAGTGACATGTTTTTTCCAGATGTCACCCATGTCCTTGATGAGCTTGAGCTTACTATCCAGCGAGTAAAAGTGACCACAACTCCTGATGGTTGTGTCATGGACATGTTCTTCATAACGGATAACTTGTAAGTATTCATTTTTTATGTTCTGGAGTAGTTATCTGTGCAGGGTATGTAGGTCTATTCCTTTTAATAGTTCGTGTACTGCTCTATGGTTTCTAGTTCCTACTGTAATATCAGGTGGTAATTGCTGGTATCCTTTTCGCTGTTCAGTAATGTGTTTTGGTTGAGCTGTAGATGCGTAATGTGACCTTAATGGGAACTGTCCTGATGATGCACCTAAAGTCATCAACTGTTTCTAATTATTTCTCTCTTTAATGTTTCGGAGCTTGACTAAGGTTATGGCTTCTGGATATTTTTATTATATACTCTTGTTTTACGCGTTTAGGAGATTTTATACTCTTTGTACATTTGAACTGTTCTGAAAATTTTGTGGATGAAGATGAATGTCAATTATCAAGATCAATTCTCACAAATGTTTCTGTAATCTCTTATTTGGATTGAGAGGAAGGCAAAAGAGAACATTTTTTCTAAAACATTCCGCATTTAAGTTGAATAAAACTAGATAAACTTGTGCCTTATCGAATTGTTTTATAATAAACAGAACTTTCCATCGGTCGGTGTCCTCTGGAAAATGCTTGGCTTGAACTTTTTCAGATAGAGAACAATCTAAGAGACAAGTTCCTTGTCAACTATCAGTTCTCTCCCAGGCAATGTGTATTGCAGAAGTGAATTTTACTAGTACCCGAACTCTTTTGAAGTTTCCTTAGGGCATCTTTACTTATTCAAGTTGGCCAATATATAAGGTTAAACATGATTTTCAGGATTTAAAAAAAAAAAATCACGTTCTTATTTTTTTTGGTTAACATCTTTGTTTATAGCAGGTCTCACCCATTCAACATTGCTGAATGTGTTGATGCATTTTCCTATTTGTTTGGTTAGATATTAGCATGATGATGATTTTATTGACAGGGAGCTCTTACATACAAAAGAGAGACAGGCTGAGATGTACGAGCGGCTGCATGCTGTAATTGGTGAATCGTGTACTACTTGTGAACTTCAGAAGGCTGGACCTCCATATGATAATCTTCAAGTCATGTCTTCTCTCTCTCCTGTTGTTGAGGACGAGTTATTTAGATTCTCATTGTCCGAAAAGGAAACTCGTTCACAGGCTCTAAGTCAAGATATCAAGGAGTTGAAAAGGGCCAGTGTAAAGATTGATAATTCCTTGAGCCCTGCCCACACGTTACTTCAGATAAACTGTGTAGATCACAAAGGTTTCCTTTACGACATCATGAAAACATTGAAAGACTGCAATATCCAGGTATAGGTTCTTATCAATCCTCGAAACCGTCAACTTTCCTCTTTATTCTAGTTGTGAACATTTTTGCTCTTATACTGATGCTAATAGCAGCTTTGCTGAATTAACATGTAATCCATTGTCTGATTTCGTGCTCTTTTCCTGTTACAGATAGCATACGGTCGATTTTCGCCTGTAAAGAACAGTTTCCGAGAATTAGACCTGTTTATTCGTTATAAAGATGGGAAGAAAATAGTTGACCCTGAAAAGCAAGATGCACTCTACTCTCGCTTGAAGCTCGAATTGCTTCACCCATTACGTGTTGTCATCACAAATCGTGGTCCAGATACAGAGCTTTTGGTAGCTAATCCAGTAGAGTTATGTGGAAGGGGTAGACCCCGAGTTTTTTATGATGTTACTTTCTCCCTAAAGAGTCTTGGGATCTGCATCTTCTCAGTAAGTAATCACAAAAGAGGTCTTCCTGTAATTGCTAGATGATTCAGTACAATACAATTAACATTGGTGATCTGTTACAAGTTGCACATATGATGCTAAATCTATCATCAAGAGCTTATCTGTTATATTGTTTGCTTTATAGGCTGAAATTGGAAGGCATTCGGCAGCAGATCGCGAATGGGAGGTCTACAGGTTCCTTCTTGATGAGAACTGCAAGTTTCAGCTTTCCAGTGCCGTCGTTAGGAATCAGATTGTGGATAAGGTGAGAAGAACACTGATGGGCTGGTAAGCGAGTTCCTATGTCTTCACGTGGCCCTTTCATCTGGGCAGGATTTCTCCGGAATGAAGGAGAAGAGGGGTGTCAAACAAGTTCTCCATGTCACTTTCCGGAAAGAGAATCCAAGAGGGGGCTGTTGCCATGGCTTGGGACGAGGTCTGATTGAGGTTAACGATAAGAGATTGACACATGGCCTACTTGTGCAGTTTGTTTGCTTAATGTTTGGAAAGGCGTGAATTTGGTTGTGGTCTGTATGTATGTTCTCGTTGAATACTAGTACTATGATTTACAGTAGCATTTGCTTGTTTGATTGATCAACTAGATCGTATATACCTAGATGTGTGTGGAACGATATGAACATGTTTGTTTAGGGCCTCGAGTATTGGATTATGTTATAGCAATGGATTTCATGTTCATTCTCCGAGTTTTGAGGCATTTTTTTTCTTAACAATTATGTTTAGTTCAGGTTCATTCAGTTCAATTCAGTTTTGTTCTACTGCGTCTTGGCTTCTTTGTACTGTGTATTCGTATGTATGATTCGTGTGCAGAATCTGTATATCATAACATAGTTACTGTTACAACTTACAACTAAGGTTACTTGTTTTCTGTAATAGGATTCATTCATACAGCTAAGTGCTAACTGTACAGGTCTACATATTCTCTTTAGTTTCTACAAATCTCTTCTTGAGCTCCAGCAGTTTGTGCCACCGCATGTCGATTGAGGTTGTATTTCGTGTACCGAAATGCTGCAACTTGGGTTCAGCCTTTTCGCAAGATTCCGAGCAGGTCTCCTGCGCGGACATGGCTAGACTAATGGTATCTTGCACCAGAGAGTCCAGATCAGCTTCGTATCCTGGCCTCACGTAAATAACCGAAGGATCATCGTCTCCGCCTAAGACAGGCAGCTGATTCGACGAGTCTCCTCTAACTTTCCTGTTCGACGGGAGAATCCACACCTTGAATGTGGAATTAACCTCTCTCAAGTAGGGTGAGCAACAATTGCAACATTTCGTGTTGAAACATGTGCTGATGCTTCCTTCGACTGACAGTCCAAGTCCTGCCTGCTGTTCGACGCATAGGCTGATCGAAACGTCAGAGTCGTCCTTGACGTCTTCGAGAAGATCCAGGAGCTGAAGCTTCCTGAAAGAAAATGTGTAGTCACAGTTCCATTTTCCTTGCCATCCCCCTTCTCCTGTTGAGATAGTGATTAGACGCTGCTTCGTCGACTTCTTGCTCGGTACCATCATCGAGGTAACGTTTACGTTTCTCTTCGTAGCGTTCGGCGCGTGTGACCTCATGGAAGTTCCTGATGAAAAGCTAGGCCTTGCTCCAGCCATGTTTCTTTCATTAGGCCAGGGAAACACAGGTTTGGGATGTAAATTGGTTTGCATTTTGGTGTTTGATTTTTGAGTGATGCAGATTAGAGTACTAAAATGTTGAAGAGATGAATGAAGATTGTGTAGATATGGTTTCTTCTTGTCCTGTAAATCCTTATCTGGTGGAGCAATAATATGGCAACAAATTTGCCTTCAGCCACCTCCACTTATTTCATTTCTTCCACGTAATCCACATTTTCACCGCAAAATTTCGGCACTAATTAACCATAAAAGTTCAAATGTAACATAAAAGTTCAAATGTATTGTAACAACTGTTTTGTTGGATGAATTCGAGCTACCAAGATCTATCGACAGAATGTGATATGGACTATATTGAGGTACGGATGGAGTGGAGGTAGAGATGAATTCGAGCTACCAAGATCTCGATAAAGGCCTTTAGTTCGTAGAGAAGTGCATCATACAAACTAGACATATTTTAATATCAACATATGTCCCTATCGTTTCGAAGTATCTTAGCAGAAGATAGTTTGAAGTCAATAGGCGGAAGAAATGTATATTTTTCCACGCCCTTGTTAGCTTGGTCCTAATCATCATCTTCCCACCCCCACTTTTGTAGTGCAATTGCTGGAAGCATTTGTGCTGCGAAAGGAATAGCTCCTTTGCTTTGAATCAAGTCCGGTGTAATTTTGTATGTACCTTCGCTTGTAGTATGTTAAGCTTAAATGCTTATTGACCACTGGATGCGTATCCGTGTTTTTTTTTTTTCGTGCCTGTGTCACTTTGTACCAGAGCGCGATGTCTGTAGTTGTGTTATGCTTATTACTTGTTTGCAGGATGCTCCTCATGGGGTTTAACTGATTTGCTATTCAATAAAGAAGTCATGCTACTTTCTTGATTTAGATGTTGTTTTTGGGTAGTTCGTGTGAGCTTGCTGGCTTTAAATTCAAGAATTGAATTAAAACTGAGAATTCATGGCCTTTTCAATTGTATGTAATGCATGGACACTATTTGCTTCTTTGTCATTTGCATGTTCTGAACTAAGGCTACAGTCTTATAGACTCCTACTTGGGTTTAAGTGACTTGCTATCCAATAAAGAAGTCATGTTACTTTCTTGGTTAGATGTTCCGGGAGTTTTCATTTTAATAAGGGCAAATAACGTCAGTACCCTCGTTAGATTTTTTTATTAGGGATTTCTCCCTAAGAAAAGTTTAATTACATCTAACCCGGCGACTTTGACTTTTCGCGAACTAAAACCTGAAAAATACCATTTTACCCTCGTTTGAAAATCTGATTTTTTCCAGAGCCAAACAGCTTCAACTTTTAGTAATTGCAAATTTAACTCTAAACTTTTCATTTTTACAAAATTAACTATAAATTATTTAAAATAAACCCACATAACTTATTTATATTTCAAAACAAACTTAAAATTATTCAAAAAGAAACCCCAAATAAATTTTTAATCCAAAAACAACTCCATTTTCTTTTTTTTTCTCTCTTTTACTTTTTTTTTTTCATTTTTATGTCATCTTCTTCAAATTTCCGGTACCGGAATTTTTTTTTAATCACCTTCTTCACAACTCCGGTACCGGAATTATTCCGGTACCGAAGCAACACCTTTACAGCTCCGGTCGGAGCTTTAAATCAGCTCTGATCGGAGCTGATTTACAGCTCCGACCAGAGCTGTAATCAGCTCTGATCGGAGCTGATAACTCCGACCGGAGCTGTAAAGGTGTTGCTCCGGCACTAGAATAATTCCGGTACCGGAGTTGTGAAGAAGGAGATAAAAAAAATTGAAATAAAAAAGAAAAAAGAAAAATTATTGGTAAGGCCATGTTTGGAAACAAGAAAAAGAAATTTCTGTTTTAAGTTGGTCAAACATTTTGGGAAAAATTGTGCTAGATGTAATTCCGAAACTAGCAAGGAGAAAAATGAAAAGTGAGCTTGTAAAAGGGGGAGTCCGACTAATTTTACCTTTTAATAACTTGATCGCTTCAATTCAAGGATTGAATTAAACTCATGAGTTCATGGTAGTCAACGTGTTTGATTTTGTTTGCTTCAAGACACTGTTGAAAGTTGGCAATTATTTATTTATTTATTTATTATTGGACTTAATGTGTAGACTGAGAGTTATAGACTGTAGCCAATCATATATCTGGACTCTGTTGTGGCAACGGTCAATTTGGTTTCGCTATTCGATGACAAAGTCATGTTACTTTCTTGATTAGATGTTGTTCGGGTAGTTCTCGTTTTGTAAGGCTTTAATGTCGAGAATTGAACTAAACTGAGAATTCATGGCGTTTACAGCTGTATGTATGAACTTTATATGCTTCTTTGTCATTTGCATGATATGAAGTAGGCTATGGTCGTATAGACTCCTCCTTGGATTTAAATGATTCACTATCCGATATAAAAGTCATGTTACTTTCTTGATAAGATGTTGTTTTACGATAGTTTTCATTTTGTACACTTGCTGACTTTAATTTCAAGATTTGAATCAAAACTGAGAATTAATGGCTTTTTCAGTTGTATGTAATGTCTGTACATTATGTGCTTCTTTGTCATTTGCATGATATGAAGTAAGGTTACAGTCTTATCTGATCGTGTATTTCTGTGTGTTTGCTTAATCGTGATCGTGTATTTCTAGTGTGACTCCAGTGTGTTTATTGACTTGTAGTTACTTTTTGATATAAATGTTAGAACATAGGAGTTATAGGACAATGTAGAGATATGAATGTATTAGGAATGTATTACGAATGTATATCTGTCCTAGAATATAGCCTAGAATAGTGGATTTCGTTGTATATATATATATCCTTGGTGATTAATGAGAAGACATCGATTCACATTCTTAGTATCAAACTAGGTTACGACCCTAGCTTCCGCCTTTCTCCTCACTGCCGTTCTGTTTTCTCTTCTCCTCACCGGCGCCCCTTTGCCGTTTTCATATTGCCGCATCTTGTTTTTTGTTCACCAATCAATTAATTAATTGATTGATTCATGGATTGCCTTACATACTTTGCCGCATACATACTACTACTATTCTAAGTAGTCTCTACCGCATCAATTAATTACTTGCTTGATTAATTAATTGCCGCATTATGTAAGTCCTATGTTCTAACAATAAAAAATGGACTACTGCAACAGATGTGGAACTATTCGTGTCATGGTCCGAAAAGTAGTTTATATGTATCAAATTATTAAGTTTATGCATAATTAATTTTTCTTGTTGTTTGCATAGACAGGCCCGGTTCTGGCCCTATGCGGCCTGTTCAACCGCATAGGGCCCCCGAACTATAAGTGCCTCAAAATTTGTACTTTTGTCAAGCAGCTAGTATATACATATGTTGCACAACCAATTTTAATCATAATTTGTCCCATTGGTTAGGCTCTAATTTAGTTTCTTAAACATAGCCTGGGTTCGATTCTTATTGGGACCTATACTTTTTCTATACTCTTTATAGCTTGGTGAGTTATAATAGTTTTTTTATTTCCGTTTTTCTTCTCCTTTCTCCGAATTCGCATGGGGCCTCATATTTCTTAAGCCGGCCCTGTGCATAGGGTGGTGCAATCTACTGTCGAGTTTGCCGACTGTGTGTTGGCTTTCCGACTGATGCACCCCCCGCCTCCTGTTAGACCACGAACTCCAAGTCCGTATTTCGGCTGTGATTTACCGATGAAGGTCGTCAACAGAGGACCTCCTGCACTAGCTTGTCTCCCATGCCTTAACATCACCCCAAGCCATGGCTATGTTGGTTTCCAAGGTGCTGCTGCAGAAACCGTACCATTCCATGATATTGTCATGGATAAGAAGAAGAGGAAAGTAACACCTCCTGCTCCTGATGATATAAATTTCAAGTCTACTCTGGTAATTTTGGTAAGTTTTTTTTCCATGTTTGAGTTACTGTGAATTCTGCCTGTGTTAGTTTAGGCTACTGATGTATTAGCTACCATGATTAAACCTTAGAGAAGTTAATGTGCTTGAACAATTTAAGTTTTTTGGTAAGTTCTTTGAGCCATTAGCAACACATGCAGAATGAGGATGAAGCTAGTCTTAGTAAGACTGACAAAATTGAAGCCTCCAAGAGTGATGGATATGAAGAAAATCCTGCTACCAATGATTTGCCATTGCCAGTGGAGGTAAACCATTAAATTGAAATGCATGTTGTCAGAGTCTTGTGCTCTTTTCTGTTATTGGCTCACTATCTTCCTGCAGGATGCGGAGACCAATTACTCTGAAGGCGAAAAACTGAATGAAAGCTAAGCTGCATGAAATCCTACTCAAACATGAGAATGAAGCTTGACTAAGCTTGAAGTCTGTTGTTACCCTCTGCTAGTTTGTACAGTTACAGTTTCCAGAAGTATCTTTGTAGTACGTACGTAGTAGTATCGTTGCACACTACACTCCAGGGCAGTTAACTTTGCGCTCAAAAATGCCACTTTTCCTTGCTCTAGGGCACTTATTTCTGCATGTAGTTAGGCATTTGTTCAATCATACGATATGATAAACCTTTGAGACATGATGTTGAAGTTTGATGGAATGTTACTAGCTAAAGTGTGATGTTGTGCTGGATCACTTCCATTTTATACGTTCGCCTTCCTTTTTCTCGCATGAGTAGCTGGTAATATATAGTTTTGCTACTTTTTCATATCGATAATAATAATTATTATGATATCTAAGGATTTCCAAGAAATATAGGGAGAGAGAATGCTAGTAATCAATAGTGCTGTAGTAGCTGATAGAATGTCTTCCGTAGCTATGTTATATATAAGCATTATATCAACAGTCAAACTTACAGGGTTAATATATAACAGTGCTGTAACGTGACCAGATAACTCCTGTTAATTTCTGTACAGCTGCAAAAACATTATTACTATAGTATTTAAAGAGTAAGAAAAGTTGCTTAATTTCTTGAAACTACTCAACTAGATTGAAAAATTTCAAGAGTATACTAAAAGATATATGGCAAAACATGACTCTTAGTAGTAGTACAAGTTTTCCTATACAATCATAATCCTCGATCAAATATGTAACAACTCACAACTAGCTTAAGAGATATATATCCCCTTGACCCCTTATAAAATTTACCAGCACCCTTTCTGGCTAGTTCAGCTACAGTTGAATTCCAATCAAGACTTGACATTGCAACTTTGCAAGTATAAACTGTTGACAAATAATAACCTTTATCATCCAACCATAAACTCATTTTGCAGAAACAACAATAATGGCCTTACCTTATAAAAAAATGAAGATAAATGACAATGGCCTAAAGAACAAGCCTGAGTTAATTAATAATAATACAGGCACCTAAAAAGTAAAAGCTTCCGCATCCTAATTCGAAAACCAAAGTCTCGCAGCACGAGAACGACCAAACTGATACAAGAAATACATGCAGGAGAATAGCTCAAGGGGTCTTATCAGAAGCATAATTCATCAATACATTGTGAGCATCTAACACTAAAGATTAGTTTTGACTTATTTCCATTTTTGAATTATTACAGATATAGTAAGATAGGTGACTGCTGCTTCGAGGCTTCGAGCTAGTCCAATTGTGTACTACTGTGCCAATTTCAATTCTTTTTAAGGTCACAATTGCAGTTAGTGAGTAACTTCATTCGCTCAGCTGGACTATACATCGAGTGGACCTAAGCAAATAATGTTGTCAACTAATTAACTCTTACATCGGTCCGAACAATCCCCCTCTTTTTAAATAGATATACTATTATTCTTGACACCAAGTCTTGTAGTTAAATATGATTATTTTCAACGTGTTAATTGTTAAATAATTTAGTTAAATATGGAACAATCACAGTAAAATTAATTGCTTGATGGTTAAAGTACAAGTTAGTGTCGTAAATATGAAATTTCTAAAAGTATTTATCGCACCTTAATCTTATGTTAAGTAGGTTAGGTACTGTAAAAACTAAAAACCACCTAGCCTTTGAAATTGTATATATTGATCCATCAACATTAATCCTCGATGATATGAGGGCTGAGGCCCCAATTGTACATATAGCCATATGTCATGAGGGCCTTAAACTAGGGGCGGATTCAAAGTTCAGTTGCGGACACTATCGTTTCAACCGCATAGCTAAATAGTACCTCACCCCAGCAGAATAGAAGCCCGATCGAATGAGATATGGTAATGCCACATTAACATATCTGGGTAATGAACTGCTCATATACAACTCACAAACTACCTTTCTTAAATTGCAGTTGCATCATTTTCCTCAAACGAGGTATCAACAATTTAACATATAGAATTTCAGAGCTACACGTATCGTACTCTGATTGGTTAATGAAAATCATGTGTGATTTAGTGTTCTTTTGCTCCAAATTAAATATATAGCACATGTTGTAGATGTGTGAATTGTGATTGGTTCTTTCGATGCGGAGTTGTGATTTGCCCAACTATTGGTTGTTTTGGTGCGGAGTTGTGATTTTCCCCGCTGCCCATCTGGAGACCCGTATTTGTTATTGAGAATTCTCCAACATACCACATGTGTTTTACTTCCTTCCATCCCACAATAAGAATTAATTCAATTATTTTAAATCGAAATTATTACAAACACCACCAAAGTATGGAGTTTCCAACGCCCTCCCTAGTCCCTACTCATTACCCGTTCGGCAATTTGTCAACGAATACCATATTCTCTTCCAACTCCATTTCCAATTAAAGACCTTCACTTACCCTAAATATTAAAGACCAAAAAATAAATGTGAACAAGTGTGACTAGCTATATTTATGTTCCAAAATTAATATCCAATGAGATTTCCTGCAAGCAGCAGGAGTGTATGTAATGTACGTACTTTTTCGGCTTCTTGATGAGATGAAGCATATATAAGACTATTGAGGGAGGGGTATGGCAATGCAACTTAAGGTTGGCCTTCCCTAGTACCGGAAAGTCAACCTCTAGATCTGGAAAAACCCGGTTCAGGGTGATTGCATTTTGAGTTTTGAACCTCTAGCTAGGAGGATATCTATGTCATGAAATACCACTATATTATTAACGAACGAGGGTTTGACGGTGGCAGTTTTTGTATAAAAACTTAACTATAGGCGGCTGATTTTAAATTTAAACTATGGCGGGTGGAATACCATACAATATACTACCGTACAGTATAAAAATTCAATTCTGATGTGTACAGCTGGACCAATCAGATGCAAGTAAGCTCAAGCTCATCACGGACATGACTACATCTGGAAAAAAACATGGCACTGTTTTAGAACACAAGAATTTTCCCCGAAGCGAAGTTATCAGAAAAACCTCACAAGTTTGAGAAAGAACCAAATTCATGAGTTTCAGAGGCAAACTACAGGAAGCCCAGGTGATACCATTCTCATTTAACAAGAGCAGAGTAAGCAACTATGTTTGCAACCATGATGTAACAATCCTTTCCGATCTAGGCTACAGAACTTCAGCAGGTAAACAGTCGGAGAAGGGTGGATGATGGACATATTGACAGGAGACGATCTTTCAAGTTCACCCACCCATAATACTACATAACACCATATTCCCATCCGTCGAAACATCTGAAGATCACACATATTTCTCAAATATGGTAAATAACCTCAGGCAAACCAAAAAATAAACGGCAAGAAAAAAAAAGTCAGTCAGTCCAACAGAAAATAAATCGGGTAATTCAATTGCTTGGAAAATCAAAGACTTTAAACCCAAGAAGGAATCTCTAAGACTGTAGTAACCTTACTTCATACAACTGAAAACACATGAACTCTGAGTTAAAATTCAATCCTTGAAATTGAAGCCAGCAAGTTAATTAAATGAGAACTACCAGAAAATAACATCTACTCAAGAAAGTATCATGACTTCTTTATCGAATAGCAATCATGTAAACCCAACGACTGTAACCTTAATTAATACTTTATCATGCAAATAACAAAAAAGCACATGAAGTCCATACATTACATACAGCTGAAAATGCCATGAATTCTCAGTTTTAATTCAATTCTTGAAATTATAAAACCATCAAGTTTGCACATACATTACAAATATGGCTACAACAGAAAAAGCCCCGAATTCTCAGTTTAAATTCAGTTCTTGAAATTAAAGCCATCAAGTTTGCACATCTTTCTCAAACTCAGTAAATAACCACAACTAGCAGAGACCAAAAATACATGGCAAGACACGAAATGTCAAACATAAAATAAACCGGGGAGCTAAATTGCTTGAAATTATCAAACCATTTAAACCCAAGGCAGAGTCTGTAATACCGTAACCTTACTTTACATTATGCAAATGACAACGAAGCATATAAAGTTCATAAGTACAACTGAAAAACCCATGAATTCTCAGTTTTAATTCAATTCTTGAAATTAAAGCCAGAAAGTTTATAGAACGAGAACTAACCGAAAACAACATCTAAATCAAGAAAGTAACATGACGTCTTTATCGAATTGCAAATCATTTAAACCCAACGAGGAGTCTATAAGACTTGTAACCTTACTTCATATCATCCAAATGATTAAGAAGCACATAAAGATAAAGTCCATACATTACATAAAACTGAAAAGACCATCAATTCTCAGTTTAATTCAATTCTTGAAACCAAAGCCAACAAGTTTACAGAACGAGAACTACCTGAAAACAACATCTAAATCCAGAAAGTAACATGACATGACTTGTTTATCAAATAGCAAATCGTTTAACCCAACGAGAAGTCTATACGACTGTAACCTTACTCCATATCATGCAAATGACAAAGCACATAAAGTCCATACATTACACACAACTGAAAAACCCGTTAATTCAATCCTTGAAAGCTTGAAATTAAATCCAACAACTTTACAAAACGAGCATCACCAGAAAACAACATCTAATCAAGAAAGTAACATGACTTAGTCTTCGGATTTGATCATGACCACAACAAACACGACTAACTACAATCTACAAGTCCCTGTGAGAGATGTGGCCATAACTTCCAGACACTTGGATGAGCATATAAGCATATACATCAATTTTATAATTAATGCTCTCTTCGTCGAACAAAAGAAATTCATCTATTAAGATCAATGAATAACATGTTTAGCCACAAGGTACCCACTGGCCAAGTTAATAACCATCATTCCTACTTTCATATACTGAACATAGAATTTGACACAGTGAGTTGTTAGGCTTCAGGATGAAGTTGAACATATATAGTTAGGCTATGATTCAGTTCTGTTTGGGCAGAAGAGAAGATATATAGAATTTCTAGATAAGCGTCAATTTCTGTTCAAGAAACAACTCAAGGAGCTTGAAGAACATGTTATTTGTGTCAGCTAACTCTGTTCAGTGAAGATTATTTCCATTTTCCAAATCCGTTAATGTAGCTACTTCAGTGAACAGATTTGTGCAGTGTATTTTTCATTTCCAAATATGTTAATGTAGAGAGTATATTTCCATTGTTCCTGTATCCACATGTTTGAATCCCTATGTAAAATTAAGAGTTTTGTAGCAAAATGAAACAGATGGATTCCAAGTTTCCAACATTTGCACGATTTACAGCACAGATGCATAATAATAATAAGAATAAGGGAAGAATAATAACTGCAGATTTTGGTAATACAAGTAGTAGCTACTGTAAAAATGATGGCTACTTAATTCACATTCTCACACAACGAAGTTACTCCAACAATCAGAGTAACACATCATCACTTGTGAGCAAGCAAATAAATGAACAAAATTAACTGATTCTATTCATGGAGAAATGAATCTGTGTGAGTTGAATAATTAAATATATAGAGATCCAGACAATAGAAAGAAAAACAAAACAAAAAGTACAATATCCAAAATCATGAATCGGGAGATGTTTTAAAAGCAATACACTATGATAGAATTTGATTCAATAGGCTCCTGCTGGCTACTAGTTTAAACTGACTAGGCTCTCTTTATATATCAAAGCACGGAAAGTAATTTCAGCCCCAACTACTTGAAATCTTTTCATTTCATTTGTACGCAAGTAATAGATGTCAGATAGTTATTCAACCGGGGATCAAAGTCTTCAATAGTCTTCAACAGATGTCCTAGCCGACGATTCTCTTTGTAAAATCGGGGTACTTGCACCATCAACATAACATCCTTCCAAGGCAGGAAAACTCTTGCGATTGGTTGAGGACCTATTACAAATAGTTTAGTCCATGAGTCTGTCAGCCCATATTCCTTCATCACCCAGATCTCAACGGGGTCCAACTCACTATACAATTCCTTGTATTGCACAAATCCAAGACAATTATCCAGGACAATTAGGTGAGAGGTATCATTATCGAATTCCAGCAAACATTTGGGGAACTCCAACTGTTTGAAAACCTCGGAGGTCATATTGAAAGAGAGTATCATTCTGTGGTCTTCGTTTGAAAATGAGTGTGCAAGCCAGTGGCAAGCTCCGTTGACAAAGATAACATGTTCCATGAACCGAAAAATGGGGTGTGCTGGAGCATCACCAACTTGTCTCCACGAATTGGTTCTGGAATCATACAAATGTGCAACAACAAGAAAGGGAATCCAAGTGTCTTTAAGGTGCACGTGTTTAAATTTATGCATGGTAATAACCTTGAAATACTCCTCATCCTCCTCCTCCGCACTATTATTACCAAACCCGTCAATGAGGAGACATTGGATATAGTCCTCGGGGGGCTCAAATAAGCAAGGTGGGAGAAGCTTGAATTGGTGCAATGCCGGATTGGCCAAAATATGGCGGACATCATATTGTATGCAGATGATCCCGTTGATGGAACCTAGAAGTCTTATTGTCCAACCATCACGGCCAGGTCTTTCTTCTAATAGATGTTTAAACACGGAGGAGGGTATGGATGGACGCACCTCTTGTTCGGGGGAATCTAGATTGTGGAAGGACAACATGTCAGTGTGATGTAGTGGTGGAGGACAATGACGCCTAAGAAGCAACATGGTACCATTGGTACCCTGTTTGATGCGGTGGTTTTTTATGAAACGAGGGGTTTTGAAAAGCGCGGACCATGATTTCGAAACACACTTAGAACCTAGCAATGGATCTGATAGGTAACCATTCCAAAATCTCAGTTACCAATTCATCAGGCAAATAAGGGGTGCTGCTTACAGTTACTAATTTATTCTTCTTCCTGAAGGCATCGTTTGAAAGTAGCATAATACTCCTAGGTACAATACTACAACAATTAGTATTACTATTTTTTTTATTCTTTTTGGCCTGCTTATCCCAATCCCTAACATCCGAGGATGACCTCTCAAATCCTCCTCCTCTTTTCATGGTTCGATTGAATTGGATTAATGGAATGGAAGGAAATTATATAGTATAGAAACTTACTGCTGCTTAGAAGATAAATTAAACAACAACAACAAAAAAAAAAAAAAAGAGGAAAATCCCTAACCTGAGACGGAAGGACGGACGGACGGAGTATTTATATCTAATGGTCTGCCTGTTTGTCGGTTTTGTTGCCGGCCGCAATCTATATGTATTGTAGGTTGAAGAAAGAGATCGGAGGATCAATTTTAGGCCTTGAAAGAGAATGATGATGAGATTGATTGTCCCAATTCCAAAGGACGACATCCGTATAAATACTGGTCCTAGTACTTTGTTTATTTTTCCTGTTCCTATTCGGACAATATTGTTTATTTTAATTTTTTTTCGATTTGTGATTTAGGAATAATATTCGTCTAAAAAACATCAATAAAACTCAATAGAGAGCTTTAATCGGGACGGAGGAAGTACTATTCTTGTTTTTGTTCGGTCCAGTTCTGGGTTAAAACCGAAATTAACTAGCATGACCCGGAAAGTCCGTTCTATATAAAATTCTAGTCACGTGCTTATGTATCTATACAACAAAAACAAATGTAGATTATGCAAGTGGAGAGGAGGGGATGGGAATGAGATATTAGACCATTTATAACCATGAGATATTAATACTCGCCACATCATCATTCCATCATAAGATCATACTCCCTCCGTCCCAGAACAGTTGCACCATTTTGCCATTTTGAGCGTCCCGTTAGAGTTGCACCATTTCATTTCTTTGCCATTTTGGAACATGTATATAATAATTTTATATTCCACCAACACATTTGAGTGGCCATAAATCACCAATAAAATAAAAATAACCTCCACTATTAATATAACTCAATATTTAACTCTCATCCTTATTTTTTGTGCTCAAAATCAAATGGTGCAACTGCTCTGGGACGGAGGGAGTATATATCTTCATCCCCAAGACTCCAACCATAATACTCAAATACAAGTTTTTTATTCTTTATGTTTTTCATTAGCAAACAAGTAAACAAACAAATGAAATAAGCAAACAAATTGGAAAGCAATAGAAAAATAAAAAAATAATTAAAAAAAAATAGATAAGACATTAATAAATACAGTAGAGTATATGTAGATCTTATATGGGAAGACTCATGTTATATATAAGAGATAATAATACTCACTTTTTTACTTCTCCAACCATAAGTGTTATGAGAATCTTCTTATTCTTATACATAAGCTAAGACCCACCTTCATTAACGGATTATGTTGAAGTCGATAACTATTTTATAGGTAAATTCTTCAACGTACTAATTATACTCATTAACTAACTACAATTACTTTCTTCTGCAATTTTTGTTCCGTCGAGAAACTCTGCTTGCTGATGCTTTTAATTTGGGTGTGAATCAACTCAATATCTGAATGAGTATTGCCAGCCATATTTTTTACCTCCATAAGTATGTATTAGTGGCTGCCAAATCAAATCGAAATCGAGACTTCAATATTTGTACATTTTGTATTACTAGTAGTAATTAACGGCCCTAAATTTTAAGATGAAATTATTATGTTCACGTAAACAAGTGTAGGCCCAATGTTTGTCTTAACTTCGAAGAGCCCATAAGAGTCCAAGTATTTAAATAGCTTGTTAAAACCTAATAAAATTTGACTATCTCAATATTATTACAAAAAAAAAAAAAAAAAAAAAAAGCAGCTCCCTTCCCTTGTCAGAACTCAGAAGAATAATAAGACCAGCCGCACGCAATGAATAAGAAGCACAAATTGGATGCAGACAACTTTGAGTTTGAACTGCCGGAGGAACTAATCCAACACATACAATCTTTCCTCGATGTAAAAGCTTGTCCGTACCTTCGTATTGTCAAAACCATGGTACAATGCTTGGTTTGCTAATCCGGTTCTCTATCTACATCAAAGACGCTTCCCCTCCGGAGGCAGGAATAAATTCTATGATTTTGCAAGGACGACCATCATCAACAGGAACACGGAATTATATAGTATCAGTCTCAAGCTCTATATCCTCGAGGAGGACAACCAACATGCTGATGAATTGATTTCAAGTGTTTTAACTTTGGGTGTCAATCTTCATCTGAGGTTAGCATCTATTTGGGATAGCCATGAACTTGTTAAATATACTTTACCGTCCGAGGTATTTTGCTCAATATATTTGAAGAAGCTAAATATTCATCAATGCCATATCGTTCTCCCACAATCCAATGGGAAATCCATAGTACTTTGTTCACGACTTGTCTCATTGTACTTATTGGACACTCGTGTAAGTGATGATATGATGAGGGATATTCTCTTGGGATGTCCATTGTTAGAGGACTTGCGAGTGGAACATTGTGATGGTTTAGAGAGAATTAACTTGAGTGGTGTAATTCATTGTAATCTAAGAACCTTTCATGCCCACGGATGGAGAAGATGGCCCAACAAGTTATTAATGATAGAATGGGACGAAGACAATGTCCTGCATCAGTTTCACAAGTTGAGCTATGTCGAAGTTGATGATCTGTTTTTTGAACTCTTTTCGAATAGATTTCCTTGCCTTGAAAGATTAGAACTTGAAGATTGTACTATAAGGCCTATGATCAATATAGATTCACTGAGGTACTTGAGCTTGACTCGGATCAATGGTTTTAGATTCCCCAAAGTTGAGGTTCAAAATATGCCGCATCAATATCACAACTTAATCACTTTGAAGTTGAGTGGAGTGGAAGTTGATGGTTCATTTTTCAAAATTTTTTCACATAGATTTCCTTGCCTTGAAAAATTTGATCTGGAAAAATGGCATGTGATCGATATAGATATTGCAAGCAATTCACTCAGGTACTTGAGCTTGATTCAGATTGAGGGGTTGAAATTCGCCAAAGTTGAGGCTCAAAATATTCAGAACTTCAGGTTTGAATATTTCTGGGGGGCTGAAGATATCCCTTCGATATCAGTTCAAACAAGTTCCGAGGAATGGAAGTCTGATTTGAAGCTCCACCAGCCAAAGTTCATGGATAGGAATGCTTATGTTTCTTGGTGGATGATGATTAGAGCTCTTTTGACAAAATTAAGCTTGTCTAAAATTTCTATTCTCATTCTTTTGTCAACAAGTCATAATCAGCTTGATTCTATTTCAGAGGATATTATCTCAATGATCCAAAATAACGATATTTCACCTTCTGTGGAGAACCTGGAAATAATTGGGTATCAAATTTCGTTTGGTTGGTTGTTGTGTTGCCGGCCCAAATGCATAATTTGGATTTGCCAGGAGAACCTAGAGCTTGTATATAATGAATTGAAGAAGCATGAAAACAAGATCGCATTGCCTTGTATCCATATCCGCCTAGAGGGAGAAGATATTGAATGTTACGATACCACCCTTATGGGATGGCGTCCTGCTCGACTGCAGGAAGCTAACGAAGGAAGACTAATAAAGTTTAGAATGAGGCTCAAATGGACCTAAAAGCGTCTTAATTACAAGCACGCTCCAATAGAATTCTTGGTATGCTTATAGGAAACTTATTACAAACTTGTTTGCATTTCAATGCTAACGTACACTGATTTTGGATTTTATTTGTATATATGGAGTTAGTATATACATATAGTATTTACTTATTTATATAATTTCTTATATCAGTTATAATCTGGAAATAATATCTTTAAGTACTATGCGCATGTAGTTCAATAGAATGTGATGAAAAAACAATGCATGTAGCGCAACAAAATGCACTTCTCAAAGTTTCAAATTACTCCAAATCCAAATGTAAAAACAAACATACAAAAAATAAGTATTGTTCTCCAATCAGTTTTCGTCAACATGTCAATCTATATATTGAGGCCGGTTTTGATGCCATTGATGGTGTCGTTGATGAGCTTCTTCATTCTTTCGACATCCTCCTCCGACGGCTTCGATGCCGGCCCACCACTTTCCAGTACCATCTGGAATCCACAATGCAAATATGCGCCAAACTGTCTTTCTTCCGCTGTGGAGCTACCTTCACCACCATTAGCTGCAGGAGCAACACAAACTGGCAGGATCACAAATCCAGATGGTAAGATGGCCACACAACCTGAGTCGAAACCGTTGAGCACCCTAACAAATGATGCAGCGTCCATCGTAGCTGAAACAAAATACGACCCGAACGCATCCTTCCATGTGTCTTGCAACACCATGACTTGTTGATTCTTTTCAGGGCCGGCCTAGAAGATAAGAGTTCAAGAAAATGAGAACTGTTGTAGTAACATATATAAGAAGAACGGCTCGAGGTTAAGTTTCGTACACTTACATTTCCACAGAGAACACTAACATTGTTGTTATCGGGGTCCTGGTCGGTTCTGGGACTCTGCCACAACTTCTGCGTAGGTGAAGCGTTATCCCAAAGCACGCGATTGTGTTCGTTCTTCAAGAAGTCGAACAGGTTCTGGGGCTGTACGGGCAGCCATACAGTGTGTACGGCACTCAAGATCATGCCAGCTGGTTCTTCAGGAGGACCATTGCTCGCCCGAAACGTGAACCGTGCACTGTCGTCATTTTGTAGAAATTTCCATTTGTGCGCGGTGCAGCATATGCTAGTTGCGAAGCTGGACATCATGCGCATGGCTAGCGTCGTGATGCCCATTCTACCTATTTGAGTACAAACTAGAAACAAAAGCAAACATATTATGGCTCTTGAGATTATGTTCTGTTACATTCTGTTTTCGAATTTGTATCTTGCAGTAACAATGTGAACATAGTACCTGAGTTATCTCCGCCTGAGGGAACAGACTGGAGGACGGCATGAAAGATCTCGTATCTTCTTTGTAAGAACGAGACCCAATTGTGGGCGCCATATGCCATGCCTGACCTGATCCCTAATGGCCAGAACACCTGATGGGAAGAATTCTCGTCATACTCCGTGTGCTCAACCCACGTTACCTGAAACTCAACTCATGAAGTTACAAAACATATCATCATCATCATCATCATCAAGTATTCGAATCATGGTTCGTGCAAAATAAATCACATAATGAAAACCTTTGAGTGATCATTTGGCAGGCTTTGTACGACGCAGCCTGAAGGGAACCTCCTGGAGTACCAAAAAGGTACTTTTCCTGCAGCAACACTATCAGGTAGGGTGTCCACAGAAACGTCGACAACAGCCCAGGTATCGTTTGCAATCTGCTTGCAGAAACGCACGAACTTTGCTTTACGAACCGGCATCAGTGGCGAAGGAACTTGGAACTGTGCTTGCATCTGCAGAAAAGAATGATAATTTAATCAACACACTATGTTTATAACCCTGGTTGGTGAATGGTGTAAATCATGTTCAATTGTTCATACCAAATTCATTACACCATCTTTCCCCGTCCCAGGCGTTCCAGTAGAAATCACATCTATAGTCGAGGCTCTGCCAATGTAAAGTGGAAACATCGTTTTCCACCGGTCCTACAAAACGAAAAGCATCTTAAATACATGCAATTGGGATAGAAGAGGAAACATTTCATGCATTTTAGGAACAAAAGAAAGAAGAATAAATGAAAGATATTTACGTTTGGTACCCCCACTAAACAGCGACTTTGCATCCTAACCCAACTATCGCGGAAAATTATAAAAAAATCCAAGTCACCGTTCGATGTTGACTCCGGCGTTCTCTCTCTCCTCCAAAGTTAACATCCAAACACGGTCTTAACTATTTAATTTTTCCTTTTTCATTTTTTTTTTATTTTTCTTTATTTCCCTTTTTCTTTTTCTCTTTTCTTCCTTCTTTCTTTCTTTTCTCATTTTTCTTTTTACTTTTTTTATAAATCCAACTCCGGTAACGGAGTTACACAGCTCCGATCGGAGCTGTGCTAAGCTCCAAACGGAGCTTAACACAGCTCCGATTGGAGCTTTGCACAGCTCCAATCGGAGCTGTGTTAAGCTCCGTTTGGCTCCGATCGGAGCTGTGTTAAGCTCCGATTGGAGCTTTGCACATCTCCAATCGGAGCGGTGTAACAAAGCTCCGATTGGAGCTTTGCACAGCTCCGATTGGAGCTATGCAAAGCTCCGTTTGGAGCTTAGCACAGCTCCGATTGGAGCTGTGTAACTCCGGTACCGGAGTTGGATTTAAAAAAAAAAGAAAAATGAGAAAAGAAAGAAAGAAGGAAGAAAAGAGAAAAAGGAAATAAAGAAAAACAGAAAAAAAAATTATTTGGGACTGATTTTGAAATTTAATTTTTGTAGGGTTTGTTTTAAAATAATTTTGTAGACTATTTTGAAGTATATTTATATTACATGGGTTAATTTCTAATTAGTTTGTATTAATATTGTAAAAATTAAATATTTAGGGTAAATTTGTAATAACCAAAACTTAATGTTGTTTGGCATTTTTTAGAATTAGAAATTTCGGCAGGGACGAAAATGTCATTTCCAGGCCTTAGAGCGCAGAAAGTCAAATTCGTGGGTTTATCTGTAATTAGGTTTATATAGCAAGGGAGGATTACGTAATAAAAAATATAGATGGACTAATCTGTAATAGCGGAAAATAGCAGGGGTATCAAATGTAATTTGGCCTAAAAGAAATTACCGCATCCATGAGATTTTGTAGAAGAGCTGAAGTCTCGAGCATCACAGTTGCACTTGCTCTCGTTCCATCGGACACAAGATGGTCACAATGCTTCGCCAAAGGAAACGCTTTCTTGTACTCCTCAACATTCAGCAACTCTCCAGTGCCTTGCGAGCTTGTGAGCCACATTGGACCACCAACCCGAGTCAACTTAATGAGTTCATCCATTGCACTTTTTGCAAGCTCAACAAGCGCTGCTGACTTATCAACTGGAGGAACATTAGCACCTGTTGGTACCTCGAGGGAGGCAGTTGGAGCCGAATTCTCATATCCAGTGCCTGGAGAGCCCTTTAGGCCACTTTGTCCAAGACCGAAGCCTGGTTTCTGAAATGGTGGAGTTGAGGGAGGACTACTAGTCCTACCAGATTTCAGTGAGTGAAGCCGTTCCAACTCGGACTTGAACCAATCATTCTGCACTATCAGATCATGTATATGGAGATCAACTCCATCATGTGGAGTGGTTGGAACGCCACAAGCGCTGCAGGGCGGATTTTTCATGGCTTCCTTCAGGATAAAGTTTTCTACCTGAAGCTTCTCATTTTCTTGTTGCATGACATAATTCTCGCGGCGCTCAATGTTAGTCTGATCATCAATCGAAATCATAGCATTAGCATCCATGAAGCAACAATACATCCTAGAATGTATAGCAACAATACATCCTATGATAAGTTACCTTTTCTTGGAATCGTCGATTTTGAAACCAGAACGTGACCTGCTGGGTCGTCAAGCCTAGTCGATTCACTAGATCCAACTTCACTCTGTCATTAAGGTTCCGATTCCTCTTGAAAGCCCTAAGTAAGAACAAAAAGATATATAATATACTCATGCATCAAGTAACGCCATTCGATAAAAAAACACATAACGGAAGAACATAAGAAGAACAAAGCACCGGACTGAGAGAGCAATATTGAATAGTTAGTATGAAGAGCAAAACTCGAAACTTACGCCTCAAGCTCTTGAGTCTGCAAGGCGGTGTGTTGATGGTCGTTATTCTTCCGTCGTTTGGATGATTGGTTCTCTGTTGCATTGGGCTCGCCTCCTGAAACAACAGCTTCTAAGCCTTCAGTAGTACTGGTACTGCTTGCAAGATCATGCTCCGGTAAGTTCTTCATTTCTGGCAAGTTAGAACAAAAAGAACATTCATAAAAGAAGAAACTATAATTCTCCATTATAATGTCATTATTTACATGAATCCAAGTCAACAAAGGTCAAAAGAATTCCATTTACATGATATGAGGGCTGCGGATCTTATATATATGGATAAATCAACATATGGAAACCATTTATTTTTCCCACCGGTACTACTACATGTAATAAAACATTTAAAAAAAAAAAAAATTACGAGCACATTATTATCTAGAAGAATGTATAATAGAAAACTTACTTATAGCAGTTTGAATGTAAAACAAGATAGAGTGAATGATTCTCAAACTCTAACTGAGAAAGTAAGAAATTTAAAAGAGAGGCCAAAGATAATGAAAGGGAAAGATGGTGATAATGTACTGGCTTTCTCTGCATTTTATACGTATTTTGAGATGTATAAAAGGGAAAGAAAATCCAAATGACACAGATTAAAAGGGGAATATCATTAATGTAATAATAATTAAGAAAATTGAATACGAATCTGTATGGTTTAAATTTTATTTCCTACTTTCCCCATTTCGAATCAAGACCTATGATTTTTTTTTATTTTTTTTAGAAGAATCAAGTCAAGTCCTATGATTTGCTATTAATAAAATAAGAAAAAGTGGTAAGTCAGATATTATTCAAATGGATAAATGGTAAAGCATGATTAAAATTATTAGTGAATTGATAAAAGTGGGAAGTTGACTACTTGGCTTTATTTTTTTTATATACTTAGTTTAATTTTGAATGGATTTTTTAGGAGGATTAGAATTTGATAGTTATTTGATTTAATGATAGAATACATTAAGAAAATTGTGAGTTAAATTTTGTATAAAAAGAAACGTGAAATGTATATCGAAACGGACCAAAAAAAAAGTAAAAAATATTTTAAAAAAAAGAGTATTATTTAAATTATATCAATAATAAAGTAGAAATAAAAAATTGGAAGATTGGTTATTGCAAAGTTGTAAATATAAGCCAATTAATTAAATAAAGGTAGGATGGTTTTTAAGAGGTTTGTAGCATGTAGTTGTTGTTTGATTTAGTGGTAGTGTCCACTAAGAAAGAAAAGAGTGAGTTAAAATTTGTGAAGAAAAGAAACGTGACAATCTATTTGAATCGAAATGAAGAACGGTGAGGTTTGGCGTGGTAAAGCTCTTGTGATGACTAAATCGGCATTTATCGTAATATCCCTTTTTTTTATTTATTATTAATTACCCGAGTAATTTATTTATTTGGTAAATTAATTAATTTCCTTGCCAAGCCATCGAATTCGAGTTCGAAAGCCTCATTGTTTAGTGGATCGATTTCATTTCGTTCTTGGACTAAATCAATTTTCAACTTTACAAGACATGACTGAGCCCATGTTTCTTGGCCCATTGTTTCTAGGTGCTTGTTAGACTAACCTAGAGGTCCTGAGTTCGAGCCCCTCGTAGCCGCTTCTTTTTTCGACAGTTTAGTTTCACCGTTTTAACTTTTAGTTAGTAACGCTGGTCTTCTTGTCTAGGTGATTCGTCCGTTGCTCCGTGACCTTCTGTCCTTTTTGTGGTTCTTGTTCGCTCGCGCTAAGGTGAGTGTTCACCCCAAAATTTGTTTGCTTTTAAAACCTGGAAGGCAATGTGCTACGCATGTCTATATACATATGTGTATTGTATTCTGTATGCTACTGCTTTTAAAATAATTATGTCGTCCTAAGTATGACTAGTTTGATTTATGCTGTTCGATATTACTCTGTTCTGTACTAAGTCTTTTGCATGATTATTTCTCGATAACTCGAGCACTGTTTTGTTATTGATTGTATGCTCTGTTGTCTGCTCTGTCTGTTTTATGTGTGACCGGTCAATTAGGTTATAATTAGGTAGACTTGGGTAGTGTGGACTATCGGGTTTATTTGGGACTATCGGGTTTATTTAGTTATTTCCTAGTCTATTCCCTTTTAGACGCGAGGTAGAAGTCGCTGAGGTCTATTAGGGTCGTAGGATCTATTTCCCCAAAGTACACGGGGCTCTGTCTGTCTAGAGAAGACCATCTCTGGAGGGAGTTACAAGGGCAATTTAGGAGTAGGAGCAATAAGGCGGGCTGCACCAACGAAATCTGTCGTGTTCTGTATTTGTCTGTCTTATCTGTTCTGTTATCTGTTTTATTTGTTGTCATATGTGTTACAAATTCTTTTGTTTTTAAAAAAAATTGTTTATCTTTCTTTTTGTTAACTTTTAGAACCTCACTGAGATCTTTTATCTCACACTATTTCTGTTTTCAAAATCCCTTCCTTGTAGATTCTTTTGAAGGCAACCAAGACTAGGCATCCAGCGACTGAGAGTTGGGTTTGGGAGCCCGTGGGATTTTATTTGCTAGAAATAAGAAGGAAAACTCTTTCATCTTCACTGTCTGTTCATTTTAAAATTGACACTGAGTTTAGTTACCGTTATCTCTGTTATACTTTAAATTTGTAAGCTCATTTGAGCGCCAAAACCGGTTCCTTGTCATTTATTGAAGATCGTTGTTTTCGAATTTTAAAATTTACTTTTATTTCAAGAAAATATTTTATTTTAAAAATCGGTACCGTTACATTTATATGACCAACGCAAAGGCTCAAGTCAAGTACCATTTAAAGTCGCTCGTAAATCATAAAACTCATCGACCAACGCGAGTTTATTTGCAAGCAATAATGCTATTTGCCTGATCACTGCATGCTCGACTGCTAACGAGCACATATTAATTACATTTATTTATAATTATAGTATATGTTATTCAAATTATTTAAAATATAGTAAATGTTAAAGAATGATTCTCGTTTTTTTTCTCTTCGAAGTCATTATTACATGAAATTATACACTATGACGATTTATAATCAGTTACAGCATGCATCAAAACTAACTCTGTCCATTTTGTACCGTAAGTTTGTTACTCCCACATTTTGTCCTGTAAGTTCACAAAAAAAATTCAATTTTTTGTACTTGGGTCAAATCCTAACTCGACGAACTAATATTAGAGCAAATTTTAATTTAATTAATTCACCCACAATTCACTATGAACTCGCGAATCAGTGATAATTTTTCACTAATTCACCTAAATTATAAATAAAAAGCAAACCCACTCATTTGTATAACACATCATTGCAATACAAAAGAATTAAAAAGAATATATCACACATAACTCTCATTAAGAATTTAGCATACCCCAATTGATTTTCGCAAATAATTGAAAATTAGTATAAAGAGAGTAGCAACCAATCATGGCATACACTGAAAAAAATCGGACCCATTTTATTTGTTTGCTTGCATAGATATGCCATAGAAAGGGGTGTGCTACACAATTACCTTGATTGTTTTGAATTTTGTTTTTTTATTTAGATATTTTAATAATGTCGGTGAAATAGTGAATAATTATCAGTAATTCGCGAGTTCATGGCGAATTGGGGGTCATCAATCAGATTCAAATTAACCCTAATATTAGTTCATTGGGCTAGCTAGATTTGGCCCGGAGTACAAAAATTGAATTTTTTTGTGAACTTACAGGACAAAATATTGGAGTACCAAAATTACAGTATAAAATGGACGGAGTAGGAAACTTATGGTACATTTTGGAAAATTTTTCCACATAGCTACGCCCCTGGGGACTATAGGAGTGCAGACCCGTTGTCACTTGGTTTTCGGATCAAAGACTTTGCTCTGGAGTCCGAAGGGTCATTGGTTACAATTGAGCTTCAGTTTGATATTCTCCAGGGATCATATATAGCTTGGCTAGAGTTTGCTTGGGTTTCGTGTCGTTTTGTTGTTGTCCAGTAGTCTCATTGGTTATTTGGGCCCTCCATTGTACTTGATGTTGAGTGATGCACCTTGTATCACGGTTGGGGTATATATACCCCTCTTAATCTTGTACACTACTTTTGGATTTAATGAAATTCTTTTGCTGTTTCCAAAAAAATATTAAAAGACTTAGAACTCAACTGGAGCAGTGTTACTTTTGAACTTTAGGTTGTTGATTAATGAAATACTAGGGTTTATTTCATGCGGGGCTAAAAAAAATAAAAAGGAATTTTTTATAGATAATTTCAGCGATGTTTCATAATTCCCCCCCCCCCCCCACTCCTGGGTATAATCTCGCACCTTTATTTTTTTTATTTCTTTGGATCAAAAAATATATATATATATATTAGCATGAACTTGAGATATTTACAATACAAAATTTTGAGGGAAGTGCATGAGAATTGCACACCCAAACCAATCTACCAAGATCAAATTCAAAACCAACAAAATGACCAAAACAAGGGAGTGAAGTACCCGACGAGACCGAGTCCATAAACCATAAAGCCAATGAGTTGGACTTTTCAAAGCCCGAACCCATGCCATGACAATGTCGGGCCTGAATATTTATGTCCAACTTACATCCGTGCTTGGTCCCATACCAACCCATCAATAAAATTAGATGAACTAAGTCAAATTAAATTGCACCCTTCAACGGTTTGTTCGGTTCAAATTGTCATCCTTGGTACTATTGATGATGAGTGAAATGGACTTACGAATACTTAAATGTGAATACTCAAGTAAGGGTGGGGTAGTATAGAAGATGTTCGAGCCCTGAATGAGCAATGTAGAACTATATGGTAGTTAGATCTTAGATACTTAAATTTGACGTTAAAAAATAAAGTCAATTATCATCATATGTATTTTAACTGTATACATTATGTGTATCTCTAGAATGAATTAAACCTAGACTTTTTAGTAATGACAAAGTAGAATAGTTAGATTTTACGTTTTTATAAAAAAAAAAAAAATAAATAAAAATCGATGACTATGCACGAAGGAATTCCGTTTGAGTTACTTCCACGCCACGTGCATTCCCATCTCATTTAAAGCAAACACTCTCTCCTCTTCTTTAATTCCACGCCCAATTTATTAAAGTAGTACTCGCCTGTCTTTTTCTTTTTCCTGTAAGGCTGTAACAGCCAAAAATATCAATTTGGTTCATGTCGGTAAAACAATTATATAAACGTCACAAAACAAATCATTAGACTTATTTTCTCCCACTAAATAAATAAAAAGAGACCAAAATCAACAATCCTCAGAAATTTGGATAATCATCATCGTCGTCATCAACTCATCATCATCAATTCGAGTCCCATCGATAATTGCCTGTGCATTTACATCTGCTCTGGTTTCGTTTTCAAATGATCGACGTAGACGCTTTGAATAACCATCGGAGCAGCAATAATGCAACCGGCGTCAACCGCTTATCTCTCCGCTCTCGCTCTCGAGATTGAGAAGAAGCTTCAGCGTGTATGTAAATCAGTATATATGTGTTTCTGTAATGACTGCTGATGAATGTGTTTGGTAATTGACTGATTTGATTGATTTGTGACTTTTGTTTTGTGCAATTTAGGCGTTAGCTTCGGCATCACAGAGGCCAAATTTGCTGCAGGAGTTATTTGCGGATATTGCTTTGGAGGTGGATGATCGTGCCAGAGGTCAATTAGTCTTCCGATTGAAGTGATTTGTTGTTGTTTTAGCTAATTATTTGGGGAAATGATGGATTAGTGTGTTAAGAGTGTAGTATTTTGTGATTTTAGGAAGGCGAGAGCTTACTGGTGATTTTATTGTTGCTATAAGTGTTACTGAGAGGATGAAATCAGTTTTCATGCTAGTATAAGTGTTACTAAGAGGATGAAATCGATTTTCGTGCTGTTATAAGTGTTACTAAGAGGACGAAAACGGTTTTCGTGCTGTTATAAGTGTTGCTGAGAGGATGAAATCAGTTTAGTGCTGTTATAAGTGTTATTAAGAGGATGAAATTAGGAATTAGTGCATTTTGGAAATTTTGTTACTGCAGTGGTGTGTTGCTTTGTTTTGTGTGTGAATTTTCGCTTTCTGGTTTGTGTTACTGGAAGGTTGAAACTAAGACTGGGTGTATCGGAACTCGGAATTTTAAAGCGTTGATTTGTTTACACTCTGTTGCTCTTGTTTCAAGTAGATCAAGAGCATATCATGTGTAACATAGTGATTATTCCTCTGAGTTTGCAATTCAATGCCCAAGAGATGCTGCATCTGTATCCGATATATTACCTCAAACTTGTCACTAGGCATTAGCCATTCCATGATTAAACTCTTACTGATGGTTCTTAGCTACAGCCTACAGTCATAAAGATAACTGTGTTTTGTTACGAGATAATGAAGCCTTTTGAGAAAATGTAAGACAACCAATAATGAGGCGAAAACAGAAATCGTAGTTTATGAGCCGTTGAATGACTTATCTTTTATGGGTGCCTAGGTTTCATTTCTGAATGTTATTTAGATTCTAACAATATTCTCTGCCTATGCTTTCATTGAAGCAGGTATTATATTCGGGGATGAAGATACAATTCTTCCAAATCGTGATGAAGGAAGCCCAGTTTGCTTCTACGACGTGCTTGCTGATCACTTTGTGCATGCTCAGCAGAATGGAAAAGCAATCCTTGATCTGATTGTACAACTTTGGAGCCAATCATTTGCGTCCAATATATTTGCCCTGTTGTTTCACAAATGGGTATGTGCTAATAGCATGTGAGATAGTGTTTAGTGCATTTCAGTAATGATGGAGTTATGGTTGTCATTTCCGGAAAAATGCTTGCTGATAGCATTCATCCACTATTCCTTATGTCAAACATCAATCAGATTATATTATTCCCAATTTCCCATTCGTATCTTTAATCTTGTTTTTCTGGCATTGATTTTTTCTTGGTTTTCACCAATCCTTTCATGTTTAAATCATTTACAGCTCTTTGAAGTTCAGATTGATAATCCTGATGCCCTACTCCGCTACTCATCTGCTCTTGTCCAAGGTGCTACAACTGTCTTCTGGTATGAAGCTTTGCATTGTATTTGTGGGTCAAAAGTAATTCTTTGATATAGAGCAACTTATGATAACTTTCGAGGATTTGGGTTGGAAACCGTAATTATATCATTTAATGGTCTCCAAGGATAACCCTTGCTATTCCATTATATTTGACTCCTGTCCGGCAGCCGTTTTTCCGCACTTCCCAATAATTATTGTGTTCTAACCCTCAATTGAACATGCTAAACAAATTGCATTGCTAAACAAAATTCGTGCTTAGTTCAATATAATTTAGCACCCCTCATTCCAAATTAGAGTTCTGCCTTGCAACTAAGATGAATAACAATGAATGTAATATGCAGAAGTTATGGGCTGGAAAATAAACTACATTTGTTGTCTGTCATGGCATGACATGAGAGCAACACTATTTACTTAGGCTCTTGAAATGGTGTAATGTAAAGAAAAAAATTCTTTGATCTTCCCTTTCTAATAGTTCAGAGAGAAGTACCCATGCTAAAGTGTTTGGGGACTTGGCAAGCTGTATTTTATAAATAATTAAATGAATGCATAAGCAATTGTAAGGTGGCTGAGCCTGACATTACGGTTTTTAGCTGCCAAACTTGTTAATCTTAGAACTCCGTTTACTAGCCAAACTTGAATGTGAAGGATTTAAATATTACCGCAGTTACCTAAAGTAGTTTTTTGTTCTCACCCAGGATTGACATCCAGACAAATTCAAGGCGCTTCGAGAGTCTGTTTCAGGTAAGATGCTTCCGTGTAGAAATTTTCTTATTGTATAAACTTGTACCTGACTGTGATTGTTTTAAATGATTGTAGTATCTCCTAAATGAAGTCGCTCTGTCTCCTGAGAGATTAAAGAAGATTCCCTCACAGGTAAATCATATTAATCTTCCTGAGCTGTGGAAGTCCTTGTGTTTGTGGATTATAAGTTTGTTGTATTTCATATAAGTTCCAACTTCCAATAACATGTTTTGTTTCATTTTCTTATCAGACCCAAAGGGATCTGTTTCTTCTCCTATCAAGATTCATGTTTCTTTACAACTCAGGTTGATCAGCAAATGAGCAAAATGCATGTATTTACACATCTGATGTGTTATTATGCATGGTTTCGTTCCTGTAATAACAAGAGTTTGATGTGCATTTTACAGTTGACAAGCTGGAAAGCTTCTTGAAACAAATACCAGAATTTCCGAATGCTTTCTTGATTGGTGGTGCAGCAGACTTCTTTGTCATTGAATTAGCTGACCAGGTAAGCTCATTGTTAATTCAGTTCTACTTATAGCCTATCCAACTATAATATTCAATCTCATTTCTTGAGTACTTTCCTTCATTTTTAATCTTTTCCTTTCACCAGCTTCAAAAATTGAAAGTGGAACCTGTACTTCTTCATTACCTTTCTCAGATTAAATATCTCCAAGGTACTGCTAATATTTAACTCTTTACATTGCGTGTAACCTTGTCAATAATTTTCTTTTCCAGATCATTTAGATATCTTATCCTACTGCATACAGGTCTGGAGCTTAGAATGGCAACCAGTACAAGACTAAAAACATGTTTGTATAGCTTTACGTCTCCTGGTGGCCCAATGTACCCAACAAGAGCTGTTCGTCATGCAGCATGGGAGGCTTTAGATTTTCTTTTTCCGGTGAGTTGTTTTAAGTTTTCTTTAGGCGCATTTACTTGGTGACTTGATGATTTCTTTTTTTTTTTTCCTCCACACACACACACACACACCCCAAATTTTTTTCCTCCTGCTGCAGCGTGAAGTGGGATATGTAGTCATCTTTTATGTTGAACTAACGATAACGGTCCTACAAAACTAGGTCTCCACAAATTACGATGCTTCTTTTTTTTCCTTCTTCAGAACATCCAGAAAAGGGGGGGGGGGTGTTGTTCTGACACAAGATTTAGTTATGTAACTTCCCATTTCAATACAATATTGCACTTTATCATTTCCATCACCTTGCCAGCAAACAAATGAATACTCCAGAATCTAGATGTCACTGGATGGTAAAACACAACTTAATTTGTCTAGCAACACTGGCATATTATAAGTTATAAAAATCAACATGACTTACTTTTTGGTGTTCACAGGATGGTAAATACGAAGTACAATTTAATGTCTGGTAAGATTGACAAATAGCAAGTTAGAAATCAAATAACGCCACTATTTCAGACGTTCCAAGTTCAATTACATGAAAGTAATTTGATAGTGTGCAAATTTAAACTGCTTGCACCATGAAGTTGGCACTTCTGCTTCTTGTGGTGGTGTTTTACCGTGCTTTATACTTTATTCAGAATGTATCTAGGAATCAGACAAACCTTAAAGTCTGATTATGTTATTTCAGGTTGGGAGGTATCCTCGGCATCTTATCAGTCTGTTCTTCCGACTGCTTTATCCATGGTACTGGCCCTCGTCTTGTTGGAACTTTGTAGTTGCATGTATACAAGCGGTGTTCTTTTCTGCTCGGGAAAATTTCACAAGACCAAAACATTCTTAGAATGGGATGTTTTGTAGTAGTACATTTGTGTGGGAAGTGCTTTCTTTTCTGTCATGTTAACTATATCATGGCCTGTTATGTCCTGATCTGTTGTTCACTTGTTGGGTTGTAACGTAGTTGTATTCTGTACAATTTGTTTTGTACTAATAGTATAAACCGATCGATTATTGGACCGTGATCATAATTATCGATGCTCTAGCAAGCAATTGCAAAGTATTGTAGGGTGGAGTAACAAAGATGGGTGTATTTGGAGTGCAAGTTCTATGAAGTTCAACAACAAACTTCTAAACCTATCATATTAAGCCACGAACGTTCTCTTTCCCGCATAAATCAAAGTTGTACTGGAGTATATTTTGGAGATCAAAGTCCATTAGGACTTGAAGATTGTGTAAACTATTGATCTAAAACCATACCTGGGAAGTTCGTCCATTTCTTTTGCATTTTAAACATCACATGTGACCAAATACTCCTTGAAGTCGGTCAAACTTCGAAGTTCCAAATACTCCTTGAGCATATGCGAGGAGCAGTCTTAGCCTTCCTTGACCAGGATATCTCCACATCTGTAACGGCCTTCTCTCCTTGAATGAAGTAGAGGTCAAGTCAACACCATTGAGACTTGACTTGTCGTTGAGGTCCATTTCACTTTCCTCTCACAATGATCGAGCTATGTCAGAACCTTTTTGTCTCCTCCCTTAACTCTGTCTCGATAGAAAGGGCCGCACAAGGGCAGATCAATTGAGTAACCTGAAACTAGTGTTAGCCGTTTGGTGGGTATTTGGGTACCCGATCCAATTGGGTTCGGCATATTGGTCCGGGTACCTAAATACCCGAAAGAGGGTACTTGATCCCATACTAAAAAGTAAAAGCCTAAAGCATTAACCCAGCTTACGCGAACCCAAAATACACAAAACATTAATTTGAATACATTTGTTCGGAAATTAAAATTGTGGATATGAAGTTGAAATTAATAAAATTGTTTCCTTTTTTTACTTTTTTTTCATCTAATTTATTAGAGTGAGTCTCCTAGTAGACGGTCTCTAGTATAGACCAACTTATATATATTACAAAACAACCCCAACCAAGAAGCTACAAAAACACTACATAACTATTAAAAAATTCGGGGGTCAAATTGTAATAAAATATAGCAATGGGCCATTTTGCAAAAAAACTCTTTCCTTCTTCCTCCTTACTTCTTACGTTTCTTTATGATTACAGAAACAAGATCGATCCAATTTCTTTACAAACTCCTCCCACCTTTCTTGCAGAAGCTTCTCCACCTCAGGTGCATGCCTGAAGTCGGGTCGATTATCGACTTCCCATAGCCACCGTTCAGCTAGCTGGGTGTACTTTCTGGGCTGTTCGGGTTCGGGTTTGGGCTTGGGTTTGAAAGGGTTGGAGATGGCAGCGAAGTTGGGGGTTTTGGAGTGGGGTTTGAAGAAGGAAGAGAGGGGGATTGTTGGTTGGAATGGAGGGTGGTGGTTTTGTGGGGGTTTGAATTTGAATGGGTTGAAGCTTATTGACCCCCATTAATGGAGTGGTTTAAGGTTTTGGAAAAGGATGAGTGTTTTTTTTTTACAGTGGTTTTAGTTGCTGGCTAGATGGAGAAGAAGAAGAGAAAGTTTTAACATCCATTAATTCACTTAACATACTTAAAAATATCCCATGATTTCACTTTAACATCCCATGATTTCAATTTAACATCCCATGATTTCACTTTAATATCCCATGATCTCAAAAACGGGAAGAAAAAAAATTATTCAATTTTTTCCATCATATCAACTATATATCTTATGATTGCACTTTAACATCCTATGATTTCACTTTAACATCACATGATCTTAAAAACGAGAAGAAAAAAAATATTCAATTATTTTCCATCATATCAACTATATATGCCATGATTTCACTTTAACATCCCATGATTTAACTTAAACATCCCATGATTTCACTTTAACATCCCATGATTTCACTTTAACATCCCATGATCTTAAAAACGGGAAAGAAAAAAGTATTCAATTTATTCCATCATATCAACTATATATCCCATGATTTCACTTTAACATCCCATGATTTCAAAAACGGGAAGAAAAAAAAGTATTTAATTATTTTCCATCATATCAACTATATATGCCATGATTTCACTTTAACATCCCATGATTTCACTTAAACATCCCATGATTTCACTTTAACATCCCATGATTTCACTTTAACATCCCATGATCTTAAAAAACGGGAAGAAAAAAAGTATTCAATTTATTCCATCATATCAACTATATATCCCATGATTTCACTTTAACATCCCATGATTTTAAAAACGGGAAGAACAAAAATCATATCAACAATATATCCCATGATTTCACTTTTACATGCCATGATTTGACTTTAACATCCCATGATTTCACTTTAACATCCCATGATTTCAAAAACGGGAAGAACAAAAATCATATCAACAATATATCCCATGATTTCACTTTTACATGCCATGATTTGCCTATAACATCCCATGTGTAGACACATAAATTTTGTGTCTAATAAAATTACTAAATTAAATTTTCTATGTATAATTGGAATTTTACTAAATTAAATTCTAATTATTATAGATTTTTAGTTGATTTTAAAATGTCTATTTCTGGCCTATCAAATTTTGCCATGTGGAAAATGTAGAATAAATCATATTATTTCACATAAAATAATGATGTGAAATAGAAGTTGCAGTTCCACCAATAGGATTGCGCCATGTCATCAAATTGATGCTGTTATTAATTAATTGCTAGAAGAAAATACAGATAAGATCAAATCTGTATCAACCAATCAGAATTGATCCTTCTTTTTTTTCTCACCTATATAAGGAGCTCATTCTCCACCAAAAATCACAATTCAGAATTCAGAAGTCAGAGCTCAAACAGAAGTGAAGAATTCCACAATAAGCCAAGAAGATCAAAGACATCTTTTCAAGCAAGAACAGCTCCAGTTCTTCAAGAAGACGAAGGCAGCTCCAAGAACAAGTCGCGAAGACACTTGCAGCAGCAACAGAAGACCGAACTCCAACGCAAAAGCTCGTGGAGGCACTCGCTCGAAGATCGAAGCAACGTACATTTCAGATTCAAGATCAAGTCTCTACGACCCTCGAAGACGTGTTCGTTCGCGAAGATCAAGCTCCAAGACCTGACGTTCAATCCAAGATCAAGCACAAGCCCTTGCATTGACGCCGTTCAAGTCAAACCCCTGTGAAGTTAGAGATCAAGCTGCGAAGGCCCTCTAACCAACACACTCAAGTCAAATCCTCCATCCAAATCAAGATCAAGCACAAAGCCCTTGAAGAAGATAGAGACATACACAAATCAAGAAGCTCCAGACGAAGTCAACGACATCCATCAAGTGAACAAGAAGTTAACAAGCGATCGCCACCAACTTCAAGTGAAGATTCAAGAACAAGCTGCGAAGGCCCTTGAATCAACAAATCCAAGAAGTTAACAAGCGTCAACTGCCAAGCAAGTCAAAGCGTCGTCTCAAGAACAAGCTGCGAAGGCCCTTGAGTCAACAAATCCAAACTTCCAAGTCGACGCCAAGAGAAAACCGAAGCATCAAAGTCGCTCAAACTTCCCAAAAGTCAAGTTCGAGATATTTCTTGAAGAGTCGAATCAGAGGATTCGTAGAGATTGTAAATCTAAATATTTAAAATCAATAAAATTTCATTTGTGCAATTTTATTTGTTACACCATGATTTCACTGTAACATCCCATGATCTAAAAAACGTGAAGAAAAAAAAGTATTCAATTTTTTTTCTATCATATCAACTATATATCACATGATTTCAATTTAACATGTCATGATTTGACTTTAACATCCCATGATTTCACTTTAACATCCCATGATCTCAAAAACGGGAAGAAAAAAATCATATCAAATATATATCCCATGATTTCACTTTTACATGCCATGATTTCACTTTTACATCCCATGATTTCACTTTAACATCCCATGATCTAAAAAACGGGAAGAACAAAAGTATTCAATTTTTTCCATCATATCAACTATATATCCCATGATTTGACTATAACATCCCATGATTTCACTTTTACATCCCATGATCTCAAAAACGAGAAGAAAAAAAGTACCATTTAATTTTTTCCATCATATTTATATCCCATGATTTCAGTTTAACATCTCATGATTTCACTTTAACATGCCATGATTTCACTTTAACATCCCATGATCTAAAAAACGTGAATAAAAAAATTATTCACATTTAGAGTCGGTTGAATTAATTACTGATTGTATGAGAGACTGGAGAGTGAGGTGTAGGCGTGTAACACCTAACAAAACAAAGGACAAACAAAAAAACCCATAGCCACACAGTGAAAAAATCATCTATCTATCTATCTATCTATCTCTCAACTCGATTTCACCTTCGACAACAACAACGACTTTTATGTTGACCCGAATCAGGTCTGCTACTTCGATGAATTCTGCAAGTCTCTTCCCAGCTCCTTTGATCCTCAAAACCAGCTTCTCACCCCAAGTTTCCCAACCCAACAACCATTTCAATTCACACGAGAATTGAAACCTTACCAAATAGCCGAAACTCAAAAGGCAAAGCCCTGAAGAATTCGATCATGAGAGAAGAGAAGAGAGATAGAAGAAAGAGAAAGAAAAAAGCGAATTGATCTGTATCTCCGATCAATTAGATTAAAAAGAAACAGAAAAAATGGTAATTTCTTAAAAAGACCTCTTATTTCTAAATAATTACACTTTGACCACCGAGATTTTGAATGCTTATAACAAGTTATTGGTAAATTGCATAATGGTACAGTCTCTTAGAAAGACCGTCTTTCCTGAGAATTTGCTATTTATTACTTCTACTACTGTATTTATGAAGTTGAATTGAAAACGAAAATTACTTGTTCACAACTCGCAAGTGTTCAAATGACATCTGGCGATTCGTCCACGATAGAGAAAACCACCGGCGATCATGCCGCATTCATACTTGTTCTCTCATGCCCCTCAGGTCTTACTCCGTCTCAGGTGCACATTCATTCTATTCAACTTTGCAATTTGCATTACAGCTAATTTGTTAATGCTGTATTTCAAATTGATTGCAGGTCTCAGTGATCCTTGATCAGTCTTACGACAGGGTTCCCCATCCAGATAGGAACCTGGAGAACTCCATTTCAGAGGTTAAGATGTTAATCGACCTTTTATTCTGTTGAATTGTGTGTTTACTGATGAAATAGAACTGAATCTGTTTCCGTTTGTTTTTCGATCTTCGATTTCATTGATAGTACTTGATTGATATTTTGGCTTGTTTGTTAGATATGGCAAAGTAGAGTTCAACAGAACCCCTCTCTATTCAATGGACTCAAGTTCAGGGTATGTGGATGTTTCGTTCAGAACTTATTTTGTATACTGTTATAGAATATGGATTGGATTTCATTTTCAATGTATAATTAGTCAAACATTTTGCATCGTAGTTTGATTCGTAAATGAACGAATTGGTAGATGGAACATGTTTGAGGCAATTTATGTATTTGCTTGGTTAAAAACTTTACAGTATGGAGGGCACGAGCTGATTCGCAGAGCTGATTCATCTCACAAGTATGATGTCTGCCTTCACCTCGGGTTGACAGATTATAGGTTATCTCTTTTCCCTAACTCCTTTTGGTGCAGACTTACCTTATCTAAGTTATTGGCCAAGTGTTGCAAGTTTGAAAGAGCAGGATGCCTCGTAGTTTTACTGTCATTACCCAGATTTGGATTTAGTTTTAAGCCCTTGAACCTATCACTCCATGGTTACTTCCCAGTTGAGTCCATAAATAACTACCACATTTCATCCATTTATGTGAAATTGTGAATCACCTTAATAATGGTAATCACCAGCTCCAAATTGCATGATGGCCAACGACCTCTTTTAACCCTGCTACATCAGTATGTATCATCAGGTTCACACAGGTCTTCCATTCAATAACTATTGAATCTGATTAGCCAAGTAACTTTTATGGTTCAGATCAATCTTGGTCAACCATCAAGTTGACCGTGTATTCTATATATCACCCAGAGCAAAGATAGGTCTGTAGAAAGAGATGTGATCAATTTTATTGTAGTTCTACCTCCCTCTAATCTAAGTACAAATTTCAGTTCATATCCCCAGTTTCACATGAAGAAGTTTCAATATCACTAGTGCAGTGCTTTTTTTTTTCTTAAGTGGGCATGCTTAAGAGTTAAGTCTATTCGCACTATTGGAGAGGCTGATAAAGTGGGTTGGTGATGATTCTCGTGTCTCGATATTCTGTAATGGATTAGAGCAATTGGCAAGATCCAGTCAATTAGCAGTTGCATGAAATTTTGTCCACATTTCAGATCTAAGACATCGATTCTAGAATTATATGCAAAATGTGGCTAGGAGACATACATCTCTGCTTGATCTTGATATATTAGATGCTTTTTACAAACATATCACCTTTTTATAAGGCAGCCTTCTAATAAATAGGTTTGTTTCATACGACAACACGGGCTTCGAGGATTCTATACCTTGTTTGTTGTGTATGCTTTGATCAGATTGTGAAGCTATTATCTGCATGAGAAATGACTTTTTTTTTTGAAATATATTGAAAAGGGATATATATATACCTTGTTATATGGAATCAAAGGAATAAAAACCAAAATCAAAAGGCATGTAACTTTCTGAAGTTCATCCTCAGGACATTTGTGGGGACAAACTTGAATCCTCTATGGGAGGGATTTCTTCTTCCATCTGAAGGTAAATCTATAATGCATAAAATGCGCTGTCATTCAAGAATGTAACCCTGCCTGATTAATGTGTCCTTCTTAAGAGAGTACAAATGACTACGTGAGAGAACTGAGTGGAGATAATATTGCTATTGAAATGTTAAAGTAAAGTAAACTAATTTGATTATCATTATCATTTTCTTCTGTAGATGAATGGAGACGATGTCAGCATACATCTAATCCACTGGGAAATGGTGCAATAGTAGAGACATTGGACAAAGCAATTGTAGTGCTGCAAAGAAGTAACAATGTTGGTGAATTTCCTGGACACTTTGTTTTTCCTGGTGGCCATCCGGAGGTACCAAGTAAATGGATCTTCCTTGTTTCCATGTTCCACCAAAATAAGTCCATTTCTGGTCCAACTCGACATACTCTTTTGTAATAGCTATATAAAATGTTAATCTGACATCCATGTCACAGCATTCTAATCTACTCTATGATATTGAAGATAAAACTAACATTGACATCAGATGATATAATTGAGTTGTTTTAATTTCACACTTTGCATTAACAATCTTCCTGCAATAATACTTACTACATTAATTACCACCTCTGACAGCCCCAGGAAGTTGGCATAGCAACCCATCACAGTACCCAGGAGTTGTGTCACCAGAAGATCAACACGAAGGTGTCCCAGGAAATGTTTGACAGCATCATTCGTGAAGTTGTTGAAGAAGTTGGAGTACCATCTTCCACCCTTGTAAGAGACCTTATAACGTATATTGAAAATGCAAATAGGAAAAATACCATTTGACACGTTCCCCTTTATTGCAGAGCAACCCCATTTTCATTGGTATATCACAGAGGGTGTTGAATGTTAGACCAACTGCTTTCTTCTTCATCAAATGCAACCTTCAGTCGCACGAGATTCAACAGCTATACCGCAATGCTCAGGACAGCTACGAATCCACCCGTCTTTACACAATGCCAGTGGTAAGCCTTTGAGTAACTTTTCCTTCCTTGATGACATGATAGTATGACCATGCTTGTTAATTATATTTCTTAGATATGAAATGGTCTTGTTTGAATCTGGTATTAGACGAAAATTGCTGGGCCAGCAGCAAACAATCAAACTTGGGAGTCTTCGGCCGTACTGTTTTAACATGATTTCTAACCATTGGCTAATGGAAATTGGAATGTGTTGTTATAACATAAATGTGCTAAACTAATCCTAAAAAGGGCTACCGTGTTGTGCACCTTTCTTTTTGCTGATGGTACTCTCTCTGCAAAATGTCTGTTTGGTTAATTCTTCTGCAGTTTCAATTCAGCTTAAGGGAGCTTATGGTTATTTGTTGCTGCTGTCGATTTACAACAGTCGTTCTTCTGTTTGTCAAATTGACTTCCCTGTTGTTTTATTACCAGAGTGATTTGGCGGCTGCTGCGTGTGAAATGCCTGGATGCCATCAAGGAGGATTCGCACTCTATAAGTTGATGATAGATGTTCAAGAAAATTGATATTAGGTTCTTTGGTCTAAATTCTAAGCATATGACAGACGGATTCTTCTCAGGAATTTCCTCTACAGGCTGTATGCTACCTTCACTGCAAGTCTGCAACATCCTAAATTGCATCACCTCGTCACTTTGATGAAATGAGTGCCTCCTCGGCTCCGCTCCTCTAATTGTTATTAGAACACTGTTCTCTTTTATTCAACTGTAAGAATGTGATATAATAATGGGTGTTATTAGAACACTGTTCTCTTTTATTCAAAAGTCAAAAAGTGACGAGATAACACAACAATCTCTAGTTAAGACCAAGAAAGACGAATCTCAAGCGGAGCTAGTTTAGGTAACTAAACTAAACCGATTGAAGATGTTCTTTCGTGGACACCGATACCACTCGCAAACCAAGGATACCAATAGACTACAGAACAATGAGAACAATCAAGTCGAGTAAAAAACACCAAAGAATTAAAACCTGCAGTAAGAAGCAGCTTAAAAAACGTCTTCAATTCATGCTCAAAGACGTGGTTTGTTAGTGAACGCTTAATAATAATGGCAATAGAATTACAGAGTTGTTTTTATCTACCATTGTATCATTCACATTTAAATAAAATCTTAAGTTGCACGTATACACTTGTACTGCAATCATGTTCATGTCTGTCGGTCCTTCACACCATTAGGCATAGCCAGCCACTGCAGTGAAACTTCAGGTCCAGTTTTCACACATATCATCCTTTTATGTAATGAACCGGGGAACTGAAAAGGCGAGTTATAGTCTTATAGATGCATCGTTACAAGCTGGAGAACTCCAGTTTGTTGCAACCATGCAGCTATCTTTGGTGCTATATGTCTATATCCTATAGGCCAAAATGAGATATGATCATGGTGCACCCTCACCTGTTGTTTCGGTGAAAAATAATATTTACTCGAGTCGAAAATAAATATCAAGAGTCTGTCTATCAACTTTATGATGAATGAGTGAGTACGTAGGGCAGGGGCGGCCAACAATTTTGGGAGCCTTAGGCAAATTCAAAATTGAGACCTCTACTTACCAAACCTTTTTGCCTTAATATTTTTCAATACAATATTTATATTTTAAAATTTTGTATTGAAGTTATTCAGTACGTTATAATTTAAAATTTCTACATTTTTCTTAGAAATCTTAAATTTATTTACCTTTGAAATTTTACTAGGAGGAAAAATGACTCATTGGTGAAAATTATTAGAAATTGAAGATAACCAACAACACCACATGAATATGTTTAAGAAGAGTATGAAGAAATAGGATGGCATAGATTTATGAACTTTTACTTATGATTGTTCTTGAGACAAGATATTTGATTGATTCTAAGGTATTAGCAGGCTTTTAATAGAAGTAATAAATTTCATCTTTAATTAAATAAGCAAATAAATCAATTAATTACCTTTTATTGGAGTATGGAATCTGTTACACTTGGTGTTACAATTAAGAAATAAATACTACTTCAAAAAAACAAATCATGATAATTATTAATAATAATTATAAATATATCACAATTATGCAGCTTTTTGGCACTCTTTAGTTGTTCATTTTCTAAAATATTAATGTTCTATATAAATTGATTGATGATATTAGTAGGCTTTTAATAGAAGTAATAAATTTCATTGTTAATTAAATAATAAAATAAATCAATTAATTACCTTTATTGGAATCTGTTACACTTGGTGTTACAATTAAGAAATAAATACTACTTCAAAAAAAAGAATTAAATATATCATAATAATTATTAATAACTATAAATATATCACAATTAATATGCAGCTTTTTTTGGCACTCTTTAGTTGTTCATTTTCTAAAATATTACTACTGTTCTACATAAATTGATTGATTCTAAAGTATTAGTAGACTTTTAATAGGAGTAATAAATTTCATCTTTTTTATAGTTAAATAAGCAAATAAATCAATTAATTACCTTTATTGAAGTCTGTTACACTTGGTGTTACTACAATTAAGAAATAAATATATCATAATAATTAAATTACTTCAATTAAAATTATTATGGGGCCTTTTTCCATTAAAGGCCTTAGGCAGCTGCTGGCTATAAATTGGCCTCCAATATCTCCGCTCTATCCACCGTTCACCAATTGCACTCTCTCTAGTAGAAAAATGCACCTCAGAAGAAAGTGAACAAGAAAATGGCTACTTTTCCGGTGGTTAACATGGAGAAACTCAACGGCGATGAAAGGTCTGCAACAATGGACATCATCAAAGATGCTTGTGAAAACTGGGGCTTCTTTGAGGTGTTACTACTACTTAGGCTCTGTTTTTTTTTTCCTGAAAAACTCTGAACTGAACTTGTCCTAACTTAATAAATCTGAATTGAACTGAACATATCTGAACTTAATAAAACTGAAATTAAAGTGAAACGAACAAAGCCTTATTTATTCATTTCTTTACTCTGTTTTCTTGGGTTCTCTAATTCTTCTCATGGCATACATATTAATTTTTTGAAGCTTGTGAACCATGGAATTGCACCTGAGTTCATGGATACTGTTGAGAAGCTGACAAAGGACCACTACAGAAGGTCCATGGAACAGAGGTTCAAGGAAATGGTGGCTAGCAAAGGCCTTGAGGCCGTTCAGTCTGAAATCGAGGATCTGGACTGGGAAAGCACTTTCTATCTCCGCCATCTCCCTGTTTCCAACATTTCTGACATCCCTGATCTTGATGATGAATACAGGTTCTTCTTCTTCGAGATCAATTCCTTTTTATCAACTTGTTTTTGTCATGATTTCAAGTGCTCATGTTTATTGCACCGTAAACAGGAAGGTCATGAAGGAGTTTGCATCCCAATTGGAGAAACTGGCTGAGAATCTTCTGGACTTGCTCTGTGAGAATCTTGGGCTTGAGAAGGGCTACCTTAAGAAGGCCTTCTATGGTTCCAAAGGCCCAACCTTTGGTACCAAGGTTAGCAACTACCCTCCCTGCCCCAACCCTGATCTTATCAAGGGACTCCGGGCCCACACGGATGCCGGTGGCATCGTCCTTCTGTTCCAGGATGACAAAGTTAGCGGTCTTCAGCTCCTTAAGGACGGCCAGTGGGTCGACGTTCCCCCTATGCGCCACTCCATTGTCATCAACATCGGTGATCAGCTTGAGGTACAGTATGATACTACTCTATACGTTATTATAAACAGAATAACTTGTGTTAGACAGTCACAATTCATTACTATGTTTTTTTTTAATAAAAACAAATGTGCTGCTGGTACTTGATTCTTGCTAGTAAGATTGACATACTAGCTAGACGAAATGGGTGGTTAAGTTTTGACATGGCTATAACGGGTTTAAGGTTCAAACATGTTGTTATGTTTCTCTTGGTGTCAGAAGAGTTCACGGTTTGGGTTTTTTGGTTGTGCATCTCTTATGCACTAGATATTGTATCTGTAATCTCTTTTGTTGAGTAATAAAAATTTTGTTGTTCCAAAAAACAAAATGTGTTGGTACATAATGTTGTAAGTTTTGTTGATTTAGACCAATTGGTAAGTACCATGCCTTAATTGGTAGGGTTGGTTTTTAGTAGTTCCTAAAACTTACTCTTTTCAAAAAAATACACGTAACCCCACAAATGTTTGGTGTAATGTAGTCAATTTTGTAGATTTTTTTTTTTAATACAGTTGGTAACCTAATTTACTTGCGATATGTTTGGATAAGTAGGACACACAACTTGTGAATCTAACTTGAACTTTGCTACTTGATCTTCTGAAGGTGATCACAAATGGCAAGTACAAGAGTGTGATGCACAGGGTGCTTGCGCAAACTGATGGAACCGGCAGGATGTCCCTTGCGTCGTTCTACAATCCAGGAAGTGATGCGGTGATCTATCCTGCTCCGGCATTGGTCGGGAAAGAAGACATCAAGGATCTGTACCCAAAATTCGTGTTTGATGACTACATGAAGCTCTATCAGGGGGTGAAGTTCCAGGCTAAGGAGCCTAGGTTTGAAGCCTTCAAGGCCATGGAAAGCAATGCAAGTGTTGGACCAATTGCAACTGCCTAATTATTATTAGGTTAATAAGTGATGATGCTAATATATAAGTATATCTAATCGATAAAACTAATAATTTGTTTGGTCTCAACTTAGGACCACTACAAATTTGGATCCCAATTAATAAAATAATAAGATAATAATATTTTTAAAATCATTCTTATTCATATTTGGACACTCACATTGAATAATTTTCTTGTTTCTATTATAGCTTGAGCATTCTACGTCGTAGGTTCTAACTGCACTCATAAAACTTAAAGATCATGTACATGAGATGTAAATTTCAACACAAAACAATTAATCATTTTCCAAGAAAGTTGTGTAATTTAGTTACAAATATATTTTTTTAATAAAATTAGTGAATTATTAATTTATGTATCGGATGTGACCTATTTGGTTTTACGAAAAATTATTATCTTATAATATTCGCCAAGTTATTAATTTAGTACGTTGGTCTCAAGTCGGGACCGGAGAAAATTATTATATTAATCCAGGTTATTATTTTATCTAGGATTAAGTTATGGAGGTTTATTATACTAATGCTTTGGCTATAAAAGGTTGTCTTTGTGGAAACTGGAAAGGTAGTTTAATTAGGGGCTACAGAATTAGACACTAGAAATAGAGGGCTACAAACTTGGGGCTTATTTGGGGTTTACTACTACCTCCATCTATTATAGTAATTGTCCCATTTAACTTTGACTGGTCAACCGTGTTCGACTTTGACTACAAATTACTCTTAAACTATAATGGTAAAATAAATAATAAAATTATATTAAGAAAATTTAAGGTTTATATTTTTATAATATAATTTTATTAAATTTTTTATCATTATAATTTAAAACTAATTTATAGTCAAAGTCGAATACAGTTGATCGGTCAAAATCAAAATGGACAACGGAGGAGTAAGTAACATTTTGAAATGACTAATGTGATGCTCCTACTATTATGTTTAGTCATACTCTTAACAACTTTAGATATGATTGATACTTTCCCTTAACTTTACCGTACAATTAATAATAGCCTGGAGAAAAAAGTCTTGATGATGGAGAAAAACACCGCTAAAACTCTCTGTCACATCCTCCGATCGATCCATATCTCTCTAATACGAATCCACCTAGTATATATATAGATCAAACATTTCTTGTAAATAATTCTTTTAATTATCTATGTTCTACAAACAACAAAATCTGGAAAGTCCTAACAAAGGATCGTTAATTAATCCAGCGGCTTCCTTTTGTGAAAAATTAAAAATTGCTACTAGGCACACTTACTTTGAATCATGGATCCAATGATCATGTTGATAAAGTTCCACAGTTTTTCCTGAAGATGATGGGAGTTTTCGACAAAAGGACTTGATCGGTTCCGTTTGTAAAATTTCCTGCCAAGGAGATGGAAAAGGTCGGTGATTATCAATCATAGATATTGTAAAGCAATATCGATCTACGGGGAATTTGGCGTATCAAAAATCCGCTACAAGTTATTCGGGGCTGGATCGGATTTTATGTGGTAGTGTTTCACTCTTTCGATGATTACATATATAATGGCGTTGGCAGGAGGCCTGTGGTTCATCTTTGATCACTACTTAGCGGTGATGCCGTGGAAGGCTTTCTTCATGCCAGGAGTTTCGATGTTGGATACTATATATATGCCGATTTGGGTGCAGGTACCAGGCCTACCAATTGAATTCTACCATCCTAATGCTTTACTAGCTATTGGGACAGCTAATAAAAATTGACACCCATACTATATATAAACAAGACAAGGGGAAGATTTGCGTGCACCAAAAATCCAAATTGGGCACGTTAATGCATGCAGCAGGTTACGTATGAACCAAAGGTGGTATTTTGCACAAGTTGTGGACGTGTGGGACATTTAAAAGATCTTTGTTCGGTTTCCAGTACAGCACAAATGGAGGTGGAAAGTAATGGGAACGTAAGTCCAAATAATCATCAGGCCCGCCATGAGGTTCAAAGAGCACAAGAAAATAGTCATAAAAATAGGAAAAGACATTTTCTTATTTGTACAAATAGGAAAAGATAAAATTACCCTTCTGGTAATTTTGTACAAATAGGCTACTTTATTCATTTTCTTTTGTTTATTCTTCCTTCAATCTGTGATGAATTCTTCTCTCTAGAATTACACTGAAAGTTGGAGTATTTTACTTGATTTCAAGTTAATAAATTTCAATTCAAGTTGTTGATCTCTGTTTACAAAAGTTTACACTTTAAGGTTGAATGAATAACGTTTGCAATAGTGATGAAATTTAACTTCAAATTTTTCACAAATTTCTAATTCAATATTCGCACTATTATCTTATCCAAAATTCATCCAAATTTCTAATTCGATATCGGTAATGTATTCAACTCCATTTTTGTCCTCCATCAAAATCGCATATAACGGAATACTGCCCTGAATTATCGAAAGTCCACTGCCACCTATCGATTGTATGAGACTCCAGAATCGTATTCTTACAGAAATCCGTTAAAGCAACAACAAGGTTAAATTCTGATCTCGATAACTCTCTACACCACTCCCCAATAAAGCCATCCGACAGCCTATCAAACACCCGACCAACACTCCTTTTTTTCTAACAAAAACAAAATATGAAATAAATCTTTAAAAACCACTCCTTTACCTAACCAAGGATCAAACTAAAATTTAGTACCAACTCTCGACCCAATGGATTTACACAAATTATTAACAAACGACAGACAGAAAGCAACTTTTTCAATTAGATTTTTCCACCAAGAAGACCGACTCCGTACCTTGCAAGCAAACACAATTTAAACAAACTTAAATCCTTCACACCAAGCCCACCCCTCTCTTTAGAATTGCTTGCATTGATTATTAATTTCAAGATTATTACTCAACAATAGTTAATAATGATTTAAGTTACTAGAATTAGTAATGTTTATGGCAAGCCATTTTGAGAGGAATAGGAGGATCGGAGTAAGCACCATCAACAATTTGGTTAAAAATCCATTTGTTTCCAGCTTGTGTCAAGATCTCTTTCCCCTTCACTCTAATTGTGCTTCCACACCCATGCTGCCTGTTGTAGTTGTACTTAGCCTCCATCCCCACAACATGCTTGTAAAGGGTGCACAAAACCTACCATGATTGAACTCGGATTAGTGGCATGATCGAACCGATACTATGGCTCATTCTAGCCGGCGACATGATAAAGTGACTAGTTGCTGATAAAATGGAACATAAAACTAGATAAGCTAGGTCATATAGAGTACTTCTCAAATTAGTTAGGTGACCAGTAACCGTTAAGTTCAAACTAAACATAGCCTAGATCAAAATGGCTTTCTAGTAATTTTGTACAAATAGGTTACTTTTTGCATCTTCTTACTTGTTTCTATTATTCCTTCCATCTGTGATGAATTCTTCTCTCTAGAACTACACAGAAAGTTAAATGTATTCTACTTGATTTCAAGTTAATAAAGTTCAATTCAAGTTGTTGATCGCTATTTAAGGTTGAATGAACAATGTTTGCAATAGTGACGAAATTTAACTTCAAATATGCTGCACAACGATATTCGCAATATTTTCTTATTCAAAATTCATCCAAATTTCTAATTCAAAATCGGTAAATGTATTCAACTCCTTTTATGTCCTCCATCAAAGCCGCATGACCTGATATAACGGAATACTGCCCTGAATTATTGAAAGTCCACTGCCACCTATCGATTGTATGAGACTCCAGAATCCTATTCTTACAGAAATCCGTTAAAGCAACAACAAGGTTAAATTCTAATCTCGATAACTCTCTACACCACTCTCCAATAAAGCCATTCGACAGCCTATCAGACACCCGGCCAACACTCCTTTTTTCTAACAAAAACAAACTATGAAATAAATCTTTAAGAACCACTCACTTACCTAATCAAGGATCAAACCGAAATTTAGCACCAACTCCCGACCCAATGGATTTACACAAATTATTAACAAACGACAGACAAAGAGCAACTTTTTCGATTAGGTTTTTCCACCCAGAAGACTGACTACGAACCTAGCAAAGCAAAGACAAATTAAACAAACTTAAATCCTTCACACCAAGCCCACCCCTCTCTTTAGAATTGCTTGCATTGATGATTAATTTCAAGATTACAACTCAACAATAGTTCATTAATGATTAAGTTACTAGAGTTAGTAATGTTTATGGCAAGCCATTTTGAGAGGAATAGGAGGATCATCGGAGTAAGCACCATCAACAATTTGATTAAAAACCCATTTGTTTCCAGCTTGTGCATAATGTACCCCATCCCAATTGATCTTGACTGATGGATCTTTGCATGATTTTCCAATCAAGATCTCTTTCCCCTTCACTTTAATTGTGCTTCCACACCCATGCTGCCTGTTGTAGTTGTACTTGCCTCCATGCCCACAACATGCTTGTAAAGGGTGCACAAAACCTACCATGATTGAACTCGGATTAGTGGCATATGATCGAACCGATACTAGGGCTCATTCTAGCCGGCGACATGATAAAGTGACTAGTTGCTCATAAAATGGAACATAAAACTAGATAAGCTAGGTAATAATAGAGTAACTTCTCAAATCAGTTCGTTGACCAGTAACTGTTAAGGTCAGACTAAACATAGCCTAGATCAAAATTGACGCTAATGCGCTTACTGAACTCAGACTAGGGCTCACGGCTCAGGCGGGGGAGAACAAGCTACTTATTCTGTGTAAGTTGACGACAAATTAGTGGATATATCTTAAAATCGTTTATAAAACCAGATAAGCTAAGTTATGGATCGGAGTAATTCTCAGATCAGCCACTTGAACAGTCAGTAACAGAAAAGGTACCAAGCGAAGATGGGAGTTAATGTGCGCACCGTATCTTTTGGCATTGCTGATGAGGTCATACTTCACGGCATAGACATCAACATAAGTTTAGGCAGCAGAAGGGAGATCCTTCCTCAGCTGGATCACAGCTTCCTTCAATCTCATGTTAAAGTACTGAGCCAACTCGTTATATGGAGAGGTGCAGCCAACCTTATCAACTTGTCCTGCCGTGATTGGCAAGAAGTCCATGATGTAAGGCAAACAGCCCAATGGCCCTGTATTGTGTATCCAGAATGACCTACCTCCATGCTCATATATATTTTGCACATACAAAAACATTTGTTCATACAAAAAACACAAACTACATTGTATCTCAAACATAAAAATGTGATTTTCCATGTCATTTATTTACCTTAATAATGGTCTTAAATTGATCCAATATGTCAGGAACGTTTGCTTTAACTTCATCAGTTGTCATGTTAAGGAACAAACCACAAACTAAATCGTTTTGGCCTATGTCGAAAGTGTACAGTCCTTTCGAAAAATATTCAGCTTCTGGCATTAATCCCTTAAAAATTCCCCCTGCAGATATATAGTTATACCAAGAAAAAAAATATCACATTCTTGGTTTCTCTTACGCAATTATACTTGAGCGACACGTATGCAAGCTCGAATAAAGTCGGTTACCTTGATTACGGATGATGTGTTGAGATCTTCTTTGAAAATCACTATACTCGTAGTATTGAACATTTAGTGAAATTGGACTGAAACCGCTCTGATGTAGAGTTGTGTTTTGTGGTCTAATAGTTGATCCAGCCGTGGCGAAACTGGCTCCATGACTGAAGTTGGAACCCAGTGCATCAAGAAATGCACTAAGGTATGGCTTTCCCAAGCTCTCAGCTGCAAAGATTGTTTCAAATTCAACAACAAACATTACTCATGACCTTCACATTTCCAGTAAACATGAAACAAGTCGACAAGTCCTGATTAAGGAGGCTTCTCAGCTGGTGCTTTTCTGCTTATTGTTTTCAAGTAAAAGGTTGTGCCTATATACTTCAAATACTGTACCCTCATAGATACAAACAAAAGCTGCTGCTTTTCTTGAAACTTTAATCAGTTTCAGAATTATTTTTTGCATCAAGATAGAGACTACAAAAACAAATTCAGTTTAAAAGATTAGTACTAAACTACTAATATAACAGAAAAGTAGCTAAGAAACAACATGAGCATCAACTAGTCCAGCAAGTCACTTTTGTTGACCAACTACGCATAAGTACGAGAACAAAACTGCTTTTTCCAAATGAAGATAATAGATTATTCTATGCTATGTGTGTGTAATGTAAACGTATTGTTTACAAATCACGAAAAGGACACAATTAGACGCAACAAATATTTGCCGTTTGGAACTGTTCTGATTTGGTGCATACTCTTGTAAACACTGACATAGGTGACCATCATTCAAGGGTGTAATTGCGCTCCACGAACTATAGCGCAATATAGAAAGAGCAGCAGAATTCTTAGGCCAAAAAGTTCCAAGAATGAACATGATGACCACGAGTGAAACATCAGACCGCAATTTAATACAAACGCCAATGAATAATTGAGATAACAATGACAATTTAGAGATCTCTCTTTAACACTAACCATGACAATTCAGTAAAGTCTTTTCACTTGCCGAGAACTAGGGAAATCCCGGCACTATATGGAAAAGAAATGAAAATTAAATAGCTGGGAACACACTTCATGGACATGCAGATCACACATTAACCATCAAAACAACATTCAGCCAAAGATACTTACCAAATAGTCCACAAGGAGACGCAATTTACTCCACTGAACATCCATTGAGAAAATAACTTAAGAACATATACTACAGGCTACTGTATAACCCAGCAGGGGGGCACCTTACAGAAGATAATTTACTCGACTTCTCATGCACTCAATTTTGTGTAAGAAAGTTTAAGCTAAAACATCATCGTGAGACGAATCCTCAGAGCAAGAGTGGTCATTCAGATGTGCAAGGTTGAACACTTCATCCATACCGGCAATGACCTGGGTGTCGTTCTCTGCCTCTTTATACAACGCATCAATCACAGTGAACCTCAACACAGTACCTTTCTTGATTTTTGATGATTCATTTGTGAAATACGGCTGGTCTCCTGACACATAATGATAACCAGGCATCTTTGTGTGCGAGAGATATATCTTGTCAGCAGGCCCGCAAATTAAGAAGACACCGAGTTTAGAAATTTTGTGGACTGCGCCTTCCAAAACCTCTCCGGGTAGCATCTTGAATGTGATGCAGCTAAAGGTCACTGAAAATAGTAGATCTCCCGAGAAACGACTAATTCTTCCCTCTCCAGTACTATCCAGAGTCGTTACAGCAAGGAAATATCCTAGATCTTTTGATGACTTTTTGTTACAAAACTGTTCCATTATGCTTACTACAATAGCACGAGTCAGCATGGAACAATCAGGATCGAGGTACTTAGCGGGGATAGCCACATTCCATGTAAGCTGTGATTTCAGAAACATTTTGCAGTCTAAGAATACCTGTGAACAACAGAGCAAAAAGAGTAACTTGAGAACAGGATCACTATTTCCAGATGTACAATTGTAGTACAAAAACTAATGATGAAAACATAGACAATGTAAATAAATAAATTAACAATAATAATATAATAATAAGTCGGGTCTATTAAAACTGAATAAACGATAGAAACAAGAGAATAAGTTGACTTAGACGGTCCAAGTGTTAGATGCAGGGCCGGAACAGGAATTGTGTTCAAAGTTTCTTTAGTTTCAGTTACACGAATAAACATAAGAATCGAGTAAGGCAAAACATTAAAATAAAAAAAATGCGCACCCAGTGTTCATGTATGTAAAGTTGTAAACACATAAACATGTTTCGAATTTTAAGACGGTTACCACTTTGATCCTGAGCTTCCAAATACAAGCATTTACGAATCATAATACAGGATCATGAAAGATAGGTCATGCGTATAGAGACATAGACTGTTACTACTGATTTCATTATAACACACTTGTACAAGAGAATTTTTACAGTAACCACTAAGTAGTTACACTAGCTAGTAAAATACTGTGTGGCTGCCAACGAAGTCATGCAACTAGAAACCCACATCAAGCAGAAAAAAACAGTCTCATGAAATAATACAGGAATGTAAAAAACAAAAAAGAATCATATAAACAACAAATGCTTTTCCAGAGTCTCATTCTTGGCCTAAAGAGCAAAAAAGTAGCTTAAAAAGATGCAATATCATTTTCAAACATGCTCATGGATTATAATTATTCATGAAAGCCAGCTCTAGGTTCGTTGTATGAGCCACTCCCGGGAGAAAGTCTCTTGCACCACCCTTAACTTAAATTAAGCTCAGGATCACTACTATTTCTAGAAGTGCAATTGTAATATTATAGCCTATAGAATACAACAACAACCAACAAAAAAATAATCATATTGATTTGTTAAAACTAATGAAGAGCTAATTGCAAGAAACAATCTCATGCCACTATAAAGATCAAATATACAAACAGGCTCAAGCATTGGGGTTGTTCTAATCTAAGTGACAGGAAGTATACGGTAAATTTGTCAAGTAACAAGAACAGAAATCGGAAGCATTTATATTTAATTTATATGAGTATATGAGCGAAGAAATTCAACAGCACCATCAACAACATATAGCTATTAATATCTACAAACAAAGGGCATTAAACGAAAACCTAAAAAACATCAGCTTTGCAAAATCAAAAATCTGGAATTAGGGTTTAAGCTTTACCAGAAGAGGATTGGGAAGCTGCTGAGCCGCTGAGGTTTAGAGTGAGTGATCCTGGGAAAATTGGATTGGTGGAGCGGGCGAGTCGCTCATGGAAGCCCAGGGTCTGTCTTAGTCTTTCAGTTCCATACGGCTAGGTTCGTTCCCAAAGGAAGAAGAGAAAGGAAAATAGACAAAGGGATAGAGAAAAGAAAAACTTTTATATATATAGTTTTCTTTTTTTTTTACATGAAATTAAATTATTATTAACCCGTAGTCAAATACAAAATGAGATGGGAGGGTCCTCAAATACAGAAGGAGAGAGGCATGAAAAAAATCCACTTAGGCTCTCTTATCTTCGTCTGAATGAGAGAGGCATGAAACAATTTCTTGTTTTAGTCTTTTAAATGACTGTTATCGAACTCTTAGTCATCATTTTCCTTTTTTGATCGACCATTCTCTCTATCAAGGTATCACAGTTAGGACCTCCACTTCAATGCCAAAAGTTGAGAAGATTAGAGTTGATTGGTAGATGGAGAAGTGAACTTGTATTTTATATGCTTCACGCGGCACCATCTTTGAAATTTATGCATATGGTAAGACAATTATACACTAAGTATATTGTCTGATCTCGTTTTAGAAGAGTTTATGATATTGATTTTTTTTGTGTTTTTCTTTGTCTCTCCCCCTCCCAGTCAAGAGTGCTTGATTTTGACGATAGAAACAGTGCCATTGTATTATATCTCAATTGGAGGAAGTTGAAGTTGTGGGTGGTTATCATATTTGGGTGGCTTCTGAATCCCGATATAAGTTTGCAAAGTTTTTTTTAGATAAAGCGGAACGACTGAGGAAAATTATTTTGCTTGATTTTTTTGAAGAGAGACTTGCTGCTAAGCTTCAAGTGATAGAGACTTTATCAGGATTTCCTAGACGTTCTCCGTGTTTGATAATTGAGTGATTAATTAGCATTTAAAAAAAAATATAATTGTAGTTTATTTTGTTGTTAAGCTCCGAGTGATGTAGTTTGTGTTAGCAGTAAGGAAAGTAATAATACTCTACTACATGGAAACTATAACTGGGAAGTTGGTGGCTTCAGGGGCGGAACCAAGGGGGGCCGGCGGTGGCCTCGGCCCTCCCCAATTTTTTTTTTTAAACTAGAATTTATTATTTTTCAAAAATGTTAAAGGCAATTTTTACGATTTTTCAACTTTTGCCTCCCCCCCCCCGAACTTTCAAGAAATGAAGTTCGTCCCCCCTAACATTAATTCTTGGTTCCGCCCCGGGTGGCTTGGTGTTGCAGAAACATATGTAGCTAGATTGGCGCTTAACATGGCATGACATATGGGTTTTCGGAGGATCATATTGGAGTGTGAGTGTCAGAAGTAATCGAAGGCATCAACTGTTCCAAGACTTAATTGTCAGCTGCAGGGGCATTTTACACGCACATCCATCAGATGCTGTCCGGTTTTGATGATGCCAAGTTTCAGCAGGTTCAGCGTGCAGCCAACAGTCTTGCACTTACACTACTATGCCATGACTTTGCTCTATACAATTGTCATCAGGGGAGTAGTGCCTCCTTTTGATTTTTGTGAACCACCTTAATTTTGATAGTGTTTATCCTGGTGTGTGCTGGCCTCATGGGCTACTTATGACTTTTGTGTACTTGTTGATTTAGGGAATAAGTTTACCTTATTTCTCAAAGAAAAGGAAAATCAAAAATAACAAAAAAAATGATTTTCTTGGTGGCCTTTTCTTCCTATACTGACCGAGTTAATTCTATCTTCTCTTTTGCGCTAATTGATAAATAATCTAAATATTATCTATTGTTAAACTATGCTTGTGAATTAAAGAGTTTACTGTATGTAAGGGAAAAAAATGAGAGGTTTTGTTTTTGTTCACATTGCTATAACCTGGTTGGGAATAAGTCTACATCTAGAGTTAAAATGACATTTTATTTAAGAATGAATCTATACTGCCGGAGCGGGAAGTGGATATTGAATTTGTATGTCTCGTGAGTTTCGAGGTGTTGACCAACAGGCTATAATACTTCTTAATTTGAGTCTATTGCACTAAGAGTTTCACAGGGAACAATTATGTGATCTCTGCCTACTGAATTCTTTACTGTCATAAAAATTTGTACGTATGATTTATATTTCATTCAAATATTGTCGTTGTTAAATATAACTCTTACATACTATATTTTCATATATACCCATTGATTTTTCACGGGACAATGATAATGCCAATGCACACCATTCCATAATGTAGATAACTTTTGTTTTTGTCTCTATTTAAATGTTTTCTTTTTATGTAGTTGGAATTTAAGATGATTATCTGTGGTAACGCTACGGGTATTTACTAGTCCTCTTAAACTCTCAATCATTCATGGTAAATTTCATATTCCTCTCTATTTTTATTTTTAATTTTTTAAACAGTATATTAATTCCTCTTCTCTAGTTAATCTATGGGAAGAGAAGAAAAAACAGAATATAAACATATTTTATTTGCTTGGTTCCGTTCAATCCCGATCCGAATACACCCGACAACAAAAACATATAATTTTAAAATTCTTAGTCTTTTCAGGGTTCGATACGAACTTGCTTCGATTTAATCGAATATAAAATGAATCCACAATATGATCCGTGGTGGATTGATTTGATCCAGACCACTTGTTTCAACTATAATTTTATTAAATATAGTCACATTAACAAAAATATTGTCCATATGGTAGATTCTTTCGGTTAGTTAGTTTATAAGTAATCTATAATCGAGTCGAAAAATGTTGAACGGTCCAACGTGACTAAAGCGTTTACCGTTGAACTTTTGATTGCAAAATCAGTGACGAACTGAATTGAGCAGTCAACACAAAACACTAAGAAATGACACAACTCAAAGTCAAGCTAAGCTAGAGATATTTTGGTTTTCAGAGCTAACTAATTGAATAAGGGGCGAGTATTAAAACTTAACTAATGAATTAATATAAAAGGTCCCTTTTCTCTTTGAAAAGATACTTCCCTTCCCAGCAGTAGACTGACTGTTCTGAATCAACGAGTCAAAACTTGACATCGCCATGACGAAGAATTCAGGCGTGCATGTCGCCGTCGGAACCTCGGTGGAGAAGACGTCCGCCTTGCTCCGGTGGACTTTCACCAACTTGGACAGACACCAGCAGCACCTCTGTTTGCTTCACGTCCATCGCCCTTCCCCTCACATTCCCACCCTCTGTGAGTATTAGGTTACTCTCAATTTGATCAAATGTTAGGGAATCATGCTTTTCATCAATCTCAATTTTATCAAAATGTATATGATCGATCAGTAGTTTCAATTGCTTAAATTAATCAACCTATTTTTATTTTGCAATTATGGTCCCATCTGGTACTTAAAATTACCTATTAGCTACTACCTAGCTAGCTCCAGATTGGAATTGCTACACTATGTAATCGGAAATTTGTGATTGATGTAGTAGTGGCTACTTTAGGATGGACTGCTCTAGTGTGTTTCATGTATTGTATTATTGTACAAGGTCTTACTTAGTATTAATACCCTGAGGTAGCATAGGATAAACCGTAATAGTTGTCTTTGTAGTCTGCATAAGGATTAAGGAGAAGTTATATACTCCTATTCCTATACAGTATTCATGATGGGATTAAAATATAGTATTGCCTTTATTTTATGATCATCATGGGCCTGCACATGAAATTTAAGTTTGTTTTCTTTTCTGCGGGTGCGCATCAGATATCTCGCAAGGTTTCATGAGTTTGATGATTGGTAGACATGAGACATGAATACATTACTTGTTTTATGATAGTGTTTAGTCTATGCTACGACAGAATACAAAGTTGTCAAGCCTTCCGATAAATTACTTGTTCTATCAGAGCATTTTAGTCTATAGTAAATTCAAGACGAGGTCGTTAGTATATTGTTTTATGTTTGATTTTACTTATGTGTTCACTGTTCAGAATTCTTTCTCCCACTAGTGTTGAGTTCCTGTTCTAATTATGGCTGTTATGTGACCTTATGTCTACCGTTTCTTGAATGTGATGCAGTGGGCAGACTGCCAGCAAGTCAAGCAAGCCCTGAAATGGTTGCAGCATTTAGAAATGAGGAGAGAGAAGAGACGGTGAAATTGCTATCGAGTTACTTGAGGATATGCACCAGATCAAAAGTATAAGTTGTTCAAATTTCCTTTAACATCTTAATAAACATTCTTATTGATTTTCTTTAGGTTATTTTTTTATTTTAAAATATTGTTTTAGTCTTAAAAGTATTTAAAATACTGTTCTTTTTTCCATGCCTGGGGCTTCTACATTTCGAATTAAGTGGTCTAGTGTAGTTCTTGTGTATTTTGAAATCTAGTCATGTCATGTGTGCGTTTGTGTTATTGGAACATCAACGAAAAAACATGTGTCTTCAAGATTTTCAGTAAAGGAAAGCCTTGTTACTTTCAAAGTTGTTTCCGTGATTTTGTTTTTCATTTTTCCTTTTTTTTTTTTCCCAAAGAAAAAGGATGGACAAATGGAATAAGATACTGGTGATTGCATGGCATAGTTCCCTTGGAGGCTGGTTCATGCTACCATGGGCATAGATCAAGTTAATGACACAATTAAGTATACAGGTCACTTGGATTTCAGCATTCAGAATTCAGACGTGCTTAACGCAAGAACAAACACTATAGCCATTAGAATAACATTTATCACTCAACCAAACTAATCATCTTGTAATCTTGATTAATATATGGTACTGTTGTATTGCAGGTTAAAGCAAGCATTATAATGAGTGAAGCCAATGAAGTCCAAAAAGAAATTGTGAATTTAGTGAATCTACACAACATCAGAAAACTAATTGTTGGAGCCATCCCAGAGTATGTTTACTCTTCTCTTGACTTGCTACTAGTCTACGAGTTAAATGGCCTTGTGTTATGCAATCTTGCAGTTAACATCCTGGATGTGTTGATTTAGGGGTAAGCAAGTTTTATATATCAGAATGATGCATGCATGTTGTCCATTACTACAATAAGAGAATCCTTGGGAGGAGTTGTAAAAAGATATTCTTGCCTTTTCTTTTGAGGTTGTCCTGAAATATATATATTGCTTAATAATGAAAGAGCAGACAGATTGTTCATGTTACTTGTGTTTTATAAGTATGATCTGCAATATGATACGTGGACTTGGCAGAAAGATAATCTTGCTGTGAAATAAAATGAAGCATGATGTTGATGATTGTTTCTCTGGTTGATTCTAGGAGTTCAACTCAACCCTCGAGATTGATTAATTTGTTGAGACAGTTAAATCATGGCATATGTTGTTGGCTGAGAAAATACAGTGGCACGTGTAATTATATCCTATTGTAGATTCGAGCTACCTACATTATCAATTTTCAACTGAATTTGTAGGTAGCTCGAGTCGATGCCCAACCATAGGTCAAAATTTAACACTTCAGTTATTGCAGCCACTAGGTTTAACTGTCTTTTACTAGATCTCTTCTCTTTTCTGTCATTGTGTTCAAACTTCAAACCAGCCTGAGCCTTGTGATAGAAACATTGTTCAATATGGATTTAATGGTGAAAGGCCTGTTCAGTAATGTCAAAACTGTCTTCTTGTGTTTTGAACAATATTTTTCATTCAATATCCTGTAACTAGGTTATATACATACTCAATGACATTCCTTCCTTACCGCTGTAAAATTGTTTCTGATTGCTTATTTATGCTTCCAAATTAATATGTTTTTCTAAGAGTTATGCTTAAGTAATTGAACGCAGTTGCACGAAAGGTAAACAGACCTCCCGCAAGGCCAGCCATGTTGCAAAACATGCTCCTTCATTTTGTGAGATTTGGTTTGTTGACAAAGAGAAGTTGGTCTGGACAAAACAAGCTTCTGGAGTAGTCCCTTCACATTGCCATATTGAATCTTTTTCCAGAAGTTTGAGCATAGACGCTGGATACTTCACGTCTTCTGAGCAGCGATCATCTTCCTTCTCGAGCCTAAAGTCGGTGGAACGGTTACGCATTCAGCTGGCTGAAGTCAAAGAAGAAGTTGACAATTTGAATAATGAAGCATATTTGCAGCTCCTGGAGTACAAGGAATTTGGAACCGATGCTCTGGAAATATTTAAAGAGGTAACATTTACTTACCATCTGAGTTAGTTAGGCCGAAGTTAGATCATACTTGGTAAATAACATAATTACATAAACATCCCAAATTTATCATGCCAGATGACATTGAGCTAATGCATTGTACTTTCTGATACTCAACTCTTGTTTGTTGAATTTCCTAAAGATGAGGGAGTATGTGCCTAGAATGACCCATACCTAAGGAGTTTTTGTAATCAATGCATGGTTAAGCTTCATTCTATCAAGGTTGTGTTCGTTCCTGTAGGTGTTATTTTAGCTAGAGTTTGTAACAACCCATACCATATCATTTTACTGTCTCAAGTTGAGGTTCTTATGGCCCTTCCAGTGAATATTAGATTTTTTTGACTGGGAAATACACCAATTGATCATAGAATTGATACTTTAGTATATTTATTGTCATTTAACGATATAGGAAATTTTGTGTTATGGTTTCTCAGGTTAAAACTATGGAAATGGCTCATTCTCGTGAATTGATACTCCGTGAAGATGCGGAGTATGCACTTAGAGTTATCAAACAAGAACAAGAAAAGATCTTGGAAGAAAAAGAGAAAATGATGAACCAACTTCAGAGAACCATGCTAAATATGGCATTCCTAGATTCCCGTACACAAGAAGCAAATTGCAGACGAGAAGAAGTAGCTGGAGAACTTAATCTTATTCAGTCTTCCATTGCAACTTTGCGACAGGAAAAGAGGAAACTTCAGTTGCAGAAGCTTTGTGCTAAAACGTTGCTTGATAGGAGGAAAAGACCTCATGAATATGATGGTGTGAACGAGAGAAAATTTACAGGGTCGATGGATGATTTTTCAGAATTGAAAATATTTTTATTAATGGATCTGGAGACAGCTACATGCAATTTCTCGGAGAGTTTCAAGATTGGACATGGGGGATTTGGCATTGTGTACAAGGGAGAACTGTTGAATAGAACTGTTGCGATAAAGAGGTTGCATCTCTATAACATCCAAAGGCAAATAGAGCTCCACAAAGCAGTAAGTCTCTTTCCCTCTCTCTGCCTTCCCCATATTTTACCTGAGATATGCATAAGTTCCCTCTTCTTTCAAGCTAGTTGCACAGTGGTTCAAAATAGTGCCACTGCCATTCATATCTTGTGTTTCTGGGTATAGACGAAGAAAATATATGCAAATAGGCATTTTTTGTCGTTAAAACAAGAACCATATGGTGGGATCCCTTTTACAGCCGTTCACAAGGGCGGAGAGCCTCTTGAAAGGGGACCATTTCTGCAACTGGCTGATATAGGAGGGCTCTTTGTTCCTAGCTGTGGGGATGAAATTACTAAGTTTTCTAATATCAAGGGTGTTGCGTGCAATTCATTCCTTTAGCTTCTTCTACTATACCTGATCAATTTTCTTTTCTGAATTTAAAGGTTGAAGATTTAGGTAAACCACATCATCCCCATGTCGTAGAATTAATTGGAGTGTGTCCAGAATCCTGGATACTTGTTTACGAATATTTAGCTGGTGGTAGCCTCCGGAGTTATATTTGTAACAACAAGATTAGCACCCTCAACTGGAAGATCAGGGCACAAATGGTGTCTGATATTGCAAGTGGTCTCTCGTTTTTGCATTCTGCAGGACATAGGAATGCTGTTCATGGAAACTTGAAGCCTGAGAATGTTCTCCTTGATCTTAAATATAGATGCAAGATAAGTGATTATGCAGACTATATGCTTACAGGAAGTCAGGCCCTACGCTGCCCAAGTTTCCGTCATAGTAATGCAGCAAGAGATCTCTCATATACAGATCCTGAATATCATAGAACTGGAGCAATAACCCAGAAGTCTGACATTTTCTCGTTTGGGTTAATCATACTTCAGCTGGTAACCGGAAAAACACTGGGAGGGTTAATAGGACAGGTACGCAGGGCAGTATCCGGTGGAGAAGTGGCATCTATCTTGGACTTATCTGCTGGTGAATGGTTTACATATGTGGCTCGGAGACTGGTGGAGTTGGGATTACAATGTTGTGAGTCCAGCAGTAGGGACAGACCAGAGCTTACTCCAGCTCTTCTCAGGGAGCTGGAGCGTTTGCCTTTCCTGGAAGACCAAACAGTACCATCTCTTTTCTTGTGCCCCATTGCTCAGGTATGTTATTCTGGAAGACTAAAATTGCAATAAATTTGCCTGTGATATTCCTATTGTCAAAACCCCATGTTTGTTTTATGAATTAGCAAAATGCCACCACCACATAAATAAAGTTTAAAAAAACGCACTTATTAATATGCATACCAGTTTTTAACCAATATGAGGTTTTGGCATGTTGAATTACTCTTTATCTAATTCGATATGGTTTTAGAAAATAAACCTTTAATTCTCTGTATTATCTCAAATTTTTCGCAATGTTTCTCTGTAATTGTGTGCAGCTTATGCAATTGAGTTCTCGATGATACATGATCGTTATGTTGGTTCACACGAATCAAACTTTTAGGAACTTTTTTTCTTTTCCTTTTTCTTTTTGTGGCAATTAGAAATACATGGATGGTACTTTATACTTTATTCGGTGAGTCAGTGTTACAGTAGATAGTAAAACCGAGGAAATCTTTGCATCTTCAAGTTCTTGAGTTTTATTTAATTTTCAGGAAATTATGCATGATCCTCAAGTTGCAGCTGATGGGTTCACATACGAGGGAGAAGCACTGCGTGGATGGTTGAGAAATGGACATGACACTTCTCCGATGACAAATCTGAAGTTAAGCCATCTAAATCTGACTCCCAATGTTGCCCTGAAGCTTGCTATTCAAGATTGGATCTGCAGATCCTGAACTCTGGTAGTGGTAGTGGTAGTAGTAGTAGTAGTAGTAGTAGTAGTAGTAGTGTTTAGTACACTTGGAAAGTAGTAATAGTAGTAGTAGTAGTAGTAGTAGTAGTAGTGTTTAGTACACTTGGAAAATAGAATGTAAATTGTCATGTGAACAACTCATTGCCTTCTCAAAGCATAGATACAACAGATACAGATTTAAATGTCCACTTAGAATGTAAATTGTCAATGTATATGTTTTAAGTGAAATGATTATTTTCTGCCAGATATCGCTTAAAATCGTTGGAGACGCTGTGAAATGAAGTTAACTTGCAAACTTGACTGCGAAATAATTATGGGAGTTCCAGTATTGATTAAGGTGACAAACATTACAGGAATCAACTCACATATGGTACACCCGTAGTTATGCGTAAGATGCCTACGCAATTATCAGAACTTAACTGCAGCGAAGAACGATTCAAATGAAAACATTACAACACGCAGCTCATGCAGAATACGCTGACTCAAGTTAACACGATGAAAACTGATACGTATAAAGAACGCCTGTAGTTATGCATTAGGCATGCATTTATGAACACTTAACAGCAGCTGGAGTGTTGACAGCCAAGCCTCAATTCGACATGTTTGGTCGTTGCTCATGATCTGCAGCTGAAAGCAGAGACAGAGCTGTTAGATGCTCGGTGGCATCATCAAACGGGTGATGATCTGCCATCAACATGCTTAATTTAGATGACTCGTCTTTACGCTCACTCAGCAGGGGCACATCCGGAGCCAAATTTTCTTTGGTATCTACTTGAGTACTGCTGATGCTTCTGGGGAACAAGTTCTCCGGTACCTGATAGTTAACAGAACTCGTCTTCTCTGTTTCTATTTTAGGTACGCCGTTCTGATCATGTACCGAGAAGAAATCTTCCTGATTGTTGTGATCAGTGAACTGTGTGTTACATCTGCCAAATGCTTTTGCTGATGACTGTTGCAAAATCTCTTGACCTGATGAAGTCCTGTGGCTGAAGCTTCCGAATCCCTGGATCCCTCTCGAAATCTTTCGAGCCCTATCCCTTTCTTCTTTGTAAAGAGGACCTTTCTCAAGCAACTTCAATACCCTTTCAGACTTCTTTCTTACAGTCACACCCCAGTTAAATCTGCAAGCAAATAGAATTAGGCAATGACACTACATTACATAGCAGCAGAAAAAGATTAAACTGGGGCGAAAAAATCGAGTACCCTCTCTCATCAACAAGCTGAAAGTTCCCCATTTCCCTGATAACATCTGTATCAGATTGAAACTCATGTGCAGTGCTCTCAGGGCCATGAGTCAACAAGTGTTCTAACACAATCAGAGCCTTGTATGATGCCCTCCAGTTCCTCTTATCAAATCTCACCAGCCTAATAGAAAAAAGTTCAAACTTTTCTAACTAGGAAAATACAAAAAGTCGAAAACTAAATGAAACAAAGATCCTATTAGGCCACATATACCTTGTATGCAGAATCTCCACAACTCTCCAGTAATCATCCACTTCGAAAGCTGCCTTCGAAATCAGCTTAAGCGTTCGTGCATCCGGCCCTTCCGGATTCCCATTTGTAGCTTCTTCTGCTAGCCTTCAACACCAAAATCAAGAACATGATCAGTTGCATATTCACTCAAAAGACTTAGAGTAAACCAACTTGTCTACAAATAGTTCATACATGACACTGAAACTGTATGAACTCTTCGATTTGGAAGCGATAGAATAGGATGATCAGAAAAGCAAACAAAGGAAGTGGGAGAACATACAGCTGAGCAGGAGTGACATCTGTGAGGACCAATCTGGCAGTCTTGATCTTCTCCTTGAAGAAGAAAGAGGCCTGTTTCTTGAACTCATGAAAAGTAGGCTTGCTATTGCCATTCATGCTGCTGCTTAAGATTGACATTCTTGAATCTTGAAGATGGGATATTCAAACTTTTGAAAGTTGAAACCAACACTACTAATATACTGTAGTACTTATCAATACAAAAGCAATTATATGGGAATTGGAGTAATAATAAAAATTAGTCAAGTGTGGATTTGTTCAAAGAAATTAAAGTGCACATTGATGTCATGAGCAAACATTTTCCAACTAGCTAGCCTACTACTGGTAAGTCATGGCACTGAACTTTATTTTTTCTTTTATAGCCATGTTTTTATGCTTTTGGATTTTTCTGAGATTATATATGTATATGTGAGTGTGACAGAAAATTTGAATTGGTTTGGTTTCTACTTTCAAACAGACTCTAAAATAGTACTACTCCGTATTAAATAACTTCTGACCTTAAAGATGACCTCCTCGAACTTCACTTATTGGGTCCGCCAGCCCTAAACTCTAACGGTACATATGTTTAAAGAGTGGTACCAAAAGGTTCGCTAGATGTAAAATGAGACAGTATTATTACGGTTCTAATCTGCATCTGATATTCAAGATCTAGAAAATGGAATAGTATATCAACAAGTGGCTTAGTAGATGACAATTTCAATGAAGGATTTATTATATTTTTTTTCAAATGAGAATGAGATGATGTTGTTTTCTTTATTATGTGGCGGTCACAGTTGATACAGTGAAAGAAAAGGACATCACATAATTCAGAGTTTACTAAAATAAAAAAACAAGTGCCATCATCAAGCTTACAACAATGCAATACTTGGGGTAAGCAAGATTTGAATTCAAAATGGGTGACTTCCAAATCCCAAGTGTCAGAAGCTGGTCTCATGTTGATTTTGTCACACTCACTTTTGAATTTAAGAAGATTGTGCTCAGTCACAGTCTCTCTTTAGAATGATGTGGTCAAGTGAGCACCACATGGAACTTTGAATGTCTAGTTCCCTTCTTGATAGACTTGTTCTACTTTACTCCGTCCTGGACAAGATTTCCATTTGATTTCGTTGATTCTTGTAAATTAGAGTAATGTGTCAAACATGGGTGAATACTTCATGTTGGTCTGGCCACGAGTCGATTCTTGAATCGAAAAAATTGGCCAGCAGAAGGAGAAGAAAAAAGTGTGGATGGAAAGATGATCCAGTCTCATTTTTATCATTTCTTTGTGATGCAGGGGCTCAAGCTCAATATAACATTTTTACCAGTTACATACAATATCTCCATTTCAGCAAATAGCAAAATCCAAGATAACTATAAGTACATCAACCTCATTCGAGATCAACTTGTCCACACCAGACAATTGCTACGCGCTATACCTGTGTATGGCTCGTGCAAACTGTAGGGGCACGTCTCATGAGGTGAATCTAACATCATCTGACTTCATATGTATAACATCAATCACACACTTATCACACTCATATTTGGCAACACCAGTATGCAAAATGCTCATCTTTGCGGTGATTGCTAACAAGACCTCCACATTTTAAGCAGACAAAGCTGCTTCCATCAGCAAAAGCATCAAGCACAACTTGCTTGCGTCCTGTCTCTGCAAGTATCGAGTTTCCTTGAGCATCGGGTTCAGTTGGTTGGACATCCATCATCTTGTTGTGTTGATGATCGGGTTGAGGTAGTGAAGGCATGGCCTCAGCAATTGCACATTCTGCAAATAAAGAAGCCAACTCATCAGCTGCAGCACTCGCTTGTATTTTGCTTATGTATAGCTCTCTGGCACGGTTCAGAGCATGCAACACAGCTTCATCTCCGCCTTGTACTTTCATCGCCATCACAACCTACAACCAAAGCCAAATTAATAACCCTTGGATATAGCCACAGATCAAAATCAATACCCAGCACTGTTTATATTAATGCATTGGTGATAAATAACAGAAAAAACATGTAGTGTTACACAAAAATCTAGGTACAGGTCAGACAAAGATACATATGATTTTGGAGATACTACAGAACATGTTTGATCTTGGTTATAACCAAACTGCCTAAGCAGTGAAGTTAGGCAAGAGGAAATGATATTTATCATCTGTTTCAGACAGGGAATCAACAGGAATGAGCTCAAGGATAAAATCATCTGGATAACATATTGTATTATATAGAAGAGCTTATTTGCAGGACATAATCGCATAACTGTTAAATGTTAACATTTGTCCCGATATTGAAACATGTATTCCCATCCAGAGAAGAAATATACAAAATAAACAGAACCACCAACTATTTCTCTATGGAAGCAAGACAACGAATTTTCTTACCAGTTAGAACTTAAAAGTAGTATATATCTATATATGCAGCAAAGTTCTAATTTAATGATTAACAAAGTAGAACAACACAAATATAGACAAAAGTGAGAAAGATAGACAAAGAACACATTCAATATGCATAGGTAGGGGGGATAGGGTGGTGGAAAAGAGAGAGCTACATATATGAGCAACTATTTATCTGCATATGCAAAAGGTGCGAAAATGGCACCTTTCGGATCTACTACCTACCATACAGTTACAACAAATAAAAATTCTCATAAGAACAAAAGTAGGCGGGATACACGATCTACTCATGTAGACATACTTATTCTGAAACCATCTGCGTCCTTAAGGGAGAGCAGACGCGGGGGTAAGGGGTGGGAAGTGCTACTGCTACCCTTAATTTTTTTTAAAGTAAATTACTGTGAGTTAAGTTATTTACATAAATTCCATTTTGTTGGATTTGTTTCTGCATTTGTGGACAGTCATGTAGAGCTTCTAAGCTTTGTGAGAAGAATAGAAATCTTGAAGAAACTGCTATCACTTTTCAGTTTACCAACAGAACTGAGTTAATGTCACTTTTTAGGTTACTTGTAAGATTCAATTACCATATTATATCGCACATAATTTAAAATTGTATTAGGCAATGATAATTAATGTACACCGATTTAATGATTTCAGTATGTTATGTTTCATAGTCTGACTCTACTACTGCTGTATCTAAATAAGTGATATGTTCTCTTGATTCATTCCCCTCACAGACATATTTGTCATTAATAAGGATAACAGACTACGGATTACCCAAGTACGCTTGCTTATCACACCCCAGCATAACTTAATACACCTTAACGTGAATTAGTGATCATTATTTAGTAGACATAGATGGGGATAAAGAAAACTTATTCTTGATCTCCGAAAATGGATACTTCCAGAATACAGACATAAAAGAAAAAAAAAAACCGTTTATATCGGAACAGATAGTATTTATTATAGGTTTGTGAGCAAAGGCCAATCGTGGAGGTGATTGTAATCTACTCTACATGAATCATAGAAATTTGGTGGGTTTTTTTTTTTTTTTTTTGGCTTCTTTTCCTAGAGTAGTATATTATCCAATTGTGAGCAAAGGAGTTATAATGTAGGCATTTGAAAACATGAAAAATGGGTTAATCACAAATTGGATATATTTAAGGCACTCTCCGTTTTTGCCTTTCAATGTTAATTTTCCTTGCAGAGACTTACTACTTTTGCTAAACCCTTAATAAGTTTTCTGCACCAACCGCTGCACGCCTGTAGTTAAAAGTACACCATGACTTATAAGTTTGAGTGTTCCGTAACTACATTTGATTTAGAAACAATAAAGAATACGCCACCTTTTTATTCAAGATTAACATACAGAGTTACAGACAGCCATAAGGCCATCCCATAACGCATTCTGTAGTCTGTACCCAATTACACTGCCTTAATGCATTTATCCATCATCTTGATCTCTCACCTCACATTAGTATTAACAAGTAGTAAAAAACAACATTAATCCGATAACATATTGTTATAAACCAAAAATCTAAAATTCCTATATCAGATTGACAGATTCGAACAACACGTGGCAGCACCCTTATCATCACGACACAAACACAAACAGATATGCAAGGACATGTATAAAAAAAAAACGCACACACACAAACCCGATGCTATCGACACATTCTCGAGCACACTGCCTAGCAGCTACAGAACTCACATTTCAGCTCAGTGTATTCAATCTTTATCCTATCAGTAATCAGTCTTATTCTACAGCAATGCAGAGATATGTTTCTTCTATATTTTCACAAATTGACATATACTTATATTTCATCAATCAATCAATCAATCAATTCACCAATCATTTTCAATTCGAACACAATCCAGTAACAAGAAAACACACACATTCAATTCAACAACCAAATGATCCAGCTGATTTTCATAGACTTGCAGAAGCTGAACAATTCTAATAATCAAATTCACAAACGTTGCATAAACACAATCTTTAATACAGATGAAAAAAAAAAAAGAGTTAAAATTGATGTTTTACCGCTTGGAGAGCCTGAGAAGGCTTGCCCTGATCAACGAGCTGGCGAGCGTGAGTAAGGAGGTTCCGAACGACGTCGTTGGGGTCGGAGCTGGGCACCTTAGGTATCTCCGTGTCCATCATATCTGCGTCACTACCGCTCATGGCATTTACAGTCGCAGGCTCACATAAAAATTTTCTTGAGACCACCTTGCTGGGAATATGTAATGTAGTGGTATTTCTTGAACAAGGAAATTAATTTCTGATGATTGTATAAAGTACCAGATGTTTCTAGGGATTTCTTTTCTATCTGGTATGGTAGTACACTACTACTAGTACTATTTTGCAAATCTTTATTTTCTTATTGGGCTTTATTATAAGAGATAGCAACTCTTGGGCTCCTCTTATGCAATTAAGTTCCTCTTTTATTCATTTCGAAAGAAATCAAGTTTTCAGTTCGGTTCATGCTAATTGGTTGAATTTGTACTACAACAACTGACTTCAGCTCGGTTCAGATTTATTCGAATAAGTCAGACATAGCCTGAAGGTCTGATTATCACTCGGGTTGAGCAGTTCGTGAGTTGCTCTGTGACCATTTGGATCCGACAAACTTTACGGTGTCGATAAAGGTATTGTGGGTGAATTTAAGAGCACAAACTTTGTGGGCCAATGCAGTTGATGTAAATGGCGGGACGGTTTGCAAAGTTACTTACTTCCTACGGTAACTTTAAAAAACTCCATTTGATTTTGTTGAATTTTTCGATGTTCGGCTTGACCTCAAATTAATCACAAGTCATTGTGAAAAAAATGATTTTAAAAATTATATTATGAAAGTATACATCTTATATCTTTATAATGTAACGTTTAAAATTGTTTTTTCCGTAATTTGAGGTCAAACCGGATCACGAAAAAGTCAACAAAACTAAATGGGGTTCTTATAAGTTACCGGAGGAAGTACTTAAAACAAAAAAACTGCGGAAGTAAAACTTTGAGTCATCGTCTCGGGCTTTTGAAATCTCTTGGAGTATTTGATTAAGAAATTTATATGATTATGGAATTCGAAAAGTCACACCTCCATAGGAAAATTCTTTTGTAGACCATGAATGAGTTGTGTAAGCCATATGGTCCAAAATCAGTCACATCACTTTGAATTTAACGATAAACCAGGTCCATAGAATACCATATCATAGAGAATACAACGACATACTCATATAAACTAACATAAATCATTAGTGTATTGTATTTAAAGTAGACCAACGAGAAAATCGAATTATAACATTTTCAAATGGTTTTTCTATTGTGGACCTAGTTACGTTTTGGCTTATATCAGATGTTGTTGTGAAATCAAATGCGGTGGTTACAATACTTACAGTGTGTGTTTGAAACTTTGGACTAACGACGACGACAAACACACATTTTCAATATTTCATGTTGTAACTTTTATGCCATGCAAGTCAAGCGTTTAGGTGGAAACCTTACAATTGTTTAGGTGCAGACCTTACAATTGTGTGATCTTTTCTAAATAGGAGAAGCAATGATAGGTATACCAATTATCGTACGCATGCTTTGGAATTATGAGTGATCTTTCACTTCTAGAAATGACCAAGTGCAATTATGACCCGTATTTCCAAGTTCACTTACCTACCATCCACCATTCCTAGTGTGTAGTTTTAGTGTTCGATATTCATTTTCCAAACTTGCATGTGTTCTACTAAACTCGAGTGAAAGTTGTTAAGCAAGAGTTTAGTTAGGTCATGAAAGAACGACATTCATAACTAAATTACCGCCTCATTGTCGTTTTGAGTGTATTTATAGTAAAAAATACTTAATTATTTCATGTATCAATATGAATCATGTGTGTTAGAAATGGATCATCGATAAAATTGAATTATAGCATTTTCAACGAGTCTTTCTCCTTTTGATACTTAGTTATCATTTTAGCCTACATCATCACCATCGAATGCCCATGATTTAAGTTTTGGTTGGTACCAGATGCTGTTGTGAAATCAAATACAGTTGTTGCAATACTGACAAAGTGAGTTTGAAAGTTTGGACTAGCGACAAAGGCAAATTAACACATACATTTCGTGGTTAAAATTTGTACGATAATAATTTAATTAACATGTATCTCAACCTACATCATCACCATCAAATGCCCATGATTTACGTTTTGGCTGATATGAGATATTGTTGTGAAATCAAACACGGTTGTTGCAGTACTGACGAATTCAGTTTGAAAGTTTGGACTAGCGACAACGACAAATACATACATTTTTAAATATAACATTTATATCATAATTGAATTAACACCTAATATTCATTATATATTCAAATTAAACACAATGACATTGAAACAAAATAGTTCAATTTAATATAAAAAAAGAAGAAGTACCAACTGGATTTACAAAACATATCCGATCCGTTTCATATAATTCATAGCAAATTGGCGTTGGAGGGACATCATTTCGTATGAATTACATAATTAAAACACTTAGGTTGTAGTTATTTACTAGCGGTCCCTACTTACTATCATGCGATTCTCCATATAACAAGATATATGTCAAAGTAGATGAATACGACTGAAATCTAACCTTTCTTTTTTCTTCTTTGAAAAGGTAACATATAGTACTACTTAATTAGGATTACAAATATTTACAAACCCGTTAGGACGTACTTCAATAATTTATTTAACTAGGTTATGTTCTCTTTTTCAGAAAAATCATTAAACTTAGTTTAGTTAAATTTAGATTATTCAATTCAAATTTGATTAGTTAGTTTTTATATTACAAAATAAATCTAGTTCAGATGAATTTAGATTTTTGTTTTGTTTGTTCACACGAAAAGAACAAGAACATAACCTTATTTGTTCTTTTAAATTATTTATTTAGGTATCTATTTTTCATTTGATTTTTTTCTTTTTTTTCCTATTTTTCTTTATTCTTCCTTTTATAGTAAACATTTATCCTGTCCTTTGTATTATGGGTATAGTACCACAAATTGAAACAGTAAAGAATACACACATTACTTGCTTTGCCGGTTAAACAAAAAAGTACACACATTACACAAACTTTATAAAATACAATTTAGATAATAAGTATAAACAAAGAATAAATTAAATTAAGATTTTGTTATAAAATAAAAATTTAATAAAATTAAATTAACCGTTAAAGTAAAATTCAGCAAAGGACTGCGGAATTGATCTCAAAACACCCCTTGATAAATTTAACCACGTCACGAAATCCATCATGTCAGTTCCACACGTGTCACAATCTAAGTACACACCTCATCATCCAACAGCCACAAATAACCCACACTACAAAACTAGGGTTTTTCATATAAAACTCTCACTCCATCCATTTCCATTCCCCTGAGTGCGGTGCAGTTCTCTGCCCTCCCAAAAAAAATATTTTCCTTTTACCTTAAAAAAAAAAATTTCTCAAAAAATATTTCCGATTAGCTAGGGTTTCGCGGTATCTGTTTCTGAATTACCCCTAGCTGTCAATTCCGAAAATGGCGCAGATTCAGGTTCAGCAGCAGCAAAATGTGGCGGCGGCGGTGGCTAATCCGGCCGCTCCGAACGGCGGTGCGGGAGCGGCGCCGGGACAGTTTTTGGCGACTTCTCTGTATGTTGGAGACCTGGACGTGAGTGTGACTGACTCCCAGCTGTACGATCTGTTCAATCAAGTTGGCCAGGTCGTGTCGGTGAGGGTTTGTCGCGACCTTAGTACTCGTCGCAGTTTGGGATATGGCTATGTCAACTACACTAGCCCTCAGGATGGTTTGTTTCTGTTTTTTGTTTTTCTGAGATTTTTTTTTTTAATTCTGTTATGGTTTTAATTGTATAGATTTGCATGTTTGTAGTTTTGTGGAGTGAATTTTATGTTATTGGTTGTTGTATTGGATGTGTAGGCTTAATCTTCCATGTGTAAGTGTATGTATTACTGTATTTGTGCCTTGGGTTCATGGTAACAATGTGGCTAGCATTGCCTAATTGCATGGATTTTAAGATACATTGATGAGCTAGTCGATAATTGTGGTTGTATTGGGCTGGTTATTGGTATTTAAGCTTAAGATATTTCCAATTGTGATTTCTTGTAACAATGTGGCTAGAATTGTCTAATTGCATTGTTTTTAAGATACATTGATGAGCTAGTCGTTAAGTGTGGTTGTATTTTGCTGGTTTTTGGTATTTAATCTGAAGATATTTCCAATTTGATGTATTTGGAGTAGTATTTGACAGATAAGGGAACATGAGGCCCGTTTATAGGAGCATGTTGACGGTAAAGCTGTGAAAATAGTAATTCGGTCGAGGAAGCTATAATTGTGTGGCTTCCAAGTTTTTTGTTTGTTTATGTATTGTTTAAATTGGAAGATCCATTCACCCTGTGGAATGTTTTTGTCCACTTTGGTAATTTTGATTTCCTGATGTTGTGTGTGTGTGTGTTTTTTTTTTTTTTTTTTTTTTTTTTTGATGTTTGTATGATTTTTAGCCAGCTGGCTTCCTTATAATATACTCCAGTTCCGTGGTTAAATAGTCCCTTTAAAATGGTTCGAGGACCATGAAGTTATAATTTTTGCAACATCAAGTTTTGGTTTAGTGCTGATTGGTGTAGAATATTCTCTGTGGTTGAGATTGGCTGAACATATGGCGAAATCAATTAATGCTCATCTTGCTCTCTTGATTTATATCTGCGGTTGCTTGTTTATTGATTAAAAAGCTTATCATTTTTTCTTTATTTGGTAGCGTGAGAGGGCGACTGTTGTTTTATTTTGCTTGTCATTTCTTTTTTCAGCTTCAAGGGCTTTGGAGGTATTGAACTTCACTCCCCTCAACAACAAGGCAATTAGGGTCATGTATTCTCACCGAGATCCAAGTAACAGGAAAAGTGGAACCGCAAATATATATATCAAGGTAATATATTGTGCTTAAACCATTTTTTTTAAAATTTTATTTGTGAATTATCATGTGCTTGAAAAAAAAAAGGTCCTGCTGGCTGCTATTACACGGTGAAGCAAACCTGTATGTAATTTACGAGTCCTTATCATGCTGTTAGGTTCTATATGGCAGTGTTTGTGTGATTTGAGTTTGTATTTTATGTTTTGATAAGTCTGTGAAATGGTTTTGATGTGTAGGTGTCATAATTGATTAATTAAAGGCCGGACATATAGGATAGTAGTAGGGGCTGGTCAAATCATGTTTATGTAAATGAATTTGGTGAACAATTTGTTTTTAATCGTCTATATTGTTTTTGTATATTTGTCTTTTGTTGCCTATAAAATTGGTGTGTTGTGTATGTCTTTGTTCCGTCTTGTATGATTTGTATGCTCTATTACTTAAAGAACACAATATGTCGTCTTTTCTAAGAGAAGTTGGTTATTATTTTCTTCTGTGCATTGGGCAATTTACTGTACTTGTTTAATCAATATTTTTGGCTTACATGTTTTTGGACTTACTTATGCAGAACTTGGACAGATCTATTGACAACAAAGCACTACATGACACTTTTCAAGTCTTTGGAAATATCCTCTCTTGCAAGATTGCAACAGACAATAATGGTCACTCTAAGGGCTATGGGTTTGTACAATTTGAAAATGAAGAATCTGCCCAAAGTGCAATTGATAAGTTGAACGGTATGCTTCTAAATGATAAGCAAGTCTATGTTGGCCATTTCAAACGTAAGCAGGAAAGAGAAACTGTATCCAGTAAGACAAAATTCAACAATGTCTACGTGAAAAACCTAGCTGAATCTACCACAGATGAGGATTTGAAGAATGTTTTTGGTGAATATGGAACAATCACTAGTTCTGTGGTGATGCGGGATGCCGATTTGAAATCAAAATGTTTTGGGTTTGTCAATTTTGAAAATGCTGATGATGCTGCAAAAGCTGTTGAAGCTCTAAATGGAAAGAAATTTGAAGACAAGGAATGGTATGTTGGTAAAGCCCAGAAGAAGTCGGAGAGAGAGCAGGAACTTAAAAATCGGTTTGAGCAGACTGCTAAGGAAGCTGTTGACAAGTTCCAAGGTGTTAATTTGTACATTAAAAACTTGGATGATACTGTGGATGATGAGAAGCTGAAGGAGATGTTTTCGGAGTATGGCACGATTACATCATGCAAGGTATTTTTTTCTTCATTCTGTGCCCCCCCCCCCAAAAAAAAAAAAAAACAGAATATGGTTGGCATTAATCTCTTTAATTTTTTAGTGCAGTTCTTGTAGTTCTTTTATCCTCTTTCTGTGGAATTGAATTTTCTGATCGATCACCTGACAATTACCTTCTCAGGTTATGCGGGATCCTAGTGGAGTAAGTAGAGGATCTGGTTTTGTAGCCTTCTCAACTCCTGAAGAAGCTGGCCGAGCTGTAAGTTCATGTGACACATTTTCCCCCCCTTTGTTTTGTTTGCCTTTCTGTTTTAGTTTTAATTGGCTGATTGGGTGTTGTCTTGTGATATTAGCTCTCTGAGATGAATGGGAAAATGGTAGTCAGCAAGCCACTCTATGTGGCGCTTGCTCAGCGGAAAGAAGAGCGACGAGCAAGGTTACAGGTATGCTATACATGAGAAGCTTGTACTTTGATCTAAATTCGTTGACTTATGGTGCTGCTGGTTCAATCTCTGGCATTAAGAATTTCCACACGGGCACTGCTCTTTACACATTTTCTGGAAAAACATTAACCTCTTATTGCCTATGAATTCTTCCCCGCGGGAGAAATCTTTTCTGTCGGTTTCTTTTGATGATAAAGCGAGAGGGGGGGGGGGTGCCTACCTAAATGGGACTTCGGGTAGTTTGTGAACTGAAATAATTTTATGGCCTCTTACTACTTATTAGATTCTTAACATTGATCTTAGGTTGTTTTGCATGCTTCTCTGGTGGCCGACTAGTTTCTCTGTCTCCCATTTGTTTCAAACAATATTTTATCTCACGTTTAACGATTGATAATGAACCTGTCAAAAACACAATCCCCCATTAATGTAATTTGCTTCGAACAATATTATAAAGTGCAGATGGAACAGTTTTATGCATGTTGCTTTACTCAACTATCCCATGTATATTTCATTAGTGTATCTATTGATCAATCTAGTGGGTTTTAAAGTTCTTTACTCTCTTAGAATGAATATTAGGATTTTTATAATTTCTATGACTGCCTTGTCAGTTTCTGTTTTGAAAATCACAATCGTAAGATTCTCTTAGAATCACCTGGTAGTAGCTTAAAAAACTCAGATATTTTCAGATTATATTAAACTGGAAACATTTTTTTTTTTTGTGTTTTTGCTGCAAATAAGTCATAATGAGTTCACATTTTATTAACTCCTTTGATCACTTATTGCTTCTAGTTTGTCCCCGGGCTATTAATGATCACCTCACCTGAATTGCAGGCCCAGTTTTCACAAATGAGGCCGGTGGCTATGCCTCCATCCATTGCTCCTCGCATGCCAATGTATCCTCCCGGAGCTCCCGGTATTGGGCAGCAGCTATTTTATGGGCAAGGCCCACCTGCCATGATGCCGCCTCAGGTAATGTTTTTCAAATGCAATTTTTATCACATTATCTTTATAGGGGACATCTAGATTTGTCAGCTTTATTAATCGTACGGTCATTTACCTTTCTGCCTCGTCCCTGGTCCATTCTTCACATTAGAAAAGATTGAAACAAAAAATTGAGGACGAATAAGAAGGTATTGCTGGACCCAGTAGGACCTGATATGCCAATAGCTATAGACAAGAAGGCAAATATTTTTTGAGCTATTTGTGCCGTGTAGTTACATGTTACCTGGCGTGTGTAAGTCAGATATTTTATTATCATAGGCTTGAAGGTACATGTTTGTGGCGCGCCACTTATGGATAGTGGAAGGCTCCTCTGCACTCTGGAGTACTTATCATGTTTATTTTTCATGGTATCTCAGTAGTGGTTCTCTTAATGTGACTGCTACAAGGATGCCATTGTATTCTCTGTTTGAACTGTAGTCACTACGACCAGTATATTGTCATGCTTCAAGTATATTGGATGTTATTATCTCCTGCTTGCACTTGGACAGAGAGAGAGAAAGAAGGGGGGTTTTGTTTTTTTTTGGGGGGGGGGGGAGACAATAAATGAATGAATAAGTATTGAGAGAGAATGAAATATAGTATATGTTATACTTAACTATTTTTATTCTGCTAGGGTGGATTTGGTTATCAGCAGCAGCTTGTTCCTGGAATGCGTCCTGGCGGCACGCCTATGCCAAATTTCTTTATGCCTATGGTTCAGGGCCAGCAAGGACAACGTCCTGGAGGTAGGCGTGGTGGTGCGCCTATGCAGCAAACTCAGCAGCCTGTTCCTGTGATGCAGCAACAGGTCATTCTTATTTTGATTTATTCTTTTACTTCATGGGTTTTTGCTTCTACCCCCATGTGGTGCAGTACTGTTGTGTCATGCTGAGCTTGTTTTACTTTTGTTACAGATGATGCCAAGGGGGCGGATGTACCGTTTTCCTCCCGGGCGCAATGTGCCAGATGTACCGATGACTGGTGGAGGAATGTACTCAGTTCCTTATGACATGGGCGGTATGGTTCCTCGTGATGCAGCTGCTGTTGCTCAACCTATGCCTGTCACTGCTCTAGCTTCTGCCCTTGCAAATGCTACTCCTGAGCAACAGAGGACGGTGAGCATTTTTTTAGAGTTCAATAGCTATCCCTCCCTGCAGAGTTAAGATACTACAGATGCACCCTCTAATTCTTCTCCCAAGGGGTGTCAGATGTAGCATCTGGCTTCTGGAGGTGGTTGTGATAGATCGATTATACTCAAATAAACATCGTCTGTGAATATTATTATAAGATTCTAGTTGGGCTTACTGTGTTTTGGAAATGTATATGGTGGCAGATGTTGGGTGAGAACTTGTACCCTCTTGTTGACCAGCTGGAGCATGAGCATGCTGCCAAGGTTACTGGCATGCTTCTGGAGATGGACCAAACAGAAGTTCTGCATCTGCTGGAGTCACCGGATGCTTTGAAATCCAAAGTCAATGAAGCCATGGAGGTGTTGAGGAATGTGCAATCAAACAGTCCAGCAGATCAACTTGCATCTTTGTCTCTGAATGACAACCTGTCTTAAGATTCCTGTTCTGTTTCTCTATCTAACTCTCGGCTGGAGTAGGATAAAATTTTGAATGCTATCTATCTATCTATCTAGGATTTTGGATTTATGGATATCGGAGTTAAAGATATTTTGTGCTATTAAATGTTTGCTTGGATTATTGACTTTGTTATGTTTGCTTGTTATTCTTGTTTACTTCGGGTTCACAACTTGCATATAAGCCTGTTCACCATCTTGCATAGTTCTTGGAGGTGTACTGTTGTAACCACGACTGCACTTTGTTCCCCCTGAGTTCTCCTTATCTGCATATAACTAGTATTTCACCATTGCAAAAAACTCTTGACCATGGGGTGGAGTCTGTTCTGCATATTCGTAGTAGTTTCTCTTACTAACGTCTCGGTACATGTTCTATGCAAATGAAAGACATGCAACTTTCGACTTAGACATAAAATTCTATGGGACGGAGGGAGTATAAGTAGGTCAAGAGGATAACACAATCACACACAGTAGAAATGAATAGAGATCACTGTGCACATTTTCATCAACCGAGTAGAAAAGATAACTTTGGAATATATTAGTATACTTCATTCATCGGTAATGTCAATACACCAAGTGACTAACTTCGGTAGAGTCTCATCTCATCATATACCAACTAATCTTTCCAAGTAACAAAATTTATACTAACCATGACATCTTATACAGATACATGAGTACCATCCTAGGCCCTAGCCCTTCCAAACGAAGTGATACATTAGCAGTTCAAAATGTCTTGTCACTAATGTATAGTATGCGATATCACAGGCTCAAAATTTACCTACCAGTCGCTGCGCCTACGCCTCCGGAAATGCCTAAGAATGAAGCTGTCCGCGTAAAGAGGATACTTTGTCCGTATAAGACCTTTTATGCATTTCCAGTATGAGAAATCAACTCTTTCTCCATCCTTACGAACTATGAATAAACATCTGGAGCTATCAAAGTTAGGATGGTATCCAACCTGTATAGAATACGTAAGAAACCAGCAGAGATGAGGTACTGCACCGAGCCTTAAAGACTTGCTCTTACAATTTTCAGTAAGCAATTAAGCGCACATGCAGACATGTAAAAACCAGATGTTTGCTACTTTCCGAGAGTATATTATGAATAGTCAACATAAAACCAGGCAAATGTAGTCGGATTAGAATTTCTCAGTGCATATGGTTACCTTAGAACACCTGAAACCAAACTCACCCATCGAAAGTTTACACTGAACAGCCATGTATAACCAGTAAATTTTTTTATTTTTTTTGAAACAGAACTTGGGTGGATTGGATCACTGCAGGTGATACTTTCCGCTGCACGCATATCCAGTAAAATTACAGAATCAATTTTCTTCCCAATCGTTTCTAATTTTCTTGCAGTATCTCTAGTCAGCAAATAGAGTTACTAAGCAATCACTATGAAGCTAAGATATTCCGTTACAGATATTAGATAACAGAGAACTTGGAGATGAGCTCATGTTAGGAATTGACATTCCAGCATGAAAAATTAAACTGCACATATTCCATGATATTCCAGTTATTGAAAGGAGCAGCTTTTCTGCATGATTATTGAAGATCTACGAAATAAGGAAAGAGAAAGGAACCCCTATAGAAGTACACTAATTTCAATTGCAGAAATTCCTACATTGCCTATACAGACTATTGGCCTCATACAAGAAGAGAAAACAAAAATAATAATACTAACAGATAGAAGAAAAGTTTTTATATTGGACCTGGGAGAAAATTTGTTCTTCATGCAATACAGACTATTGGTCGGAGGATTATCAGAGAGCCCTAAAAGAAAGCGAGGCGCCCATGGCTAAAACTAACGACGAGTTCCATCAATGGGTCGATCAGAAACTTAAGAGTAAAACTACCCTCCGCTAACTCTTATTGTCCAAGATATAAAACTTCAACTATCATGCCAGAAATACTATACATCATTATTGTTTCAATATGATATACTAAAGATACGTAGCGAAGTCCCAGAGTCCAGAGTTTACATATTATCTACGCATCATGATGTAGGCTGACGGCAGCAAAGTTACCTTGCATGTGTAAGAGTGTTAAATGATTTTAAGATGACATTATATAGTATACAATTGGACTAGTATATTCCCGAAGTCACGAAATGAACCAGGCCTAGTTTTTCTGCTTTCTATATTCTTTACTGATCCTCACAATCCCATCTCCTTTCTCTCAGTCTCCAGCTCCGTGTCTTAAATTTTCTTGATTACAACTTCTGAATAAAGAGCCAAAAACCTAAAAGAAATACATGGTGAGAGAGATAGTAAAGGGGCGTACCGTGATGTAATCAACTCCACAACCGATCTTCTGTTCACACTCTGGATGATGTGGAAGCAACCTCGACAGAATTGTTTTCTCATGTTCAGGACTCAACCTATCACCACTTTCATATCTGCAAGGAAACATGACAAAGTAGTCAAGAAAAACATTTATTTAACAAGGCAACAGCAAGCATTACATGGTTGAAGGCAGATGATCCAAGAATCTGAACTTCACACCATCTATTACTGGCCCAGAAAGACAATTACTACACATCCCACTCTCACAAACAGAACAGTGAACCCAGGATTTACTTGAGATAATTATTCACTCTTTACTAGAAACAATAAACAAAAGCGAAGTTCAGCTAAAGCATTCGACAGAAAACAATCAAAATTCTTTGACGAAGCAAAGCAGTAACGTCAACGCACATTATGAAACTTATTTAGTTGCTTTCTTCATTAGCTTACTTCACTGATCTCAAAAACCATTACAAACTAGGACTAAAACTTAAAGCCAATACAGCACATTATGTTCCGCGATTACACGAAACAACTATCACCTACTCCAATGCACAAAACAACACAACCCCATTAGCCTATTTAACCAACACATACAAATCAGTACCTTCTATTTCGACTATATTAAACAACCATCACCTACTTCAACACACAATACAACACAATCCCATTAGCCCATTTAACCCAGACATTTTGAACAGAACCACAATCAATCACAATCCCATTTAGCCCATTTAACCAAGACATAGAAACAAACTTGAAGCTAATATACTTCGACTATAGAAAACAACTACTACCTACTCCAATGCACAAAACAACACAATCCCATTAGCCCAAACAATGGAAAAGTTTGAAACAAAAATCAAGAAACATAATCTTACTTTCCAGAATGAAGAATCATCCTAACAAAGCCAACAAGTGGCACAGTATCCCCCAAAATCTCATCTTCCCAATCCACCCACGAGCCGCCACCACCACCACCATCTCCTTCCTTCTTCTCACTCACATCAATGGACTCATCTGTATCCGACTCACTTTCAGCCACCGGCTTACTCAACAAATCAGCTCCACCCTGGACCGGGACTCCACCGCCGCTGTCCGGCCCGGTTTTTAGCGAGCATGGAGGCGTGAACCGGAGTGGGAAAGATAATGAAAACTGCGTCAAGATTAAATTTTGGGAGGTGGGTTTTCTGTGGAAGGAGAGGATGTTTGATAGAGTGAAGGAAGCGAGTGAAGCCATGGTTTGTACTACAGAAGAATTATGAAGTATACAAGGAGTATTGAAAATCAAGAAATTAGTGGTGAAATTGAAGAAAAGATTTCATTTTTATGATTTGAGCTGAGCAAGAACAGATTTTTACTAGTCCAGGGTTTGTTTTGGTGGTGAAGTGAAGAAGATAGAAAGATGCTTGCTCTCACTTCATTTGGCGGGTTCAGTTCGGTACTTAACGGGCGGGCGGGCGCACTGGTACTGGTAAATGGGTCTGGGTTTGCCCGACCCGATTTTAAACACTCGTATAGTCGTATATAGACCCTTGAATTCGGAGTTTCACCCGACTTTTGTTCATAAAGATGTTTATAAATTAAAATTAATATTTGAGGCCGAAGAGTGTGAGATGGGATGAAGTTGGCAATTTCAAATGATTTTTACCCTTATAGGTGCTTAACATCAACATTTTAGTGGGTAGCCGATGACTCTACTCTGGAAGTATGTTTAATGGACAAAAGTATGTTTAATGGACTCGCTGTGTCATTTTGGTGTGGATGAGATGAAGTCACTCATTGATTTTTTTAACTTCTCAAACCAAAAATGTTAGTTCTCGTGGACTAGTTCACCGAAAATTGACTTTTTTTCGACCATCTTGTGTGGATGGGATGAAGTCACTCATATTGGTTTTTTGAAAATTTCACTTGATTTTCGCTCACATAATATGTTCAAAATTAACGATTGAGCATCCACATGACTTCATGAGTGTGCACAATAGACTCATAGGGTCAAGTTTGTATGAGTAGGACACAAAATTTGAAGTTTTTTTGGAGTTTTTGGAACTCAAAAAGTCAATTTTTCGTGGACTATAGTATGTCTGAATCGAATTTCTTTTTCGACCATCTCATTTTCCAAACAAATTGGGCGCTCCTCCTAACTAATACACAAAGTTCGAGAAAATTTACATTTTCAAGTGAATGAACTCTCAAGCCCCTTCCCGTACCTTCATTCAAAGTTTTTTTTACATATAGCTTAACTAAAAGTAACATTTGAGGTTTCAAATGATCGTGGGAGTGTATACAAAATGGACTCATATAATATTGTTTTGTGTGGGCGGGATGCAATTCTTTTTTAGAAAAATTCGGAGTTTGGCACCCAGTAAATTCATTTCAATTTTTTTTTACGGTCTCTTTTTCCAAAATACTAAATTGGACGGGCCTCTTAATCTATGTTTGAGATCTCGTCTCGGAGGCCATCTCGGACGACCTCCTGAGAAGGGTCAACCCGGGTCATCTCGGACATTTGTCTCGGAGTTGTCTCGGAATAGAAAAAAAATACGTAAAATTATATATAACAAATACTATACATATTTATCAACAAATGACATAGAAAATTCAAACATAAATATCATATAAACTCATAGAAACCAAAATAAAGTCATAAACTCATAGTAGCATATCATTAGAACATTACAATGATCCAAATCAAACAAAGAAATTCAAACTTCAAACTAATGATTCAAATCAAATAAACAAGTTCAAGGTTCAAACATAACAATAATCCAAACAAACAAGTTCAAGGTTCTAACAAGTACAATCACATTTTTCCTTTTTAGCTGATCCTATTTTGAGTATTTTCCAATTTCTCCTAAAAAAATTTTTTTAAATTAAAAACCCGGGTCAACCCGGGTTAACCGGTCAAAAACTCGGAAAAATCCCGGGTTCCGAGATTTTTCCGAATTTTCAGTGTTTCGTCCCGCATAGGCTTCCGAGAAGCGGTTGAACCGGGTCAACCCGGCGAGATCTCGAACATAGCTCTTAATAGATACTTACATTGGATAAAAATTTATATTTTTCAATTGACCGGACACTCTATTCCCTCCTCCACACTGTCCTCCAAAATCGATAGGTTCACCTGATTTTCACCCGTCGGTCACGATACCAATTACTTCATCTTGAATCTTGATGGTACCTCTTATTTAAACAAACAGAATATTGGCCCTCAAAACTAAAGGCATTTGAAGATTATAGTACACTATCCAGTAATGAACAAAAGGTGCCTTTATTATGTCGTTCCCTTTAAATTTTCATGATCATGATATAGTAGTCGTACTATATGCTATACAGCTGAGAATATATTATAACTTCACTCACTGATATATCACCATCTGTTTCATTCTAAACCTTCAGAAGAGAAGAAGAGCTCCAAGTTCGAAGTCAAAAGTAGCTTTATCCATGTACCAAACCACCACTGGTCTCAACTCGACACCTGGTGTACCCAAACAACAACATACTCCTCTATTTTTTTTAGAAACGGCAAAGTGAGGACCTCATTTTCCCCGTAGTGACTCGAACTCCCAACCTATTCGTTGGAGGTGAAACACCTTACCAACTGAGTTATGCTTCATTGTCACAACATACTCCTCTATAAATCGTCATTTAACTTTTTAGATCGACATTGACTACAAATTGCACATAAACTTCGTAAGATAAAATTTTAATAGTAGTATTATATGAAGATATAGTTCATGTTCTTTTATAATATAATTAACTTTATTACAGTTATATCTGACATAGTTTAAGAGTAAAATGTGATTAAAGTCGGTATTTAAAAAGTCAAGTAACACATTATTCGGAGTAGAAGCCAAAGCAACTCAACATGAGACATGAGAGACAACATTAAAACCAGACAATTAAACAACGGAACATATAAAAAGGAGGAAAAACTATACTATTTGAATCATTATGATTATGATCGTAGTTGGTTAAGGTGTGTTCCTAGGTGACTCACGATATTTAAATCTATGTGTTCTACATTGTACTTGAGCAAATAAAGTATATGGTGGTACTATAATTTTAATACTCTGATGTAATTAGAGCATAGAAATAAGAGATTTGAGTTCAATTAAGCCAAGTTTCGGATTTGAGTCTTGTGTATGTAAAAAACACCGTTTGGAGAGCAGTCCTCCTAAAATCAGTGGTCGGTTGGATTAGTGGACAAAACGGATACCGGTATAAATCGAAAAAAATGGACTGGGCATCATAAAATCCATAATTCTTAGTATATAGTAGTATAACATTGATCAATTTGGCAGATCCATCAACGGTATTACAGATACTCATGAATCACATCATTTTTATCTTATCCTTTGTCCTCCTTCGGTTCCGATGAATTAAATTAGTCTTCCTCTTCTCTCCAAAATTGGGCTTGGAGGCCATTAGATGGAATCGGAAATGGGCCATACTGAATCCTCTCTGTTGGTTCCGCCAATGCATACCTAAGACCAAACATTAATCATGAAACCCTTAAATATCACACACCACTTTTATTCTATGGCGTTTCTCAGTATCAATATATTCTTTTACATTTTGCTTTTTTCGAATGTTGAAGTATTACTATGTATCAACCAACATACTAACGATTTTATACCTGAAATGAGATGTCAGGTGATGCATAAAGACGAGCATTTCCAACTTCGTGAGCTCATTACCAGGACAGGTTTGTTTTCCTATCCCAAACGGCATGTATGTGTTCGGTTTTGGGGCCTCCTGCATCACATATATAGAGTTTGTAGTGTCTGTTTTTCTCAAAATTCATTAAAAATGAAAATGTAGTACATAGTCATGCAAGTAATAATGATATGATGAAATCGCACCTCGAATCTCACAGGATCGAACTTTTGAGGCGCAGTAAATAAGTCTGGATTCTGATGAATGTTTCGTAACAAAGGCATAGCTTTCCACCCCTTTGGAATAAGGTAGCCTGCATCAATTTTACAGTAAACTCGTATCGATTATATTCTACTCCCTTCTACTCAATATAAATGAAATTTCAAACTTATGCGAAATATTTGAAGTTCTGCATGCATGTTTGGTGCATACCTTTGTATTCTACATCAGTGACTGCCTCTCTAAACAAGAATGAGATGATGCTTGACACTCTCAGGCTCTCATTAATAACCTGCAATATCCAATTTTCTTCAGGAATATACATATAAAAATCTAAATATAATTTTATGTTCATATGTTCGCGGGCAAATAAAATAAAATTTATACCTTGGATGTAAATGGCATATTTCTAGTATGGTTCCACGTCAAATGAAACTCCCCGTTGTCATCACATGATTGGCGAATCGCCTTCTGTTCAGCCTGGATGCACATTTGATAGATTAAATTCAAGAATTAATGGATCAAAAAAGTTGTATGTAGCCATGTAGGTAAAAACAGTTCATACAATACCTTGACAATCTCAAGAATTTTGGGGTTGTCATGGAGGTACTTGACAATCCAAGTCATGGCACTTGCAGTAGTATCATGTGCTGCAAAAAGCACTCCAATTATGTTATCTTCAATTTGAGCTTCACTTAGAGATTCACCATTCTCATCTCTGGAGTTCAACATGATGCTTAGCAAACCCTTCCCTATCTCCTTCTCAGCCTTCCTTTCTCTAGTAATTTCCCCGATGAGTTTACTTAACCTCTTCCTTGCCTGATTCATACAAGTTAAGCACGTATATGTCACAAGTAATGTAGTGTTATTTAAAAATAAAGAAATTATGTGGATAAATTACGACCACAAAATGTAATTTAGACGTGCAGATAGTTCAATAAATTTACCTTTATCGCCTTTTGATATGGAGTTCCAGGTAAGTTCGTTGGGAATGCGTTATAGCCTTTGTCTACTATCATATAATTCTTCTTTAGCTCTTCCTTGTAATGCTGCAGCTCTAGATTGCCAAACACAGCCAAAAGCGCTACTTCGAATGATAGCTGTTTTCTTAAAAAATTTTAAAGACGATATAAGTTAAAACTTAAATTTTGCCGTTTCAAATAAAAACAAAACAAGAAGGTTCAAAACCGGCAAATTAGACCTTTTTCATCTCATGATAAGTGTTGATTACACGGCCATGAGAGAACGAATCCAATGCTGAAACCGTCAAGGCTTCAATGCCTCCAACAAGGTTACGTATGGCTTCCGGGTACAACGGGGCTTGGATGAGCTTTCGGAGACGGGCATGGTAATCCCCCTGGTGGAAGAAGATGGCACTAGGCCCGATCAAAGTCTCCTTGCTCTTAGGGTATGTGGGTTTGAACAAATGTGCCTGACTTACTAGCACGAACCGGGCTGCCTCCGGGCTTGCCAACATCACACAAGGGCATCCTAATATCTTAGTCTTGAATATCTCTCCATACCTGAAGAAAAAAAAGAAGATTATTTATTAATTTTTATCTTGTGATTAATTCTCTTTATTTCCGTGTCTAAAATCAACGTGGATATTTGTAATAAAACGGACCTCGTTTGTTTGCCAAGAAAAAATTCATTTGGATGTTGAGAGTAGAGTTGGATAGTGTGGCCAATGTAAGGCCAACCCATTGAACCTGGAGGAAGTTTTGCACCTCCTTTCTCATGATCATTTTTTCTCTTACTTCTAAATGAAATGAGATAGTAAATTGTAGTGAAAAGAAAGACAAGACAAGGCACAAGATAAACACTATTCACCATATTTTATGTGTTTTGCTTTGAAGATGTGATGAATCCCATTCTTGGGGTTGGGGGGTTATATATATATAGGCTTCAAAGGGTCATCATGATAGCTATAAGAATTTAAAGGAAACAAAATAAAGTAAAACAAGGAAATTCTATCACTAGTCAAATTCACTTTTTTAAACAAGTAGATAAGAATTAATTGATGAGAATGTACTAGTACTTACTGGTTTATTCTTTGAGAAGTGAGTGATTTTTTTTTTTCTTTCTATATAGAGCTTCAAAATTCTTATCTCCAAAGAAAAGGAAATGTATAAATATATAGAACTAGTTTAGTAAAAATATTTTTAGCATAATCATCGATGCGCGCCATGAATTAAGTTGCATTTTTCCTTGTTAAGTATACAAGTTAGTAACGGTAAATAAATACGTTTATTAAAGATATATAAAGTCGAAAATGTCTAGATTATTCATTTAACTAACGGTTTACTCTTCATGTTTTTTTTTCTTTTGAATTCTCTATTCATAAAATTCGCGGATTATGATAAGCCAAAACATAAATCTATCTGAATAATAACCAGATATCATAGGTTTTTTTTTTAGGGGTGTTGGGGTTCTTTTTTACACCTTCGAGTGCAAGTGCATTTAATTTGTCGGGCAAGTAACTTAGTTTGATAATTTTACTGCATGTTTTCAATTATGAAAAATGTAAAAACACATAAAGTAAGAATACAAAAAATCAGTGTATTGACCCGACCTTTTTTAACCCTTTGAAATCGGCACATTTCTTAGGAGTTTGCAATAGGTTTACTTTACTAACGCATTTGCGATAGTAAAGACTAAAGACTCTACTAACAGGAAAATTCGTAACGAGAGTTACCCATGGAAATTTGGTGAGCACATTGAGTTGAGTTCTGCATGTGTATTACATAAATTATGTACATTGGGTAGTATGTGGATTAAGTTGAAAACGAACACAATTAAGTTTGCATTGTTACAATAAAGTAACGAAATTGAATCCAACCACTGACGAAATTGGATATGACACACTATGATATGAATTGGAAAAATGATTTTTCCCAAACTTTTCAAAGAAAAAAACTGACCAGTCAATGCCAAGCAGGCCATCTATCGTTCATGTGGCTATTTGGATAGAATTTTGTTACTACCTCCATTTCATTAATAAATTCTTAAGGGGACTATTCATCGCGATCTTTGACCACGTATAACTCCTAAATTACATTAGAGAAAAATATAATAAAATTATATTATGAAATTAAATGGAGTATATTTTCATAATCAACTTTTAATTTATATTGATACGGTTTAATTTAAAAGTTATACGTGGTCAAAGGTCGCGATGAATAGTCCCTTAGGAAGTTATTAATGAAACGGAGGAAGTATTATTTATATCTCATTAATAAAAGAAATAATAATGGAAAAAATATTATGTGAACATTGACTTTATTAAAAAAAGAGATAATTAGATTCACCTGATTAAATACTGTATTATATGGAGTACGATTTTTATAATCTTAAAGGGTAAATCACTAGGGTAAATCACTAGTATTGCATTTTTTGAAAGCTTTGTTGGCAAATCGTAATATTTGAAACTTTACTAAACACGCTTTTTTAAATTCCAAAATCCAAACAAACAAAAGATCCCAATCAATTGTATCCAATCCCAAAACCTTAACACTACCAAGAAATTCCCATCTATAATCCATCAACCTAGCTAAACAAGTACTCGATCGTACATATTTTACCATTTCAAATTTGTGTTACTCGATCAGTTTGACCTTTGATTCATTTACAATATTTTTCTTGGTATTATTACGGTAACCATCACAAAATTCAACAAAAGATATGAAATATGGAGGCCACAAAGTCGGCTTAAAGCATATATATCACAAATATTTCACGTATTATGCTAAACTAAATCATAAGTCAATGTGAAGAGCTAGATGTCATAGCTTTTTTTTGGGGGATATAAAACGCTTCTTATTGATTCGACCATTTAAAACAATTAAAAGGACCAATTATTTTTTTTTGTAAGATTTTGCCATAGATTTACTATCACATATTTGCGATAATTTCTTAAGAGTTTGCGATAGATTTACTATCAAATATTTGCGATAATTTCTTAAGAGTTTGTGAATAGATTTACTATCACATATTTGCGATAATTTCTTAAGAGTTTGCGATAGATTGAATATCATATATTTTTTATAGTAAGGACTCTACTAACGAGAAAATCTGTCAAGAGAGTTACCAACGAAATATACCCACTAGCATATGATGAAGAAAATATATTATTTCGAGATTATACAATACATCATATGTTCAATACAACTAGTATAGTAAATATTCCAAATTACAAGAAACTGAAGATATATATTTATTCTTCAACGAACACATGATTTATTGAAGAAAATTGGTGATTTGGTCAACCTCATATTCAGTCCAGCGAAGGATATCATCGACTAGTGTAAGTTGATAACGGCAAACTGGGCAACGCCGCGTACCTCTCTGGAGCCACTCTGATATGCAATGTTTATGGAACCCGTGCGAACAAGACAGGAACTCGGTTCCATTATGATCAGTACTACTTGTAATAAGTTGATCAAGACATATGGGACATACCTCATCTTCATCTGTCGCCCTCCTCGCCCTTTTCCTTGGAGGCTCCTCCTGTCCCTCCTGCTCCTCGTTCTTCCTTATCTTATAAGTTCCCTCGATCCGAAGGAAAAACTTCACGTTGATATCCAGAACATTATTTCCCGCGGAGACAACCTGAGCCATCTTCCCTGACTCGCAGATGATACGTGTGATCGTCAATCTTCGATATTCATATGGGATAGGCCAGTTTTCAATTTCCTTGTCAATAGCTTGGAATGTATTGGCCCAGGGCATAATAGTTTCGTTCCTAGGGTAGTGCATGGAGACATATCTATGGGATATAGGTAGGCTTTTCTCATAGAGGAGTTGTCGGTTTTGTTCATTGTATTCGGTGAACACGTTGACTTGAGTTTCGCAGGTGAGGTGGTAGTTGATGAACTGTACCCTTGTCCCGGCGATGCCTGATCCGCCCTGTTGGTTTGACTCCTCAAAACGCTCACCGGTCTTTTCAATAAACGAGCCTATTTCGGTGCGGGATACAAACCCAGTAGTGACCTCGCCCATTGAGCTGAAATGAAATGTGCGCTAAGTTTGAGCTAGCTAGTTGCAATAGAGAGTGCGGTAAGGGAAGGGAAGGGAATGCTGGAATAGGTATGTAACAAGTTGAAAATCAAGTCACCCTTATATATATAGGATATGTAGCTTAACTATTACAAAAGATTGTATATTTACATGTTTTATTAAAATTATCTTTCATAGTAATATTACAGTAACGATCCAAAAATTCAACTAAAAAAAGGAAATATATAGCTCACCAAGTCACCTTAATAAAAGTTCGTAGATTAAGTTAAAACGTAACGTGTATCTACGAAGAGTTTGCGATAGATTTACTATCGCATATTTGCGATAATTTCTTAAGAGTTTGTGATAGTTTGAGCTAGCTAGCTAGTTGCGATGGATCTAGAGTGCGGGAAGGGAAGGTAATAATGTCTTATGTAACAAGGCGAAATATCACACCCTTATATAAGATATGTAGCTTAATTTTACGGTAGTTTTATATTTATATGTTTTATTAAAATTATCTTTAATAGTAATATTACCGTAACGCTAAAAAAATTCAACTAAAATATGTGAAATATATAGCGCACCAAGTCACCTTAATTAAATTCGTAGATTAAGTTAAAACGTAACGTGTATCTACTATCAAGCCACCTTAAAGCATCTATTCACGAAGAGTTTGCGATAGATTTACTATCGCATATTTGCGATAATTTCTTAAGTGTTTGCGATAGTTTGAGCTAGCTAGTTGTGATAGATCTAGAGTGCGAGAAGGGAAGGTAATAATGTCTCAATAGGTATGTAAAAAGGCGAAATATCACACCCTTATATACGATATGTAGCTTAATTTTTACAGTAGTTTTATATTTATATGTTTTATTAAAATTATCTTTAATAGTAATATTACCGTAACGCTAAAAAGATTCAACTAAAATATGTGAAATGTATAGCGCACCAAGTCACCTTAATTAAAGTTCGTAGATTACGTTAAAACGTAATGTCGTATATCTAGTCTCAAGTCACCTTAAAGCGTCTATTCACGAAGAGTTTGCGATAAATTTACTATCACATATTTACGATAATTTCTTAAGAGTTTGTGATAGTTTGAGCTAGCTAGTTGCGATAGATCTAGAGTGCGGGAAGGGAAGGTAATAATGTCTGAATTGGTATATATGTTACAAGGCGAAATATATATCACACCCTTATTTTAGATATGTAGCTTAATTGTTACAGTAGTTTTATATTTATATGTTTTATTAAAATTATCTTTAATAGTGATATTACCGTAACACTCCGAAAATTCAACTAAAATATATAAAATATATAGTGCACCAAGTAACCTTAATTAAAGTTCGTAGATTAATTTAAAACGTAATGTATATCTAGTATCAAGTCACCTTAAAGCGTCTATTCACGAAATTCGACGTATATTCACAAATATTCCACGTATTATGCTAAGCGAAAACATAAGTCAATGTGAAGCGCTAGTTGTCATAGCAATTTTTTTTTTTTTTTGTTTTTGTTTGGGAGGGGTTTGTCGCAGAAGATTTTTTTTCTATCTTTTGGGTGCGGTCTGAATAAGTAATTTAATTAATAATTTACCCCATTTTTTGAATTATGAAAAATGTAAAGATACATAAATTCCGAATATAAAACACATACTACATCTTATTGATTCGACCATTTAAAACATTTAAAAAGATTAAATTTCTTAAGAGTTCGCGATAAATTTACTGTCACATATTTGCAATAATTTCTTAGGAGATTGCGATAGTTTGAGCTAGCTAGTTGCGATAGATCTGGAGTGCGAGAAGGGAAGGTAATAATGTCTGAATAGGTATGTAACAAGGTGAAATTTCACACCCTTATTTTTTTTTTAGATATGTAGCTTAATTAATTGTTACGGTAGTTTTATATTTATATGTTTTATTAAAATCATCTTTAATAGTAATATTACTGTAACACTTCAAAAATTCAACTAAAATATGTGATATATGGCGCACCAAGTCACCTTAATTAAAGTTCGTAGATTAGTTTAAAACGTAATGTATATCCATCATCATGTCACCTTAAAGCGTCTATTCACGAAATTGGACTACCTTACTCTTTCTTCCGTCGATAAAGAACGGGTGCTTTCCAAAAGTCATTTCTTTTAGTTGGGATAAGTAGACTTGGGTTTCGACGTAAATCCACATATATTCCACGTATTATTATGCTAAACCAAAACATAAGCTAGTGTGAAGAGCTAGATGTCATAGTATTTTTTTTTTGGAGGGGGAGAGGTTGGGGCAGAGGATTTTTACCCCTTTTGTGCGGCCTGAATAAGTAATTTGCCCCATTTTTTCAATTATGAAAATATAAAGATACATAAATTACGAATATAAAACACATCTTATTGATTCGACCATTCAAAACAATTTAAGACCATATTTCTTAAGAGATCGCGATAGATTTACTATCACATATTTGCAATAATTTCTTAAGAGTCCGCGACCAATTTACTATCACATATTTGCGATAGTAAGGACTCAACTAACGAGAAAATCCATCAAGAGAGTTACCAACGAAATTAATACACCCCTAGCAATATGATGAAGATTAAAATATTATTTCGAGATTATACAATACATCATATGTTCAATACAACTAGGACTATTAATTAACCTCTATCTAACACGTGTCTTCCTAGTGTAGTCCATGGAGACAGATCTGTCATCTGTGGGATACATTTAGGCTTTTCTCGTAGAGGAGTTCTCGGTTAATTTCATTCATTGTATTTGGTGAACACATTGAGTTGAGTTTCACAGGTGAGGTGGTAGTTGATGAGCTGTACTCTTGTCTCGGCGATGCCTGATCCGCCCTGTTGGTTCACCTTAAAGCGCATATTCACGAAATTCACATAGTATTTAAAAGTATAGTGTATATCTATTTGAATCGTAATAATTACTTTTTGAAAGTGACACCGAACGAAATATAACAGCCGTAAGAGTGACATAAACCCCATGCCAAGATTTCCAGACTCTTCCAGACTGATTTTGTGCAACAGTTTTAAGACTTTTTTACAATCTTTTTCTTTCTCGAAGCACGGCCATGTACATTGATACACCCCCAGTAAGAAAATGTATGTTTCCTATGCGATTGGACTTTCTGTCCCCTTAGCACGACCACTCGAATTCGAAAGTTTTACCTAATTTTAGCCATTACTATTCTTTAAAATCAACCTTACAAAGCTCATATACCACATTTGTTATGACTTTAACAATTAATATCTTTCTTGGTGGTATATTATTGTAAGGATCACAAACTTTAACTAAAGATTTGAAATATGAACCGCACAATGTTTTAACATTCTGATTTACAAGAAACTACTGATGATAAAATTGCACAGAAGAGTGCTTACATCAGCTGAAATACTATATGATTCATTGTATAAATTGGTGAGTTCGTTAACTCGATCTTCAGTCAAGCCAAGGATTTCATCAACTACTGTAATCACCTCGTACCGGCAAACTGGGCAACGCCTACTTCTCTCAAGCCACTCTGATATGCAACCTTTATGGAACCCGTGCGAACAATCTAGAAACTCGGTTCCTTTCTCAGCTCCAGATTCAATACTTGTAATGATCAGCTGATCCAGACAGATTGGACATGCATCGTCTTCTTCTGCCGCCCTCTTCACCTTTTTCCTGGGCGGCTCCTCCTCGTCCTCGTCCTCGTTCTTCTCTATGTAATAAGTTGTTTCGATCAAACGGGAAAACTCCACGCTGATATCCAAAACATTGTTTCCAGGGGAGACATCTTTAACCATGTCCTGTGACTCGCTGATGATACTTGAGATATGATAATATGGAATATTCCAGCTGCCGATTTCCTTGTTGATAGCCCGGAGAGTATCGGGCCAGGGGGTAAGACTGTTGTTCTTAGTGTAGTCCATGAAGACAGATCTGCCGGATACAGGTATGAATCTCTCACAGAGGAGTTCTGGGTTTCGTTCGTTGTATTTTATGAACACATTGATTTCAGGTTCGAAGTTGAAGTAGTAGTTGATGAACTGTACTCCTGTCCCGGAGATGCCTGGTCCGCCAACATTCGACTCATGAGAACGTTCACCGATCTTTTCCATAGACGAGTTTGTTTCGATTTCGTCATAATCATCAATGATCTCGCCCATTGCGTTACGTTTGAAGCTAGCTAGTTGCGATAGAGAATTCGAGAAAGCAATAGCAGAATAGGTATATAAGATTAGTAGCTTAATTGTTACTGCAATAGTAGTAGCCCATGGCACGTATATATATAGTACGTAATTAGCTAGCTTAATTCAAGTCTAGCTAGGATTCCTAAATTTAATCGGGATTTGATAATCGAAAAAGAAATCAAACTAGGAAAGATGCATGTATTCCAGGGGATAAGTGTCAAATTTAATTGGCGTATGCAATGAGAGACTTGAGTTTCGCATGCGAATTGTAGAAGCTGATGAACTGTATTCCTGTCCTGTTGATGCCTGATCCGCCCCGTTGGTTTGAGCTCTGAGAACTATACAAGAGCGCAATCCGATTTGGAGCTACTTGCGAAAGAGAACGGGGATATGCTGCATGGCTAAGTTTACGTATAGGCCAGTCAGAAAAGGAAATCAAATTAGGAAATTAGGTCATTTTGATTTGCATGGAGAATCTTAATAGAATCGAATTTAATGAATCTGGACTGTAATAATAATTCTTAAGTAAACATATTGATTTACAATAAGCAGTGGCGAAAATTGAAGGATATGAACTGCATAATAATGTATGTTATATAGAATAGAGAGAACTTAAAACTTAAAAGGTATTTGAAACAAGGTACAACAACAATAACCAAAGCAAATAATTCTAAGTAAACATGTTTAGTAGGATCTCTCAACTCAACTCTCATCTGGAAAGTACTTACTTCAACTACCCCCGTGGATGTTCTCCAAAGAATAAATATGTCCACAGCGGCAGATGATTTCCCTCAAGTCAGTCAAGTCAGTGGGTTATGATGACGAAAGCAAGACGTTCTCTGAGTCTGCCTCTGCTTGCTCTCCAGCCAATTGGAGTTTCGCTGCCAAAATTTTATGCTTTTGTAATGTCTTGAATGTGTTGAGAATGGCTTTTACCAGGCGGAATGAAGATCAAGTCTTCCCACCCAGAGTTCTTTCCACTTATCTGGACATCGAAAGATATTCAAACATTAGGTATCTGAAAAGAAATAAACGAACATGTTTGATCTTTTCAGTCAACTTGCACACAATCAGGTCATAATAGCATGTCTTTAAGCACCAACTCTATTGAAAGTTGAGTATATTTCGAATTACTGACCTCCATTTTCTTGAGTACATCCTCCAAACTTCCAACCTGTCAAATTGAATCCAACAAATAGCTTACAGCTAGTACTCGTCCAGCAAAAGAAAGGAAGCTAAAGATATGGAAACATGTAACCATTGCCCATATTGAAACAATCTTACAAATTTCTATTAGTTTTATAATTTCAGTTCAATAAAGTGAAGAAGTTCTAGGGGAAGAACAGCAAGTTCACAGGAAACATCTTATACAGAAACAAGAGACGGAAAAAGAACGTTCAGCAACATATTCACTAGGAATAGAAGTTCAACAAAAATGTGATTCTCTGAAATCTCAACTAGATCATTATTGATAATTAACAGCTGAAAATGCTCGTAATACTAAATCTAAGTTGAGCTTTATTAGGAAGCATACTACTAAAGTACTAATATTATTTTATCTGAAAAGGCAGTACGAAGGCAAGTGTGTTAATGTAAACATATGAGAGCCTTCAATTGTCTACTGATCTACTCCTCCAGATACCATCAGACTCAAAATACTAGGAAAGTAGAACTGACATTAAATAGGAAAAACTGCATGATGAATGAAATTTATGGTACCATAATTTGTGGAGAAACGCCTCTGGGCATCCGTGACACAGTCGACAGTGCTTTCTCTAGATCTTCCTGTATTATTTATCAAGAAGATCATTGGTATAAAGGTTAAACCTCTAGAACTACAAACCATATTCCTTGGGGATTTTATATGCAAAACAATTACCTTCTGGAAATATATGGGACAGTACCGCCTGTTTCTTTTCTTCACTACAAGGAGATCGGACTGCACACAGAAATTCTAGATAAATTTGACAGGAAAAATAATCGCACAACAGTCTCAAAACGGGAATCTCGAAACAAAGAGAAATTGAATGTTTGTTAGTATACCTGAAAGACAGGAACTCCATCAAATCCACTCTTGCCTTCCGACGCCCTTAACTAGAAATTGAAGAGTATGAGTAGAGGCAATTTAATCATAAAGAAAGGAACCTAACAGCTATTTGTGTTCACTTAAACAATCATTGTACAAACACGAGGCTTTCCAAAACACTAACCTCTATTGCATTTTTAATTTGAATAGGATCAGGTAAAAACCGGAATGCTATTCCTTCAACTTTCAGCGTATAAACCTGCAGATAGAAGCAACAAAGTGCATGCTCAGGTAAAACTAGCTAGGTACACAATGCAGTGGATAAAAAGAATGTAATGTAATCAACAAAGTCCTGTGCATATAAAGAGAAAAGAACAATGAAGCTACCTATCTATCGACAACTGCATTTATACACGCCAATAAACATTACAAGCATCACAAAATTCCCTTTCCAACACAATCGCTTTGGTTCGGATACAGTACTTATTATCAGTGTATCACCTTTTTAGCTCAAACTTATTAGTCATATGACAACATAATTCAAATTTATCAGAATCCTGTTTCGAATACTAAGCAATACGAAAGTCGAAAAAACGATTGAAATGCAAACTAGTTGAGCACATAGTGAAGCATCACCTGGTCAAGAGTAATAGGCACCACTTTCGAACCGCCTTTGACTTCTCTTCTAGACTTCACCTAATCAGCAGCATTATTGCAACAATGAATTCGAATTCGAATCCATCAATTTACACTCCAATCAACAAATAAATGCGAAATTCAGCTTATGTAAAACAGTACCTGAGCCAGAAAAGTTTCAGCATCTTCACGGCGGAAGCAAAGCAAGCCAATGGACTTGGCTCCGGTGGAATCAGAAATCAGGACGAACTCATTGTTCGTGTTGCTAACGGTGTAGACTGAAGTTCCGGCGAGCCTCTTCGCCACGTAATCGGAGCTCAGCGGTGTTTCTGTTGTCGCAGCAATGGCGCCGCCGACGCCTTGTGGTGGTGGCTGCCGCCGATGCTGAGAGACGGAAGCGAAGGGCGGCGGAGGAGGTAGGAAATTGGCGGCGAAACGTCTGGTGTCGTCGGCGAGGCGGTGGAAGAAAGTGGAGAGAGAGACGAGGGGGTTGGGCGGTGGGCCCACCGAGGGTTGTGAGGAAGATGATGCCGCCATTGTTAATTAGCTTCCCAAACAGAACTGAATTTGGGAATTGATATAGTTGTTGGAAATTCCGCCTGAGTTGAGGGGCATACTTGGAAATTTACTTTTGTAATTTGTCTAAAACCCCTTTAAACTGCACCATTCTACAAAATGGACACTTTATAAAAACGTTGAATTACATGTAGAATACTATTATATAATATGTGTCATCTGTCAATTGGATGATACTACATTGTAAACAAAACGAAATCTATAGGTATAGTACTTCTTCCAAAGATCTTGCACATGTTTTATTTTGTGATATGATATGATCCGCCACTTTGTTAGCTTCCTTATACACAAAGTTCATCGTATTTTTTCCAGATTATTCGTATTCATACTTTCATAATAATACGAAGAATATTCCAATATTATTTGTTCAATGAGCTTAGCATAATAGCATTAGTACATGTGAATAATCTTCTTTTTTTCTTGAGTATACGATTTGTAACTATTGAGTCTATGTAAATTTGGGTATAATATCATCCACTTATCAATTTTAGGGTATAAAAGCACCCCGTGTGTGAAATTAGTAGCTGTCTAGCAGATGAACTTATTGCAAGCTCAAAGGTATGAAGTATCAAATACTCTTTACCAGCAAGCCAAGTACCAAATACCTGGAAAATTGGATTTCATGGAAAAGTTCCATTTCCATTGTACAAAATTTCCTAGACCAATGCAAGTTAACATAACAAGTCTCATCATGTCCCAGCCTCTGCCAACTGCCAAGTACTTACATATTTTCACCCAGCCAATTACTACAAGCCTACAAAATACCAGAGTCAATTTATGTTTAAGTTCAACGAGCGTTCGGATCCTCAACCTCGGTCGTTTCATCAGTTACAGTCGTCTTTTCAGATTCATCCACCCTTGTAATGAACACCTAACAAGAATAAGCAGGTTTAAGCAGAAGACATGGAAATATGATGTTGATCAACAAAAGAACATTCAAGTATTGCGGCAAGTACCTTGAATGTGTTTGAACGGATTAACTGGAAAACGAGTGCATCACCATCAACCAAGTCATGATCAACGGAGAACTTTTTCCATCCACCACTAAGTCCAGTTTTTCTAGCCAAGTAGATTACTGGCCACTCTTCATCTTCTTAGTCTACCAAGGTTATTACTCCGTCGTTTCTAGGAAGTATTGCCCTGCAAATAGTTGTCGAAAGGCCCTGCACCAATTTCACAGGTGGAATCATGAATAGTGTTGTCACCCTTGTCTGGTAATGGAAATCTTTGACATTGAGGCCAGACTTAACTAAGGTGATTCGGTTACCAGCAGAAGAGTATCTAATAATTATGCTAAGGAAAAAGCTGTTGCACACAAATTAAGCATCAGCTAGATTGTTGAAAGGTAGTCGAAAAAAGGACTTTGGAAAACATGATCCACATCTAATCCTACAGGTCGAACATCATTCTCAAAGTTCCATGGTTATTCTCCCATTTTCCTGTTGACTACATACATAGATATAAGCTAGAGATGTAATCATGTAAAGCAGTAACTACAATATGGATCAATCTATACATACACTTTGAGGGTGAACCTTCTGGGGCATATTTCAAGTATGACAGAATAGTGAATCATTTCATGAGGAACATTATAAAGATGTTGATTAAGTAACACTCACCAACCAAAAGCAGCCGCTGACATGGGACGGAAGCATCGACCTTACGAATGTTGGAGATGCTCAGACCCTAGAGTTAGTTCCAGCTCAGTTGCTTTCTCGACAGCACGCTCTCTTGCTTCATCTGAGGCATACACCCTGCCTGAGATATCCCTCGTCCTATGTGTAATCCTGCAAAATCCCCAACACAGAATCGACTTTAAAAAACGTTATGCTTGCAAACCAAATAAAGATTCGTAACAGTTCGACAACAAATTGTATCTAATCTAACCTTCTCGGCAGCTGCACGCGTGCATAGACAGTAACCTATAATAATCAAGGATTTATGGATATCAGCCAATTGCCAGTTCTAAGACTTCATTTTCCTATTCAAGAAGACAAAGACGTTACAATAACGATAAGGGTTACAACTTACACATACCTCTTTGTATTCTGGAGCTGCCTTTTGGGTGAACCTTAACGATCTTCTCACCGGAACAAGCTCCTTCCTGGCCACTCGAGGTGTACTCTTCTTCATCTTCATATCAAGAAAACCTTTCTTCAGTTAGCTTTCACACACTACAAAAGTGGATTGTTAACGAACAGAGAGTGGGAGACAGAAATTAAAGTACCGGTGAGGGTTTGGGAGAAGCAGCCTTCTTGAGGGCTCGAGAGAGAAGAGGGAGATGGAGTATTTCCAATCTTCTCTTGTTTTCTTCCATTGTTTGCTCACGTACTGCTTCATAACTAGACTTGGACATCACCATTTTCTTGATTCTGTGTTACACGTTTTAGACAAATTTTCGTAACCCAGAAGAGAAATGTAAAAGTAGGTGAAAGTGTTGCTGCCTTTGGTGGTTTCGAATTTATGCTACTAGTAGTAAACTTGACCGTTGGAAGCCTACTTATTTGAATGCTCGGTATATTAATAAAATACAGCTCCCAATGTACGGAACTCTGGCAATTTGCATTTTTCTTCTGTTCTTTCCATTTATGCAACCATGGTAAATTAACACAGTAAATATTTTCTCTATTTAAGAATGTTTATGGTCTTACCAATACTGTCCGCTGACCCGTCTCGACTGGGATTTATAGAGAAGAATTTTGACCCGGTCCCAGCTGATTCGGATTAACTCAAATTTTCAGAATCCAGTAAAAACGACAAAAAATACAATCGTACTGCACTAGGTTGGAAAGAATATATACATTTGAACGCAAACGTATAAGATGCCAGTTACATGGTTGTTCGTGTGTTACAAAATACCAGAGGAAAAAAAGGACTCTACTTTAGTATTTGATCAAACCCAACTCTTTTAACCAAGGAAGCATCTCCATAAGGCCTTCTTTCAAGCTTCTGGGATTGTAATCCAACTCCAACTTTGCCTTCTCACACGTATACGCCCATTGATGTCTAAGAACACGCACCGTCTGCACATAAGTACACAGCAAGATAGTAAGAGATCAACGTTGAGGTAAATGTAGTGAATCACTCCCAACCACAATTCTAAGAAGAGTTAAATATGACAAGGGATATTGATTCCGTACCGGGGGACTAATTAAAGGAGGCTTCCCTGTTATTCTGGCGATGAGAAGACATAACCATCCATATCCTTCTATTAGGAACATTGGGATACGGAACCGAGGCTTTGCTGTTTGAGTGATGATTGCAGCTAAATCAAAGACGTCTTTGAAGGATGCATTTTCCCCAGAAAGAAGATATCTTTCACCCACTCTACCTTTCTCCATTGCTGCAATGTGCCCCTGAACCACATCATCTACGTGGCTGAACGAGAATCCTTTTTCTGGACCCAAGTAACCAGGCAGCCGCCAATTAAAACGTTCAATGAGCTGAAACAAATAAGAGATGATTTTTAAATACTGAAAAACTAGTCAGGTGAAAATTCACTAAAAATGAGGGCGGAAAAATAACAAAGCCATTCAGTTCAAACAAAACCACAAAACTAGCTTATAAGTTATGCTCCTTGCAGACTATAAAGCCTTCAACACAGCATAGAACCACATCAACTAGAAATACTCTGGACTCTAGAGTAAAGATCAACCTAATGAGCACAAATAATGACTCCAAAACCGAAACACATATTACATATGCCATCAATGATCACAGATGTTTAATATATTTCAAGAAACAAGTTCACTTGTCGTCACTGCAGAGGGAGGAACCTAAGTATGTAACACAGTGCAAATGACAAATGAAAGGAATGAAGAAAGTACAAACAAGAAAATAAACAAGCATTTGTTGTTAAACTCATTAAAATGATCACAGATGCTGAATACATTTCAAGAAAAGAGTTCCACTCAGAGGGAGGAATATAACACACAAAGTATACGACAAACCACTACTCTGAGCCTATGCCTTTAACGAAGGAAAGGGATGAAGTATAAACAACAACAAAAACAAACATATGCTGTCAAACACATTAGAATCACGAATGCCAATTATCATCGTCTACAATGCCATGTACAATTGAACAGCAGATCTATATGAACATTAAATCAGGAAAAACTTGGATAAACCTCCAAAATCCGAAATTACTAAGAAACTTGAAAACTGAGAACAGTATCAACAATACCAAAAGTGCCACTGTGTTTCCAGTTGTGACTTTCCCAGGACCATACACAACTCCAGGATAAACCGGCACTATCGGCACACCTTCCGCTGCTGCGTCTAACGCAATCTTATCGGCTACTGCCTTCGATTTCTCGTACTCAGTACAGAAAAACTTCCCATGGTGCACCTACATCTCACAAAGTGTCACATCAGTGTTAACTTTACAACATTTTCAACAGATCATTTAAACTGAAAATTAAAAACTTCATCCATACTTGAGTTTCATCCCCAATTTTCCCATCAGTTGATCCCAACGCGAAAAACGACGACGTATACACAATCATCTCCACCGTCTCCGTCTCCTTACACGCCTTAATCACATTCTTCAAGCCTCCTACATTTACCTAATGCATATCACCAGAACATAAATTAAGTACCAAATTGACCAAAAACACATTTCAAATAAATCCTAAATCAAACACTAAAAATAAAATATGCTTCATGTGACTAGTATCATTTTATCAATTAACCGTTTGATCAAGTAAACGATCTAAATGAATAGCAGAAATGGAGCTTACAGTGGTGAATTTGGAGGAATCAGGGAGCCAGGTCTCGACTAGAGCGGCAGAGTGAAAGATGACGTGGCAACCGGAGAAAGCGGATCGGAGAGAGGCGTAATCGGTTACGTCACCGTAGACGAGTTCGAAGGAACCGGGAGTTGGTGGCGGGAGGGAGGAGATGTCGCTGGTTTTGCGGACGAAGGCCTTGACGGTGTAGCCGCCGTTGACGAGAGCGTGGCAGAGGCGTCCGCCTAAGTAGCCGGAAGCGCCGGTGACGAGCAGTACCTTCTTCTCCATAGGTTTGGAATCGAGGTCAACAACAATGGCGGTGGAGCTTTTGTTTGATGATGGACACATGGAGTGTGTTATTAGTTGGATAGATTAGCGAAAGATTAGTTTAAACGGAGATTAATACAGTCAACCTAAAGTCAAACTTATGATCACATATCGACTAAATTCAACTAGTCCAAAGGTGTATTTAGACCTGGAATCCAAATTCAAAATTTAACCCCATCCGATTTGATTCTTATTTGAAGTATCACCCGAAATATATCATTCAACTATTCGAGATTTGAGTTGAAATTCAAACAGAATTCATCAAGTCTCGGTAATATTAAACAATGTAAAATTTGAATTTAAAAATAAAAAAAAAATGAGGTGGTTAGTGTATCTCCAAAACCATTCTAAACTCAAAATGTAATAGATTTATTTGGTGTTTATAATGAAATAAGCCACAAGATTGAAGTTAACCATTGCTAGTGCTCTAAACCATAAACCATTGGTCCCATTTCTCTCTTCAAACTCCAGCCATCCGAACAACAACTCAGGATCAGAGTTGTCTTTTACATCTCCGGTCATGAGAGTTGTGCGCTTTCATTTTTTTCTTTTTATTATTTTGGGATGTATTTTGAAATATATATTTTTTGGGATTTGTTTTACAATAATATTTGAGAACATTTTAAAATTTAGATAAGTTATGTGGCTAATTTTAGATTATTTAGTGTCAAGTTTGTAAAATGAAAAATATTAGAGTGAAATGTGTAATAAATATATATATTTTATTTTAATCACGTGAAAATGAATAATATGAACCTGAATTAAAACAAATACTAGTAACTACGAAAGATTTCTTTCTCCACATGAAATGACATACTAATGAGATAACTGAGAAAAATGTGCTTTAATTCATTCTCTGTTTCTTTTTTTTTTTAATTATCATTTATACATTTGTTTGTTCACCATTTTGGTTTCAATGAGAAATGGACTATAATAGGAGTAAAATTTCAAACAGTGCACATTATAATTGTGAAATCAAGAAGTTAATATGCCACCACCATTTTCTCTGTTTTCAACAGACCTTCATGTAAGTCTTTCCATCTTATCCATGAATTATTCAAATGAAATATCTACGTTGTTTTTCGCACTTCCAACGCATTCTAATCCGCGGTAAGTTTTCCGGTGATCAGTACAATTGCAGCAGGTCATGACTCCGGCGGCTAGCAATGAGAAAATAGACATTGCAACGCGAACGAGTAAGTATGTCACACCTTTTGTCTTTAGGTTCTGGAATGAACACATATTCCGTAATGTATAGCATCTTAGGTCTTGTTGGAACAGGTAACCGGTTCCCGTTGAAGAAGTACATATACAATCTAAGCAACTCACGGTCGGATGTGTTCAAAATGAGTGGAGATATTAGAATTGACACCAAATCAAGTGCCATCTTTGTGGATTCGCAGCAAACAAGTTCTTGGACTGTAAAACCCTATGCTCGAAAAACAAATTTATCTTTTTCACCTTATAGACAGTGGAAAATTCGAGCGTCGCCTGGCCTTAAACAGTTCCCTGACTGTCAAAATCAATTAACTCATGTTCCAGCTATCCTGTTTGATGGAGCATTCGCTATGAACTATTTCCATGCCTTTGCTGATGTGCTATTCCCTCTCTATGTAACGAGTATGGAATTCAATCGAACGGTGCTCTTTCTTGTATCAACATCTGTTTGGTTGACCAAGTTCAAATCCATATTTCAGAAACTCACTAGATATGATATCATGAATATCGATGAGAAAACTCGAGTGTTTTGTTTCTCCAATGTGATTGAATCTTGATATTGATCCGCATTACTCCATTACAGATTTCAGAAAGTTCCTTAGAAGCACATATTCATTAAAGAGAGGAACCATTGATGATTGTTTCAAGAGGCGGACTTAGGTACTTATCATTTCTAGAAAATGCACCAGGCGCTTGTTAAATGGACAAGAATTAGCCAACATGGCGACAGAAATGGGAGCAAATGTTGCTTTGAATGAAATTGAATCGGATGTATTAACTGCCGCACAATATGTGAACTTGTGTGTTCGCTGGAGGTGCAGCACCAAGAGGTATTTTCTAAGATAACTGCAAGGATTTCCACCATCAGGAAGACGAAACCAGTTATGGAATCGATCTCTGGGTTGGCTTATGATGAAGACCTTGCAAGTATAGAGAATCGGATCAAGAAGTTGAAGAACAAGACAAAATAAGTTGGGTTTTAGGGTGAATATTCAGTAGTTAACTTTAGAGCCCAACTCTGTTTCTGAGAACCAAATTTTCAGCGATTCAGCCTTAGATCGAGCAGTTATTATCAATTTGCAATTAATCAAGTTAAACTAGCAATTTTTTCTGCTGAAATGATGATGAGACATGATGATTTTTTGTTTATATCTGCTTATATTGGTAGAGTTGATGATACATTGTCTTCTTCCAACGATGAATTTAAAATCCACTATGAATATGAATTTAATGATACATCATACATGTTCCTTGTCTGAATTAGCAACGGCTTCCCTTGTTACCACCCTAGTGTTAGTAAACAAATCAGTCCGAATCAATCCTAAGAACCCGCAAAGTGAATGTCCAGTTGCTGGAGAAGCACAATCTTATTCAAGGCATGACATCATTCCAGACCGTTTGTTGCTCTTATATGAATGTGGAGAATGTGATTCAACTTCGATAAGAGTATAAGACTTGTGCAATTAAAGACAATTGACAAGTATATGAACTGGAATATTCAGATAAATGACTGATCTTCATAAATGACTCTTTAGATCAGATTTAGATACAGAACAATTTAGAATCCGAAGATAGTACAGAGGATGTATACAAGAGATACTTCATGATATAAATTGAACACATTAATTAACTTTACATACAATGAACTGATTAACTGTAAAAAGATTAGATCATTTGCCAAAATCCTGTAAATCAAGAATTCAGCCATCACTCAGAGGTAATACATTGCCATCAAATCAAGCGACCGCTTATATTCTACAATGTCAAACCCTAGAGTTTACATGGACATTGCCATTAATGGCAGCGAAATCGAGTAAGTCACTTGTAAACTTTACTTTGTTGAACTTGAATCTTTCTGTTTGCATATCATGAATTAATCCTTGGTTTAATTCCTTACAAGACACAATCCTGGAACTTTTCCAGGGGAGAACTTGAGCAATTTATTTCTCGGGACAAGATCATGAGATCTGAATAGCTTCACACGTGCTTAGGATGATTTTGTCGATTAGTACTGAAGTTTACTACTAGTATTAAGTGAATCAGGATTCAGGAGAAAGACGTAATGTTTGATGTACTGTGGTAGTCATATTTGATGTGGCTGGCTATGTTATTGGATGAATTTGAACAGATAAAAGGGACTAGGACCATGCATCCTCATTCCTCATCCCTGATGACCGATTAGCACAATGGTAGTAAATGAGTGCCTAAACTTAGTTATCATTGGCACGGGTGATTACTGAAATATGCTCAACGGACTCACATCTTCATTTTCTGGGACCCCGGGGTAGGTAGCTATTTTCAATGTTTTCCACTTAGAAGTGTGTTACGTACGCTATCCTTGTGCGATGAGATCATAGAATAAAGAACTAAACCAAAACAAGAATATATAGAAATTAAGCAATATCGTAAGATAATACTATTAGAAATGATTCCAGTTCATACCTAATGAATACAAACAAGCAAGAAAGAAAACAGTCTGTCCCGAACAGGGAGTTGCATAGCTTGCAGCAAAAGAGAGCTTGGCACCATTTTGTTACAGGGCGAATTGTAAAACCTTCAGGGTTTGAAGATCAGAAGACAACAGTGTCAAGCATCGTTCCCAAAGTTTGAACAATGTTTGAAGACATGAGGTTAGAGACATGTTCCTCGAGATGCTTCTTAGCATCTTGCCTTCCCACATTAGCAATAGCTAGTTTCTCTGGTGTCAATTCATCCTCTTCCTGGACTGCTTTATTGTACTTGGCAGCTAAACTCAGCATCTCCTGCATTGTATTTTGCCAGACAATGAAGAGGAATTGAGAGTCAGAAATGCTAGGTGGGGAATTAATGGCAAGAGTCCTACAGCAATTTAATATATTTCTCGACGAGAACAGTGCTCAGTGAAATAACTTGTGCACATATAATTTAAGGATCTCTCTCATGCAAAATCAATTGTTATCCCAAAATAGAAAACTATAGCACACACCAGATATTGGACAGCTTAGTCAATCAACAATGGATTAGCGAACAGTAAAATTAGCTCTACCTCTTACTATGATCACCATAAGTAACAAGAGAAATGGATGGAGCAATCCTGATTTATTCAATTTTAGCCTCTTAAAACAAAAGGAAGCATCTCTTTTTCTCTTTATTATTGGCTCGACTTACTCCTGATACGGATTATGACATTGACAACCGATGGCTATAACGAAAACCACAGAGCCAGTTTGTTTTTACTAAGTTTTAATCTACATGAATTATTTAATTATGTATAGTGTAGAAGGTCCATTGCATAGCGGTCAGGGGAAATCATTGTACCTGGACTGTCTGCTCATTAGTCTTTGAGTGAGTATCAAACCGCTGGAGGGTCAATCCATCTGTCCATTTTTTCTTGTGAAGGTTTAAGAGCATCTTCTCCTCAAGTTCGTTTTTCCGATAATTTATAGCAATGGAGTAATAGTGCCTGTTCAAACCATGGATCAGAGCCTGCAATGAGATAAACTCTGTTAGGAATCAAAATGTTGAATAGTTCTAAGATGCAATCAGAAGCTATTCACTGGCCATTACTTGGATGGATGGTTTATTAAGATGTCCAAGGTTGGATGTGGTCTGTCGTGGTTCTTGACCAAGCATCATTGTCTGGGGATTGATGAGACGGAAGGCATCAATGACCACTTTTCCTTTAACACTCTGGATAGGATCTACCACAACGGCCACAGCCCTCTGGTTCAGAGCTTCAAAACTCTGCATGCTCATATGGACAATACAAACTTAAGTACTATTAAAATATCAACCCACTGAAGGATGCATAAAGCTCATTAATTTGAAATTCCCTATGTTACTACCAATTTATATGGAACTTTCCTACTAGGAAAAACAAGAATTCTTTATTTTACTATAATTCTATACATGATTTGGTTTATATCATTGTCTAGTAACTGGGACAGGAACTTCATTCAAAGGATCTCAAAAGAATCTAGCATTGTAGTCAAGCAGTATGTACATGTCCTGCAGAAACAGTTATTAGTAGCCTAGTATGTCAAAGTACAGTTAAACTGACACGCTACATCAGAGCGCTTATGGCAGCACAAGACTACATTTAACAAGCTGGGAGGAAAGGGGAGGGAGAGAAGAGATACTTTATACACATATTACAATGCATATGTGTAATTTAGAACTACCAGACAGCATCAAATAGTCACAATAGTTCAGCTGAGCTAATAGTCTATACTACATGTGTGGGGGGAACAACCTGTTGAGTATTGATGTCAACACCAGAAAGCCAGCATCCAAAACCAGGATGAGAATGATACCAGCCAACCACCATCTCAGGCCTGAAGCAAATTCAAGGAAACATGATTCACATCATTAATTATAATCAAGAAACAGAATGCATGGGGTTTCAGTAAAATTAAGAAATAACTTCTCTGAAATCAGTTAGACAAACATTCCTAACAACCTAAAGAAGATTAAAAAACCAACCAACTATTATAGTAACATCTAATTGGTAAAACATGTATGCATATTATACTATTGCAATTTTCACTTATATGTATGTCAAATTCTACAATTCGACAGATCAAGTTGAGTCTATCAAAATTGGAGCGAAATTCTAGTGAAACAAGCAGACTGTTTGGAGGTCAACTAAAGGGAACCTCTAATGTTCTTTAGAGTGTTGTTAGCTATGGAGCAATTTTAAAGAATTTTTCATACCGGAACACCTCCTCCTTTACAACCCATTACTATTCCTTTACTGTTTATTTCGAACTCCTCCTCCACCTTTAACTAATTGAATGTCAATCAGTCCGGAGATCTCTTGGACACTATCACATGGAATCTAGTGAACAATATAAAATACATGGTTTATGAAATTAAGAAAAATCATGCCTGATCATCGTGATCCCAAACTAAACCAGACAAATAATTTTTTCTTCATGAAACTGTTATTATACCTGAACAAGAAATAAACTATGTTTTACATTGAGCCATTATGCCACCACTCATTAACAGATAACCAAAACTTATCAATTAGTGTAGTACTTTCCTTCCCTATCATCTGTAAAAATTAACCCATCTGTGGAAAGACCACTCCAGAATGCAGCCCTGTTATACCCCTCCTAATGGTAAGTGATACCAACTGTAACCCTAAGCAAAAAAACTCAAATCAGGAGCTCTTTATTATCTTCCCCACGTTGCAAAAGCTAAACTTCTGACCCCTTAGCTAAGAATATAATCTAAACTGAGACTCTGCTCTTCAAAACTCTCTTCTCTATATGGCCTTAAACACATTTCTTTCATAGAATTCCACGTAAGAAGTACTATTTGTGGTAAACCGTATACAACAGCTGAAGCATACATAAACTGAGTCATATAAGGGGCACTAGATCTCCTTAATATACATAAACTCCACTAGATCTTCCTAATGAGCCACATATACAGTAGGTAAAAAAAATATATATAGAATACACCAAAACAAAGCTTCCTAAAGTTTCTAGTACCTGCCAGTTTGCTTAAGCATATCAAGCATGTTGGTCTGGAAAACATGATCAACAGCTTCAACACTGACTCCAGTTCCGCTCTGAGGCATGGCGAAAACGTCAACAACGCGCACAGTGTATTCGTCGACAAACTCGCCGAGCATCAGTCCCATAACTTCCATAGGAACACCAGCTCTACCTGAAAATCACAAAGGCGTAATCAATTAACATTCCGAGAAGTCGAAATCAGCGATTCAATCGATTAATTATTATACTAGTGTTGTGAATGATGAAACCCTAGGTTTTTTTTACCGTGTTTGAGCATCTTGAGGAGGGCGAGAGACGAGATGTAGACTTGCTCCGATGTGTCGAGAGTTGGGGAATCGGGTGGAGGGTGGCCGAGGGCACCGCCAGCTCCGGCGAACATTCGCTGCAATCTTTCCATCGGATTTTGGTGGTGAGAATTGAGATTGGGATTTTTCTTACTTTGCTTTCACAGCTGAACTGGAGCAGAAGTTTTAAAGTTGTCTTTGGGAACAAGGCAAGATGAGATGAGAGAACAGAGCTATTTACATAAAAATAAATTGTTTGATGGGCCAAAATCAGATCAAACTCGGAATTGGGCCGAATTTGTATGGGTGAGATTCTTTAAAGTTTACTAGTAGTGGATGTTATTGGAAAATTACTGTGCGCTGGAACTATTGGGGAAGACTAATTCAGATTTTAGAGCTGGATTGGGATTTGTATACATAAATTTACAACATCAAACATTTATATAATACTAGAATTTGTGTCACCCAGGTGAGTGCGTTTTTTTTTTTTTTTTACTCCATCCATATCACAAAATATATGCGTTTTTCTTTTTACTCCGTCCGTATCACAAACATTACTTATTAGAATTAGCGTGCAGTTTAAAGAGAAATAATAAAGTAAGAAGAAAAAATAAATTACATGTGAGGGGGATAGATTCGATTCAGATATATGGACGCATTATTGCATACTCAGACAGTCTGATGGGAGAGGCCAAGAATGTTGACGGTAACATATTGTACCGTCCGAATAGCGGACGTTGAGAGGGACCAGTCTGTTACCATACTTGTCATATCTTACAGGTTTTATTTTTCTTTAGTGGAAGCCTCACTACTTCCAGAAGCCTTATTTCCCGAAGACCAGGCTGTCATTTTTTAGTGAAGTGATAAGTGTTTTTTAGTCCGGTAAAGTGAAGAGTAGAGGAGTAAAGTTATTATATTAGTCAGCCATCTTATTTATAGATGGATATGCTTGTTGAATTTGAGATGAATGCATTTCATTTAAGATCAAAGTCCATCAGTAGTACAATTGATCTTCATTTATATCTATAATGGTGTTTTGGAACCATATCTCCTTAACGCGACTTTGAAAGGTACCATAGTCCATATGTCGTGGCAGCTCTTCCTCGGCAAACTGTCCCATGGTGGACGGTGTTGTTTCATCCTGATCCATAGAACCAAGAAGTCAAGAAGTCAAACAGTTGTAGTTGTGGTTGTAGCTATGGTGTGTGGTTGGTGCTCAGTTGAGTTGGTGAAGTGGATGCTCCTCAAGGCAAAAGGAAAATCTGGTGGTAAGGACGGATAAGGACGATGAAGATGAAGTAGAGACCCTGAAGAACCAGTAGTGGTCTAATCTGTATGTAGTAGTAGTCTAATCGGTAATAGTAGTAGTAGTCTTGTTAGCCGATATTTCTTATTTTAGGCTTCAAGACAATCTCCTAAAATTCCACAACGTTTTTGTTGATTGGATGGGAACGTTTTTGTTGATTGGATGGGAATGAATGAGAATCGTGATCCATAGAAACCAGAAAGACAACATTGTTGAAGTAGTCGTCTACCACATGGCAGAGCAAAATTTATTGGCCTGTAAGAAATAAATAAATTAATATTTAGTTAATTACTTTTCACAGTGATAATTAATATATAGAAAAAGAAACTAATTTTAAATACGTACTTATTGGACGACCATAGACGGGGAGGATATTGCGATTCTTAGGAGCGACATTATAAGAGGGCATTACATGCCAATATAGTTCGTCGTTGCACTCTCTTATGATTCGTGGAGGATGACTCATCGGAAATGCAGCTTGGATCGGAATATCAAGGTATTCCAACGTGTGCTAGACGAATTGTTGCATGCTCGAACAGTTTGATGAGAGAGGGTAACAGTGTTGACGGTAGCATACTGTGTTGTTCGAATAATGGACGTTGAGAGGGACCGGTATATTACCATACTTGTCATATCTCACAGGTTTTATTTTTCTACTACTGGAAGCCTCACTACTTCCGGAAGCCTTATTTGGCGAAGACCAGTCAGTCTTTTTTTAGTTAAGTGATAATTGTTTTTTAGTTCAGTGAAGTGAGAAGAGTAGAGGTGTAAAGCTAATATATTAGTCAACCATCTTATTTGTAGATGGATTTGCTTGTTGAATTTGAGCCGAATCATTTCATTTACGATCAAAGCCCATCAATAGTATCATTGATCTTCATTTATATCTACAATGGTTTTTTGGGACGATAGCTCCTTAACGCGACTTCGAAATGTATCATAGTCCATATGCCGTGGCAGCTCTTCCACGGCGGACGGGGTTGTTTCATCGTGTTACATATATAGAAACTAGAAACACAACATTGTTGGTGTAGCCGTCTACCACATGGCAGAGCGGAATTTATTGGTCTGTAAGAAATAAATAAATTAATATTTGGTTAATTACTTTTCACAATGATAATTAATATATAGGAAAATAAATATTTTAATTTTCTATACGTACTTATTGGACGACCATAGACGGGGAGGATATTGTGATTCTTAGGAGCCACATTATAAGAGGGCATTACATGCCAATATAGTTCATCGTTGCACTCTCTTATGATTCGTGGATGATGACTCATCGGAAATGCAGCCTGGATTCGAATATTAAGGTAATCCAGCGTGTGCTTGACGGATTGTTACATGCTCGGACAGTATGATGGAAGAAGGTAAGAATGTTGTCGGTAACATACTGTGTCATTCGAATAACGGACGTTGAGAGGGACCAGTCTGTTACCAAACTTGTCATATCTTACACGTTTTATTTTTCTTTACTGGAAGCCTTATTTTCCTAAGACCAGTCTGTCATTTTTTAGTGAAAATAAATGATAAATGTTTTTTAGTTCAGTGAAGTGAGTAGAGTAGAGGTGTGAAGTTAGTATATGTTTCAGCCATCTTATTTATAGATGGATATGCTTGTTGAATTTAAGCTAAATGCATTTCATTTAAGATCAAAGCCCATCAGTAGTACCATTGATATTCATTTATATCTACAATGGTGTTTTGGGACCATATCTCCTTAACACGACTTTGAAAGGTACCATAGTCTATATGTCGTGGCAACCTTTCCTCGGCGGACTATGCCACGGCGGACGGTGTTGTTTCATCGTAATCCATAGAAACCAGAAAGAAAACACTGTTGAAGTAGCCATCTACCATATGGCGGAGTGGAATTTATTGGTCTGTAATAAATAAATAAATTAATATTTGGTTAATTACTTTTCAGTATGATAATTAATATATAGGAAAAGAAATATTTTAATTTTGTATACGTACTTATTGGATTGCCATAGACGCGGATGATATTGTGATTCCTAGGTGCCACATTATAAGAGGGCATTACATGCCAATATAGTTCATCGTTGCACTCTCTTATGATTCGTGGATGATGACTCATTAGAAATGCAACATGGATCGGAATATCAAGGTAATCCAGCGTGTGTTGGACGAATTGTTGCATGCTTGGACAGTCTGATGGGAGAGAGTAGAATGTTGACGGTAACATACTGTGCCGTTCGAATAACGGACGTTGAGAGGGACCAGTCTGTTACCATACTTGTCATATCTTACAGGTTTTATTTTTCTTTACTGGAAGCCTCACTACTTCCGAAATCCTTATTTCCCGGAGACCCGTATGTCATTTTTTAGTGGAGTGATAATTGTTTTTTAGTTCAGTGAAATGAGAAGAGTAGAGGTGTGAAGTTAGTATATTAGTCGGCCATCTTATTTATACATGAATATGCTTGTTGAATTTGAGCTGAATGTATTTCATTTAAGATCAAAGTCCATCAATAGTACCATTGATCTTCATTTATATCTTCAATGGTATTTTGGGACCATAGTTCATATGTCGTGGCAGTTCTTCTATGACAAACGAACAAACATAACCTTAAGACGAGAGTTTGTACTTTATAGTGTATTTTTTCATGTTGATTTATTGTAAAAACCGACTCTAAATTAACACCAAACATAACTAATTTAAAAATGGGAAAGCTCACCTCTAATGTAAACTAGATCCACATGGTCCAAATCGATTAAGGCCAATTACATTCATATCCCCTGTTCGATTCATCAATTACGAATTTTAACTTCTGAGAGTAACAATTACATAACTTCTCATGTTAGATACAAATAATTACATCTAGGCCCACAATTTTGACTTTTCCCGAATTAAGACCCGAAAAGTACACTTTTGCCCCTAATTAATTATCAGATTTCAAATAAGCCCAAACAATCTAAATTTTATGTTTATTACACATTTGCCTCAAAAATTTTCTATTCTATAATAGTAACACTATTTAATAGAAAATGAACACACATAACTTATCTAAATTGTAAAATGTCTCAGATATTATTGTAAAATAAACCCCCACAAAAATAAAATTCAAAACAAGTCCCAACTTTCAATTTTTATTTTTTTGTCATCTTCTTCTTCAAAGGTACCGGAATAATAGCTCCGTTCGGAGCTGCACTCCGGTACCGGAGGCTTAGAGAAGAAAGACATAAAAAAAAGAGGAAAAAAAAAAGAAAATAAAAATACTAAAAAACTAAGGACATGTTTATTCACAAATTTGCTTGAGTCAGTCGACTCAAATTATTAAAGTTGTGCCTAGATGTAATTTTTAATCTAAGGGAAGGGAAGAAATCCTCTTATTGTATACATAAATTTACAACATCAAACTTTTATATAATATATGTTGTATGTTGGTATATTTTCAATTTATATGGTTCCTAGTTCCTACAATATTTTGTTACTTCTTCTATTTTCTTAAATTTTTACATATTTATTTTTTGTCCGTAATAGATCGTTTACTTCTTTTTTTCTTTCAAACTTTAATTCACATCAGTTCATGGATTCCGCTGAACACAGCCCAAAGAACTGAAAACTTATCTTTCACAAGTCACAACAAATCTAGATGGTTACAAGTTACTGTACAACTTACTTAGTACAAGACACAGTAGGAATTAAGAAAGTCCGATTCAACTCAAGAACAGACCGGCTTCTGAAACTTCCCATGGACCCATACTCTTTTCATGATCTTCCCATTCCGTCGATTCACCGACTTCACACAGCAATATTCAAGCTCAAGCTACAATATCACAGTGGAAATGCACATTAGATTTTGCCAGAAAACAGCGAGCATGAAGAACAAAACTAGGCATTCACATAAAGGACAACTCCCAATAATGACTCCAATCCCTCTTATCATCATATGTTTTTCTACGCAGAGTGGCAGGGGTATTTTGCACTAACATATGCTAAAGATACAAACATTGCCCTCTATCAAAAGCCGATGAACAACCCCAGTCCCCAGCAGGGAAATTAACAGAGGTGAGATAAAACACAACCAAGCAAGCTCTTTTTTCTATAGAAAGTTCGAATGATTGCCTACGTATCATGAGTCTTTACAAACAAACCTCGGTAAAGCCGGCAGCAGAAGTCATATTCCTAACAGTGTCCAAGCAGAAAAAGTACGAGCGTGTTCCATCTGAACGCATGTACTCTCTATGTCCAACTCTTTGTTCAGGCTCAAATCGAAGCATGGTCATATCATAAAGACCTGCAAATCAATCAATACTAGGCTGATGAAGCATCCAAGAAAGAAAATGACTCTGAATTTCATAAGCCTCTTTCCTAGCTTACCGTAGTCCCTGAATAAAAGAAGGCCACCTGGCTTTAAAACAGCAAAACACTGTGCAATAGCTCCGTGCATCCGGTCAACTGGGACAGCTGATAGGGTGAATATCTGGCATAGTACATGGATGATTTCAGACTTTCTCAAACTAAGATTATGCAAATTCAATGCATGAGGAAGTAATTGAAGTGATAGTAACATGAAAACAGTAACATACCAAAGTAATAAAATCTACCCCACCAATGCAGTTTTTCTCTTCGGAGAAAATCGCGTTTAGGCCATTTATCTCACCGCACATTGTTCCTGGATAAGTCCAAAAAAGAAAAGCCAGTTTATTCCCCATGCACATGAAATTTCCAATACAATATATTGCAACAAATATTGGTAATTGGTACCTGAAAACGCTAAATCATGCTTCTGTGAGAAACCTCCTGAGCCAGTTTTGCAGGCTAACCATGAAGGGAACCCAGTAGTTGAAAAATCACATTGGAAAGTTTTGAAGCGGTTATCTCCAGATAATAATTTAGCAGAACTAATTACCTCTTTAGTCCTCTCAAGAGCCTCATTACTGCAGTCACATGCATATAGAATAATGTTCTCTCGTCTACTGCAAGATAGAAGCAAGAGATTCAGCTAAAAATAAGGACCAGTGACACTTGAGCTTGTTATGCATTACTGTGATAGTGAATGTCCAATCAATGACGTATTGCGATAAATGGTGTTGGATGGAACAGTTTATGCTGTAAATTGTTGTTGGATGGAATAATTGATTAAACAAAATGAAGTATAATCCTTCTGTAAACAAACCAAAGAAGAAATACACAGCAATTCCCCTTATATTTCTTTAGTATGATATCAACATGAGTTGCTCCAAACTCTCCTTCCATGGAAAATCAACTGTTGCAGTCTTATAGTTATTGTCACTTTTGGATCTCCGTTATCAAAATATCTAAAAGCACTCAGTCTAGCATGAACACTCTAAACAACAATATTAAGCTTACCGCAAAATAGGGAGTGCAGTACTGCCATTGCCACAGCCCACCTCCAGGACCTTTGAATAGTCAGGGCAAGATGCCAATTCTGGAAATTCCTTGAACAGATAACGTCTCTCCTACATCCAATTAATGAAAAGCAAATATAAGAGGAAAAGGAAGACTAAACATATTGCACCAAGCATGAGGAGAGCTATACACAACTCCTTCAAGTTTATAAGCAGGGAACAAAGTAGGAATACACAATTTATCAAAATCAAACAAGCAATTGACAACAGTCAAGTGAAGAATCTTAGCATTTCGTACATTTCCATATTGCTGATCAAATGCACGAACAAATAATTCTGGTTCTAACTGAAACACAATGTCATTAGTTGTAACAGCTGAAGCACGGTTCCTATTCCCAAAAGACTGCCAAGTTTGGCACTTGACAGCTATAGAATTATAGTTATGCTTGGCAACATTACGTATAGCACGATGTAGGTAACTTTTTGTAATACTATCAATCACTAATTGAGTATCCTTCTAGTGAAACCTATCAGCAAAGATGTCATCTCTCAGCTTCAAAGTCGAAAGCAACCTCGATATAGGTGACTTTGTGTATTACTATCAATCAATAACTAAGTATCCTCCTAGAGAAACCTATGAGCAAAGACGTCATCTCTCAGCTTCGATGTCGAAAGCAACCTCAAAAACCATTTATTATAACTCATTGCAAATATTACTAATGATTTTATCTGTTCCGGTGTGCAACAGTGCAAGTACCCCCCTATCTGTTAATCATTCTAAGAACAGAATACACAGATTACTGAACGTAACACCTTATACTAAAATTCGAAAACAATAATAACAAATGCAACAACAGTTAGATACGCTTGGCAACATTATGTGTAGCACGATGCAGATAACTTTCACAATATTATCAATCACCAAGTATCCTCCTAGAGAAACCTATCAGCAAAGATGTCATCTCTCAGCTTAGATGTCAAAATCAACCTCAAAAACGGTTCATCATTCATCCTTACAAAAATAAACAAAAATTGCTAATGATTTCATCTGTTCCTGTGTGCAACAGTGCAAGTACATTCTATCTGTTAATCATTCTAATAAGAACAGAATACACAGATTACTGAACGAAACACCATAGTCTAAAACTCAAAAACGGTAATAACAAATGCAACAACAGTTGGATACACTTGGCAGTTGGCAACAGTACATGTAGAGCGATGTAGACAATTTTTCCTAATACTATAAATCACTAACTAAGTATCCTCCTAGAGAAACCTATCAGCAAAGATGGCATCTCCCAGCTACAAAGTCGAAAGCAACCTCGAAAACCGTTTATCATACATCATTTCAAAAAAAAAAAATATATCATAACAAATGCAATAACAGTTAGATACGCTTGGCAACATTATGTGTAGCACAATGTACATAACCTTCGTAACACTATCAATCACTAACTAGGTATCCTCCTATCAGCAAATAGATCATCTCTCAGCTTTGGAAGTCGAAATCAACCTCAAAACCCGTTTATCATACATCATTATCTGTTCCTGAGTGCAAGTACCGTCTATCTGTTAATCATTCTAAATTCTAAGAACAGAATACACAGACAACACGATATAGTACTAAAATTCGAAAATGATTAAAACAAATGCAGCAACTAAACACTAAAATTAGAGTTAGATTTCTAAGAAACGGTGCAAAATACATAATAACGTCACCACAAGCAGGAACGAAATGATTATTTATACCTTGAAGAACTTGCCGGTGGAGTGTCGAGAATGAAATTGATCCCAGGCTAGGGAGTGTTGTTGAATCGAATTAGGGATTGGAATTGGATTTTGATATGGTGTGAAGTGGAATTGCAGAGAAGAATCGGTTTCCATTTGCTCCCTTAATTCTTCCCAATCGAAATCTTTCGAGTAATAATTCTCTGCTGCTGCTGCTGCTGCTGTTGTTTCCATAGATTCAAATTTTTTTGGGGATATCGGACTGGGACACTGCGTGGTGCGTACTCTGTAGGTTTTCTATTGCCATATACAACTAGAGCTAAAATTACTAATACCAGAGTAATTTGTTCAATTTGACGAATGATTAGTGTTTATAAAAGGTAAATTGCTCTTGCATTAGTAATTTTAGCTCTGGCTATATCACTAGACTTTCTCTTCAAGATATGGCCCCACTAGCCCCGGTCCGAGACTGGTCATAGGCGAACTCAGGATAATATTTTCTTGAGATAGCTACATGAATTTCCTGGGAAATTTGTTTTTGTGGGAGTTCCAAGTCAAATTATTTGCAGTTACACGATAACATTAGTGATTTTTGGGATAAATTGCCATTGTGATCATTAGATTGGTTGTCTGCAGTCACTAGGAAGTGGTAGTCCTGTAATGGCTTTAAAAAAAGGAGGAAAACTCTATAAAAAACTGATAAGTTGTCCTTGGGATTAATGGACGGGTTGTCGATGGTCACCCGGAATTGATAGTCGGTAAATGCTTATGTATGTCCAATCTTGAACCCGAAAGATTGAAAAATTAAAACTCTTTCAAAGCTATAATCAATTATAGCTTTAGAGCTATAAAGTGTTTTTGTCATCATTAGATGTGCTGGCAACAGACACCCGGAACTTAGAAAAGAAAAGAACATACTCTGACACACGAGAGCTCATACAAAGTGAAAAAAAGCTGAAATATGAAAGGAAGCACTTTCACTATGTATTCCAAATTTCCATTTCTAAACTGAAAAATGATGTGGTCATTCAAAAAAAAAAAATTGATTATTTTAATTTTTTAATACCACCATCATCTTTTACTTTCATCATACCATACCAATACCCTGGCCTTAAGGATGTGGTCGGTCAAAAAAAAAAAATGATTATCTTTTACTTTTCTTTTTAGATAATGTGTGACATTGATATGTTTTCAAATTGATGATACATTTATTTTGGATGCTTGGAGGATATGGTCATGAATGATGATGCTTCGTGCTGAGTGCCAAAGTCAATTTTTGGAAATATGTGGGTGAGTGTGTCTGCCAGGTAGCTGTCGTCGCAGTCTTTCCATTGTAAAACTTTAGTGGAACCGCTGAAATACCGTCTTTATAAACATCATGCTCCGATAGACACGCCATGTTAAAGGAACTAACTGGACTTTCTTGGTGGATTGGCATGACTTGGTTGAGTCCAGGCACTTGATCTATAATACTTGTAAGAAATAGTACGCTAATATGGAACTTGGACGTGAAAATGGTTTAATGTGGACCAAGGGAACTTCTGTTCCGATCAATGAGAGTTTGATATGGTACAAGGTAAGTAGATACAGCTCCCAGTTTGCCTACACATAGTCAATTCTGTTTGGAATGTAATATTCCTCATCTTTTATTTTTATTTATTTATTTATTTGTTTGTTTGTGGTCCACCAGTAATGTGACTGAAGTTTATACACATCTTGTGTTGTTTTGTGCCGGTATTAGAATTCCTAAAACACCTATTCAAGTGCTCTTGATGTATTATATTGATACACAAACGTTACCTGGATGAATTTTAAAAAGTCTGTGGTGCAAGGAATGATGGAAAGGATGAGACACCTTAAAAGTACATGTTCTTTCTATTTTAGGCCATTCACACTACTATTTTTTTCTTTTTTGATGATGGTGATCATGCTTTTGTTGGCTTGATGTGCCCCATCACTGCACCAAGTAATCATGTTAGAAACAAATATATCTGTACATCGAGATAACGGAAAAAAGTCAAAACAAGCGAGTGCTAGATGCGTGCCTCTTTGAAACCAGTTTCATTTGTTACCTGTGATGAAAGTTATTTTTTTGTCAGTGGCCCAGCAATTGCATGTCAAATAAGTCCTTGCTTATTGTTGGCAGGCTACACTTCTGGGTCCAGAAGGAAAGGTGTCTCTGAATCTTACTAGCATGGTAAAGGGTTGAGCATAGGTAAATGGCCAGAGTATAAGGCTGTACTGGTTTGCTTCGTCTCCCACCATCAACTGTCTGTTAAAAAAACTGCGACTACATAGGAAGATATAATGCATCCAAGTGTTTTAAAAAGTCTGGTCAACCTGCTCAAACATCGTAAGGAGATATACAATTTTTTTTGTTTTAGATAAGGAAGTAGACAAAACTGTTATGTAACTTGCATTCCGCTGGGGGACTACAAATCAGCTGTATCATTAAGTGCTAAAGAGAGAAATGAGTTAACCAGCACTTTGATTTATGATATACTCCCCAAAAAATATGTGTGCTCATTTGATGAATAACAACGTTGGAATGTTACATCCTCAAGTTTCAAGCTAAAGGAAATGATCATATTTAGGTAACATGCACCACGCAATCTTGGTTACAACCTGGAGAGAACTTGTTTATTGTTCATGAAGAGCTTGGAGGCGATCCTTCGACAGTATCATTATTTGGACAAGTAATATGTGGCCATTTGTCATATGATGATCTCCCTTCAGTTGATACTTGGGAAATCAAGGGCGGGTTTTACATACAAAACCACAAAAATAAAGTTGTCCTGCTAATCTGGGTGGTATACCTGCCTTTGATTACTCGAGCAAATATGTGAGAGTTGACATATGTGAATTGTATTTGTACAGGTATCTGTCCAGTACCAAACTTGGAGACCCTTGTCCAGGATTGTGAAAGCTTGGCAATTGAAGTTCTTTGTAGAAGTCTGAGGTAGCAGTTTCTGCCGATCATATGCCTGCTTTAACATTTTCACTTCATCCCCCCCCCCCCCCGCAAATAGGTCACAAATTCCATGTTGATTTCTCTTTGATGTTAAATTCTTTTGTCATTGTTGGTGTCGGATGTGGAGTGGAATTCAAGCGGTTGTGTTATCGCTAGTTATCATAACCAAATCTGAGATTATTCCTAGCCTGTCATTTACGATCTGTAAGAAAAAGTCACCACTTCAAACACGTTTGTGACATTGCAAAGAGGTTAAATGCAAGCTTGACAATATTGCAGCGTGAAATGAGCTGTGACTTATTGAGCAAAAAAGAGAGAGAGATATGAGGTTCTTTCCCTAAAAAAAAAAAGATTTAGAAGATATATTATGTGTATACTTTGGAAATCTTTGTAATTTAGTATCTCTTTATCTTGGTATGTTTCCAATCATATTACCTGTGACTCTGCAGGTAAACTAGATCAATGATAGTTAGATTAAAGGTTAAGAGTCTGCACACTCTGAAGCAAACAAAGTGAAGGTGCATGTTCTATTCTTGAGTCTTCAAAAAGAAATACTACAGAACAGTGCCAATTACTTTCACATTCAGATGGATTAAAATCAGGCCTGTGGTACTGTGAGTACTCTTATTATTCGAAAGTTGGATACACAAGTATGGACCCAATAGTTGCATTGTGTAGTGAATACGTAAGTATGAAATAAAACCACACAATCTTTGATGATCCAACGGTACAACATGGACCCAAGCAGCATCAAATGGTCTTCCTCTCCCAGGTTCAAACGCATTTTCTGTGGAAATAGGAAATTTATTAAACGGACCATTTGGGTAGAACTTACTAAACCATATCCCATGAGAAAGATACCTTGATACCCTGTGACCCAAAGGGCTTTAGTGTTTATAATCCCATGTATTGTACCAATCAGCCATAGATTTCCTTATTTCTAGTGAAATCTTATCACGGACTGGTCGTGGTCTGGTCTCTCTCTGGCCAAACGTGTTATCTTGGATCTCATCATACTTGAAGCATTTCAACAGAGGTTATTCAATTTGTGAAAGTATTAATTTTCCTAAATAAAAGGAAAGTCCACATTCAATTAGTAGAAATTGGGTGAGTGTGCCAAAGTCTCGAGGCGAACAGAGGTGCTTGAGACAATAACATGCCTGAAACTGGTTAGACCTTTGAGGTCAGTAGGATGACATGTTCTTCTATACATATAATGCCTGCTTTCTGAAGTTGGAGTGTGAGAACTGCCATCAACCATAAAAATTCTGCGTATTCTGACTAGCTTTTTGAGTTCGTTGATGAGTTATTGTTTAAAGTTTTCTATCAATTCTTTAGCCTTTGCTCCATTTGATAGCATTTTCTCTCAATTCTTTAGCCTTTGATCCATTACTATCCATCACCTCCTCAATACACCTCCATATCTCACTACTCTCAACAAGGCCCTTCTCTTCATTAACTCTCACTCTAACTCCTGTCTTCCACACATCTTCAATCAACTTGGCATTCGTCCTTTGGTCACTCCACTAAGGAACATCCACTACTGACATGCCGGAGGAAATACTTTCCAGATTTGAGTCCCATCCGCTGTAATCACCCTAACGAGGGGGTGCTAGAACCTCAAGTTGAGAATTGAACACCACGATACTATTTTCCCAGTTTGTCCAACTCGGAAATACAACTTATCTTCTGAATTTGTTCATCTTTTACAATACTCTTATCGTGTATCACCCATAGAAATGGCCTCCCACATTCTAATAGCCCTTTCGCAATTTCTTTAGTTTGTGCTTGCTGATGTGTAATTAAGCTGCCGAATGAAATGTGAACAACGGATGATCTGGATTTGGAGTTTAACCAATCTAGACAGGATTCCACGCGGAAAAGATCACCCCTGAACGAGTTATCTAAACGTGCAGATGGAGTTAATGATCCAATTGCAATCAAATTGTAGTATTTGTAGATAGCTTTTAGTGTGTCGTGCTCTAAGACATCAAATGTGTTGACAAGCACGTTAGGTTTCGAATTATCAGCTTCATCTAGCATCACAAGGTGCTTGTTAAGCGAAAAAAGTGCTTGAGCAGACATATCAGAACTAGAAGGAAGTAAGAAAGTTGGAATGTCGTACCTAAAAAGTGAGGTAACATTGTAACAACTCCAGGTAGCTGAATCTTGTAACTCTCATCAGTAATAATATTATTATCAATTTCATCTTGAAATTCATGAAAATACCAGTAATAAATACTCAACACAGTGGATTCTTGAGCCACTTGAGAAGCCCACAGGAGCAAACACCGTGTAAACCAAGCACGTGACTAGCTGGCCCTGCTCAGCAGAAGTGAGTATGGTCTCTCGGCGTTGTCTTCCAGAGGATCAAATCCTTGATCGAATCCATCAGAAAATCCCACGAAGCGTAAACCATCAGGCACTTGATCTTCAGCCTTGGCAATGACCATTTTCCCCAAGGCGTATAAGCTTGTGGCAAATGTGACCTTAACCCCCATGTTAATGAGCTTCTTGGCCAATTGCAAGGTGGGATTTATGTGTCCTTGCGATGGAAGAGTTACGATCAGGACATGATTCATTGATACTGGTGCTATCTTGAACCTGTAGTGGAATACACACCGGCAGTAAGGATCTGTCATTTTGAAAGGAACTCATCAGCTCAAATATTATATGACTTTTCTTTTTCCATTGAGGATTACAACTTGGAAACGTAAGTGAATTAGGTATGTACAAGTTATAAAAATCTGCATCATAAGGTTTATTGGCCACTAAATTACAAAATACTATTTTGAACATTATCATGACTTTGGTTATATATGCTGGTGCAGTCATGCATGACATTAGCACCTTTTGTTTTAGGCTATACACTTATACAGTACTATACTCCATGTTAACTCATCAATTATTGTTTACAGTGTTTTTTTTTAATTTTAAATACATTGAGCCAAGGCCCAATAGTGTGAATAATACTGATAAATCTCTTCCCAGTCAATAAATTTATATGATAAGGCTCAAGATGATTCCCAAGCATTCATAAACGGTTGAAGTATTTCCCCTCGAATGGCAGAAGTAAAAATGTCAAATCCACATGGCAGTGTTAGCTCATTGCAATCTGCAAGCACTCAACTTGCAAAGTGCATACAATTTACATATCCCACAGGCCACAACAAAGATTACAACAGTTCACTACCACTCACAATCATATATGTCCTACGTGGTTGTGAGTAGTAAGTGTAATGGGAGTGCGTGTAACATCTAATAATCCGTCAGGTACACAATTAAAAATAACTTAGTCCCTAGTCTTTGTTTGTTTCGATTCCTGTGTTTTTCATCTCGGTTTTCTAGCTAGTCATCTATCATGAATCAGGACTGGTGAGCTTGTATTATAAGTCCAGCTTCGCCCCACTACTGCAAATGACATGCACCATATTTAGCAGGCACATATATACAAAGAACATTTAGAAAACCATTTTATAGCGAAATTACCTTGCAGATCCATTTTGGTAGCAGTCGCCATGTTTGTGAGCTTTGTCTTATTATTGACGTTATTAAGTTGTTCGAATATCAAACTTTTAATGCTTCCGGCATAATTACAACCGCTCTATTCAAATTCAAAGATTTTCAAGAGCAAATAGTATTTAGAGCGACCGTTATATAATTATTCATCCCAATACACCTTATATATTGAAATGCTACTTAATTAATTTAAGTGATAGTAATAATTTCTTTAAGCTCATCAACTTGTCCAAAAACCTCACGAGACCCACATGCACTCTTTTTACTAATATGCATTAAAAATTGAACCTCCTTCTCAAGAAAGAAATAGATGGAGTATTTTTAACAGTGTATTATTAATGCTCAAATAAAACTGTATACTCCTTGAGAGCATTTATAACAACTTTTCTAAAATGAGTTTTTGGCTTAAAAATTGACAAAAATATAACAAAACAGATTTCTTAAAACTTGTATGGACTACCAAAAAAATAGGGAACACTCTTCACATGTTTAAAACTTTTTTAGCCCATTAACAATTAATTTATATACTATATTTAAAAAATATTATTATTAAAATTATTATTTATATATATATTAAATCACAGAAAGAAAGAGAATTTAATTTTAATGTATTGATAAATAAATATTTAAAATATTATTATAGGTAAAGAGTTTAAAGCGAGTTTAGAAAGATTTTTGTAGGGAACGATTGTGGAGCTCTCTCTTAGGGGAGTAGTAAAGATTTTATTTGACAAATATTTTTATTTTTCTTTTTATTTGTTAAAAAAAGGGTAAATTATCGAGTTTGAATAGAAAAGGATTAAAGGCGCCAAGTTTCGCTTGAGTCGGTAAAAAAAAGTTCACATACCGTGTTGCGTTAGGCCAAGCCCAACACTTGTTTTCCGAATTTACCTCGGAATTAAACTATTAAAGGTGGCAAGTTTCGCAGTTTCCCTATGTTGAGTCGGTAAAAAAAATAACCGCGTTGCGTTAGCCGAACGCTTGTTTCCTATATAAATACTCGCGTAGATACAGTTATCTATCTTCTCTTCTCCCAAACGAAAAGGCGGAGGCGGGAAAATCCAAAAACCAGAGCAATTCCCGGCAATCACTAGTCGCTGAATTCTCCTCATCATCTCTGCCGTTCGATTATTTAGAATTCAATCAATCCCACCGGAACCCTGATGCCAATTGCAGACTGATCCATCGTTATCGTCAGTTTCGATCACAAATTGTGCCCAAACCGTGTTCGTGTTGTCAATTTCACGAAGAGGTATATATAGTAGTATAAGTTAGGGTTTGGGTTTATGATTTTTGTAGCCTGTTTGCACAATCAATTCATACTGGGTTAGGGTTACTATTATATATATGTTCGTGTTGTCATGCTTACTCACTTTTCTTAGCGATTTTCATTATTAGTATGCACCATCGAGGCTTTACTGATTGGCGGTGAACGAGGAGTTGTTCAGTCACTCAGTCAGGTCATCCCCAAACTATGCCGGAGACCTCTGTCTTTTGGAAGTACAATAAGAGCCTATAAGAGAAGAGGTAAGATGCTATGTTAATTACTAATTGGAATCGTAGAGATTTGGGTATAGGAAGTAAACAAACCCTAGAGGATTCAGATGCTATGTTAATTGCTTTAATTTCACGTCGTCCCATGATTTTAATATTTGTTGAAAGATAATTTGTTTAAGTTCTATTTTGAGTCTGTTCTTTTATCAATTTATCCGAGTTTTTTCTATTTATACATTTAATTCTTACATAGCATATTTTGCATTGCTTTTTTAGTCTAATATTCTTAATTCTCTGCCAATTCTTTGTACTCTGGATTTCAAATGTTTTATATTATTACTTCTTTTTCCAGTGCAACTAGATTCCTATCTATAATTTAATTAGTAGTTTGTTTCTTCAGAGTTCATACATACAATGTGATTTTATATATGCTTTTCCTGATTTCTTATTTCTTGTGTACTCGGATTTCTTCTTCTTTAATGTGTACTGTTTGGTTTGTTCTTGGACTGGGATATGAGTCTATAACCTATCACCTGCGCTTTGGTCCCAAAAAATTGAGAATGTTGTTTCTGTGGAGGTCCCAAAAATTTAGATTTGCAACAAAGAAGCAAAGTTCTTTGCATTTACCTGATAGAATTTGTGATTTTTGGGATAGATTGACCTTCTCAACACTAGGCGGGGGTTATAAACTGTCTCGGGGATGTGATAGTCAGTAAAGGCTCACCTATGACCAATTTGGAACCATAAAGATTGAGAAAAAGAACTCTATCAAAGTATAAATCAGTTATGGCTTTATATATAGCTCATTCTGTCACCATCTTTCTAATTTTGCTATTTCAGGATATGATACATTGTTTTAAAATTTCATGTCATCCCATATTTTAACTAATTATTTTTGCACGATTTTATACCTGCTTCTTTAAGTTCTATTTTGTGTCTGTTCTTTTATCAATTTGTTGAGGTTTTATATTTTATACATTTAATTTCTTACATAGCATATTTTGCTTTGCTTTTTTCAGTTCTAATATTTTAAATTCTCTGCCAATTCTTTGTACTCTAGATTTCAAATGTTTAATATTGCTACTTATTTTTCCAGTATTCCTCGGAGTCAACAGTGCACTCTGATTGTAGCTCCTTATCTCTGATTGTAGCTCCTTATCTCCTATTTAGAATAACTATCATTCGTAGTAATGGAAGTGCGAATGCATTCTTCTTCGGAATTATGCACCATGGTTGATGTCCAAGGGACCGGAATATACTCTGCCAATTTTGTTGGTTTGACAACAAATTCAACTAAAGATTATTCTTCCAGTGTACCTATCTGGTAGTTGTCTTCATAAACATCATGCCCACACGCCCTGTGAAAAAAACTAACTGGACTCTTATGGTGAATTGGCATGACTTGGTTAAGTCAAGGCACTTGATCTATAATGAGAAGTATGCTATTATGGAATTGAACTGGACGTGAAAATGTCACTCTTGAAAATGGTTCAATGGTGTACCAAGGGAACTTCTGTTCCAATCAAAGAGGGTAGAGGGTTTGATATGGTACAAGGTAAAGTAAATACAACTCCTAGTTTGCCTACAGAGAGTCATGCCAGGTCAATTCTGTTTGGAGTGTAATTTCCTAGCCTTTTATTTTTATTTATTTGTTTTTGGTCCACAAGTAGTACCTTGACTGAAGTTTATGCATCTTGTGTTGTTTTATGCTTTACCGGTTTTAGAATTTCTAAAACACCTATTCAAGTGCCCTTGATGGATTATATTGATACACAAACGTTCAACTGGATGAATTCAAAAAAGTCTATGGTGCATGGAAGGGACGAGACACCTAAAAAGTACATGTTCTTACTATTCTAGGCCATTTAAACTTCTTTTTTCTTGATGATATATAGTGCCCATTTTGTTCCCATCACATGATCCATCACTGCACCAAGTAATCATGTTAGAAACAGAAATATCTTTACATCGAGATAACCAAAAGAAGTCAAAACAAGCGAGTGCTAGATGCATGCCTCTATGTAACCAATTTCATTTGTTACCTGTGAAGAAAATTATTTTTTGTTAGTGGCCCATCACTTGCATGTCAAATAACCATGCTTATTACTGGCAGACTACATTTCTTGCTCCAGATGGAAAGGGCCCGGTGTCTCTGAATCTTTCTGGCATGGTATTGGTTGAGCATGGGTAAATGACCAGAGTATAAGACAGTACTGGTTTGCTTATCTCTCACTATCAACTGTCTGCTCAAAAAATTGTGACTATAGAGGAAGGTATGATGCATCCAAGTGTTTAAGAAGTGTGGGCAACCGTCTCAAACATTGTAAGTAGTTATACAATTTGTTTGTTTTAGATAAGGAAGTAGACATAATGCTGTTATGTAACTTGCATTCCGCTTGGGGACCACAAATCAGCTGTAGCATAAGAGAGAAATGAGTTGACCATCACATCGATATATGATATATATTCCTAAGAAAACATGTTTAACCTCTCTACTGCGTGTGCTTGACTTGATAAATAATAATGTTCAATGTTATATCCTCACGTTTCAAGCTAAAAGAAATCATCATGTTTAGGTATCAAGTACCACAATCTTGGTTACAACCTGGAGAGAACTTGCTTATTGTTCATGAAGATCTTTGAGTATCCTTCGACAATATCATTGTCTACTCAAACTGGACAAGTAATATATGGCCATTTGTCAGATGATTTCCTCCAATTGATGGTGGGTTTTACATCTAATGCCCCAAAAATAAAGCTGTCCTGTGAATCTGGGTGGTATACCTGGTTTTGATTACTTGAGCATGTATGTGATAATTGACATAATTGTATTGATACAGGAATGTATAGTATCTGTCTAGTACCAAACTAGGAGACCCTAAAGCTTGGCAATTGAAGTTCTTTGTAGAAGTCTGGGGTAGCAGTTTCTACTGATCATATGCCTGCTTTAACAGCTACACTTTAACCCCCCCCCCCCCCCCCCCAGGTCACATGTTCCATGTCGATGTCTCTTTGAAACATTTTAAAAATTTCACGTCTTCCCATTGCTGAAAGATAATTTTGTTTATACTATACGTGCTTCTTTAAGTTATATTTTGAGTTCGTCACGGTTTTATATTTTATACATTTAATTTCTTACACAGCATATTATGCATTGCTTTTCAAGTCTAATATTCTTAATTCTCTGCCAATTCTTTGTACTCTGGATTTCAAATGTTTTAATATTGTTACTTATTTTTCCAGTGCTACTAGAATTCTATGCATAATTTAGTTAGTAGTTTGTTTCTTCATAGTTCAACATACAATGTGATATTATATATGCTTTTCCTGTTTTCTTATTTCTTGTGTACTCTGATTTCTTCCTCTTGAATGTGTACTGTTTGGCTTGTTCTGTGTACTGTTTAAATTATACCTGCTTCTTTAAGTTCTATTTTGAGTCTTTTCTGTTGTCCATTCATCTAGTTTTTCTATTTTATATATTTAGTTTCTTACATAGCATATTTTGCATTGCTTTTTTCAAGTCTATTTTTAATTCTCTGCCAATTGTTTGTACTCTGGATAACAAATTTTTAATAATTTGTACTTATGTTTTCAATGCTATTACATTTCAATGTATATTTAATTAATATTTTATATCTTCATATATACAATGAGATTTTGTATATATGTTTTTATTGTTTTCTTATTTCTTTTGTACTTGGATTTCTTACTGTTTAATATGTACTGTGTGGCTTGTTCTGGTATATGAGCAACCTATCATCTGCCTTTGGTCCCAAAAATTGAGAAAGTTGTTTTTTGTGGGTGTCCCAAATACTGTGTTGAGTTGTTTTGCAACAAAGAAGCCAAATCCATTGTATTTACATGATAGCATATGTGATTTTGGGATAAATTGCCCTTGTCAACATTAGATGGGGTCTAAATGGTCGGTAAAGGCTCACCAATAATGTCCAATTTGGAACCAGAATGATTGAAAGAAACGAGAACTCTATCAAAGCATAAATCTGTTATAGCTTTAGAGCCCGTTCTTTCACGAATGTCCAATTTCGGGATATGATTGATCGTTTTAAAATTTTATGTGCCAGTATTTTTTTCATTAATTCTTTTCACATGATTTTAAAATTTTAATACTTGTCGGAAAATCATTTGTTCATACCTGCTTCTTTAAGTTCTTTTAATACATGTTTCTTTAAGTTCTATCAGAGTTCAAATGTTCAATATTATTACTTATTTTTTTAATGCTATTAGTTTTCTTATGTATAATTTAATTTGGATTTTATTTCTTCATATTCATTACAAAAGCATTTGGAATATGCTTTTATTATTGTTTACTTCTTCCTTTATACAATGGGATTTTATATGCTTCTATATATTTATTTATTTATATATTTTTTTCTGTTTCCTTATTTATTTTGTTCTCGAATTTCTTCCTATTCAATGTGTACTCGGTGGACTTTTTGTGTGATGAGTCCATAACTGATCATTTGTGTATGGTCATTGGTCACTTTATCTAGTCCTATAAGGCTCTGCAAGGTTGCTTTTTCTTGAGCAAAAATGTTGGACCCAAAGTTATCATTTTGCAAACTCAAGATAATATTTTGAGATCGTCACATGAATTTCCTGTGAAATTTGTCCCAAAAATGCATCTTTGCAACAAAGAAGTCAAATTATTTACATTTACATGATAGCATTAGTGATTCTTGGGATAATTGTCCTTTTCATCATTAGATGGGTTGTCTGCAGTCACCAGGAAGTGGTAGTCGGTAAAGGCTTACCTAAGTTCATTCTTGAACTAGAAAGATTTATAAACTCTATCAAATGAGGATAAGTTATCCTTGTGATCATTGGACGGGTTGCGATGGTCACCCGGAATTGATAGTCGGTAAAGGCCTATGTATCTCCAATCTTGAACTCGAAAGATTTAGAAAAGGAGAATACTCTGTCAAAGTGCAAATCAGTTAATGTTTTCCTTTCTATCTCCATCTTTCTGAGTTTGCTACTGTTCTTCCTACTCAACATTTACTCGGTGGGTCTTTTCTGGGATATGACTTATGAGTATATGACATTTTTGAATAGCCGCTAATGCTTTTTTTCTTTTTTGAATGTCATCTTCATAAGCATTCTAATATCTAGGTAGAGATGTTATCACTCTCTCCTTGCTGACTTGTCACTGATAAATTTTTTCAAAATAAAGAAATCATGGAGATAATTGGGAGATCATACATATCCAGACGATCTTTAAATTTGAGAGCCTACATTTTCTTCTAGATTGATGAAGTTATTGGCTGGTCTTGTTCTTGGTCCACAGTCACTTGTTTGAGTATAAAGCATTTAGCTTGATAGCTAATAAATATATTTGGGTGACATTGTCCGCATTTTATTATTATCTGAAAGATCTTATGTTTGACATGGCCTGATAGGTTGTTTCTCAAAGATCGTGAGAATGATGCTTTAGAGAAGATCATTACCATCATGAATCATCATGCACACCATCTTCTTGGAGTTGGGTTGGTACAAAGAAAAGGTTATGGGGTAACAACTAATGTTCGGCACCAGGTCTACCGGAACAGATAAACACAAATAAGAATACCAGTGATTTCCTCTGGTATACGACAAGGTAACCGTTGCCTTTTTCATTTTGTTTAGGATCTTGTGATTAAGATTGTCGGTTTGTGATTATGCCAACTAAACAACTGCATACACTTAATGTACGTAGTTGGAAATCACCAAATTAATTAACTGTATAAATCACGAGAAGCTCGAAGCTTTCCAGTTATCTATGCTTTTTAAATATTTATGCGTAAGGTCAAAGGGGAAATTGAGGATTACTCCTCTAGAAGACTATTGAGGAAATTGAAGATTACTTCTCTATGCATGGAATTGTTATGACTTATGATGAGGAACCTTGACATCTGGTGTTTTTGCATAATTTACACTTCTGCATCACCTCCTACCATACAAAGTAAACATGGGACTAAATTGGCCAAAGAAGGTTATCATTTCTTTTCCACCCATCCAAACGCAGCCTCATAGTTGTAGTACAATTACATCATCAAGTATCAGCTAAATGTCACCTTCTTGAGTAGCTGAGGTTAGTTTTTATAATAACTTGTTACTGAGTGCACTTTGTTCAAGTTGACCGATTAGAATTACTTTTCTCCTTGATTCATTGTGGTAGTATAAATGCGGATGGGAAAATGGATGAGAATTAAACACGAATTTGGCTTGATTATTGGGAGCTTGGGACATGCGCCTTTCGTTTTGGTAAACAAAAGACTGCTTATGAAGTTGAACCAGTAATATGATACCCACTTTTGTTGTATAATAATAATAATATCAATATATAAATAATTTTCTTTTAATTTGATTTTTTCAAATGAATTAATTTTAAATTATATCAAAATATTACTCCAATTCGTTACTCCAAGTATTATTAAACTTAAATTAAGAAAGTAGTAAAAAATATTTTTTCATAATATAAATTTTAAAATTACTTTGTTGATATCATTTAGAATGAAATTACTATCGTGAGACGGAAAGAGTATAATGAAATATTATTTTAAAAGTAAATAAAAATAAACTTTTACGATATATTAATACGGTATAATTTTATTGTAAATTATGGTCAACTTCCGATAGTTTGTGTCAATTAGGAAGTTATTAAATAATAATCATAAAATGGAAAAAGAATGATTAAGAAGTCAATATTATATGTCTCTAGTTCATCGAAATAGAAAGCCTCAGATTTTGCTAGAAAAATAGGGTGTTTCTAACGTTAGGATTTGGGTGTTTTTCTTAACATACGTCCAATATTTCTAAGTGTAGTATAATGGGCGTTCTACATACAAAATATCCATCGATGTTGAATAAATTGGCATAATTATATAACAATATAATAGTGGCATAACTGTAAATAAAACCCATATATGCCCAAGAATATAAAATTGAAAAGAAAAAAAAACTTTAAACACAATAAATCAAAACAAGCAAACCTAAACCTAAAACATTGTTAGTACTCCTAATCCCATTCAAGAAAGTGTTTGGTATCATCGGTTAGAAACCCAGGGTATTGTATCATCGTTATTCATTATCCTTATAACACCTCATTCAGTTAGTTGCATCATCAATATAACATGTTAGTACTCCTAATCTCAATTGAACTAATCGATCTTTCCAGGCGACTTTGATATGCTATACAATATAAATTTCATCATAGCTTTTTGGGGCAGGGAAGCCAAACTGTTGCCATGTGATTACAGTTTAAACAATACTTCTGGGGATAACGACAAGAACAAAACTATAGCATTCTCATAGCTAAATAGAAACTGATGATGTATCAGAGGAAGATCCTAAGGAGGATGAACATGGCAAATGAAATTTGAGGATTTAGGGTTCTTGAGGTTTTGATCGATAGATATAATGCCCTGTCTTTTAACGTGTTGTTTTAGGTGTATGATTGATTTACATTTTTTATTTCTTTTCTAATTTTAATTGCCCATTATAATTTTAATTTTGTATCTTTTGGACAAATATAAAATTATATTTACCGTTGTGCCATTGTTAAACTCTTATATAATTCTACCAATATAATTAGCGGTAATGATATTCTGTGTGTAGAACGCCTATTCTACACTTAAAAATATTGGACGTACGTTAAGAAAAAATAACTGGGTCCTAACCATAGAAATAGCCAGAAAAATAAGGACCCTACAAATAGAATAGGAAATGAGTTAGAGGAGATTTAGGGGTAAAATTTTACAATTCCTGTAAACAGTGCTCTAAACGGACACAAGAAATGAACAAATACAGCTCTCTTATTCAACAAAGTCAACAGAGGGTTGCCATTAATTCCCGTCTATAAATTTATATACCCTATCCAGACCCTTTCCTTCCTTTTTCCTATAGTTTAATTTGTTAATCACATAACATGCACATGTATATTAGTATATATCCTGTGAAGTGCAAATTGAAATAAACGCGCGTGTATTTTACAAGGAAATAAAATTTTATTTTTTTTCTTATTACAAGGAAATAAAGTTAAGAAAAAAAGACACGGGAAGTAATATTTTGTTCTAGAGTATACATAACGTACTTTCGCTTCTACTGTAGTATTTAATTTCAGCATATTCATATTAATTAATTAATTAATATTTGGAGTATTATAAATACGTGCATGCATGGTGTTAATTTTAGTTTAATAATGATCGTGTGAGTCATGACAAGCTAGACGAGAAATAAGTTGATAAGGTTTTTATTAATTGTTTTATACTGACAACACGCAAAAGTACAATAACAGTCAAGAACTCAAGAATTTGCACGAGTTTAATGTAGACTTTTGAATTCGAAATTTCAATCCCAGAGACTAAAAGTGAATAATATGTATATGTAGCTTCTAGATGTGCATGTTGGGTTGACAAACAATTTACGCTGGTTAGATTTTCATTTAATAATTAATACTGAAGAAGCGTACAAGTCATATATAATTATACAAACGTCGTGAACAGGTAGTAATAGTTGAACACGCTGCGTCGATTTCTTTCACATTACATTAACACAATGTGTATGATCATATATTCATATTTCAAATTTAGTCGCTATTTAATTTATAAGTTCGATAAATAAGTACATATGAAGTATAAAGTAACTGAAAGCTGATACTAATGTAGAGGATCATCTCGATGAAATGATAAACTACCCAATCTTTTGTGAAGATGTTTAGTGAATTAAATGATAAACTAGTTTTTTTTTAAACAATAAATATTACAAATAATCGTACACTACTACTACCTCCGTCCCATAACAAATGTTACACTTCATTTTATTGACTTTTCGAGGGTCAGTTTGACTTCGTATTAATCCAAATTATACAATAAAAATAATTAAAAATATTATATTATAAAACTAGAATGTTTATATTTTCATTATATAAAATTCTTAATTATTTTTATTGTACAATTTGGGATTAATACGAAGTCAAACTGGCCCTAAAAAAATTAACAAAATGAAGTGTAACATTTATTATGGGACGGAGGAAGTATTATACAAGCATACTAAACCACTTTATTTCTCCACACGTAAATCAACCTTATAACTCTGTCACCACCATGTATTGAACCATACGTCTCTCATTTGACAACTCTAATTCCTTACCGCTACATCACCTTATAACTCCCTAATGATAAATTAATTGAGCTGTTGTTCTTTTGTTATACAGAGAGTGTTTGTAGTGTGAAGCGTTATCAAATGATTCAACTTATAAATTAGTACTATCTCATTACCTCTTGTTAGGTAAAACAATAATACTAAAATGTCCGTAGATGTACGCGTAAGTTTTGAAACATAACAGGTAGTAAGTGAAAAAGTCAAATTTTAGGGGGCATGCCCAAAAATCAAGAAATAGCTAGGAAGTCAAAGATTTGGAACATAAAAATTGTGATAAGTCATTATTCATAATAAATCATAAATGTACCTTGCTTTGAAAATAACATGAGAAATGTGAAATTAGAGTAAACAAAACCAGTTGCACAGTATGGAAGCAATCACCCTAAAATCCAAATCCAGGACTAATTAATTTATACCAAAACCAAAAGTATGCAAAGGCGGCTTAATTTCTCAATTTTCATTATTATTTTAGTTAATGCCCATTTATTGCTTTCTTCTTTTTAAAGCCATAATTCCTTCACATTTATATCACAGACTGTTACAAAGAACATCACTTCACAAATCACAACTCTCTCCAACAACAGAGACACAAAAGAAAAGAAAATGGAAGTGATGATGAATAGCCTTTCTCCAAACATGGATCTCACTCGCTCCCCACAGTTCTATTTCAGTGCTCCAAGCTCCCCTTCTCATCATCTATGTCGCTTCGACGACTTCGATAGTTTTCCCGCCACTCCAAGATTCAAATCACCCGCCCCGGGGAATGAGTTCGATTTCGCCTTTTCCATCCCGGAAGAGACCGAGTCCGTTTCCGCCTCGGCTGAAGACTTGTTCCAGGATGGCCTCATTAGGCCCATGATGTCTCTCCCACCCTCACCGCGAAGAACCCGTAAACAGCAGGATAGAATTAGAACCGAGACCATACCTTTCGCGATTACACCTCAAAGAGGAGCAAGAACCGAAAAAAGAGACATTGATTTCACGAAATCAGTTAGCATTCGAAGGGCTGCACGTTCTGTGTCACCTGTTCGGGAAAATATTCAACGTCGATCATGGGAAGACGAAGAAGGGGAAGAGACGAGTAAGGCGGTTGTGAAAGGCGGGAGCAAGAAATGGAGGTTAAAGGATCTGTTTTTGTTCCGGAGTGCGTCGGAAGGACGCGCAGCGGAGAAGGATCCGTTGAAGAAGTACACTGCTAGGCCATTTAGGCATCTGCATTTCAAGAGTGGGACCGGTTGGGGAGAAAAGAGGAGAGGACCGGTTTCGGCTCATGAACGGCATTATACAACGAATCGGGCGGTTTCGGAGGATTTGAAGAAGAGGACGTTCTTGCCGTATAAGCAGGGGATTCTTGGACGGCTCTTTTAGTCAGCCGGTTCAAAACTTTCGGGTTTTCGAATATACAAAATATATGTAACAACTGTTTCAACGGAAATATTTTTTTAATTTGTACACACACAACCTACATGTGTTTAATAATCACAGTTTCCATGTGTAGCTTTGTACACACACCATACTATACGTATACATGAAGTTTTGAATAAGTTACTAATGTCATTTTCATCTTCATTAGGGGAGAATTAAAGTGCGATATTTGTAGTAAACTTTATTTGTGAATCGAAGGGATGATCATGATGTAAGGTTTCATGCATTTTATAACTGTTGGATCATAAATTGCACATCACTGGCATAGTACTCGATCGGACCACCTCTCCCATATCTACCAAAAATGTCAAAATCGCATGTACCCCAAGGGTTAATGATTAGATCTCGACCACTTTTTTGTCGAATTTTGAAATTATGCGAACGAACATTTAAATGAATATACAATTTTATTAACTACGGTAAGTAATATAAATAACACCTACTGTATGGGTCCTAATCAAATGTTCTAGTTTAGTTTTGTGGACATTTTTTCAATCATAAATTAGTTTTTTTTTTTAAATTGTGATCAAAAAGTAATTTACGTTGAAAAGTTGTTTAACGAAACTAAGGAGATTTTGACTTATCGATTCGTGACAGATTGGTTATGTACATGAAAAATAATAATAATAATACTCTATGTAAAATGCAACTCCATTAGACTTTGATAGACTGTGTAGTTTTAAATAGCACCACATAATTTACTATCACGTGTAGTTCACACTTGATTGCGTTAGTTACACATTTATAGCCACAAGATTTATAAAATAGGATATAGGCGAGATCTACTATAGAATTTTCCATAAAATGCTATAGAAAAATCTTATAGTATAACTTAGGTTCTGTTCTCTTCGTCTGAAAATTGATTATTTTAAGTTCAGTTCAGTTCAGATGCATTAAGTTCAGTTAAGTTCAGTTCAGATCTGCTTAACAGTATTCTGTATTACAAATAAGTTCAATTCAGATTTGCCTATAATAGTATTTTGTACTACAAATAAGTTCAGTTCAGTTCAGACGAATATAACAGAGCCTTATTAGGAAGTTTCAAATTGGTAACTGATATTGTATATTAATTAATTTGTAATTCAAATGAATTAATTATAACTATAACAAATCTTATATTGGTCCTCCCAAAATAGAGGTACGCACTTGGCGGGTTGTACCGCGATGGAGGACAGCTCAACCACCGTCCACCGCATCGACCAACAATGTTTGGTTTAGCAGCGCCAAGTTGGCACTGTGCAAACTAAGTATGTCTGCAAACACTGGCCGATTTCAATTTCTTGACACCCTCATTACTCTATCCAACACTGGCGGATTTCAAGTTGATTCATTAATATTCCCATTTTTTACTCATGATTTTTTAAAACATCTTGATCATACCCCGGCCCTGTGTCACGTCAAATATAACCTATTTTACTTCTAGTACTTCTACATTACTCTTTTATTATCTTATAACTCCAAATAGAAGTACGTATAATTTTGCCCCTGTAACTATAATAAATCCTGGTCCGCTTTGCACCACCGGTAGTCGCCATGCTCGAGCAATTAACTTACCTGTAGAGTGTTAACCACAATACGATGTCGATCAGCTCCAAGCATTCTCAATGCGCGACTATATGAGTGATCCCCGCCCGAAGTCGATTTTGGCCGGTCAACTCGGAGGCGGTCTGACCGTTGAGTATAAAAACATGGTTCCCGCGCAAGTTGAATCCAAAGAATGTTGAACCTCCATCATCTTTTTGGACAACCAAAACACTACAGAATATCCAGATCAATTTCTCTCCTCAAACTCTTCTTCTCTTCTTCACCATCACCAATCACCCATCGTCATTCTCAACAATGGTCCAAACCATCCGATTCCCATCTCCTCGCTACCTACCTCTCCACCTCCTCCTACTCCGACCTCCACTCCCTCCTCCGCCGCATCTCGCCGTCTCGCTCCACCGTCTTCTACTGGAACAGCCTCATCAAGCACAGCGTCTCATCTCGAAACCCTAACATCGCAATCCACCTGTTCGACGAAATGCGGCGCTTCGGTTTTCCACCGGACGACTTCACTTACCCGTACGTTTTCAAAGCGTGCGGCGACCTTACTTCCTTACGATCCGGAGCGTCTGTGCACGCGCTTGCACTCGTTACCGGTCACATAGACAGTAATGTCTTCGTTTGTAATGCGGCTGTGTTTATGTATGGGAAGGGTGGGGCGCGGGGGGATGCACGGAAGGTGTTTGATGAAATGCTTGAGAGAGGGATTTTCGACATTGTATCGTGGAACTCAGTCATAGCTGTTTATGTGCAGGGTGGGGAGTATGCGAGGGCGTTGCGGTTGTTTGGGGAGATGGTTGGTGATGTGAGGTTGTTGCGTGCGGACGGGGTTAGTTTCGTGAATGTGTTGTCGGCTTGTGGTCATGTGAAGTCGTGGAGGCGTGGGATGGAGGTGCATGGGCATGCGGTGAGGAGGGGTTTGATTGAGGATGTTTTCGTTGGGAATGCGGTTGTGGATATGTATGCTAAGTGTGAGTTGATGGATGAGGCGAAGAATGTGTTTGAGAGGATGGAGGTAAAGGATGTGGTGTCGTGGAATGTGCTGGTGACGGGGTACTCTCAGGTTGGGAAGTTTGAGGATGCTTTAGGATTGTTTGAGAGGATGAGAGAGGAGAGGATTGAGTTGGATGTCGTGACGTGGAGTGCTGTGATTGCTGGGTATGCTCAGAGGGGACTCGGATTTCAGGCACTTGATGTGTTCAGGGATATGATAGCTTCCGGTTCAGAGCCTAACGCAGTTACCCTTGTGTCGGTTTTATCAGGTTGTGCAGCAAGTGCTGCATTAGCTCGTGGGAAGGAGATTCAGTGCTATGTTACTAAAAACTTTATAAATTTGGATACAAATGATCCCGGGGAAGAAATGATGGTCATGAATGGATTAATAGACATGTATGCAAAGTGCAAGAGCTTTGAAATAGCTCGCCGTATATTCGATTCAGTTGAATTGAATAAAAGGGGTGTGGTCACTTGGACAGTCATGATTGGTGGCTATGCCCAATACGGGGAAGCCAATGATGCCCTGAGACTTTTTTCTGAAATGTTGAGGAGTCAGCGCCGTTTAATGCCCAATGGATTCACTATTTCTTGTGCATTGGTCGCTTGTGGTCGTCTTGGTACTCTTAGACATGGTAGAGAAATTCACGCCTATGCAATCCGTAATCGATATGAGAAAGCCATGTTATTCGTGTCTAATTGCCTGATAGATATGTATGCCAAATCTGGGGATGTCAATGCGGCCCGAGCTGTATTTGACAACATGACCGACAAAAATGCCGTGTCATGGACATCATTAATGACGGGATATGGGATGCATGGTTTCGGTGAAGAGACTCTCCAGGTTTTTGATGAAATGGTAAAAGCGGGTCTTCCAGTTGATGGAGTCACTTTTGTGGTAGTGTTATATGCTTGTAGCCACTGTGGAATGGTTGATAGGGGGATCTATTACTTCAGTGCCATGAAAAAGGATTTTGGGGTTGTTCCAGAAGCAGAACACTACGCTTGCATGGTTGATCTTTACGGTCGTGCTGGTCGCCTTGATGAAGCTATGAAACTCATTCAGGACATGCCAATGGAACCAAGTCCCACAGTTTGGGTGTCACTGCTTAGTGGTTGCAGGCTTCATGGGAATGTAGAACTCGGAGAACATGCTGCTAATCGGCTAGTAGAGTTAAACTATGAACATGATGGGTTATATACTCTTCTTTCTAATATATATGCAAGTGCTAGGAGATGGAAAGATGTTGCGAGGATCCGGCTATTAATGAAAAATGCTGGAATTCAGAAGAGACCTGGATGTAGCTGGGTACAAGGGAAGAAAGGAACATCAGCCTTCTGTGTTGGGGACAAATCTCATCCAATGACCAAGCAGATATATAATCTCCTCGAGGACCTTATCGATCGCATTAAAATTATGGGATATGAGCCTGAGACTAGCTTTGCGCTCCATGATGTGGATGATGAAGAGAAAAGGAATCTTCTGCTTGAGCACAGTGAGAAGCTGGCTCTTTCCTACGGAATTCTCACAACAGCTCCGGGTTTGCCTATTAGAATTACCAAGAACTTACGTGTTTGTGGTGACTGTCACACAGCTATTACCTACATCTCTAGGATCATTGATCATGAAATTATAGTAAGGGATTCAAGCCGTTTTCATCATTTCAAAAACGGATCATGCTCGTGTAAAGGATATTGGTAAAGACGGAAGGTTGCCATTATTATGATTCTTGGACTGTAAGTGCTGCTGCTGCTGCAGCAAGAAGCTTACTAGTGTATCCTTACATGGTAAGTGGATACTCATGTCATTAATTCCCTCGAATGCACATAACTAATTCTGAAATGCATATGATGTTCCTTTTGACATGCAGAGAAACAAGACTCGTCATCACGGAGCACTCTACGAAGACATTTTGTGAAGCACGTTTCTGCTGTGTCCAGTAGCCCACCAACAAACAGGACTGGACGTGAGTAAGCCCTTCCCAATTCTCTGAGCAGACAGATGGATGTTGCTGAAGGTAACCTGCTTCAACATGAGTAGGCCCTTCCCAATTGGACAATCGTACTACATCTGTGTATTCTCTACGATGGAATTGGCCGTTGCCTGCTCATAGGAGGCACCTAAAGAGAGGATTAACATGAAGGAAGCTGCAATGTTGCTTATGAAGATAAAAAAGAAGTTTCGCGGTTACCATGAATGAAGCTCAGATATATATTAATCGTATTGAAAAAAACAGAAGGTTCAAAATGAATTTTGTTTTGCGTGATTTCCAGATAAATTTGTACATTTCATTGTACTTATAATTTGAAATGTTAGAATTTCTATGTATAATTTCATATATATTTCTGATCTTTTCCTCAGTTAATTGCTCTGTTTTCTTGTTATATGTATCATTTCGTACAATTTCATATAGATTTTTGGATCTATTTAAGCATTACATAGTCTCAGAAAGAAGAACGAAATGAAGAAGATTGGAGAAAGAATGCAGTAACTGAGATGCAGGTCAGGTTTTACTACTTACTAGAGCGGGATGATAAAAAAAGGTTGTTAGTTCATTTTATTACGGATAGACCTTCGTTAGCCAAACAATTACATCCAACACCCTTGTTAGATTTAATTACACCTAAATCCACGAATTTTGACGAATTATATCAATGTAAAGACATTTTTACCCTTGGTCAAATATTGAATTCTGACTTTGACCAAACAACTCCAATTTTCATTAATTACACATTAGCCTCAAATCTTTTTAATTTCACCAATTTGACACTTATTAATTCAACATAAGACATATAACTTTTTTAAATTTCAAAATTGCCTCAAATATCATTGCAAACTGAACCCTAATAATTTTAAATCTTAAAATTAACTCAAAAGTATTTTAAAAATACTAAAAAAAATAAAAAAGAGACAGCCGGAGTTGTACAGCTCGCCGGCCGGAGCTGTAAAGCTCCGACCTGAACGGAGCTTTACAGCTCCGATCAAGTCGGAGTTGTAAAGCTCCGATCTAAACGGACACAGCTCCGTTCTGATCGGAGCTGTCAGCTCCGACTAGATCGGAGCTGAGCTCCGATCTGAACGTAGCTACACAACTCCGTTCTGATCAAATCGGAGAAAGCTCCGATCTGATCGGAGCTGTTAGCTCCGATTCCAATTAAGAAGAAGTAGAAAGAAGTAGGAAATAAAGGAAAAAAAAAAATGTTAAGGCCATGTTTGGTATGAAGATATTGAACAGTAAACCTTAAGTTGGTCAAAGCAATTTTGGGATTTTGGACCTAGATGTAATAGTTTGACTAAGAGGGGTGTATCTGTAATTGGGTCGTCTAGTAATTAGAGAAACAATTTCTGGATCAAAATTCTAATCTTGATGCACTCGTCTATTCTGAGTGTTTATGACGATTCAATATGTTCTATTCTTACACCATTTTCCTTATTCTGTTGCAGACTACCGAATCACTGTCTATCCTCAGCTTTGATTTCCAGCAAAAGAAACCATGAATGGGATCAAAATTCTAATCTTGATTGCCTGAGAAAGCACACGTATTAATTTGTTTCTGACTTTTCCAAAGTCGGACTCGGATCTGTGTCACAAAAAAATTGTGAGCGCTGCAAGTCTGTAAGATACTATGAATCAAAGCAAGGAATATAGATGAAAATACCAATTTTTTACGCCCGCGATCTGTTTATGCATAACATAATGTAGTCTCAGAATGAAGAACCAAATGAAGAATAAGATCGGAGAAAGAATGCAGAAACAGAGCAAGATGCAGGGCAGATTTTACTAGAGTGGGATGAGAAAAAAAGAATCCCCCTAAGAGAAAATTTCTGCATCAAAGTTCTAATCTTCGTGCACTCGTGTGTGTAATTTGAGTACGTGTTTATGACGATTCGATATGTCCTATCATTACCAGCATTTTCCTTATTCTTTACAGACTACCGAATCACTGTCTATCCTCAGCTTTGTTTTCCAGCAAAAGAAACCATAAACGGGATCCGCATGGCCAAGGTCATTGTATTGTACCTTAGTCAAGGTTATCAACTTTGATGGGAGTGATATCATCTGCAACAGAGAAGTGCCCAATCAGACGAGCGAAGAACACCATCTGCTGTTCGAGAGTGAACTTTATATTTTCAGCCTGCACGTGTAACAATAACAACAGTCAGGATTCAGGAATGCTCTCCAACCAGAATATGCATGTAGAATCAATCGAGGGAATACCTTCCGAAAACCATGTTGTTCTCCTTCATATTCAACTAGAGCAACAGGCAGCCCTTTATCCTTCAGTGCATGGTATATTTTGCGTGATTGATTGGGCAGGACAACCTGGAACATGTAAAGCATGACCTTTAGCAGAAAGTAGTGAAAGGATGCAATAACCATTTGCAACACAACTGAGCTGATAATAATATACCGCTAACTCATGGCATTGCAAGAAGTCAGAAACTTAATGATACTGTTCAAGTGAGCTGAAGAGGAAAGTATAAGAAAAATAACAATTTGGGGGATACCTTATCCTCTAATCCTTGGAAGAGTATAATGGGGCAGGAAAATCTGTCCACAAAATTGATAGGCGATCTAGCAAAGTATTCGCTCTCATCTCCTGCAATTTATATATTTGTCCCTTAGAGGAGATTTAACTAGTGATACTCTTGTTCAACAGATGTGGCTAGCTAAAGAATGGAAATGCTTTCAAGATAACAATTACATGTAAGAGAAATGCGAGAACTGTTATTACCAACAAGATTGTCGATATAGTGAGATTCAAACTTGTGAGTGTCGTCTCTCAGTGATTTTAAATCCGCCACCTGTTTTAAGAAACATACGAGTATAAGTTTGAAAACAATAATCCCGACTACATGCAGAATGATCATTGAAAGCCTAATGCACATAATTATAAGCAAATACTACATTATAAGATACAGCTAAGAAAATCCCCAGACATTAGCGATCAATGTGTAGTAGCTTCACCGGATGAATATGTGCAGTTCAAGTCGACGCTTGCCCTTTGTTTGATATCACTAAAGCTTCTTAGTTTTGTATTTTATGCCAGTTTGCAAAATAAAGAGTGGGTGGGATGATAAAATAGTTATCGTAACTACAACAGAAGTATGCCAGATATGGGATTGAATAAACTACTTCACTACAAATCAGCAAGAAAGTTATACAAAAACACTACGAAGTGCAAGCTATCCACGTTGTACAGAAAGGAAATATTGGGGTTACGGGGTAGAGGAAAAAATAGGAAAAAGCAACAAATACTGATGCGATAGATGCTCTGGACAAAAAGCACTTACACCATACAAGGATGCTCCAGCTTTGAATGTATTTCTGAATGCAAGTGCAGCCAGGGTTGTGTATCCACCAGCAGAACCCCCGGTAATACAGAGACGCTCACCATCAACTTTTCCACTATCAACCTTTAAACCAAAAGAACATCAGCATAAAGATACAGGTCTATTATTAGGGAAAAAAAATATTGAACATCTTTTGTTACCAAAAACTTGGCACAACTGCAACAGTCATCAACGTCGACTATTCCCCAGCGTCTGAGCAGTCTATCTCGATATTCTCGGCCATAACCTTTAGAATTTCATTCAGAAGTAAGAATCATGTACCCATGCTTAAATAGCTGAGATAGCAAATACTTAGGAAAAGTTCAACAAGAGACGTACCTGTGCTTCCACCATAATTAACATCCACAAAAGCCCAACCACGACTGGTCCAGTACTGGATACTAAGATTTAAAATGCCACGAGTCTCGGCAGTTGGCCCTCCTGTACAGTGGATTAATAATTTCAGCTTAAGTCTCAAAACTGACATGCATGTTCAAGAATCGACTATTGAGAAACATCAGTAAGAATACCGTGACTCTTCAACAGCAGTGGAGGTTTCTCTCCTTTACTAGCTTCGTAGAGAGGATTGGTTGGAGGGTAAAAATATGCATACGCAGTCTGGCCAGGGACTTCAGTCGGAAACTCTATCAGTTCAGGTACGCTTAAATACGGGCGGAATGATGAACTTATTGAAGAGGAAGACCAAACAATCTCAAAATCAACTGCTTTTGTTTTCTGATCGTCTAACTTCACCTGAAAAAATGATAAAATGAGGATGAAAATGAAAATATTGAAGCACAAGACGATTATATATTGATATGGAGACAAAACGAGTAATACCTTTGCGATGGCCAATGGATGAATAGCAGATGCTCCCTCAACATAAAGGCAGTTGAGCCCAGATATCTGCATATTGATTACCATTGAAACTGGTCATCTCATTCACATTTCACGCTTTCTCAGAAGTTTGTCTTCTGAAGGGAGGGAGGATTCAGGAGTGATAAATACGAGGGATAATATTGCTTACGATGTTATTTATGTCTGTGAATGGAATATCTTGTAGTGTTATCTTGCTAGCAATAACATCCAGTATCCCAAGAAATGACTTTCCGTTCTGCCTGCAGATATACCCCAGTTCGACCAGTGAACAAACAAGAATGCAAATATGCAATTGAATGTAAATGAGATTCAGGAAAAAATAATGAAAAAAAAAGTGATTATTTTTAATTTATAAGCAAATCTCATATCATCACCTGTAACTGCAAGCAACTAACTTCTTCTGACCGGGCCCAAGAAGAAATTCATATGAGTTCATTCCAAAAACCCATAAAGGTTTTGCAAACTCAGCATTCAACGAGTAAACAGGGTGTACTTCATTTGAAGATTCCACCTGGAATTAGATAAGAAATAAGATGACATACGTATTGATTTTAGTAAGATGCACAAAAATAAATTTGGTTTTGAATCTTAGGAGCTAGTAATTGTGTCTGCCAAAAAAACTGTCAAGTACAGTCCTAACCGACATATATATTGATTAGCCTGGCGGGACATTATAGTGTTATATACAGAACAAAGTTGAACATCAAAGACAGGACAAAGAATTTATTCCTAACTTATTTCTTCTTCTATTTCCTTCCCCAAATTTTCAATTATGGTTCATTCCTCCTATTCTCAACTTCAAGATCCATTCTCAACATGCTTAGTTGCATGGTGAATTGTCTACCTTAGTTTGTCAACCCTCACCAGTATCAGTTTCTCGCCTCCTAGTTACTTTCATAGTGTCACTGAACCTCCACAACTTGCAGATCTCAACTTTATCTTGTCTATATTCAATTATCCATCTTAACCACCATTGCTATCCCACTCTTAACTCTATCACTGCATTCCAGTATTGAAAATGAGACTAAATTTGAAACTAAATAATTAGAAGTTCAGCGGACGGTGCATACCCATCTGTGGATGTTCCAGAAGCCACTCTTTCTATCAGTGATGAAGAAAAGTTCACCTGGAAGATTTGGACGAAAAAAAAAAAAAGAAAAAAGAAGAAGTTACTAGTGACTCGGTGAGATATGTGACAACACATGTATAGTATATCTGGAACATAGGCTGTAATCTAAATTTTACTATGTTTCGAAACATTTTTTTCTATAAGTCATACAATGTATGACATCGATAGGTAATAGCAGTAGACCACCATTATCAGTTTCTAATAATCGAATCACCAGATTTTCATATTATCTGACAGCCGGATATGCACAAAAGTCTACTTCAACATATCATAAAATTCTTGCTAGCATCTCTATACGACATAAATTGCAAGCGCAACGATGTAAAATTAATAGCCCAGTCCTTTTTTGGGAAGGAAACGGAGTGCACATCCATAAGTAATCATTATTCTTTCACTGGAAAAGGGTACCTTCAGGTGACCACTTAGGTTCAGTCGGTGATTCCACAATTGACGCATCGCCTCCAGCAACACAAATCCGGTTTTCAATATCTCTGAGACCACATTTTGATATAAAGGTTTATATAAGTTGGAATTGAGTTACAAATAACAAACATGAAAAACACCGTGGAAATCCTAGAGTGACTCAATGAAGAGAGAGAATCAAAACATTAGCTTTGGCTACCCACCCGTTCTCAGATATATTGCCAACCCAAAGTTCTGATCTATCCCACGGCATGTTAGGATGGCTCCACTCAATCCATGCCAATCGTTTTCCTGTGTGGTCTATCCGAGGAAATGCATAGAAGTCACTGCCTCCAACTAGTAATTTCGGCTCTGCATTGGAAGTGTTGAGGATTCATTCACTGTGCCAACTGAGAAATTTAACGAATTTCAATGATTCTGACAAAATAATCACACCTTTAATATCATTGCCAGAGAGATCAACGGAAACAATTGTTGTTGTGGCATTCGTACTACTCTCGCGACGGTCTGTCACAAAGCAACCACAATGCACTATTAAATAGTTCACAATATAGGTTACTAACTGTAATAAAAATGAGACATAACACAAGATCACCTTCCATTACTGACAAGAAGCGATTAAATCGAGAATCAAACACTCCATCAGCAAAGCAAACAAGTGGTCCTCCATAGTCAGGTGTTAATGGCACAGGAGCTGCATCTGCTGATACACATGAAAATATATTAATGAAAAGGAAAAGTCTCATATCAAAAAAAGAAACACACCGAACAGACCAAACTTTGTTAATAGAGTTGGTTTTCTATATCCGCGTTTCTGTTTTCTAAATTAAATTATCAATTAAGCAACAGCAGCGTACCACTAAGCATAAGCAACTAAGAAGACAAATTGAACAGCAAGTGAAGGAAATGAACCTTTAGAGGAAATCAACTGTTTGTAAAGCCGTTGATCTTTGTAATTTGAGAAGACAAGAGTATCTTCCGAAATGGCGAAAGCTCCACCACCATACTCTTGTGCCACAGTCCTCACTGCAAAATCTTTTGCTGTTATATCAGTTGGCTCATCTCCTTCGGCGTCCGCTTCTTTTACAAGCACTGCTCTCCTGCATCACCAAAAAGTCTTGGATGACATGAACTAGATAATGAAAACAGTTTTATTTCAATCACAACCAATCAAAAACATCAGCTCAACAATTCACATTTCAATCACTTTTTCTCGAAGGCAACAACGAACAAAACCATAAGCTCGTTTGATACCAAATAAACTAACATCAACTTGCAAAAAACAGACAAAAAATAAAAAAAAATAAAAAAAAGGTCTTAAATTAGTTCAAAACAACACCCTGACCCATTTAAATAAATCTACGAACCGATAAAAGACAGTGTGATTTTATCACAACACACGAAGCTGAAAAGTCGTGGATGATATAAACTAGATAATGAAAACAGCTCTATTTCAATAAAACAACACCAACTCAACAATTCAAATTTCAATCACATTTTCTCGAATGCAACAATTCACAAAACCACAACTTATTCGGTACTAAACAAACTAAATTTCAATCACATTATATCAAATTCAAAAGCATCAACTTGCAAACCAGACCAAAAAAAACAAAAAAAGAAAAAGAAAAAGAAAACTATCATTACCCAGTCAAATAGAATGAAAAGAAAAAAGGTCTTAAATTAGTTCACAACAACACCTCTAGCACATTTAAAGAAATCCACAAACCTATAAAAGACGGTAGATTTTATCATATCAAGGCGAATTATTGCTCCCATAGCTCATTCGTTACCAAATAAACTAAATTTCAATCGCATCAAATCAAATTCGAAAACATTGAACAAGTAGCAGAAGCAAAAAAAAAAAAAAAAAAAAAAAAAAAAAAAAAAAAAAAAAACCCAATGAAGCGCAAGAAAACAGACCCAGATTCTGTGGGGCGACTTTCGAGCCAGATGAGGGAGCCAGAAGGGCCAGAAGAGAAGCCGCCGAGGCGCTTCTCGGCGCCGGAAACTAAGTCAGCGGTGATAGGAGACTTCCAAGAACCATAGGGAGCAGTGAGCTTCTTGGTTTCCGTTTCTTGTACAGGAGAAGAAGACATTGCTTTGATTGATGATGATGATGATGATGATAGAGTCAAAGAGCGATTGTAGAGAAGTGAAATGGGTAGTGATGATGATGGTCTGCTAATTCTTGAAAGAATTGGAGAGTAGCAGTAGGACTGAGTATGACGACTTACCCTGCTGATGCAACAAAGTGCCATTTGGTGTGACCACGAATTAGTGAGTGCTTCCAAGATAATATAAACTATAAACTACTACTCGTATAAGGTTTCTTATTCGTAATTACGTTGTTACTATTATTTTATTTTTGAGGTCAAATGTACCCTTATTATAAAAGTTGATATTAAACCACTATGAGTAATAGGTGTGTCATACTTTTGATAAACAGATCGAGTCGTTAAAAAGTTAAATTAGCAAATAGTAAGAGTCTCAAAAGATGACCCTTAAATCGTTAGAAATCTAGATTATGAGTTTTATCTTGTAAAATGGAGGAGTACTTTATTCTAATCTTTTACTTGGCTCCCATGTATAATGTTAATGTGACTTGTGAGAGATCCTTCAATTGTAATTGCCCATTGTAATTTGTAAGGATTAAATTGTCCGAGCTTTAATGGATTACAACTAGTTATTTACATGTAGAGGTTTGTAAAAAAAGCAATTATTGATACTCATTTTATAATCACATGAAGTTTTGAACAATTTCGAAAGTAAATTTTAAATATTTTTTTATTGAATTATACATACTTATCGATTTGTGTTAACTGATTACGAATTTCGTGTCGAAAGGAAAATTTCAAATTCCCAACTGTTTCACGAATACAATGTAGCCATTCATGTGAATGTTTTTTTGTTGGAATAAGTCACTTGACATATATACTTGTCAAATTGTAAAGAGTTCTTACAATTACAATAAGTAATGTTCCAATTGTAAATTGTAATCCACACGAATATAACAATGATGGTTCATGTTGTTCAATTATGAGAAAGTTCTTATCAAGCGTCATAGAACGAAACATATTCCCCAAGATAATGTGTGGCCTATGTTAAGAAAATGGGGCGACTTGCATAGTCAGATTTATTACCCTAAAAAGTCTTTAAAGTTTTTTTTTTTTTTCCATCTCATATCTTCCCGTCCCATTATAACTTATCCATTTTAAATTTTTTAGGTTAACAAAATTATATTATATTATGAATATTTAACAAAATTTAGGTTCTAGAAAAAGGGATGATCTTGTTTCGAATTTAATTTAGTCATACAATACATGATACGTAGCGAATAAAATTAAAAAGAAAGAAAAATGAAAAACCATACCATTTTTTCTTGTCTTGCTTTCCACGTTATAAAATGTTCCCAAATTGGAGGTGCCAACCCTGTTAACAGTAAACCCTAAATTGGAATTGTACTATGAATCAATTTCCCAAATGGCGGCATATACGGCTCTCTCACGCCGATTAGTTCCCCGACTCCACACCGCCGTCTCCCCCGCCGCCGCTCAGAGTGAAGTCTACAATTGTGTGCGGAAAACGCAGCGTCCTACAACAGTTCCATACCATAGAAATTTACACAACTCGATCAGCCTAATCGGTTCCATAATATTGCCTCTCAAGCAAACCAAAACCGGAAATGGAACTTTCGGCTTACACACTCTGCTCAGAGTTACCGGCGGCGGCGGCGGCGTTTATGGCCACTTCCGGTCAGGAATTGGTTTCGATTTGTTAATGTCAATGTGTAGTATTTTTTTCAGATCATAGAGGTTAATTTTACTGTAATTTACAGGATATTGCTCCAATTTTGGAATGAGATTGCGAAATCGGCAGACCAGTATCTGAAGGTCGATGATTTGGTTTGTGTTGCAGGTCGTCTGGGCTCCTACATGGGAGAGGATGAAAATCGGAATGATATACACCGTTTAAAGGTTCCATTCTAATCCAGGAAGCTGAATTTGTTTGTGTATTCTTGAAATTTGGTGCTGATTCAAGTTATATTTAGTGATTGTTGCTGCATATTTCATTTCGTTGGTTGATTCGCGGGTGAATTATTCATTGTTTATACTACTTTCACAAGTATAGTATTCGTACAAATCATAATTTGGAACAAGACTAAATTACAATTGCCCATAAGTTATTGATCCATCAGTGTGTTGGGAGTAGAATATATATCAGTTTGATCATCCATTTAGGCATGGACCTAAGCCTCTTTCTACATATGTTCTTACGTGATTAGTTACGGAGAACATAATTAAAAAAAAAAAAACTAAGATGTTTGAAAGCATGAGATGAATATCTAATGCAACAGGCACAGTAGATAGATGCAAATTGGGAATTGCTTACTGTTTCTTCTGCTATTATGATCTTTTCACCTCTCACAGTTATGCTTATATCCGTAGGCCGTAGCTTGCATCAAAATATCCAATTATTGTTAAGTGGAGTACGCTGAGGAGAAGTAATTGTCTTGTTTGTATCAACCATCCTTGTATAGTGATGTCACTGGCCGACAAAGCGTAAAATGGTTTCACCTTGAAATATCATTCATTGGGGTTTGTTTATTTTGAGTGCTTTGTGGATAACCTCCTAATCTTTAAAGCAGAACTAGATTAGTACATGTATACAACATGTTAGCTTTAATCCTTCAATTGATTCTTTTCTGGGAGTCGGTGTAGGCTCAAATGCTCAATACTTGTCCAGAAGGCTGGGTTGTATGAGTGGTCTATATAATCTTTGAAGTTAGTCTAATCAGCATACAACTACGTTGTTGGGGAGAATGTCATTGGCAATTGGTTTAACATAACTTAAAAGGATGCTTATAAATTCAGTTGGGCTCTCATCACGTTCAAATGAGTTTATTTCAGTTTTTCCTGCATTTTGTTCTCCGGTTTCCGAGCTAAAAAATTGTGCTTCTATATGAAAGGGTGTACTGAATTTGAAGGACGTCAAACTGACTTCTGATAACTAATTTCAGTTGACATTAGCTGTGAATATGATTGATACTATGAGTTCTGCTAATTTTTCATGGCCTTAAATGTTACCATAAATAGAAAAATTAGAGTATGCTCCAGAAAAATGATGCATCAAAAAAAGAAAAAGAAAAAACATTTCTCCCAGATGTGCTTATCTGCATGTTCGCATATAGTGATTCACTCATCTACCTTACGGAATATTATTTGGACTTGACAGAATTTCACCCTATTTTAAAAATGTAACAAAAATTTTCCATGTGTAGGTGTATGTTTCAGAATTAAATTTTGTTGCGCAACATGGTTTGGTGCCATCTTGCCCAAACCCTGTGAAGTTGAAACCACAAGGTACATATCTTATTAGCCTTTTGTTTTTACGTTTGGATCTGTGTCAGCAGTTCCTTTTGATTCTCCTTTGCATGAAGATAAACTTACGGTTCAGATCTACCGACGTAATCTTCGTGCCAAAATCAAAATCATTTTGTTTCGAAATTTACGGAGTTAATATACAATATCACCCATTTAACTAGATATCATCTAAAACCTGCATTCCTACTTTCTCTGTTGTGTTTTACTTCTACACACACATCAATGACTTGATTTCATAGTTATACTCCTACCTTTTTTTCTCTGCTCTGTATCACTTGTTACTAGTCAATGTCGCTTGAAACACCCAGATCAGAACTGGCTATATTCAACCAGTTGCATCAATCATGTTCTATGACCCAACAATGTAGTTTTTATGTATACTTTCATGAAATTTCAGCCAAGAGTCTGAATTTGGATGTAAAACATGACATGTTCTTTTCTGTTTTTCCCTCCATAACAAATGCTAATCTATTTACTTTTAAAGTTTCAAAACTTTGCCAGTTGACTGTAAGCTATATTTACTACTAGTACGAAGTACTATATTTCCCCAAGCCATAAGGCTTTTATATGTTCTATAGTACTAATTGTCAATTGCATCGATTGGCAGTTTCAGTTGAGGATATGATGGAGAGGCGTAGAAACAGGCTTCACTTGTGGCAAATATTTTTTCGGAGCCCACATGAGTGGTGGGACGATAGGAACAGCAAAAGGCATCCGTCTGGTCCTGATTTTAAGCACAAGGATACAGGGGAGGCACTCTGGCTCCAAGACAATGATCCTCCATGGATCAGAAAGCAACTTGAATTGCAAGACTCTATGTTGGGCGCATCATCGTATCAAGAACACAGAAATAGTAGGGTGTCTCTGTCCCCTTTGGTCTTTGATGATTTATAAGGAACTTGCAATATTGGTGTGTGTCTCAAGTGATGGAACTGATGGTGCTCACTGCTCTCTGATCCAACTTGTAGTACTCGAAACCTGATTGTCGAACTTGTTTTCATATAAGAGAAAATAACTTTTGTTGGCTGAACTCGTACTCAACCGGAGTGATGGCCAACCTTTCTTGCGAAATAACCATAAACTGCTTGATTCGCCAACTCATTCCAAACAAACTTACTCACAGAATAAACAGTTCAGTGATTCTACATCCATGTTTGAAACCAAATTCTCTAAGGTGAGGTGGTCGATTTTGGCAAGTGTTAACACTCAACAAAGATTTTGTATTTGTAGTGCTCGAAACTTGATTAAAAATGTCATGTTGATCGAACTTGATTAAAAATCTCATGACCACGAGCTGATCACAAACAACTTCGTCAGATCGGACCAAACAAACATATTGACATGATAAATGGTTCACGGATTTCATATACATACCCCATTGAGAAAATGAGATAAGAATGACAACATTATAGTATTATTATACATTTCAATCATTTCATGATGAAAATGACACATTTGGCATTCCTAGTACCGCAAGAAGTTGGAACACTTGGCATATTAAGATGGATATTCTTTTCTACTAGCAAAAGAAATTGATTGATTGATGGATTATAACCTCCATTTGTGTCCTTTTAGAGTAAATTAACCACTATCTTACATTTCACATTATTAATTATGATCACGTACAAGACAAGAAAAGACATGTCAAATCAAATCATACATTCTTTTGACACGCTAAAGTAGCACCAAACCGACGAACATATGCCGTGTTTGAGTCCCACATTTCCAGATTTTTATTGCCTAATCCCGTTCTGCGACACCAGCATGTTGTACCATAGAATAAACCGCCGGATAGCGTAGAACTAAGACTAAAAGGAGAACATAGTTATTGTCTGGGGATTCTTATGTATACAGAACACAAGTGGCACCAAAAGCAGCAAAGCAAAATTGCGGGTCACTCTAACAGAGAGGCTGTACTACTTCATTTAGTCCATTGAAGTTCAAAATCACAAGAAAATCGAAAAACTTCCCTTGGCCTATCCATACATTTTTTAGTACTTCACTACTACAAGTCTATACTAACTCAATTTACAGCGTTACTGATTAAAGAAACCTGCTTGGGATGTACTCGTTTATTCTCAGAGGATAGCTGTAGAACTCCTCGTTCCTGCTATCTCCGTTTCTACGCAGGAAAGGCTTCAACCATGGGATTCCTCGGTCTGTGGCAGTGTGTTTGGCGTCGAGTGTATTGTCCAGAATAACTGCAACTATCAGTGTCACAGTAGGTGAGGAGGAGAAGATTGTGTTGAGTATGTCGTTGAACTGCAACAGAACATAGTAACATGAGATCAGGTACAAAGATAAGCATCAAACGTTTTAATAACTATAATCAAATCAAGCAACAAATTTTGATTCTTTGCATGTGAGCTTTCAATGCAATAATACCGACAAGAAAAAAAGGGCATATTTCGATATTTACTCAAGATCCAGCTAAATGTTTCTATATAAGTGCAATTGATCAAGATTAGAGCAAATACACAAAGAATCGATTTTTATACTTTGTACATGAAATGTAAAGTAATATAACAATGCAGTGTGTAACAATACGATGGAATGATTCTTACCCATCCTCCATTTGTTCTCACAGGCCCATGTCCATTGACGTCTGTATTCATGACGAAGTATTGGGGTATGGATATACCCAAGAACAGCGAGAGGCCGAGTATGTACATGTTACGCATGGAATTGTTGTTTGCGAATTGATTGAGCGAAATCCCTACAGCAGCTGCAGAAGAAAATAAAAGTCAGCGCCGACCAGGACCCAGAAGTGCAATCACGGAAAAAGTGTATAAGAGAGACTGATTATACTCACCAACTATTCCATATAAGATGCAGTATATTGCTGCGAATAAAGGCAAAGGAATTGATGCGAAAAGAGCACCAAACTTTCCTGTAAAACACAAAGTCACAATCAGACTACTGAAAACAGGCAGGCATGAACCATTAAACGTAGGTTGGGAGGATTAACAAACCGAAAATGGAGAAGAAGATCATGAAAGCTGTGGAGAACTGAACGGCTCTCCTACTCCCAACATGAGTTAGTCCTAAAAGGCCAACATTTTCACTGCACAAATGAAGGGAAAATGTATTTTAGCGAAGTGAAATAATAACACGTACAAATTCATCATATAGCGTGAAAATTTTGTTATAAAAGAATTTTATCGCAAACACACATGATGATATTCATTTTATAGCATGAAAATATCGCAAGCACACATAATATTGTGACAGAAAGAACAAAAGAAACATCTAAAACCAAAACCGATACAAGATTAAAATGCTATTTCAAACTGCTGCTTACACAGAAGCAGAAGTGCCAACAACAGACCCAAATAACCCTTGAAGTAGCTGGTTTATCCCCTGAAAGTAGCATGCAAGTAAACAATGCATCATCAGATATTGCAAAAGTATTGAACAAAAGGAACTTCGTCAGGAAGTAACTAATACAATAAATCAAAGAATCAATCAACTACTTTACACACCTGCAGACCAATGCTTCTGCCTATCACATGCGATGGAGGAGATGTGGCACCAGCAAGCCGTGCCGTGGCAAAAAAGGTTCCAGTAGACTACAGTAATGAAATCAGATACAGCAGTTAGAAACAAACTCCATAGATTTAGAATATTTATGTCAAAGAAATTGATCAGATAGGCAACGGTGTAACTTAAGAAAAGTAAAACTAACCTCAGCAGCTGAAACAAGTCCTGCACCGAACATACCAAATACATGGCTTGCTCTGAATATAGGGGTACCCCATTGAAAAGGATAAGGAAGTCTGATCCTGATGAGTAGAAAAATATAAGGTCAAGTTGGAAGAAGATAGTACATAGAGCGACAAGAACACAAAATCTAAGTATATAAATACCATGGAGCAGACGAGATGAGATGAGCACGGTCAACACGGCAGCTTTGCTGGGTCTGCTCCCGGGCGTTATTGTAAGCACCAGCAACAGAAAGAATTGCTGCGAAAGCCCAAATAACTGCAACACAGACAAGCAAAGCGTACTTCTCCAGTATAGGCCGCGCAACTGAATGGATATGTTGCAAGTACTGCATGCACAGTACACTTATTACAAAGACTAGTAGTTAAATCAACACCTTATTGCACAAAGGTTCCCTTATAAACACTCAGCAATACTATCAATGTTTTAGATAAACTGATTTGCGTAAACCATATCTTTTTGTGGTTAGTATCAGCACATTTGACATATAGAACATTTAAAAAATTTATTAACTATAAAAAATCATAGATGTTTTGTTTCCCATGTGTTAAAGTGTGAAGTGCAAAAACAGTTGGTCTAATGTGATACGGGTTCAAAAAACTACCATGAAGCGCAATATTGACAAGTGTGGAAATGAACACTGTACGGGCTGACAATAGATAAAAGAAAAACTCTAGAAAGCTTCAAGTATTTTTCTTCACAATTATTTTTCTTTACAAATCTAGCAGCCACTAGATTGCATTAAATGCCATTTCAAATCCTTAAACACTATAATTGCCTTTTCTTGTTACAAGGAGATGCTTCTTCAATGGACAAACTAGTTTTCACGTAACGGTGTAATAAAACATTAGTCGTGTGTTTGTAAAATTAGTTTGGAAAAACAGCTAGTTGAAGTATCAATTCATTTTTCTACTAAATGAAAAGAGCCAAGTGTAAAACCATACAGTACCAAAAAAATGTGAAACGTTTTCAAACAATTGTTATATACTCCGAATCATATCTCGAGGTATTAAGAATCTTAGATATCAGTGAATGTCTGAATGACATGGTTTTCTTACTTGTTGGGAGACAACCAGCAGGATCAACATTGGCAAGCCGATTTCCACACAGTTAGCAAGCTGTAGAGCGCAAACAATGCAGTATCAAAAGATATGAGGTTAAATCTGAACAGTACTATCATTGCGTATCCTTTCCATGAAGAAAGTGAGTGCATACCAGGGGGAAACCTCTGGCAAATAAACCGAGACCTACTACGCAAACAGTCGGCACAAGAATTATGGGACTGAAGTACCTGATAAGAGGAAAATGTAACAATTATGAAGGGAAAGGGGGGAAAGGATCAATTTATGGATGAAAGCGAAGATTAAAAGAATCCTATGAATGTATACTTACTTTGTCAGGTTACCCCAGGCTTTGCTGTATCCAAGTATTATGTTTATAAAGGAAGACACAATCAATGATCCTTGAATGGCTCTGATTGTGTGTTCGAATCTCTACAAGTATCCAATTCAATACAAAGAAGACGTTAGTGAATGTGAAATAACAGAAACCGATACTGGAATAACAGAAACGGATACTGGAAACTAAGAGCCATGCATAATGCATGTAAAATAACAGATTCAGTAAAGTACTCTAATCATGATAAGTAGTAAAATCTTGCTCTAATATGTGCACGACAAAAATCAACTCCTAAGTTATCAGGTTAAATTAAATTTGCTAGATGCCAAATATACGTACATGATGCTCACTTGTGAAAGTACCATCCGCCATGTCGTTAATGATCGACAACACTGGGATAATGTAAGCAAACGACGGCCCCATCACAGTTGGAAGACGCGTGCCAAACCACGTTTGCAGAAGTGTATTTATCGCAGACATAAAAAGCAGTGATTGTATAACTCGAGCTCTATCACCCTGACCATAACACATTCGGAAGCTTATTAGTTATCGCACAATCACATCACATGATACAGAGAAGCAGTCATTCACTGCTACTTCAACTTAACAACTCTACAATGTGAAGGTACTTACAGGCCCACCGCCCATCCGTGGCACAAGTATACTAGCAATCATCACAGTTGATCCAAGCATCACAATGTAATGTTGGAAACCTAGCAACGCAGTTTGAACTGCAAAAATGTTCACAGTCCCATTTGTCAATAGTTTATCAACATGCTTAAAAATGAAAAAGTTCAATTACAGAAGAACAAACAAGTGCAAGTAATCCTTAAAAGAAAAGTAACTGTGAAAGCATATAAACATAAGAAGCCATCAACAGGTCCTCAATTAAATTAAATCTGTTTCAAAATTGGAACTAGGAATCATCTTTTCCTGATGTAGACACTTTTTTCTTGACAGAGTCAAGACTTTGAAGAGACCAAAAAATTCATCAAAAGGAAAGCAAAAACCTTTTTTTATCTACCTGAATCCAAAAGTAAATTGAATTGAATATTCCATTCTAAAAGTACTGAATTTCCTAAGCATAAAAAAGTAACCTTTACAAGCACAAATAGGCCAAAATCTTCACAAACAAGACAAGATTACAAAACAAGAAAAACCCAACAAAATTTCAAACAACCAGGGGCAGGACCAGGTGGGGGCATAAATTTCAAACAAGCAGGGCCTAATATATTTACGATTTTTCGAGTTTTGACCCTCTAGTAACATGTATATGTAATTTAGTCCCCATAACTTCGAATCCTGGATCCGCCCCTGTCAACAAGTGTGAGTGAGTGAGTACTAACAAATAGAAGGGTTGGAGTGGATGCAGTAGTGGAGCTGCTGCAGTTGCTCAGCTGGCGGAAAAGTGGGCCCCTTAGCCGCACCAAGCGGCTGCTGCATCGCTGCTGCTGGTGGCGCCGCCGCAGCAGGTGGCGCTTGGTGGTTGTGATGATGATGATTCTCTTCACCCATATCTGATTCAATTCAACCGACACCTAAAAATGAATAAAATTAAAAAAGCAATCTTTTTTTTCTTGGAAATTCTTGGCACATGCACAAGAACACAACTTGAAGTAAACCAACTGTGTAGAAGCTGTTTATAAAACAAACCCAGTTAAAAAAATCAAATCTTTTCTTGTTTTGGTTGGTAATTAAATTAGTTTCTTGATAAGGGGAATGGAGAGGAGAAGGGAGCAATTAAGTGCCAGCCAAGAATGGTTTTTAGTATTTTTTAAGCTTTAAAGGCCAGTTATTTGTTTACTAATTTTTCTTGCTGACTGACTGATATTTTTTTTTAAAATGTCTAGAGTGTGAAAGTAGAGAGAAGAAGAGATGAGAATTAGTGAGAAGACTGAGATGAGATGGGATTGGATTAACGTTAACGTTTTGTTGCTTTCTAGGAAGGAAGAAGGAAAGAAAGAAAGAAAGAAAGAAAGAAGAGAACCATAACGCATGGTAGGGCGACGTGGGGCCCCGGGTTTCAAGGTTACATTTGTCTCTATCACTCTTTTGACATTTACTAAAAAGCCCTTCTTGGAAGAGGGGACATGTGTGAGTGAGTGTGAATGTGGAAGTGATCAAGGAATTGGGGAAGAAAAGAACTTGAGATTGGATATCTAGGAATTTAATGGGAAATTTTGTGTTTATGATTTGAGTAATGAATAAGATATGACTATAAAATCTAAAATATGTCCTATTAGCATTCCACTCGATATCAACCCCAACACTATAATAGTTATTCCCTTTCATTTCCACCTTTTTTCTTTTATCAGTTTTTAAAACTTCAATATTAATTTCATTATCCATATTATTAATAAATTGTGAATTACACTATATCAATTGTGTAAAAATTACAATATTTCAAAATAAATACTACAATAAGTCCTAAAAATTAAATATATTACAATAGAAATAAATACATTTGTGAAAGTTAAAATATTACAGTAAATCCTAGAAAAATTGAAAGAGTGTATTATTTTCTTCAAAACTTTGTAATATAAATTATTAAATGGTTTATTGTTCATGTGTGTTTTACTTTTTTCAAAATATTATTTAAAAAATACAAGTATAAATAAAATAAAAAATGGGTAAAAAAAACATGACAAAATGAAAACAAATCAAGAGAAAAGGAAAAAATAAAACAAGTCAAAAAAAAAAGGAAAAAATGTGATAGAAATAGTTTCATGCTGACCTCAAAATTTTGAGGTGAACATGAAACTTTTGCTTCCCTTAAATGTTCCAGCAGAGCCTTATGAGCCTCAAAACTCTATTTGAGGCTCTGTTGGAGAAGTCTTTACCATGGGGTTATTGCGAGTTGGTTTATTGTTTATTTCAATTGTGTTTGAATTGATGTGTAGAAGGATTAGATTCGAATAATTACGGTCATTTTAGTTACTGTGACTGACTTATAATGTGTATGGACAGCGAACGAGTTTGATATTACAATCATATGAGTGAATTGGTTATTCAGGTATCATAGTTGGTGTTGTAAAAGGATTAGATTCGAGTAATTACAATCACTCAATTACTATGCATCAAGCCATCAACTACTGACTTACTGTGTAAATGGAAAGAATCCGAATTTAGATACAAATCGTACAATGGTGCTAGAATCACAACTATGATGGATGACTTGTCGTGAGAGTGAATGAGCATAGATATAATGTATAATGGTATAAGCTAGAATCATATGCAACGAAAAACGAGAATTCAGTTATTGCTGCCAACTTACGATGTGTACGGAAGTTATGAGTTTGAAATCTAAGAATTTATTGGGAAATTTGGTCTTTGATTTTATGAGTAATACATGATTGTTTGTGATTCACATACAGTTTCTAATTCGAAAGTGTTTAGATCAATACACATTGTTGTTCTATCGACTATGATGATTCAGTGTTATTGTGATAGACTTGCGGTGTGTACGAAGATTATAAGAATTTAAATATATTAATATAGAATCATATTCAACTGAAATGACGATTAAGTTATCATGATAGACTACGCTTGAGTACAAAAAGGGCCTGAATTTAGATATAATGGTACTACAAGTAGATTAACTTGAATGATTATTTAGTTATTGTGATTGGCTCATCGTGATCAATACGTTAAGTGTTTGAGTTTATTTAGATAAAACGGTAATAGAATCATGTTTAATTGAAATGATTACTCCGTTATTGTAGTTGGCTTATCGTGAGTACGGAAAGTTCCAACGTTTAGACATAATGGTACTACAATCATGTTTAACTAAAAGGATTATTAAGTTATTGTGATTGACTTACGATGAGTATGGAATGTGTATGAGTTTAGATATAATGGGAATAGAAACATATTCAACTGCAATGATGATTCAGTTATTGTAACCGACTTACCGTATGTGCGAAAATTGCTCAAGTTATGAAAATCGTATACATATGAAAATGATGAGTTAATTATTGTGATTGACTTAGATCATCTTCAACAGTGTCTTAGTGTCTTAGTTGGAGTTTGAAAATATCAGATTCCAACTGAGACACTGTTGGAGTTATTTCAGACTCTCCTTGGGTATTAAATTCTGGGATGAGTCTAAGACCATCTCCAGCAGTTGAGACGTCTTAAAATTTTCAGTTCCGCCACGTCAGCATTCCACTAACTCAAACTCATTTCATACTCTTCAACTCCAACAATAAAACTCTATCAAAACCAAATTTATCTTTTATTTTATCATTTCTTTTTAGTTCGCAATATTAATTTCCCATTTCTTTTAAATCTTCAAATGTCATATTATTTTAAATGTCTTTGGTTAATTAAAATATAATGATTACGTTTTTGTAAAATGACAATATTTTAGAATAAAATTTACATTATTTTAGAATAAAAATAATAAGCCTTGATAATGAAAATTATAATACTTGATTGGAAAATTATAGTATGAATAAAATATACTACAATACTTAATAATATAAATGGCAATACGTTTATATAAATGTGTTAATTAACAAATATAATTGCTAAAATAATGAGAAGAGTAGTGTATACAAGTGTAGATAAGTGTATTAAGTAACAAAGAAAAGAAGTAAAATTAAACGCAAAAATCATAAGACAAAAGGAAAGTAAAAAGTTAAGAAGCAAACAATTGAAAGCAGCGAGTGATCAGCCACAAAGAAAAAGAAAACAGAAAAGAAAAACAAAAAAGTAATAAAATATAATATACTAACAATTGGGATGCATCTGAATCTCAGTTTTCATACTCCATTCCTCTTGGAGATGGTCTAAGAATCTCAGACTCATCCCAACTATTATTATATTATTATATATTTTTCTTTTTTTCTTTTTTCCCTTCTTTTTATTAGCGAAAATCACATGATTAATTATACTACTCCACAATTTTCATGATTCACATGCAAACCAGCACCTTATTTTTAATTTTCACGTGCCATTTTTTTTCTTTTGCCTCCTTTCCTCTCATGTTAAGTTTTGGACTTGGCATTTCCTTAATTTCCGTTAATTTTTGTGATTTATTATTAAGTATTATAACTTCTATTCTAAAATATTATATTTTTTTGTTTATTTTTATTTTATTTTAATTAACTAGCGGCATTTAATATAACATGAGATATAAATTTTAATTTAAAAGAAATGAAAAAAGAATATTTGAATTAAAAAGAAATGGTAAAAGAAAATATATAATTGGGTTTGAAAGAGTTTGCTTCTTGTAGGGTGAGAGTTTGAAGTGAGTTTCACTTAGTAGAATACTAACGTAGCGAGTTTAAAAAATTTAAGACGGCTTTGCAGATGGTGTTATGATTATGATGCATGGAAAATTGTCTAAATCTAGATATAATTGTAGTACAATCATATCCGGTCGAATGCAATCAATAGTTAATTCCTAAATTAAGTTAAAGTATTTTATTTTTTTTTGATGAAGAATTAAGTTAAATTATTCAATACAATGGTAATAAAATCCACATCTACCCTGCAGCTACGATTTCTATGGAAATTTCTTTAAGCACTTTTCCCCCTTTCCTATATCCCAGATAAGTTCAATATTTGGAGCCCAATTCGTCTTTGCAACGAGTTTGCTTGCAGCTTGCATATAGTCACTCCCCCGTCCCCGTACCATTATAATTTATTATAATTTATTCAGTTTGATTTTTTCAGTTTACAATTTTCAACTTTAATTGCAAATTAATTTTAAATTATAATAATAAAATACTAAAAACATTATGTTATAAAATACAAACCTTAAAATTTTGATAATTTTGTTTTTCTTTGTATTAGTTCTAGTAATGATGCTTACTAGTAGTTGTTAGTATGGTTTTGGGTATTTGTACTTTCTTTGAACTACTGGAATAAAAAACTCTAATTTTGTTCAAACAAAAAAAAAGGAAATTGATAATATTCATTATACATTTATCAATATAGTTTAAGAGTAATTAATGACCAAAGTAGAACGGCGTTAACGACAAATATTACAACTACTCCTAAAATAAAATAATGTTATACAAATTTCCTAAACCACTTTATTTTTCCATACCTAAACCAACCTTATAACTCCTGGTTTTGGGTATTTGTACTTTCTTTGAACTACTGGAATAAAAAACTCTAATTTTGTTCAAACAAAAAAAAAGGAAATTGATAATATTCATTATACATTTATCAATATAGTTTAAGAGTAATTAATGACCAAAGTAGAACGGCGTTAACGACAAATATTACAACTACTCCTAAAATAAAATAATATTATACAAATTTCCTAAACCACTTTATTTTTCCATACCTAAACCAACCTTATAACTCCGTTGTCACTGCCGGGGATCGAACCATGCACATTCCAACTCCTTACCGCTGCACCACCTTATGACTGGTAGTAAATACAGTCAAAATCTAATATCTACGTTGCAGTGTGAATTTGTTAAGTCTAGTTTATATTTACTTAGTTGAAATTTATATTTTAAATAAGTTTAGTTCAATTTAACAATTTAAAGTTTTTTTAGTCGCACTTGCCATCGTAAGCTTATTTGTCAAGTTATAGTTGAAGAGTTTGGAATCATGACTATTAAAATGGCACGAATTTAGGATCACATTTAATAACTCCACAGTAGTACAGTACAATCTAAATTAAATTTATTGAAGTCTTGACAAAATTATCCCGTGTAATTAGTTACAAGAGGATCAGTTATGGTAAACATTAAATATAAATTTGGATAATTGTTAACTAACTATTTATATAAAAATTAAAGTTTGGACACATTTCAGTTATTGTATGGTTTGAGTAAGGGCGCCCTCTGAGTCATGTTAAGAAAAAATAAAGAAATGAGAAAAAAATATAATTTTCTCATGTTTGTTTGTTTCAAAGGAACTTCAATAAGAAATCAAAGCAAGGAAACATAAAAACTTAAGGAATTTTCAATTGATTTCCCACCAAAATTTTCACCTCGAATTTAATTTTCATTCAATTCATACATTTAGAATTTGTTCTTTTTTAAATTTGAACAAAATAGAATTTATTTACAATATAAAAAATAATAAAATAAATTTAAACCGAAGTGATCTTAACAACGAACTATTCTTTTCCGATAAAGATAACATGCGATGCAGCGTATACGGTTGTAATTTATGCCGAAGAAAAGAGAGTGTTTCATCCAATACCAATACTAGATTAAACATGCAACGCAATTAGATTATGACAGAGCGATAAATAACATCATCCCTACGTGGATAAAGAATAACCTTAATTGCTTCCCAAGGAACATGAGTAGTGATTCCTCTTCCTCCATTTCATTAACCTTAAACATGCAATGCAATTATAACTCGCGGTATTCATCTATTTCATTAATAATTTTTTAAGTTTTGAGCGTTCTTTTAAATATTTCGTAACCCAAATATGAGAAGTTTTTCGATCCACTTATTAATTTTTTTATTTCTCTCTCCTTCTTTATAACCACTTCATCACTCTCTCTCTCATACTTTATCATCCATTTACAATACTCATACAAATCAATTTTTTAATATTATTTTTTAAAGTTGATAATTTTACCATTTATTTATTTAGGAAGATAAAAAGAAATGGAGTAGTATATAGTACTGTATGACAAATTGAAAACGTGTTCTTGTTTTTTAAATTCATTAATTTTGACAATTAATTTGTCACAAGAAAAGGACGTCGGTTGGGAACTGGGCAGCACCGACCGGTACTAGCTAGTGAGATCGATTATCGATAGGATTATTATTTATTTATATAAGTTTTACTTAGAACACCTGCAATCCTAATAATTAAGCTCTAATCAACAACATAAATAGAATAATACTTATAATAATCAAAACACTAACATCGATAATGATGCTACCCTACTTCAATTCAATATAGACAACTTTAATTCAATGAAGATCAGTTAAATTTGTCATGAAACTAAACTATGTTAAAGTAACAGAAGTAAAAAATTTATTTCAATTCAGAAGTTCGAATGAATATAAACTTAATAACAAGAAAGCTCAAAACCAATTTATTTTTTTTATTTATTTTTTTAATTCAAAGATACTTCATATACTGCCTCCCATTTTTTTAATTGTTGTTTTAGAAATTTCAAACATTTTATTATGTAACGCCCCTGATTTCAGAGGTTTAAAAGGGTTGAGAAAACTACTCATACCAACAAGGTGCACCTTTATTTTCGGGAATCCACCTAGAAGAACTTCAGAGTTAAGCGTGTTGGTTAACCCGTGTTGATCTGTGGGGCCAGCATATCACCCCGGAGAGCGCCCATGCGTAACCTTGTCGGCCCGTTGGGCTGGATCTTGGCCCGTTAATGGGCCGGGTCGTTACATTTTAATAGATCTCATTCAATTTATTAGTTTTATAAATATATGGCAATAATTACAAATAATTAGTATGATACTTCAACCAATACGAGGCTTCTAAATGGCATGAGATTCAACAAAATTCATTAATTATGATGAAAGTCTTTCTTGAAAAATGTAAACGACAACTATTTTTCAAATAGTGAAAAAAGCTAAAACGACAATTATTGAAATCGGAGGGAGTATATGTTAATTGTTAAAGTCTTACAAAACAGATACTCCCTCCATTTTTAATATATGATGTTTTAGCATTTTTGTCTCTTCCACAAATATAAGATGTTTTAATAATTTTTTTTTCTAAATAACCAATCAATTAGGGTTTAAATTAGGTAGGGTTGAGAATTTCCATGATAATAATTGTTGGATGAAAAAAACAATGTCAACTAATTATCATTTGTTTAGTATGTGTATTTGGCTAAAACATCCTATATAAAAAATCAGAGGGAGTAGAAGGTTCAGATTCCAAAATTGAAAACTATATTATGCCATAGAGGGCAAACGTGCCACACAAAATGATTCGCATTTAAAATAGGGAATGATTTTCAAAAGTTTGCTTCCTATCTTCATTGGTAATTGGTAATGTGATCTGCTGCCTTGTTCGATTCTCTATATACAAAGGTTATTTCTACTTGATCCCAGCAATAGCTTGAGAGTGCACTCTAGGAGCCTCCTTCATGTTCAAAGCAGAAACAACCATCTTGGAATCAGATTGTATAGCTCACAACCATTTGTGTGCAAGACTCTCTATTATAGGGGCGGAGATAGAGGATGTAGACCACACACCATCTTATCTTATATTATCGATATCTCTTTTTCGGTAATTCTTAGTCGATACTAGGTTATGAGCTATGCTACGTTGCCCAAGTTCTCATGCACTCAGGCGGACGCATATTTGTTTTGCAACTTTGGCTAAAATAATGATAAATATTTTTTACCATACAATGGCGGCCGACATGAGAATTTTTTGAACACTTTTTTCGTTTCATACGACTTTCTTTATGACAAAATACTAAAATAGAGCCTATATGAATTTAAAATTTTTATTAAGTAAAAACTAAATGAAAAATAATAAAAGTAAATGAGAATATTAGCCATCAATATAGAAGGAGAAAATGCTAAAAATTTTACAAAAAAATCAAAATTATAATATTATGTTGATAACATGGATGTAATAAGAAAACCTACTGCAACCACATGGCTATAAAGGAACATGATTATATTTTTATAATCATACCTTTATTATAGATATCTAATTTATCTTTTTTAAAATTTTCTAACCAACATGAGTTGGAGCCCACCCTAGCCCTAAGGGTGGGTCTGTCCCTGCATGCACTTAAAATATACAATACGCTCATGGAAATATAAGACATATAATATCAAACAATCACAATAATACTATGCGAATATAATTTTACGTTGAATAAAGAACGTTGAGCGGAGCGCATTTAACCCCATCAAAATGTTTAGCCTTTTCTACCCTCGGCACCTTGGTTTCTCAACATTTTTGGATCATCGTCACCCTTCCCACCGCTTCCCCCTTGATGCGACATTGGTTGACCTTTACGGCTTTTGGAGCATACCAAAAGTGTAACGGTGCCAAAATTTAAAGAAAAAAATTCAAAAGAAAACGAGAACAACTTTAAGAAATTAAACCAACATCTACTGCTCAGTGCTCACAATGACCAGGGGCGGAGCAAGGGGGTGCCGGCTGGGGCACCCGCCCCCAAAATCAATTCCGGGCTCCGTCCCTGTCAATGACTTTTCAATTTATTCAAAACAACTACTAGAACAATAGCTAAACAAAAAAAAAAACTAAAACGTCATAAGAAAGGCTCTTTTCCGAAGCGAGTTAAATACCTTTTCCGAAAGTTACCTAACCTATCGAACATATATAAAAACTGATCACGCAGAAAAGGTGAGTTTCAATGCCGCATATGTAATAGAAACTATCTGTGCAAAATTACATGGACCTGGTTAAACAGAGAGAGATTTTACCTAGAGGAGACTGCGGCAAACCGGAGAATTGAGAAACAAGAAGGTAGTATTTATACTAGGCTATATAGGTTGAGTGTAATTGCATAATTACCACATAAATATGAGGTTATCAAATTATACTCTAGGCAATTAAAATATTATAAATTTACTACAACTGAGTAACAAACCAACTAAAAGTACCAAAGTCTTTCCTTTTTTTTAATTTTAGGGGTGGTAAAGACTACGACATCATATAATAGAGATTGTGGGTCCATGTGCGCTAATCAAATAAACATCTTGCTAATCAAAATTACAGATCTGGTCAATTGGTCAAGGAGAAGAGAGCCGTTTTAGGTGGTCTAAAGTTGGATATCTAAGTGGTAATTAAAACCTATGTTTTGAAACCCAAATGTGTTCCAAGTTACTCAGGTCTGGGTTTCAGAACATAAGATGGATTAAAACCTATTTTCCTATTACACTCCAGGTCTTTTGATGTGCCAAGTTAACATTTATTACCCGAACAATAAATTTCTCTATCATGCACCAGTCCGGCTTGATTTTGGGGAAAAAAAATTAAGTTCAATTCAGGCCACTTCATTCTCACAGTTCCGTGCCTAATTAACTCCTAATATGAGATTGAGATGTAATACAATTCCTTCATTCATCTGATCACATGACTGAAAACTAGCTAGCTACTACATCCGTCCCATAAAACATTACCTATCTTGAATTTTCTGGTCAACAACTTTTGAATTTTTACTACAAATTACTCCTAAATTGTAATGGTAAAATATATAATAAAATTACATAATAAAAATTTAAAAAGTAAAATTTTATGATATAATTTTGTTATATGTTTTACCATTACAATTTAAAAATAATTTGTAGTTAAATTCGAAAGCCGTTGACCAGTAAGTGCCTAAAGTAGATAACAGGCACAAATGACTCAAGCTGTGAGTGTGTAATATAGTGCCGACAAAATAGATATGCATGAGCAAATTCAAATTGAACATCTCTCTTCTTGTTTAATTCGTGTCACTTGACAACTTGTACTCTTTCGCATGCATCAGCCACGTTACCTGATCTTCCCCTGGCCTTAAAACCTCTAAACCCCTCACTCTCCCAACGTCATAATTAACCAAGCTCACAATGTATCATAACAAAGTCCATGTACTAATGTGGTTAGTGGCAATTCTGTTGTCATTGATCATATCTATTTCTTGTGCAAATGATCAAGGGGTTTCGGGTTCGGGTCCGGTATTGAAGAGGGAGCATAGGAGGACCATTTTCTCCAACGAGTATGGCCAGATCACGGCTGCTCGGGTCGGTGATACGGCCGGCAATGGGTCATATCTTCTTCATACTTTTACTCTCCGCCAGAATGCTCTGTTTCTTCCGGTTATCTTGCATGCAGATATGGTCTTTTATGTCCACACAGGTATACACCACCACTATACTACATGCATTTTGTTTTTCACAATATTAGCCAGTAGTTAATTCTGCGTAAACTAATTTAAAGAGCCCAATTTAAAACAAATAATTATTATATGTCATTTGTTTTCGGTGTAATGACACAAATCGAGTCAAATCATTTGTAGCCAAGTGGCAATTTGAGACACTCCAGATCCAAGAGGTTACGGGTTCGTTGGATCCCTGAAATGGGTGATTATATGCTCTGTGTATAGAGATTTATTGAAATGAGTGAGTAGAGATGTATTGATGATAAATTTGTCGATTGTAATATTGTATTCACAGGCATGACCAAATATGTAAGTTTTGTCCTACTATGTCTGTTAGATTGTCACAATGACAAAAACAACGCCCTTAGGTTTCGACCCCAGGTGTAATTTTCGAATGTAACTTGACGTTTTTATAATTAGCCACACCTTAATTTTCATTCCGGATCCGACCTGGTGCATAGGTGCATCTATACAACATGTAGAGAAAGATGGTTGAGACTTGAATAGAAGAGTAATGGCGGTTCTGTAATTTTTGTGTAACAGGCAATGGAACATTAAGCTGGACAGAGAAGGATGGTCTCATGAGCACCAGTCTCATGCGTGGAGATATCTACAGAATCCCACAGGGATCGGTCTTTTTCGTACAAACTGACGACTTGCAAACCTTCCAGGCTTATACCGAAGACCTCACTATCCATGCCATCTTTCCAAGATCGAATTTCGACCTACATGTTCGTAAACATATCTACTCCAGTCCTGCTCATTTCATCATATATGCACCTATATTGTGTAGCTAACGTTTTCGGTAGTTTTCAGGAACCAACAACAGGGCCTTATTCAAGCATTCGCGAAATGGTTACTGGCTTCAACAGGAACGTTCTGCAATCAGCTTTTCAGGTGATCGATCTATCTAGCTTATTAGTTCTATACCTTTTGTACGTGTATACTTCGTGTTTTATGTGATCTTGAGTTGATGATGAGAAATGTGGATTTCAGGTTCCAGTGCAAGTGATAGATTATATTCTGAATGCGTCTCAACCTGGTTTTATACGTGGAGTTACAACATCCATGACGACCATGATGGGAAGGCCACGGAGCAACGTTCCTCACTTCAAAAGAAGTATGACAAGTTATAACAAGTTGGAACTGAACAGTAAAAAGGCGAAAATGTTCAATATTTTCGAAGAGGATAAAGATGTGGAAACTTGCAATGGTTGGAGCACATTCATAACACGGAAGCAACTATCGGCATTGAGCGATACCAGTATCGGTGTTTTCATGGTGAACTTGACAGCAGTAAGTTACAAGTTGCCAGGATTTAGATTTCATTGATTTGATGTGTTAGTTTATGATCATATATGTATGGATTAATTGTTGCAGGCATCAATGATGAGTCCACATTGGAATCCAATGTCTGCCCAAATAGTTGTCGTCCTTCAGGGAACAGGCATGGTCCAGGTAGTGTGCGCAGACGCATCAGGTGAACCGTGGTGCAGGAACATGAGATTCAGGGTCAAAGAAGGCGATGTATTCGTGGTGCCCAAATTCCATCCAGTCGCACAAATGGCTTTCAACAATGGTACATTGGTGTTCTTGGGATTTAGCAGTTTGACTGAGAAGAAGTACGAAACCGAATACTTAGCTGGAAAAATGTCAGTGCTGAGAATGTTGGGCAGTGATGTTCTGTCTATGGCCTTCAATGTCCCCAACACGACGTTGACACCGCTTTTGGCTCCCATGAAAGAAACTGAAATCTTGGCTTGTGTTTCGTGTGCGGAAGAAGAAGAATGGAGAATGCAGGAGGAGGAAGCCAGTGGCAAAGAAGATCAGCCGCAAGGTGGCGGAGGTGAAGGGCCACAGGGCGGCGGAGGTGAAGGGCCACAGGGCGGCGGAGGTGAAGGGCCGCAAGGTGAAGGTGAAGGCAAAGGGCCACAGGGCGGTGGAGGCAGAGGTCCGCCGCAAGGCGGTGGAGGCGAAGGTCCGCAGGGTGGTGGAGGCGAAGGGCCACAGGGTGGTGGAGGCGAAGGGCCGCAAGGTGAAGGTGAAGGAGAAAGCGAAGAGCCGCAGGGCGGTGGAGGCGAAGGGATGCACGGCAGTGGAGGCGAAATGGCACAAGGTGAAGAACATGTGCCGGAGCAACAGGGAGGAGGTGGTGGGTGGATGCTATCTGAAAGGGCCTTGTAAGTGGTAAGAGCAGTTTGTTTATGCATCATGTTTTATAGCCTGAATAAATCCAAGGGACCTGTTTGTTTGTCCAAGTGTTTGTGTATTTTTGTTTTATTCTGGGGATGTTTTTTGTGCTATGAAGTATGTTTAACTCGTGAGAACTCTCTTCAGTCTCTTGTGTGTTGTGTCTAATATTATGTATGTAGAGTTGCAGAGAGTGTACCTACCTTTTTCAGTTTTAGAGCAACACTTTGCCCCTACCTGATGATGCACATGGTAAACCGCCAGACTCGCGTAATATCCAAGTAAATCGCACCTAGTAAAACGAATTCAAATTCAAGAAGTCAAAACTCAAAACGACCATATAAAATTCACTTCCCGTGGAATTTGAACCGAAAATTGAAGCATATATAAGTCTAACTACTGTTATACATACATCACAAAAGAAGAAACTGATATCTTTGAGTGCAAAACTGACCAGGATTTCAGGGTTTGAGTACTTGTCCAACAAAGAGCACCACTCCACTCGCGTCTTCTCTTATAACAAAGGTGAACGGGTGTTCAGCTACGAAGTCCAGCTCATCTGCGACCCTCACTTTCCCACTCCTCGCCCTAACAATACCACGGCCATAAGCACCAGCAGCTTCTGTGCCTTGTTCATTTACTTCGATAAATGACTTGTGGAAAATATTCGAAACATAGAGCTTTTGACAACCTACAGAATCCACCATCTCGGTTAGACCTTCACCACTGAAAGGCAGCAGCAGCCCGATTCCCTTGAGAACATTAGATGCCTCATAACCAAAATATCTTGAATTTCGGAATACGGAAATCGCCAACTTCCACTTGGTTATATGGTAGACGCGGTAGATGCACCAAAGCTGGCAAGCCATCTTTGGCATCAGGAAGAAACATGTTCATTGAGAATTTACGCTTATATTCTCCTTGCTTGTACGGTAGCCCAAGAACTTTGAAACCATCGAAACCTCGAATACGTTGCATCTCCTTGCTGGTCATGAAAGGCACTTGAACTGAGCTGCCATCTAAGAGGAAAAAATCTCCGTCCTTTGTCTTGGAAGCATCAAACTTCTCGTTCCAGGCACCTTTGAAATACACTGCATTTGCAAAGATGAGCCTCGTGGAAGCATCGACTGATCCAGGCGGAAGAACCGACTTGATCAAGCCATTTGTTTCCTTGTCAGCCCATGCATTCACTTTCTCTGTTACTTGAACAGCCTTCAACATGAACCAAAGAAAAAACTTTATATATCACAAGAAAAAGACTACTCCATGAACACTATAAGCATACAAAATGATATTCCATCGGTTTATTGAGTTTAGATTTATTTAACTGCAAATCAAATAAGTTAAGTTCAATTCGGATCAGTTCAGCTGAATGAACCGGAGTCTAATTTGGGAATTTTGGGAAAAAGAGAAACCTAACCTTGGTTTGAAAATCAACATGATCAGAAACAGCCATGTAAACATTATCAACCACATCTTTGAAACTGGGCTTCAGCCTAAGACTCTGATCAACCCAAACACCATTCGCAAATGACAACTTCTGTCCGCGAAGCGGTCTACTGTCAACAAACTGGAGCCCAATCAGCAGTGAGGAAAGGTGGTTGAGATGAGGAGGGAAAACGGTGAGAAGACCAAGTTCTTGTCTCTGGCATCGGTCGAGATTACATGCTTTGCTAAGGTGAGGGAGACGTGGGTTTGGTTTGAAATGGCTTCACTGAGGTCCATGGCTGAGTACTTGAGTTTGACGGAAGGGCGGTGGAGGCGAAGGGCCGCTGGGCGGTGAAGGCAGAGGGCAGCAAGGTGGTGGATGTTGGGGTTATGGGATAGAAGTTAAGAAGAATTAAAACAAGGTTGGAGATTAATTTGAAGGACCTTGATATTCTATAAAGGTATTTGCTATACCTTATTTCTCACTCTTACTACTATTCGTGTGTTGTGTTTGTTGTCTTTCTTGTTTGTAATGATCATGCAAAGGATTATAGACTTACTTTACTTGCCTATTTATAGACAATATAACAATAGCTAACTTCATCTAGACAATCTTTGTGGCTCAAATAATTTTCTCCTGAAGCAATAATGCAGCCAGATTTTTAACATTTAACTATATTTTATCACCTTTTTTCACCGCTTTAATAATATACAGAACAAAGTAAATTCTCCCACATTATTGACAACCTCTCAAAAGTTACAGCATACATATAATCTGACTACTGTTATTACATAACAAAATATGGTTAGCAAACAGGCAGATGACTCACATGAAGAAACTGATACATCTTTTAAGTACAAAACTGACCAGGAGTTTAGGGTTTAAGTACTTGCCCAACAAAGAGCACCACTCCAGTCGCGTCTTCTCTTATAACAAACGCAAACGGGTGGTCAGCTACGAAGTCTAGTTTATCCGCAACCATCAATGACCTTAGCTTAACAACACCAGCAGAAGCAGCAGCAGCTTCTGTGCCTTCTTCATTTACTTCGATAAACGAATTGTGGAAAATACTCGAAACATAAAGCTGTTTACCGACTACAGAATCCACCATCTCGGTTAGACCTTCACCACTGAAAGGCAGCACCAGCCCAAGTCCCTTGAGAACATTAGATGCCTCGAAACCAAACTCTATCTTGAATTTTGGGATACGGAAATCGCCAACTTCCACTTGGTTATATGGTAGATGTTGTTCAATGAAGCCTGGTTCAGAGCCGAGCTTCTCCACTAAAGCCGGCAGGCCATCTTTCGCATCCGGAAGGAACATGTACATCGAGAATTTACGCTTATCTTCTCCTTGCTTGTATGGTAGTACCAGAACTTTAAAACCATCAAAACCTCGAACACGTTGTTTCTTCTTGCTAGTCATGAAAGGCACTTGAATTGAGCTGCCATCAAGGAGGAAAAACTTGTCCTCTTTTGTCTTGGAAGCATCGAACTTCTCGTTCCAGGCACCTTTGAAATACACTGCATTTGCAAAGATGAGCCTTGTGGAAGCATCGACTGATCCAGGTGGAAGAACTGACTTGATCAAGCCATTTGTTTCCTTGTCAGCCCAAGCATTCACTTTGTCTGTTACTTCAACAGCCTTCAACATGAACCAAGAACAAAAGTTACTACTAGCATTACTCGAAAACAACTACTATATATATATATATTCATATTTGAACATTATAAGTTTATAACCATCTCCCATGCCGCCAATAAGAATAAAGATCCATGTAAAATGCATGTTCCCTACCAGAAGTAATCAATAGTGCACACGAAATTAAGTATATCAACAATGATTGTTCATGTTCATTTCTACTCTTCTGGGCCTTAAATACACTAAACGACCACTCAAAAGAACTATTGATTAACAATGATTGTTCATGTTCAACAAGTATATCAACAATGATTGTTCATGTTCATGTTCATTTCTTCTCTTCATAGTAATCTTACTTTTTACTCACCAAAAGAACTAAAAGAGTCCATGCAATCATATATCGGGTGCATGATTTTGGATTTTAGTCGCCCAAAATCATTTGTTTGATTTTCAAGATGAACTGCATTGCCAGAATAGCTAACTCTCCAAACAATACTACTACAAGAGATTATAGCATTAAAACACAAAATTACAAGAATACACATAAACAATCATACAATAGGCACACTTCAACATAAACCAATCAATTTAGCTAATAGGAATTTTCAACATAGACTAAATGAACATTTCAAAAAAAAAAAAAAAAAATTGACAAAAGAGCCCTAGTTTGGGAAATTGGGGGAAAACAGAAACCTAACCTTAGTTTGAAAATCAACATGATCAGAAACAGCCTTGTAAACATTATCAACCACATCTCTGAAACTGGGCTTAAGCCCAAGACTCTGATCAACCCAAACACCATTCGCGAACGACAACTTCGGCCCACCAAGTGGCCCACCGTCAACGAACAGGAGCCCGACGAGCTGTGAGGAAAGGGAGTCGAGATCTTCATTCGATTTGGACTTCAAGAATCTCAGGAGCTGGTCCCGGGTCGGGCCTCCCGACCCGGCTGCGATCAAGCCCAAGACGACGTGGAGCGAAAGCGGCGAGAAGACCAAGTTCTTGTCTTTGGCGACGGTGGAGATGACGTGCTTTGCTAAGGTGAGGGAGACGTGGGTTTGGTTGGAAATGGCTTCACGGAGGTCCATGGTTTTGAGGTTTGACGGTGGTGCGTGTTTCTTGAGGTGTTGTAGTGTGTGTTTTGTATTACTTGTTGGTTAACTGAAATATGGAGAGATGATGACTTTTAAAGGTGGTGGTGAGAGTTGGAGTTGGAAATTTAGAATCGGATGCCGCCGCGGTTTCGCATCATATTCCCTAGTGGACTTTTTTATTCACCTTGGAATAAATATTTTCGTTCACAACTTATTAATTTTAATTTCGTTAATTTTAGTTCACATTCATTAGTTCAATTTTATTTAGTTATATTTTACATTATAAATAAATTCATTTTAGTTAATCTTAAGTTCTGTTCAGACAAAAATAAATTGATCGGAATGAATTAATACTATTTTATTATTTATTTTGTTGACTTCTTTTTCTTTTTCGTTTGAATTTTAGTTACTCCTAAACCATCATGAAAATGAATCGATGGATTGGGATTTGAAGGAATTGATCGATTAGGTTTTTACTGCCGATGGTCGACTTTGTTGTATGTATGAGAGAATCAATCGACTCTTTAAGCGATTGGGTGAAGAAGAAATACTAAACATCTAAATTACCAATTTTCCCTGACATAAAATTTAATGCGGTATGGTGTTAAATTTTGTGTAAGTTGAAAATTTTGATAAAAGTTGTGTGATCAATTTGAGATGAAATAAAAGTTTCATTGTATTTTTGAAAATATGAAAAAGGGTTGCGTTCAAAATAAAAATAAAATTTGCCATACATAATAATATAATCTCGTTAATTATCTTTTTATAATGTTGAGTGTATTATTAAAATAACTAAAAAAATAAATGTAAAATAATCACCGGAACGGAGAGGTAGTATATGATTGTTTCTGGAAATTCTTGTCATTTTGTGTTGGTGCTGTTTGGGAAGTGTTGAAGCATTGTTTTGAGTCCTTAATAAAATAAAAAAGCTCTTGGGGTAAAAATTGCATAATTTCTTGGTACTATTAATTGGTTGGAGATTTAGCTATTTTGTAATGTATCTTGAAAGACTTGTGATTTTATTTCTCCTTAACATGAACTCTCCAGTGCAGATTGTGTGTCTTATTGGATTACTAGGAACCGCGTTACACGCGTAGCGTGTGAAGCGTAATCTTGTAAAACATTATTATTTTATTAAATAATATATTGAAATAAATGGAGTGAATATATAATCTTCACATAATGACTTCAAACGTAATAGAAAAATAACTAATTGAGTAATTAAACTTAATATAAATGGTGTACTATAAATGTATATAGTTTTTGTAGTTATGCAATTAATAGTTTTGAATTAAACTATATTAGACATACGAAAAATATTCTTATGATGAGTTAAGAACCATCAGATACATCTCTAGACTTTGGAAACATTCAATTTCAAAATCTGCAATGCATATTTTCCGCATGTTAATTAGTATTCTTCACCAGTTAAATATATTGTCAAGTGCTTCATATAAACATTCTAGTTTCATAATATGATGTTTTTAGTTATTTTTATCGTATGATTTAAGAATAATTTAAGGTCAAAATGACCATCGAAAAAGTCAACAAAATCAAGTGTTACATTTATTATTCGACGGAGGAAGTATGTCTTTTTTTTTATAAGAATATATCATGGTTATATTTAAAATTAAGTATAATACGTGATACAACTTTATGTTAAAAAATAAAAATTTAAGAAGAGAATAAATAAGTAAGAAAAAAATTACGTCAATAAGATTCGAACCGAACTCCTTCAACTAAAATAATGATACAAATAATAGAGAAAAATCACGCCAACAAGATTCGAACCAAACACCTTCAATAAAAATAATAATAAAAATAATGGAGAAAAATCACGTCAACAGGATTCAAACCCTACATCTTTTAATTAACTAATGACACATGTACGTACCAAATTGAAATTTGAAAAGCAAGATCAACGGATTAAAATTAATTGGTAGGTCAATCAATTGAGTAAATCAACCGACTTATTATATTACTTTAATATATTGTGTTTAGGGTTGGAAATTCGGCCAAACACGCCCTAATTCAAAGAAATTCTCAATTTTCCATTTCAGCCCAAAAATTTCCAAATCGCCCTAGCAATTCAATCCAAAAATTTCCAAATCGCTTTCGAAAGGTACTAGCATAATTGATCATTTGAAACTTAAAATCATATGATGGAAATTGGAGCTAGCTTTTAATCAGCTCTGATTAAGCATGTTTTAACAGAGAACTCAATCAAATTGGTCCCTCGAAACGGATATAATCATACATAACTTCACTAAAGGCATGCTCAGCTATAGCCTGTGTAAGAAAAATTGTATTCTTCCGGCCAGTAAAAAGCTTATTGCCTTGTATACCAATGTTGTACAAATGGTACAACCCATGTATTCCATGCCTTGCTACTGCATTGTCCTGGCCTATCACTTTTGTAGTAAGAACTGCAGTCGATTTTGGATCGTTGATACGGACCTGTGCACGTACAAAACAGAATTTCCTCGTCAGAGAAAGTTATATAGAACGACTGATATAGTGATATGTTCATATTTATTCCAGTTAACAGAACATACTTGCAATTGAGCTCCACTAGCTGATGCGAGGGCTATCTGCAAAGTGTAATTCCCGACTTTGCAGACACTCTTAAGGCGGAATACAATCTGCCATGTTGTTGCTGCGTACTTTCTCTGGCCTACTTGCCTGAGTTTTCATGACACATTATTATTGTTAATTCTCCGGGTTGACATAAGACCTTGACTCTGTATGAAGGAAACATGGAAATGTACCTGTTAACATGCGCAAAGAACCAGTCTTTCTTGTAGTTACTAGTACCAACCGTGTAAACTAGATCATTACGCGGGTACAAGTCACTGTAACGCTTCCAGAGTCCATATGTTCTGAACCTGTAACATATAGATTGGATTGGATGATGATTGTCTGTTTCTAACCGATTTTGAAACTGCAACTGAATTAGAATGTGAGTGGACTTACTTTTCGACAGGTGCCCTGTATACATACGACTTAAACACTGTGTCAGCATCTGGAATGAAGAACTCTGCAGCTGTACGATCAGGGATTCCGATCTCCCATAGTGTGGGACCACTCCTTGGAGGCTCAAAAATCGCATTTCTTACCCTGACAGTAGTTCCTGCAACAACATTACATGTAGGAAACATACACGAATTAACATTTTTCCATAACAAATAAAAATTGGATATGCCACATCAGAATGAAATCAGGCACTCGATTCAACCTGGGCCAATTGTGATGATAGAATCATGTTCGTAATCTCCTATTCTACCAGGAACTGATGCGTACAAGTTGTACTTTCCAGGCAACACATTTTTTATCAGAAAATCTCCATTGCGATCCGTTTGTGTCCAGAATTGGTACCCCTGCCAGATTACAGATAGCCTTATAAGTCAGAATTCAGAATTGTGTCTAGGTACACGGTTTGCGACTCTACATGTTACAAAAAAGGGCAATTAATTAAACAACCTTGCTTTCCGTTTGCCAAGAGCCAAGTGCACCCGGTGGGGCGAGTCCTATGTAAGCTGAGGCTGCTGGCACAGCATGCTTATCAATCAACCTGAGATTTCATATTCAAAACTCAACTCTTAGTTAATTATCAAAGCGCGGTACATTTTAGAGTACTGGAACCAAAGAATCCAATTCTGAGATACGGAACTGGATTTTAAGCACCGCCGTTAAACTTTTTGTTAGAATTCAACCAGACTAGAAATAAGGCCTGAAGTTTAACTGAAAGGCTTACTTTTCATGAACAAGTAATTGACCCATTACAACGCCCCTTTGGTTTGATTTAAGGAAGTCTTTCGAAAGGGGAAAACTATATGGCCAACTCGCAACCTCTTTCTCCATCTGATATCAATATCATACAACAGAACTCATAATGGAACTTGTAAATTCAGAAACATTTATAAGTATATCACAACGACTTTGATATCAGTACTCTATATACGCACCCTTTGCTTGGCATCTCCCCACAGAACGGAAGGCCTAGACGTGGCTCTGTGATCAGAGTTGAGATAAATGAAGACAGGCCCGAGAACCTTCTTCCAGTACTCATCCCTCTCAAAGTGAAGAGACAAACTCTTCCCAGCGTAATGGGAGCTGATGAACATCTTTCGATATGCATACAAGGTAATTAGCAATCACAACATCAGAAGGTAACAATAAAGAATAATTTGTTAGAGTACTTACAGAAAGTGAAGTAGGACCAGCATGAGAAGTAAGATCTTGCTTAAAAGGACCGCCTGCGCGAAACTCATTACTTGGTGTGATTATCCAGAATCCCACAGGAACAGGATCATTGCTTACCCAGCCATGGACCTTGTTGTCCTTGTTTTCACAAGAGTAGAAGTACTTGTCATCCACCTAACTCACATTTTTACCGAATCAATGAATGGTGATATGACATTTCTCTTGCAAATGTGTACTGGATGATCGGGATCTGCATCAAGATTACCTGGCCTGTTAGATTGGGATAAGATGGATTTGTCAAGAGTACAGCTTCTGGATAATCAAGAACACGGCCTTTAGCACGATCCTCAGGCACTGGCATAATCCTTTGTATCTCATCTGACACGGCCATGTAATGGAACCTACATATGTTTTGGTTAGAATAAAAAATCAGAATTTTACGAGGATGTCATTGAGGCACTGGTGGGGTACTTGTTGTGGTCAAGCTTAAAGACGAATCTCCCTTCCCCAATTCCAAATGCCGGCCATCCTTTTAAACGCTCAAGGACCGTGTAAGTGTAGAATCCAGGTGAGCCATGTAGCATTACAAATCTGTAGATAATGACTGTTCTCATCAATGGTTGCAAGATATATTAGTACAGTTTTTTGAATTAATGAACTTTACTTGATATTAGTACAGTTTCGAATTAATGAACTTTACCTTTTGTCTATGTGGAGAGGAACTTTGTCACTACCAAGTACCCATTTTCTCGTAAATGAAATCTCCATTTGATCTCTGGTTTGCGTTATGACCTTGTATTCTGTCCCTGCCAGCCTGCAGAAAAAGAAACAACCATCAATCTTAAATTGCATGCACGCATTAATTTGGCTTGTTAATCGAATACTTTATACTTACTTGTCCATAATGCCCTGGTGACGTCCTTTCTTAGCTCCCCATATAACGTCCCAATACCTATGATCAGTACAACAGCTGTAAGGATATTTGGCCATCGAATAGACAATTTTCTTATCGCCTGATCATATTTAGAAACGAAATAAATGTACCCTCGGTTGGTTTCAGGATTTTCGGTTTCAAGCAGATTGGCACCCCCTTTATACGTTATACTGGTAACATCACCACTTGGAGCTGCCAAAGTCACACTTACAATCCCATTGTTCATTACAAGCTGCACATCATGTCAACAAAATTGGCTTTTAGTTATTGTCTTTAGACTCTTTACAACATTGTATATATACTACTAATAATGATCACGAGTAGTAGTTTTTACTTCATTATTTTGGCAAAGCAATTGCATTCCATACTCTTGCAAGTCTTCCTGATAAAAGTCTTTTTGTTGTGCAAGCACCTCATGATAATCTGGCAAATCTTGCTGATAAAAGTCTTCTTCCTGCTGTGCAAGTGATCTGCAGTTCATATATATTACACGTGACAGTTATCGTTAAGAATTAAGATACATACTGTTTTTTTAGATTCTTGGGGCGGTGAAAGTATAACGTTCTAAATCGAGGCGTGAATATTAGTTTAGAAGTTTTTGTGGACATAAATTAACAGTAAACTCACCCTGAAGACAGCATGAGGAAGCCTAAAAGTAACATGAAGAACATCTGCGACAATAATCCCATCAAAGAAACCATCTTCATCCCCATTTTTGCATAACAATTAGCTGGTTTTCTTTTACATCCATAAAATAGCACTTACTTATAAGGGACAACTTTTGTACTTGTTATTGCAACAAGGCAAAGATAATTTACTACATGGCGAAAATACAGTGATTATAATTAATGTACGTAGCCAATTCTAATCTCACAAGGCAAAAAGAAAAAAGATATTAATGACACTTGGCATTGTTAGAGATCCAGACTAAATGATCCATATAAGATATAGGCCCAAAAAAGTGATGGTATGAAAAGTTCGATTAAAGTGTAATGTGCTGCTGGCCCAAAATTTAAAATTACATACTTCTCCCGGAAAATTTACAGTTTCCACTTTGTTTTTGTTGATTTTTTTATGTCTGCTTTGACCTCAAATTAATCATAATTGATTATGAAAAAAATTAATTTTACAAGTTATATTATACAAATATAAGAAGTATACTTTTATAATATAATTTTTAAAATTAATTTTTCGCAACGAGTTATTATTAATTTGAGGTCAAACTGGACATCGAAAAGTCAATAAAAATAAATTGTAAAACTATTAAGTTTCCGGAGGAAGTACTATATATGGGTTAGAGCACTCATTTGAGGCTTAATTACAACTTTAAATATATAATTCCTAAAAAAAGTCTTTCCTAAATTGAAGACTTCAATAGTTTGGAGTTTAATTGGTGCTTCTATGTGGATTCATGACGTGACACATACTACCTCATTATTTCATTTTCTAATTAAATAATGATTATTTATATAACTCTGGGTTTTAAATGGAGACTACTATTTAGTAGCCCTTTCCCATGGACAACTATTTATTAGTAACCCAAAAAAAGCCCAAATTTGAGCAATTTTTGTGCTTAATTGGGACTTTAAACCTCAATTAAGCCCCAAAAAAACCTTCATAAGGAGTGCTCTTAGAGGTTATTATTTAATAATCTATTATGGAGTGAGTTCTCATTTTAAATCTCACTATTTGAACAATTAAGTTTTAATCCAAAATACTCATTTTGTGACCGGGGCCTATGTGCAGAACAAAAAAGGCCTTAACTATTTAGTTTATTTTTTTATTATATATATATATATATATATATATATATATATATATATATATATATATATATATATATATATATATATATATATATATATATATATATAATTAAAATTCATCTTTTTTTTTATAAAATAAGATAAAATTCATCTTCTTCTCCACAGCTCTAGTCCGGAGCTTGCAAACTCCGATCTAGAGCTGCAAGCAAGCTCCAACCAGAGTTATGTCACCTCCGTTCTGGAGCTTGCATAATTCCTTTATCGGAAAAATTTATTATACCGGAATATAATTTGGAGAAGAAGATGAATGTTTTAAATTGATTTTATTATTTTTATTTTATTATTTTAGTTAGCTATGTTATTTCTAATTTTTTTTCCTTTTCTTTCTTGAATTATTAAATTAGTAAGGCTGTGTACCTAAGTAAAAAATCAATTTTGGACTAGTGAATAGTGTGACTCTTGTTTAAATTTGTGGACCAAAATGTAATTGTTTAACTAGTAGGGTTTAAAATGACATTAGACTAGCTTGGATTTTAACTTCGATTAATCTCGTAACGGATCGTATTGCCGGTTTTGCTATGGAAGAAGATGAGTTTGAAGAAGGAACATTGGCGTGAGGAGGCCGGCTCTTGAATGAGTTGTGATATACACTTGGATGATGATGAGCCACACAAAAGGTTTTTTTTTTTTTTTTTTAAATAATCTAATCTTAATAATATATAATAAGATGATCATATAAATAAATTTTAGCCTTGTCGACAAATTTGAAATAATGTAAAACACACATAAAATCAAAATTTTACATTGCAGTAATTAATATTTACCGTCTTTAATTCCTTTTCAGTCCTAGCTGGAGCCTACACTGCATCTTTTGGGGTGGATCCGCTGTTAGCTAGGACCATCTCCTCGTCGTGGTCGGGTCGGAACCTCTTATAAATGTCGCTCTTATAAAACTTTCTCGTCCTAACCACCAACCACAGCGACACAATCGCTCCAAATGCCGTAACAGCAGAGATTATAAGAAAAGCAAGCCTGAAACATTCTGAGCCATTACAATCCAACTCCTCCCCTTCTCCCCTAACTTTACCTAACGCCCTTAACTGCCTTTCCGCCTCCCTGTCATACAAATGTCCGGTCACACGCACATTCAACACATACAGCCCTACCGGACTAGCAACTGCCCCAAAGTTGTACAATGTCGAATAGTACTTGAGCCCGAACAACTCAGATATTATAGCGAAAAGCAAGGGCCACTGGGCTCCGAAACAGAACCCTATGACAATTGATGCCACGTATAGCCCGTTAGGCACGTCGAATGCTATCAATAGGTGGCCAATGCAGGAGACCACGAGGGTGAGGGTTAACACGAGGGGTCTGGGGAACTTGTAGACCTTCAAGAAATGCTCGGACACGAAACCAGCTACCACACGACCGAGGTAGTTCCAGATGCTGACGAGGGAAACGAATGTGCTGATGCTCTTTTTGGGGTAGTTTAAAGAAGAACCGATCTGGCCTAGGTTGTCTATAGCTGTTAGTGTGCCTCCAACTCCACAAATGGTGGCAAAGAAGAGAACCATCATGTCTAGGCTGAAAAGGGCTTGTAGGATTGTGTAGTCTTCTCCTCTCTCAGGTGGATTGAAGATGCTCCGAATGTTCCAACACGAGATTGATTCTTTGTGAGGTTGCTCTACGGGGGAGACTAGTTGCGGTGGTGGCGGAGCCGCTGCCTACATGCACATCCAATTTACACATTAATGTGTTAGACGATAAACATATTACTTAATTATGTGGCTTAATATACATATTTGGAGTAGAAGTATAGTTGGATTTGGCCGTTTAAAAAAAAGAAAAAATAAATAAATCATGCGGCTTCATTTTGAATCACAGGTTCTTATATATCGATCTAAGCTAATTGAAGAATTTTCCAAAGTTTATTCAATTTTAATGTTAACATTAATACACTGTATCATCTATCTAATTATTAGCTACCAACTACATTAATCACACATGCATAATAATAAGCTACCATTTCAATTATCAGTTAATTTTGCTAAATCGATCCTAGATGAGTTGAAATGAACAAAACAAAACGAAAGATACCGAAGCATCTTGATTTTTTAGCTCACCGAGATGAAATGAAATGAACATGTAATTCGATTTTTTTTTTTAAACATTTACTTTTGATAACTTTATCATTAAATTTTAAAATATCACCGAATGCTTCGAGAAATACCTTTTAGAATTTCTCTCTTTAAAAAAAAATTAAAATATGTCTCATAATTCGAGATTTTAATCCATACATACTGGCAATTTTTTTCTTACACCAGTAGTATTTCCCAAGTTAAATAATCATTCAAAGAAAAACAAAAAAATCATTTGATGCAATTGGTTATATATATACAATTACCTCCAAGTTATCCGCCGGTTTTGTCGTGACAACTATCTTCTTGAGGTTGGAAACATCGTCCAGATCTTGCTTCTTCTTTCTCCATAAATCCAGCTCTTCTTTAACAACAACAGCAACTGGCAAAAACAACAGAACAACAACAATGGAAGAGGTAACACCAAACTCACCCCTGCTAAAATTCAGCTGCTTCTGAAGTATAATCGCCAACATAAGAAACCCTGCTAACCCAAGTGATATGTACAAAAACTTGTAAAATACATTAAGCTCTTTCTTATCATACTTCCCAACTTCAATTATCCGAATTGTCCGTAGAAACACGACCGATATAGCCGATGGAAGCCATCCTATGAGGAGAATAAGCGACTTCAGATTATCCCCATAAACTGCATGGTACACTTGCGTTATGATCGCCCCGCTCAGCCCGACAAACCCTTTGAGGAGGCCTAGAACGGCCCCACGGCTCTCTGGGAAGTTCTTGACAGCTGTCACGAGCGCCCCGGTGTTTGCGAACGTCTGGGAGTTGGCACCTATGCAGATGTAGAGGCACATGTGCCAGACTTGTGGGGTGGGGATTTTCTTGGAGACTGCGAGCCAGACCATGAGGTAGCCGAACATGTTCAGGACCGCCCCTAGGAAAAGAACGACCCATGGCGGGGTGACTTCGTTGATTAGGCCGGAGAGTAGGCCAACGTTGGATCCGAGGTCTTTGAAGAAGCTGAGGAGGTTTAGGGTTGTTTGGTCGTATCCGAGAGAGGTCTTGATCTGGGCGGAGTAGAGGCCGAACATGTAGGTGGCTCCTGCCGCTGACATGATTAGGGTCGTGGCGAATACCATGAACCACCGGCCGGTTATCACCTGGACGGCAAATGTCTGGTTTCCCGGCCAATATTGATCATTGGAAGCAAATGCCATATTATCAGTTCAGGACGTATATAGAGGAACTGATCAGACGATGTAATCGTTGGATGGAGGGAGTAGTTAGTTAAGATGGATGACCGGCTCCGGGTACTTGACTTGGTGACTTGTACATACAATGAGTGATTGAAGTTTGAAAAATGAAATTTCTATGCATGTACATGATGTAAACTACTAGGTGCATAAATTATACTTATAATACTCCCTCGCTCTCTCTCTCTCCCGGTAGAAATAACCCAACATTTTCCGGTCAACAACTGTCAACTTTAACTCCCGATTACTCTGAAACTATAATGATAAAGTATTTAAAAAAATATATTATGAAATTTTGAGTTCTATATTTTCATAATATAATTTCGTTAAATACTTTATCATTATAGTTTAAAAGTAATCGGGAGTTAGAGTTTAAAGCTGTTGACCGAAAAAAGTCAAAACAGGACACTTCGTAGAGAATGGATGGAGTAATCTTTAGGGTTCTTTTTTTTTTTACACTAAACTAGACTAGCGTCCCTAATAACGAAATGAACCATCTTATTTCAACCATTACATTTTAGTCCAAAGTAAACATAAACACAAATTCCCTATTCAAAAATTGAATTTTGATGCATCTAAACAAGCCTTAGTGTTTTCAAATAAAATAAGAAATCTTTTTTAAAAAAATAAAAATTAAGTAAAATACTAAAATAATAAAATAAATTTTAAAGAAAAAAACTTAACTAAAATGAAATAAAAAAAATTACCTACATCATCCCCAAAGCTCCAGTACCGGAATTTTTTCTGGCACCGGAGCTCGGGTACTTTAGCGGAGAAGATGGATGAATTTTGTTTAATATTTAATTTTTATTTTATTTTATAATTCTATTTAGATTTTTAAAATCTTTAAATTAATTTTTCGATTAAAAATATTTATTTTTTCGTAAGTCATGTTTGGTTGGAAGGTGTCTTAAGTGTTGATCAACTCAAATGGACTAAAATGTAACTGAGTTTGGACTGAAATGTAATAGATGAACCAAGTTGGTTGTTTTTTAGCGATGCCTTCATAATGCATAATCAATTTTCTCTAATCTTTATATAATACTTCAAACGTAATAAAAAAAATAACTAATTGAGTAATTGAACTTAATATAAATGGTGTCCTACAAATGTATTTAGTTTTTATAGTTATGCAATGAATAATTTTGAATTGAACGATATTAGACGTACGAAAATTATTCTTCCGATGAGTTAAGAACTATCAGATACATCAGTAGGCTTTGGAAACATTCAAGCCTTCGCATGATAATTGGTGTTCTTCATCAATTGAATATATTATCATGTGCGTCATTATCTCTCTTGCCATTTTGTTTCGTCGATGCCTTTTGTTATGTCGATGTCGTAATATGGACGATATTCAAATTCGAAGTGACCTAGTATCCTCAGGTTCTCTATCATCAAAGCTAAATTGACATTTTTCTTTATAAAATACTTTATTCGTCCAATAACAAGTGTAAGACTTGATTTTGTTGACTTTTTCAAGAATTAGTTTGACCTCAATTAATATTCAAGTAAAATAATTAAAATATATATTATGAAAATATAAACATTCTAGTTTCATAATATTATATTTTAACTATTTTGTCGTATGATTTAAGAATAATTTAGGGTCAAAATAACCTTTGAAAAAGTCAACAAAATCAAGTGTTACATTTATTATTGGACGGGGAAGTATATCTTTTTTTCGTAAGAACATATCATGATTATTTTTAAATTAATTATAGTACGACCATAAAACTCTGTGTTAAAAATAAAGATATAAGAAGATAATAAATAAAAAAGAAAAAAATTACGTCAATAAAATTCAAACCCAAAACTTCAACTAAAATAATGATACAAATAATATAAAAAAATCATGTCAACATGTTTCGAACCAAACACTTTAAAAAATAATAATAATACAAATAATGGAGAAAAATCACGCCAACAAAATTCGAACTCTACATCTTTTAATTAGATAATGACACATATATGTTCGTACCAAATTGAAATTGAATAAGTAAGATTAACAAATTAAAAATTGAATGGTGTGTAAATTAATTCTCTGTTATTATATTACTTTAATATAATTTATAGAAGTTCGAGTCTTTGTCTCATTGACGATATCATATCTTTATAAGATTAATGTAATGGCTTAAAGATAGGATGATTTTGTTTCTTATGGAGTATAAAATTCATAAGTGTAGATAAGTTTAGAAGTATTGGATCCACTTGCACAAAATTGTCATACATATATAGTTGCCCGAGGCTATAGGTATCTAATAGTAGTTGACTAATCGGTAAGTGTAATGGATATAGTATATCGGATGCATGTCTATTAAGTGGAAATTTAATATGATAATTAATTTATCGATCCGAATAGAAATTTAATTTAATATGGAGCGAAATTTTATTTCTTAGTAGATCGATCCAGGTGAACATGAGCTAGATGATTTAAATACCATTATATAAATTCAACTCTAAAAAAATGAGGAAAAATGAGGTGTTGAATCTAATACTTCGTATTTATGTTAATGATATGATTCTTACTAGCAATGAATCCGGTCTCATTTCTACATTTAATAATACAAATATTTATTGGGGCTGGAAGTCACCTATAACTCTGATGGGCTATTTCCTAGTCAATCTAAATATACCCATGACATCTTAGTACGTGCACAATTTGTTGACTCAAATCTAGTGAGGACGCCTTTTGCTGGAGATGAGTTTTCTGATCCAACACTTTATCGATCACTTGTTGGTGTCCTCCAATATCTCACGATCACATGCCCTGATCATCAACAATGTTTCTCAATTTCAGCAAGTCCAACTGAGGATCATTTTCAGGCCGCCAAATGTATTCTTCGATATGTTAAAGGAACACTTTATCATTGGCTCACATTTTCTGGCAGCTCACCTTCTCTCATTTGATGCAGATTGGGCACGATGTTTGGACATCCGTTGCTCTACCTACGGCTATTCCTCCATCTTTCTAGGTGGAGACTAATAGCCATTGTTAAATGTGGAAATGAGACCAGGTATATTTAAAAAACTTCCACACATGTAGGGTGAGATATGGAAGTTTTTGTTGGTATATGCAATATGTTATTGTTCCTTATTGAGTAAAGTAACAAAATTAGTTAGATTAGTTCAAAATTGGAATACTTTGATTAATTAGACCAAGGATTATATCATTAAGCCCAAAAAGTTGTACAAGATTAAGAGGGCTATACCCCAATCGTGACACAAGATATATCACTAGTATCAAGTACACAAGAGAGTCCAACTAGCCAAGATGACTACTGAAAAAGCCAAGACGGCACGACACCCGAAAGACTCTAGCAAAGCTATGATCCCCGACATGTCTAAAACTGAAGCTTTGACTGTACCGATGGCCCCACGAACTCCAGACAAAGTCTGTGATCCATGCCCAAGACGAGCCCACATCCTCATAGTTCCCGGGGCGATGATGCAGCATCACAACCCCACTTCCAACCCATAAGAACGACAATCAACTTAAAACTTCAGCCTCCACTTGAACCACGACCCTCAAGAACTTTTTGGGCTTAATGAAAGTTTTTTGCTGTTTCAAAAAAGATCAAGGATTATATCAGTCAATGTCATTAGGTCATACTGTGTGATACATTATTGAGTCGCATGCATGACCAAAGTTATTGACTTGCGTTGCGTGGTTCTTGGAAACTAGAGTAGTAGACTAGTAGTGACTGCGAAATGAATTTAAAAAAAATTAAAAAATCATAATATAATAGTTTATACTTCCATATCACAATAAAATTTTCATTTCAAAACGTTAGAATTTTTAATGTTATGGTTATCTTTGTGTTAATTATAAATTATACCGAAAAAATAATTTATAAACTTCAATTATAAAAATAAAAGTATAATGAGAGACAAAATTGCACCAAATCCACGGAAATATTAATAACAATTAACAAATCTATTGCTTAATTAAAAAAAGAAGCACTAATCGATCTGAGAGACTCATTATATTCTCCATCACTGTTTAGTGTTTATTATGCTTATTACCAGAAAAAAAAATTAAGAATCCTCTTCTGTATCTAAATCCAGCACCAATCAGTAAGTTCATTCATTCTCTGTATCTGTAGCAAATTAGCCACCTATGTTTTTCTTGATTCCCAGGTCAAACATGGATCCTGTAATGCGTTTCTTGTGTTCTGTGATTCTACGCATGGAATTGGTTTAAGTTCCCCTGCCGGTCCGGTTGCCTACCCTTGAAGTGCAAACTGATAAGCTCTGAAAAACAGAACTTGATTAAGGCTCTGTTTTCGGAGCGTGTCCAGAACTCATCAAGCTAATTCGGAGCTTATTAAGCTCAGTTTTCAGAAATCAGGAAAGGGGATTTAGGGTTTCTGAATCGGGGCACAATTTAATTGGGAGGGATAAATTCCTAATTCAGTTCGTCCAACTAAGCATGAATTCGTGAGCCAACTCAGCAAAAGGCCCAAAATTGCTGCTCCAAAACCACCCGAACTGAATTACACGACCGTATTTGTTTGTATATTAAAAAAAAGGAGCATATACACGGAGGACCGAGACTAAGGACTAAAATTGCAATTTTTCCAAAACTCTTAGAATCCACCGAGACATGGCAAACCACCATGAAAATGAAGCTAAAGCTTCACAACGCCAAAACCCTAGCCATACCTAAATATAAACTAGAGCCCTAAAAGTAAACTAAAAGCCCATCTAAAATATACTAACACAAAAAGGGCTAACGCCTATTGTTATTCTCACGCAAATACAAGATGCATGCCTGTATATTTAACATCAAATCACAACGGTCCTTCTAAACGGATGTAGTCATACATCACCTCACTAAAACCCAACCCTGTAGCTTTAGCCTGTGTAAGAAAAATTGTGTTCTTCCCAATAACAAGCTTATTGCCATCTATATCAATGCTGTACAAATGGTACAATCCATGTATTCCATGCCTTGCTACTGCATTGTCTTGGCCTATCACTCCTGTCGTAAGAACTGCAGGCGATTTTGGATCGTTGACACGGATCTGTGTAAGAAAGTAATGTTATAACCACTGACAAGTTCATATTTGCTAGAGTTAACAAATTAAACATACTTGCAATTGTGCTCCATTAGCCGATGCAAGGGCCATCTGCAAAGTGTACTTCCCGACCTTGTTGACACTCTTAAGGTCGAACACAATCTGCCATGTTGTTGCTGCGTACTTTTTCGGGCCTACTTGCCTGAATTGTGATAACACCTACGGAGTTATTATATTGCATTACACTTGAGTTGTCTAGCAAAGTGGAAACTGTGACTTATAGAATATTATCCAACAATAATGCATGAATATGTACCTGTTAACATGCGCGAAGAACCAATCTTTCTTATAGTTACTTTTGCCAACTGTGAAAACTAAATCATTACGAGGGTACATGTCACTGTAACGCCTCCAAAGTCCATATGTTCTGAACCTGTACCAAAAACTCAGAAAGATGATCGACCCTTATTTCCTTAGAATTGCAGGAGATTTAGCTAGAATATGTGGACTTACTTCTCGATAGGTACATTGTATGGGTACGGCTTAAATGTTGTGTTAGGTTCTGGAATGAAGAACTCTGCAGCTGTACGATCAGGGATTCCGATCTCCCACAAAGTAGGGCCATTTCTAGGAGGCTTAAAAACCACATCGGTGACTTGAATATGTGATCCTGGAGTGATTGTGATGATGGAAACATGTTTGTAATCTCCTATTTTTCCTGGTACTGATGCATACAAGTTGTATGTTCCAGGCAATACGTTCTTTATGAGAAACTTTCCATCACGGTCTGTTTGTGTCCAAAATTGGTACCCCTGTCAAATCACAACATTGCAAGTTAGAAGCAACAATTTGCAACTCAGTATTGGGTATAAAAGTATTAGGTTCACCAAAAAAAATGGTATAACCTTGCTTTCAGTCTGCCAAGATTCACCTTTTACTGGTGGCGCAAGTCCAACATAAGCCGAGGCTGCTGGTTCAGCATGCTCATTGATCAACCTAAAATTTCAGGTTCAGATTTAAGTCTGTAGAAACTGGCTATAGCTAGTTACAATTTTCAACTCGATAAAGTGAATCCAATTCTTATTATGCAATTTTGTGAGGACATACTTTTCATGAACAAGTAATTGGCCAGTTACAACACCCCTTTGGTTGGATTTGAGGAAGTCTTCCGAGACTGGAAAACTGTATGGCCAACTTGCAACCTCCTTCTCCATCTGATATCAACAATGTACAAGCTAATATGTTTGTTTATCAAGATGTAGAAAGACAGAGCTGAGAAACATTTATCAGAAAAACATAGCAAGCTCGATGTCATTACTTTGCTCAAATGTTACATACCCTTTGTTTGGCCTCGTCCCACAGGACAGAAGGTTTAGACTGTGCTTTGCCATCAGAGTTGAGATAAATAAAGACAGGCCCAAAAACCTTTTTCCAATACTCTTCACTCCCAAAGTGTGGAGACAGAAGTTTACCGGCATAATGTGAGCTCATAAACATCTTAATTTCCATATGCACATATCACACACAAGGATATAAGATACCAATATCAGAAAGAAATAGTAGTAGTTTTTTTTTTAAAAAAGGAAAAAATAAATTAAAAAAATAAAATCATATATAGTAGGTTATCTTGTTAAGTACTTACAGAAAGTGCAATAGGACCAACATGAGAAGTAAGATCTTGTTTAAATGGTCCGCCAGTGCGGAACTCATTACTTGGTGTGATTATCCAGAATCCTATCGGAACATTGTCATTGCTCACCCAGCCATGAACCTTGTTGTCCTTGTTTTCGCATGAGTAGAAGTACTTGTCATCCACCTAATCATTTTTTTTTACCAAAATGACAATTCATTTTATTCAATGATATTGATGCAAAGGTATACTAGATCAGAGGATCTACATTAAAATTACCTCCCCTGCCAGGTTTGGATTAGTTGGTTTAGTTAAGAGAACAGCTTCTGGATAATCAAGAACAAGGCCTGTAGTACGGTCCTCAGGCATTGGCATGACCCTTTGTCTCTCGTCCGACATGGCCATGTAATGGAACCTATACAGGTTTTGGTTAGAATACCCTAAGGAAACAACAAAATTTAACGACAATGTGATCCATGCGTGTACTTGTTCTTGTCAAGCTTGAAAACGAATCTCCCTTCCTCGATTCCAAATGCAGGCCATCCTTTTAAGCGCTCGAGCACCGTGTATGTGTAAAATCCAGGAGAGTCACGCATCATTACAAACCTGTATGCAATAACTGGTTCTTATTAACAGGTGCAAGATTTTCGTATATTATACAGTTTCTAAGAAACTTTACCTCTTGTCTACATTCAGAGGAGCATTGTCACTACCAACTAGCCATTTTCTTGTGAATGAAATCTCTGTCTGATCTTTAGTTTGTGCAATGACCTTGTATTCTGTCCCTTCCAACCTAACAAGATACAACCATCAACATCATGGTAGAAACTAATACAAATGACCGATTGGTTAGTTTGAATTTAACATGTTAACCGAGCACTCACTTGTCCAGGACACCCTGGCCGCCTCCTTTATTGGCGTCCCAGAATACATCCCAAAACCTATATATGATCATTACAACACTTGATCAGCATATTTGGCATGTAAACAGTTTACTTATCCTTTGAAACAAAATAAGAGCTATTGTAGCTAGCTCCTTATATAAATTAACAGTATACCCTCGGTCATGTTCAGGATTTTCGGTTTGAAGCAAATTCGCACCACCTTTGTATGTTATACTGGAAACATGACCACTTGGAACGACAAAAGTCACGCTTACAATTCCATTATTCATTACAACCTGCAAATCAAGAAAAATTATCATCTCTACATATATAATCAATTGCACTGCAGAAATGGTATTCCAAATCAAGTGCAGTGATTAATTACTTCATTTTTCTGTACAAGCAATTGCACTCCAGAAGGACCAGAACCTGGCATGTTCGGCTGGGAAACTCTGCATTCCAAAATCAGATGGAAGACATATAGTACTGTTAGGTAATTATGAACATGATATTATCTGATTACAACATAGCTTGTTCAAATAGAAATGGCTAAATATAAGCTGCTTCAATAAATAAACACATTCAAACATGACTTGATTAATCATTTTTTTATGGAATTTGGCGAATGCCTCTTCATGCTTTATACTGATTTGATGAACTCACCCATGAACAATAATGTATGAGCCTACATGTAACAAGAAGAGTATCAACGCTGATTCCTTAATCACCATTCTGGAACAAGTTTTTTCTCTGAAACTCAATGTGAGATGCATTATTATAGTAAATCTGTAAATATAGGCTAGCTACAAGTGAAAAAGTTGCAATAATAATTCGATAAATCTATTTTCTTTATTTTAAAAGTGGCCAATAATAAAAATAGAACTGCTAGTATCTTTCCCTAAAATTAAGATTCACTAATATTAGTATTCTTTTTGTGGCATGGGTTCATAATATCTTTACTACTATTAGTAATCTTTGTATACCTTTACTTTATTGGTATAACCTTTTAGATATAATTTTTAGTCAATTAACATATTTTTATTCATATATATGACCATCCATGCATGAATCAGGGATGTATGGACCAAAATTATTTCATTATGAGAACTTCTTTGAAACTGGATATTATATACAATCAATGAAACAATGAAAAAAAACAAAAAATTGCAGGACTGTATATATAATACGAATTACAACGGTGCTTCAAAACGGATATAATCATACATAACTTCACTAAAGGCATGCTCAGCTTTTTCTTGTGTAAGAAAAATTGTGTTGTTTCCGGTAACAAGTGTATTCCCTTGTATTGTATGCCAATGTTGTACAAACGGTACAACCCATGTATTCCATGTCTTGCTACTGCATTGTCCCGGCCTATCACTCCTGTCGTAAAAACTGCATTCAATTTTGGATCGTTGATACGTACCTGTGCAGGAAAGTAAAGTTGCTTGACATACAAAGTTATAGACATTGCTAAGTATTTTACATTTGATAGAGTTAACAAACTATACTTGCAATTTCACTCCATTGCTCGATGCTAGAGCCAACTGTAGAGTGTAATTCCCAGCTTTGTTGACACTCTTAAGGTCGAACACAATCTGCCATGTTGTTGATGCGTACTTTTTATAGCCTACTTGCCTGAATTTCAATGATAGAGAGTCACTATTCTGAATTACACTCGAGTGTTCTAGCAAATTTGGAAACGCTACCTTATCAAACATTATCCCCAAATAATGCATGAATATTTACCTGTTAACATGCGCGAAGAACCAATCTTTCGTATAATTACTTGTGCCGACTATGAAAACTAAATCACTCAGAGGGTACAGATCACTGTAATGTCTCCAGAGTCCATATGTTCTGAACCTGTACCAAAAACTCAGAAAGATGATTGACTCTTTTTTCCTTAGAAGTACATGAGATTTAGCTAGATTTTGTGTGGACTTACTTTTCGATAGGTACATTGTATGGATAAGGCTTAAATGTTGTGTTAGGTTCTGGAATGAAGAACTCTGCAGCTGTACGGTCAGGGATTCCAATCTCCCACAAAGTAGGACCTATCCTCGGGGGCACAAAGTAGGACCTATCCTCTGCAGCTGACATTAATACTTGATCCCGGAGTTATTGTGAAGTTTGAAGCATGTTTGTAATCTCCTATTCTTCCAGGCACCGATGAGTACAAGTTGTATGTTCCAGGCAACACATTATTTATCAAGAAGTTTCCATCACTATCTGTCTGCGTCCAGAACTGGTAGCCCTGTGAGATCACAACATTATAAGTTAGAAGCTATATCAACACTATACAGGATGAACTTAAATCTGTATGCAATTTGGAGCAACAATTAGCAATTCAATAGATTAGGTAGTGATGAATTTAGTTTTCACCAAAAAAAATTAAGTATAACTTAAATAAAAACAGAAGGAAACCTTGTTTTAAGTTTGCCAAGATCCAACTTGTACTTGTGGTGCGAGTCCTACATAAGCCGAGTCTGCTGGTAAAGGTTGCTCATCGATCAACCTAAAATTTCAGATTCAGATCTAACTCTGTAAAACTGATTATAGTACTAATTGTAAACTAGAACACCAAACAAACAGACCAAACAAATTTTTTTTTTAAAACAAGTAAGATTTTGTTTGAATATAAATTGGGAAGAGAATGTGCTTCATCGAACTGAAAGTATATGAAGAGTAATTTACAAAGGTAGCTATCTAGAAATTATTCAGGTAGATATATATAAGAGATATGTTTTGTCTTACTTATAAATGAGACTATAAGTCTACCCAAGAGAAACTTTATTATATATATTCATAATTATCCATAATAGATTTACTTAAGCGTGTTATTGCATGCGGTCTCCAGCTGCTCCTGAACATCAATTATAATTTCCACGTATAACATTTGTCCTAGCTAGTTGAATCTTGAACGAACATCCGGTTGCATCATTTATCGATCTAGCTATAATTAAAAAATAACTTCACATAAAACTCTATCGTCATCATTTTGAGATCAACATTCTTACCATCAAACAATTACTAGACATGATATTGTTGGTAATTTTAATGAAATGAATGAGCTTTCAATTCGTTTGATCCAATGGTCATTTGGGCCAAACACGTTGGAAATAAAGATTCCAATATTGTACATTTATCTTTGTTGAAATGGATGTTACTAAGGCGTTAAGTCACTAAAATCCATTGTTGTGAAAGATGATTAATGCACATAATGTGTTATATGATGTATTTGGTTAGCACGGAATCAGGTAATTTTTCAAGGGACGCTTGTTACATCGTCAGAAGTGGTGGAGAAGTTACAATTGTGGGTGTGGCATTGGGCTAAGTGTAAGGGCTTGTTGGGTGCTACGTATAGTTTTCCATCTTGGGTGGTGTTGGAACTAGTTGTGGGTGTGGGTGTTGGTTGTTACGTTCAGGTTCTTGTAGGGAGTGTGTTGGTGTTTTGTGTGTTTGTATGTGTGCGTTTAGTATTTTTCGTAGTGTGCAGGTGTGTGTGTCGTGTGCATGTGAGTGAGTCAGTGGGTGTGTGTATTTTTGTCAAGCGTGTGAGTGTTTTGTTGTTTCGTGGTGTGGTGTGAGTATGTTGTGCATGGGTGTTAGTGTGTGCGTGTTTTGAGTGTGTGTTTTGTGAGTGTTTTGTTTGGTCTGTCTGTCTGTTTTAATTTCTTAAATCTTTTAATTTTTAAATTTTTAAAAAATTTTTGATTTAAAAAAATGATTGTCTTTTTATTTCTTTTGAAAAAAAAATAAAAATGGGCCCAGCCCATGACAGGCTGGGCTTGGGCCTAAATTTTAGGCCCGTACTCAGGCCTGGGCCTGGGCCAAATGTGTCGGGCCAGGACCGGGCCTATGACGGCCCGGCCTAGTCCGGCCATTGCCATCCCTAGTTGTGTCCTTCTTTATTTTTCGTGTGTGTGTTTTGTTTGTTTGTGTTGTTGTTTGCTTTTATTCTCCTGCAGGTATATGGACGTGGTTTATGGGGATTGGTGGAAGTGAATGTTGACTCTAGGTGGACTTTTGGTCTGTTGCAAGCTTTGATTATTACTTCACAGTGGCCGTTTACTGTGATATGATGTGGTTTTGGAGGTTATGACATGTTGAGTTTGGACAGATTCCTAATTTCTTAGGCTAAGTCCTGTCAGCTTGCTATAGATCTTGTAATTTTGGTTAAGGGAAGAAGTGTTGTGCTTGCATTCTCGAACATTGCTTATACTTTTTTTCTTTCATTAATAAATTTTAACTATTTAAAAAAATAAAAAATAAAAAACATTGTCTGATACTTTTATAGATAACTTATTATATACGGTAGTGCTTCGATTCAATTTGTTTCTCAGTTGGTATATCAAAACCCTCTAAAAGTATGAATTGATGCTACTATCCAATAACTTTGAGGGATCTTATGCAATTTACCCCATGATGAACCCAAAGAAACAAGGATTAACAACAAAATCAATTGTAAAGAATCTCATGTCACAATGAAATAAGAGGAATCTATGGATCAACCAAGAAGCATCTTACAATTTCATGCTCCTCCCAATTAATTATAGCACTAATAATTAAGGTCAAGTTAACTAAAGCATCTCATAACATAGACATAAAATTGGCCAATACAATAGTATTACAATTGAAGCAGACCAACAAAAAAATTTAAATAAATACTTAAATTGATTGTCTGCATGCGTAAATGCGTAATGTTGACCTTTCAATACTACTACTAATTCCTCCCTCCCATAACAAATACTTACTCCGTTTTATTAATAAGTTTCTAAGGTAACTATTCATCGCGACCTTTGACCACGTATAACTCCTAAATTACATTAGAGAAAAATATAATAAAATTATATTATGACACTAAATGTAGTATATTTTCATAATTAACTTTGAATTTATATTGATACAGTTTAATTTAAAAACTATATGTGGTGAGGTCGCGATGAATAGTCCCCTTATGAACTTATTAATGGAACGGACGTAGTATTACACTACATTTTGTTGACTTTTCGAGGGTCAGTTCGACCTCGTATTAATCCCAAATTATACAATAAAAATAATTAAAAAATTTATATAATGAAAATATAAACATTATAGTTTTATAATATAATATTTTTAATTATTTTTATCATATGATTTGAAAATAATTTAAGATCAAACTGATCCTAAAAAAATTAATAAAATAAAGTGTTACATTTGTTATTTGTTATGTTCCTGAGGAGGAAGTATGAGGATATCATACTGATACATCGTTATCACCTTTGACATTGTGTTACTTGTGACAAAATAATACTCCCATGTATTTTGGTTTTTTAATTATATTTACTTATAATTTTCCTGTCCGCTTTAATACGTTATTTATATTTCTCATTTTCTTGATTAAATTTTAATTCACAATATTATGATGGTCCTAACTCCTAACACTACACCAAAACAACATACTACACATAATTATGTAAACTTTCTAAAATTAAAAGTTTCAAAAAAAGTAAACATAAAATAATGGGCTTCTTACATATACTATCCTTGTTAGTTCATTTTATTACAGATAGATCCTCGTTAGCCAAACAATTATATCCAGCACCCTTGTTAGATATATTTAATTACACCTAAACCCACGAATTTGACTTTTGGCGAATTAAATCAATTGTAAATATATTTTTACCTTTGGTCAAATATTGAATTTTGAATTTGACCAAACGACTCCAATTTTCATTAATTACACATTAGCCTCAAATTGTTTTAATTTTACCAATTTGGCACTTAATAATTCAACGTAAAGCATATAACTTCTTTAAATTCCAAATTTATCCCAAATTTTATTGCAACTGAGCCCTAATAAATTTTTTATTTTAAAATATCACTCAAAAAAATAAAAAAATATATTAAAAAAATAAAAAACAACAAATCGGAGCTGCACAGCTTCGATTTGCTCTGCGCCACAGCTCCGATCAAATCGGAGCTGTGAAGCTCCGATGTGATTGGAGCAGGTAACAGCACCGATCAGATCAGAGTTGTGCAACTCCGATCTGATCGGAGCTAGTCACAGCTGCGATCGGTCGGAGGTGTGACGCAGTCACATCTCCGATCGATCGGAGATGTAAAGCTCCTATCAAATCGGAGCAAGTCACAGCTCCGACTGACCGGAGCTCCGGCCACTGTTCTGAAGAAGGGAAGAGGAAAGAAAAAAAAAAAAAGGAAGGAAGAAGAAAGAACAAGGAAGGAAGAGGAATGAAATTAAAATGAGAAACAAAGGCCTAGTTGCAATAAAAATGCTAAGACCACGTTTGGTCTAAATTTCCATTTAGTTTGGTCAACGGAAGAAACTGATTTTGGACCCATACCTAATAGATTGACTAAGAGGGTGTTAGACGTAATTAGAGTATCTAGTAGGGGTAGTGGATGTAAAATTCCCTAAAATAATCTATCGACACCGACACGAGGGCATATCATATTATCATCCAATAATGTTTCAATTTTTTATTTGAGATTTGACCTAACAGTATCTCGAAGTACTTGTATGGTATATATCAATTCATCATCTTAAGAAACCCAATTTCCAAATGTTAATTTACAGTCCATCAATTTCATGATCTTGCTGCCAACTTCCCTGCAAAAAAGTGTATTTTTAACAAAATTAACTGCAGTCTCTAGTTTAAGAAAATTGAAATAATATGGCATCCCACATAGCTGAAACTATTGCAGAAACAGACAATTCGATCGAGTATTCAACACTTTAATTTATTTCTTTAAAACTCAGCTAATCATATGTGAATATTACTAATTAATATTCACCACATAATGCCAATAAGAAAAAACAAAAAGATAACCTTTTGGTTGACTCATACTGTTGCCTAGTGTAGATAGATGCCATAAGATTCCCTTTCTTGATTAGTTTGTTTCATTGTATTTAGGACAATTCTGATTGTCTATATAACTAAGTCAAAAGTTGTTAGAATCTTCATTCTGCCTCATACAATACATTCTTGCTTGTTACTGAAGCTGCTAGCACAGCTTGAGCCAGATTACTAAAATGGTAAGCAAAGCAACTTGCATTAAGTATTAAGAAAATTTTGGTCTCATTTTTTGTTGAAACATAGTTAATGTGGCCTTTTATCTGCAGGGGATTCTTCAGAATGGCAGTATTAAGACTAAACAGCAACCAAATCTTGGTGGAAGTAGAGCTGCTTTATTTGTCTATGGTACGGTTTATTATATAGATACTAGGGGCGTAATCACCTCACACCCTCTCTAATAGAGATTTAATCTCTAATAGAGATTTAAGTGGTACCTCCTAGCATGTAAAAAATTCTATTGTTTCTAACCGTGACTAATACAACTAAAATAAACCTATGGTTAGCTTCTGATAGTTAGCTTGGCTTGTTCTTGATAATGCAGCTATGGCGGCATTAGAAACCATGGCATTCATTTCAAACGGTGTTAGTCTGTTCACTTACTTCTATGGTTACATGAACTTTAGCCTGACGAAATCCGCGATAACTCTCACGAACTTCATGGGAACCGCGTTTCTCCTCCCGTTACTTGGGGGATTCATTTCAGACACTTACTTGTCAAAGTTCAAGATTTGTTTCATCTTCGGTTGCTTAGAAGTCTTCGTAAGTCCAATCTCCCAATAATCATATATAGTGTTCTGTGTTCCGTTATAATTTGATGCAATGCCGCTGTTCTGAACAAGTACTTACATTTTTCCAGGGATATGCTGTTTTAGCAGTACAAGCACATTTCAAAATCCTAAGGCCTTTCCCCTGCAAAGATGTGGTCCCAAGTCCAACGAGCCACTGCGAGTCTTCAAATGCATACCAAGAGGCGATGTTGTTCACAGGACTTTATTTAGTAGCGCTTGGTGCCGGAGGGGTGAAGGCAGTTCTTCCTGCACTAGGAGCTGACCAGTTCGATGAGAACGACCCTAAAGAGTCTGCTTCACTGTCGAGTTTCTTCAATTGGTACATGTTTGCTTTTACGGTGGGAGCGATTCTTGGAGTGACAGTTGTAGTGTGGATAAGTGCCAATTTGGGATGGGATTGGGCGTTCGTCGTCTGCATGGTTTCTGTTGCGTTGTCTGTCCTGTTCTTAAGCATGGGGCGGTCAGCATACCGGACTAATGCGCCTAAGGGAAGCCCTATAGTTCGAGTTTTACAGGTATGCATAACCGCGTGCGTAAATGGAATATTGTCCTTTCATGGATCGTCATGATTTAGAAATAAAGGATCTCAATTTACATATCCTGGTTCATAAATAGGTACTTGTAGTAGCTGGTAGAAACCGGAAACTTCCATTACCAAACACGGCACAGGAGTTGCATGAGATTCATGACAAAGAGGCTGGAAACAGTGAGGTTCTTCAAAGAACAGAACAGTTCAAGTAAGTCATTCATTATACATCATTAGCCCAATTTAGCGTAAGACGACTAATTAAGAAAGTTAACATGCACACCGTATTTACAGGTGTCTAGATCACGCAGCAATAGTGATTAGCTCAACAAACGAACCTACAACCGGCACGCGTGGATCCTGGAGAATGTGTACTGTCACACAGGTTGAAGAAACGAAAATCATAGCCCGAATGCTACCAATTATACTTAGCACTGTCTTCATGAACACATGCTTGGCTCAGCTCCAGACCTTTACTATTCAACAAAGTTCTACAATGGATAGGATGATAGGAGGTTTCGAAGTTCCAGCATCATCAATTCCTGTAATTCCCCTAATATTCATGGCATTCCTGATCCCTCTATACGATCGTGTTTTCGTTCCCCTGGCACGGAGGTTCACAGGAATCCCAACCGGAATCACTCACCTCCAGCGAATAGGAGTCGGACTAGTCCTATCAACAATGTCTATGGCCGTGAGTGGAATCATCGAAACACACAGGAAAAACGTCGCCGTAAAGTACAATCTAGTTGACTCACAGGCTCCCCTGCCAATAAGTGTGTTCTGGCTAGGAATCCAGTACGCAATATTTGGTCTAGCGGATATGTTCACGATTGTTGGTATGCTGGAGTTCTTCTACGGGGAGAGCTCGTTAGGCATGAAATCAATGGGCACCGCGATCTCCTGGTGCTCGCTGGCCTTTGGATACTACACGAGCACGGTGGTGGTTGACGTTGTGAACAAAGTTAGCGGAGGATGGCTGGCTAGTAACAATTTGAATCGCGACAGGCTGGAATATTTCTACTGGCTTCTTGCTGTGATTAGCGTGGTGAACTTTGGTGTTTACGTGATGTGCGCGTCGTGGTACAAGCATAAGAAGGTTCAGGTAAAAGAAGTGGATGGTGATTATGTTGAAGAACGGATTGATGTTAGCATTGCAGGGAGAAGTACACCATGAAATTAAACTAGCTGTGCATGGTTTGAGAACTTGAGATAGAACTATATATATATATCATATCATGTATAATATATAGCTTGTATTTATGATTGTGTGATGGGTGGAAATAATCCTTCAATACATGATTGAAGATGCAAGTTTCATTGCTTCAGAAATTTATCATCTATGGAGAAAAAATTGTTGGAATTTTAGCTAAAATCAAGTGTGGTTTTTCCTTTTGTGGTGAAAGAGTAATTGAAGCTTAAAATGTGTTGGTTGATACATGGTATGCAATACCAAAGATTGGTGTTGGGAGATATCCCACATAACTAAAATTGAGAAGGAGTAAACTAAATAAGATGGCATGGAATGGTTTAGGGGTTGGACCCCTTGGGGGTACCCATGCTTTTGGAAGGGGCCAGGAGCTGCTACTTGGTTCAACCGAACGCACCCGCCTCGGCCTTGACTTGGGCTAAGGCTAGCTAGTGGTGGATATTATCCTTTTGGGCCAAATACTAACTTTGCATTTGGATTCAATTAGAAGAAGCCCAACGGGGGGAGGAGCTAGATGGCTCCTCGGTTCAACCGAACGCTTGTGCCAAATACTAACTTTGCATTTGGATCAAATTAGAAGAAGCCCAGCAGGGGAGGAGCTAGATGGCTTCTCGGTTCAACCGAACGCACCCGCCTGGCTCCGCTAGGAGTCGTGCCTTGGCTTGGGCTAAGGCTAAGACTAGCTAGTGGTAGATATTATCCTTTTGGGCCAAATACTAACTTTGCATTTGGATCCAATTAGAAGAAGCCCAACGGGGGGAGGAGCTAGATGGCTCCTCGGTTCAACCGAACGCACCCGCCTGGCTCCACTAGGAGCCGGGCCTTAGCTTAGGCTAAGGCTAAGACTAGCTAGTGGTGGATATTATATTTTTGGGCCAAATACTAACTTTGCATTTGGATCCAATTAGAAGAAGCCCAACGGGGGAGGAGCTAGATGGCTCCTCGGTTCAACCGAACGCACCCGCCTGGCTCTGCTAGGAGCCGGGTCTGGGCCTTGGCTTGGGCTAAGGCTAGCTAGTGGTGGATATTATATTTTTGGGCCAAATACTAACTTTGCATTTGGATCCAATTAGAAAAAGCCCAATGGGACGATCCGGTCCAGTCCCTTTCGCTACAGAGGTTTGCACTGCTTGAGCGAAATGTTCTGAAGCGAACAAACATGAAGCTTGAACGAAAAATCGTGTTTTTTCGTTCCAAGTCTCCTGAGCAAATCCTTGTGTCTTTTCAAATGACCATTTGTGTTCTTTCATCAATTTGTTGTTGTTCGTCACACCACTTGGTCTATTATAAATAAAACCTTCCAGTGTTGCAGAATTATACAATTCAATTTGCTCTCTCCTCCTTCTCTACATCTCCAGAAAAGCAAAGTTTCTCATATTGTAGTAGTCCACCCGAGTTGGTATATTCCAGTACTTGTTATACGTTCTCACCTGCAGTTCTATCTTGGGAGACTGTTCGTCGGATTCTGTAAGTACCAAGTGCAGGACGAATAAAGTTTTAAGGACAGAGTGTTGACGCTCGGCTCTGCAGTTCTTACATTCATACATTTCCAGATTATCATTCCAATACTGCCCATATATTCCAACACAAATTAATGCATCATATTTTACACAATTAATGCGGAGGGAAATATGAAAACATGCATCATATGCTAATTAGCATCTAATAAATCCTTGTAAATTCAACTAGTCTGTAAAAATGAATCAAAATCCTTGTAAATTCAAAACTGACTTGAGTGAGGTTTATATATGCAGTACTCCAGGTTTCCTATGTAGTTGTGTGAGAGAAAATCATTCACATCAATGTATTATCTGCAGCCATTAGAGAGGTGAAAAGTGCATCATGAAGCTATAACTCTTTGCCCTCCCGACCTATTTTGGGAATTGCTGAGAATTACCGTTTTAACTTTTAAACATGGTTTTGAGGAGGTAGCTAGCTCGAAAGATGTTAGTCTCGGTGTCGGTTGTGGTCTATCAGTGTGTTTGAATTGTACTTGTGGTGATCTGGTCTAATACTCTGTTTCTAATCTTCGTTTTCACTATTGCAGAACTCTCAAGTGGCGCCTTATATCAGGCCCTTGCTGGACTTGAGGATATGGATAGCCATAGCATGGTGAGGAATTTAACCGTAATTTATACCCATTTTATTGGATTTTATAAAAGCACTAACCACATGCATGTAAGATCAAACCGATGGTGTAATAGTGGATTTCCTGCTCATCCTAAATTAAGATTTAGTTTGTGACACGTGAAAATAGCAAGGAAATTCATACCACAATTCATAAGTAATTGTACACCATTGTAAGATCCATTTTAACATATATGAAAAACTACCATTGTAAGATCCATTTTAACATATATGAAAAACTGTAAACGTAACCTTACCGTTCACAGTTCTTGACCCAGCGATTATGGTTCTACGACCGAGTCTACTATAATTAGAGTTTCACACATTGAATAATATCCCTAATTACCTTAGAGATTCTATTAATATAGAGTTGTTATTATTGTTATAAGAAGAGCAATAACTTCACAATTATTGAGATTAATTAGTGTTATTACAGTTTAGCTCTAGTTCCTCGGACCCTATGGTAATTAGAACCTCTAATTATTCATACTAATTAGTAATTACCTATAATTACTTGTACTAATTAGTCCTGTATCCGTCCGGTTTCACGGTTCAATACGGTTCGGTTTACGATTCCGAGGTCCAAATTTACTCATTTATTTATTTAGACCTAATATATAAATCTGGCACATGACATCCGAAATCTCTGAGACGGCTCTGATTGAAATACGTAGCATTTTTTAATTTATATAATATTTTAATTTTATTGTTTGAGTTCTACTTTAAATGTAAATATCCAATTCATGAGTTCAATAGTGTAAATTTTTATAAGCATAAATAAATTAAAGAATGTGGTATATTTTTACGATAGTGTCACAAACGAGTAACACGAGTAAAAATGTGTATAGCCCTGTAGCATCTAAGAAAATCACGGTCAATGTTGCCCCTAAGAGCATTTATTATGGTTGAGGCTTAATTAGAAGGATTTTATCATATAAGCTCCAAAAAAGCCTCATTCAAATGAAGTCTCCAACGGTGTTGGGGTTTTATTTGAATTTTTTGTGGGTCCCATATAATATGCCTTCTAAATGAAGTTTATTTTTATGTGGGTTCCATATTTGGGGCTACTAATTAGTAGCTCATTTCAATGAGCTACTAAATAGTAGCCCCTTTAGAGCTCTAGCAATGGTTGACTCCAAACTTGGGCTTATTTGGGGCTTAAGCCCCAAATAAGCCCCTTCATTTTTTTATTACAGTGGTTTGGACTTATTAAAGGCTCTTTTGTGGGTTCCACATGACACATACATTCCACATGCACCACACAAATGATAAAATAGAAAAAAAATGAAATTAAAAAGTATTATTTGGGGCTACAAATATGTATGTAGCCCCCAAGCATGGGCTTTATTATTGCAGCCCCAAATAAATCCATATTGTGGCTTATTTGGGGCTTATTTGGGCCTTAAACCCCAAGTAATCTCTCTATTACTAGTGCTTTTATTGCCCCCATTGGAGGTTATTTGGGGCTTAATTGGGACTTTTAACTCCAATTAAGCCCCTTTATAGCCTCCATAAGGAATGCTTTAAGAACATTAAAAGTTCCCATTCCGCCATTCTCGGACAGTAGGGGACCATTGCACCGATTATTAAATAAAAAAAGAAATGCAAATGAAATAATTAAAGGCTTACGATATCTCCAAAGCGAAAAATTATCAGAGCAATCAGTTCAGTTCAGTTCAGATTTATTAAATTCAGGTTTACTTAGTTAAAATTTATACTTCAAATAATTTCAGTTCAAATTAATTAAGTTCCGTTCAGGTTTGCTTAATTAAAATTTATATTTCAAATAATTTCAGTTCAAATTAATTAAGTTCAGTTCAGATAAGTTTAAAGTTTTTTAGTTGAAACAAAGACACAGACGCTTAGAGTTTTAGGGTGCATATGTATCCAGACTAAAATTCTACCTATTGAAGTCCTATCCTTAAAGCATCAGGATTGTTTTCCAATCGTCACTCACTAGTAAAGCCTAGCAAGTAGCCAGTAACAACTTTAGTATTCATATTTCGTTGCACGTTCCTGATGTTGAAGTTGTTGGATGCCGTTGATTTTTTCTCCGTATGATTTGTAAGTATTTGATTTCTTTTAGAAACATCAATTGTATTACCATAACAAAGTAGAAGTAATACATTTACATGTTTAAAGTATTGTAATAGAGTTGTGTACTAAATAATTATCATGTAATGCTGTGATTCTAAAATTAAATTCGTACACCTCCAATCATTTTATTTTTATTATTTTTAATAACATCAATATTCCTTCTCCGTTTCATACCACAGTCACACTTTATAACTCACATTATAACCCATCCATATCCATATAACCCACCACATTAATATCTGAAATAAGTCAAATGACCTAAAAGGTCTACTAATTAGACTGGAGTCACTGGACCATAAGATGAAGTATGTTTTGAAAACACACTTTTACAAGATTGAAAATTACTCCAAATGAGATAGAATGTCCATGTTTAAACGTCTGGGATTCCTTGTACTAGCAAAAAGACAAAGATATATGTGATGATGGCATCAGCAGCACACCAGACCTGGGTGGTGGTTGTTGTGTGGGTTGATCATCAATTACAAGTATCATTTCTGTCCTCCCCACGCCTTCCTGCCACAATTTCAAAAACCATATTCTATTCATGGATATACCTTTTAAATTTTACTTCGTTTCATTAAATTGAATTGTAACCCTACATTTTTATTTCTCGAAATTTTTATTATACTACTTTCTCCGTCCTCGTATAAATTCTATATTTGTTTTTATTAATCTTTTTAGATTCCATTTAACTCCAAATTAATTCTAATTAATTATATCGAAAAAATAATTTTAAAAATTAAATTATGAAAATATAAGATTTCTAATTTCAGAATATAAGTTCAAATTTTATTTTTCCAATACAATTTTTGATTAATTTAGAGTCAAACGGAGGTTAAAATAAGTTTACAAAACAAATGGAAATTTATAAAGGGGCGGAGGAAGTAGTATAACTTTATTAATCAATACTCCCGTTGACCAAATTCCAATTAACACATAAACATTCTAAACATATAAAATCGATCCAGACATGGTTAGCATTCCAAATTAGTGTCTATTGTTATTCAACTCGCTAGAAAAAAATGACTAAAATTTAAGGTTCGAGCTCAAATCATATTTTTTTGTTAAACGAGTTCGACTCGAACTTGAACCAAACTCGAGCCCAACCCATAATTCAAAACTTAAATAAAATATAATAACCTAGTATCGGGATCGAGACTAGAATCTTATAAATGTACGACCCTAAATCACAAGCCGTGTCGAACCTATCGAGTATTACCGGTCTGAACCTAGTAAAGCTCGTTAATAAGACGAGCATGAAAAGAGGTTTGAAATCCTTATCGTACGAGCCGGATCGTAGACTAGTGAATTGAATACCACAATAATTGTAGTGAATTGAATACGACATTACTTATTAAGTCTAGACTCGCGTAACACCACAAAAATAGTTCCCATATTCCTCCTGCCGTTCTACTCTTTCTTTGCTTCTTGCTTTCTCAACTCGAACCTTACTAAACCTTAGTGAATTGACTACTACAGTACTACAACTCATTAAGTCTCGACTGGTGTAACAATATATTCCCATTTTCCACCATCTCCTCCTCCCATTCTACTTTTTTTTTTTTTTTTTTTTTTTGTTTCTTGCTTTCTAGAAACCTTAGTGAATTGACTACTACAGTACTATTACTCGTTAAGTCTCGACTCGTGTAACAGTACTAATACTCGTTAAGTTTCGACTTGCGTACATAACACTATGGTTCCATTTTCCACCTCCTCATATTAACTCGTGTAACATTACTAATACTCGTTAAGTCTCGACTCGCGTAACAGTACTACTAATCGTTAAGTTTCGACTCACGTAACACCACGCCCATATTCCATCTCCTCATATTGACTGTCGTAACAGTACTACTACCAGTTAAGTCTCGATTCGCGTAACACGACGGTCCCATTTTCCACCTCCTCATATGGACTCGCTTAACAGTACTCGTTAAGTGTCGACTCGCGTATACTCGTTAAGTGTCAACTCGCGTAGCAATACCATTTTATTCCACCTCCTCCTATTCTACTCTTTATCAGTTTATCTCTGTTTCTTGCTTTCTAGAGATTCGTGCAGTACACAGCAAAAAGGACCGACAGCCAAGATCATCTTTCCCAAACTCCCACACCCATAAAACCTTCTCACTCTCACACATCAACAACTCAGTCAAACTCACCACTATCACTTTCACATTCTCCCAATCAATAATATAGTAGTAGTAGTAATCATGGACGGAGAGCGTCCCGAAACAGAGCTCATTTCCATCCCTGCCACCCCACGCGCCTCCACACCAGAGATACTCACCCCCACAGGCCACCGCTCCCCTCGCCGTGACCCCGGCGGCGGCACGGCGAAGTCATGGACGCCGACTTCGTTCATATCGCCCAGGTTCTTGAGCCCCATTGGGACCCCAATGAAGAGGGTGCTGGTGAATATGAAAGGGTACTTGGAGGAAGTGGGGCACTTGACGAAGCTCAATCCGCAAGATGCTTGGTTGCCTATTACTGAGTCCAGGAATGGGAATGCCCATTATGCCGCCTTTCATAATTTGAATGCTGGGATTGGGTTCCAGGCCTTGCTTTTGCCTGTTGCTTTCTCTTTTCTTGGATGGTACTAATTTTTTCCAAAACCTTTTTTTGTTTTTTGGAATGTGGGGTTTGAAAATATGTTTGTGGTTTGACTGTTTTGGGGGTTGATTTTTTTTGCTAATTTACTGTTTTTGAGCTTCCCCTGTTTTTGGGTAGTTTTTTTTTTTTTTTTTTTCTGTTGGGTTTCTACTCTTATCCTCTCCTTACTAATCCAGTTGAGTTGAGTATTGTCGGGCCCTTTTTTTATGTGTTTTACACTCCAACAAGACTAAGATCCGAGACCTTACTTACCACTTGAGTCAAGAGGAGTTGGTGTTTTGGTTAGTTTCACGATTGGTCTTCTGAGAAGATTTTGAGATGGTTTGCATTTGATTCAAGTAGGCCTTGCTTTGGCCTGATAATTTTATCTTTTTTTCTTGGATGGTTTGTTCATGTAAAGTTTCGATCTTTTGTTTTGAAACTGCAATATGGTTATGGCTTACTGATTAGGGGGTTAATTTTGTTGCTTTTTTTTGTGGTGGTAATTTAGTGTTTTTAAGTTTTCCCCTGTTTTGGGTAAGTTTCAAGATTGCTCTTTTGTGAAGATTTTGACTTGATTCAGGCTTCATCTGCTTAACATGTTCAAAGGAAGCTTTTTCTTAAGCTGATTTCTACTGATTTTTTCAAGAAAATTTTGTAAATTATGCTTAAAAATTCATGTAGGCCTGAAGTTCTTGATGTGTTTTACTTACTTTATCTTAATACTATCATGATTATGGTTTGAATTAAAGCCAGCAAAATATAGTGTCATTAACTAAGAAAAACGACACACTTTAAGACTTTTGCTTTTGAGGAAGATGTCTGGGTCCTAAAGTTACTTTTGTTATTAAAACAAAACAAAAATAGTAAGACTACTTGCAAATTCATTATGTTTGATTAGTACTGTGGGCTCTGTTTCACTTGAATTGCCTGAGGTTGCTTCTTCATCTGCTTGACCAAGTATATACAGCTATTGAACCATAATGATGCAGAGATTTCCGTCTCGAGCAATAGCGTTCTTTTATGTGCTAACTGGACCACATAACTAATGTCCCACTCTGTACATCAGTTACCAGAATCTATGGTTTATGTAGCATTCATATACAATAACCAATTCAACATAGAGCTCGTGTCTGAATAACTTAAGAATTTCATTTTCGAATGGAATGGGAGTAAGGAACTTTTCTTCTTTCTAATTGTAAGGTTGCCTTGTCCATTTTACGGACATGGACTATGTCGTGGAATTTCACATTTTGTATTAGCCTGTGATGCTCCTTTGATATGCTTCTACTTTTCATTCTTAATCTGTAGTTACTTGGATATGAGGAAAGTTTCTCATGGTACGTACACCTAATTGTGCAGGAGTTGGGGAATAATTTCATTAATCATCGCTTATTTTTGGCAATTATATACACTATGGGTTCTTGTTCAGCTGCATGAAGCAGTTCCAGGAAAGCGTTACAACAGATATGTTGAACTTGCGCAAGCAGCTTTCGGTGAGTTCGTTTATAATGAGTAGAAGAAGTTCAACCATATCATGGTTGATACATCTTGCATAAAGTTTCATATTGACTTTCACTCACGATGCATTTGCTTCTTTTCTTCTAGGGGAACGATTAGGTGTCTGGCTTGCACTCTTTCCAACTGTTTACCTCTCTGCTGGGACTGCAACCGCATTAATTCTTGTCGGAGGGGAGACGATGAAAATGTTCTTCCAGATAGTATGTGGTCCACTTTGTTCATCAAATCCTCTAACTACTGTTGAATGGTACCTGGTGTTCACATCCCTTTGCATCGTATTATCCCAACTTCCGAATCTCAACTCCATTGCGGGGCTTTCACTTGTTGGCGCTGTTACGGCCATAACATATTCCACTATGGTGTGGGTGCTCTCTGTGAGCCAGGCTAAGCCACCCACTCTTTCATATGAGCCAATTCAAATGCCTACTGCAACTGCTTCACTATTTTCCTTCTTGAATGCACTTGGTATCATAGCATTTGCATTCCGAGGCCACAATCTAGCCCTCGAGATTCAGGTACTTCCTCTCTTCCAAACACAGAACAGTAACATTGTCCTAATACGTTTAGTTAATTTGCAGAAAGTGAAGTAAGGGTTATGTACTTATGACTCTAAGTCTCTAAGACACCTTCAGTAAACAAGTGCCAAGGCGTTAAATGTTATCTTGCTTAGCATTTTCATAATCATACATATTCAACCATCAAACCTAGGAAAGTGAATTATATATAGTGGAGTTGATGTTAATTCACACTTGGCAATTATTAGGCCACAATGCCATCAAGCTTCAAGAAACCAGCGCACGTGCCAATGTGGAGGGGAGTGAAAGTTGCGTACGTCTTCATTGCGATGTGTGTGTTTCCTGTTGCCATTGGAGGTTATTGGGCTTATGGGAATCTTGTAAGTCTTATTACTTGCTCAATAGTTCTTTACCTATTACAATATGATGGCCTTAAAACCTCAAGCCTCATCATACATAACATCTCCTCACTCAGTATACGCCTTAAAGTCCTTCATCTCTGATTATTGCAGATGCCATCTGGAGGAATGTTGAGTGCAATATTCGGCTTTCACAGCCACGACATCCCCCGGGGACTTCTAGGAGTGACATTTCTTCTTGTTGTATTCAACTGTTTAAGCAGCTTCCAGATTTACTCGATGCCTGTCTTTGACAGTTTTGAAGCTGGCTACACCAGCCGAACGAACCGACCTTGCTCAATTTGGGTTCGTTCGGGCTTCAGAGTGTTCTACGGATTTATCTCACTACTTATTGGGGTGGCACTTCCATTCTTGTCTAGTCTTGCGGGTTTATTAGGAGGGCTTACTCTTCCTGTCACGTTCGCTTACCCGTGTTTCATGTGGGTTCTCATTAAAAAACCAACCAAGTACACCTTCAATTGGTACTTCAACTGGATCCTAGGCTGGTTGGGTATTGCTTTTAGCTTAGCCTTCTCCATTGGAGGTATTTGGAGCATGGTTAACAGTGGACTCAAGCTCAAGTTCTTCAAGCCAAATTAATGACTGAAACAAGTTGCTATCTTTCCACTAGTTTGGGCTTGGTAACTACTAGTAGCTTATTAAGCAAATGTTATCCTATGGTTTGATCCTAGCAAGTGTTGTTTGAAAATTTTGCCTGTAAATTATTGTTTGTAATCTCAATGTGAGCTTTCTTTTTTGGTCAATGAGCTACTTTCTTGGAATGGTTAATAGCTGTCTAACCCCTTGTGCTTGAACACATCCTGTGGTAGAGTTGGGTAAAAAATGACTTGAAAAAGTTGAGCTAATTCAAAACTGCAGATGGCCGGACTCCTTGCACTTCACAAAAACAACCCTTCAAGATATATTTGGACTTGTACTACACATGCATCACATTAGATCTTTTCCAAACCCAAGCCATGGTATGACAAGTTGTCAGTTAAGAGCAAGCATGAACGGTAAAATACCGCTAGCTCGATAGGAAACACTGCAAGTAAAGCATCGATATAAAGCATCGATATTATCGCTCTTATCCAACATTAGTAGAGCGAAATGCAGTTATGTAACTCATAGTATACAAGTATGTTTCAGTTTCTCTTTTGCAGGTTCACTAGCAGTGGATCCAGCTTGTGAGTAGTTAACCCCAAAGTATCAACATTGGCTTCCTCTCCATCCTTGAGTTTCCATTCAAACTCTTGCACGAATCTACCGATTGCCATGCATGAAATCAGCATTGCTTGGAGTGCACCAGCACAGACTCTCTTTCCACCACCAAAGGCCATCGTTTTCTGTAGCTCCAAAGTATCAGCTTTCTCGTTAAGGAATCTCTCTGGAAGCCACTCCTCTGGATCTGCCCATATCGTGCTGTCCCTATTACACCCGTAAATGTTGATTGCAATCTGCAACAGATAGTCTTATTCAGATTCTCTTTTTTTTTAGTTTGCAAAGGTAAACCATTGTAAAGGCCTAAATGGTTAAAGAAACAGTAACAACCTCACTGCCTTTTGGAATGCTATATCCTCCTATTTGAGAATCTTCGTCAACATATCGTAAAGGAACAATTGGAACCGGGCTATGCTTTCTCAATGTTTCATGGAAAACAGCAGCCAGGTATGGAAGTTGGCACAGTTTCGCCTCTGTAAGTTCTTCAGAGCCACAAACCTTTTGAATCTCCATAAAGAGACGGTCCTGATAACAAGGAAAAAAGAAAAAAATGCCACTCAATAAGAAAAATACAGAAATCTAGGACTAAATGCAAACAGCCCCTATGTTCTAAGGAAACATGCAACAGACCACTTTTAAGGGTATTAGAAAGGTCACTTGTGCGGAAACACTAGAGCGTTTTGAACCCAAAAAAGGGCTATTAGTACTGTTACTGAGAGGGAGCAAACAGAACATGGTTCATGCAGTTAAATGAAAGGAAGCAGTCAGTTGATTAACCTGCTTCTCCGGATTTTTAGAAAGTTCATACATGGCCCATTCGGAGGCGATTAGCGTAGTATCTGATGCCTCAATTATGGCTTCCCAAAGCAGCATTAGTATTTGTTGATCAGACAATGTGTTTGATGCTTCAGCAACCAAATGGTCTAGATAACAATTGATTTCCTGTCACAAAATCTGTGCCATAAGTAACCAGGGGAGAAAACTAGCTAGTAATGCAAATCGAGTAAGCTCAACTTTGAGAGATTTATACCTCTCCAGAAGCAATACGTTTCTTCTGCCAATCGATAAGAGCTTCCATGACTGCTTGCCTACGAGTATGCATTTGCTCGATTTTCTCCTCAAAGTTTTTGTTAGGAACCCATTTCAGGTAAGGGAAAAAATCCCTCCAGTCCACATCAATAGCACCTTCCATCGGATCACATACCAAAATCTTGAAAATTTCCGCTCTTGACAAAGTAGTGCCTAACTTCTCCACATAAATAGATTCAAAGTCCTGTCCTATAGCCTGTATCAAAATTTTAAAGCAATAGACCAAATGTATCAGTATGGTTTTCAATGTCTCAACTTCAAAACAAACTTTAAAAAGTGACAGCTATGGACAAACTCACTTGTTTCACAGATAATCCGAAAAGTTCAGACTGAAAGCTTTTCCTGAAATTGAGAGCTTCAGTAGGGTGTGATCTCACATGAGCATGGAACTGATCACAAATATTCTTTACCATGGTTTCCCTGTGAATACGATGCCGTTTCTGATAAAATTAACACAATACATCAGTACACAACTAACATGCTGGACTAAAACCTGTGATTGCACAAACCTGAGCATTCGGTCCGAGAGTACTTGTGAGTAGATGTTTTTTTGCTTCCTTGTAAAAGTCATTGTAATCACACATTGCAACAATACTTTTATCAGAAGTGAGGATCTTCAAAGCATTCGACAGCTTTCTCGTCGAGATTGAATTGTATCTGGCAACCATTGCCTAAAAGCAAACCAAGCAAATTTCAAGCTATTTAGATGCATTTCACTACGCACTACGCAGTACAACAAAACAAAACGAAACCCTAAGAGTAGTCTCTTTTATAAGGAAGAACTCGAAGCTTTCAATATTAACAAGTCCATATAATCAAATTATACATGCATCTTATGACATAACCTTAAAGATCAAGTGCTATACAACACAAAAACCAAAAGAACCGTTTATATTTGACATAAAGATATCACATGATCAAGCTGAATCCAGACATATATAGCACTCAGGCCTTACCCTCACATTTCATTTCAATACTAGTTACAAAACTGAAAATTGTTTCGTATTTATATTGTCGAAGAGCTTCTGACATGGCAAGTCCATATATAAAATCAGGGTACAAATATTTGACATGGCCTTAAAGACTAACTGATGCAAAATCCAAAGGAGCATCAAGAAACTATACCTCCTTGGTAACCTCATTCGAGTAAATGAAAATTGAACTGAATTTATATGTAGCATAAAAAACAACTAAGCAAAGTTGAGCCGAACTGAATGAATCTGAACATAACTGAACCAAAATTAATGAGTTTTAAGACGAAGATAACATAGGCTAACATAACTGAACCAAAATTAATGAGTTTTAAGACGAAGATAATATAGGCTAAGGACATTATACCTCCTTGGCAACCTCATTGGAGTTGAGGACAATCATGTTACCGGCACCGGTCTGGATCGAATAAACCGGTCCATATTCCTCAGCCCATTTGGTGAATGTCCTGTGAGGTTTCTTCTCTTTCAACTGCAGCAAGTTTCCCAGCACTGGTACCCCTGGCACCTCTGCACTCAGAAAACGAAATCAACGGTTTAAACTAAACGTAATCAATCAGTTTGAGAACAAGCAGGCAATGATCAGTTCAAGAACAGCACTCACTTGGAGGAACAGGAAGAACAGAAGGTTTATTATTATTATTATTATTCTGGTAATGGGCTTTGAGGAAAAACAGAGTGATCCCACCAACAGCCACAGCAGGGGCTCCAACTGCAGCCACCAAAGGCAAAGCTTGAGCTTTCAGAACCGATTCCATCAAAACCCTCCCCTGTTCAAGAAAAAACCCAAAAAGGTAAAAATAAAAATAAATAAGTGCTTTCACTTGTCAAAGGCTCTGCAAGATTATAAATAGGCATATATAAGAATTCACAGATGCTGTTTCAATGAGCTGGAGAAGAAGACAAGTGAGCACCGTTTGGGGAACTCAAGATTCGATTGGAATATTGCAAGGGAAACGACAAAAGGTGTTGGCCGTCGTTGAATATTGCTAGGATAGGAGTGTATGTGTGTGTGACTGAGCAGGGGGATAAATATACAGAGTGGGTTTAATCATTTTGGCCCAATTTGGATGCTGACTGACAATCTTGCTTTTTATGTGACATTTATTTATATACTTTGGTTAGAAGATATGTTTGGTCTTCAAAGTTACAGCTTTGATTTTAAGTGAAATTTGATTGTCATCTTGTTTTACAGGGGAAAGAAACAGTTTTAAAGGTGGAAGATGATGACAGGGCCTAAAGATCTAGTATTTGGATAGGCTTGATTAGAAAGTGTTGAGTTTATTTTGATTTTGTTTGATACTTTGATTGCTGCTAGTGTTTAAGGGTAGCCTGGACGATCTCGTCGGCTTTTCTGTACTGAACTGTTTGGATTTAATGAGAATTCTATATTACTTCCAAAAAAAAGGCTCTATTCTTTTCATATGAAATTTCGATGCAGTTTGAATTACTTCAGTTCAGTTTAGTTCACAATTATTTACTTGTTTGTTTTGTATATTAACAAAATTCAGTTTTCGATAAAATATGAGAAGGGACTGGGGAGAGGTGTAATTCAATTTGGGTAAAATAGTGATGAAGAAGGAGAGAAAAATAAAAAAAGAAGAATTTGATTAGTGGATTTCATTTTTGGAACTAAGACGATTATAATACAATGCTAAACAAGTAAAACTAGGATGATTGTAATAGAACGGATGAAGTTTTACGGTAATAATGTACAAGTAGTATTAATTTATGGTAAAAGAAGTGTTTTATAGCGCCCAAGAAGTTATGACAATCATGACAACTACCTAATTAACCTCTAGCTTGATGGGAACATACAACAACAGCATGCACAATTTAGATTTCAGTTTCTCTTTTGCAGGTTCACTAGGAGTGGATCCAGCTTGTGAGAAGTTAACTGCAAAGTATCAACCTTGTCTTCCTCTCCATCCTTGAGTTTCCATTCGAACTCTTGCACGAATCTACCTATTGCCATGCATGAAATCAACATTGCTTGTAGTGCACCAGTACAGACTCTCCTTCCGCCACCAAAGGCCATCGTTTTATGTAGCTTCAATGTATCTGCAGCTTTCTCGTTCAAGAATCTCTCCGGAAGCCACTCCTCTGGATCCTCCCATATCGCCCTGTCCCAGTTGCACCCGTATATGTTGATGGCAATCTGCAACAGATAGTCTTATATATTCATATTCTTTTTCAGTTTGCAAGAAAAAGTAAAAGATTGTCAAGAGTTAATGAAACAGTAACAACCTCACTGCCTTTTGGAATGCTATATCCTCCGATTTGAGAATCTTCGTGAACATATCGTAAAGGAAGAATAGGAACCGGACTATGCTTTCTCAATGTTTCATGGAAAACAGCAGCCAGGTATGGAAGTTGGCACAGTTTCTCCTGTGTAAGTTCTTCAGAGCCACAAACGTCATGAATCTCCTTGAACAGACGATACTGATACGAGGAGAAAGAAAAACATACCACTCAGTAAAAGTGAGATGAATAAACAAATCAAACATACAAAAATGTAGGACTAACCTGCTTTTCCGGATTTTTGGAAAGTTCATACATGGCCCATTCGACGGTAATAAGTGTAGTGTCTGAGGCCTCAACGAGGGCTTCCCATAATAGCATGAGTATTTGTTCGTCGGACAATGTCGTTGCTGATTTAGCTACCAAATGGTCTAGATAACAATTGATTTCCTGTCACAAAATCTGCCGTAAGTATAACAAAGGGAGAACACTAGTAGAAGCAAGTAGAATAAGCTCAACTCTGGGCAGCTTGGGGAGCAAACATACCTCTCCAGAAGCTATACGTTTCTTCTGCCAATCGATAAGAGCTTCCATCACTGCTATCCTACGAGTATGCATTTGCTGAAGTTTCTCCTCAAAGTTTTTGTTAGGAATCCATTTCAAAAACGGGAAGAAGTCCCTCCAGTCCACGTCAATAGCACCTTCCATCGGATCACATACCAAAATCTTGAAAACTTCTGCACTTGACAATGTAGTCCCTAGTATCTCCACATGAATAGATTCAAAGTCCTGTCCTATAGCCTGCATTACATTTTTTAAAGCAGTAGAAAAAACGAATCAGTATGGTTCAACTTCAGGAGAAAAACTAAAAAACGGCAACTTGAACAAACTCACTTCTTTCAGTGATAATCCGAAAAGTTCAGGCTGAAAGCTCTTCCTGAAATTGAGAGCTTCAGCTGGGTGTGATTTCAGATGAGCATGGAATTGATCACAAACATTCTTTATCATAGTTTCCCTGTGAACACGATGCCGTTTCTGATAAAATTATGACAATGGTAAATCAATACAACAACAAATATACTGAGAATTTTGTGATAGAGAGATGCCATGTCCATAACACTGTGAATGAACAAACCTGAGCCTTTGATCCGAGAGTACTCTCAAGTAAATGTCGTTTTGCTTCCTTGTAAAAGTCATTGTAATCAGCCAGTGCCACCATACATTTATCAGAAGATAGGATCTTTAGAGAATTCGTCAGCTTTCTGGTTGAGATCGAGTTATATCTAGCAACCATTGCCTAAAGCAAACCAAGCAAACTTCAAAGTTACAAACTATGCAGGTGTATTTCACTACACAATACAAATTAAAATAGGTTAACAAAAGCCTAAATTGTAGTCGTATAAAGGCAAAACGAACTTTGTAACTCATAGCTGATAAGAGGAGCTGTAGTTGATTAGTTACCTTAAGCTACAATTACCTTATTGATATTCACTATTATAAGTGAGTTGAAATGAGTTGAAATCACTATTATAAGTGAGGCCAAACACACACACATACACATACAAAGAACAACTCAGAGCTTCTGACATAACAAGTCCACATATATAATCAAGCTACACATATTTGACATAGCCTTAAAGACTAACTGATGCAACATCCAAAAGAGCATTATGGATCTGTTCTTTTTGTCTGATCTAAACCGAATGAAACTGAACAAAACTAAATTTATTTGTAACATAAAAAAAACAACTAAACAAATTTGAAGCAACAGAGAAACAAAAATAAATGAATCTGAACGTAACTTAAATTAATACTTCAAGTTTTAAGACAAAGAGAACTGAGTCTGTCTAAGATGTTATACCTCCTTGGCAACCTCATTGGAGTTGAGGACAATCATGTTACTGACACCGGTCTGGACCGAATAAACCGGACCATATTCCTCAGCCCATTTGGTGAATGTCTTGTGAGGTTTCTTCTCTGTCAACTGCAGCAAGTTTCCCAACACTGGTAGCCCTGGCACCTCTGCACTCAAAATCGAAATCAACAAATTGAAGGTGATCAGTTCGAGAAAAAATAGACAATAATCGGTTTGAGAACAGCACTTACTTACTTGGAGGAACTGGAAGAACCGAAGCTTGAGTATTCTGGTAATGGGCTTTGAGGAAAAATAGAGTGATCCCACCAATAGCCACAGCAGGGGCTCCTACTGCAGCCACTAAAGGCAAAGCTTGAGCTTTCAGAACCGAATCCATTCAAGAAAAAGGAAAGAGCAAAAATCAGTTGGGCAGTAATTATAAATGGAGAGTAATGTATAATCAAGAAGAAGACAAGTGAGAGTGTGATCATCTCATCAACCTTAGGAGCTTTAGAGATTCCATCGACCTATTGCAGAGAGAAACGACAGAAGGTATAAAAGGCCACTTTTTAACTTTTTATAATAAGGATCATCATGACTAGCCAGGTCAATTACAATTGACCCATTCAATTGGGCCCTACAACGTCAGCGACTCAACTTCTGTCCGCCAAACTTAGTCCGATCCCATGCCCAAACTAATTGTGATATTTGGTATGAAACAAGAAACGTTTCTATTTAACAAATCCGTTGTGTCACTTGGAGATGTGAAAATGAACTTGGATGCATCTTTATTTATTGGGCCATTGATTTTTTATACCTCCTTAGCGTCCCTAATTACAAAATGAACCTCATTAGTTTACCAATTATATTTTAGTCCAAATTCAACAAAAATTCACTATTCCAAATTGCATTTTGGTGGAACCAAACAAGACTTAGTGATTTCAAATAAAAAAGATAAATAATTAAAAGAAAAACTAAGTACAATACTAAAATAAAATTTTATATTTCATTTTTTTTTAATTCTCTTTCTTCTTCACAACTCCGGTCACCGGAGATACTCCGATGAACGGAGCTGTTTCCGGATCATCCAAACTCCCAGATCGGAGCTTGACAAGCTCCAATCAGGGAGCTTGTGCAGCTCCCAGATCGGGAGCTGCAAAGCTCCGATCAGGGAGCTTGTGTAGCTCCCAGATCAGGAGCTGCAAGCAAGCTCCCGATCGGAGCTTGACAAGCTCCGATCAGGGAGCTTGTGCAGCTCCCAGATCGGGAGCTGCAAGCAAGCTCCCGGAGCTTGCCAAGCTCCGATCTGGGAGTTTGCCAAGCTCCCAGATCGGGAGCTGCAAGCAAGCTCCGGTCTGGGAGCTTGTGCAGCTCCCAGATTAGGAGTTGTAAGCTTCCGATTGCAGCTCCCAGATCTTCAAGTCCGGTCACCGGATTCTGGTGAGGACTTGAAGAAGAAGAAGATAAATAAGAAAAAGAAAAGAGAAAAAAAAAAGAAAAAATGTTAGGGCATGTTTGGAATAGAAATAATAAATTGATGGTCAACTCAAAAAACCTTCATTTTGGACCAAAATGTAATTAATACCATAAGAGTATCCTTTTTGAGAAAGGCCTTCATAAGGAGGTCTAAAAATCAATTTTCTCTTATTTATTTTAAGACGCTAAGATTCATGATGGTTTTATTATAGCACATACACAATTGGTGCATGGTCAATGTGCAACACTTGAGGTAGCGGAGGCCGGGGCAATTCGTTACGAGTAGCTTTCTAATGGGCATGTGACTAAGACCGAGAATATCCATTGTGGGGGGTTACTGTGTGGTGGCCAACTATTCAGTGGGCCCCACCAACCACCCACAATAAAAAAAAATACTGGAATGGGCGCACAAAATTGTGCGCCCATTTGGCCACCAGCCACTAGCCTATATGAAGGGGGATTGCCCCCCTCCTATTAGTTACTCTTTTTTTTTTTTTTTTTAATTTTCTATTTCTATTTTATAGTATATGATATTTTTATTATTTAAAAAAATTATATATTAAAATTTATAATTTTTTCCCTCTATAAATATAACATAACTTCATTACATTTTACACATTTCTAAATTACTCTCATTCTATCTTTCTCTCATTCTCTCCTAGTAATGGTTGTACTTTATTAATATAATAATGCTTAATTTGTTATTTTAGAAATTTAGAGAAATTTTCTAAATTAATACAGTAATTTTATAATAATATATAATTATTATATTATAATTATTAAATGATAATAAGAAAATGAATAAAGAAATAAATTGAAATGGTTGGATGGTGGGTGGTCATGGATAAATGTGGTTTTTGGTGTTGTGGTGAGTTGGTTGAAGGATGAGGTATGTGGATGAGAGAGAAATTAATTTTTTATTTGAAATTGGATAGTGGAGTGGGTGGTGGGTGGTCATGGATATTTATGGTCTAAGGGTGGTCCGTTGCTTGGTTTGAGTAGTTAATTCTTCTTGTAATAATTACCCGACTAGTTTTTAAGTTTAGGACCTATTTTAGGTGATGCCAAACCTTTTGGTACTTCTTTGGATTAATTTGTTGGGCTTCTCACATATAATACCCTTGTTAGTTTGTTTTATTACAGATAGACCCTCGTTAGCCAAACAATTACATTCAACACCCTTGTTAGATAGATTTAATTACACCTAAACCCACGAATTTGACTTTTGGCGAATTAAATCAATGTAAAAACATTTTTAGCCTTGGTCAAATATTGAATTCTGACTTTGACAAAACAACTTCAATTTTCATTAATTACACATTAGCCTCAAATTGTTTTAATTTTACCAATTTGACACTTAATAATTCAACGTAAAGCATATAACTTCTTTAAATTCCAAATTTGTCCCAAATTTTATTGCAATTAAGCCCTATTAATTTTTTTATTTTAAAATATCACTCAAAAAAATTAAAAAAATATTTAAAAAAAAAAAGAAAAAACAGCAAACCGGAGCTGCATAGCTCCGATTTGCTCTGCCACCACAACTCCGATCAAATCAGAGCTGTGCAGCTCCGATGTGATCGGAGCAGGTAACATCACCGATCAGATGAGAGTTGTGCAACTCCGATCTGATCGGAGCTAGTCACAGCTCCGATCGATCGGAGCTGTACAACTCCTATCAAATCGGAGCAGCACTGCTCCAATTGATCAGAGCAAGTCACAGCTCCGGCCACTGTTCTGAAAAAGGGAAGAGGAAAGAAAAAAAAAGGAAGGGAGAAAAAAGAACAAAGAAGGAAGATGAATGAAATTAAAAAGAAGAAACAAAGGATCTAGTTGCAATAAAAATGCTAAGGCCATGTTTGGTCTAAATTTCCATTTAGTTTGGTCAACGGAAGAAGCTGATTTTGGATCCATATGTAATAGATTGACTAAGAGGGGGTTAGACGTAATTAGAGTGTCTAGTAGGCATAGTGGATGTAAAATTCCCTATTTTGTTTCTTGTACGCTTCTCGTGACTTGATCCATGAGCTTGTGCGTACGTGATTGAGAGACAAGATGGTTGCTTGTAACTTTCTTCTCCTTTGTTTACCTTCTAAATTTCCAAAATAATTTATCTCTGAGTGAGGGCTTATAAACAAATCGAGCTTTTTCCGAGTACTTTAAGCTCGACTTAAAAAAATCTCTGTCTTGATACTCTTATTTCGAGCTCGAACTCGATTCAGCCATAAATGGATCAATTTGATTTCGAGCCGTCTTAAAGTTCTTTTTTCTTTTTTCCTTTTTTAGAACTCGAAAGCTCGATGAGCGGCTTGATATTTTTTCCTACTACAATTAATAACTTACCAAAATTACAAAAATACCCTTTGCACGTAACTTTATTTGTTTTTTCTAAAATTTGAAATTTCCAGGTTTTGTACAAACAAATTGGGCTCATTACTTTCAGACCCCTGTTAGATTCATCAATTACATGATCTAAGGGACAACTTTATCTTCAATTACATATATGTCCACGAATTTGACTTTTTGCGCACTAAAACGTTGAACAGACATATTCATCCCCGGTCTAAAATCAGATTTTCATCTCATTCAAACAACTTCAATTTCTATTTATTCCACATTGCACCCTAATAATTTTCATTTTACAAAATTGAAACAAAATAATTTAAAAACAACCCACATAACTTAGTTAAATTAAAAAATGGCCTAAAAATTTATTGTAAAACCACCCCAACAAAACTTCAATTTAAAAACAAGTTTCAAATATTATTAAAAACCCACCAGCTCTGGAACCGGAGCTGTAAAAGAAGGAAAAAAATCAAGGGTAAAAAAGAGAGAGGAAAAAGAGAAAAGAGAAAGAATAAACGAAAAAAAAAATTAAAAAACAGAAAAAGTATAGAAAATACTTATTAGGTAAGACCTTGACGATAGGAGAGAGAAAAAGATTAAATAAGCTGGTCAACATTTTAGTTGTTTTTTGGAGCCAGACAAATTTCGTGCAAAGGTTTTGAACATAAATTTTTTAGAAAAAGGTCACATAAACCCCCAATTCAAAGTACTCCTCCATAGGGTTTAACTGCTGCTTCAAGGTTTTGTACTCTGCTCTGCCTTTCAGCTCCAGCTCCCGCTTGAATTCAATGGACCCGACCTCCATTGCAGCCTCACTCTGGAGCAGCTTCCGGAGGATTCCTCCGGCAGCTATTCCGACAATGCTGGACTGTATGCTGACTTCATCCACTGCCGCATCTTCTTCATCCTCCATTTTCTCTGCTCTGCTCAATCAATTTCCCAATCTCGTAAAGGTAGCTGAAAGTCACTTGTTATTCAATCTACTGTGCCAATTTGGCTTAATTCAGCTTGCTGAGCTATTATCTGTGTTGTGGTGTTTATTATTCATGTAGGAAATTGCAGAAAGGAGTGAAAAATTGGGATTCGAAGGGCGTAATTGCGTAGTTTCTTATGTAGCTGCTCTGTCTCACCTTTTTAAAAGTCAGGTGAGTTTGGAACGATGGGCGTTTGTTTCAGTTGGATTGATTATTAGTTGTTAGTGTCATTTTATGAGATTTTGGTAAGTTGGATTAGTAGTTGTTACTTGTTAGTGTCATGTTATGCGAATTCAATAAGTTGGATTATTAGTTGTTAGTGTCATGTTATGATAATTTGATAAGTTGGATTATTAGTTGTTACTTGTTAGTGTCATGTTATGTGAATTCAATAAGTTGGATTATTAGTTGTTAGTGTCGTGTTATGGGAATTCGACAAGTTGGATTATTAGTTGTTACTACTTGTTAGTGTCATCTTATGTGAATTCGATAAGCAATTGCATTTCGGTGGAAGTGTTAATGCTTAACCCGAATATGTAATGCAAATGCCCTAAATGTGTGCTTGAGCTTGATGTATGGTTTTAGATAATTGGATGAAAGGGGCTTATGGTTACTCCTGTAATATTATGCAGGTGGTCATCAGATGCCAGTATTTATTTGGAAAATATGGATTCCCGTACTGAAGTTAGTACACACTTGTGACCGTGAGCTATTTAACGAGGTAACTCTGCAAATGCCATACTTGTGCCGAACATTCTAAAATAGTCGTTTGTTGTTGGTTTCGTGCGTAGACTGTTGTATTCCATTTACCTGGATTTCTCTTTTCGTTTCGAGTTCAGGTAGCAAGTTTGTTCCTTGATGTAGTATCTGAAACAAACACCTGGGAGGTTCTTGAGACGACTGCGGTGCCTCTGCTGTTAAGATCAATTGGCCTGTCGGTTGGAATGTCTCAGAGTGATGAGTTTGCAATTTACAGATGGAGTTCAATTTCAACTGCTAAGGAGCCGAATGATGAGGAATTGAGCCCAGTATCTTTTGACAATTTTCACGATCAATTGATTGAAATGAAATACGAAGATTATGCAGCATCTCCTGAATCTGGTCTTCCGTTACCTGTGTCTTGCAATATATTAACATTGACACTGGATGCTGCCTTGTATAACATGCATGAAGGTGATGCTTGCTGTTCTACGTTAGAGAATACTTGCCAGTCACGAAATTTGGCTGGGAATATTCTTTGGGACCTTTCAAACTTGGCTCTTCAAATGCTGTCAACAAGTTTGGAGCATCGTTCTATGGCAATCAGATTTCTTCTTCCATGTGTATTTAAAGCTTTTTTACGTGAAAACACCTTCAGAACCTCAGTTGATGGGATACATCATGTATTAACAAGGTATATGTTGCTATTTTAAACATCCTGGGACGTAGCTAATATCAGTTTTATAGGCCCTTGGTATTTGAATTGGAATTCATTTTATTGATTTACAGGTCTGAATATTTCACAAAAGTATGGCAATGCTGCAAGTTATTATTTTCCTTGGGGTCCTTGGAGAGAAGAGATGCTTATGATATTCTTTCACTGTATTTATCTTTTTCATCACCAAGTGATGATTGTATGGATGTAAATGTCTGTGGAAGTGACAGTTTAGTAACCGATCCAAAATTTTGGGTTGAAATGAAACGAGGCTTGGTAAGGTCCTTTTTTAGTTTTTATATTTTGCATTTATGTCTCCAATTCCGTAAGTAATTGTACTTCTAAAGTATGTTCACTTCCAGTAACATCCTACATATTTTGGTATTTCAAGCTAGATAAGGAGAGCTTGGTGAGAAAACAGTCGTTAGATATACTTAAAACAACGTTAAACTTGAGCAAAGAGACGAAATGCTCAGATGACAATGGTTCTGACCCTCGCATGATGAGCAAAAAGGGGAAGTGGGCTGATGATGAAGCCAAGTCACTAGGCATAGGGAAATTTCACACTCACTCTGAATCGACTAACACTGGGCAACAAAGATGGGAGACATTTGTATTTCTGTATGAAATGCTTGAAGAATATGGAACCCATTTGGTTGAAGCTGCATGGAATCACCAGGTATGCCATTGTTAACATGCTCATGCCATTGAATTCTCCATAGTAGATAAAAGGATGACAGTTATATGTAGTTCTATAGTGGAATGACGTGTACACTTTTCTTTTCACGTTCTTGTGCATTTTGTAGATTATGCTTTGGCTTCAATCTTCATTTACAATTGACAGTTCAGTTTTTGTCAATGGAGAGATAAATTGTACTTGGATGGATACACCTATGCAAGTTTTTGAATGGTTAGCAGTTTTATGGGAACGCGGATTTTCTCATGATAATCCTCAGGGTAAATCAATCTCATATCTTGATATTTGATTTTACTTGGTGATCACTTGTCTACGAGGAGCAAATCAGTTATTTATCTGCTAAAGAAGTGATTGTATTGCTTGTTTATTGCAGTGAGATGCCATATCATGCAGTCATTTTTGGCGACTGAGTGGGAGAAATATGGAGGCTGTGGAACATTAGTTCCAAAAGATTTTATACTGGGTCCACTTGTAAGAGGATTGAATGATCCAGTGCACCATAGAGAATTTGGTTGGTTTATTTCCTTTCATTGCATCATTCATATCACTTAAAGAGCATATAGGACATTTGGGTCTCTATTAGTTACTATCTTTTATTGTAGATTTATCGATGAAAACCTTTTTCCTGTCATAGGTTTGAAGGAAGTCTACTCTTCATGGACAATTAAAGCTGCAGCGAAATTTTTAGGTCAATACACTAGCTCCATGGAAAGGAGGTAAGCTTTACGTGCACAATGTTTTTGTTAGTTAAATTGTGTCTTCAGTGAGGACGAAGCTACCTGACACACACCTGTTTTAAAGCTAATGATATAACAACTAGTAAATAGAAAAAGGAAGTTGATACTTTACAATCTTTCAGCTGTTCCTGCATGCTGCGTAATTTTATCTTACTAGTCCTGTGGCATAAATAGCAGAGTTCTTGCTCATGATATTTCAATGGGTTTTATTCTTCGGAACTGTGTAGCTAGATTGTCTCTGAGCTGCTGTTGCATTGTGTAAATAGAATTTAGAACTAGCATAAATTTGTTCTTATGCGGTTTAATTTTCTTTTGTATCATAGGCACCATATTTCATTCATGGTCAATTTTGCATCAATTCCCAAAACGCATTCTTTGGGACGAGTTGGGTTGATGTGCCTAGCTGAGTGCATCAGATCAGCCACTTCTGGACTTCTGGAGCAAAATAATTGTGAAACCGAGCAATGTATTGATACCATTGCAAAAGAAACCCTCAATGAATCTGCGCACGACTTTATTCAGAATGCTAAGTCTGACTTGTTGGATGTTTTGCGATTTGTTATTGAGTGTAGCAAACAGCATTTCAATCCAAGATATCGCTATAAAGGTCCCAGCTCCCAACTTGCTCCTATTGCGTATTACAAATTGTACGTGATGTGTATACTGCATATTGTAATTTGTAGTAATTACTAACCCCATGCTCCTCCTCTATTATGTCTAGTTTGTGAAAACATTGTTGCTGCTGCTACTACAATGATGACAGCTATTGATATTCCTTTGGAGATCCTTTTGAACTTCATGTCTTGCCTCCCTCGTGAATATACTGATTATGGTGGTATGCTGTGTTCCCCATGTTTATTTCACATCCAGATCTGTGTACATTTAGTTGGTATAGGTGTTACATCCTATCTTATTACTTGATGTTGTCTCTACTTAGGTTCATTGAGACATGCTGTTCAAAAATGGCTTTGTGGGACTAATTCACACCTTCTGAAGGTTATTTGTGAATTTCCTACAAAATTCATCAGTAGTCAGCATCCACTTGATTGTCCTGTTACATACAACGATGAAGAACTGGATGCATGGGTGTCTGAAGTAAAACGCTGGATCCGAGTTCTTTTTCTTGTAGCTAAGGAGGAGGAAGATTTCTACCCAATTATTAAGGTTTAGCATATGCTCAATTACTGGATATCTTATTTTGCCTTGTCTTTCACAATCTAATTTCATTTGAGAGAATATTTTGCCTTCTTTGTGCAGTTTCTTCAGGATCATGGTGGTGATATCTCCAAACAGAACAGCAGTCCAGAGCGCCTGGATGTGAAATTCCTAATCCTAGTTTCCAGCTTGGTTCAGGAACTTCAAGTTATCCTAGAGAAAACATGTAAAAGTGAGATGACAAGCAAAACAAGCAATCCCCTCCTTCCTGTGATGCCTGATAATCTAACTTTAAGGGAACCTATTATTTGTGAGAAGTTCACAACAGTGATGTTGTCATTTATGGTATGGACTAGCCATTGTCATTTTGTAGCTATATCCTCTTTTGAAAGAGACTAATTGTTGTAACTTCCTGTTCCTGTTCCTTAATTATTTTTTATTTTACAGGAAGAACTAGTTTTATGTGCCAAATTGGCATCTTCCATATTTTGGGTGGCTTTAGAGACTGAGGAGAAGACGCTGCCAGGTTCCATCAGAGGGAGATTAGGTGGCCCAAGTCAACGTCGGTTGCCATCTTCTCTATGCACCTCTGTTTTGAAAGCTGTACGATCACTTCAATACTCTCTATGTTCAGTCGACAGTCATTTTTGCATGCTTATTGGTAGCCTCTTAATGTTCTAATCTTTTAGACCATGGCTTATATACGGGTCTTGTTAGTTTAAGTTAGTATCAACACATTTTTTGGGCTTCATGTGATTAGCACAATGCACATTACGATACATGCTTAGGTCGTGCTTATTGACATCTTTATGCCAGATAATGTTTTCATATTTTCCCACTAAGCACCATAAAAGATGTAGCAATCTTCATCATAAATTCTAGCAGTGTTGCTCAATCAGTTTTTTCTTGCTACAACTGAAGTGTTGCTGCATATTGGGGATTGTTTTTCCCTTCTTACAGATAAGACAATCTTATTAACAGCTATTAGATTTGTATGTGGAATAAATACAAGGATTTAAGGATTTTATTGTTCAAGGAACTTGAAGGATTGGATTTCCAGACCCTATAGAGTATAGAGGATTATACTTCCAGAGACCCTGTTCTTCTGGTTCAGTGCTGTAGCTTGAATTAGAAACCCTATTCCAAAGTTTTAAGCTTTCACGCTATTTCTCTCTAATTGGCAATATCAATTCCCTCCAGGTTTATTGCCTTTCTTCACTTAAAATACTAATAAAAAAAGGAAGGAAAAAAGAAAAAAAGAAAAAAAAAGAAAAGAAAGAAAGATAATCTAACCATCCAAACACCTGTCAACAAAAAAGTGTATCCCTTGCAATAATTGTCTGATATCAACCATACCCTAGGGAATTATTTAGCAAGCAGTTCCAATTCCTCTTTCCTCTGTCTTCATTCTCTCATATTGCTAGCTCATTGAATATTGATCCCGAGAAAAGCAATACTGAGCCTTGCCAATTAAACAAGTGATGTTAGCATTTGGTTGTTATTGCTCAGTGGGATCACAGTGGTACATAGGATTTCGTTTAACAATTGAATAATTATGAAGTGACAAAACATATTCAGACATGTTAAATCTTAAATCCCCTTTTCTTCAAGTCCCAGTTATTATGCCTTTCTCTGCTAAACCAATGCACATAGTCAATCTCAATTCTCATGCAGTTGTGACAGTGCATGAGTTTTGTCCTTTCTACAACATAAATCTGTATGTTCAAAAGTAATAGCCCAAGATACCATGTGCTATCCTACTGACTCACGTTTTATGTTTGATTCCTTTTTGACAAAGTAGATAACAGCGCTAAAGACACTTGCATCTGTCTCAAGGTGGTGCGCACAATTTAGAGCTGATGTGTTACTCAATCACTCGCAAACATTTCTCTGGAACTTCTGTTGGAAGATTATTAGATCTCCAACATGTAAATCGGAGGTACTTTAGATTACTCTCGATCCATAAGTGATGAATGTCAGCTGACTTGTACTGCAATTATTTTGTTCACCTCATATCTTAATTATCTGAAGTCATAATTGTTGTGTAAAACAGGTTGAAGCTGAATTATGCATAGCAGCACATGAATCATGTGCGTATGTTTTGAAGGATTTGGCACCAATATTCTCCTCGTTACCATCAGATATTTATGTAAATAATGATAACTCATTTCCAGTAGAAACAGAAAGTGAAGCCCTATTAGATATATTCGTGACTACATTTATGCATAATATCAATAATGTTATCGACGGTGGGATTTTGGCAAGGACTCGTCGGGCTGTTTTGATGAATTGGAAGGTAACTTCTGTTATCTTTATTTTGTTTCATTGAATCTTGATTTTTCAAAGATGTGAGTATTTATTTATATGGGAACAGTGAGTGAGTGTGACTTTTAATGACATACAATATTTGGTTTATTTCTCTCTCTTCAGTGGACCTGTCTAGAATCTCTTTTGCGGCTACCAAATTATGCACTCTGCAATGGAGGTGATTTGAAGAGTTGCAGATTTTACTTCTCTTACAAAATTGTGAGGCAGATTTTTGATGATCTTGTGGGCAGGTAAGAGTTAAATTATGATACCTATCTTTGTCTTCTGTGCTATAATGAAGCTCAGAAGATGGTCTTATACATCGTCAGATGCAATTAGGATAATTCAGCATTCATGGTGTAACATGGGGTGTCTGTCAGAGTTATGAGTGTCTCCTATCCAATATTAAAAAAACTGAAAATAGAAATGAACGACTCTCTTTAAATGTTTTGAAAATTTGTTTGTAAAAGATTCATGATTTCTTTGTTTCAGAGTTGGGAGGAATATTAATCATATACTTTACTGAAAGTGCTACTTGGAGAGTTCAGAAAGTCAATTGGGAATTTTATCACTTGAACAGTTAGAGTGAATTCAATGTGTCAAGGGTGCTGTGGCCATTTAGAGTCATTAATGGTCTTAGTGTTAATGTAGATTCCATATTCTTACTTTCTCAGCATGGTATCCAGCTTGTGAAACCTAGCCTACTGTGCCACCACTGCTGTACCTTGTCGCCACTGGCAGCCCAACGTTTTACCAGTGGTCAAATTTACTTTAAAAGGAAAAGGAAACAAAGTCAATTTTCATGTAAACTTTGTTTCACCACCAAACTCTATGCACCATATCCCAACTATGCTCATCCCTAACCATAGTCTGATTGGTTTGCCAGTGCCTTATAGACCTCTGTTTTCTCCACGTGCAAAGTGCAAACGCTAAAGTGCAGCATCAATGTTTTTCATTATTCATGACTTTTCCGTTGTTCTGGTTGTTCTCAGATACTACTCTCTCCCCCCTTGTCAATAAACAGTCATTTGATCGATGTTGCTTTCGATGTTGTTATCTATAGCCTTTGCTCATGGAAGTTGAACATACTTGATGGAGACTGTAAATTTGAAAAATAATGATTAGTAATTTACATCATCTCCGTTTATTTAGGGAAATGTCTATGAAAGTTGCGTGATCATACAAGTAACTTTCAGTTCATTCCTTGTTGAATTCTCATTATTATTGTCGATTTATTATGCAGCCTCGAACAAGCTGGTGAAGTTTCTATTCTGCCTATGCTTAGATCAGTCAGATTATGCTCTGGACATTTAGCTCCAAAAAGAACGAATCCAGAAAGTTTCTCGTGTGAAGGCATTACTATCCAGGTATGGTCGAGTTCTACATTTACTTGTCTAGTTTTTACTTGCATTAGGAAGTAATTGGCATGTGCACACTGTATATGGATATATATTCCACGCCGTACGATATGTTCTGCTTTTGTTTGAACTCCCGCCATCCCTCTGCCCCCTACATTCTCCCTCCTTTATTTTTTATTTTTTTAAGGTATATCCTGATGAGTTTAATGAGAAAGTAGTAATACTTAATTGTTGTATCCTGCCCTGCTCTATATCCTTCACAAGGAAGTATTACTTACTCTCTTTTATTACTTAGATGATGTGGCTTTTGGTTCGTTCTTCGTGGATTTTGCATGCCAACTGCAACAAGAGAAGGGTGGCTCCTATTGCTGCACTTCTATCTTGTGTCTTGAATACCTCAGTCTTTGGTGACGATAGCATGCATGAATTGAACGGTGCCCCTGGGCCACTGAAATGGGTATGGAATCATTTGCCTCTCTCTCTCTCTCCCTTAGCAAGAATGTGCGTATCAACTTGGTTGATATTTTCGTGTAACTTATCATCTCTCTGCAGTTCATTGAGAAAATTCTCGAGGAAGGCACAAAAAGTCCACGTACTATTCGTCTTGCTGCGTTACATTTATCTGGGCTTTGGTTAGCACATCCGAATATCTTAAAGTACTATATGAAAGAGCTGAAGCTGCTCACATTTTATGGATCGGGTATGTCTTTAACTCTGGCAGATGTTATATCACTTTTTTTTTTTTGAAGAACAGTACACGTTAAGTCGTTGTAGCGAGTCTATGCCTCACAATTTTACATTTTGATCCTTCTCAGATGGTATCATATACTTTGTTTGTGTCTAACTTACTTCTGGTTGCTTCAATTCATAGTTGCTTTTGATGAGGATTTTGAAGCTGAAGTGGCCGAAAATACGGATGCAAGGACCGAAGTGTCATTGCTATCTAGAAGTCTAGATCCTGAGTTAACTGAAGTAAGTTGCTAAAACACTTATGCACAAATATAAGAAGGCTTTTGTTTTTTGATATTCTTTTGCATGATAAATTTGACCGTATACTCTTGTGTCACTTCACATTCATGTTTGGTTGATTGTTCTTTATTCCGGCCCTTTTATACTGCAAGAAAAAGGACAATAGGATATACAATCTTTTGTTTCTGTTTGCTTATTTATTTATTTATTTTTTGTCCCAGCACTTTGAGTTTGTTGGGCTCATTGAAATTAGAGAATCAATGCACTTTCTACATAACCTCTTGGTTCCATTTGCCATTACAGATTGGCAAAAAGATGTAAACTGATATTCATAGGGAACCTAAATCTAAAGAAGTTATAAACACAGGTAGAGATACATCCATATCAAAAGCAGAATTAATGTTAGCTCTGCTAGCCAATGATGACAAGCAGGGAGATATGGACAGATATTTAAAGGGCACTCAAAGAAGTTACATCCATATGAAAAGCAGGATGTAAACATACTAGCAAACCGTGTAAACTGCCCATGCTAGTTTATTCATATATGCATAAATACATAACCATGCAATGATGCAAAGCACAAGATGTATTAATAAACTGTATTGAACTTGAATGCGCAAAACCAAAGTTTCTAACTTTCTAGCACATGGTGACATGTTACAAATATATACTCCTTCTGCCCCGCTTAATAGGTACCGTCGAGTTTGTGTGCCGATCTTTGACCATGAATTACTCTAAACTATACAGATGAAAATTTAAAAATATGTTAAGAAAGATCACAAAATGTGGTTTCATAATATAATAATTTTCTAATTTTTATTACCAACATAATTTAGGACTAATTGATGATCAAAGATCGGTACGCAAACTCGTACGGTTCAGTTTAAGCTGGACGAAGGGAGTATTCAATTATGCACTACTACACCATTATCCGTAGCACAATCTAATGTTATTAATATCCCATGACTCCAACACATACATGTGTTTCAATTGATAGTTCCAATTATCACATACCTATATGTTGTTATGGAATTTGGCATTTTTCATTATCTACATTTTGTGTTGGTTAACCGAACAGTTCTTTCTTTCCATTATGGTCTATTGATATCGTGAATTACACCTTTTTTTGCTCTGTTATCAGGTGTTCATTAATACAGAGCTCTATGGTCGTGTATCAGTTGCTGTTTTATTTTCAAAACTTGCAGACATGACTGATGTGGTGAAATCAACACCGGAAACAGAAAACACTAGTGCTGCAATTACATCTGGCAAAATGTTTTTGTCAGAACTCCTGGATTCCGTGGTACTTATTTCTTTGCAAATGTTCTTACTTCTCCTCGAAGAGAATTAAATTAACTTATGTAGAGGTTTTATTTTGTTCTGTCCTGTATCTCACCATAAAAAGGCGATGTATGCAATATAAGCGGAAAGGGCTAGCCTCAAGCTATTACCAAAACTCAAGAAGACTCATTAATTTCTTGTTTCATTATTAGTCCTCAAAGTATATCACCACAGCTAACACTGATTTTTTCACAGGTAAATGACAAAGATTTGTCTAAGGAGTTGTATAAGAAGTACAGCGCGGTGAGTCACTATTAGCATCGTTTTAGCTTTTTTGTGCATAAACATGAAACAAAGAGAATCGATATATTTTATTGATCTCTGTTGCGAAGTTCCTGTTGATATCTTATTGTTGCTGCTTTTGTTGTTTAAACGCTAGTATGCTACCGAGAGAGAGAGAGAGACATTGTCCTTTTTCATGTGTAATTTTCTTGACATAGCTTTAGCATAAGTCATTTGACAGTACAGTGGGCATGAACTGAAATACATGCTTCTATCTTGTGAGCTGAATCTTTAAGTATCAAATGATCCTTTTCAGCAAAGTATCTTGCCTAATGGAGTGAAAATTTCTTATCAAGATTCACCCTGATCATTGATTTGATATTTGATTCTCGCAGATTCATAGGCGGAAAGTTCGTGCATGGCAGATGATATGTGTTCTGTCACGCTTTGTGGATATAGACATTGTCGAGCAAGTTACATCTAGCCTACACACATCGCTATATGTGAGTCGAGTCCACTTCGAAATGATTTACGGGAACTGCATCTGTGATTCTTTGTCATTTTTTCCTTATGATGCTTGTTAATTAGCATTATTATATGCAGATCTTTTTATGTGCATAAGATGGTGCAAATGGATCTTGAGTAAAGAGAAACTGTATGTTGAAAGGACATAGGGAATCTGGATTAGGTTTCATTGTTTTACTTTACTGGAGTCTTTAGAAAAAACGTATACTAAATATTTTTATTCATATGATGTCAATAATAAATAAGCAATAGCAAATTGTATCAGTGCGTGACTGGGATATAAGTCTGTGTCATATGATTCTCTTACATTTTTCTATTTGATATAAGATGGAAGGAAGTCACCACCCTTGGAATCATAGAATTGAGTTATCCATAATTGGGGCATTTTTTTACTCGAAGATATACTAATACTGGGCCAAGTGCTACTAATAATAGACTTTATAGACATACTACTAATACTGTGGTGGCCATACTTGCACCATCATGGACTTCATCCCTATGATGGTTGTCCTAGTATTCTCTTCAATCACAAAGTGACCTGCTTCTAATGGTTAGTTGGTCACAAGGTACAACTTACTATTAATTGTTTCAAAGCCAAATATTTGCTCTCTATCTAGAATCAGGTTTTGATATGCTAAAACTATAAATTTGATGTCTGACGAGTGTTGAATTGGTCAAGTACTTCCATTTTCAAATCAGAAGGCGACCAACATAGAGATATATAAGATATAATAACTACTTGAATGAATATTGGCTTGTTGTCTGTGCATCTTACATCTGCTGAGTTTCTGATGAAATGAAAATTAATTACTGTTTTAGGCTCTTCATTTACAGTTTGAAGACTATTTACGAGTAATATATATACTTTATTGTGCATTTTCTAATGCTCTCAATCTCCTGCATGTAGAGAAACAATTTGCCCTCAGTTCGACAGTACTTGGAAACTTTTGCAATCCATATATATTTGAAGTTCCCTTTACTGGTGAGCATCTGTCTAGTGGTGCTTTTTTTTTTTTTTTTTTTTGTACTTTGGCCTGTGCTAGGAAACAACTACCTTTTTGCTGGATGTTAAAATTTTGATATATCTTTTTTATTCTATAAATTTTTACTCTTCTCAATATATTCCGTTCTGTTTTTGCCAGTTGGATGATTTTTCAAGATCTTGAATATGATTTCGAAAACTATGGTCATGCTAACTTTCCTGTCAGTGTAGTAATTCGATATCGAATCGGAAAGCAGGTGACATGGGCAGAACATAGTAGCAATGATTTTTTGGGTTTGCTTGAGCAGAATATGAGTTAGGTCTGTATTATTTGTGATGATCCTATACTATGATCGAGACTCTGATAAGTTCTTAATGAAAATTTTGGGAATCTATAGTTTAGATTTGCTGGCAAATTCAAAATGAATTTACGACATAGTAATGAATCATGAACAAGAAACAAATGAACAAATAATTGGCAATACAAGATATCAGATAATTTTGTTTTATTACCCTGAATCAATCATAAAGATTCAAAATCCGTAGATTATTGTACCTACCAGTTTTTGACTGTCTAGTGTTACTTTCATGTATCTGAGCTCCTTAAATTAATCACACTGACTGAGAAAATAAAACAAGGAGAAAATTTCTAACTTGCAATTTTATTTGAGAATATCAGATGATTGAAGAGTTTGATAATCTTAATCCAAATTTCTGCCTAAAGAATGTTGGCGACATCCTTATTTTTGTGCTTTTGAACATGGGCATTGGTTCTCCTGTTCAAAGGAAGTGCAAATATGTGATCTTGTTGAAGAAAAAGTTTGACATCTTTGCCTTTGCTTGACTACGGCTATATCCTTGAAACATAGTAGTATTATGTTTTCATGTCTTGTTAGAGTACCAGCATGATGCTTTTGAAGCATCTTCAAATTTTGTATTCCTTGTGTTCTTCTGCCTCTTCTTTTCATGTTTTGTTCTTTTCCTCCTTCCCCATATGTATTAATTTTGATGCATTTGGTTGTTCATTTCGCAGATCGGGAAACAACTGGTTAATTTCCTGCGGAGCTATGAGCTTCGACCTCAGGTGAAAATAAAATCTTGTGCTTTCTGATTTGCCATTCCAGTAAGTATTTTTTCGTCATGGGATCTTAGATTTACATAATCTGGAATCGAACTATTGTTGTTATACTCTTAACTAATGTGGCTAATGGTTTGAGGATTCCTGATTTCACTTTTATATTCTACTTCTATTTCAATTTTATTAACTTGTTAGATAATATAAATAGTGAATAAGATTGACATTATGACATATATTAGAATATATAACAAGTAAAAACAACTGGAATATTAAATGAGTAATTTGCACGAACCAAATAGTATTGGTCAAAAGAAAGGAGTTCCTCAATTCGTATTCACACTTTCTGTACTTTTCATGTGTAGAAATCTACCCGCCATAGTTTGACATTAGAACATCAACCATACGTCTGTAGTGGGTTGGGATGATTCTTGTAAAGTTGTGTCCCTATAAAAAAAATAAAATTCCATTGGACTTTACTAGGTAAAGGAAGAAATCTAAGCAGATCTCACTACTGAGAGGCACACCATTTTCTGGTCTTCCATTGGCGATTTTGACTTTCTTTCATGCAAGCAGGCTCTCTCATCATATGTATTTATAGCTGCCAATGTCATTCTCAACTCGGAGGAAGAGAGTAGATATGGACATCTAAATGAACTGCTTCCTCCTATAATTCCATTATTGACTTCGCACCATCATACTTTACGTGGGTTTACTCAGGTATATATCTGCCCATCAAATGAAGAATATTCTACATCTTTCATTTAGTGTATTTTATTTGATAGATAATAGATGTCTGTACATTGTTGCACAGATATTGGTCTACAAAGTTCTTCAAAGAATGTTGCCCGAGTTAAAATCTGATACCTGTGCTGGAGTATCATTGGAGAAAAAATGCTTTGTGGAACTGGCATCCTATTTAGAACATAATTCAGATTGTGCAAGGTCTGATCAACTAGTATTACATAATAATGGATTTGGTTCTTATTGGACCTAGAAAGAGTCTGAATATGGGCCCTCTTTTTTGTCTAACCCCCCCCCCCCCCCCCCCCTTTTCTTTGTGATATTTTATTCACCTTATTAGATTTCTGAGTCATGGAATTCTGGAATGGTTTTAGAGGTGACGGCCTCTTTGGGTGTTGTATGTTCCTTGTTTTAGGGCCACAGATGATGCGATCTACCCGCATCACTGTGGGGCATGTTAATTAGGAATTTTTGTTGATTTGTTTACCTTATTATTTAATATTTATTACTTTAAGTGTGATGCGTCTTTACTTATGGCCGCAGGTTAAGAACCTCAATGGATAGCTATTTGGATGTCTTTGATCCAGTGAACTCCATATCACCTGCTGGAATTTTTGTAAACAGAGTTGAGGTCAGTTTGTCATCTGCAATTTCTATCTTTGGTTGTAATGCACGGAATCATTATTTTTGTCTTATTTTTTTTACAACTCTTATTTGTTGTTTATCAATTATTGTCTCCAAAATACAGTTAATTGGCACAACTCCCTTTGTTTTTATATGGCAATATCTGAAACTAAACATCTTATGAGCGAAGACAATTCTGAGAGACAGAGTGAGGGAGGGAGGGAGAGAAGAGATCGTTTTGACCATTGAAAAGATATCTTTTTCTTCTGTAGCTCTGTCCTTCTCGGATTCTAACAGATCCATTTGGTGAAATGTTTCAGGATGTTGATTTTGAGTGCGTTCAGACAACTCTCATGGACCGTGTAAATGATTTTCTAAATGTAAGCAGTTAGCTTTTTAGTTCGCTTTCCTGCAAGATTGTGCTATTCCTAATAACTCTTTATGTTTCAGAATGCTAGGGAAGATCTTAGATCTTCAATGGCTAAAGATGCTGCTGCTATTAAAAATGAGAGCATTCACATTGACAAAAGTAATTGCAGTGGAAACATGGATTCAAATGGAGGGGCATCAGTTAACCAAGTTGCTCAAGAAATATCATACGATTTCCAAAAGAAAATAACATTCTCCAAACTCGAGATTCAAGATTCAGCTTCTACTATTTCATCGGATGACCAGGCATACAAATCACTCGCAGGTATGCCAACTTTAGAATGCATAATTTTCCTTTTAAAATTATATCTGGGTATTTCGGTCCTGATTAATTGTTTCCCAATACTCCAGAGTGATCAGCGAAAAAAGTTATGAAGTTTCAATCATTTGTATTACAACCATTTTCAACGAAACTATCACTTCTTCACTTCCACATCAACCTCTAGGGTCTTGTTTAAACTAGATACGGTTTTTCAGATGTTGTACCTCTTCCATGATCACTCATGGGGCCTTAGTGCCATGTGTATAGAGCCTTCTTGAGTTTCTCACAACAGAGTACCGATTCGACATGGAAATTGTAAAATTTCCCACTTGCTTGAGTTGGAACCGCCTTGATTGCATGCAAATTAAAGTTATATAAAATTGAAAAGATTTAAACTTTCCCACTTAACTACTGTTCTTTTTTATTATCTGCAAAAAAGGAGTTTTTTTTTTTGGTAATGTCCAACTCTGCTCTTGGATGCAGATATGGAAACTGAAGACCAGCTCCTCAATCAGTTGCTACGTTCCAGGGGAATGATTGTTGAAAAGTTGAAAGCAAGCAGACAAAAAATTGTCATTCTAGCCTCACTTATTGATCGGATACCTAATCTTGCCGGACTCGCACGGACATGTGAGGTATGTCATTTTGTTAAGAATTTATTCTTGTGACTGTGTGAGGAGTTTACTTTTGTTTAGCTTATGCTACTATACTTGCATATTTCCTTGGCTTCAATTTGACGAGAACATTAACTACTACAGGTATTTAGAGCAGCTGGACTTGCTGTTGCAGACAAAAACATTTTAAATGACAAGCAATTCCAACTTATCAGGTTCTTCTAAATCTCCCTTTCAGGTTACAAGCAAGCTCGTTTTGATCTTTTCTGTGGATATGAATTGGTAGTGTATTGAGTAATGATTAATTTGCAAGTTATCTAACTATGTAGTACCACAATAAGGTTGGCAAGAAGTGTTACTATTTCTATGGCTCCACTTGCATGTATAATGATAATACCACTAGTTTGTGCAAAAATATTTGCTTAAAAAACTGCCTTTTGTGTTACAGTGTAACAGCAGAAAAATGGGTCCCTGTCATGGAAGTTCCAGTGGCAAGTATGAAAGTTTTCTTGGAGAAAAAGAAACAGCACGGTTATGCTATCCTAGGTCTGGAGCAAACTGCGAATAGCATACCACTAGACGAGTTCAAGTTTCCTACAAAAACTGTAAGTCATCATTCTTCCCCAGCTCATTAAATTTGCTTCAAATAATCTTTGCATTTATTTTTTCTGTAAATTGGTGTGATGGCAAATTCCAACTTTGATAACTCAATTCACACACACTAAGCACAGGTCCCACACTTAGCTAGGGACAGGCTTCTGTTAGACACTTAGACATACCATCCTAATTAAAATTTGTGATGGCATTGTTCCTCGTGTTGGTGACAGGTTTTGGTTCTTGGGCGTGAGAAAGAAGGAATACCAGTGGAGATAATCCATATGCTGGATGGGTGCATTGAAATCCCACAGCTAGGAATAGTCAGGTCACTTAATGTACATGTTAGTGGTGCCATAGCACTATGGGAATACACTCGTCAGCAGAGGCTGCTGCAATGAATTTCGACTCTTCAGTTAACAAGCACTTTTACGCATAAGTAGTTTTCCATAACTTTTAGCCATCAGGTCAGCACAAACCTCAATGGTTTGTCATAGAAACTTGATGATATTTACTATATAAGTAAAAGCTCTTTACAGTCACTTTGTTAAAATAATCAATCAATGCTTTCACTTGGTTTTACGATAATCCTGTTTGATGGGTGCTTGGGGGATGACAAGTCGCCTGAGCATTGTTGCAAGTATCAGGTAGAAAGGCCTCAGAACGTGTCTTACACGAAAGGCCCCTTTTTCTTCACCACGTTTCCTTTATTTGCTGAACATCTTCGACATGAAGTTTCCTTTTCTCTTCACCTGCTGGATATGTACAGACAATTAGAAGTCAGTATATGGATCTGTTCGTGGTCTAGACTAGAACAAGTAGATATTATGTACTTACCACAAGGCTCTTAACCATGACCTTCATTTTCGTGACTCCAGGTAAACTTTTCCGATCCTTGTTTCTTCGTTTCTCCTTTTTGGTCTTGGTAGCTGTGATGATTCTGAGAAAGCTTGGCATTAAGCATTCCCATCTCCCGAAACAAGCTGGAGAGCTTGCGTGTTTTTCTGCCTTGACTGGAACAATCTGCCAAGTAGTATATAGAGAAACAATTAGCCCTGTTTCTACATCGAATTTGATAGATAAAAATCCACTGAAAGTGCACCTGAACTGAAGGAGATTGTTTTTTACGGGAAACTGAGGGCGAGCCTTTGACTAAAGGGGATTGTTTGGGACGGGAAACTGAGCGTGAGCGTTTAACTGAAGATGACGCAGTCAATGTTGGATGTGCAGATGCTCGTAGATTTCTTGCATACTCAAGAAGGTCAGCTCTTCTATTGTACCATCTGCCTCTGGTAATAGTAGTTCTGTTGGGGTCTGCACGGAGGACATGAACATGGTGGTGATGATGGTGGTGGTGATGGCTCCTCCTCCGTGGTGAAGGTATCAGCCTTTTCCGCGGTTTCTCTGCGTAAACGGCCACTAAGACGGCTTTTTCCCGGCAGCAGACTATACTCTGTTGCATATTGGCAATTTTAATGACAACTAATAGTGTAGTAAACTGGGTGCATCATTGTTCAAAGTACTAAACAAGACATTGTCATATACACAAAGATGAATGAGCTAAAATTATTGTATAGAAATTGCATCATACTTTACTAAGTAGGAGAGTATTAAAATTCTAAATATATGGAATCTAAAAGGAAAAATGGAATGATGAAATAAAGAGGAAAAAAAGGAAGAAAATATATGATAATTTTTAACATGACAATCATGATAAAAATGTGACAAGACAAATTAGACAACAATAATGGCTAGGGTTACTTTCTTCTTTTTTTTTTTTGAAAAACTTGGTATATTGATATCATAATCAAATTATATTCGGAGACTAAATAGTAAAACTGAAGAACCAAAGCTATCCTGACTACTAAAATGAAGAGGAAGAAGACTAACCATTGGAGTAGTAAGTTTTTGGTTGAAAGAAATTACGTGTGGACTGTTGTAAAAAGCACAAAGACAAATCGATGATTGATATCATATAGGATAGGATATGATTAATGAAATTAATTATGCAGGCCAGCCATGATGATCGTCGATTAAGAAATAAACGACAAAGATATATGGTTAATTGTCTTAATTGTACGCATCGAAATGTATGTACAGTATGTTTTACATATGCATGCTCTGAATCGGTAAAACCCACTTATTATTATAGTCATGTAAATCAACTTACTTATCAATTCCATTCTTCTGGGATTAATTTACATGATGTGAGGATCAGAGAAGAGCTTGTGTTTCCCCTCACAAGCCCCTTAACTCGATCCTAATAAGGGTCTAGATACTTCATGAATGGTATAATAAAATTGATGATGTTACTGTTTACATTTAAATCTGCACACCTTAAATATATTTTTTAAGAAGATTTGAGAATTGTAAATTATACTTTCATCTACGAGATTTTGTTACAGAGTTACAGAAACTGTTTGACCAAAGGATCCTAATGATATGTAAATATATCCCTAAAAAACTTTGAAGAATCCTAAAGACCGAGTTATTAGAGAAATCATGACCAGTTGAGGGATTGTACTACTTGCTGGTCTCCATAACCAATTAAAGTCTTGTCCTACTTGATGATATCCACGACCAATCATGAGCTTGCATACTTTATGATCTTTAGAACTAGTCTAGTTGAATGTTTGTTCTACTTGGCAGTCTCTAGGACCGGTTGAGGCCCACCGGGCCTGGCCAAATATACAAGCCCTTGTACCTTAGCCCACTAACTAATTGGGTCAAGGCCACTAAAGGCCCATAAGCTTATTTGTTATGTATGTGACGCGATTTAGCATATACTTATCGATGATTTAGAAGATGTAAATACTTTTGAGTATGAGTAGTTTATTGTAATGGATCAACAATGTTGGTTGAAATGTAGTAGTAATAATTTGAAATAAAAATAAAATCAGGGCTGTACGTGTGTAACTTTCCCTTAAACGTTGCACCACTTGGAGGTGTTATATTCGTCGTCAGTTAGCAATTGATATAAACGCGCTTCTTTGACTAACCGTTGCCATGTCCCTCCCTTTATTATATATATACTCCAATGCTATTATTCTCTTTCAATTAATAAATCATTTGCTCTGTTTTCATACTGGAGTTTTTCTGCAATCATGGATGTGAAGGATGTTATATCGCATCTGCAAGCATTGCAGGAACTATGCGGCCATCTTGAAATAACAAACTACACGAAATGGCATCCTTCAAACTCATAATCCAAACACTGGAGTACTGGACGGTTAAAGAAAAGCATACGATATGAGAGGAGGCAGTCCCGTCCCGTGGTTGTTAGTTTGTAGAAGGCTATATAGTTTCTGCAGGGCTTGGAGATGCAATACAGCATCAAATCATTGAAAGGAAAAACTCGCTGATTTTCTCCATATGCATTGAACTCTATGGTGTTCAGTATCTGAATTATATATGTACGTAACGTAAGTAGTCCTCATTTTTTTAATTTGATGAATGTTCTTATGTTAATTTTTCTACCAGGTGGATTGAATTAGAATGAATGTATTGGATGCCGCTACGAAAAATGTCATAGTCGACACTGCTGCTGGTATTCATCATCCATGATGAGAGAAGTTTTAATTAATAAACGCAGGCCTGCAGCATTGATGATGATCGATGAAGAAGCAAGCGCAGCTAGTGATATGGATGTTGCGTCATTGAAAATCCCAGAGAAACATAATGCTGCTGCACATGAGGATGTCAAGATTGATGAAGCTCTTGCTGGGGGCTGGTTTTTGAGACTGTTATCTCCTTAGAATTTGAAAAACTGTTATCCCATATTTCACTCCATTTAATTGCCTTTATTTTTTTCCCCTTGCTGCAATTACATGATAATTAACTTGGCACCTTTGAAATTATCTTGCCTTGGTATTTGACTGAAGCAAAGTCGTCATCAATGGCCTTAATTACTTGTAGTAGCATATGTAAACACCCTAATTTATTTTATTGTTGAACTATATATGGAACACAATCTTGATACAGCACGTAGCTATATATATATGAGTGGGATTATTAATCCCGTAAGAAGTACTAATTAACAAGCAGTTCATCAAAGCATGAAGATTCTGAGTACTTGTCAAAACCAAAAACAGAAGTGTCAATATCATAGTATCATACATTATGGGCTTCCATAAAACAACAGTACGTACAAACCAAGAGTTCAATGACACAAACAACAGAACACTAGAAATATCAAATAAAATCAGTAAGATAGTCGCGCTCTCACCGGTATTAATTACTGATCGGAATGAATCAACCAACATGTGAATCAATCAATGAACATGAGATTAGAATTTGGAGTGAAATAGCAGAGATGATGGGAACAAGAGTTACCTCGATCAATCATCGCTACTGAATTCCTCCTCCTTTCTACAACCTTAAGCAATGATGGAATGATCAAGTTGTTGAAAATTACCTTTGTGAAGCCAGAATGACCCTTAAAGGTTTTGTTATCTCATCTGGTACATACTGATTTACTTACTGTGGAGATAAAATAAAGAGCGGCATATATAGCTATCGAAATAAAAATCATGCGCATTGTAAGCGTCATAATTAAAGTGACATACTGATTTACTGTGGGACTGGGATATAGATACTACTATATCATACTATATCATACAATACAACATGTGTAATGGTTTTCAATGCTGCAGTTGCTTCTAAATCACCACAAGGACCAGATAGTTCCATATCACAGACGACTAGGAAAGAAATTGTTACAGGATAAGCAGAATGGACCTATGTGTTAAGAATAATGAATTACTATATATCTTGGGGTTTGTCAGAATGAATTACGGACGCCACTATTCAGTACACACTTGCTAATATTCACCATAAATAAAGCAAACAAATCATTTAGATTAATCCGATCCAGAGCTAAACTGAATAGTACGTGCACATTCCAATTTCGAACAATTCGTGGTGGAGTCAATTAATTAAAAGACCCGCGGTGTGGATAATCCTAGCTAGAAAACATCATCAAACCGCCATACCCTATGGCCTATGAATAACTCTTGTTCAGAACAAAATAGTGAAAGCGAACCGATCTTAATTAATAAGAAGACCGAAAATCTATATATACTGTAGTAGTGTTACGAAACGCAAATAACATTTCGATATTACTGGAGTTTTCTCTGAAACACCACGTACAGAAAGTGAACTTAAATTATGAAGGGGAATGGAATCGAGCCTTGTAAAGGAATTGGCACAGGAAACATAAGTGTTGGCATTGCATCTTAAAGTAAGACTTAATTGCACGACTTCCAGTCGGTTAATGCTGTTAAGCTTGACCCTGAGCTGAGGTAGCTAGAACAGGAGACACGTACAGCCTTAGCTGCATCAGTGCTTGAAGCACCAACAGCCAGAACGAAGCCATTGCATAAACGCGACTCTTTAATCTCTTTATATACACTCCTACATACACAATTATTCTCTTTTAAATTAAACCCTTTGCTCGATCTATTCTATTTACAATCTCCATTTCTTCTGCAATCATGGATGTCACGGATGCTATATCGCATCTCCAGGCGCTTGAAAAACTGTATGCCCTTTTTCAAACTCACATCCACAGGCCCACCTCTGACATCGTACGCTTTTCTCCAATCTTCGAGTTGTTGATCAACTGTTCTTATTTTTTTCCTTCACCTGCATTTTACTTTACAGTTCTCGGTATACTTTCTTTTAGACATGTATGTTTTGCATCTGAACATCGATCTTATGCTTGTTTCGTCATTTATCTTGAATTTATTCTTGGCCTCACCTTTCTATGTTCGAGTGGTAACAATTTGCAATCATGTCCTTCTCTTGTGATTACAATAATTTATATGTACTTGTTTTCTATGATCAGTTGGATGAGAATGCACGCAACGTTTTGAAGAACTTATTGGATGCAGCTACCAAAAAAGCCATAGATGCGAATGCTGAGGTACGTTTTCTATGTGTCACCATGATTTTCAATAGCTATGCTACTGAGGACAGGTTTTACAAAACCAAATCAGCACCAAATCATTTGCCCTTTTCCATGCGGCATGATTAACTATTTCAGATTCAGGTGGTTCAGAGATTGTACCATCAATAAATCCTTCTTTGTTTTTCACAGAAAGCGCCATTTGAATTGCTCGACTCCAGGAAGCATAATTCGCTCCATTCAGCGGTTCTAGAACAATCGAGATTCCCGGCTGATCGGAAGGATTTAGATAATACGAAGATTGGGGATCATCGGCCGGATTTCGAGAATTCTGACTCCGATTTCCGCCGTTATTGCCACCATTTCCACCGGTATTGCCACCATTGCCACCGGTATTGCCACCATTAGCGCCACCATTGATATCATCAGGATTCACCATCGTGAATTTACAGAGAATAGCGATCGATTGATCGAACAAACAACTAGAGAAAAATTGAATCAAACAGTTGATTCACAGAGAATTGAATCAGATAACTGACTCACAGATGATCAAAACGCACAAAGAATTGATCGAATATGATCGGAAGCAAGCTCAAGAAACGTAACCGTCTACTGATACCATGTTAACAGAGATAACATTGAATGAATGATTCCATTGATAGAGAAGAATGATTACAATGTAATAGAAATGAGAAGAGTAAGTAATCAAGTACACATCTGTATTGCTAACATATATTTATACTAACTAACTAACTGAATGTACTACTTTCTAAGCTACACGTACAACACTAATCCCTTTGTAATTGGGGAAGTGTAAATCGTGTTTCTGTAAAACGCGACTTCCTCTGTTCTCTTTATCCTTCCTTCATTTCTTCCTCTCTTTATCTTCACAATTGCTGCAGGATTGGAGAACTTGTCCATATCCATTCCCCGACCAGGGCCTACGGAACATGAGAATAGTATTTCAGGGAGTATATCTGGAAATCAACGGAAGAACTGTAAAGTTTGTCAGAAGAGCACGGTAAAGAAGCTTGAAAACTCAGAGGATGGGGCCAAAACTTCATCAACTGCGATCAACTTTCAGCGTCAACAGAAAGATGTAAATGACAATTATGTTCGGAAAAGGGATCAAGATCTTGGAACAGTTATGTTTGATAAGATACTCCAGCACGTTGCTAGCGGCAGGTATACAGGTAATGAGGCTTCTGGTGAAACCAAGCAGGTCGAAGCATCCATTAAAACGATTCATGAGCCAAAGGGGAAATTAATGTTACAAAGAAATCAGAGTAGGGTGAAAACAATTATCGAAAGAATAGAGTCGGGAAAGTGGGCAACGGATAAGGATGATGATGATGATTTTATGCCAATACATGCCCCTGCAAATAATGAAAACCTCAAGGACATGAAGAGGCTGAAAAATTCTTGGCATGCAAGATTTCCACCAGACAAGCCATCATCAAGGGATTTGGTGAGTTCTGCAATTAATGTCAATGTACAGCCTGCTGGTCATCATGTTTCTCAAACAAAGCATGTCCATGGAAATGGGTATACATCTCGACGTAGTGGTATAAATCTTCCGATGAAGAGAAAGAAGGAATGCCCATCATACCCTTACGGCATTATAAGACGAAGAGTGAACTCGTACTTTTCAAGCGGGACTTATGATGGAAATAGCAATTACCATAGTACTAGTGAGAAATATTCATCTTCATCTTCTGTTACCAATACGGCTGCGCTTAGTACGAGCAGCACTAGTGGGACTACTACTACGACGACTAGTAAATTTTCGAAGGAGTATGGAAGTTATGAAAGTAATAGTACCAACAATGATGTGAACTCATTAAGTGGCTATGAAGCTCATCAATCATATGCTGGTAGAACTGCTAGTGAAACTGAAGTGTCATACAGTCCGTCTGTACACCGTCCAACGAAACCTAATAGATCAGGAAGAGCTGCTAGGAGTAAGATCAGTAAGCAAATGATTGGGCTTAATAGTAAGAAGGCAGCTGGAACCTTGTGGAAGCTGAAAGATAGATTGGGGAAGATATTTCATCAACATACCCATCAATTCCACCACCACCACCACGGTAGCAGAGAAGCTGATCATCAGAAAGGTAAATCGTCTCTATCCAGTATTCCAGTAGAGCAGCTAGGGAAAAGAAGGCGGAATCACTTCTTTCCAGGAGATTAAGGTTTATGAAAAGAAGGCGGTTGAGAAAGTACAAAAATCTGCTCTCCATGGAAAAAAAGATAAGAGTCGCTTTCCCGGGCTCATGGGAGCTGTTTTGGGCCACATACGCCGCTCAAAAAAATCCAAATCAGAAGAAAATGGGATTCTCCCTGATGCTATTAAGAAGGGGGCCAAGAAGAAATCTCAATTGGCGAACCTCACCAAGAAAGCACACATGAAGATTGGAGTTGGAGACTTTTCCACTGGACCATTGCATCTCTTGGTGAAAAGTTCTGTTGCAACAGTAATAGATAGATTCTGGAGCGAAAAGTTACATTTTTAAGAGTTACATCTCTTCACTTATAACCTTTCAAAACTATAAATAAAACTTCATGTTTTGGATTTGATATATGTGAATTTCGAAAGTGCACATTAAAATCCATGTCTTCCTTCTTCTCTTCTTTCTAAAAGTCTTGTCTACCATATTCAAGTAGTCTAAGAGAGTCTTGTATTTCGAGTCCTAGTAAACAAACTCACTCGCAGTTGTATCTTGGGGGATGATTTGTTTGAATTGTGGGTACCGTAGCAGGGCGAATTATGTCTTAAGGAGAGATGACCATCCCCCGACTCTGCAGATTTGTTAATTCGTCCAATTTCAGTTTATACACTTATATACATCCTTGTTTGCTCCCTAAATTTTCCAACAATAAAAATAAAATGTTTATATATATTTTCATAATATAAAATTTTTAATTATTTTTCTTATATGAGTTGAGATTAAAACATGTCAAACCGACCCTCGAAAAAATTAATAAAACAAATTACTTTGATTTATTTCTGGACAGAGAAAAGTACTACAATTGGTTGAAATGTAATAATCATTTTAAATTAAAAGAAAAAAACAGGGGTGTAAATATCCCTTAAACGTTGTACCACTTGGGGAAGCGTTACGTCGTCACTGAACGAAGCCATTGTATAAAACGCGACTCTTTATTTTGTTAATATATATATACTCCTACGTACACTATTTTTATTCACATTTAAATTAAACCCTTTGCTCGATCTGTGTTTACAATCTCCAATTCTTCTGAAATCATGGATGTGAAGGATACTATATCGCATCTCCAGGGGCTTGAAAAACTGTATGCCCTTTTTCAAAGTCACATCCAAAGACCCACTTCCGATATCGTACGTACGCTTAAATCCAATCTACTTTTCTTATTTCTTTCCTGGCCTGGACAATGCATGTTTCTACTTTATAGTTTCGGGTATACTTGTAGTCTTGTAGACATGTATGTTTTGAATCCGAACATCTTATGCTTGTTTCGTCGTTTATCTTGAATTTAATTAGCCCTGTGGCCTCCTCAACTTTCTATGTTCTTGTCGTACTAATTTGCAATCATGTCCTTCTCTTGTAATTACAATGATTTCTATTCTTCTTTTTTTTGGTCAGTTGGATGAGAATGCACGCAACGTTTTGAAGAACTTATTAGATGAAGCTACCAAAGAAGCCATAGATGCGACTGCTGAGGTACGTCCTGCAACATCTTTCTGCGTGATTATGATTTTCAATAGTTTTGTTGCTGAGGACAGGTTTTACTAATTGGTAATCGGAATATCACAGGCGATTGCTGCAGAATTGGAGAACTTGTCCATATCCATTCCCCGTCCAGGGCCTATGGAACATGAGAATTGTATGTCAGGGAGTTTACCTGGAAATCAACAGATGAACTGTAAAGTTTGTCAGAAGAGCACGGTAAAGAGGGCCAAAAACTCAGAGGATGGGGCCCAAAATTCATCAACTGCTATCAACTTCCAGCGTCAACAGAAAGATCGAAATGACAATTATGTCCGCAACAGTGATCAGAATCTTGGAACAATTGTGTTTGATAAGAAACGCCAGTACATTGCTAGCGGCATGTATACAAGAAATGAAGCTTCTTGGGAAATCAAGCAGATCGAAGCATCCATTAAAGCAATTGGTGAGCCGAAGGGGAAACCAGTTTTACAAAGAAATCAGAGTAGGGTACAAGTAATAATCGAAAGAATAGAGTCGGGAAAGTGGGGGATGGATAAGGCTAATGATGATGATTTTATGCCAATACATGCTCCTGCAAATGATGATCAAAGCCTCAAGGACATGAAACGGCATGCAAGATTTCCACCAGACAAGCCATCATCAAGCTATTCGGTGAGTTCTGCAACAAATGCGAATGTACAGCCTACTGGCCATCATGTTTCTCCAACAAGGGGTGCCTACAGAAAATGGCATACTTCTATACATAGTGAAACTGAAGTGTCATCGTCATCTTGCAGTCCGTCTATACACCGTCCAACAGAACCTAAAATATCAGGAAGAGCAGGTCGGAGTAAGATCACTAAGCAAATAATTGGGCTTAATAGTAAGAAGGTATCTGGAACCTTGAGGAAGTAAATTATATTTCATCAACATATCCATCAATTCCACCACCACCACCATGGTAAATCGTCTCTATCGAGTAGAGCAGCTAGGGAAAATCAGGCGGAATCGCTTCTTTCCAGGAGATTGAAGGCTTGTGAAAAGAAGTCTGTTGAGAATGTACAAAAATCTGCTCTTTATGGAAAAAAACATGAGTCACTTCCCCGGGCCTATGGAAGTTGTTTTGAGCCACATACGCCGATCAAAACAATCCAAATCAGAGGAAAATGGGAAGGGGGCCAAGAAGAAATCTCAATTGGCGAACCTCACCAAGAAATTAAAGCACACATGAAGATTGAAGTTGTGAATTATAGGAAGGTAGAGCTTGAGAGCTTGACAGTACTTGTAATTATAGCTTTAGAGTATGTAATATCATTCAAACTGTGTTGTACTTGTATAATTCTATGCTTTAGTTAGGAATGGTGAAATTCTTATGTGATATGTTGTAGGAAGGTATAGCTTGAGAGTGTATAATATCATTGTACTTGTAATTATAGCATTCATATCACATTTTAATTGTTGCCTTATAATACAGAACTTGTAACAGAACAATTTCCTTTGAAGCAATATCGTATACAAGTATATAATTAGCTAGGATGGATATCTATCCAATTGAACTAGTTGAAATTGATAGTGTTATAGCAGTCATCACATTTTATTGCCTTATAATACAGAACATTTTGCTTTGAAGCATTATTGTATATGAGTATAATATATAACTAGCTAGGATGGATATGTATCCAGTTGAACTAGTTGAAATTGATAGAGAATTTGGGTTCTGCATTTGCTCGAAATAGACCAAAATTCCTCTCAATCTCAGGGCTCTTCTGATTTTCATCGAACATGGCAAAGATGTATGTTTCAATAGCACCAGGTCTCCTTGGCGTTCCATTCCTCACGCGTTGAACTAGATTTGTGTTGTAAGTCCTTGCATTATTCAGAGTGGCTGCACTATCTCCAGCCGTAGGCCAGCCAGTTTCAGACACCACGATTTCAAGAGATGATCCTCCTCGCCTTCCAACCGCCGCATACATAGCATCCAACATGGCGTAGAACAGATTTTGGTACCGAGTTCCATCTGGAACATTAATTCCGTTAGATGTGAAAAGAGCATATCGTAGGTGAATCTGTCCGCGAGCACCGGTGTAAGCGAAGTAAGGGTATATGTTTGCTAACAATGGTTGACGTGTATTCACTAGAAAGCGAATGATAGGGTCGATAAATGAAGTAACTTCTGATCGGAACGCCCCATCTGCGGGTGGGTAAGAGTTCCCTAGTAGTCCGGTGTCAATGGCAGTGGAAACTCTGATTCGGTTCCCATACCCAGCCGATTGGATCGCATTGTAAATGTTTGACATGGCGACGAGGAGGACTGATGTGTATTGCCTCGACTCCCTGAAAGGACTCACTTCATTTCCAACAGCAATATACCTAAACCGGACATTGGGATGGTTCCTCACGTTGTTCTGGACCCAAGTGTTCGCGTTTGCTTGGCTAGACGCGATGGATGGCAGGTCGCTGTTTGGAAGGCCTAGCATGACCTCGATGTTGGTGCCAGCCAGTGCTCGGAGGGTAGGTTGGTGAGGGTCGTACATTCGCATTCTACGGATGTTGTTCCGGTTGTACAGCGCCACCACTTGTGATGGAGATGGCAATGAACCACCAAGTCTTCCATAGCAAACTCCTACTTGAGCAACTGTATTCCAAATTAAAAGAACACATATCATGTTACTGTCTTATTAGTACCAATCTTGAAATTATGGCCTCTAAAAAAAATTGTTTTAAACAAAAATAGGACAAAAACCTGTGAAATCTACGGTAGCCATGATGAACAAGAGACCCAAGAGAATCTTTGCAAGAACATTGTGATTAGCCTTACTAGCCATGGATCGAGATCGAACAAGCAAGTACACTATATGTATATATATGAATATTAAGATGTAATGTCTGTATGTGATATATTTTACATATACAAAAGTTCCAAGTATTTATAGAGGTCTGAATTTACTAAAGACAAGTTGTGTAGAAAATTAAATGAGATGATAATTAAATGCAAAAAATCCACATATCCCACTAAATTAATGAATGATCATTCCGTTGAATAGAGAGCAATTGGTATTTGGTGGTAAACGTCCATAACTCTATAATTCTACACGGTTTTAAGGGAGAAGTATCTACCATTTATCAGAAATTAAAATCTATCAAACCGGATATTTGGAGGGTTTAAATGAATTGAAAATACTATTCATATTAAAAAGTTGTATATTTATTTTTAACAATCCAACAATAAAAATTACAGAATTAAGGGAGTTATAAGATGGTGCAACGGTAAGGAGGAGACGAGTTAGTGAATGAGAAGTGCATGGTTAGATCCCCGATGGTGGCGAAGTTATAAGGATGGTTTAGATGTGGAGAAATAAAGTGGTTAAGGAAATTTGTAATAGCATTACTATAAAAATACTATAAAAGTAGTTTGTAATATTTGTTGTTTCAAAAAAAAAAAATCACAATTAAGCGCACTTGCAGAAAAATACGTGTTGATCTGCGAGGTGAGTAAAAGATATTGATAGAAATTTAACTCTTCCAAAAGCTCAAGTTATTAGGGAGTTGCAGGATCTAATCATTTATGTTAAATCTCCACTCTCTCACACTCGTGGCGGTTTGAATTTCTTTCGGAAGGTCGTTGAAGTGAAAATGTAATATTGGGTGGAATTTTTCTCGCACAAATTGAAAGCTGAGTGTGTGACCCATATGACCCATATAATCTGCTTAAATTCTTGTTGATTGCGTTCAGAAAATTTAGAATACCATACATTAAAATGAAAAAATAATTATTCAAATAAATTTTATCTGACTAATTTTTGCGTTGGATTTTAAAAGTGATAGTAACTGAAATGAGTTAAAATAGTATTATAAAGTTAGGGATAGTTATTATACAACGTCATTGTAACAATTAGCTAGTTTGCACGTAAGAATATCCAATAATATTATAGCAAGAAAGTTGACTGAATTTTCTTTTTGGAGACTTATGGTCTTTGACGGTCAAAATCCGGGACCGTGATTAATTATTTGTGAATATTTGTACAATTGGTTGTTTATGGACGTTTTGTATACAAAAACTTAAATGCTAGCTAGCACCACATCAGTCTCCTATTGTATATAGTTTGTATGCATGGGAACCTTGGTCAAGCTTCGTTATAGTATTAACGAACAAATACTAGGTCGATCATATCACACACTCTAGAATCTATGTCACTATAGAAAAATAGACGAGTCTACATAGAACCTGATTAAGATTTATCTTAACTATTGGAGAACTTTTTTTTTTTTGCCAATAAGTTATAGCCTGTCGAATGGTCAAAGAGTTCAGTCTATCTAGTCTAACTCGTTATTATCAAATATACTCTTTAAATTCTAGTAGTGAGGTGTCACTTACACGAGTAAGTTATACCGTGTTCCTAGTCTACTAATCTGCCAAACTTAATCAGAAATTAAAAGTCTTAGATAAGCAATTAAGCACCACTAGAGACTAGTAGTAATAAAATTTTGGTACTTAGTCAAATCTGGACCACTATATGTTAGCTATTGCTAGACTCCCCAAAATAAATTGTTCTCCAAAATGTTGATTGCTTCAAATTTTGTTACAAGTCTTTCAACTGATAATCATGTCCATGCCCAATCAAATTCCGTGTAAATTGATCAGTACTTTATGGTGACGGTGTGTACATATAGTTTCTTTATTGTGGCAAAATTACCAGAGTGTTCAATAACCAAGTAAAAATCAATCGTGGACTAGCTAGGTTCAAAAGCATGCAAGTTGCAAATATAAACTGACCGTGTCTTTCAAGCCAAGCTAAGTCAATGAAATCTCCCAACCTGTTTGGCGTTGGATTAGAATTTTTTGAGTAATAATTTGATTTGAACTAGCTTGGCTTTGGCTAAGCTGGGATGGATATGTTAGTAATATATGAGGGTTGTGATAATTTTGGAAAATTTCAATGGATCGTGTAGTCACTTTCCAAACAAGATAATTCGACCCTAACTCGTTGCCTGGGTTTCACGAATTCCTTGTCGGGATAATCCAAGAAGGCAATCTAATTCAGGCAATATGAATTTCAATCAGAAAGTAGAGAGGATGTAATAGTTTTCGATGTATCTGTTCAGAAGACTGATTCCTTCAATATATAGAAGTACAAAACGAAGAAGGAAGAGGCGCATCTGTTCAGAACAAACCTATTTGTTCATGAAGGGGTGAGCCAGAGGCTCTGCCCCTTGCAACCCCGTACAGGGGCTCTGCCCCTCGACCCCGCAAGGGGGCGCAGCCCCCATTGACCCCTGCTTCGTATTCGTGGCCGATAACTCGTTAGCTCAACAAGCGTGCACTCCGCACTACCCGAACTTGTTCCGAGCCTCAACGAGAGATCGCATCAGTCTCTAGCAAATCACATTACTACTAAAATGAATTGATGACACTAAAATCACCAACAGGATATGTATCCGTTAAACTAGTTGAAACTGATAGAGTATTTGGGTACTGCATTTGGCCAAATTAGACCGAAATTCCTCTCTGTCTCAGAGCTCCTGTGATGTTCATCGAATATGGAAAATATGTAAGTTTCAATAGCACGAGGTCTCCTAGGTACGTGTTCCGTTCCTCACACGTTGAACTAGATTTGCATTGTAAGTTCACGCATTGACCAGAGTAGCTCCACTATCTCCAACGGAAGGCCAGCCAGTTTTGGACACCACTATTTCAAGAGATGATCCTCCTCGCCTTCCAACTGCCGCGTGCATAGCATCTAACATGGCGTAGAACAGATTCTGGTACCGAGTTCCATCAGGGACAACAATTCCATTGGATGTGAAAAGCGCATATCCTAGGTCAATCTGTCCGCCAGCACCGGTGAAAGCAAAGTAATTAAGGGTATATGTTCGCCAACAATGGTTGATGCGTATTCACTAGAAAGCGAATGATAGGGTAGATAAACGAGGTAACGTCTGACTGGAACGCCCCATCTGTGGGTGGGTAAGAGTTCCTAGAAGTCCGGTGTCAATAGCAGTACTGGAAACTATTGGTCTTAATAGCCAAGTTAACACACCCTTCAATTGATGATCATGGCTTGATCAATCAATATTATGGGACATGATACCTGGTTGTACGTGAGTACTAGCTGCTGAGCTAGGTCTGCAAGCAAGTTCCCAAATACAAACTGACCGTGTCTTTCAAGCCAAAGCTAAATCAATGGAACCTCCAAATCAAATATACCTACCTACGTACGTAAAAATAATTCACCGTTTATTTATCATTGGATTAAACTTTTTTGATAATAATCCAATTTAGACTAACTCGGCTTTGGCTAAGCTGGGTTATATAGTCCATTTAAATACAATCAAGTTTTCGAATATTTCCTCCGTCCCAGTGAATAAAACAAAAGTAGTAGTAGTATAGTCTATAGTACAAATTAACTACAAAGACGGTTTTGCAAAACTCAAAAAGTTGTTGTGGCGTTTTGTCACTTTCCAATAAACTTAGTTCGTCTGTCATTTCTCAAGTCTTAGTTCGAAATCGCGCCAAATTATGCAAATCCCTTTTCACTTTCAGGATATTAATTGCACGTGGTGCTATCAAAGTTGTACAATTTAACTAATTAGGGTTCTTGATCCGATTTGATACAGCTTTCCCTGTTCTAGAAAGCTTTACCGATTCAGACTGTAATTTTCGTTCTTGTTTCAAGTTGCTATACAATTATTGTGTCCTTCATCTTCGTCTCGCTCTGTTGTTTCAGTCTCTCCTCGGTCAGAAGTTTACGAGGCAAAATTACATATATAAAATTATTTTCAAATATTTATTGCAAAAACAGAGTTACAGAAATGGAGAAACTTATAAAATGTGTAATTGTGTAACCTTATTTTCATGGTATATTAAACAGAACTAGTTGAAGGTCATAGGGTACTTCGCCTCAGCATTTGCACGGAAAATTCCGGAAATTCATCTCAATGGCAGGGGTTCTCAGACCTTCATCAAACATCGAGAACACGTACGTTTCAATCGCCCCGGGTCTCAAAGGCGTTCCAGCTCCCACTCGTTGAACCAGATTCTGGTTGTAAGTCCTTGCATTGTCTAGAGTCGCGGCAGTGTCTCCTCCCGAAGGCCTTCCGCTCTCTGACACAACAATTCTCAGATATGATCCTCCACGTCCAGAATCGCGTAGAAAAGATTTTGGTATCGTGTTCCATCAGGTGTGATGATTCCTTCACCGGTGAAAAGCGCGTATCCTAGGTCGATTGATCCTCCAGAGCCGGTGTAAGAGAAGTAAGGGTATATGTTCGCCAACAACGGTTGTTGCGTATTCACTAGAAATTGAATAATCGGTTTATAAATGAGGTCACGTCGGGCCTGAACAAGCCAGTTGCCGGTGGATAAGCTGGGTCTTCGAGCAGTCCCGTGTCAACGGCTGTGGAAACTATAAGTCGGTTCCCAAAGCCAGCTGATTGGATCGCGTTGTAAATGTTTGACATGGCGACGAGGAGGATTCCCACGTATTGGCTCGTGTCGCCTCTCAAGGGGCTGACTTCATTTCCAACCGCGATGTACCTGAACCGATCATTCGGGTAGTTGAGCACGTTGTTTTGGACCCAAGCGTTCGCATTTGCTTGGTTAGCCGCAATAGACGGCAGGGCGTCGATAGGGACACCGAGCATGGGCTCGATATCGGAGCCGGCAAGTGCTTGCAGCGTCGGTTGGTGAGGGTCGTAAATTCGCATTCTTCGGATGTTGTTCTGGTTGAATAGCGCCACCACTTGTGCTGGAGATGGCAGTGAACCACCGTTCCTCCCATAGCAAACTCCTATTTGAGCAACTGCATTGCAATAGAACATAACATATTTTGTAATGACAAAATTCTTGAGATATGAAATAAGGGAAAATAGACTATGGAGTGAAACTAAACCTGTGAAATCTAGGGTAGCCATTAATACTAGAAGGCCCAAAAGAGCCTTAGCAAAAATATTGTGAGTAGCCATGTTTTAAACCAAGCTAATAGTATTCTTTGTGGCAGAAGCATATACAAAGGATCACCTATTTATACAACCAAGTGTTGAGTGAAATTTTAAAGTTCTTGATCAAGATGATACAAAAATTGATTGGAAATTAATCTTTGCTGAAGTAGGCCATTCCCGTTGAATGGTGGAAATAAATGGGACTTAGGACAAGATGACCATGTTATATAGTCTATGGATGATGTTAAGAAAAGTCTTCCATTTTGTCTACTTGTCTCAATCTCAACTTCCTGTTCCTGATGTCCTTTAGAACAGTCTGAAACCAAGGCGACGCTCGTAAAATAGCAATTAGATGCGCGTGGAGATGTAGATGTTACAAATAAGAAGAGAAAGATGATGAGAATGTCCCATGATTCATAATTTTAAACAGACTATTTATTTTATTGCTTTAATAATGGAGTACAAAACATATAACAGAACATTTTACTTGAAGCATTATTGTATACTAGCTCGGATGGTGGATATATGTATCCAGTTGAACTAGAAACTGATAGAGTATTTGGGATCCATATTTGGACGAAATAGCCCGAAATTCCTTTCAATCTCAGGGCTCTTCTGATCTTCATCGAACATGGCAAAAATGTATGTTTCAATAGCCCCAGGTCTCCTAGGCGTTCCAGCCCCCACGCGTTGAACTAGATTTGTGAGGTAAGTCCTTGCATTGGCCATAGTGGCTGCACCACCATCACCAGCAGAAGGCCAACCACTTTCGGAAACCACAATCTCAAGAGATGATCCTCCTCGCCTTCCAACTGCCGCATACATAGCATCCAACATGGCGTAGAACAGATTCTGGTAACGAGTTCCATCAGGGACAACAATGCCATTAGATATGAAAAGCGCATATCCTAGGTCAATCTGTCCATTAGCACCGGTGTAAGCGAAGTAAGGGTATATGTTTGCCAACAATGGTTGACGTGTATTAACTAGAAAGCGAATGATAGGATCGATGAACGAGTTCACTTCTGATTGGAACGCCCCTTCTGAGGGTGGGTAAGAGTTCCCTAGAAGTCCGGTGTCAATAGCAGTGGAAACTCTGATCCTGTTTCCATACCCAGCCGATTGGATCGCGTTGTAAATGTTTGACATGGCGACGAGGAGGACTGATGTGTATTGCCTTGACTCCCGGAAAGGACTCACTTCATTTCCAACCGCAATGTACCTAAACCGGACATTTGGATGGTTCCTCACATTGTTCTGGACCCAAGTGTTCGCGTTTGCTTGGCTAGACGCGATGGATGGCAGGTCGGTGTTCGGAACATCTAGTATGAGCTCGATGTTGGAGCCTGCCAGTGCTTGGAGTGTGGGCTGGTGAGGGTCGTAGATTCGCATTCTACGGATGTTGTTCCGGTTGTAAAGTGCCACCACTTGTGCTGGAGATGGCAATGAACCACCAAGCCTCCCATTGCAGACTCCTACCTGAGCAACTGCATTGCAATACAACATACATACACATGAAGATAGTTACTGTTTTTTATTAGTCCTATAGACAAGTTTTAAAAGAAACATGTACAATTAAGCATGCTAAAAAATAAACCTGTGAAATCTATGGTAGCCATGAATAGAAGACCCAAGAGGGTCTTTGCAAGAACATTGTGATTAACCTTAGTAGCCATGGAGAAAACAAGTGCACTATATATGAATATTAAGATGTAATTGTTTGTGATATTAAAGATACAAAGCTCAAGTATTTATAGAAGAATTAGTTTACAACTGGTGTAGATCGAAAATGGGATGAGAACTAAATCCGTCCCACTAAATTAATGGAATGAGGACCAATTGGGAGTAAGGGACAAGTCCATCGTAGTCTACACTCTCTATATTGGTTTAGAAAAGGCAGAAGTATCTACCATTGCACCAATTTTGTATTCTTCAACACAAATAGCATACCCTAACGGTTTTCATTTTTAATAGTGTACGTATTGGAGAACTAATATATATATATATATATATATATATATATATATATATATATATATATATATATATATATATATATATATATATATATATATATATATATATATATATATATATATATATATATATATATATATATATATATATATATATATATTAATAATAAATCTCTTTATCAATTAAAACACACGAACAATATATGCTCCTAAAATACACTCTAACTACATACATTACATTAGTATATTATACTTCAACTGATGCAAATTTAGTTGGTGAACTTCAAGCATCATTTTTTTAACGTCGTCATGCATGGATACATCATACACGATTTAAAAAAATTACAATTAGAAACAGCGTTTTTTTTTTCTTTTTCTTCTACTTCTTCTTCTTCTTCCAATTAACGTTGTTAAAGTAAATATTATCCAACTTTTCTTTGTACTATAAAAGTGATAGTAACTGAAACGGACTTATACTCTAAATTAATGGTGTTAACTTTTGAGCTATATGTCCCAAAATGGACTATTATAAAAGTAGAGTTTTTCCGCATAATATGAACTTTTTAGCAGTACTGCATGCATGTTCATTTTCCAGATCTGTTGGACCGGGGAATACCATCTAAATAGTGTTATGTTTTTACGAAAGATTGTGAGCTAGATTTTTGGGGACTACTTCCTTATCCATTCTCAATTTCGTACTTAATTATTGATTCAATTAATAAAATTTTAACGTTTGAATTAAGAACGTAAATCGTCAATGTTGTTAGTAGAATGTAATTTTTTTGTAAGAAATCTTAAATAAATATATAATATATATCTTCTCCCTAATAATCCTTATATTTATCGGTTTATATTTATTTTTCGTGGATATCGTCTATTAAAAGAACTAAATAATATAATTGGCCATTAAAGGTATGGGATTTGATTGTATTTTTCATATTTTTCTCTAACATATATAAACTTAAGTAGGAACCGCGTCACACGCTACGTGTGTGAAACGTAATCTTGTAAAACATTATTATTTTATTAAATAATATATTGAAATAAATGGAGTAAATATATAATCTTCACATAATAACTTCAAACGTTAATAAAAAAATAACTAATTGAGTAATTAAATTTAATATAAATAATTTGCTATAAATGTATATAGTTTTTGTAGACATGCAATTAAGAGTTTTCAATTGAACTATATTAGACATACGAAAATTATTCTTCCGATGAGTTAAGAACCATGAGATACATCTCTAGATTTTGGAAACATTCAACTTGAAAATCTGCAATGCATCTTTTTCGCATGATAATTGGTATTCTTCATCAGTTGAATATATTGTCAAGTGCTTTATATAAACATTATAGTTTCATAATATGATGTTTTTAGTTATTTTTATCATATGATTTAAGAATAATTTAAGGTCAAAATGACCATAAAAAAGTCAACAAAATCAAGTGTTACATTTATTATTGGACGGAGGAAGTATGTCCTTTTTTATAAGAACATATCATGGTTATTTTTAAAATTAAGTATAATACGTCATACAACTTTATGTTAAAAAATAAAAATTTAAGAAGAGAATAAATAAAAAAGAAAAAAATTACGTCAATAAGATTCGAACCCAACACCTTCAACTAAAATAATGATATAAATAATAGAGAAAAATCACGCCAACAAGATTCGAACCAAACACTTTCAATAAAAATAATAATAAAAATAATGGAGAAAAATCACGCCAGCAAGATTCGAACCCTACATCTTTTAATTAACTAATGACACATGCACGCACCAGATTTAAATTGAATTAGCAAAATCAACGGATTAAAATTAATTGGTAGGTCAATCACTTGGGTAAATCAACCGGCTTATTATATTACTTTAATTTAATAAATGAGATAATTACAGGTAGATGATCCACGTACACCGATGGGCGATGGCGTTAGCCATACAAATTGACCCTTTGTTTCGCACAAAATTAAGGAAAAATAAATATCTAGTTGCTCGTCAGAAATTAAAATCATGTATAGCTAGCTAGAAAAGTTTGCTGAAAATTTTCTTGTAGGACATTTATGGTCTTTGCCGGTCAAGATCCGGGACTGCAGGACTTACTCTTTGTTACGTGCCTAATTAATTGTTTGTCGGCATGCATTTTTCTACAAGTAGATTAGAGCATAAGCAGTTCGGTGTCTTGTATCGTATCGTAATATATACGCTAGTGATATAGCCAGAGCTAAAATTACTAATGGCAGAGTAATTTGTACAATTTTAAGAATGATTAGTATTTTTAAAAGGTAAATTGCTCTGACATTAATAATCTTAGCTTTTTAAAGCTATATCACTACCCTAATATATATTCCTAGTCTACTAGTCTCCGCCAAACTTAACAAGTCTTCGTATATACAAGTCTTTCTTCAACTGACCGTAATCATGTCCATGTCCAATACTTAATATTATGGGACATGAACAATGAACATGACACATAGTTTTGTACATTACCGCAACTAGCTGCTAGCAACCCGACATGTCTTTTAATAGCCAGCCTAAACCAGTACTCGAACGTCCACTACTGGAGAAACTTCCTATAAAATGCCTACCGTTTATCACGGACTAAAATTAAATTATTTTAGAATTTTGTACGCGAGACTGAGGAGGTGGTGAGATCGTAATGGATTACGGATATTTTTAACGTGTATATTTCTCCGTATGAAATGCTTGGTAACTCCGAATGAAGCATGTACCATTTAGATACTTTGTATGTCCCATGTAATTTATCAATTTTAATTTTTTTTTAGTCAACACTTTTCAACTTAATGTTGATCGAAAATAGTTAAACTGGATAATTTCAAACAGGACAAAGAAAGTAAATGATAGATAGCAGTGGCGAAACTACAGAGGCGCAAGGGGCGGCCGTTGCTGCCCCTGGATTTTTCACCTGAAATTACTAATATACCCCTTTTCCAAAGTTTATTGCTCAATTTATATACTATTATTTCTCAAAATTTATTATACATTCATTTGTGTCCTAAGTGGTATGTAATTGTCACTTCTAAGTTCTATCTACAACACCCGGATTCAAAACCCACAATTCTCATCATCATGTTGTTTCCTATATTAGATTTTACTTTCTACCCTTACTTAGTTTTGTATAATCTTGGTGCACTTTTTATGTCCCATTTTCGGGATTATAATTTTATTTTTTCTTCTTTCCTTTGCACTTTTTATTTCCCATTTTCGGGCTTAGAATTTTATTTTTTCTTCTTTCCTTTTTAACGTTTTTGTTTTTTCTAAAGAAAGTACTCTAATATATATTAAAAATAGTAATACAATTAGGATGTTATACGTATTTTTGTTGATATTTGAACACTATTTATATTATATTTTATATAAATTTTAACGAGCGTGTTATAGTACTCTAATAAAAAAAATTACTATTATTTATGAAAATCACTATTTACATAATTTCATTAAGTAAAAATTGCTCCCCTAATTAAAATTTTTGCGTTCGCCCTTAATATACAGCTTGATATATTAACTTATGATTTGTGACATATGACAATATACTTTTAAAAAAATTCTATCGAGTTTCTGCCTATTTTTTTCTCTCTCGTTTAATGAGCTATTGCGTATGGAGGAGTTTCATTCCTCTTTCTTTTTGAGTTTTCCTTTATTTTTTCAATTCAAACGTCATTTTATTTCCAAGTTTAATCGGCTTACTTGTTGGATCGATAGGATGATAGCTAGAGGAAGATTGATTGAAAATTTAGGCTAGCACGTATATGTAGATATGGACACGTACCACGTTACTTTGATTGTTTTGAAATGAAATGAAATGTCATAATTTACTTGCCCGTTCAAAATTAAATGTTACGATTATTTTACGGTGGAGTTAGTACATGAACCTATCGCATCAATTATCATCGATTACGAGTTGAAATACATACATAGGAATTAGGAAGAAAGAAAAAAAGGACTTGGACGAAAATTTACGTAACACTACAGTAAAGACTTGACTTGCAAAACTCAAAAAGTCGTTGTCCCAATTTGTCATTTTCTCAAAAAACTTAGCTCGTCTGCCAATTTCTCTTAGTTCTAAACGATAACTAAGCTGAACTCGATCAAAACTTAGAAACTGTCATTTTCGTATTTTCATCTTTAACACAATTGATTTGAATTGAATTTATTAAATTAATATAATAACATGATTGATTTGCTCATTGACGTACCAATCAATTCTAATCCGTTGGATCTTACTTATTCAATTTCAATATGGTGCGTACATGTGTCATTATTTAATTAAAAGATGTAGAGTTCGAATCTTGTTGGCGTGATTTTTCTCTATTATTTGTATCATTATTTTAATTGAAAATATTGGGTTCGAATCGTATTGACGTAATTTTTTTCTTTTTTATTTATTATCTTCTTATATCTTTATTTTTCAACACAAAGTTTTATGGTCGTACTATACTTAATTTAAAAATAATCATGATATGTTCTTATGAGAGACATACTTCAACCAAAACGTCAATTTAGCTCTGAGGATGGAGAACTTTAGGATACTAGTTCATTTGAAATTTGAATATTGTCCATATTGCGACATCAACATAAAAAAAAGACATCGACGAATTGAAACAAAATGGCAAGAGATAATGACGTACATGACAATATATTCAACTGATGAAGAACACCAAATAACACGCGAAAGCTGCATTGCAGATTTCGAAGTTCAATGTTTCCAAAGTCTGCAGATATATCGGATGGTTTTAACTCATTGGAAAAAATACTCGTACGTCTAATATCGTTCAATTCAAAACTATTTATTGAATAACTACAAAAGCTATATACATTTGTAGGACACCATTTATGTTAAGTTCAATTACTCAATTAGTTATTTTTTAGTTACGTTTGAAGTAATTATGTGAAGATTATATATTTACACCATTCATTTCAATACATTATTTAATAAAAACAACAATGTTTTACGATATTACACTTCACACGCGTACGCAATTTCTAGTTTGTAATATAAAATACAATTAAGCAAATCTGAACAGAACTGAATTAAACTGAACTGAATTGAAATAATTAATTTTCAGACGAAAAGAACAGAGCTTTACACCTTATACTATAAATTACATACGCGCATACTAAATTAAAATTGAATAAACTAGACGAACGGATGTAAATTAAATGGATCAATTGATTTTAATTGTATAGTTTGGAGCATTTTTATATTTTTTCTTTGAAAAATAATGGTCAATTTGGAAACAATAATTTGGGATTAGAAGCATTTTTGCTAATTAATTAGTGAAACAAATTATGTACCTCCAAATCAATGTGCATGATATTATTATGAAAACTGCAAATTTGATTGATTTGATTGATTTTCTTTTTTTTACGGTTAACAAAGTTTGCTTTAAACCCAAAGAATATAATAAATGCTCGGAGGAATACTAACCGGAGAAGAATTGTTTGTGACTTAATTGATGAAACAAGTGATACACCTCCACATCAATGTGCATGATGATATATGAAAAGTGCAAACTTGAAAACAAGTGATATGAAAACTACAAAATTGAAAATTCAGTTTATCGTGTGTATTATTGTGTGTATTATCAATACTACTAGCTATCACGAGGTTGTATTACAGTGGCGAATTCAGAAGTTATTTTTAAAGGAGTCAAAATATAAAATTGTAATATTTTAGGGAGTCAAAATCAAAATTTGGCTAATTTCCTTTTTTTTTTAAGAAGTTGCATATTTCAGGGGACCCCACTGACCCCAGTGGCTTGCCACTTGTTGACTTGGTTGTTTTGAAATGAAATGAATTAATTACATTCGACACCGAATTTTTTTTTTTTTAAGAGAAATACTTATATAGATAGATTAACGAGTACACAGTGGAGCTGCTCATAGAGCGTAGTACATTCGACACTGAGTTAGTATATGAATATGAAATTAAATAAATTAATTAATAAAAGGACTAGGACAACAGTTTTAAGTAAAACTGCAGTAAAGAGCAGGTCTTGCAAAACCTATGTTTTAAAAAACGGGTCAGGGCAGCCGGCCGGACCGGCTGGACCGTGGAAACCGTTATGGGACGGCCTAAAAGTGTCATAAAAACGCTTAAAGACCGGAGGCACCAGAACCGGAAAAGCCGGCCAAAAAACGTCAAAGCCGGTGAGTCGGAAAACAGGTGAACCGGCGGTTTTTCCGGTTCTGGGTCAAAATGAAGAAAAAAAAAAAGAAAGGGGACTTCTATGAAAAAAAGCTAAAACCCTAACACTTCCCCTTTGTTTGGCCGTCACTAATTCCATCTTCAATTAGCAAGTATCATTTGTCCCTCTGCGGTGTCGGGTGTTCCAATACTAAATATAATCAGAATTCAGAATTCAGATCCATCATCATCATCTCCGATCAGGTTGGTATTGCCAAGAAAAAAAAAAAAAAAGGGTACACTTATATAAGACGAGCTCGAGTGGTCAAATGAAGCATTTCATTTTCTCCCCACTTTGTTGTATTATGAATCAATATTTAAGAAGGCATTGTTGTACTGTTGTACTGTATAAGTAGAAGAAAAGAATTGAGAATTTTGAGGAGACGGTTGAAGGTTGAAGAAGATAAGATAAAAATGAAACTATGAAAGTGGGTGGGCTTCTTATTGTGCGGAGAAGATTGTGTATACGTATATTAATATTAGCACTAATGATATAAAATGATATGTGGTCTATTATTTTAATATATGCTGGTAAGATATGTATGTAAATCTAGGAAGCACCGATACTCCAAAATGGTCAAGTATCCATTTCGATACGTATTCGATATCCGATTCGTCCCGATTCGTGTCCGATACGTATCCGTCTTCTTTAACCATGTTATTGAGCATTTGGCATGATTTGTGATGGATAATTAAAGAGTAATATTTAGTTATTTACTTTTTTTATTTGGATTTTTAGTATTAATTAGAACAACTAGTTAGAGATTTTAAAAATTAAATAATTACGTACTAAATATATTTAAAGAATATTAAAAATTAAACGTATCGGTCACGTATCCGTATCCTACTTTTTTAGATTTTGACGTATCGGCGTATCCGTGTCCGCGTCCGTATCTGTGTCGTTGCTTCTTAGATGGAATATTTTAGAATTTTAATATATTAATAGTATATGTATATATATTAATATTTTAATAGTACACCGGCTCAACCCGTTTCACTATCCGGTTGAAACGGTCCGGCCCCGGTTTGACCTTTTTTGGGGGGTCCCCGGCTTGACCTCCGGCTCCGTTTTTTAAAACATAGTGCAAAACCCAAAAAGTCATTGTCCCAATATATAATTGTCTCAATAAACTTAGTTCGCGCGTCGGTCATTTCTCAAGATTTTAGCGTGTCTTAGTTCGAAACGGCACCAAAGCATGAAAACTCCCTTTTCGGTATGTTGTACATTATGCAGTCCGAGATGTACAATTTGTCTGATTGCCAATCAATTTCGCATCTTTATAAATAGCATAGCTTTATCTATCGAACCAATTCTGTAACTCCTAATTTGTTCTTGCTTCAAGTTTCTTCTATACAATCAGTGTTTTTCTTTTAATAGAACTCAACGGAGAAGACAACAAGTTTTAGAAGCTTTCGAATAGCAATCATCGATTTCTTGGTATTCGTTTCGCTCGGTTGTTTTACAAGTGCGAAGTGTAGTGCAGAACCAAGATCAGAAGTTGGGGGGAAATTGCATATTTCGTAAAAGTATTTCATTTATTGCAAAAGCAGAGTTACAGAAATGGAGAAAGTTACAACATGTGTAACCTTATTTCATGGCGTATTGAACAGAACTAGTTGAAGGTCATAGGGTACTTGGCCTGTGCATTAGCACGGAAAAGCCCGAAATTCATCTCAATGGCAGGGGTTCTCAGATCCTCATCGAACATCGAGAACACGAAGGTTTCAATAGCCCCGGGTCTCAATGGCGTTCCACTCCTCACGCGTTGAACCAGATTTTGGTTGTAAGTTCTTGCATTGTCCAGAGTCGCGGCAGCCTCTCCTCCCGAAGGCCATCCGCTTTCTGACACCACGATTCTCAGATTCGGTCCTCCGCTCCTTCCAACCGCCGAATACATAGCGTCCAGAATTGCGTAGAAAAGATTCTGGTATCGTGTTCCACCTGGCACGACCACTCCGTCGCCTGTGAAAAGCGCGTATCGTAGGTCAATCGATCCTCCAGCGCCAGTGTAAGAGAAGTAAGGGTATAAGTTCACCAACAAGGGTTGTTGCGTGTTCACTAGAAAACGAATAATCGGGTTGATGAATGAGGTCACATCGGGCCTGAACGCCCCATCTGCGGGAGGATACGAGGTACCGAGCAGTCCGGTGTCAACGGCTGTGGAGACTATAAGCCTGTTCCCGAAGCCAGCTGATTGGATCGCGTTGTAAATGTTTGACATGGCGACGAGGAGGATTCCCACGTATTGGCTCGTGTCGCCTCTCAAGGGGCTGACTTCATTTCCAACCGCGATATACCTGAACCGGACATTCGGGTAGTTGAGCACATTGTTTTGGACCCAAGCGTTCGCATTTGCTTGGTTAGCTGCGATGGATTGCAGGTCAGAGTTTGGGACACCGAGCATTAGCTCGATGTTGGAGCCAGAAAGTGCCTGCAGTGTCGGCTGGTGAGGGTCGTAAATCCGCATTCTCCGGATGTTATTCTGGTTGAATAGAGCCACCACTTGTGCTGGAGATGGCAGTGAACGACCGTTCCTCCCATAGCAAACTCCTATCTGAGCAACTGCATAACAATAGAACACACATATATATATATATATTAGACACTCATTAGACTTATATTACACAGATTGTGTAATGTAAATATATTCTTGAGAAATGAAATAAGGGAAATATATATTATAGACTATAGAGTGAAATTAAACCTGTGAAATTTAGGGTGGCCAACAACAGAAGGCCCAAAAGAGCCTTAGCAAAAATGTTGTGATTAGCCATGTATAACAAACTGTATTTTTTTTTTTTGTGATATAATTTAGCATACACAGAAGGTCACCTATTTATACAACAAATGTAGAGTGAAATGTTTAGGCTAGTATTTTGAAAATAGATGAGAAATTAATGTTTGCTGAATTTTCCTACTGCTAAACTAGACCATTTTGTTGAATGGGATAAAATTTGGACCAAGGACAAGACCATGGTAGTCTAAGGATGTTAAAGAAAAGTCTTGGATTTTGTCTATACATCTTATCTATGTATTGTAGTGTAATGTACCATGAGTCACAAAAGGATGTATATTTTGTAGTATTATCCAATAAATTAATAATTGTCCAATAGCAGCCCATAATATATACAATACTTGTCATTTATATTTTCTTTAGATGACACAATTTAAATTGTCTTCAGCAATACACTTGATCATCTCCATCATATTGCCAATTTGCCATGCCAGTCCGGGGAAGAACTAGATGGGGCATCGTGTCAGGTGTTCTCCTATAATTTTCATAAAGAGATGAACAAAAATAAAAGCTATAGGTATATATAATATCCTGATATAATACTTTGTTTTTCAAAAACCCTCCCAACACCCACTTCGAAAATAACTTTTTACATGTAAGTTTAACCACCTAATTTTAGTTTTTAAATTTCAGTTTTTGGATCCATCCCTCATCATTGTCATCTCGAAATCTAGCGTGGTCGAGTTTGGAAGAGAAATAAAACTGAATTGACCGGTAAGATATGGTCAATGCCAATGAAAATCAGGCACTGAGCTAACACATAAACACTCTTGACTGTTCTAAGTTCCAAAACTTGACGTTAACATTTGGACTAGATTAGGATCACCATTATTCTTCACACGCATATTCCATTCCTTCAATTAGCTGTTGATTTGTGGTGGTGCAAACCTATATTTTTTTTCTTCAAATTAATCATTTTCTTCTGACGTAACGTTAGATACGCGAAGCTCGATTGGTGTAAACATTAATTAGACATTAGTAGTACGTAGTGAAAATGAGTCATATGATTTGAAAATTTTGTTTTAAATTTATTTGCGATCGTTTTTCAAGATGTGAGTGATTTTGTATGTAAATTAAATTTACAACTTACTCGTAAACATGGAGGTCACGAGTAATAATAATAATAATAATAATAATAATAATAATAATAATAATAATAATAATAATAATAATAATAATAATAATAACTAATAATAATAATAGCAATAATAATAATAATAATAATAATAATAATAAATTAATTAATTAATTAATTAATTAATTAATTAATTAAGTATCTATGATTTCTAGTTTACAATATGCATAGCCGAAGTAACACATTGCTTTATTTTGTTAACAGTATCTTGTTAACGATTTATGATCACGTGCCAAACTAGCCTATATTGACTTTACAAACCCGATTCAACATGGATTCGATCTAATGGTGGACTGTTCCGACCCAAAACCCATCCAGAAAAATTGCCAGGCTGCCTACTCATGAAGTCATTGGTCACAAGCTATATTTTAAAAGTCGGACGTTAAGCCGGCGACCCCAGAATTGTAAGCCGGATTGAGCTGGTAATAATATATATATGTGTGTGTGTGTGTGTGTGTATAACATGTACTTGTAGTATATTATTATTAATATTTTCATCCAAAATTATACTAAAAAGTAAAATCATCCAAATTGCACATGAAATATAGTCCATTTTTTTCATATATCATTTTTCTTTGCATAGATGGGATTTTTTCTTAATTATTATTTTTATTTTGATTTTTCTTTTATTGCATTTTGACTCAAAAATAGAAAAGCCACAGGCTTCCTGCTCACCGGCTTTGGCGGCTTTTGGCCGGATTTCCCGGTTCTAGGCCCTCTGGCTTTTTAGCGGCTCTTAGCCCACTTTTTAGTGGCCCAATCAGTCCGACCGGCCGGCTCAACCAAGATTTTAAAACATAGGTCACAAGTAGAAATACAGTTTGAAACTATAGATAGATATTTTATTGAATTTTGATTAGTGGAAAGAAAAAGGACCAGATAAAATAAAGCTTATGTCCGTAATTGCAATAAATTTGAAATTGTAGTGACTTGAAACTTGAAAGGAAGGTGCGATCGAGCTGAAGGGCCAAATTAGAATTAAAGGAAAACCGAAGACAATCAGAACATAGTACACATTAGAATTCGACGCAAAAAGAGTGAAGGTCACGAGAATAAAAGAGCGACCAAGTGCGCATGTCGAACACAAAAGTACGAATTTAGCAAACAAGAGTTTGTCGTCTCCATATTGAAGGCAAAGTACAGAAAATGTTGCGGTCATTGGGCGATCAAATCACCGGCTTGGTCCTTATCAAATTGTATAAGTAGGTTCTCTGTTAGGGTTCATACTTGATCAATTTTGTGAATATTTTTTATAAGTCGAAAATTTACAACTTAATCATGGTGTTTACTTTCTTGAATTTCAACATTGATACTGTAGGAAGTTTGGGCAAAAGAAGTTATGAAGTTTGAAGTGAAGTGATATAAACGGCCTGGCCCAATAGTTATCAAGTTTTTACAGCCCAATGGACCTACGGTTCAATAAAAGTAATAGGCCGAGGATTATGTGACTGTGTGAGAAGGTTGCCATTTGGGCTGTGAACTTATGTTTACAGTTTATACTTATACCCAATATAATTAGCGACTTTATAGTTAGTTACCTCCAAATAAATGTGCAAGATGATGATATTATGAAAACTGCAGAACTGATTTAATTTTGTTCGATTTGGCCAAGTACGTAGACAATTTCTAATTTATTTTAACTTTGTAATATTTGATCAATTATGATGATTGATCGAAATGATCCAACGTAGCTATGCCCCGCGTTCCACTATTTATTTCGTTGATGAATTCATGATTGATCAAAGATCAAGATCGAGCGTATATCAAAGTACTGTCTGCCGTAATGCCGTGTATAGCAATCAAGAAAATTCCCGGACGGAACGGAAGTGACACGAGTGACCACAGGAGAATATCTCTTTATCTATATCAATACCGTTTGATTAATTAATTAATTAATTATACATATATAATAACAATAATTGTTTTGCATGATTAGCAGAAAAGTCGTACTGTGTTGGTACAAGACAACGCTCAAGTTCATTTGTGTTTGTGTTCGTTCATACTTCAATTCATAGTATCATATCATCCATACCCTAGAGTTATTTTATTTTATTTTTAAATAATGATAAAGCGACATCGAGGTATACAGGAGAGAAGTAATCAATACACTCATCCTCTCCAACTCTTCAAACACAAAAACCACACTTAGTTTTCCCAAAACCATGATCGATCGTTAATGTTAAGTTGTAGATAGAAGTTCAATTTTAATCATTAAACGGCCAAATATTATTCTCGAAAAAAATACACCGAAAGTAGAAATACAAAGCACAAGGCTCGGGTAAAATCCACTTTTGGTAATGTAGAGTGAGCGTGTCCAATTTATATACTCGAGAGTGGCTATGTCCAATTTAGGTACTTTATTGTAACATGTTGTCTAATTTTGGTACTTTTTCAATTTAATATGAAAAACGTGAACAATATGAGAGTGTAACAAACACTCAACAGCCTAGAGCGAAAATGGCTAAAAATCCGGAACCAAAAATTATGAAAATGATAGAAAAATGAGTGTGTAATGTACACTTTTTGGTACTTTAAAGTACGAAAATTGAATTTCAATGCGCGTATAAATGCGTTCATATTTTTCCTATTGCTTTAAAATTTTTGACATGTCTAGTGATTGTTGTCATACGTTCATATTGTTTAGTTTTTTACTATTAAATTGATAAAGTATAAAAATTGGACAATATGTCACTATAAAGTATATAAACTGGACATACCCACTCTCGGGTATATAAATTGAACAGGTCTCACTCTAGAGTACCAAAAATGGATTTTACCCCACGAGGCTCCCTAACGGCTAGCTATTACACCTTACCAAAGCAAAACCGTCCGACCAAATCTAGATGTAACAAGGAGCAACACAACCAAGGACAATGAGTGCTCAAGTCAACAATCAAACTCTACTAGACTAAACAAAACATAACAAGCCTAGAGAAGTAGTAGCAACGAAGGGGATGTCAAGTACTCAAGTACCCAAAGTGGCCGAGAGCAAAGTGAAGGAGAGAAACTTCACACTTCAAGGATCAACACCAAGTCAAGGATTCGAATAATCAACGAAAGCGAAGATCAAACATAGAACAAGTAGTTTAAAATAATTTTTCTATATTTCATTCAAACGATGGTGTCATATCGCGATGGAAAAGTATAGTCTATTTCTCACTCTATGTTCGAACTCCTCCACCCAAAGTAAAAAATCATACTATCGTATGATGTATCTCATCAAAATCAAAAGTAGCGAAGATACAAGACTCTAATCAAAATTAAATTATATGAGGGAATATGAACCGGATCGAGTTATAGGACTAACCCAAAATTCGACGAATGATTAATTTTGTTAACGTTGTATTATCTCGTAACAACTTACGTGCATGCCAGATAGACTAGCCTTATATTGGCTTTATTACTATTCCTTATTAATAGTGAGTTTGACGAAGAGTATGAAAATGCCCTAGCATTTTTTGCTTTCTCGTGAAGTCATTGATCACTAAACTAAACAATGGCAGGTGAAAATGAACCTGGCTAGCGATCGTTACACATTTTTTTCAACTCGATCCACATGGCTTTCATATGCAATCTGGAAATTTCTTTATCTTATACAAGTATATATTATAGATTATTAGATATATTATTGCGACTTCAATGTAATTTATATTTGTATATTTAGCTAGTATGTATAATAGTATTCTTTAATGAAATTTGTATTTAATAAAATGTGTGCATTTACATTTCAACGTAGAAAGCTAATAAGGCTAGAAGCAAAACAAGGAGTGGCCGTCACGACTTAAGATATCAGTCTTTCTATAATTGTATATTAATCCATAACTTACTATATATATTAATGTCTTAATCTAGAATATTTATCTTGTCACCTAATCTTTTGAACTACATTCTCTCCTAATGAAGAGCAAAAATATAAATTGCTCACATAATTAAATCCTATAATTATTGCTCAGTAGTACAACAAGTTGTACAATGGTAAATGAAATTATAAATTTGATCATCATAAATATTGATTGATGCTATTTTTCACACCAACTTTTGATTCCATTCCACTCTTTTGGTCGGCGACAACAATTTCACATGTAAATCTTTTAAATATATGAATGGGTCCGAGCACAAATTAAATGTCTAACGTTAGATCAGTTAGTTCTCAAAAGGATGAAACCTTCGTTGTTTGGATTATAGGAAAATTACTTCAAATTACTTGACTTACTTCCGTTTTGAAACTTTGGGGGAGGTTTCGAACTTAGAGTGAGGAATAGACTATATTGTCATCGCGATAAAAAAAACCGTTGTTTGAATGGAATATAGGGAAATTATTTTAAACTACTCACTCTATGTTTGTTCTTCCTCAGTTGTGGTTTGGGACTCCGGTTTTTGTTTGTTTGTTGAAGGTTTCTTGCCTCTGTTTGTGCCTTCGGCCGCCCCTTGTGTTTCTGCTCTACTATCTTCGCTGCTTCTCTTGTTGAAGTTTTGCAAGTTGTGCACTCTTAGTCTTGGTTGTAGTTTTGGCCCTTTTGGTTTGGTTTGGTGATGATATGCTCCTTGTTGTATTTTGCCTCGACCGGGCGGTGTGCGCTTTGGCAAGGTTTTACATAGCGGTTAGGATGACTCTTGTGGCCTTACTTATTCGTACGTTCTTTTTTAGCATTTATTATGCTCTCGTGTTATTTAATAAAATTTTGTCCGATTATAAAAAAAGCTCTCAAAGGATCACTGGTGAGACCTTCAAAGTACGGGCATCTTGAATATAATTGGTGGAGTATATATGTCCAACGAACTCGTAGCATTCAAAAAAGTCTAGCTCTTTTTTTTGTTTTAAAACAAATTGGACGCTCCTCTTTAATTATACACGTAACCGAAGAAAATTTACATTTATTGAGTGATTGGACCGTACAGGTATGTCCCTTCGAATTTCCCTTGATTTTCACTCTTACAGGTGCTACAAATTTAACATTCAACAATAAAAAAATGGTTGTGCGAGTATGTCCAACATACTTGTTCCGTCGTTCTTGTGATGGTACACAACAAATTAATTTTTCCGAGGGGTTTGTAGAGCTAAAAAAGGCGGTACTTTGTGAATTATATAATCCACGAAAAGTCTTCATGGAAGGGTTCGAAAACTCAAGATGATATTTATATCCCTTCCGCACAAGAATAAATGACGTTCTGAATCCGTTGAGCACACTCATGTCATCCAAGCGCTCAAGAGTTGGTTTTAAAGATTTGTAATGGTTAAAATCAAATGAAATTTTCAACTTTGGAAGGTTGTACGTAGGAGACATGAAATTCAATCGCACATGAGACATGCATTTTCTTACTCGGTGTGTATTAATGTACAGGACCATGCAATTTGTTTATGAAAACAAAGTGGACGGTTCTCTTAACTGACTTACTAAGCGTGAGCAAATGTACATTTTCGAGTAATTGGACTATTTATCATCCCATGTAATAACACTTCAAAGTCAAATGTTCCATTTAATTTTCACCTTAATTTGCGTATTCAGGGTCTAAATATCATATATAGCGATGTACGGACCGAGGATTTTGAGTTAGACTCTGTTATTTTCATCTGAAAATCAATTATTTTAAATTCAGTTCAGATGCATTAAGTTCAGTTCAGTTCAGATTTGGCTAATATTATTTTGTACTACAAATAAGTTCAGTTCAGACTTTTTCAGACGAAGAGAACAAAGTATTAGAAGGGCTAAATTATACATAGGGCACATAAATGATTTTTCAAAAGTTGGAGGGGGGCACAAAATTTGAAAAACTACCTATAAAAACTTGAAAAAATGTAAATACTAATTATAAAAAAAATTCAAAATTTTGGAAGGGGAGAGGAGCAGACGTCCCCACTTGCCCTGCCCTGGGTCCACCCCAGCTGCCAGTGACTCATATATCCTTGCCTACACAACAGACCTTTTGAAAAAGAAAAGCAAAAGGATAAAAAATTAAAGTCCCTGTTTTTACCCTCACAAAAGTAAAGAGCAGAGGTAAAGAGCAAATTCCTGTAAAGCTGGAGTTCACTAAAACGCCTGTATTTCAGTCTTCAAATTAAGCTAATTAATCTCTTCATAGTAAAAAAAATGTCTTCATTGTGTCATTGACCAAACTTATTAAAACCCACGCTCCGCTACCCAAGTACGAATTTGAAGACACAACTTATAACAACATACACTGCATCCTTAAAGCCAAAGAATGATGACACTTAACCAAAATACTACTATATGACTAAATGTTAGTTTCAATAGCCCCACAAGAGTCTGAAAAAGGCCAAACACATGTAACATAGTGAACATAAATACTTATCACGCACACCTCCTCCCTATAAAAACTTCCGAACCTTAACCTATTTATAAACTCCGATCATAAATTACTCATAAATTATAGAATCCACTTCTTATATTGTCAAATTTAATCGAGAACACCTTCTTATAATATGTCTATATATCGTCATATATAAATGTTAAGCGAATTCGTAGTAAAAATCAGTGTAAGGTAGGTACAATACTCCCATTACATTACTCATTAAAAAAGAAGACATACAGATTCCTTGTTCCCTTATTCCATCGTCATCATCATCAGCATCATTTCTATCAGAACCATTTCTTCTCTCTAATCTCCTCCATTTCTAATCCCAACAAGTTCTTAATTAAGTTCTTTCACCAAACAATGATATGAAGAACCTAAACCCAACCCTATTTCCAGTACTCCTCCTTCTCACCCTCCTCCTCCTCCTGCCTTGCACCCTCTCCTCCTCGAACTCCTCATCTTCGGTCTGCAACCAAACATGCGGAGCAAACAAGGTCCAGTACCCGTTCGGCTTCTCCACCACCTGCGGCATCCCCCTCAACTGCACCTCTACCGGCACAATGCACGTATTCGAGTTCCCAATCCGGGACATAACACCATCCTCCATCCTCATCAACCTCCCACCTCAGTGCGCCCGCCCCATCCGCACCCTCTCCCACCTCTTCACCCGAAACTTCGCCCCCACGTCCCACAACGCGATACTACTCAAGAACTGCACGTTGTCGAACACCACGTGCTTCATACCAACAACGATGGTCGAAAGTACGCACCTGGACGTGCACGAGTGTACCGGGGACAGGATGAATGACAGCATAAGCTGTTACTCGGAGGATGTGACTGACGGGTTGAAGTTCGTTGACTACGGGAAGCTGATGAGCAGCGGGTGTAGGTATCTGTTCAGTGGGATATCCATGGAGGGGTTGGAGAACAGCTCGTCGGTGGTTTCGTTGGATGTGCAGATTGTGAGGATGGGGTGGTGGTTGGAAGGGGACTGTAGGTGCGGTGAGCATGCGGAGTGTGTCAGGGTGATGCCGCCACCGGAGAGGGAGGAGGTGACGGGGTACCGGTGTGAGTGTGAGAAGGGGTTTCGCGGCGACGGGTTTCTTGACGGAGTGGGCTGCCGGAGAGGTATGGTTCTGCCTATATATATATCTCCTTGTTATAATTAGTAGAATTTAAAATCTCGATTGAAATATGTTTCGAATTTTTAAAAGTCACATACTCACATTTTGGAATTTCTAGTGACATTTCATAGAGTTTTCTATGAGTTATTGAAATGAAAAAACATGTGTTTAAAACTGTTTTGAATTTTATGTTGGTTTTATTCACACTTTTATTTTGATGAGCTAAAATTTCAGATGGTTCAATCAGTACCTAATTTAACTCTTTTAAATCATGTTTACGAGTATAAATTAGGTGAATGATCCAAGCGGACGTTGGTGGGGTAATTTTTCTAATAAAACTTCATTCCAAAGAGAAAAACCTGAAATCACCAACTTAGTTCAATTATATTATTTTGCACAAAATTTATTAGAACTATTGTGCTGAATAAAGTTGAAGCCAAATGTTTGATTGTTGAGAATAAAATAGAATGATAAAAATTTATGGGAAACTTTCCAGGCAAATAATATATATAGCATCATATTCATATCCAATCTTGTATTGTAAGTGAGATAATACGTTAATGCTTAACGATTGAAATAAGAAACTAAATTAGTTTATGCTTTATCCACAAATATAAGTGCATGAAAAGCTTGTTGCGTGGAAGTATCTTCAACGCGGAGAGCCAAAATAACTCTAACGATACGTACGAAGCTGTAATACCTTGATGATTGGCCTATTTTGTAACTCATAGTCTTAATTAATTATTCGTGAAATGTCTGAAAAGAACAAAAAGAAAATTGAAACGAACATGATTAAAAGAGAAAATAATTATAATTGTCCCTATTGGTACATTCTAAGTTTTATCTTAATGGGGCGGCTTTAAAATAAAATCTCAAATGCTCGAGTTCAATCAAGAGTACTTGTCACACCAATTGTCAATGTCGCGTTAAGCTTCTAAGGTGGATTCTTTAGACTCTAATCGACATTAAAACTAATTAATCATATAATTATTTGTTAAATAATGTGGTAGGTATAAGTTAGTTAGAATAACGTTCCTTTTCATCAATGTATACTTATTGTGATTTGTGAGTACTCTTTGACCCAATGAAGAACCGTGTTATACATGATCTCTTCATAAAAAAGTTCAATACTCGTACAATTTTATTTTATTTATATTTATACGAGATTTGATCATTTATATTAACTCAGTATTCTGTAAAAAGAGTAGTGGTATATAGGCTTTTGAGTTTTGAAAGTAAGTGTTGAAAATCATCACATAGGGTGTTGATGATTAGTAAAAATGAGCTTAGTAGCTAGGTAATCATGCATTTGCCGTACTCTATGTTTAAGTGTATTGCTCTTCATCATTTTGCTATTAAGTTAATTAAAGAGTGGGTCAAAAAAATGCACTCACACTATGGGGAAATTTAATAATTATCCAAAAATGTGGGGTCTGTTTATGCATATTTTTCTACAAATCATGGCGCAATTTGTTGACACAAGATGCCAAAAACCACCCATCAAACAAGACATGATGATAATAATAACAAATAATCAAAAATCAAATCAAACAAAATTAAAATAGGAGAGAAAGGCCTTTTTTTCCAAGTGTTTTTCTTTGCATGAAAAGTTGTTGCTTTGGAAGTTATGGCTGAGGTCAGAATTTCAAGGGGAGGGACAAAATCATATAGTACTCTATAGCATATAGAATTCTTATAAAGTTTAGAAGGAAAGCATATAGCATGTAGATTATTTCGAAAGTTTAGGAGGGGAGGTTAAGGACCCTCACAATGTCCATTATGATTTCACCCTTAGTTGAGGTGTTTTCCCGTTTGGTGTTTGTTGTATGCTACTTGAAAAGGGATTGTAAACATAAGTTGAAAAGCATCTTCTTAGATAATTAGGACTATTTTTTGTTTTTCATCGAACAGATATAAGTAATTTAAGCTGATATTATTTCTGTCATGTGTACGAAACAGACTCGGAACTCTGTAATCCTTCAAAATACTTATCAGGCAAATGTGGAGGAACAACCAGGGTTGGTGTTTTAGCCGGAGGTTAGTACTTTACCCTCAAATGTTTGGCCGTTTATGTAAAATGTACTTAAAATGTCTACATGTGCAACTCGCCCCGTAAAGATTGAGATTTTGTGCAATATGGTCTGCTCTTTGTGAGGAGTGAATCACTTAATCACACACATCAAACTTTATGGGTAAACCACATTGAGTTTTACTTTGGGGACAAATCGAATACATGTAAACTTTAGGGGGCACATTGCACAGATGCCAAGCATAATGGGGCAAATTGCAAAATGATTTTTTTTTTTCCTCCTGCCAACTATTTTCTCAAATGGTCATATGCATGCAACATCATCTAAAAATGGAGGCAACTTTTCTTCTCAGGTGTGGTAGCAGGCGCTTCGTTGATGGTCGGAATAGCTCTCACGTTCTGTTACTTCCGTAAACGGACCAAGCTGCACAGCAGAAGCAGAAGAAGCCGGCAACTATGCGAAACAGCTGGGATAACCATTCCTATCTATGACTACAAAGAAATGGAGAAGGCCACAGAATGCTTCTCAGAAAAACGAAGGCTTGGAAATGGCGCGTATGGAACTGTCTACTCCGGCAAGCTCAACAGCGAAGAATGGGTCGCTGTAAAAAGAATCAGACATAGAGACAATGGTGACAGCATTGAACAAGTCATCAATGAAATCAAGCTCCTCTCGTACGTGAGCCACCCGAACCTAGTCAAGCTCCTAGGTTGCTCCATCTCGAACGAGGAACAGATTCTTGTCTACGAGTTTATGCCAAATGGGACTTTATGCCAACATCTGCAAGGAGAGAAAGGCAGCCTTCTACCCTGGCCTGTACGGCTGACAATCGCATCAGAAACGGCTCAGGCTATTTCTTATCTTCATAACGCGATGAATCCTCCTATATATCACCGGGACATAAAATCGAGCAACATACTCTTGGACTACAACTACAAGTCCAAAGTTGCAGATTTTGGGCTCTCAAGGCTTGGACTGGTTGAGTCTTCTCACATCTCGACAGCTCCTCAGGGAACCCCGGGATACCTTGATCCTCAGTACCATCAACATTTCCATTTATCCGACAAAAGTGACGTCTATAGCTTCGGGGTAGTGCTTGTTGAGATCATAACAGGGTTGAGAGTAGTGGACTTCAGTCGACCTCAAGATGAAGTAAACTTGGCGGCTCTTGCAATTGATAGGATCGGGACAGGGTGTTTGAACAAAATCATCGACCCATTCTTGGCGAAAGATAAGGATGATTGGGTCACTTCTTCGATCCATAAGGCAGCTGAGTTGGCATTCAGGTGCCTTGCCTTTCACAGGGACATGAGGCCTTCAATGTTGGAAGTTGCCACTGAATTGGAACAGATTTGCCTGAGTAAATATTCATCAGATATAATTATCAAGGGATCAACAGGTGCATCTTCACGTTCATCTTCGTCTTCATCCAATTTAAGCGAGAAGCCATTGACACTTTCAGGTAGCACGAGATCATTAGACACTATCACGGATTTTTCACACCTTTCAGCTCAGGATTCTTCTAGTGATCAAAGTTCAGCATCAACGAATAGCCTGCTAAACCCTGTTCTTCGGTGAAATAGAGTTCCCCTTTCCTTTCAGCTTGTGTATTAACTGGACATACAAATCTATATGTTATGGGTTTTACAGTAAAGTAGCATTGTAGCATATGCACACATTTAACCGAGACCTGACTAATTGTAAGTAGTGAAGTTACCTTTCACGGTCACTCTCCGGCTGAGATCCGTCCCATTGCCATTTTACTCCTGTGTCATCTTCTAAATGAAGCAACTTACCAACCTGTGATTCGGAAATATACAGCAACAAATAAAGTTGATAATCATAAATAGTCCATGACAAACATGTCTTAACAAGATACATAAAAGTCGAAGACCGAGATGGATCCTAAATAATCAAAGGCTGTATATGCACTTCTTTCTATCTCATGAGTCATGAGAGCAAAACAATTAAGAAAAGTACGTAGAACCCTACTCAATCGAAGTGAAGTGTATACTGCAAATCTCAGGTACAAAATTTTATATCTTAAATTGATATTTTTGCTGTACATTCCCTGTAACATGTTGATTCAGAGACAGATAGTTTCTATCAAAGATAACTTGCAGCATAAAATTACAAATGTTTTGCAACCTTGTAAAATTCTGTCTAGTCTTTGGTTTAATGTGGAACGGAGGCATTATTTATATGAGAAAATCCGATATCTATATGTTGACACTGAAGATCAACCCGGAAAACCTCACAAAACTGCCTAATCATTGATTTATGAGTAATATCAATCAAATCATAATCATCAAACTGACGATTTTCTTCTCCTCCATCGCCATTATACATATGAGACTCTTTTAGCAGGCCCTTTATACTTCCAACCTGACGACCACGGATACCACAGGGAACGATTCGCTGGAAGGGTGTCATATCAGTGGTGACATTCAAGGCCAATCCATGATATGTAAGCCATCTTGATACCTTCACACCAATAGCTGCTAGTTTCTGGTCACCTGGAGTGATTCAAGATGTTATAACCTATGATACTCCTGGTTTAAATGAAATTGCCAAGACAACTGAAGAAGGGGATAAAAGGTCAACGAGGCTACTGGAAATTAACAAAAATATATAAAAAAATGCAACTGAAAAGGCCTCAGCAGTACAAACACCAAACAAATAATGAAGGATAACTTCTTCAATGGTCGGTTAAATTCTGATACATTCAGAGTTATGTTATCCTTCTATGTTTTTTTTTTGAAAATGTTATCCTTCTATGTTCAGTAGCATCAAGCAATAAAAGCCAAACGAACATACTTCCAGTAGGAGTAATTACTAACTACTATATAGACATAGTCCATTTAACAGAAAATTGCAAGCTGGAAAAAAATGTCATCATAGAGTTCCCGATCAGTTTACATTACGGGTTTGCATGAAATTGATTTCGCAAAAAACTATACCAGCAGCCTAGGCAAACATAAATGTGAGGTCAGTTAAAGATTTGAAAGGCCTTCACCAGCAAAAACAACTAAAGAGGAACCCAAAGTCCAAGATGCCTAATCAAATCTCGTCAATAGAAAAGAAAATGCTAACAGATAACTAATTACACATGTTCTCACACACAGTGAGATTTTCTTGTGATGCAAAGCACCTTATTCCATCATTTTAGAGAAATATGTGGCATAAGCAACTGACTAAGAACCTCCAAATGCTTTCGTAGAGAAGTATGGGATGAGAGATGTTTTAAGTCAGATATCAACAGCAGAATATAAATTGTGCCAAACTTTTCTCTGTTTCTAGTATCAACTTCTTCCACAGTTCACCATTGACCCTACTGGACAATAATGTAGCTGCAAGAGACATTACTAATTGAGTGTTATACTTCAAGGTTCTGCTGGATTATTTCTTGGGCAATTTATCACACACTGTAAATGTGAACACATTCAGCACATTGCATTACATAGCCATTCATGTATTTTAGATGGAACTCGTAGCCATTCTTATATTTTAGATGAACTTGCTGATCCATACACATGGCCACATGGGAATGAAGTCTTGATCCTAATTACAGATATTATATGAACCTCAGCTGCATACTTTGTCTATTGAGATACAATATCCAACATTACAGATAATATTTCAGAATATCACAAGATCAGGGTATCGTTTACTGTTCTAGTTAGGTTCAACTAACACCAAGCCACATATTGCAGAATATAACCAAATACAGTCAAATACGAAGTTGATCCCCAGGTGATTCAAGTCAAGAGAGTAATAATCAAGTATCGAAATTGAACGGACAAGTGCACCTACTTAGGCAACTGAACTAAGGCTTGAGGGGCAGATTAAAAGACATACCAACCCATACACCAGTTAAGCCTTCGACTCGTGAAGCTTCAATACCAAACGTTGCAGAAAGAGCACGAATAACCACCTCCTCAAGTGCCCTCAGGTACCAGTGAAGATCCATCTTTTGATACCGAAGATTGATAATAGGATACATGACTAGCTACACAACAACAACCAATACACAAAAATATCACTTTCCCTTGCATTCATATACCAAACATATCTTCCGAGCATCGAAAAATAACCGAAAAATGTACCTGGCCAGGGCCATGATAAGTAACCTCCCCGCCTCGTTCAGTTCGGTACACATCCAAAGGAGAATCCTCGACGTCAAAGCCCAAAAACTCTTCGGAACTACCAGTACCCAATGTGTAAACAGGATTGTGTTGCAGGACAACCAAAGAATCAGCAAAGTCCTCATTTTTGTCAATCAAAAGCTTCCTTTGATTGACAACCTGTTTTTGCCAGGACCAGGCTTCAGAGTATGGAACTATCTCTTTATGCAGGTCATATAAATTACACCTGAAATTAAATTTAAAAAAAATGAAACTTGCAATCCCTTATTCTTGAATCATACAACTACTCTACTAGCATCTTGAAACAAAAGCAAAATCAAGATTGTATTTTTGCAACTGAAATAGATAATAACATTAAAAAAAAAAAAAAAAAAAAAATGAAAACTTGCAATCCCTTATTCTTGAATTATACAACTACTCTACTAGCATATTGAAACAGAAGCAAAATCATATCAAGATTGTATTTTTACACGTGAAATAGTAGATAAAAATGAAAACTTGCAATCCCTTATCCTTGAATTATACAACTATTCTACTAGCATACTGCAACAAAAGCAAAATCATATCAAGATTGTATTTTTTACACCTGAAATAAAGAAAACAAAAAAATGAAAACTTACACTCCCTTATTCTTGAATTATACAACTATTCTACTAGCACATTAAAACAAAAGCAAAATCATATCAAGATTTTTACAATAGGAAGTTACTTACCTTCTTGTTGTTGTGGGTATGTGGGACATGGAAATTGTGAATTTAGATGGCTTTTTGGGTAGATTTGTTGAGGTGAAGATGGTACTGGATAGTGAAATCATATCAAGTCAATATTGGAATTTCAATTAACGAGGTGTCATTGAATTTGATGGAGAATCGGGGAATTGGGGAAGATGGGAATTGAGAGTGGCCTACGGAGGTTGACGGCGGAGGAATCAATATTCAAGAATCATAAAATGGCGTGCCGATCGCGCTCTGTGGATTTGAGATTGATTTGTGAAGCTTTAAGGGTTACCGTAGTTCGCAAACTACGAATCGGTATATTTTCTTCTTTCCCGCAATTGACACAAAATTCGCTAATATTATTTTTATCCCATCCACCGCGCCGCCCCCTCCTCCTACTTTCCTTCTCTCAGAGCTACTATGCAATCTATGTTATGTTGATAATGATTTGAGAAAATAAAAGATCTGGATTCTGTTTATATTAATATTTGCGTAATATTGGTATATAGGCTTAGGATGTTACTATATATTGATTTTGCAAATAGTGATATATTATTATTGACACTGATTTCTAAACTACACACTACTCGTTTGGTATTATTACGATTTAGTATGTTTTAATAGAGTACATTTTTAAATTCTTGGTAAATTTTTATGCGCGAACAACTTGACAACTTTATTATGGGACAAACACCACACATTATATAATCATCCTAAAAATCGTAACGAATGTTTCTTCATGTAAATACCGCAAAGATCCTAACTTGTTTTTATATTATATGCTTTTCATCTCCTAAACAATTAATTGTTAAGTCAGTTTATGTTTAAGTTCCATGAATTTTATGAGATTTGATTTGCTTTTTATATGTTCCTACTAACAACCAGTTTGACTTTTTTGGAAGAAATGAAATTTTATCATTCTATTCTATGCTTAAGTTGAGCTATATGCACGTATACTTATGCCTTTTTTTTTGTTTGAAATGGCGCATGTATACTTATGCTCAATCCGTAATTATGCAGTAAGTTTCTTTCTCCAATTGACACCCAATCATTACTTGTGTTATTTATGCAGTTGGATTAGTTTCTGATCAAAATTGGTTCATGTTATTCTGTTGAACTGAAATGAATGGTTTTTCAGACGAATATAACACTAATATTAAAACTTATCTGCAAATTTTATATTTTTCAGGTCGACTTTTGAAACTATGGGGGCCAATACTCAAGTCAGTAAGAGGTCCATGAAGAAGAGATACGATGATGATGATGATGATTTTAGCCATGATAGAGATTACATTAGCAAATTACCTGAAGATATCTTAAGTGACATATTGTCCCGCTTACCAATAAACCAACAAAGGAGGCCTTTATAACTGCTATATTGTCAAAAGATTGGAAATACATATGGACTTTCACTAATGTTGTTGACTTTTATGATGGCTATATGGAATCTTGTTCTGCATGGACGACGTATGGGTTTGCTGAGGTTGTGGACATGATCCTTCCTTCTTGCAAACATCTAGTAAAAAGTTTCAGCCTAGTTTGTGAGTCAGATTATAACATAGGACGTGCACGTAGGTGGATTTCTACTGCATTGATGCACACACTTGAGAGTCTTGTGGTGGATTGTAATGTTAGAGACATTGTATACCCCAACAGCCTCCTCAATAGCACTTCATTGAGCTTAATACCAGCAGTACTGTTACATTTACTTTCCCAGTATTGGAGACATACATAGTTGAGCAATTAGAATAGTTGGATGTGAATTCCGTGGAAATCCATGCTCTTTCACTCACTACATTCGAGTCCAACCCAAAAGACCCAAAACGTTACGGGGATGATGATTATGCCTATTCATATGTACTTATTGCCCCTAGGCCCTCCACTTCAATGCAACAAGTTGAGAAGATTAGAGTTCATTGGTAGTAGATGGGAAAGTGAACTTGTATTTTATATGCTTCATGCGACACCATCTTTGAAATTTCTGAATATGATAAGACAAATACATACACCAAGTACATTGTCTAATCCCGTCAAGTGTGGTTGATTACGATGAGGAGGAGATAGAAATAGTGCCATCTTGTATTATATTTGAGCTGGAGGAAGTTCAATTTGTGGGTGATAGTATTTGGCAGTCTTCCCAATATAAGTTCGCAAAGTTTTTGTTGGAGAAAGCGGAACAATTGAGGAAAATTATTTTACTTGATTTTATTGAAGAGAGACTTGCCGCTAAGCTCCAAGTGATGGAGACTTTATCAGGATTTCCTAGACGTTCTCCTTGTTTGATAATTGAATGATTCATTGTAATAGCATTTTTTTAATTATTATAAAATACACCTGTAATGTATTTTGCTGTTAAGCTCCAAGTGATGCAGTTTTTATTGTATCACAAACATCAGTTTTCAATCTATTGTGCTTTTAAGCTTTGTATTTGAAGTTGTGGACTGTAATCCGATTTCTGTTTCATTATATATACATAAAAAGTTTACTAAAAAATAATGAGACGCAACTCAAGTAATTTCATATTAATAATACTCGGATTGTATACAACAACATTGCATACGACTGCTACAATGTCAGACAAATCTTCCGCGAGAATCGACCATAAAACTCACTAATGACTGAGACTATCTACAAATATAACATAATACATGACCTCATATGTTTACTCAACTAGACGTGCTTCATGAATAAATCAAATTACGAGCGGAAAAGAGGTGAAGGACAACAGAGAACATGAAAATTGGAAACAACTCTACAGTGAAGCGCTATGCAACTTTACAGCGGTGGGTGCACATCTCTCTACATGGACACCAACAGATCTCTCATCTCTGACACGGCAGGGATGTTCTCGCTTGGATAAATTTTAGCTACAAGTTGGGCGAAGCTGTCGTACTTGTCGAGGAATTCCTTCTGTCATTATTTCAAAAATTATATATCAGTTAGACATTGAAAGAATCAGTAACCAGCCTCTTAGTTCACTGAAAAATGAAATTCATTTTTTCTTTACTAAATTATCATTTCACCGTTCATGATGGCAGAGAGTTATGTACAGAAGGGAGCAGATATGATTTTAAGCATATATCTATATAAGATAATTTTGGGTGTATCATATTTCAACACAAAATCTTCCAGATTACGAATAAGTACCTTGCACTTGTCCCATAATGAAGGCAAAAGTTCCTCTGAGGTCAAATTCTTCTGCAACTTTTTATACATTGCAGCGATGGACTTGTCAACCTACAGATATATTATAATGTGATATTAGCAAACAGTACTATTGTTCAAGCTACACAATCAAAGAAACAAAAGAAATGCTTAAGCACAAGCAATTTTCATACCCCAGAAAGACTTGATTTTACTACTTTCCGCAGCTCCACTTTTGACAATCCCATCTGAAATGGGATCTGAAAAAATTGAAAGATACAGATCAGTACCAGATACTTTAACTCTTGGCAAGGAAAAAAGGGAAAGTAAAGAGTGGACTAGACTGATGCTCTAATGGCTATAGATGCTATACTATGTCAGTAAACTTAGAAGTTAGAACCAGCATACTGGCATTTAGAGTAGGTTAGAGTGTTAGACAAATGCTAGTAATAGCATATATTTCTGTTACAGAAAATCTAGTGTTTCACCGAGCCAAATTGATTGCTATTTATAGTCTATTGATTTGTGCTTGATCAGTTTCTCATACTTAGGATTAATAAAAGCTGGTATAAATAAAATGAAAACATTCTTAGCACTCAATATTTAGGCCTCCCTGCTATAGAAAAGCCAAAAAGGTTTGGGTTTCCACATGGAAAAAGCGTCGTTAAGATCATAGCAATCGAATTAGCACCAGAGAGACGGATGATTTTGACATGTAAACGGCTCTTTGATTGTAATTTGTAACAGCATATCTTTATTTCTGATGTAAAGATGAACTATATCCAAAACTAATAGTTACCTCTTCTGGAGTGATTGTGTACATCAAATCCTCTATTTTTCTCGCAAACTGGAAAAGTCGTTCGAATTGCTGCGTTTAGAAAATCACTATTAAAGAATTGGAACTCTTAAAGAATTAAAATATAAAACAAAATAACTACTAAAAGAATCTCTCAAGATTCAATAAACAGAAACAGAGACAAAAGTATGATAGGCCAATACATACATAGTATATGATTGTGCTTATAAAGCGCGTGCAAGCTTGTTCATAAGATTCACTTGCTTGGTGGTAGAACTTTGCTAACGTAGGCACAACATTCGCCAAGTCATAGAGACTGCAAGTAGGAAGAAGCATGATGTAGAGGTGGCAGAAACAGAACACGTTAATGTTACCTTTTTGAAATGTTAAACTTTTCGTATAGATATCAGAAGTTAATGTTACCTGTTTTGAAATGCTGCATAATTTTCTAACAGAAAAATGTCAGCATATTTTAAGTCTGCTTGGGCAATTTTGTCCAGTGTTACAAACATAATGGTCACCTGCCAAAATATGTCATGATCCATAAGAAACATACCATGTATAAACTAGGACGACGAGACATATTATGATCTGCTAAAATATGTTAATAGGTCATAACAATTAGCTTAAACAAGCTGATTTAAGGCTACTGCAACATGTAGCTGATCCCTCAGATATAAATAGAATTCTATTTAGGCTGCTGCGCATTGTCTCCATGATACACCGAAGAGAACTTACATATATGGACATAGAGCAAAAGAAACTCCCCAGTATATGAACCCCTTTGTTATTTCTTTTTGTAAAGTAATAATGAGCTCCTCACTCTAATTTCCTACAGGAATCCATATTATCTAAAGAACAGAGAAGTATTACTCCAAGGGAAGCACTTACAAACTTTGTATAGGCTTGATCGACCAAATCCCTTGATTGTCCTTGTATGTACTGCTCCATGCGGGTAGCAAGAGTAGCAAATCTGCGCAAAAGGTTAACCGATAAAAAGACAAGAAACAAATGACTGGAAAAGAAGGATACACGATCAGGAGTGGTAAAACTCCTTGAAAATTGTAAAGAAGAAATAAAAACACACAGAATAATCAAAATTCTTAGGGCCCAGTTTCACATACAAAATTTAAATTCAAATAAATAACAAAAACAAAACTCCCCGATAGCTCAATTTCTTGTGACACTTTCCATTCAGTTATAAAACTATAATCAGCATACTTTCATAATATAATTTCGTTAAATTATTTTTCCGGTATGATTTGGAAATAATGAGGTCAAACCGATCATTAAAAAAGTCAACTAAATCATATGAGAATCTTGTTCATAGATGAAGTACTACTTAAACATTTATCCTAGGGCCCAGAGGAGTCTTTAGATATCAACCAGCATCACAACTTTTTATTAAAAAAAAAGCTTCAGAATAATAGCCATCGAACATAAAGTGTAAACGTGATTTCAGTAATATCATCTACACAAATATTCTTAGCTTTATCAATATTTTCAACGCACATGAATTAATGTTCAGCAGAGCATTTATCAGTGAAACATAAATAAAGGCACATCAACCAAGAGACTCAAATGATTACGAAAATTGCACCACTGTCCACAGGGTTGGAGCATCAAAGTGTCGTTCAGATATAATTTGGCATGCTTGACTGACAACAATCACAGCCAGATACAAGTAGTGTCGCTAACAACAGGGAAAAAGAAAAATAAGTTTGGGCCAGTCGGCTGATATTTTACCTGGATATATATGACAATACTCCAACCTGCCTGACATTTCTTTCATTTCTTTCAATCTGGTGACAAGCTTCCTCCACAAACTGATGAAATAGTAATATTGCAGATTAACATCACCGAAACAAACAAATGTCAACAGATGAAGAACTGTCACAAATTTGTCAAGCTGGAAAAGAATTATTCATGGAGGATTATACAAACTTACACGGCCGAATTGCGAAGAAATTCTACTCTCCAGGTCATCAAGTAAAATACGCACAAATCCTGCTGCGTCAGCTTTCTGACCAGAAATATATTTTTCTGTAATTCCATGCATAGAGATACATCGCAAAGGATCAATCTTGTAGGCCCAGTCCACCACAGCATAGAAATCTTCCTGGAAAATGGCAAAAAGAGATGGGTAGAAGATTTGTTCGTTACAAAATGGAAATGTAAGAAATAACAGACATATGTTTCAAACGTGCAATACCTGTATGCCATCAAGTAGATCATGAAGAGATTCATTCAGTGCCTCCAGATCAGCAGATTTTGGAGCTATAATACAGAGGTGAGTTAAAACTTTTAAAGAAGGCAGAGGAACAGTTTGGATGAAATTTTTTGAAGAGGTACCAGGTTTCTCGTTGTCATCGATGTCCATAATGCCCAAGTCGTCATCATCATTATCATCATCATTGGCCGCGTTATCCTTACCAGGTGGTACAAGAGCTGGAACTTCAAAGCACATAAAATGTGCAAAAAAGGAGCTCTACAATTTGCAAAATGAGTTTCTAATCAGAAACAAAGTTCAGAAGAAAAAGAAAGGGTGGAAAAAAAAAAAAGAAGAGTAACAGTATGAAAGAAAGCAATGCACAAAAAGACACAAATATATACACAAGAGGGAGAGAGATTAACAGGCCAATAACCTCATCCACGAGGAGTGGAATAAAAATGGTGAGCATTTTGGCATATGCTTCCGACACTGTAGAAGTATCTGCACTATTCGCACTTTGATTGGCGCCTGTAGAACCATCCAGCCATACAGTTGGATTTCTTGATGCTTTTGTACTAGCACGAAGTTCATTTGCAAACTCACGAGCCTGATACAAAAAGGAAAAGATTCTGGTTTCAAGCTTAACATTGTACAAAAGGAATATAGGAAAATAGAACACTGCAAGGCCATACTACAAAACAATCAGTTTAAGAAGACAGATGATTAAAGCTGACACATGTTCACATCATACTATTAAAGTACTGATGAGAAAATCAGTAAATGTAATTCCAAAGAGTAACTAACATATACTGACTGATACCAGTAGTTCTGGACGCAGAACAGTACGAAGATTGATTTCCTGGTCTTTACTTCTTTAGTACAATATGAAACAAATCCAAAATAAACTAAATCGTTGATTGTATTTGTATAGAAATTACCTATCATACATATCATTCTCATTATAGTCAAATTCCAACCTGATAAATATGTGACGAATCTTCTAAAGTAAACCAAGTCAACTTACAATTATAATAAGCGTCACTAACCTCTCTACGTAAAAGCAAGTTTAGGGAGCTGCAGTAAGCTTTCCTTAGAGGACCCAAGCAATTCTTATCAAGACTCTGCCAAACAAAAAAGTAACGGGATATCATATTAGGAAGAAATAAGTAAAACGGATATAAATAAAGAAATCAAACAGAGAAGATGATGGTAGCAATATCTTCATCCTACTTTCAAATGCTGTAAAAGACGAGCATATGTCCTGCACTTATATCGGAGATCAGCATGATCAGGCCTCTTCAGTTGTCCGCGCTGTACACACAAAATGGTTGATTCAATAAAGAGTAAGGAAAAATCCTACTGATGTAATTAAATTAGCACCTTTTGAAGAAGTACCTGGGAGAAATAACTCTTGTCACTTATCATGAAATCAACCAAGCTAGCAAAATAATTTCTCAGGAACTCTGATGCTCTTTTAACAAAAGTATTTCTCAATTTGTCAAGTTCTGCACGCTTCTCTTTAACCTGCAACAGTTCTCAGAGTCATAGTAAAGTATCCCAAAGTACCAAGTGCCTACCACTATACAAGCATTACAGTCTATAAGTCTTAAATTTTCCACACAAGTTACAAGCTTGATCTTTGAAAGGTAATCATAGTACTATGTTAATGCGTGACAAATAATAGACATCCCTGGTAGGGAGCGGCTAAACATAAAGTAAATTAGCTACAACGGATTCCTAGCTATGATATTAAACTCACATAATGAAGTGAAGAAGAAAAAAAAAAAATCTCAACCTGACAAAATAAATAAAGTTCTACATCTTTAACCCTCATGTACTGAGCCCCACATTTAATCTCATTTTTACCACCTATGAAGTTTGCCCAGACTTACCAATTACTCACTAAAATAGACACTCAGTTTAATACTTGTCACAAACTAGCTTACTTCTTCACATTTATTAGGGGTGATTTGGGGAACATGAAATCCTCTTGATTTTAAACTTCATTTAAAAAGAATACGAGTGAGCAATTCTCTATCTTACGAGTTATGAGTTACATCTCCTCTTAAAGGACCAAGCAAGGTAAACGTGGGTAAGGACATGGAAGTTGTTACCTACATACTTTTTTGGTAGTTCTAAATCAAGTGAACAAATACATACAGTAGCCACACTGGGTGGATTATCATCATATACTCGAATTTGAACCTATATCCAAACCATAACTATACCATTTTATATTTTAACAAAAAGAACAGAATTTAAGATCTTAAATAAAAAATAGTCCACATACAGCTTTCATGTTCACATAGGTGCGATCCAACTTGGGCACTTCAAGGTTTTTTAAAGCATTGGCTAGCCATTCACATGCCTCTATATTCTGAAGCATCCTTGCTTCATCAAATGAACCTCCTGTCAAACATGCTGCATACTGCAATTTAAGAGAGAGGGAGGAAACTATTAAGAATACAAACCATACATAACAAAAAGAAACAATTTTAATAAAGAGACTCAAAATCCAGGAAATTCTTCAAAAGACCAGGTCTCTACGTATGTTGTAGACTTTATAGATGGAAATCAACCACATCACTTGAGGAGTGTCACTCGTATTATTACAACCTCTTGAGATGATGTGGCTCATTTCCATCCACAATGTCTAATAGAGCAGGTACACATAAGAAGTCTCCATTGACACTCCAAAATTCATTTGAACAAGTTGATGATGTATACGACCTCGGATGGTATACGTAGTCCTTCAAGAAGTTTATCGAGTTCCTCAATTAGAGATTTGTTGTTGACTGACTGCATTTCCAGCTTATTATTGCGGGTTTCAATCTGCCGATGGTACAAGGAAACAAAATTGTGATATATTAGATACTCAAAGCAATCAACTTAAAGTGGAGTGTAAGTCAAGTGACAATCTTCATGCTTAGAGAATCTATATAAAATGGTCCAAACAAAACAACTATATAAGAGCAAACATGTGTCTCAAAGGGAACTCAGCTCTATAGTCCAAGTATTGAATTAAAATCCAGTCAGAGAAACAAGATGCACATATACTTTTTTTTATGACATACATATACAGTAAGACCACTTCACTATTACAATATCTTAAAAAATAAAGAATAATGAAAAAAATCCAGTGGGAAATCTTGACATTTTTTAGGACGTAGTATATTTTAAGACCACCTCATTATTGGCTAATTGCAAAGTATGATTACATATGTTTACAAATTTAAAGAGACTATACCGATTCTATGTCCTCTCTCATGTGCCTTAGTTTGACATTGAAAATGCCCAACCATTCATCCATGTCATCGACGCAGTTAGATGCTGACTCAAGGCCCTGCAATACCTGCAACATACAGATAACATAAATCAGTGCCAAACAGGTGTGTGTGTGTGTGTGTGTGTGTGTGTGTGTCTGAGAGAGAGAGAGAGTGTGTGATTAATTTGGCGGCCAGCTAATTTGTCCTTATATTGAGAGAAGTTGAAAACATGGACATGACATATACTAAACCATATTCATTTGGATAATCCTACTGACACATGCATCTTCACATCACCTTGTTCTTCATTATAAATATGTGCCACCTAATTAGAAACAATACATAAAGTAAAGCACCTTCAACCTATGGCAAGTTCTACACTTTTGTTTTTTAAGCTGAGCAGGCAGCTCTGATGATAGAAGGGTTGTCTAAGTTTAGACCAACAAAGTACTCAGTAAAGATGGGTAACAAATAGAAGCAGTCTATCCCAACTTCATACCAACTACACTGAAATGAAATATGACAAAAATGACAAGGCACAGAGGAGTAGAGAAGGGGGACACAGAGAAAAAAGAGAGCTTCGCTACACAACATTTGTAAACGTCAAGTACAAGTGAACAAATAATAAAGAGGGCAGAAAGTCTCAATGGACCACAAGACCTAACAGGCATGCAGTAAAATTTCACCTCAGTTATCAAAGGCTCATTCTCTAATATTGCATGCACATTAGCAGCTTCTAAAGCCTGAAGCTCTCGCTTTAACCGCTCTGAAAATGCCTCTGCTTCACCAATGCCCATAACATAACTGCCAGTTGATCCCAAAAAATAAAATAATGAAAGAAACAGTTAAGAGTATTATACTATTATTAGAAGTTAGGTAAATCACAAGGTGATAGCAGGTAAATTTACATTTCACTAGCAACCAACCATACAAAAACAGAAAGACTACATGACACTTGGTACTCGAAAATTCATATCACTTATCGATGGAGAACCATATAAGAATCATGCACCCTGAAAAATTCTATCTGTTCTGCATATCCAGGTCATTCATGAAAAATAAAATCCCAACACTCACTTAAAAGAAGTAATGAAATGTACCAAAAGGAATTAAGTTTGCTCAAAGATCATATATGAAAGGAATAGGAGGTTGAACGTTCTACAGAAAACAAAAGCAACGATAGTTGCCCGGAAACATATCGCTTCCAAAACATAACTAGCTTTTGACATTCCTATACTTCCTCTTTCGAATTTACATATTTCACAAATAAAGCTATGTGATGATGATGACCAAGGAAGAAGTTGATGCAGTTTATACATGAGAAGTCCAGTGCTTGGAAAATGCACCTTCCAACTGCTTGTTCTCTTGGAAAAAAGGCATTAGAGTCAATTATATTCCTAGGAAGATGTAATTAATGGTTTAGACAGATGGGATTAGAAGTATGTCAAATTTAAACAATCTCACATAATAATGCATGCCATGCTAGACATCTATTATATCTTTTGCCAAAAGGAACAGGTGTTTGTTAATTTGCATTTGCTCTGTTATCATATATCTTCCAGTAGAAACAAAATTGAACTTTAACTAATAACAATAGACTTCAGACGAGTGGGGCAACATTCAATGAAAGAAAAGAATTCCCTCTCACATACAACATATTTAATTGGTTATGCTGAATACTGTATTATATTCTGTGAACTACTCATGACAACTGAGATTGCTAGCACGACCATAGAAAATGAAGAAAAGAGCAACCAGAGTACCTATCATACATGAGAATAAAATCTACAGCTACTATTCTGAAATTGACCAAGCAGTGAAATCTCTAGAAATAAAGCCCAAAGGTAAGAGTGGGATTTCAAGAACTTGGCCAGAGCCCAACCTGCAAATTTGCTTGAATCTCTACATTTAAGAAAGTAACATGCACCCTAAGCTTCTCCACAAACAACCTCTACTGTTTAACATCATAATTTTTTCTTTAGGAAGACACAATTAACTGCATGCATACCATACTTTATTATCCATTTTACAGAATGCTACCAATACAGCACAGAGCAAGGAGACAGGAATATTTTCTCTTGGATAAATTGTAGTACGTACGTGCCTAAAAGAGCCTCCATGTCCTCTTCCTCTGCTTGGGACACAAGTTCTCTTTCAACAGTTACTTTCGTGTCACCTTCTGTCGCTACTGCTGTGAGACGGCCATCTTGCAGATTTACCTGCTGCTTAGGAACTACTGCTGTATTTTCCTATGAAAGATATAAAAACAAAACATCAAGTTCAAAACTATTAAGAGAATAATGAATTAGTATGGCACAAACAGCTTAAATGCTCATGCACCTTTGCCCATAGAGCCATCTCCACAACGTCAATGCCAACTACTTTAGGAAGACGCCCCAAAACATCCTTGCATATGTTTAAGATGCAATGCAAAAGACGATTCCTGACAAGAAAATACATCATCATGAAACCAAAAGAACTACACCATGAAGTACCAAAGCGAGGGGTACTGGACCCTTAGAGTACCTGTCGTCAAGATTGCGCATTGTCCACTGCGGTGGGGCGACACTCTGACTTCTAAGATTATCAAAACCCTAAACAAATTCACATCAACCATGTTACAAATAGGCACCGACGTACTAAAGTTTTTACAAGAGCAAAAATCTCATTATCTTAAAAGTAAAATATAAGCACAATGAGCAAGTGTAGAGTGGATAGTGGAGAATCCGATATGAACTCACCAGCATAAAAGTACAACCGCTGGGATCATTTGTTACAACTTCCACCTTAGAAAGATGCTTCAGCTTGTACAGTTTCGCAGGCTATATAAGTCAAAAAAAAAAATTCCCATCATCAGGCAACGATCTACTTTCAAATAGTACTAAATTAAACATGAATAGAGCTCCATACAAAACAATACCATAAGATAGCCAAAACCGAAAAGTCGAAAACAAACAGGTAAATATTAAATTAGCATATGATTCCAACACTCACTTCAAGAACACCTCCATTAGAATACTTAAGCACACGCAGAAAAGCTTTAGTTCTTTGTCCTTTATCCTTGGCTGGAAAAAAAAAAAAAACTCATAAGCTTTACAACTGAAAAACAGCAATCAGGCAAATCAATCTGAATATGTGAACTATTGTGCAGTATAGTAAAAGAGAGAGAAGTAGATTAGTACTTGAAATGGCGAGAACGCGAGGCTTGGCCATATGACCTTTCCCCAATTTGGCAGTTTTGCCCCAGATCCCGTGGCTCTTGGCAACCCGGATCGACATTTCGATCTTCTGCTTGGTGCCTTCAATCGCCGCCTCGCAAGCACGGCGGAGCTCTTCGTCATCGGCGCTGGATTTCGCCATTGTTGTTGTCTGTGTCTGTAGCTGATTAAAGAGTTATGACTTTTATTTTCTCAATTTTGGGGCCTAATTGTAAATTTTAAAAATTGAAAAATCAGCACTTGCTGCTATAGTTGCAATATGAAGGTTTTACTTATATTGTAAATTAAGTACAAATGTTTCCAAAGTTTACAAAAATAAAAAATTTGAAATTAAACATTTAATAGTTAAAATATCATGCATCTAAAAAAGTAAGAAAAGATTCATTCACTAATTAGTGAAAAAAAAAAAAACATACAAAATTGATGAACAATTGGGAGGTTAGTGTTGTGCTCAAGTGTTCAAAATCGAAAATTAACATTACGACAATTTTAAACTAACGCAATATTTATATGATTCGGTAAATGCTTACGTCCATGAAAGATTGCACTCTACTAATTTCAAGACATGTTATAAGCACTTAGATATATCTCACTCGGATAATCACCTCACATATAATAAACATAAACATATGCAAAGACATGTGAGTGGGAGTGGAATGGTTTAAGGATTGAAGTTGAAGACCAAAACCCTTCTATATATATATATATAGGCGATCTCCTCCGACTTCTCGATATGAATAGCCTTCGACCATCATATTCTCTTCAACAAAAATCTTTCTCAACCAAATTATTGAAAGTGAGCCACAATTTGCCCAGTAATACAACAAGCAAGCAGTTCAGAAATTCAACACTGATTGGCCCCACGTCTAACGGAGGCTATTGCGAGCGATGGTGGGGTGGCCTCGATGAGACTAGCGAAATTAATGGGTGGAGAGTCTAGAGATGATTAGTATATTTACTAATTGGGCTATTGAAGATTTTTAGTAATCAAATTATAGTTTGATTGTTAGGTTGAGGTGTCGTGACTCTAGAGGTGATGAGTTCAATTCTCGCCAAGTGCGTAATTATTTTTAATTTATTATTAATTTTGTAATAGTCCATTTTTACTACTTGTGAAATTGTAATGGTTCGATCTATGATAAAATATGATAGAATGGAATGATGTATAAATTATTTTTAATTTATTATTAATTTTGTAATAGTCCATTTTTAATACTTGTGAAATTGTAATGGTTCGATCTATGATAAAATATGATAGAATGGAATGATGTATAAGTTGAAAGTATAATATTGAGATTATTAAAAAACAATTATAGTCTGATTGTGCAAATGTATCAAAATAATATTTTCGAGGGTGCTAAGTGCAATTTACCCGTTCAAACTAAAGTGTATATAAATTACAACATCACAAATGAGGTAACTGAAAATCACCTGCAAACGCCGCCGTGAATTTTCCGACCACCGCCGAGAAGAGGCTACATGTCAAACCCCTCCGCCCAAATCACCCGCCTACTAATCCTCCGACGCTTCGACGCACTCAGAACCCTCCGCTTCACCTTCTCCAACGACCTAGTCGACTCCGTCCTCACAAACCTCAAGTACCACCCAGAACCGGCCCTGTACTTCTTCAACCTCGCCTCAAAGGAGAAGCATTTCAGGCCTCACCTTAAATCACACGCTAAGCTCGTCCACATTCTGTCCAATGCACGCATGTTCAACGAAACAATGGCGTCCCTTCGGAGCCTGGTTGATGTTGAGATGCAGAGTCGAAATGTTCCGGTTTCGATGGTTTATGATCAATTAGTTTTTGTTTATCGTGAGTTTAAGTTTTCTGCGGCTGTTTTTGATATGGTGTTGAAGGTTTATGCGGAGAAGGGGTTGTTGAAGAATGCACTCCATGTGTTTGATAATATGCCTAAGTGTGGGAGGCTGCCGAGCGTGAGGTCGTGTAATGCGCTGTTGAGTAGGTTGGTGAGGCGGAAGGAGTTTCATACGGTTTTTTGTGTTTATGAGAAGATGGAGGAGCTTGGGGTGGTTGTGGATGTGTATACTTGTAGTATTATGGTGGATGCGTATTGTAAGTACGGGAGAGTTGAGGAGGGTGTTGAGTTTGTTGAAGGGGTGGAGAGACGGACGGGGTTGGAGTTGAATGTTGTGGTTTATAACTGTTTGGTTAATGGGTATGTGGAGAAGGGGGGTGCGGAGGGAGTGGATAGAGTGTTGGGGTTGATGAGTGAGCGTGGTGTGGTGAGGAATGTGGTTACGTATACGTTGTTGATCAAGGGGTACTGTAAGCGGGGTGAAATGGAGGAGGCGGAGGGTGTGTTTAGAAGGGTGAAGGAAGAGGAAGGGGACATGGTTTTGGATGAGAAGGTGTATGGTGTTTTGGTTGATGGATTTTGTCGGGTTGGGAAAATGGAGGATGCGATTAGAATTAAGGACGAGATGTTGAATGCGGGAGTGGCGGTGAATGTGTTTGTTTTTAATTCTTTGATAAATGGGTATTGCAAGATTGGCCAACTTGATGAAGCAGAGCAACTTGTATCGAGTATGGTTGAAGGGAACATTAAACCAGATCAGTATAGCTATAATTCTTTGTTGGATGGTTATTGTAGGAAAGGATTGATGGATGATGCACTCAGGCTTTGTCACCAAATGACGCGTGATGGCGTATATCCAACAATCCTAAGCTATAATACTCTCCTGAAAGGTCTATGTCAACTTGGTTACGTGGATGATGCTTTGTGTCTCTGGGAGTTGATGCTCAAGAGAGGTTTTGTTCCTAATGAGGTCGGGTTTAGTACCCTTCTCCATGGTCTTTTTAGTAAAGGTGACTGCGATAGAGCTATGATGTTGTGGAAACATGTTTTAGGGAAAGGGTATATGAAAAGTACGATTCTGTTAAACACTGTGCTGAATGGATTGTGTAAAATGGAAAATATGACTGAGGCAGAGCATGTTCTCGATAGGACTAAAGAGCTAGGTTGGCCTACAGATGAGGTGACTAGTAGAACCTTAATTGATGGGTATTGTAGAGTTGGAGACATTGACAAAGCTTTGAAAATTAAAGTGATGATGGTAGATGGTGGAGTTCCAGCTTCCATTGAAATGTATAATTCCCTCATTACAGGATATTTTAGGTCAAAGAAGTCGAATTATATACCAAATTTACTTGTGGAAGTCCAGTCAAAAAGATTAAGCTTTACGGTTGTCACTTATGGAGCTCTTATCGATGGATGGTTGAAAGATGGAGAAGCAAAGAAAGCCTTTGATGCATATTTTGAGATGAGAGGAAAAGGAATTTCCCCGAACGTGCACATATGCACTACTATTATCAGCGGGCTAAACAAACTTGGTCAGAATGATGGTGCTAATATGTTACTGCAGAAAATGGTGGAGCTAGATGTTGTTCCAGACCTCAAACAGTTCTCCAGTCTTTTTGGCTTTAATGCTGTGCAGAATAATGTACAGAAAGTGGCATGTTGTTTCGATGAAAATGCCAAGAGATACATTATTCCCAACGACATCCTGCATAATGTAGCTATATCTGGATTATGCAAATACGGCAAAACTGATGATGCAAAAAGAGTTATCCATGATTTGTCACAGAGAGGCTTCGTTCCAGATGAATTCACATACTCTGCGCTTATCCATAGTGCATGCATTTCTGGTAATGTTAATGAAGCTTTTCTCTTAAGGGATGAGATGCTGCAGAAGGGCCTTTCCCCAAATATAGTTACATATAATACGCTTATTAGTGGCCTATGTAAATCTGGAAACCTAGAGCGTGCATTAAGGCTTTTCCATAAACTTCACTTGAAAGGTTTAGTTCCAAATAGCATCACCTACAATATTGTAATAGATGGGTGCTGTAAGATGAATAATACCTCTAAAGCCCTGAGACTTATGGACCAAATGACACAGGAAGGAGTTGCACCTTCAGTCCAGAATTATTCTTCACTACTCCGTGCACTTTCAGCGCAGGGTAATAAGGAAGAATACCTTAAAGTTTTGGATCAAATGCGCAACGCAGGGATTGAAACTAGTTTTACAATGTCCTCACCGGTTGAAGGTAATATAAGTTTGACTACCAGGGCCGTATTAAAAATCTTTTTCACGTGCTTAATGAGTTTTCTTTTGAACGCTAAACTTCTCACTATAACTCCACCACTGTTATTAACTGTGTTCTGTTTGCAGCTGAAGCAGCAGGTGGATAAGAGGTGCTCAGATGCTGTTTATTCATATGCTTTCTGTCAAAACTGGTCGGATTGAAACGTTGTCAGGTTTCCCCATGTTCAGGTCTGTTGCAGCTGCAACTATCTTCTGGTATTTTTTGCTAATTTGATCTAAATTTGAAGCAGGATATTCTTTTGAGAACTTCTGTGACTGTGTAATACTTATCAAGTACTAATATTTATGATCCATAGCAATATATAATATTGGTCTAATACTAATGCATATTGAAGGTTCCTCACAATAAAGTCGATGATATATCTATGATATTGGTTGGCTAATGTGGAGTTTTGGCTAAACCAAATCTGATTTATACCTCAAGGAAACTATTTTCTCCCATTTTTGTTGTAACTTTATTTTAATTTAGTGAAGGGCAGATTTCTGGTGTTCATGAACTTTGTAGCTCGAAAGACTTGCTGATGTTTCTTGTATTACGTTCCCTGCTTTTTTGAAATCCCATCTACTCACAACTGTTTGCTGCTTCATGTTCAGTTCTTCTAAATCACCCGACTAAATTGTTACTTTGTGATATCTCTGGCAGAGCAAACATGCTACTGGGCAATTAAAGCATAATCTGGAAACTGGATAGCTAATGTGTGCTGGAATCCAATCTCTAAACTCCTTTAAGAAAGGTAGAACTGTAGCTTTTGTGGAGTTATTTTTTTAATCATATACTAGTACTAATTATCATTGTGAACAACAACTTCAAAGTTCAAAATTGCTACCAAACACTGCACAAATGATACTTGTTTTGTTTTCACTATGTAGTTTATCATTGAGTATTGAGTTGCAATAAAATAAACAGTATCTTCTGTTAATTTTCTTTTTGTTTGAGTGTACCTTCCAGGAGAAGTCTAGTGAAGGTGTACGCAGAAAAAGGTTTAGCCTGGACAGGGAAAGATGTGCTCTGAAGTCCGGTGAAGTTCATTTCTATTTGAGTTTCTTCATCATGGTACCGTTAACCGTGAAGATGGAGAAGTATCTACTCTCTGGCATGAATATGTTAATCTTTGGAATTGGGATGACAGATCAAGAATCAAGTCCACACTACATGCTGCCTGTTATTGTCTAAGGTAGAATTTACTTGGTAATGAGTCGACAAAGTTAGTGCCTAATTTTTAGGCTTGCCTCTATCGGTTTTCCACTGCTTATACTTTTACTCTATCCAGTATCCACGCTCTCTAGCTAGTCCCAGTGGCTTCTTTTCTGCTAACAAGCATTACACCCTTAATCCTTTCGGTTTTTCCACCTACTTTTTCTTTCTGCTATTTTCTCAGAATATGCAAAGGAGATGAAGGTGCAAGGAGACTCCAGCATTTTAAGCTTCAAGGGACACCGGATCGTTCATGTTGTTTCAGATAGCGATACACAAGCGAATGGGAAATGAAATGAGGTAAACTATGCTATCTCATGGTAGTGTTAAAAAGGGCATGATACAAGAATTGACTTTCCTAATTTGGATTATCACGAAAAGTTGTTATTAGAATGTAAATTATGATTGGAGATGTTAATTGAAGGTCCATTTTCCAGTTTTCATAAACAAAGTGGACATGTTTGAAAAATACTTGTCCAGCAAAACTGAGTGTAATAATCATTCAGAGATATGAATTGAAAATATGGAAAAGAAGACGTCACTGCTGCATGTGGTTGCGGAGGGGAAGAAAGACTCATAAATTTGTGATAATTCATCTGCACATTATTTCTCCTTTGTTTCCCACATGGGAAAGCTACGACAAATTCAATTTTCTTCCTAAAGAAACAACCCTTACCTACTGTAATCACATATAAACTTTTTTTTTTTTTTTTCTCAACTCAAGCATGAAAATGAAGTTTTATGAATAGAAAAGTAGCACTAAAATGAGTCTGTCTCCGGATATACTAAATATATTAGATATATTAGAGAGGCAGATAAAAACTACTACCAAGTCTCCCCACTTTCGTTTCTTACTCGGCCGATCCAATAGATTTAAGAACAAGAATATCAACTAAACTATACATCGGCATTGTGTATATGTTGTTCAATACTCTAGAATAAAATTGTAAATATCTTATCTCAAAATTAAGATGATGTTGTGTACGATCGAGTAGATCTAATAGGGTGTTAATTGGCCCCCTACACGTACATCTAGCTAGCTAGCTAGCTAGTTTCAAAGTATATGGATCATTAATTAAATCTATCCCGATTAATTGCATTGACTTAAACCATCATACTATTACTATTAATGAATGATGCCGACTTCGAGACTTGTATGAATCCCATGCTTCTTCCATTTTGCCGCCGACAGATCCTCCTCCACTATCGATCGGCAAATTTAAATACTCCAATTCTCACTACCACCATTTTTTTATTCTGCTACATGTTTATTTCTAATTCCATATGTAGCAAATCTATCTCTAGCTCGTTCTCTACGGAGGCAAAGAGAAAGTGTCTCTTTAGCAAAATGAATTTTTAAGATAACTGATACCTTATAAAAGTTACACAAGGTTCATAAGGCGGCTGATACACTTGGTTTTTCATTATTATGAATGAAGAAGGAAGAGAAAAAAAAAAAGTAAGTGAAAGCTTCACATAATCGACAACTGGGCCATAGTTTATAACTTCAGGATTAAGGATTAAAAACACTTAAATAACATTCCAAATCATTCCCAATAAACCCCAATGACTTTTTCTCTACTTCTAAACTAATTTAGCAATTTTGATCCCTTCAAAATTGAGTTACCTGCAGAATATAATATGCAACGTTATATCATAATAATATAACCAGTCAACAAAAGCAGTAGTATATGATAATACTAGCAGTTCATATTGTACCTAAAATATTTATACATCCATAGTTACATACACTCACACCATCAACATGTTCTATACAGGGTGTCCATCAATTATATATTCCTAATTTTAATAAAAAAATTGGCCTTGATCAATGATCAATACAACAGTAATCAAGGATTAAACAAGACATGAAAATGATTAGTGAATTCGACCAATTCTTGACAGATGATCTGTATTTACCTTTTCAAGATTAATTAATGATCATCAATCAAATGAAAATGGAGGTTTCAACAGATCATAATGTGTCCATAGCTCATCCAATGGACACGGCCTACTAGCATCCAGCCTTGCCCATGGCTTCCCTTTCCCACTCCAGTGCAGCAGGCTCACCTCTCCTGGATGCAAGTTCCGGCAGAGTCCGCGGAAGTTATCGCCCCCGAGACCGTGTTGGTTCCATTTGTGATCCACCGGGACGATGTTCCCTGCGAAAACGAGCAAGAACGGTGGCAGGGACCCTAGCTCGTATATCCTCATCCTCTTTTGAAGTTCCATCCATTCTTCGATTTTCCTCGTGTAGTCTCCGGCTCGCCACCTGTCGAGATCGATTATCATTACTCCGGTGTTGAAGTAGCACGTGTTGCGGTTGGCGAACGTTAAGGAGAGGGACGGATTCGACCAGAATGCGGATGTGAAGTACATCGTAAAGTTGGCGTTGCAGTATTCTGGCGCCGCGAGGACTTTTTCGCCCTCAAGCGGAGTGGTTGCGAGGCTGGCAATGTCGTCGATCAGGACTAGGTCCGAGTCTAGGTAGACAACACGGTGAATGCAGGGTGGCAGGAGGTCGGCGAGGTAGCTTCGTGCGTAGTTAAGAGGGCAGTCCAAGGCCGAACGGATGGAAGTCGAGATGAGACTCGCGACCAACGAGTCGTGGAAGCGGTAGATTTTGAATGTGAGGTAGGGGAACGAGCCGGCAATGGTGGAACGTAAAAGGGAGATGTTTGTCGAGGCTGAGGCGACGAAGTGGAAGAATACGTTTTGCGGGCAGGACGTGTGTTGGAGGATGGAGAGAATGGCGGCCATTGAGCCCCGGATGTAGGCCGAGTCGAGTGTCATCGCGACATGGACGGCCTCGTTCGAACAAATTGACTTGTCGTTTTCGTCGTTCGGGGTGTGGTTTTCATCGAACCGGTCGAAGATGGAAGGGCATTGAGGGGCATTGTAGTACTTGGGAGCTTCTCTAAACTGCTGTTGTATTGACATGTTTGTGACATCTTGTTGTGTTGCTATAGAACTGGTGAGGAGGATCAAGAAGGTGTTGATGATAGTGAAGAAGATAAAGGTTTGGTGTTGTTTAGGCATCTCCATTTGGAGGAGTTGGATTTTGGAATGTCATAAAATTGCAGTGGGTGTTCTGTTATGTATATGAGTCTTTATGTTGTAAGAAGATCTTTGATTAAGAATAATGGAGTATATTTAGTGATGAATTGAGTTTTAAGTTAAAAAGGACATGCTTTAGGTAATACTAGATTTCAATAAACAGACACAAAATGGTAGAGATTCGTTTTCATGGCTGGCACCAAAGACAAGGACACACTGAATCAAGGAATGATTTCACATGGATTTTCTTTTCTTTTTGAAACATGGTTTATAATTTTCTTTCACATGCTTTATTTTAGTTTCAATTCTAACTATGATTCTGTTATTTTCGTCTAACATATAACTAATTAATCTATGATTCAAAATCTAAACATATCCAATTTAAACTAAAATTATTTTTATAATAGAAAAACAATAACATAAATTCAAATCGAATATGTTGAGTCTGAAGTCTGAATTGAATTAAGGAACTATTATATTTCTACTACCTAGATTGTGAATTCGAAACTGATTCGATGCCTATTTCTATTATACTTGGGATAAAACGGTTCGACCTATCGGGTTGCGAAGCATAGGGATAAGAAGGGAAGGAGAAATGTGGCATATATACATATACACATATAATGATTTAGAGTGGAAGTAAAGGGAAGAAAAGAAACTTAGGAACATGAAAAATATTGCATGGTGATCATTTTATGGCGTACTAATGACGAGGAATTGTGAAAAAGTATGCATGGTGGTGACAATACCATTCGATAAAGCAACTTTTTTGAGATAATGGGCTTAGTTATTCACTGGGACCAATCTTTTCATTTTCTTGTTAAAATTATCTATCTTCAGTATATTCCTAATGATTTGGACATTTAGCCGACAAATGTACTACATGGATTTGTACATGAATGAAATTAATTAGTGTGTTGCTTTTTACGTAATAAAGGTCGTTTAATTTGCTACTACACTAAACAAATCAAATTAAATCAAATTAGGATAATACCTCTCCAACACAGTATCAATTAGGAACTTGAGATTTTAGTTGAGGCTCCAGCCGAGGCTTAAACAGATCAAGCACTAACTCAACTAATTATTTAATTTTTTTTTATTCCATTGCTTTATTGCTGGATACTCCATCTTATTTCTTTTTATTTCATCTTGTTTTCTTTATTTGTTCCATTTCTTGTTCTCTTTCTTTTATTTTCTTTTTTTATATTTCTTGTTTCCTTTTTTATTTTCTTATTATTCTATATTTATAACAATTGATTCATAAATAAAAATACAAAATATAATTTGTAAACTAGACCATTACATTATATAATTTTGATTACAAACATTTTTAAAAGATAATATTTTATATTTATTATTTAACTTTTAATTTTCAATTTATGTAGTATTTTATATTTATTATTTAACTTCTAATTTTTCACAAGTGTATTTTTCTATTTAAGAATTTCTTGTAATATTTATTGCATTTTGAAGTATTTTATAATTTATATGATGTTTTAAAATGAAATGAATAATGAATTTAAAAAAAATGAAAAAAAAAGGGATGAAAGTAAATAATAATAAAATAAGTTAAATATAGGGGATGAATGGGGAGCAACTGTTGGAAGATGTTCAAGGAGGGGGATTAAGTTGGTGGAATGTTGACATGGCACAGTTGAGCTTCACTTTGGAGCTCAACTGTTGGAGAAGGCCTTAAGAGTGGAGACTTATCGAGTATTCAGTTGTACTCGGCTCGTTAAGGTTTAGTTTCGACTTTTTTGTAAGGTTTTATAATTGAGATCAAACCTGAGTTTACCGGGTTGGCTCGATAAGTACTCAACACGTGGCCGTTAGACTCGTCATACCTCCATAACTTTCACAGTGTTATTTGACTTTTGTGTTAATGTTGTATAACTTTATCATTAAGATGTTCATTTATATTGTGATATAATGCTTTTTAGAAATAAAAAATTATCACGGGATCGTTAAGGTTCGACTTGAGTTGAGCTCGATCGAGTATAAATATTATGGCTCGAACTCTAGTCTGATTTTTCTCATTTTATTAATGAGCTCGACTTGAGTATTATTCAAATTCAAGCAGAATTCGATAGTACTCGGCTCAACTTGATTCGTTTAACAACATTCACAAATCTAGTTATTTTATTATGCTTAATTTACTTTAGGAAAATTACATGCACCACACTCCTTATGAGCCATGCATCTTTTCAAATGTTCCCTCATTATGAAAACAATTACATATAGTCCCAAAATAATCAATTTTCGTTGACCATCATTCCAGATACTGTAGCTTATTCTCTTGCCAAACATGGTCTTATCCAATTTTGCAAATTAGCCCTTCTTTCTTTCTTTCTTTCCTTTTCTTTTCCTTTTTCTTTTTTTTTCTTTTTCTTTTCCTTATTCTTCACTGGATTCCAGTGACGGTGACCGGAATCCGGTGACTAGCAGCTCCGTCGGAGCTGCAACAGATCTCCGATCGGAGCTCTATTGAGCTCCGATTTGGAGCCGTTGTAGCTCCAATCGGAGCTGTTGCAACAGAGCTCCGATGTGGAGCCGTTGCAGCTCCAGATCAGAGCTGTTGCAGCTCTAGATAGGAGCTGTTGCAGGCTACCAGATTCCAGTACTCGCCGTAATTCGGTAGATTTGATGAAGAAGAATAAAGAAAAAAAATATTGATACTCATTTTGAATTTAAATTTTCTTGTGGTTTGTTTTGCAATAACTCAAAATTGAGGTTGTTTGGTGAAATTTAAAATCTGATAATTGTTCAGGGATAAAAATGTACTTTCAACATTTTAATTCGTGTAAAGTCAAGATCGCGGGGCTATTTTTAATTAAATGTTCATAAGAGGGAAACTTACGTAATTCTTTCCATAAGAGGGATAAAAATGTAATAAGATTTTATAAGAGGGGATCGATATGTAAATCTCCCGTTACTTTTTTTTTTTGAAACAGCCAAAGAAAAATCCATTAAGTCCAAAGCGACAGGGTGAAGCACAACAGCACCAATGATCTTTCAACCGTCAAGATCGCGGGGCTATTTTTAATTAAATGTTCATAAGAGGGAAACTTACGTAATTCTTTCCATAAGAGGGATAAAAATGTAATAAAATTTTATAAGAGGGGATCGATATGTAAATCTCCCGTTACTTTATTATGCTTAATTCAAGTCTTAGGGAACACTCTCTTTACCGAATGATTCAACCTTCATGGGCTGAAATATGATTTATTGATCATTATTATAAGTTCATTTGGTAAATTTTTGTAAGGTGGATTATGTATCAGTAAGGTGACTAAACTGATCATTCAAACGCTATTCTAGTAACTCTTGATTAAAACGGTTCACAAGCAGGTTTTTAGCTCACTCAATCAGTGATCGTTAGAATTTAGACATGCTCTTGTTTGATGAGCATTACATAACCGAGCTCGTGCTCGACTCATAAAGTGGTCAAATTGCTCGTGAGGTGCTCGATAAGCTCGACTCGTTTTTACAATTGAGAGCACTGAACTTGTTTGAACTTGAAAATAAACTCATTTATTTGTTGTAATAATTTACACAATTATGCATGGAAAGTGAAAATGAAAGAGGTTGAGATGTGGTTATGTTAAGATGTTTTTTTTTTTTTTTTTTTTTATAAATTATAATATTCATAGTATATATATAATTATAAATATATAAGAAATTAATTATCGACCGTGAGTTGCTCGCGATCGTCGATCATATATTCAGGGTGATTGATTCAAACTCGAAAATGAGACGATGTGATAACAGTTGACTGATTTCGAGCTCAATCTGAGTATTAACCTACATTTTTCACAACTTGTTCGCGATACGCTTAATTTACTGATATCCCACTCCACTTATCAACTACTCGTATATGAATTGGTAGCACTCCACACTCCACTCATGATTCATTGAGGTCATGAGGATAAGAAATATCTGAGTATCACAAATATGAGTCCCCAGCTAATGTACAAAACTCTTTGATAGTGTCACGGACTAATAATTTTCTTCACAAAAACCGTACTATACAATGTAGGGTTCCAACTTTCTTGCTTCTATTACTAGTCTCTCTCTGTCATACAATCAAATCCGCGTGAATGGTAGATTGGAATGTACGGTACTATCAGTCTATTTTCTAACTACAGTGTTCCATACCCTAAAACCATTTGAATCCCGGTCGTCGGGGTAGACGCATATCACCCCTTGTTTATGCTAAGTTTAGTACGTGTAAACCATGTTTTTACATGTCAAGGTCCAAGGTAGTTTCACTACTCTGGATGGTTTAGTGATTGCAACCTCGAAAAAAATTACAAAGGTGATATCGTCCTTACAATCAATTTCAATGTAATATTCGATTAACAGGCTCCTGGCAGCCTCACGTCGTGTTATGATAATTACATAAAGTAGCTCTATGTCTAAGGCTATGTTTTCTTAGACTTAAAAACCATTAAATTTATTTCAGTTCATATTTTTTTTATACTATAAATAATTTTTATAAATTTAATTCATACCAGTTCATTTCATATCGGTCCAGAGGAAGATTACAAATAGTAACAATCTAACACGTGATACACAACAAAGTTTTGAGTGTAAAACTTAATTTACCGGTTCAGATGTTAGCCGACAAAGTTTAATTACATGGTTTTGGACTTTCGGATATAGTACCAATCTTTTCCGAATTTTGAAATGAGACTCACAAACCTTTACTTTGTCAAGGTATAAAAAGGAACACGGTTTACTACTTTGGTCCCACGAATCAAGTTTATATATGCCTTAAGACGCGGTTTTTAACTTTTCATTACATGATGATGTGATGACTTTGATGATACATCTTGGTCAGGAAATGATATTTCTCCATTTCATGTTAACTTGACGTCTTTACTCTTACTCATACTGATAGATAATCATGCCTTACCAGAAATTCTAATCCCTCAGCTCCGTGTTTGTGATATCTTCTTGTGTTGCTAGTGAATTGGTGAAGAGAAGCAAGAGAGTGTTGATGGTAGTGAAGAAGAGAATGGTTTGATGCGAAAAAAATAATTAAAATTAATTTTAAAAATTACATTATGAAGGTATAAATTTTATTGTATTATTTTTAATTTTTTTAATGAATTATGATTAATTTGAAGTCAAACTGAAAAAGAAAAAAATCAAAAAAATCAAATGAGATTGTTTAAAATTTCCAGAGTAAGTAATATATAAATTGGGTTACACTAATTTGGCATACATAAACCAATATTGTATACTTGTCTGTCACATTATAATTTACCCAATTTGACATTTTTAGTCAACAACTTTTAAATTGCTATTAAAATATAATGATAAAATATTTAACGAAATTATATCATGAAAATATAAACTTTACATTTTCATAATATATTTTTATTATAACTTTTATCATTATAGTTTAAAATTAATTTGTAATCAAAGTCAAACACCGTTGATTGAAAAAATGAAAGGGGTATTCAATTATTATTCATAATAGTAAGGAAGCTAAACTGATTGAAAGTAAAAGCCGAAGGACTTGATTATAAATTCCGGTGTGGAAATGTGAACAAGAAAAAATGTGAAGAGTAGTGATGTTACACGAATTGAGCCTTATCGAGTACTTGGCTTGTTAAGGCTCGGCTCGATAAGGTTTTCGAGCCGAGCTCGAGCCTAAACTTAGGCCCGTTCTACTAACGAGCCGAGCTAGGCTCTCTTCGCGAGTACTCGGTAAGACTCAATATCATGTAGATTATTAGTAGTATTAGTATTAAGATTTATGATTTAAGTTTGAAATTATTGGCTTGAATTGCTTATATTTGCATTTTGTTAGACTTTAATGATTTCATGATTTTCATCATTTGGGAGTTGATTGTAATACATAATCTTGAATTTGTTTATATTTTATTTAATATTTTGACATATTTTTCATGGTATTTTAACAAACAAACTGAGCCAAACGAGCCGAGCTTGAGCCAAATTAACCGAGTTTGAGCTTGAAATTAAGCTCACTTCGTTAAACGAGCCGAGTTTGAGCCTGAAATTAAGCTTGCTTCGCTAAACGAGCCTGAAATTAGGCTCGACTCGTTTGTTAACGAGCTCGAGCTTATTATCTGAAATCAGACTCGTTTCGTTAGCGAGCCGAGCCGAGCCCAACAATACTCGGCTCGGCCCGCTCGTTAAACAACACTAGTGAAGAGTAAGACTGACTTGACTAGACTCTTTTCCCCAGATCATTTATTCATGGAAAAAGTTTATTTTTTGCACTAAAACCTTTTCTGTGTTTTTCAAAATGTGCTTGAACCTTTGTTTTATTCCAAATTGCACCGAAACTTATCACTAAAATTTTCAATTTGCACAAACGTTTAACGGTGTTAAAGTTTCCGTTAGTTAACCTTTTCGTTTTTTCAAATTACACGTAAACTTTTGTTAAAAATATCAAATTACACGAGAAAACAAAATTAAAAAATTCCAAATAATTAAACTATTCAATTCAATACCAAATCATAGGGCAGCGACTTTTGCCACTCAAGATGCACCATTGGGTATCAATACTGGACTCGTAACTTAGAGCTGCTGGATGCTTCTTGAATAAGGTAGATAGATGACACTGAATTTGGAATCGTCTCAGGTCCGCTAGAAGCTAGAGTTTGGAGTCACTATAAATCTTGGTGCAGGCATCAGAACAAAACCATTTATCATCCGGAAGTTCCTGTAGGTATGAAACAACAATTAAATCGAATAGTTTAATTATTTGGAATTTTTTGATTTTTGGTATTGAATTGAATAGTTTAATTATTTGGAAATTTTTTTTTTTTTTTTGTAATTTGAAATTTTTTTATAAAAGTTTGCGTGTAATTTGAAAAAAGATAAGGTTAACTAGCGGAAACTTTAATACCGTTAAACGTTTGTGCAAGTTTAAAATTTTTGTGAAAAATTTCAGTGCAATTTGGAATAAAACAAAGGTTCAAGTGCATTTTGAAAAACACAGAAAAAGTTTCGGTGCAATATAAATTTTTTCCTTTATTCATTCATTCATGAAAAAATTACAAGTCTGAATTTTCCGTGAGTGTTTTTGCCAATCGGAACTCCATAGTTGAACTGCAAGGTACAATTGTCTTCTCTTCTCTCCGCCGGTCAACTCGGAGTCAACGGTGCCGGTCAACACTGCAATCCATATCCTCTCCAGTTTGAGGTAGTAATAATGCTTATGCGGCTATGCAATGTTGTTGTTGTTGTTGTTGTTTAACTCTATACAATTGTGTTTAGCTAAATTGCATATTTTGTATCAATTTTGTGTTTATATCAATTTTGTAAGAAATGGAACAACTTATCAATAAGACTAGTTATTGATCTTATCTGTGAATTTTGAATTAATGAATGTTGAGTTTTACTCCTGGCTGTTGCAAAATTCGTTTATTATCCCCGTCTTATAAAAACGCAGTGTTTTAGCAAAACTAGCTTATTTAGCTGGACCCAATTAATTGATAAACTATTTGGCTATGCATTGTTGTGTAGAATTCTGTTTAGCTAAATGCATCTTTGATCAATTTTGTATTAATTTTACATCTTCTCAGACTACATCGTAAGAAATGAAACAACTTATCGAGAAGACTAGTTATGTGAGTGATACTGTATTATTGATCTTATTTGTGAATTTTGAATCAATTAATGTTGGGATTTACTGCTGGCTGCTGCGATATCCGATTATTATCCCCTTCGTCTTATAAAAAGGGATCTCTTTAATAAATTTAATAATCCAACATTAATTAATTTTAATCTTTCTGGAGGAGATCTTTGCTGACCCACTTGATTTGACAGGATTAGCAAGTGAAGATGAAGAACAACAGAGTCCGTATTTTCGAGTTTCGACAAATTAACACTAGATCAGCTCCGGCAACACTTCACTGTCCCAGACATTGAGGTATCATTGCTTCAACCAAATCAGAATTTGGCATGTTTTCTTGTGTTCATCCTCCAAGTATTGGATGATGAGGCACCGTCTTTCTCAAATGACAGCAGAAAAGGTCTGTATGCTCTTCTTCAGAGGGAGGTAACATGTCTTCACGCTTTACTTGGGGATAAACTGTTTCAATGGACTAATGTTCATGATACCATAAATCTCTTGAACGAGTTCGAAACTATAGCCAATGAAATGGGGAGCTTCATTTATTCTGTTGTTTCTCCCACTAGTCAAAAGATGAGGAAAAGCAAGTTCGATGCCGGCATAAAGGCTCTTTTCAATAAGGTTGAGATGTTCACCAACGAAAAGGTCAAAGGGCACTGCGTGAAAGAGCTCCCCCAAGCTTCACGGCCTAATCATTTGTCTTCGCTCTTCATTATTGGATCTCTTGTTGAAGATCTTCAAGGGTTGTTGGATGGTCAATTCGACTTGAACATTGATGGCACCAGGGATCAAATCAATACACTCATTAATGAGTTGACTTTATTTCTGCCCTTGTTAAAGGATATTGAAAAATCTCAAGTCGCACATACTAATGATGAAATGCAAGCATCTGTGATCCACTTCATAGACTTGACATATGAGGCTGAATATGTCATCAACACACATACTGCGGGACAAATTCCTAGTTGGTATATGAATCTCAGGCTTTCTATCGTTGTCCAGAAGATCCACATTGCCAGGAAAAGGATTCAGGAGATTAGAAAAATAGATAGTGTGCAAGAGACAAATATTCAAGCTTTGAGATATCCTGTGGAGGATGCAAGCAATGTGGTGGGGTTCGAGGATATACAAGAAAGAATCTTAACTGATCTGCTATGGGGATCTAAAAACCTTGAATATTTGGAAGTCAGAAAAGGAAGGAAGTTTAGAGTTACGAATCTACCAAACTTTATTCGGAAGGATCTCATAATCATGGATGACGTGTGGGATTCATTTGATTGGGATGATCTGAGAATATGCTTTCCAAATAATGGTAATGGAAGCAGAATTGTGTTTACAAGTCAGATCAATCATGGTGCTCCAGATGGCATCATTTTTCATCCAGTTCCTCTTCTGTCAAACGATGAGTGCTACAATTTATTGACAAAGAAGGTTGTTGTTACCCCTGAATCAGTTGATGTTGCAAAGGGGATCGCATCAAAATGTCATGGATTACCGATCATGGTAATACTTGTAGCTGGGATTTTGTCAAATTTAGGGGACAGAAGCGTGTGGAAAAATGTAGAAATAAATCTGGAATCCTATGTATCTGCTCATGATTCCAGTATGTCTGCATTAAAACTTAGTTACAAATGCTTGCCAGGTTATGTAAAACCTTGCTTTCTCACATTGGCTTGGTCATTTGGTGCTATAAAAGATATAAAGTTAGTGGCGTGATCCGTCGGTGGATTTAATTTCTCATGGTTTTGTTCAGAAGGAGGAAAACAAGAGCTTGGAGGATATTGCATACGAATATCTTTTGGAGCTTATAAATAGAAGCTTGGTGTCTATATCGAAGAGAAGAAATGATGGTGGTATCAAAACATGTGAGCTTCATGATTTAATCTATGACATGTGTTGTGGAACAGCCCAAACAGAGGAGTTCTACGGTATTCTCGACATGTAAGTTTATAATATGCCAAGCAATATATCCACTTCTATTCCTATCAACGCTTTATTTTTTTGTTTATAAATTCACTTATTAAATCATATTCTGAGCCTCTGTTCTGTTACAATGAAAGAAACTCTTTAATTCGCAATTTGTTCATATCATTGCACTTGAGTTGTTGTCGATGAATCGCGTAACTATTGGTTGTTCTAAATTCCCAGCTTGTGTATGCAGGCAGAACTCTTCATTCGTCTACATGGAGCACCCTAATCTTTTTCTTGATGCAGAGCCTAGCAACATCTCCAGCCTTTAATCTCTACACTGTCGCTCTGTTTTATGTCATCAATCTGAATTGGGATGTAGCGTAATACAAATGCCGCTTCTTAGGGTATATGAGAGTTGGGAGTCACAGATTGATGAGAATAGAGTCAGTGGTCTTGTGCAGTTGAGGTCCTTGATATATGAACGTAGAATAGCACAGATTCCGGAAGGAATATCGAAGCTAGTTAACCTTGAATATCTTCTTCTTCCTAATTCTCTTATAGTTGATGCACCCTCAAATATTCTGAAGATGGCCAAATTGAAACATATAGACATTGCGAAACAAGTCATATTCTTGAGGAATTGTGACATCTCCCACATTAGGAATAATGTCAAGTTGCTTTCCTGCGTTCGTATCAGAAACAGAGACGATGAAGATATCTTGAAATGCTCACCACGTCTCCAGAAACTGAAATGCATTTGTGAAGGTTTGATCCCTGATCTCAGTTCTCTTACCCTTTTGGAGTCAGTAAACATAAGAGTCTTCGAAAGCCCTCGACGACTCAAGGGTGAGCTGACACAAATGAATTTTCCATCAACATTGAGAAAAGTGACGTTATCTGGAACGAACTTGCCATGGGAGGAGAGTTCAGCATTGGGGACACTGCCAAATCTTCAAGTGCTGAAATTAATGTATGAAGCCTTTTGTGGGAAACAATGGGAAACAAGAGATGATGAATCTCAAGAGCTGAGGTACTTGAAGGTACATAATATTCTTAGCCTACGGCAATGGACCTCATGCAAAGAACATTTTCCAAAACTTCGAAATTTGGTGTTGGGTCACATCCGCGTAGAGATACCTCAAGACTTTGGCGACATTCCCACTTTGCAGACGATTGAAGTTAGTAATTGTGGAACTGAGACCAATGAAAGTTCTAATGTGATAAGAGAAGAGCAACAAGAATATGAAAATGAAGATCTCAAGATCATCATTAGAGGTATGCCAAATAATATGATATTCGTTTCATTTCTTGATTTAAGAAGATTTATCATATTCGTATCGTATGAGATAGATCTGGTTTGATGATTTATAGATACAATAAGTAGTAAGGTTGTGTTGGTAGAAGAAGAAGTTTCAGCTCCTCCCACATTAGATCCCCAGCAGGAACAGCCAAATATGGATGATAATGAGGCCTCAACAGGGTAATATATAGTATGTGGTCTATGCATTTCATTTTTGCCCGAATTAATTAATTAATTGTGAACTTTCACTTTCTTTCGGTAGTGACAAAATCTGCCAGAGTTGCAATACAAAGATATATGGAACACGCACGCGTTTGGCTCTCTTTTCATGCTTCATTTTTAGAATGGGTGATTAGGAAGGTGAATAGAAAAATTTTTGAGACTGGGAGAAAATTAGTATTTGGTATCATTTTGGATAGTTTAGTAAGGAAAAGTAAAATGATGATGTGTAAAATTGAGTTATATAAAGAGAAAGGGAGATAATGAGTTATAGAGATAGAAATAATATAGTGAGATAAAAAAAACAAAAAGTAAAAGCCTAAAAATCAAAAACGTGAATAGTGTTGAGAGGTGACTAAAAAAGAAAGACAAAGCTAATGTACTTTTTTAAGAACGAAACTCCCCAAAATAAAAAGAGAGCCAAACGGTCTGGCAGAGTTTTGGATGGATGTAATTGGCATTCAGAATGTTTCTGTTGTCATGCTTGTAAACAACGGATCCATGAATTTAAGGTGTGCTGCTGTGTCCATTCTTAGATATAAAACCCTTTCTTTTCTACTGACATTAATATTCTTACAGTTTACTGAATTTGCCTTTAATCTGAATGGCATTAATTTGGATGCGATTACTTTTACTTGCACATAATGATGACACATCAATAACTCATTTCTTTTCTGCCCTTACAGTTTATCGACTTAGACGGTCGTCCTTTGCATAATTCTTGCTATATGGAGCTCAATCATCCTAAATGTGTTGTTTGCAAAGATTATGTAAGTACTGTTCCTTCTTATTTATTCATCCTTTCTTTATCTGAATTAAAAAATGCCTAGTTTCCAACTTCTACCATACTTTACTAATCAAAGTTAAAAACTGAAGTACAAATGAATAATCATTCTAGCATTAGCATTTTGGATCACACTTTCAGCCATTGATGACGCAGGTCCCAAAAAACGCGGATGGAAAGTACGATTCGATTCACTAAGATATGAATTTTGGGATTATAACTTCTGCAGATCATATTTGACTGACGGAACACTTAGATGTGACAGCTGCAATAGATTTGAGGTAACTGAGCAAAAATGATTAGTCCTATCTCCTCACTAAATGTCGAAAAGTGATTATCAGAATGGGTACAACAAGATGCTGAACTGAATTACGAAACGAGAAGAGTACAACTACAATCTGGTACAAAAAGATGATCTATTTCTTCATTGTCCAGTTGAGCTATATTTTTATTGTGTTACTTAATTTTAATGTGAGTCGGGCTTTTAGTGTAGTTCCATCTATGGTAAAATTTCAATTTTATTTTGTTGACTTTTGTTTGTCCGACTTGACCTTATATTATTTTAAAATCATACTAAAAAATAATTAACGGAGTTTTGTTAATAAAGTATTAATGATTAAACTTTCATAATATAATTTTGTTATATTAGAGGTAACTCAGCAAAAATGATTAGTCCTATCTGCTCACTAAATTTGGAAAAATGATTATTAGAATTGGTACAAAAGATGCTGAACTGAATTACAAAACGAGAAGAGTACAACTACAATCTGGTACAAAAAGATGATTTATTTCTTCATTCTTCAGTTGAGCTATATTTTTATTGTTAGTCGGGGTTTTAGTTTATTTATTACTATCTCCATCTACTGTGGTAAGATTTTCATTTTATTTTGTTGATTTTTATAAAGTCCAATTTGACCTCATATTATTTTTAAATCGTACCAAAAAAATAATTAATGAGATTCTATTATGAAAGTATAATGATTAAACTTTCATAATATAATCTCGTTAATAATGTATAGTAGTTTATATTGGGGGGGGGGGGGGTAATAGTCTTGGAGTTTAATTTGGCGCATAAGTTGACCTAGAGGATTTGAAACGTGTGTGCAAAGAATTGATTATAGGATATTAATCGAACTGGATCACCACCAACACAAAACTAAGAATCAGTTAATATATCTGTGTGTTCTTGTCACAAATTAGTAATGAAATCGAATGATTCTTATGAATGCATTGCAGACAATACTAGAAGAAGATGGTACATACTTGATTCTTGATGATGGTCGGGCTCTGTGCTTTGAGTGTAAAGAAGCATCAATTAGCACGAATGCAGAAGAATGTCATTCTCTTTATATGGAAATCCAAGAGTTTTTCCAAAGTTTGAACATTAAGGTGAAACAAGAAATTCAAATACTCTTGGTCGACAAACAAACAATGGTTGAAGCCACAGGAGGAGGGGATTACCCAAGCTATCTTGTGTATAATGGCGATGGTGCTGATGATCTAACCAAAGGTGTAAACTACAAAATTCTCGTTTTGTCTTGTTTACCAAGGTAGTATAGTAATTCACTTCTTCCTTTCTTCCTTGTATGTAGTCCATCTCTATCTTCGTCATTGATTTAATATGTGCCTAAATAATTTTCAAACTTCAGGATGGAACTGGCAACTGCGTTGTTTGGGATAGTATGGATGCATGGCTGTCACTTGAAGGTATAGTCTATACTTTATCGTCAGAAAATTGCGTAAGAATGACTATCCTTAAGTTTTAAGAAAAAAATATTGACTGACGTAGTTAGGAAATGAAGATGTTCTCAATTAAAATGACTATATTGTTTAACAAAATTTGTCAGGTTATCCGGATTTAAGAGCCGACATGAAACATGGTATTTGCTATATATTAAGTCACATGTGGTTGGAACATAAAATTAATTCCGGTTCATCAGAGAAGGGTCAACTGTCTGAATTTGAGAAAAAGCTTGGTGACTATTACAAAGCCACAATTGAATACAACAACTCCAATTCAAGTCTTAGAGATGCTTTCTGGGAAGCCAAAAGGGCAGTGGACAAGTATGGCCTGGGACATAGTCTGGATCACATTTGTCGCACTGGATCCTTTCCAGATTGAACATGTGCCTGTCTTTTACATCTCTTTCACATAGTTAGTACAGTAGTTAGAGAATATATATGAGTAAGAATTCCACTTATCGTGTATATGTTAGCATTGACGGTGTTCCCATCTTTAAATTGTCAATATCTATGATTTATTGGGGGTGATGTAATTTTGTAATAGCATCATCATCCAATATGATGCGCATAAGCAAAATCTTTAAGTGAAATATATAGCCGGTTCATGTTAATATGGATAATTGTATTATGCAATCTGGTTCCATGTTCGTTTGAATTTCAGTTATTTTATTTGTTTGAAATCGTAGAGAGTATTTTTAGCCTGTATGTAATGTACGCAGGACAGGTTCGTTTTCGTAATTTAAATGAAGGTAGCCCTTAAATGAATGTGTACGGCTGCTGCTTCTCAGGCTTGAGTTCGTTAGGCTAATTTTCAAGAATCGAAGCCTTAGAGGAAAATGCAACTTGTCTGTGAATGGTGGATTAGACTTTAGACTTTAGAGTATTTGCTTGTCAGAATCTGTGTTGCCACATACCCATTCGCAGCTTCGGTGTCATGGATTCCATCGATGGGATATCCCAGTTTACGTATTCCGTAGTGTCATTACTCATTAGTCATTACTCATTACACCCTGTAGCTGTAACATAACTTCCATTGACCACTTTAGTTGGTCGACAACCCACTCGACTATCGTATTTCAACGTTGGTCCTTCATACGACCATACCCACATGCCACAGCACGCCATCAATGGCTGCTCGAATCCTGTAAGTAGATGCTGTTTCATATGTTGATGACGTCTTGCTCACGCTGATAATCCTACTCCACTCGAACACCACCTAAATGACTCTTTTAAGTTTTCAACTTTTCATAGCATGTCAACACTTCTCTCCGATTTTTTTTTAATTGTCGTTTTAGGTTTTTACTATTTTAAAAATAATTGTCGATTTACATTTTTCAAGGAAGACTTTCATCATAATTAATGAATATTGTTGAATTTTATACCATTTAGAGGTATCCTATTGGTTGAACTATTATAATTACCACTAATTAATATAATAATTTAGGAAATAAATGAATTGAATATGGTGTACTAAAATGTGTGAAATTTCTAAAACGAGAAGTAAAAAAAATCAAAAATCAAGTAGAGATCTGCGAGTATTGACTGGAATAGTCGAATACCGCCCACTGCGATCTATGGATGAGCTCATCCAGTCGAACTTAACCTTGTCTATAGCAAATATCTCCAGTAAACATAGAAAAGAGACTTCTTTCACAAATTAGAAGCAATAGGGGAGATCAGATTATCTACTGGTCAGAATCAAATTCCCTTTCACACGCCTGCTGTGTATTCATTATGTATAAGTTACGGGGAACAAATAAAGAGTGCTACAAGAAAGCAAAATATTGGAAACTAAAGTACCTGTTACTAATTCTGTACTAGAGATGATAGAACTACATCACATTCTAGAAACAACTGTTCAAGGAAGAAAAAATTGATACCTGTAAACTCAACCAGCACACATAGTTATATACACACACATGGAACTAATTTACTGTAACTAGGCAATTTCAGAGTAAACTGAGGTAGTACAAGAAATTCAAGCACACTAGTACCGGTAAGGCGATAACTAACAAGAGGAACTTCAGCGTAAACGGAGGTAGTATTAGAAGGTAGAAGCACACTGGCACCGACTACTAACACAAGGAACTTCAGCGTATTAGAAACAGAAGAACAGCCATACCGATTACCAACAATAGGAACTTCAGTGTCGAATCTGCCTGTTGTTCCTGATTGCCCCCTTGGGGAATGGATGACCATGAGCATGTCCATCATGGAATGCATTAGGATACCCATATTGAAACCCAGGGCCTGGTCCATAGATATTTGCATCAGGAAATCCATGCACTTGAACATTAAAAAATGACGGGAACAAACCCCCGAGTGCAGAAAACGTGAAGTTCCCAAATCTCGCAGTAGCCATGGGTGCAAAACCCCAAGGCTGACCCATCCCTCCAAAAAACGGCGGCTGTGCAAAAGCATTCGGATCTGGCGGTGGAGCCGTCTCAGGTCTCTGTCCAGTAGGACGGTGCGGAATCTCCATCCCAGGAATAGACCTTGAGCGTGGATCAGTCGAGTTCTTTCCACGTCCATAAAGAGGGACTAACTTCTTCTCCTCAATCGAAGCCTTACAAACAGGGCATTCTTGTGACCGAGAGTGATTATGAAGCCACCTGTAAAGGCACGGCCAGCAGAAGAGGTGGCCGCAGAGAGTAACAATCGGGTCCTGAGCCAAGTCAAAACATATGTTACACTCGAAATCTCCAGAATCTCCATTGCTCCCGCTGCTAGTCGGGCAAGAAGCGCTTCCGGGCTGCGTACTCGTCGGTTCCCCAAACTCAATAGCCATCTTCACAAATTATTCTACTCCAACAATCTACAAAATCCCAATAGTGAAGACATATAAAACTAAATTAATCAGAGTGCTAAAAACATAACCCTTCCCAGGAAACAGCTTAAAGATGAAGAGATTATCTAACCCAACCCAAATAAATTACTAATTCCTCCATCCCAGCCCAATCTTTTCCATTTCTTTATTTACTTTTTCGAGGCTACATTTGATCTCGAATTAAGTCCAAATTGTACCGGATTTTTTTTAGAAATTATAATAATTAAACTTGAAACGAAGTCAAAAAAAAGTCAACAAAACAAACATTGACGGACGGAGAAAGTAGTACATTAATTCCCAGAATCAAAGAAAACCTAATGCATCATATCATACATACACCAAAGTAAAAATAGAGTAACAGTAACCGAAATTGAATACAGAAAATCAACAATTAGACCTCCAATTAGCCATTCTACAAAAAATTGACCTATCAAACTCAATTCTAAGCCCTAAGAGTAAAACCGAAGCGAAATTGAAAGCGCAAGAATGAGATATATGATTAATATGCAATATAGAGCTTGATATAAGCAGAGAATAGAGAGAAAAGACTCACCAGTGGATCGAATCGAAGCAGAGAGACAGAGCAAGATACCAGTGGGAATGGAGATTATTTCATATTTGTATCAGAATCTGAGTCAACTGCTCCGACAATTCAACGGAATAGGATTGTTCACGAAGAATGGAGTGACGTCGTTTTGACTTAACTATGCAGTTTGCAAATTTGTTATGATCTTGTATGGGCCATGGCCCAACTCCATGCCTCTAGACTCTTGCCCATTGGGTTGAATGAAAAATGTTTTGGGTAAGAGATGATTTGGGCCGGTCCACAATTAAAAACTTAATTCGATTAGATTCACCCGTGTATACACAAAAAGATAATACATAGAAGATGTACAAAGATTCTTATGTACATTACATACATTTTGAGTATACATCGAATGGACCATATCAAATTAGTTTTTCTAATCTTGGACTTGATAGCAATGCACCGATGAAAATTCTCAAACACAAATTAAGCAAATCTACCGATAATTGTAGACATGTCTAGGAGTGGGTTTCATAATTCGTTTAAACCCATGTATTGTATGTTACACAAGAATATAATCTTAACTTTTCTAGTCTTGGACTTGATAGCAATGCACCGATGAAATTTCTCAAACACAAATTAAGCAAATCTACGGAATACATGTCTAAAAGTGGATTTTATGATTCGTTTAAATTCATGCATTGCATGTTACATACGAATGGGTTGTATCACATTTCGACATGCTCGAGTGAATTCAAGTGGTTATGCAACGAATCGGCTTTGCAAACAGGGGCGGAACCGGGGGCTCCCAAAAAAAAAAGTTTTTAGAAGGAATATACGATTTTTCAAAAATTTAAAGGGATTTTTTACGATTTTTCAACTTTTCGCCCCCCCCCCCCCCCCCCCCCCCCGAACTTTAAAAAATGATGTCCGCCCCCCCTAACAATGATTCTTGGTTCCGCCCGCCCATGTTTGCAAATCCATATGTGAGAAGCCTCTGTGTAAATATAGTGAATCAGTCACACACCATTTAGCAGAGAATGTGAGACTCAAACATTATGTGAGAATGTATGCCCGCTAGCATTTAAAATCTCTTATTTACATTAAAATCACCAAATAATACAAGTAGAGAAATCAAGTCTACAATTCGTATTACCGTAGTATTATTATTTCATTAGCTGAATGTATAAAGATAAAATCGATATTATCTTTGCATAATTGAAAGCTTGTAAATAAGATGAAAATTATGAATGGTAAAGAAATGCATATTTGACAGGTAAAGTCATAAATATAAGTATCTTGCGAAATAATATTGTTGCAGGCTTGCATACCATATGATTAATTAACGTCTTAAATATGAGCATGCATGTAGCAAAATAATATTGCTGCATGCTTGTATACATACCATACAATTGAAGTCTTTTTTTTTTTAAACAGCTAAAAAAAACTTCATTAAACCCAAATGTTGTGTACAAGACTAAGAGGGGCATACCCCAATCCGGATACAATTAAAGTCTTAAATATGAATATTTCGTAAAATAATATTGTTGCACGCTTGCACACCATATGATTAAATTGTCAATCCAGCAAAGATCTCTTTGGTGATTACCACAATCCCACGAAATATCTCCATGTGTACATTACTTTGGTAAACATAGAATATTAATGGAGCAATTTCACCACGTCTTGCAACTACCTTTTACGTGCCTTAGTTGTGGGTACATTTAAAAAGCTTAAATATGGCAAATTAAAGAAATCAAGAATCTGTGAATAGTTGAATACCAATTTTAATTTTTCCTTAGTATAAAGTTGGTAACTTCCAATTTTCTAACCTATATAAATCTAACGGACCCTTCCCTCTCCTCTCACATTCTCATCATCTTTCACCATGGCCTCTCTTGTAGCTCTGCAACTTCTCGTGCTCTTAATAGGTATGTAATTAACTATGTAGAATTGTTCTCTCAATCATATCTCTAGCTAGCTTTCCGTACATCCGTAACACGTTTAAAACATTTTATTTGATATGATATTGTCGGATTAATGTTACTAGTTCGAAACATACATTTAATTTCAAGATTATAAATAAAACGTGTAATTTGTCGAATATGGTATCTTATTACGGTTCGTTTGTTGCGAAATAATTGATTTTGCAGGAATAGTGTCAAAGGATGTTTCTGCTACAGCGTTCACTCTCCAAAACAGTTGCCCCTACACAGTCTGGCCGGGAGCTCTCTCCGGCAACTCCGCGATCCTCGGTGACGGTGGTTTCCAGCTTGTTCCAGGCGCAACGATCCAGCTCCCGGCTCCACAAGGCTGGTCCGGCCGCTTCTGGGCTCGAACCGGCTGCAATTTCAATGATGCTGGAGTTGGAACTTGTGAAACCGGTGACTGCGGTGGCACAGTTAAGTGCGTTGGTACTGGTGGTACCCCGCCTGTCTCTCTAGTCGAATTCACCCTCAATGGTGATGGCGGGAAGGACTTTTACGACGTCAGCTTAGTCGACGGGTACAATGTTGGTATCGGTGTCAGGCCATCGGGTGGAACAGGGGATTGCCAGTATGCGGGGTGCATTAACGACTTGAACGCGAAATGCCCTAGCGATCTTCAAATCAGGAATGCGAGTGGACAGGTTATCGCGTGTAAGAGCGCGTGTTTGGCTTTCAATACAGCGGCTTATTGTTGCACCGGGGACCATTCGACCTCGGCTACTTGCCCTCCTACGCAGTATTCACAGATATTCAAGGCATCGTGTCCATCGGCTTACAGCTATGCGTACGATGATCTGTCGAGTACGAATACTTGCACTGGCCCGGATTACTTGATCACATTTTGTCCAACGAGCTGATGATCATTGAACAATACAAGGCTTAGGAATAACTTTTTACTATGATTGTTTAGTCGCATTTGGTGTTCATATAATTCATTGGTACTTGACGATTTATGTATCCATATGTTCGTGTTCGTTTCGTGTGTGTTGATTTCTTGTTTTGCCAGTTAAAAAACGTTCATGTGGTTTAGGCCATTCATTTGTATTTCTTGCTTACGAATAATTACAAGAAAGGTTCGAATTCCCATTTATTTCGTGTTCATGGGACTGTTATGATTATGTGTCTGTTGATTAGTCACTGTCCTTCATGACTTTATCAAAACTTACTAAACAAACAGACTTATAGACTTATAGTAGTCAAACGAACTAGCTCGTGCCCTGATCCCTAGACGTTGAGTCGCGAACTAATTCGTAATTAAGCCACATCCATATGCAAGTTTCAAATACATCTGCAATTGATATGTAATCAAGAAATTTGCAAGTGTACTTATTGCCTCAAGAACTTGATGAATTAACAATGTTTGACAAGTACAATTTGCAAGTAGGATCATGGAGACATATTGGAAGAAGAGACAGAATCTTAATAACCAGTCAGTCTGTGCAACTGCAAGATTCAAAACAGGGTCGGCACATAAATTGTTGTTAAATGAAACAAGATTTGGGTTGCAGAGGGAATACCATATAATAATGCATCCAACTTGTCAATACAGTATATATATACTATACATTTGTTGCTACAGATCAGTTTTCACTTTTCAGATTTCGAAACGGTTATTAATTTCACAGTAATTTTGTTGAATAAGTTGGAACATTTTGTCCTAAAGGTATCAAGTCTTCTTTCATGGTTGTTGTGTTGAGAATTAAATCATAGTACTATTGATTTATTTGTCTGCAGCCATGGGAATTGTAGACATGATCATTGGCTGGCCTAACTAATATTAAGAGGTGGAATTTATGGAGGGAGTTGACAGCTTCACAATTTAGTTCACATTTGATTGGTTGTTTTTTATACAACAAATCAATACAGACCAGTTCAGAGTTCACTTCAGATTGGGGCAATTGTGATTATGAAATGCAAGCATTGTTCATTCAGTTGAAGTGTTGAACACACCACAGATCATCATCTAGCTGACTACTCTTTAGTTCTTTATATGTATGTGAAATACTACTGTGTTGAAGTGTAAAATATACCTAGAGCACTGCTAGTGGAAAGCTTTGTAGGTGTCGGGTCGATGAGAAGAAAAAGTTGTGTAGTTGTAACATGTTCTTACACTATATTTTTTTGTTCGGTCCCCCGTGATTTTTCTCCTGATTTTGGAGTTTCCACGTTAAATTATTGTGTCATTATCATTTTTCCTATTTGCTTTATGTTTCCACAGTGAGTAAGTTTTGGGGAGTGTATTTGCAGCACCAAATACCAAACGAATTTTGTTCTCAAGGTGTACGCTCACACGCCGAGATGCATGTTAATGAATCAAACTACTTGCATGCTGCTAGGTCAATGTTTAACTTGAGCAATGTACTTCCTCGATCTAGTGTATACATGGGAGGAGCCAGCGGTGGGCATGGGGGGTTCGCCACCCCATATTAGCGATTTTTAAGAATTCCCCCCCCCCCTCCCAAAAAAAAAAAAATAAATAAATAAATAAATAAAATAATAATAATAATAAATTCAAATCATGTGCCCTTAACTGTATATATCAGATATCATATATTTTCATTTAGATCCGTTTCCAATACGAAAATGTGTTGGAAACGCTACTCCCATTCAGCTCTACCATTCAAAATGTATTGTCTGAAACTCTGAATTAGTCAAATTGTTAAAGCATGATACATGATAGGCTAGAATTAGTAATTACTGAATACTGATCATCTGCTAATACTAAAACATTCATGTGCAATGATATGTTGAGAGATATATATTGGTAAGTACCTACATGGCTCCAGGCCACAAAAACCTGCTAACACCTAGCAATATAAGTGAATTTAGCACCCGCACCCGCTAAGTACCCGACCCAAACCTGTATGGGCCGGGTGCACTAACCGGTGGGGTAGTAGTGTAGTACAGTACCAATTTTACATCTAATGTCCTTAATTTAATCTAAAATTTTAGGCATCTTGAAGAGAGAAACTATTATTATTCTAACCTGCGTCATTAGAAACATTATAGCATCTTAGTACAGAACATCTTGTAATTATTCATTTGTCTACTGCATAAACAACATAAACTTGCCATTGTTTCTATCTAGCTTCAGAGTTCAGATCAGCCAAACAGATTAATGAAAGAAAATAAGTACAAAAATCTGAAGCCCTATCTTTCTTTCCAAAGAATATTCAGCAGAATCACATTATTATTTTACAAAATCTTGTGTACATTTTCATGCATGCACATTGATCGTGTAAACTTAAACTCGTGTATATATACTGGTTCGAACCAATCATGGAAACTGTGCAGGCTTCTAAACGGACAGGGTTCAACTTGCAGCCGTATAGTACTTAATTTCTTGTTTTCACCTATCTGATGGTGCAACTTGCAGTAGTTTTGCTTATTCTTGTTGTGGTGCTACGCGCCAATGCAGATTCATTTCCATGTAAGTTCAATTAGTCTAACGAAAACATGCGAGTTGTACGATAAGACATACCTAGTTGAACTAACATTTGCAGTTCCTGAACCTTCTGTTTTGCAGTCACAAATAATTTGAAGTTGTTCATAGACTGTGGAGTGGAAAGCCAGGTCACTGAGAATCTCAATAACCAGACATGGTTTCCAGACAGCATGTTTATCGACTCTGGAAAGATCAAACAGGTTGATCCCGGAAACAATACTAACATTCTGGGAGTTATGACTACGTTGAGAGTATTTCCCGGTGGAGACCAAGAAAACTGATACACACTGCCACTGGACAACTCTCAGAGATATATATTTCGCGCAGGGTTTTACCATGGAAATTATGACGGTAAATCACAGCCTATTTCACGCAGGTATTTGATATTTTGCTCGGAGGCCAACCATGGGCCACTGTCAACTCATCTGTGACAGATCAGCCTATTTTTCATGAGCTTATGTATAGGCCAAAGAATGACGATATTCAGGTTTGCTTGAAGGGCACGAATCCCTTCATTTCGTCAATTGAAGCAACTTCCTTGAATGAGTTCTCTGATATGGAGACAGATCCTGATCATTATATGTATGGATTTATGGAGAATGGCACTGCGTATCACCTTGTTAGCAGGGTAAACTTTGGTAATCACGAACAAGTTGTCGAGTAAGTTCTCTATAGATACTGTTTACTGAAAGAATTTTCATCTCATCTAAAAGTCTCAAAAGAATGAACACATAAAAGGCATTTTAGTGAACTGTGTGTTTTACAGGCCTTGGTCAGGGTGGGATGATGAGTGTGAAGAACGAATAAACCGGTTCTGGATACCATGTCCAATGCCTGGCTATGAAAATTACACATTCGAGGCAAATAATTGCATCCGGCCTATGTATGAAAACCGTGCTCCAAATTCTGTTATTAACACTGCAATATCTCCGATTGATCCATCCCTGTCGATTTATGTGCCTATCTACTTACCAGATGACACTCCGCAATCTGCTTACATCGTGCTTTATTTCCACCAGAGATTGAACGAGAACATCACGCAAAATTTTACGAGGAACATGGATATCTACGTTGATATATGGTTTCATCAGGGGAACTGTGAAGCAAAAGGAAAGTGAATCAGGTGAAGTGTTGAGTCTAAACCGCGGCGTTTTAGTACAAGGTGTAGCAAACATTACAATCGCACCTGGTGAAGGGACTGTATTACCACCGTTGCTCAATGGCATGGAAGTGTTCGTATCAAGTAAACTGTCAGATGAGCTAACAAGTGAGGGATCGATCAAGATTCAGTTCTCATTCATGGTGGCTACGATTTCTGCTCTGGTGTTTTATGTTTTTGCCTTCAGTTCTTACTGAGTTTGTTTCTCGTAACTTCACAGTTTGAAAATTTTCTGAATGAATAAGTGAAGTTGGAATGCAAAGCAAAGTTAGTGAGCTCAAGTAACCTTCTATGTTCTAAAGAAATAACCATGCTTGAAAGTATAAGGATTGGTGAGAGGAGAATATGCTGACAGAAAGAGCAAATCACTTCCTCAAAACCCGACAATTATGCACATTCCGCGAAACAAAGAAGATAACTACATGACTAATGTTAAAGCCATACATTCTATACCGGAGGCATACACATAATCTTAAATTGTGAAACCCACAAAGTTCAGGCCAGAAAGTGTTTCTGTGATTCTGTTCGCCCATAAACTCATTGAGGCATCCCTAAAAGCCACGTCGAAAACTAGTTTAACTGTGTTAGATTACACTCCGGAGTTGGCTTCTGAAGTTTTCTTGCCTCATAGTCAAATTCCAAATCCTTCAGTGCAGAATTGACTCTCCAAGCAAGTTTCTCATCTGCCAGAGACCATGAACAACATAAATACAAGTACCCTGCATTAGATACTCTTTGCAAGCTTTCATTATTTCTATGAGGGCATTGTTCCTTTGAGCAAATTCCAACGTGAAATGACTGGATTTGAAGATGTTCACCACAATCCTCAATGGTCAAATCAGGAATTCCCTCCGAAATTTTTTTGAGTAACAGATGCAGAAAAGAACCACCTTCAGGCATTGAACGTATATGACTTGCATCGCTGTTTTCTGAGTACTTTACATGCACAGGCAAACAGCAGGAGAACTTGACTTCGTGTTTCTGTAATCCCAGTGAGTCCATAAGTTCACTTTTATTCACGATTTTCGAGTTCTGGTTCCTTTGTACAGTTAGAATCCCTTCAGCTACTCTGTTATCACAAACCTTCAAGAAAGGCTCTGTTCTCATATTTGAATCAACTGAATCCCCTGAGTGTGGTTTTAGGAATGTGAAGTTCGGCCACAAGGAACTTTCGAGAAATGCATCAGAGCACCCAGCTCTTATGTACTGAGTTGAAGAAACGCGCACAGTTTCATTATTTGCAGGATCATAACACTTGATTCCCAACTCCGATTGTATTTTTTCTTTCAGAGTAGCCATGTGGGGTTTCTCGCCATGAACAAGAATTACATGTTTAGGGGAGAGAAACTTCACGAGATCCATTATCCCTTTCGCATCGGTATGAGGACTAAATGACAGTTGATGAATCTGGAGAAAAATGATTGAAAGAATTAGGGAGAAAAAAAAAAAGGTAAAGAAACATACATACGTGATACGTGCCACCGAGCAAGAAAAATTAAGAAAAGTTAATGCTCTATGCATAACTTAGCCATAATTTGACTGTAAAGATCCTGTGAGCAGAGTATGAACCTGGCACCGGACGTCCACTCGTGTACCCTGGTCGAGATTAATTTGGGTGGGTACTTTAGCTGCCAGCAACTTGTGTCCTATGGTTCCAGCAACACAGTACCTAAAGAAACAGGCACACAAGGATCATGAAGTAAATCTGGAAAGAATTAAACATTAGCAAGATGTGATTAATTACATATTGCTTTCCAGTATCAAACTGAAAGTCTCATACGAATTTCCTAACCATTCAAGTATTGCACATACATATACAACATATCCATAATCAATTAATGAAAACCATACCCAGGAAGCATAATAAGATTCCCTTCACATGGAGCCCACTGCTTAAAAACTTCAAGTGAGAAACCTCCACTTATCATTCCTGGAGTAGCAAACAGAACACAAGGTCCTGGAGCATTTATCAAGGACCGGTCGAAGCTGCAGACTGCAACATTCAGATTTTAGTTCTTTTTTTCTTTTTCCTTCTTCCGGTACACAAATCCACATAAATCTAATTAGTATATGAAAAACTCTAGGTGCTGCTGCACATAAGTTACAAGTTTAGGCGAATTCGTTATATATTCATGACTAACAATTTTCGAGTAAGGTCATTAATGGGACACCAAACGAACACTGTCTATGCAGCAGATGTCATGAAAAACTTACAACCAAGTAATTGTAGTGGATCTTTTACTGTACAGAGGCACGTGTACTCCATCCTTTTCATATTAGTCAATTAAATACTGGGTAGTTCATTCAATACACCAAATTTCTGCATTCTAGTCTTTTCTCAACTTATACATGCACTCACTTTAACTTTCAAACTTCTGGCAACTCATGATATTTATCACGCTAGCAACTGCTAATTTTGGTCCTTTATCAAAGAACGGAAACATCCTACAAAGAAATCACAGATTTGCTCCCACATGCTAAATTATTGACAGTGTCTTGCTATTTTATAACATGACAACATGGTAGGACGAATGATGACTGGTTACTGGACTTTGCAAGAATTTGGCTTCAAACAAAATTCAGTCGGACTATAAACTTTTATCCAACTGCTTTAGTCTCAAGGGCTCTCCATCCAAGGGGTTGTTTACCCAAATAATGATGTGATTCAGAAAAAGAAAAGTTTTATAAGATGTACTACCATTTTTGAACTCGAATGCATTGTGGATACTGTCCTTCACTTTTTGACTGGTCCAGTTGATAAGAATTTTATAGTATAAATTGGCTTGTATGGTCAAACCTGAAAACAAAGTCATCAAAACAGCTTAATACAGAAAATTAACTCAATTAAAAAGACAAAGTTACTGACCCATAAAAAGATCCTACTCAGACAAGAACTTGATATCTGTTTTATACTAAAAAGGAAAACTATAAACAGATTAATTGAATGGTAGAAGTTTATATGGAGGAACTAAGATTCTTTGCCTCTTGAGAAACCTTTTTGTAGCTCAGAACTCTTGCTTATTATGTCTTCAACACTAAGTGTTTCAAACCTTCACCCGTTTACACCTATCTTTCCACCTGTGCAAATTTCCTCTTTCCATATGGAGCTAAATTTGACCACTAGAGCTGATCTACATATACTATTATGCATGTCTTTTTTTTTTTTTTTTTTTGTGTGTGTGTGTGTGTGTTGTGTTATGTTATGAATAAAACGATTGATAATTATTTTTAAAGGACTTCTAAATACTGTCACTTGTGTGGATAAAAAGTAAAAACATATCTTTAACAAGAAAATACGGCTTTCTCATGGTCACAATTAAACCTAAAGTAGTGGCCTCAATCAAGTGAGTTGGGAAGACCAAAAGCAAATAGAATTGCACCTGATGAGAAATATATTGGTACTTTCAGATTCATCCTCTCCCAGTAGTCCTCTAACAGCATGCAGAGTTCCTGCTCAATAACCACAAAAGTTTAAAAAAAATTCTATTGAAACATTCAAAGACAAATATCTGAACATTGCGTACCAATGTCCAATGTAATGCCCAGTAGTTACCAAGCAGATCCACAATGTTTTATACCAAAAATTGCAAACTTAAACACATTGAACTCCGTATAAGAGATTATACTTGTAAGAATGATACTGACACCGATCAAAAATTACAACCATTCCATGGAAAGCCTCAACAACAATCAACACATGAAACAGGAAAAGAAAGAAACATAGCATGACAAAGAAAAGAGAGGCAAAAAAATTGTAGTCTTAGAGGCAGTCAAATAAATAAATGAAAGTAAATTGAATCTCTCACGAAACGTTTGCTTGATTCAACTCCACAGCATTCTCAATATTCTCCCTTTTGTATATACATTCATAAATCGAAAACACACATTGAATTCAACCCCAAGACTAATCTTCCCTTCCAGAACAAAATGTCCAGAGTGACATATAAGAATAATATTGAAAATTTTGCGACTTGCAACAAATCACAAATCTACACTAACATCAAATTAACCACTCTGGTAGCAAGTTAATCTGGTTTTAAAGCTGGCAACCCTTATAGCACGAATTGTTGCATATTAAAAAGACTTTCATTTCATGTCAATGGCACAGAACACGTGTCGTCTGAAATTAAAAGGACATGACAAATAATAAAGACCTGAGCTCTCCCCAAAGCAAATGTTGGAATCAGCACTTTTCCTCCACCAACAACACAATTGTGAACCTGAAAATATTTGACATGTCAATAAAAGCAGAACTTTTTCAGTAGCTGGCTAGCTGCGAGTTTATAGATGGCAGTGGCAGAGACATAATAAACACCCTAAACACCATAGTGGTGGACTTTACATACTTCATGAATGAGTCTAAGAAAAGAAGATCCCAATTTAGTAAAATGCAAAGCATTCTGACTCAATATGGAATTATAAACCTAAATCTGAACCTTCACCAAAGCATATTGAGAATTAACTGAAATCACTCGAGGAGAGTCATTTCCTCACATTCACATTTAAGGGCTGATATTTCCTTTACCAGTACTACACATTAACCCCTTTAGCATTTGAAACTGATTGTATTGCCAAATTTGTCCATGCTCCTAAACTAAAAGTTCATTACAAAAAGAGAGGTTTTACCGAGTCACATTAAGATTTTTATATAATCAAATTGTCAATTCACACATACTTAAAACATAAGTGATAGACCATTGGGATTGCTTATCTTATGATTCTACAATGATGAGCATGCATCAATAAGCAACACAAGGATACCAAACAATAAGAACAGTGAAAGGCAACACCACTTATGATACGTACAGCTTTAAGAAATTCCCTCTCTCGAGCATATCTTGAGTCGCGGTATGTTGTTGCATAGGTTGACCTGTATAAAATCATTTTCATGATAAACCCATTATCATTACATGTGTGGGGGGAAAGAACTACATGCGTATAAAGAGACAGAAATGAGGACATACATAGACTCTGGATATATATTCAGGAACTCCGAAGTTGTACACAGTAAAACGAAGAATACGAGGATGAGCAAAATATTTGTTGCAATTTTGATCTGAACACATCAGATAGATCAAGAAAATTTCATCATTAGTATTTTTGCCATCATTATCTCATCCTCAGGTTCTGAAACATATGTGCACTTCATAGATGTGCAAATTTGTTTTTTTTTCAATAAAGCAATTACCATACAAATTCACCCAGGTTGAGAAGTGAACTTACTCAGTTATAACAAGGTCCAGCTGCAAATGGTCAATCTGAGCTGCTCCGAGATGTCTGTCAGGTGACATATTGTAATCTCCTGTATACACCATGGCAGAATCTCCCACTTTGGCATAAAACATAGCAGCTCCTAGGACCTAATGACAGGGATAGTACTGGATTAAAATTTTGTATTGATTTGAAGTGATAAACTCAACTTTATAAGGTGAAAAACACCCATTCTACAGAAAATTGCTCCCAAGTCACAATTTTACAGAAGCTTTTCATAGGACCAGCAATCTTATCACAGTCAAGTACATTTCCTCTGTCAGCTATACTCCCATTATTTTTAAAGTATATAAGAGATTAAAAAAACTAAAAAAGTAAATTAAGCCTTACATGTCCTGCATAGTAAGCACGGATCTGGAGGTCCTTATCAACATGCACAGTCTGCTTCAGATCCACCGCAGTCACTGAAATGCAAATAGTTAAAGAAGCTAGCAAAACTGAATATAGAGTGAAAAAATAAGTGAATATTGTGATGAAAATAAGGAACAACTGAAATTGAACAGGTATAAGGAATGAAAATGCAAACTATCTCAAATACCTTTTTTCATACAGTTAACAATATCCTCGTAACTGAATTTCTCTTCTTCTCCCCGTCTGTCTACCATCACCTTTCGGTAATCCTCAAGCATTAACGGACCCAAAGCTTTTGTCGGATACTGAAGTGAAATTAAAAAAACTGGTCAGTTCAAACAGTTGGTCATGATTAGTGACCAAAACCAACAAACTTAAAGGCCTATAAATGATTATTGATTAAGATAGAGTGGTTCAGCTTAAACTCTAGAGCACAAATTTCAATTAAAAATTAAGGAATAGGAAACTGAGAGCCACCTTAATAATAGTACAGATAACACATACACTAGCCAACCTACCCACTACACAATACAGATGGAGTTTGAGCTGTGATGAAGTCTTGTAAACTTTGGTAAACGTTTTCTTCTGTTTGGGAATATATGATATTCAAGTAGTAAATTCGTTTATCTAAAAATAAGCCCCAATACTACTTACGAAACATACGACCTACTTTACTAGGTGTGTGTGCAGGTTGTTCCTTTCCGAGTGTATGCGCAAAAAAGACATACCGTCATGTAAATGGGACCATTATAACCACAAACTTCAGTAAAATAAGGGAGTGCTCCAATGTGATCCAAGTGGAAATGTGTGATGATCACACAATCAAGCGAACTAGTGAAGTCACTGGAATTAGACTTGGGAATCCTTGAAAATTCCGGGTAACGCCTGTCATCCGAATATCCCATGTGCATACCACAGTCGAACATTATCCGCTTCCCATCAATCGTCACAACTGCACAGCTCTTCCCCACCTCTTGCCCAGCTCCTACCAAACAACCAGTCATTTGTTAATCATTATGCCGAAAAAATGCGTGTCAAAGTAATTATGTAGTAACTTTGTAACCACTCACTCATTGACATAATCCATCAAACAAAACAAGGAAACAGATTAGTTCCTAATAACTCACTTCTTCACTTCAACATAAAGCAACCAAGTCACTCAAAAACATAGTACTTGTTTTCCAGGGAACCTACTCCACAAAAACAATACCTTTCTTTCTTTCCTTCCTTTTTTTGGTTTCAAACATCATCCGTGTCAATACCCATTTAGAACAAGGTAATGCTAATTCACTTGAGGAAAAAAAGAGTCGATATGTCAATGAGACAATTCGTCGAACAGGTAGCAGGCAATAAATATCGTAATTTTTTTCATAATAAAACCTAGCAATTATTGAGCGCTGATATTGATAGTCATAAAGAACGAGGAAAGGATGGTTGTTTTACTTTACCTAAGACGAGACATTCGATAGGCATGATGATGGATTGATGATGATGATGATGATGATGATGATGATGGCAGCAATATGAAACAGCAAGCTGAAACTGATTGAGTACTCTTTTCTTGATTTGGCGGGTAGGTTTAAATTAGTTTCAGAAGTCGCGCTCTGTCCAGGAATCCGTACTGGCGTTCCAACGTGAATTGGGCATTTTTAAATCGAACTTTATTAAAGTATTAAATTAAAGTAATATAATAAGTCGGTTGATTTACCCAATTGATTGACCTACCAATCAATTTTAATCCGTTGATCTTGCTTATCCAATTTCAATCTGGTGCGTACATGTGTCATTAGTTAATTAAAAGATGTAGGGTTCGAATCCTGTTGGCGTGATTTTTCTCCATTATTTTTATTATTATTTTTATTGAAGGTGTTTGGTTCGAATCTTGTTGGCGTGATTTTTCTCTATTATTTGTATCATTATTTTAATTGAAGGTGTTGGGTTCGAATCTTATTGACGTAATTTTTTTCTTTTTTATTTATTCTCTTCTTCAATTTTTATTTTTTAACATAAAGTTGTATGACGTATTATACTTAATTTTAAAAATAACCATGATATGTTCTTATAATAAAAGACATACTTCCATAAAAGAAAATTGCATAATTAGAATTTTCAAAGTAAGATTAATTTCTCTCTCTAAAAACCCCTCACCCACGCCGGTATGGTATACCGAAAGCAAACCGGAGGTGTGAAGAAGAAGCGTGGCCGGCCGCCGAATGCTCGCCGTGATGATCCTCCGCCTCCTATTGCTCAAGCGACGCCGATTAACACTCCGATTCACGTGGATAATCGGGATCGGGAAAGGGAAGGTGAAATTCGATCGAGAGAAAGAGATGTGACTGTTAATCCTTCTGCTATAGTGGTTACTCCTCCAGTCGATTCAACCTTGCTGAATATGGATCGATCTTCTACGGCTCGTCCGGTGGCTGTCTCTGTCCCGCCAGTAGCGGCCTCTACGCGTCCACCTGAAATTGGGGAAAGGGAGCAGGGGACTGGGCCTGAGTTGAACAGACCAGCTTCTAGGCGTCTGTGGCCTAATGAAGGTGGGAATCGTGAGCAATGCGAAGAAGAACAGGTTGAAGATGAGCCTGCACAAAGGGCTATTGGAAATCGATTGGCTGGGTCTGGGATTCAACTCCAATATGAACCACCTTTGGTTGATGAAGAGGGAGAGTATGCCAGCTTATCTGATGATGATGTAGCTGATGAAATACAAAAATGGAAGCATTCATTGGTGTTATACGTTGTGGGTGCTGAGCATACTCTTTCGTATATGCAAGGCTTTGCTGAAAAGGTTTGGGGTAAGTTGGCTATTCCTTCAATGCATCAATATGTTGATGGATTCTTTATTGCAAGGTTCCAGACTGAAGAGGACTGTGATATGGTATTCCATGGAGGGCCATATACGATTAAAAACCAACCAGTGATCCTAAAGAAGTGGACGGAAGATTTTGAATTCAGTAAAGAGAATTTTACTAATCTGGCTATTTGGGTGAGGTTTCCAAAACTACCTGTGAAGTTTTGGGGAGAGAAGAGCCTAAACAAGTTTGCTAGTTTGGTTGGAAAGCCGATCCGAACTGATGATTGTACATTGGTTCAGGAGAAGGTTAATTTTGCGCGTGTTTTGATTGAGGTAGATATCTCTCAACCTTTGGTTAAGAATGTTAGAGTTAAAAAACCAGATGGTGATATGCTTGTGCAACCTGTGGAATTTGAATGGGTTCCGGTGTTCTGTCAGCAATGCCAAGTGCTTGGGCATGTGTGTGTGGAACCGCAGGTTACCCGGGAGCAACAAATGCAGAGGCAGAGAGATAGGTTGCCACAGAACGGTAGGAGGCCTGTACAAAATCAAGGTGAATGGATACCAGTTCAACGTAGGAGACGCCCCCCTGCTGCTGAGATTAATCTAAATGAATTGGCGCCTCCTGTGATCCGGGAAAGAGTTATGGAAGGAGGTCCAAATGTGGATAGAAGGAATGTTGCTAATATCAGACAATCCAATCAGTTTGAGGTTTTGAACAATGAGAGTGACAGACATCAGGAAGGGCCTATTCAAGCCGAGAAGGGTCCTATTTCGCAAATGCAAATTGAGGTTTGTTTTGGTGATTTTGGGCATGATGATGGTACTGCAGTACCAGGCTCCTCGCGTTCTAATCAATGAGTGTTGCTACTTGGAATGTGAGGGGCTTGAATAAGTCCGAACGCCAAAAGGAGGTTTTGCAGTTTATTACTAGAAATAAGATAGTTTTGATAGGTTTAGTAGAAACAAAAGTTAAGAAAATTAAGGCTTCTGCCATTCGGAAAAGATTTGGGCCTAGCTGGGCTTTTGTTGATAATTATGATCATGCTGTAAATGGGAGGATTTGGATTGCCTGGAATACAAGTGTGCTAAATTTTCAGGTGGATTCATCTTCTTCTCAGACTGTTCATGGTGTAGCAAATTGGTTGGATGGTACTAAAACGTGTTCCATCACTGTTGTTTATGGCGAGAATCTACCAGATGGTAGAGTTGCTCTCTGGACGGAATTACATCGGTTATCTCTTTGTGTTACTGGTAGTTGGCTAGTGCAAGGTGATTTTAATAATGTGTTGATGTCAGGGGACAGAATAGGGGGTAATGAAGTTGCTGATAGTGAATGTGCACCTTTTCGTGATGCTCTTTTTGCAGCGCAGCTACAAGAGTTACCCTATAATGGTTGGGAATATACTTGGTGTAACCATCAAGACGGTAGGCGCATTTACACAAAAATTGATAGGTCGTTTGGAAATTTTGAGTGGGTACAACTCTTTGGCTCACTGGTGGTTGATGTTTTGAATCCGGGGGGATCAGATCATTCCCCATTGCTGTTGAGATTTAGTAATACTAGGCCTCCTCCCACAGGTCAGCAATTCCGCTTTCTTAACTGTCTTACTGAGAATTCTGATTTCAACAATATAGTAAGGGAAGTTTGGTCGACCCATGTTGGTGGCGTTAAGATGTATAAGGTTTGGAGCAAGTTGAAAATGCTGAAGGGGAAATTCAAAGCAATGACAAAGCATTATTCTAGGGTGGACTTGAAAATTATTGAGTTGCGAGGAAAATTAGAGGAGATTCAGACAAGCCTCCAAAGTGCTCCCTTGAATGATGAGATTTTTTCTGAGATGACTTCAACTCGGTGTGAATTAAATAGGTGGCTCCTAATTGAGGAAAAAATTCTCAAGCAGAAATCGAAGATTCATTGGCTTAAATGGGGAGATGGGAACAATAAATTTTTCTATGCCAATCTCAAAAGCCGAAGGAAAAATGGTATTTCTTTTCTGGTTGATGAAAATGGTAGGAATCTCATTGAGGCGACAGACATCCAACATGAGGTACGTAATTTTTATATCAACCTTCTTGGAACTACTGCTAGTACTACTAGAGGGATTGATGCAAGAGTTGTACAACTTGGGCCGGTTCTGAATCTTGAGCAGAGAAGGGCTCTTGTCGCACCAATCTCTAATCTGGAAATCAAAGCAGCTCTTGACTCTATTGGTAATGACAAAGCGCCGGGAATTGATGGATACACATCTCACTTCTTTAAACAGGCTTGGAGCATCATCGGTGATGAGGTATGTAATGGTATACGTGATTTCTTTGTTTCTGGGAAGTTGCTGCGTTCTGTCAATACTACTTTGATAACTCTTTTGCCAAAAACAAATTCTCCCACTTCTATCAAGGAATATCGGCCCATAGCTTGTTGTACGGTTCTCTACAAGATAATTTCAAAAATCCTCACGAATAGAATGAGTCCCGTAATGAGTTATTTGGTGGGAAAAGAGCAAGCAGCATTTGTGCCTGGGCGGTTCATTCATGATAATACCATCATGGCTCAAGAGATAATAAGGGGGTATGGTAGAAAGAATTTATCTCCGAGGTGTATGATCAAAATGGACCTCCAGAAGGCTTACGACTCTGTTCAATGGGATTTTGTGGAAAATCTGTTAAGGCAATTGGGTTTCCCACTTCAGTTTGTACACTGGTTGATGACTTGTATGCGGACTGTCTCTTATCAGGTGTGTTTGAACGGTGAGCTTCTGGATCCCTTTCCCGGAAAAAAGGGTTTGCGACAAGGCGATCCTGTATCTCCTTATCTATTTGTGCTCTGTATGGAGTACCTTGGACGGTTGATGAGTACTCTCTCTACGCAAGGCCAGTTTAGGTATCATCCAAATTGTGATAAATTGAAGATAACGCATTTGACTTTCGCGGATGATCTCCTATTCTTTTCTAAAGGAACAGAAGCTTCCATCTTGGCTCTTTTGGATAAGTTTGAGTTGTTTAGTATGACTTCTGGACTAGTTGCTAACAAAAGGAAAAGTGAAATCTATTTTGCTGGTTTGGGTGAAGACAGAAGGCAGGCTATTTCAGCTCGAACTCATCTTCAAGAAGGGAAATTACCGTTTCGCTATCTTGGGGTTCCATTGAATGCGAAGAGGCTTACTGTTCTGCAATTTCAGCCTTTAATAGAGAAGATGCTTGTAAAAGTTCGACATTGGACAGCAAGTTTGCTCACGTATGGGGGGAGGCTTCAGCTGGTAAAAAGTGTCCTTTACGCCATTCAAAATTACTGGAGCCAGGTTTTCTTGCTACCTAAAAAGGTAATGGTTGCTATTGAGGGTGTTTGTAGAAAGTTTTTATGGACGGGGGATATAAATGAAACCCACAAGGCCCCTGTAGCATGGGATAGTCTCTGTCGACCCAAAACAGAAGGGGGATTGGGCCTTGTGCATATGCCCACTTGGAACAAGGTTTATATGTTGAAGCTGTTATGGGCAATTCAAAGAAAGGAGGATAAGATGTGGATTAAATGGATGCATCTTTATTATATAAAGGACCGAGATTTCTTGCAGATGGAGGCCCCTGCGCAGGCATCTTTTCTGTTCAAGAAAATCATTAAAACTAGGGATTCGATTATGGGGAATGTTTTATGGACGCAACAGCTTGGGCAAGCAAAGTTTGAAATGTCAAGGGTATATAATATTATCCGACCTCCTACGGAGAAAATTCAATGGAGGGAACTGGTGGTGAATTCAATGGCTACGCCCAAAGCACAGTTCATTCTTTGGCTTACTCTTTGGCGCAGACTTTCTACTAAAGTTCGGTTGCTACAGTATAATAGTACCATCGACCCCATATGCTGTTTTTGCGGCTTGGAAGAGGAAACAACAGAGCATCTTTTTTTCGAGTGTGCTTTTGTTCACTTGGGTTTTGAAGCAGTTATGAAATGGGTTGGAGTCGATCCTTCAAGAATCCGAAATTTGTTTTGTTTCCTTGCTATGGTGAAAGGTAAGTCTCCAAAGGCCCGGTTTTTGAAGACATTGGTGACAGAATTTGTATATGCGTTTTGGTTAGAACGAAATTATAGAATTTTCCAGGATGTTAGAAGACCGGCTAATGTCATTTTGCGGGACGTTGCTCACTGCACATTAGCAAGGTGTCAATTTTCCAAAAAAATGATTCAGTTTTGTAGCCATCTTATTAGTTACCCTGTGATAGTGGTTGGATAGTTTGGTAGCATATAGTTTACTTACTGGATTTGTCTCCAGCTCTTTTTCTGTAATTTGTGAAGGGCTTCATTGATCACTTGGAATGAAAAAGCTATTTTGTTCCAAAAAAAAAAAAAAAAAAAAAAAAAGACATACTTCCTCCGTCCAATAATAAATGTAACACTTGATTTTGTTGACTTTTTCGATGGTCATTTTGACCTTAAATTATTCTTAAGTCATACTATAAAAATAACTAAAAACATCATATTATGAAACTAGAATGTTTATATGAAGCACTTGACACTATATTCAACTGATGAAGAACACTAATTAACATGCGAAAAAGATGCATTGCAGATTTTGAAGTTGATTGTTTCCAAAGTCTAGAGATGTATTTGATGGTTCTTAACTCATCGGAATAATACTTTTCGTATGTCTAATATAGTTCAATTCAAAACTATTAATTGCATAATTACAAAAATTATATACATTTATAGCACACCATTTATATTAAGTTTAATTACTCAATTAGTTATTTTTTTTATTACGTTTGAAGTCATTATGTGAAGATTATATATTCACTCCATTTATTTCAATGTATTATTTAATAAAATAATAATGTTTTGCAAGATTACGCTTCACACGCGTAGCGTGTGATGCGGTTCCTAATAATATTAATAATATAATAAGTCGGTTGATTTACCCAATTGATTAACCTACCAATCAATTTTAATCCGTTGATCTTGCTTATCCAATAGGGTTCGAGTCCTGTTGGTATGATTTTTCTCTATTATTTGTATCATTATTTTAGTTGAAGGTGTTGGGTTCGAATCTTATTGACGTAATTTTTATCGGTTTTATTTATTCTCTTCTTAAATTTTTATTTTTTAACATAAAGTTGTATGGTCGTATTATACTTAATTTAAAAATAACCATGATATGTTCTTATAAAAAAAGACATACTTCCTCCGTCCAAATAAATGTAACACTTGATTTTGTTGACTTTTTCGATGTTCATTTTGACCTTAAATTATTCTTAAATTATACGATAAAAATAAATAAAAACCATGCGAAAGATGCATTGCAGATTTTGAAGTTGAATGTTTCCAAAGCCTAGAGATGTATCGGATGGTTCTTAAATCATCGGAATAATACTTTTCGTATGTCTAATATAGTTGAATTCAAAACTATTAATTGCATAACTACAAAAACTATACTCCCTCCGTCCCACTCTAAATTACCCAGTTTGACATTTTTCGGTCAACAGTGTTCAACTTTGACTACCGATTACTCTTAAACTATAATGATAAAGTATTTGACGAAATCATATTATGAAAATATAGAACTTAAATTTTCATAATATAATTCTATTAAATATTTTATCATTATAGTTTAAGAGTAATGGGGAATCAAATTTGAAAATTTTTGACCGAAAAAAGTCAAACTGGGTAATTTATACCGGGACAGAGAGAGTATACATTTATAGGACACCATTTATCTTATGTTAGGGTTTGAAGTTTGGAAGAGATGAAGCGGAAATTTTCACCATCGGAAAATTTGGAATGGGTAGAAGAACATGAATCGGAAGGTGTACGTTGCGTGGATGCTCCTCCATCTCTTCCTCATGTGTCAACTGAAGATATTCCTGCGGTTCATCTTCAACTGAAGACGAATTGAAGATGCGGTATGAATTGGCGGATAAATTGGATAAAACAAGACTAAGCCAATGGAGCCTAGATGACTTGTTGCTTAGCCGCTGTCAACAGTATCACCAGAACTATATCACCTACGAACAAAGCATCAAAGAGATGCAAGTCTTAAGCAATTATTACAAACAGCTCGAAGAGACCGGGGGCTTTGATATCGATTTTGTACCAAGTACGGGTTGCCACCAGGACGTGCTAATATTTACCCGCTTCGTTGTACCGAAAGTGTGCTCAATACTTACTTCAAGCGTCTTGCTACGTTGGACATTCAATCCTATAACGAGGAGTTTAAGAGGACAAAATTTCATGTACCGGAAGTTGAGAAAGTGAACGCTACTTGAACCCGTTGTCCCTATTATTATACTTCCTCCGTTTCATTACAAAGTTCCTAAGAGAATTATTCATCGCGACCTTTGACCACGTATAACTCCTAAATTAAATTAGAGAAAAATATAATAAAATTATATTATGAAATTAAATGGACAACATTATACGGCCTGGTTGTTATTGTGATGGACATGTAATTTAGTTTGTGATTTGCCCCTAACTCATCAGTTTTTGGATGTGTAATTTTCTGGAGGTTTGTTCCGAGTATTTCGGTTGTAAGTTGATTCTAAAACATCTCTTATTCGCTCCTCTATTAATAAATTTTTTTGTTCTTTCAAAAAGAGTTTTATAAATATTTATCAAAATCAATTATAGGTTACATAGGATAATTGGATAATTAGATGTTAATTTGATTGATGCTTGAAGGGACATATAGGTCAATTGATGCTTGCTTTGTTCAATTCATCACCATGTCGTCGCCCTACCCCTATAGCCTTGATAAAAGTTTATTAGATAAATATAATTAAAATATTTTATTAACACAAATACAAATTCCACCATTATAAAAATAAAAATATATAAATAAAATTTATTAGATGACTAATTTTAAAATCAAACTAAGTTATTATTTTATAAAGTAAAAATGATGAAAAATAATTTATACCATAGCCCCTACCAATTAACAAATGTGAAATGTGTTATTTAATTTAATTCTTTATTAATTTAGGAAAATTTGCATCAAGATCCCCAACTAGTTTCATTAATTACACATTGGCCCCTACTAGTTTAACAACTACGCATTACCGCCTGTTAGTGCAAATCAATTACATTTTAACCCGCGACCTTGAATTTTAGCGAATTAAGGCCTGGAATGTACCATTTTGCCCTCATTTAAGTTTTAGTTTTCAAAAAAAACCAAACAACTTCAATTCTATTTTATTACATATTTGACTCTAAATTTTTCTATTTTACAAAATTGACTATAAATTATTTAAATTAACCCCCATTAGTTATATAAATCTCAAAATGTTCTTAAATATTATAACAAAATGATCCATACACAATTATTGATTCATATTTCACTCCATATTTTTTATAAAAAAAAAAAACAAATTAAAAAAAATTAAAAAAATAATAATAAAATTAAATATACAGCTCCGATGAGCTGTTTGAAAGCTCCGATCGGAGCTGTTTAAAGATCCGATCGGAGCTGCCCAATGGAAAGCTCCGATTGGAGCTTTAAACAGCTCCAATCGGAGCTTTTTGACAGCTCCGATCGGAGCTTTCAAAAGCTCCGATCGGAGCTGTTTGAAAGCTCCGATCAGAGATTTTGACAGCTCCGATCGGAGCTGTTTGAAAGCTCCGATCGGAGCTGCCCAATGGGAAGCTCCGATTGGAGCTTTAAACACCTCCGATCGGAGCTGTACTTTCCGGCAGCTCCGGCGCCGGAAAAATTCCGGTGCCGGAGCTGGAGAAGAAGAGGGACTTAAAATTAAAAAAAAAGAAAAAGAAAATAATAAAAGTAAAAATAAAATAAAATTAAAACATGAAAGGAAAAAGGAAAAAGAAAATAAAATAAGTTAAGGGAGTGTTTGACTAGCCACATTTTCAGAAAATTTTAGACTTGGTCAACTCGATTGGGGTAAAACGTAATAGTTGAACTAGTAGGGGGAAAAATGAAATGAGGTGCAGGTTCATTCTGAAAATTTCCCTTTAATTTATATTGATACAGTTTAATTTAAAAATATACGTGGTCAAAAGTCGTGATGAATAGTCCCACTTTGTAATGAAACGGAGGAAGTATTACTTTCACGGCCAAGGATGGTGTGTCCCGTTACAGGTCTACTAAGGCTTGTGTTTTTGTGCCCTATGGCGCCGAAGGTAGATAATGGCGAGGACCCTGTTGTTCAGTGGTGCAGGATTAAAGCTAGAAACTAGTTATTGAATGGATCATTTCGATCTTAATATTGCTCTCTTGTACCTTTTGGACAATGGTAGGCTCTGTTCCCTTCAAATTAATTAAGTTTAATTATGTTCACATTCATTCATTTCAATTCATTTCCATTATATTCTGTTTAGATGGAAAAAAACAATTTATTAGTTGCATTATGTCTCCTTGCTGGCCATCATAATTTCCCATTTGCTGAATGTAAAATCTCTAATCAGCTCTAAAAAAGAAGATTAAAGCAACCTACCTTTGTGTATACACTTAACAATGTATGCCCCAATTAATTTAAATTTTAAAGTATTCTCTAACAATATTTTTTAACATCTAGGCCAAACATCAATTCTTGTAGTCAACTCTATTACATTTGACTTTGAACACAAGTTGCCAAACTCACACAACTACCCCCTAGCTATATAATAAACTTGCTTAGTAGTCAGCTGAAAAATCTATATAAATCCACTTCCAACATCTGTACTTCCACACCTATTTATAAGGTTGAAGTTTTGATAAAGTTGGAATTCTATCCTTTATTAACACCAGAACGCCACTGCCGTATACCTGCAGGATGGCAACTTATTGTTCCAAGTACTCAAGAACGTCAACCAACACAGCGCCACTGTGGTCTACAACGGTAGGTCTATTTGCTCTTCTCCTGTTCTGCTCTATAATTGATAGCTCAGCGAATAGTGAGGTGAAAGGAGCGCGTTTCCAGGACATGAGGCGGTGTGAGGAGATATACATGGTTGGAGAAGGTGAAACTCTTCATACGATCAGTGAGAAATGCGGTGATCCGTACATAGTTGAGAGAAATCCACATATCCATGACCCTGATGATATCTTTCCAGGTCTTGTCATCAAGATTATGCCAGCTGCTTCCAACGTTTTCGGGTCTTGAAGGCCTTAAATCTTCTCCAAGCTTTATCAGCTTTTACAAGTTTAAGCTACACAAGTCAAGGTTTCTTATATTGATGTTGGTTATGTAAAAAAAAATCAATAAAATCATTTGTACATAAACTGAGAATTGTTGCCAGATTGGAAACAGTGATCTCAAACAAATCGCCTCTGGTATGAAACAAGCGTACATTTTGTAATTGTACATGACTTGTCTGATTGCTTAAACAACAAGAACTAAACATTGATTCTGTCTGATCTTGCAGGATGTACATATCAACATGGAAATCATATATTAATTAGACGTCTAATTCCAATTTCCATTCTGTTTCATGGCTGTTCTTGGACTTTGTAGTTTTGCTTGTTGTTTTCTAGCTGCCGTTTGTTTTGATTTTGTCTCAATGCAATGCAAAGCTTATTTACCCCAAAAGACAAAGGGAAACCAAGTTTTCTTCCATATATAGTAGCTCCATATTATATCAACCATACAGTCTTCTGATAATTATTACTCATTATTCACAATTTCTCATATAGTGTTTAATTTGATCTAATGGGGAAAATACTGGTAATTCTGCTGATTCTTGTGATGGCATTACAATTAAGCCTATGCAGATCCGTCTCCACATGAGTTTATCTACGATACGTTGTTCATAGATTCTGGAGTGAAAGCATATTCAGAGAAACTTTACGATTGCGAATCCTGGATACCGGACAGCAGATTCATTGATACCGGAAGAATCGAGCAAATAATGTCAGGAAACAATAATGACTTTACACATCAAAGCTAAGGATGAGTACATTGCGATACTTTTCCAAAGGAGGCCAAGAACATTGTTACACACTGCCACTCGACAACAATCTGACGTACATATTTCGTGCTGGCTTTTACTATGGAAACTACAACGGGGAGTCACGGCCACCAGTGTTTGATCTGCTGTTAGGAGGCCAAATGTGGGTCACTTTCAACACCTCAGCAACGGAACAAGAACGACCTAGTTTTCATGAGCTTATGTATCGGCCAAAGAACACTCACATTCAAGTGTGCTTAAGGGGTGTAAAAGATGGAGGGAATCCCTTCATTTCTACACTAGAGGCGACTAACTTGGAATATTTTGTCCTGGTTACGTGCATCGACTGATGGAGAATGGAACATCGTATCACCTCGTTAGCAGGCTCAATTTTGGAGGTGACAACGAAGTTATAGTGTACGTTCTATTCCAACGTAACTCACTGTATTTTATCTTAACGCACGTGTTCTTTATCAATTTTTACCTAGATATATATATATATATATATATATATATATATATATATATATATATATATATATATATATATATATATATGCATGGTTGATTTTGCAGACCGGAGTCAGGGTACAGTGATGTATGTGAAGAAAGTTTGAATCGGTACTGGACACCACAGTCGATTCCAGGCTACACGAATTTGACCTTTGAGTCCAACGTTTGCTTTAATAGCTTATATGATAATCGGCCTCCAAATTCTGTCTTCAACACTGCAATATCTCCGTCTGACCCATCCATGCCGATTTATGTACCTGTCGACTTGCCAGATGACAATCCACAATCTGCTTACATCGTGCTCTATTTCCACCAAATATTAAACGAGAACATCACACCAAATTTTACGAGGAAAATGGATATCTACATTGATGGTTTCATCAGGGGAACAGTGAAGCTAGATGAAAGTAAATAGGGGGGAGTCTTGAGCCTTAACCCCGTGTTGGTGCAGGGTGTAGTGAACATTACAGTTGCTCCAGGCGAAGGGACAGTATTGCGACCGTTACTCAATGCAATGGAAGTGTTTGTTTCAAGTAAACTATCAGATGAATTAACAAATTAACGGTGGATCGAACAAGGTTCCATACTCCTCGATCATGGTTCTGCTGTTTACGATTTCTTGTTTCACATCTTTGTCTTCAGTTCTTAGTAAGTCTGTTTTGGTTCTCTTCTTACTGTCTCATGGAATGAGTGAAGTTGGTCCTTGCAATGTCAGTTGATTATAATGGTTGAGCAATCATCTGAAAGTAAATGTACCTTAAACGCCTTCGAAATCTCCTTCCATGCTGCGATATCCAGTGTTTGCTCATTAATGGAAATTTAAGGCCATTCTTCTATTTAACAAAACAAATTACACCATCAAGTGAATGGCAGGTAAACATCGGCCATAGCCTTTGTATTCTTTAAAGGTGGCTTTGTTTTCTGTTTTTTTTATTACATGTTTCTATTATTGGAAAAATCCATTTTAGGTAACTTAATAACGTGGGCGTCTTCTGATTTTGATGAGATTTGATACCTTATTATTATGGTATGTTGTCATCAAAATTGCTCAACATTACATAATAATAATGTACCAAAATTCGACCGTGCTACAACAAGGTACTAAAATCGAAAGGGGCCCACAACAAGGTACTAAAATCGAAAGGGGCCCACAACAAGGTACTAAAATCGAAAGGGGCCCACAACAAGGTACTAAAAATGGATTTTTCACTTAACGTGACACTAATATCCTTAACCGAATCCGACTTTTAATGGGTTGGTAATTATCACAAATTTATGGCACCATCATGTAATCGATTTAAAAGGCAGGACCATATTTTTCAAAAATGCAGAATTGGCAGGTCCTTTTGTAAATATCACAATCAATTGTCACCTATCTAACTATCTTCCCAACAAACATTTCAATAAGGGAAAATACATATATAAACCACTAAACAACATTAATTACAAAAAAAAATCACTTACAAATAACATTTACCAAATGCTCGCTCATTCGTAACATGCGGACTTCAAAATCTCACTGAAGTATATTTAATGAAGATTTTTTAAATCCGCCTACAGAAATGGACCTCAAAATCTCGCTCGGCTGGATTTAATAGCAAATTTGACATACGGAAACTAGTTTTAGCCACCGAAACTAGCTGAAACTAGCTAAAAATGACTGAAACAAGTTGAAACTAACCGTTAATTTTATATTTTTCCAGAACATAACCGTTAAAATTATTTGTTTTATATAAAATGATTAAATTAACTCTAAAAACTTATTTATGCTAAACTAAAAAAATTAAAAAATATAGAAACTAAAATTATAAAAATATAAATCATTATTTTAACTGAAAAAATAGTTTCAGAATTAGTTTCAACTTTCAACACATAAAAACTAGTTTCAAAGAAAAAGTTAGTTTCATAAACTAGTTGAACCTAACTATTAATAAATGCTAGTTTCACCATCATAAAATATTAATTTCATTAGTTTTAATAACAAAAATGTTATTTTCATTGGTTTTTTCAACAAAAATGCTAGTATCAGCAACACAAATGCTAGTTTCAACAACAAAATGCTAGTTTCATAATTTAAGCTCATAAGTGCTAGTTCCAGCTACAAAAATGCTAATTTCAGCAACACAAATGCTAGTTCATTAGTTTTTGTATATAAATATTAATTAGTTATCAAAAAATAGTTAAATATAATTAGTTAATTATTAATTAACACTAATATATTACAAAAACACCATCAAAATTTATTTTAGCGATAAAAATGGAGTCCATATCCAATTTCTAACGGGATTTTTGAAGAATACTTCATTACATTTTAAGGCAGGCAGCAAAATAATAGAATGAGGTTTTTTATAATATTTGAAGGTGGTTGTTTTTTCAAGGAGGGGTCTATAATGGTAGTTTTATATTTTCTGTTTCAATAAACCCTAAACCCCCAAAAATGGCGGGCAGCAAACCAGACGACCAGCTATCGGAGTTTCTCCACTCCGGCATCTACCGATTCACTAACACAAATGTGGTTTTCATCGACCCGGTTCGCATACTGAACCGTTCGTACACCCGGTTCAGCGTCTGTCGCCCCGTTTACTACTCTCGCTTCTTCGACATCTCGCCCAATTCTCCCGCCGGTAGCCGCAAACGGAAACGATGCCGAAAAGAGAAGAAGCAGCCTCCAAATCTCAATTCACAGGAAAAACTCGCTGATCAGCGTCACCAGGTATTTTTACTAGTTCTCTTTTTGGTGAATATTTATGAATTGCAGCTACTAATTGATTGATTTATGAATATTTAGGATGTGAGATTGGAGTTGTTGAAAGCTCATGAGTTGTTGCTTGGAGCAACTCAGCTGGTAGAGAATCTGAGGAATTTGAGGATTGGTGAGGGGTGTGTGAGGGAGTCGATTTCGGAGCTTGATTTCGTGGAGTTGGGGAGCGTCTGGCAAGCTCCATTATATGAGATTTGTCTCAAAGTTCCCGAAGATGGCGAGAATTCAGGTCTGAGTTTGATTACTTGATTGAAATCATTCGTAGTTTCGTACTTCAGTTGTTGTGATTTTGTTTGTGCCTCAACTTCGACATCATGCGTTAGGTCAGTGGCCAATTGTTAGTTTGTGTGTTGTTTCTTTCTTTTCCAGGCACTCAGCCTTGTGATCAGAGAGTTGTTCCAGTATTTGAGAACTTGGTTGCCAATGGTGCGAATGATGATGTAGAGGCTGAATTATTGGACCATAAGTACATTTTGCCCAAGAGAAGTTGTTTTCACATGGTATGAGACCAGAACTCTTGTCATGTTTTTTCGTCTAATCGTTTTAACGATAAGCGAAACAGTTAACCTTTATGGTTGATCTTATGGCCTTCACTATTTAGCTTGGGAGTCATGTATATATTTGCTCGAACTGAAATTTTGCTGCATCTAACTTTTTATACCTGTTTCTTGTCGTTCTTTTTCCTTTTCATGAGGAAGTCTGATCTCAGAAAGATTCACGACTTGATTCCTGGTAAGAATCTTGTTCATATTAAATTTGGAATTTCATTTTTTGTACAGAGAGATCCAATGCATGTTATGTTTGAGTCACATGTTTTTTGGCTCTGAGAATTTGCTATCGCTTTTTGTTCGGGAATTGGGATTAATACCAGTCACTGGATTTATTTCAGATGAATACTCACTTCCACTTATCCATTCTAGTATATATGATTTTCATGCCTCGAAGTTTCAGAATGGTGTAAATAAGGAAAATTAGTATAATGTGTTATGCTCACGAAAATGTAGATTTCTTAAGGCTCTATTTGGTTCAAGGGAAAATGGGAGAAAAGGAGAAAAAGGGAAAATTTTATTTTTATATTCATTTGGTTATTTTCTAATTTTTGTTACATACCAAGTTTTCATCTTCTGTTCTGCTATATATGCCTTCATTCAAATAGGAATAAAATTGTGTTATAATTTCTGGCAGCGGAATCAGAACATGGCTTCAATCTTATAGTGATTGATCCACCATGGGAGAATGGCAGTGCACATCAGAAACTGAAGTATGTTTACTTTACTTCATAGAGTCTATTACTAACTTCTCACTCCACCCCCAGTCCCCTGCAAAATAAATACTCCATATCAAAAGATAAATATAAAAATTTGAAGTCTTAAGTTGACCTGCCTAGGTTTTGAAATGTTTGAATTAGCACATTCAACTTATTTTTAATAAGGTCTTGTATCTGAAAAGTAAGGCAGATATATCTGCTATTGATCTTTATGGACAACAAATGAGATCATGTTGACTTGATACTTTAGTAGTTAATATAACAGCCCTTACTTATGGCCGAATAATTCCCATTACTGTTAAGCTCTATACCTCTGTGTACTCTCTCCAAGTCTTTAACCATGTCCTTTTTTATTGACCTTTTGCTCTTTTGACATGGGCTGATCTTAATAGTCATTGTTGTTCTCATGACATTAGATAGGCCCAAATTTTAAGCTGCACCAATGAACGTAATGCAACGTCCTTATTCAATTGCTCCTGCCAGATTCAGTGTATACCTAGACAATATCAAAGTGTCACTACGTCATGCTCAACCCAAAGTCCACCTTTCCCAAATTATCATGCATTCCTTAACATGAACTTTATCTAGACTCTAGAGTGTTCAAGGGAGATAACAAATACTATACAATTAGGTCGATCTGTGCTCAACCCAACAGCTTAATTGCCAATTGTATTTATAGATATGTGATACTAAAATTAAAGTTTAGACCTCATGTATGGTTCCCTTTCTTGTGAATTTTTATACTTTTGACATTTCGTATGACACTATCATCTATTTTCTTTCTTTTGTGTCTCCTTCCCTGCAACTATAGGTACCAGACATTGCCTAATAGACATTTTCTCTCTCTTCCCATAAAGCGACTTACTCATACTGATGGAGCTTTGGTAGCCTTATGGGTGACAAATAGAGAAAAACTGCGGAGCTTTGTGGAAACTGAATTATTTCCCAAATGGGGAGTCAAGCATGCTAAAACCTTATACTGGCTAAAGGTAATGTTCTCACATATCGTAAATTTTGGCAATATAGATCCAATTACTAGTTTTACACTATAAGAACTTTGATGGGTGTTTAAAGAGGACCTTAAAGTCTTAAACCAACAATGATGCGAGTGTTCAAAGGATACAAAGTTCAGAAGAGAAATTGCCTCAACTAAAAGGATTGTCAAATATTAGCCTGTTAACCAGATATAAGCAATCCACTATGTCGTATACATTAATATAAACAGTCTGGACATAGGGTAATTATGGAAATTCTCAGTTTAGAATTGAAGGTTCACACATTAACGGATTTACCATGTTTATTCTTGTACATCTATTCCATCGCTGGTATCACACTATGGTGATTTAGTAGCATGTGAATTTTTACTTGGCTTTTTATCAGATGTAACACTAATTCTTTTAGTTCATATAGGTGAAATCAGACGGCTCATTGACCAGTGAACTGGATCTCTTTCATCACAGACCATACGAGTGCCTTCTCCTTGGTTTCTGTCACACAAGTGTAAGGCTGATTAATCTGGTCACTGCTCTACTATTAGATGCTTGTCATGGAATCTCAATCACACTGCATGCAGGAAACGAAACTTAACCAGCTGGAATGGCTCATACCAAACAGTCAAGTCTTTATCAGTGTTCCTGGTGATTATTCCAGGAAGCCCCCAATTGGAGGTACTGCGATATGTTAGCCTTTCAATAGAATCGCTTAATAGAAACTGTCCGAGAACATGTTCGTTTCTGCAAGACTCACTAACTTTTGGTGCTTTTGATTTTCATTTGATGAGGTTACATAGTAAACTCTTATTCATCTCTGTTTCTTGGATTTAATAGAGCTGTTACTGGACTATGTGCCGGGGATTAAGCCTGCCCGCTGCATTGAACTATTCTCCAGAGAGATGATGGCAGGCTGGACTTCTTGGGGTAATGAACCTCTACGTTTTCAAGATTCGAGATACTTTCTTAGTAGGACAAATGGTGGGTAAACATTTAGTATGCTCAGAATAGTATCAAAGGGTGCTATCCTCAAATTAGGCACTGCTCCTGACATAAACATCTCCTTCGGCCACAGTAAGTAAACTCTCTCATCTTATAGACTATTCTGTATAAATTTTCTGTATGTATTATTTTCTATATATTAAGATTTCGCCCCCTCCCCCGAAAAAAATTCTTAAATAGTCCCATATCTATTTTTTCGCACCCCCACCTTCAAATTCGGAGTCCGTCCCTGGTCATGAAAAAGTTTACTGGAGGTTGGTCTGATTGATGATGATATATAAGCAACTTTCCCTAGAAAAAGGGCATTTGTCAATTAATTGCTGAATCTTGGTGAAAGTAACTCTGGCTCCCTTTTAAACAGGGAAATGGAATTTGCTGAGCACATCGCATCAGCAAATTTTGGTTAAACAACACTAGTTGTATTTCTGTACGTGTTACATCATTACAGCCCTTCTTTATACATGAATGTTATTACACTTGTTTGTAAGCTGTTTACCTATATTTAAAAAAATATCAAACATCTTATTGAATTGAACAACAAACTGTTCACTGGTTGCGAACCTCAATTTTTCTTCTATGTACTCTGTCAAAACTGAACTTACTAAATTTGTAGTGGATAATAAAAATGGGACTCATCTGATATATAAGATTCACAAATCATGAAATAGCCAAAAGAAATAACCCCGCAACTATCGCCGGAATGAGCACGAAACCATAAATATCTGCAGCCTTCGTTGGCAGCGGATTCTGGGACGATGAGTTGCTATTTGCTAGCAGTGGAATACTTAATCTTGCAGCATTCTGAGAGTTTGTCCATTATAGGTTGGCATTTGCTGATGTTGGTATCCCACACTTTCAGGCACTGCATCAACACAAACATCATCAGTTGTGACATAAGACAAGATCATCCAGCTGACTGTTATGCAAATGATCATGAACCAATGAGGTCTAGCTCAATTGGTTAGACTGAGGTGTCATGACACTAGAGGTCATAGGTTCAATTCTCGCCAAGTGCGAGATTATTTATAGTTTATTACTAGCTTTGTAATGCTAATTGTGAAATTGTAATGGTTCAATTATTAAAAAAAAAATACAAATGATCATGAACAAAATAAATCATTAAAATCGAAGATATATAAAACCTACGTACGCTTTCCAAAGATTTAGAATTAGCTTCAAGCATGCATCTTGCGGCATTCAGAGAGCTTGTTCATGTAGGATTGACACTGGTTGATCTCAGTATTATTTGCTTCCATGCATTGCAACAACATACACGTACATCAGTTATGAGTCTTATGACAGATGGAATCCGCATGCATGACTTCGACCAAATTCATACTACTACAATTCACAATGACTGTTAGGGATATATGTAAATGTTGACACAGAAAAACACACGAGTTGATAAATTAAAAGACGACAAATATACATCTTTAAATGCTTTCGATTGTTCAGCACAGAAATCCTCTACAACAGGGACAAGAGCCTTGAATGAAGAACTCCTGTTCGTATTACTACTTGGTACGCCGAATAAAGCCATGCCAACCGAAACACCACAGCCCGTAGCTACGCCTGAACCCGCCAAAGGTTAAAAGTATCAAAATAACATCAGAAAGATAAAAAAGTAAAATAAAAAGTGTAAATACACCTAAACATTACCTCCAAAATCCTCCCTCCTTTCTGCACGAACCTGAATCGCACCCGCAACCTGAAATATGTAAAACATATTGATTTCATGAATTAATGGATAAATATATTGTTAGTTAATGTACAATTTCAAACGTGAATGCATATACAAAAATACGTACCCATAAATATATTACTACAGTAGTTGATAAATCCTGAATGAATGGATGATTTTGAAGTGATGCTAACTTATGCTAGAGTTATATATTCACGTTTTGGCTTGTTGAACAATACGAGGGGAACTGATTATCAAGAAACTAAGACAATGATCAATCATGGCATGTTCCGCAAGAAACTCCAAACTATCGAACACGTAGATTTTGCTTTAGTTTAATTATCCCACTTCTTGGGGAACATGCCATGCTTGATCATTGTCTTAATTTAAGGTGGTATTAATTATTTCTTCCGTCCCAGCTTTCCATTTGCTTTTGTTGACGTTTTTTAGTCTATGTTTGATTTCAAATTAGTCCTCATTCATATTGAAAAAAGTAATTTTGATAATTATATTATGAAAATATAAGATTTGCACTTTCATAATATAATAATTTCAAATATTGATTTTCCAATACGATTTAAGATTAATTCGGAGTAAAATAGAGAGACTAAAATTTTTTCATCAATTTTTGTTAGCACAAATTAAATTTGAGAGATGATAGTATGTGACTTTTGTCGAAGTATCATGATAATTTATAAGTTTTTGTCATTTTTGAAATTAAGTGTCTACATGATGATAAATTTATTTTGTTTGTCAAACTAAGATAATCTTTTAACCTCGGATGAAATGAAAATTTTCTTCAGTTTTAGATGACAACTAAAAGTTTGGAAAATGCACCTTTTCCCTAGGATAAAATGTTCCTTTGGAATGTTTTTCATAAAAAGTTGCCTACTGCAAGTAGACTTTGTACCAAATTTGTTTATCAGCTGAGGAGAATTTAGAGCATATCTTCTTTCATTGCCCCTATTAAAAGCATCATATGATTAAATACTACCCTGCTAGCCGGGTAGGTCAAGAAAATGTTAACATTTATGAATTTTTCTCCTTCCAAACCAATTCAGTACAAGTTAATATAGACATTTTCTGGTGGCTTCTCTGGAAGGCCAGAAATGATTATTTGTTCAAGAAAATAGTTTTGAAATAAAATAGTATTCATTTCAATCTGGTACAATGGAAGAAGAATTTGCAAGTGATTTTCCCTGATAAACGAATTCCACAAATACTGTAATGTGTAGATGAAAATCTGATTCAGACATGCAGTAATGTTCGAATTCAGATGGTTTTGTACTCCGGGAGAAGGATGCAGATGGGTTTGGGACTGTTATAAGGAAGAGGGATGGACCATTTGTTAGAGCTGCAATGGGGTATATAGGGAGAACAGATACTAACACTGCAGAGTTGCTTGGTCTAATAAATGGACTAAGAATGGCTATACAACTTAATATAGATTCATTGCTTATCTGTACCGACTCCATGTACTTGATTCATTGCTTATGCAGGAAGAAGCCACCAGTATGGAGTCACAAGGAGCTAGTACATCAGGCACTTCAGCCGGTGATGATGATTAGGCAATGTAGATGCAAGTCCCACTATAGAGAATGCAATGCAACATCAGACCTTTTGGCACGAATAGGAAGTGGAGTGGTTTAACAACCAGATTGAAATTATGACTTAATGAAAAATAGCCATTCAATTTTGATGTATGATATATGCCCGGAATGGCTTTGTAATATAGTTCGGCAGGATAAGTTAGGGGTACTTCGTAAACATATCACGGCCGGAACGCATGTGGCTTGTACATAACTTATGCTTTGATAGTTTGATGTAATATATATTGATCTCAAAAAAAAATTAAAAGGGACATTTTTGAAATTTCTGCAACTTGCTGCCATCACCCATCAGCTTTCGGCGGCATATTAGCAAATTGCACCAAGACTTTGGACCTATAAGCAATTACCACGATATATTCCATCTAAAATCATTTTCTTCCGGTTCAAATTACTTTCCCAAATTTATAATTTGCCCTAAAATTGCTTGACATCAATCCGTTGGCTATGGCGATTCCGAACAATTCAGAGTCGAATTGACCAAGAATTTCCAGCTATGACGTCGAAGAGTTCATGGTTGAATTGTAAGAGTTCATGGTTTATGAATCACTTGTAATGTTAATCTCTTGTAATTTGCCCTAATCTAATTAGTTCATATGTTCAATATGTTAATTAAAGCCTATTTTGGTTAGAATTTTGGGAAATCTTCGATTAAACCCTAATAGAATCTTTGATTAAATATGTGGCACAGCGCTTAATTTTCATTCCTTTGCACAATTTGTTTCATGGCATTGGTACGCAGGCACTTTTCTCTGTCCGAAATGACAATCTAGAAACTAGCTAACCAAACAAACTCTGAAACACAGCATTATAATTATGATAGATTGATTAATAATATATGGAAAAGTTACCTCTTCAATTATTATAAATTTACACGAAACCCCTTACAATTAATCTCAAAGAAGTTAGGAATTTCGTGCAAACTTTTCATACATGTGACTCAGGAATTTTACTACACTTGTTCAGTGGCGAATCCAGTAGCAATTTTCAGGGAGTCAATGGGCAAAAAATGGAAAAATGAAGGGAAAATATGTGGCTACATACAATCGAACTTGGACCATTTTACTAAGCAACATGGTCCTTAACCACTACACTCCTGGATATATCACATATTTTTACTACATAATGCATATTGGGGGGGGGGGGGGGAGTGACCCCGTGTGGCTCCGTGTAAGTTGTATACCTATATTTATTTTAAATAAATATCAAGTATCTTTTGTTATCTCAAATATTAATTTATTTACCGTAGTTTTGAAAGTACAAAGATCGATGCAGCGTGCGAATTCTGTTTTTCGTATACAATGGAATCAAAATTCTCTAAATGTACTCCATAATATGTGTATGTATAAATAGCTATCAACCCCTTATGAAATTTATGTATAAGTGTTGTATCTTTTCCACCCCTTTAAATTAAATTATTAAAGTCTTTAATGATGGTAACCTTTCCTAAAATCATATTAATTAATTTAATTGATCTATTAACCTTTCCTACAACAGATAAAAATAAATAATCAAATAAGTCACTTATTTTCTTTACATATTGTTTCTCACCTTTCTCAAAGCCTGATGTGTTAATGATTTTATATATTGTACCAATCTACTAGTAACATAATGAAAATGTTTGTACCATATGTTGGTACCAAATTTTAGAATTGTACCATGGTTTGGTTCATAAGTGAAATAGTTGTACCATATGTTGGTTCCAAATTCATTTAGTCCTACATATATTGGAACCAACAAATAGTAGAATAATTTCGTTGGTACCAATTGATGGTACAACAATATCATTTGGTACCAATGGACGATACAACAATTAAAGTGATGTTGAAGACGACGGAAAGAGAAATATCAGTTATGAGTTGATGATGAATGAATTTTTTTCCTAAAATAAATTACTAAAATCAAGGAATTGATCAATTTATTTTTTAATTTAATGCTAAATCATTAAAAAAGTATGAGGGTTAGAATTGTCCAAAAGTGAGGTTGGGAGTAATCTATATGGTCTAATATTAATGGGTTTTTAAGATTAATTCTTATAGCAATAAATTAATATAATTGGGGCTGAGAGCAACCACCTCTTATAATTAATTAATCTTACCCATGAAGATAAAGTCAGAGTATGTTTACTATTTCATTTCCAACTTTTATTCGGCTTAGAACTTTAAAGACGTGGGACCGTGTCTAGTTCATGATTATATAACCTCACATGAGATTATGTGTTTCTTTTTACTGTTTTAATTGATAAATAAAGTTACTTCTCGAAAATTCTGGATGTCACTTATTTTTTGCTGATGTTGATTTTTTCTTCTTTTTCTGACGATTTCTTCTTTCTTGAACAAGTAACGCTTGAAGGAAGTCTAGTTAGTCTATTCGCTCTTAAATCAAAGTCAAGAACCCAGAACATTTCATGTAAATTTTTTCTTCATAAACACTCAACAAATATTATTTGAACTAATAATTTGTAATTGGATTAAAAAAATTGTTTATTTAAAATTAGTCAATCCAACATAATCTAAAATAAAAATTAAGGAAAAAAAATAGAAAACTTATGCACGATAATAATCAGCATGCAAACCGTAATGTGAATGATTATTTTATGTAAATTTATATTAATAAAAAATTATTGCATGTAAATTTATTATAAGAAAAAAATTTAAATTTATTGTAAAACTTGTTTTAAATATGCTAAAAGTGTAGAAGTAGTCATATGGTGAAAATTTATATTAATTGTAAAATTTATCTTACATGCATGCGTCTATCTATTGTCGCCCGTCAACCTGCCGCGCCGCCATAGAAAACACCATTGCTCAGTAGAGAATTGATTTTTCTCATACTTCAGTTTCTCCATGATGATAAGTTCAAGGAGTCTGTGCACAAGTAGTAACCAAAGTAAAATATTTATTTTGGTTATTGTGAATTTGTGATGGTGTTGCTCGGAATGTTGAGTGATTATGTTGATGAGAGAGAAATTAATTGTTTTCATATTTATTATTTTCTCATTTGAATATTATTTTGTGGCTAAATTATTTTTGTAATAAGTATAAATGGGTAAGAAAACCAAATTATAAAATCACGTCCTACTCCCAATTTGTAATTTTAAATTTTTAAATTTAAATTTGTATTTTTAATTGCAAATAAAGGAAATTATTTATTTTCAGCTTTTACTTCTATGAATTTACACCTATTACTTTTAAGAATCGGAGTTACTACTTTCAGTCCTCTTCCTCTTCCGATTCGACTTCCAGACACTACACTAAAAAAGCTCATAAACCCTCAATCCTCTGAAACAAACAATCTTTTCTTTACCTGGGTTTTCACGTTTTACCTCGATCAATCCCAATTATTAGGTACGACGATTTGTTTATTCTTCATTTCTGATTATCTTGAATTCTTGATTGCTAAGAATTTCAGTTTTCGGATTGATATTTATATATATATATATATTGTTGATTGATATATAATAATTATATATGTACATTGTTTGGTTATAGGCAAGATGATCAAGCTGTTCAAACAAAAGGAAAAGCACTTAGCTGAATCTTCCAATGGGACGCCTCCAGTTAAGAAGCAATCTGCTGGTGAATTGCGTCTTCATAAAGGTGGTTTTTCTTGGCCGATTTAAATAATGATGATGTTCTGTATTGATACTGTGTTGCTCTTTATATAAGACTGGATTTCATCAGTAGGGCATGTAGTATCTCTGTATTCGATACCGAAATCATGTGTCGTATGCAGTTGTTATGTGTGCGCATAGTTTACACAGTAAAACAAAGGTGAAGCTTCACAGATTAGGCTTACGTGGTACGGTTTGATACGGGTTTTCACTCCGTTAACTGGGTATCATAGAGCACATAGAATTGTTACTCCGAGTTTAGTTGCTTGCTGTCAATTGTGTTGTGCTGGTGACGTTGAGGATATGTTATGAGTATTTGAATATGTAGTGAATTAGACCTCTTTCGGTGCTTTTTTAATCGTGTGAGGGGCAAAGATTTTCTTACCAAGTTTATGGAAACAAGTGAATTAAAGTACTGAGTGATTAGGCTTACTTGGTGGTGCAGTTTAATACGTTTTTTTTCACCCCGTTAACTGCATATCATAGAACACAGAGAACTGTTACTCGGAGTTTAGTTTCTTGCTGTCAATTGTGTTGATGATATGATATCAGTATGTGAATTTGTTTCAAATTAGACCTACTTTTTCATTGTGTGACCGTTTTCTTACCAAGTTTACGGAAACAAGTGAGTTGAAATAAGGACTGTTCTATGCAGAACCTGCTAGTATTCGTTTTAGAACATAGGAATTTAGTTGAGCACAGATTCTATATATTCCAGATAAAAACAATGTATACAATTAGAAGCCTACCTATACATGCGTACTTCGTTCCTTATGCATCACTCCTCGTTTGACCAATTCATTAGTGCATCTTCCACATACAGCCTCCAGTTTTCTCTCTTGCTATCGTTCTGTTCTCTTACCTGTGTGTGGAATCTTTTAATGCTTACAACTGTTTGTGTTTTTTGATGTAATATTAAGTTGTTATACGGCTCTTGAGAATTTTAATCGCTTATACTTTCTCTTTCACTTGCCCCTGCAGATATAAGTGAACTAAATCTGCCAAAAACATGCGCTATAACATTTCCAAATGGCAAGGATGATCTCATGAATTTTGAAGTTTCCATTCGCCCAGACGAAGGCTATTATACGTAAGTGCTTATCTGCAAAGCTGGTGTTTTTAAGATCGGTTTTCTAGTTTTAACGCCATATTGGATTACATAATGTGTGTTTAATTGTTACCATTGTTAATGCTATTGATATTGTTTATTTCTTTAGGGGCGGGAAATTCATTTTCTCTTTCCAGATTGCTGCCATCTATCCTCATGATGCACCGAAGGTCAAGTGCAAGACAAAGGTAAACAAATGCGGCCCTGTATTACAGTCCGATGCATCCTGCCACATAGAACTGTGTGGTTTATGTTTTTAAGATGCACAACGGAACTTAAACCTGTTTGTTTTTTTGCAGGTTTACCATCCCAATATCGACTTAGATGGTAATGTATGTTTAAATATTCTCCGCGAAGACTGGAAACCGGTGCTAAACATAAACACAATCATCTATGGACTATATCACCTTTTCACGGTATGTGTATCTCCTCATCGATCTCCTGTTACTTCTCTCTGCTATTTTGTGGCTTGTTAATTCTCTCATACGGGTTTCTGCAAATTTCAGGAACCGAATCATGAGGATCCCCTCAATCATGATGCGGCAGCTGTATTGAGAGATCAGCCAACAGTGTTTGCAGCAAACGTCATGAAGGCAATGAGCGGTGGTACTGTGGGACAAACTCGTTTCCCTCGCTGCTTTTAGCATGTGAACACATCGCATCAGCAAATTCGTTGAAACTGGATCTGTCTCTGTATGACCAGAGTGTAAATCCAGATGCACATTATATCCAGAGTGATCTACAAAAGGTGGCAGAATGCTGTTCTTATGCAAGTTTAACTTGATACTCTTATTTTTGGGCAGATCTTAACTTGTGCTGTTCCTTTATTTTATGATGATCAGAACTAAATCTGTTTACTGTGTTTTTTAAAGTACAAATATTGAACACCCTGCAAATTCTGCAATTGCCCTCTACAGCAACAAAATTGATCTCTAAATTGAACTTTTAACATGTAATGAAAATGAATCATATAAGTCACATATCAAACTTGAACAAAAAATAAAATCTTTACAATTGTTTTATGTAGAGAAGATAAAAGTAGACTCTCCAACAGCTCCATGGTTGCACATTCTACTTCTACATACTTAGGTTGGTGAAAAATATTTATCAATTTCCAAAAATAAACAAAATATTATTCGTAGATTCTTTGTTCTTTTTCATTCTTTTATCTAAGACAAGTAATTATGTACTAAAATTATAATATATGAATTCCTTTCACGTATCTATCTTCTCATCATGTGAGGTCGGTCCACTGCTAAAATGAGAGAGGAATTTCAATATCATTTTTGTATAAATAAATGAGTTCCACTTCACTTGAAAACTCACAAACAATCAAGTACTTAACATGAAGAATTCTTCAAAGATGTACGTCTTACCATTTCTTCTCATCTTGTTCTTTAACACTTATTCTGAAGTAACATCATTAGCATCACCCGTAAACATTTGTATAACAAGAAAATATTATGTATATCTTGTCAACAAGCTCCCTCCAAATACTCCCCCGATGACCATACACTGCAAATCCAAAGATGACGATCTTCACGAGCATACAGTTGTTAACAATCAAGTATATGACTTTCATTTCTGCAACAATTATTACACATTGTTCTGGTGTCATATTACATGGCAATCCAAAAGTGTAAAGGTTGATGTTTTCACTCAGTCCGGTTTATGTCAAAACGGTATATGCTATTGGGCAGCTAAGGAAGATGGAATCTATTTCGCAGATACTTTACCTCCGAATTCTCTAGAGAAAAAATATTCATGGTAGTCATGACATACATGATGTTAACGCTTAACAATGTGTGTTGGATCCGAATATATTTCAGTTACTATTAAACAACACTAGTTGTTTTTCTGTGTTCTATATTTACAATAAAGTATATGTTCACTGTTCACAATAAAACATTACAGCCCTTCATATATGAATGTTTTTAGACTTGTGTGTAAGTTGTTCTCTATTTTCATATTTTTTGTTTACAGTGTGATTAGGCCGTTTTTCCTTTTCTGCGAATATCTGCTTTACAGGTCTGATACCTTTACTTGGGTGAAATTATTGCTGGTTTGTATGATATAGCTTGTTAAGTACAGAGAAATAAAATGTTACTTGGGTGAAGGACATACAAGTTGAAGATTCAAGTCACAACATATATCATCAGGGACCCGTTTGTGAAGAAGAAAGTGTTTTGGACTTAGTTGCAATTCACAAGACTTAGAGTTGTGCCTTGTGCTTATACTTGAAGAAACGTATTACAAGAAAATGCAACTCTCGTTGCATCCACTGCAGATTGTACTACAAGCCTTATGACTTGTACTCCCTATTCTAAAATTACTTTCCTACTTTTCGTCGAGTTTTAAAAAAATAGCAGTTCTTTCCTCTTTCTCAGTAATTGATTTTGGTCTCTTGTTTCTCCAGAATATTCAACGATTTCTCTTGTAATCATCATACTTTCTCATCAATAATATTGATTTTTATTTTCAAATTGTAGTGTTCATCATACAGTTCTACATGGTATCAGTCTATCAGAGTTCGACTCATAGCCTCTTGCTAGTGCGAATTCGCAGAGCCGAGTTGATGTTAGAAAATTCACATCAACTTCTTCGAGGGCTGTCTCTATACAGGCAAAACCGAACTCCAGAGCAAATAGCAATCTTAAAGAGAGATTTCAGGGTAACGAATCACAAATTAAGGCCTTCGTTCTCTCCTAATCGAAATCTGGCTTCTTTCACGTCGAATTCAGACATATATGCGTCTAGGCATGCCATGGTAGATAATTTAAGAATGGTTTTTACTATAGTTTCCATGCCTACAAGCTAAAGATCACTTCAACAGATTTGTGTGTTTAGTTACATTCTACCTTTTTTTTTTGTTTTTTTTTTTTGGGTAAAGTTACATTCTACCATTTAAAAAATAAATAAATAGTACTAGTATATATAATAACCAAACCAAACAAATGAATAAGAAAAGTAAACATGATCAAGAGTGACCCTATGATCAGAGAAGGTAAAAACAGTTAAACTGAAATTTTTAGCGGGACGCAAAATAAAACGAAGAAACACTATGTGATCCGTTTTGGGACGGAGAGAGTACGCATATAACCAAGTGTTTGAAGGGTAATTCGTGATTTCTTTCTAATTCGTTCTAAGTCTTTTCCAAAGGAAGTTCCTCTATCTTCTCAAAGGGATGTTACTTTGACTTCACGTAACCTCCATGTTCCTTGGACCTAAAATGAACTTAGATGGGGGAGGGGGGTTAGTACCTCTTGCCCGGTCTGTCGAGGATCAGACCGGAGGGACGACTTTACGTGTAGGTAGTTGAAGGATTCCCTAGTGAGAGAAATATATGAGGTAGGTGGAACAGTAATTATGATTTCCTTGGGATCATAAATGAGGTCCCCTTATATACTCATAGTATTTTATTGTCACTTTATGTAGGATTGTGACAAGTGTTCGGTTGAGATTGAATCCTCCTTTGGCTCAAGCCCATTAAGGAGGTTCATGGGCTTTGGAAGCATCCGGATTAGGGTTTGGAGGGCATTGTGGACATTTCAAATGGAAACTTTCTGGAAGGCGGGCCCCCAGGGACCGACTAGACGCGGTCGACCTGGGTGCTCGAGCGCTACCCCAGGATCCATAGCTTGAGTAATGCTCTGCCCTGGTCTCCTTCGGAGGGTATTTCTTTGTTGTGAGGTTCTCCTGGATCGACCACCTTCAGTAGTCGACCCCTAGGGATGTTCCTCGAGCCACTTAGTCAGCTTGTCCTTAGTAGGCTGTCGTGAGGGTCGGCCTCTTAAGCTAGTCGGGCCATGCTGGTCGAGCCATACACAGGTGACATACCTGTGTGTATGGTCGAGCCCCTTGAGGGACGGTCCTTAGAGCTTTGTCGCGCTCTTAGGCCGCTCCAGCTCCAGTTCGTAAATGCGGACTTGACATATTTTAACACCAACACCAAATATACACTTTTCTTGTCTTACGTTGGGGGGATTGAAATCGGTTGCAAGCCACCAACCATCTTCTCTTATAAACCAGACACAATTATAGGGGTAATTACCATCCATATTATATTCTTTAGCAAGGCGTTTGTTAAACACAAAATAAGTTGCATCCTTGGTATTGTTCCATCGGAATCTGCAGAAGAATTCAGTTGTTTTCCAGAAGTTCATCCTAAAACTCCGAAATTCTGACCGGTAGTGATAACGTGACTCATATCATCATCTTTAGAGTAGCAATGACAATCCAATGGGGTCCCGAGAGGCCGTCAACAACGTACACGTCGAATTGCGCCCCTGACACAACCTTCGTCCACCTAATCTTGTCGTCCGAAGTAGGGGCGGCAGTTGCGTCGACCGGTGGAGACTGGCTTGGTGGTGGTGCTTCTGCTGATGCGACTATGAGTCCTCCATGTTGGATCGCCAGAAGAAGCAACAGAGTACTTAAGACCACGATAGTACTAGCATTCATCATCATAATGTTTTTTCTATAAATACTTTAGTTTTTCGATGTTTGTGTGACATTCTACCATTACATACATAGGCAGATGTAAAATATTTTTCAGTTTCTAAAATTCTAAAAGTAAACAAAAAAGCATTAAGATAAGTTAACCTATCTAACTGTATATGTATTCATTTCACACATCAATCACCTTGTCGTGTGAGGTCCACCGTTAAAATGAGAAGGTAAGGCATATGGGGAAGGAAATTCTAATGTCATATGACCCCCATGAAAAATTAGCACCAATGCTACAAGCCTACAACATATGCCTAGTTTTGTTACAATTATTTTATGGTAATGAGACCATCTACGTAAACCCAATTTAATAACCAAGCTATGCATTTCCAATTTACAGCTCCAAATCGGAGCTGTAAAACAGCTCCGGTGAGGAGCTTTAAACAACTCCAATTTACAGCTACAGGTACGCAGCTGTTTACAGCTCCAAATCGAGTTGTCAAGCTCCGGAATCGGAGCTTTGCTGATTACTACCGGAATTTTTTCAGCACCGGAGATGAGAAGAAAGAAGAATATAGAAAGAAGAAGAAGAAAATTTTTTAAAAAAAGGAAAAAGAATAAATAGAAATAGAAGGAAAAAAAAAAAGAAGCTAAGGGCTTATTTGTTTTACCAAAATGGAATATTGAGTTTTTTGTCGGTCAAATAAAATCCGACTTATGGGGTTGGATGTAGTTTTGGAAACAAAGGGGTTGCATATGCAAAGAGGAGCAACATGAAGAGTAGTGTATAATATTATGTCTAAAAAGTTATAATAAAATTATATTATGAAAAAAAAATTCATTAGAAATACGGGGTGGTAGTAAAAAATGAATTTGGGACCATCTATGCATTCAATTATGCGACACATTGTTTGTCTATAAATAAATGAGTTCCAGTACTTGATCATGAAACAAATCTTCAAACATCTTCCTTTTACCATTTCTTATCATCTTGTTCTCTAACCATTACTACTCTCATGTAACAACATTATCATCAACAGAGAAGTTTTGTATTTGTGAATAAGTAGCATGACTTGATGACTTGAAGAAGCAGTTACATCATCTAACTGTTCTGTTTCTTAGCTTGGAGAGCAAGCTAGCATTCTCAGCCGGCTATGTTAGCATGTGACAGTTAGTTGATCAAGAGTGATTGTGAGCTTGTTTACGTTCTTCAGAGAGCTTAGAGAGGAAACACAGAGAGAACAGAGAAAAGCGGTTCAAACTCCTTCTCCAATCCCTTGTAATCTGTACTCTTCATTCTTGTTCTAGTGAAACCTTCCTTCCTTCTCGTGGACGTAGGTCTTAGACCGAACCACGTAAACCGTGTTGTTATTTTTCTGTTTTTCGTTCAATTTGATTCGAGTTTTGTTGGTTACCAATTTCTAGAGTTCACAGAATTGGGAATTGTTGGTGATACATTGTCGTATTGCTGTGATTGTGTAACACTATTACAACCGAGTATTATTATCTTGTCAACAATCTCCCTCCAAATACTCCCCCGACGACCGTACACTGCCAATCCAAAAATACGATCTTCACGAGCACACAGTTACAAACAATGAAAATTTCCACTTTCACTTATGTGATAACTTGTTTACGCTGTTCTGGTGTCATATTACATCGCAATCCAAGAGTATAAGTACGTCTTGACGTATTTGATACAGACAAGAACGACTATGTATACGATACATGCTATTGGCAGGCCCGATTTTGGGCCCATGCGGCCTGTTCACCCGCATAGGGCCCAAAAGTTTTTTGGGCCTCAAAATATATAGGTAGATATATACAATAACGTTTAATAAAAAGATACAGTAAATCTTTGTGTCCTAGTGGTTGTGATGCCTGACTTAAGGCGATACAACTGTGTTCGAATCATAATATTGTATCCATTTTTTCTCTTTATATACTAATCTTCTTCTTATCTATTCTTTTGCATTTCTTTTGAGATAAATTTTATTACATCTCTGATGAGATAATTAGTTCGCAACTTATTTTTATTTTTATATGTTTTTTTCCTTTTTTTATTTCTAATCTTTATTTATCTATTAATTTGCATTTTTTTTTTTTGATAAATTTTAGTAAATTTTTATTGAGTTTAATTAATTTGAAACTTATTTGATTTTATTTTTAAATTATACATTGTTTTTTAATTGATATTTTTTTAATTTTTGGTAATGTTTTTATTTAGAAATAATATTGATGTGAAATATTAAAACTTACCGCATGTATATAATTTTTTTAATATTGTTACCTAGGCCTATTTCTAAAATTTCACATGGGGCCTCTTATTTGTAGATCCGGACCTGGCTATTGGGCAGCTAAGAGAATTGATCAACATTGATCTGCATTTGAAGATGTTTTCATGGAACAAACTGTTGACAATGACTGGTTACATCGATCATTAACATCACCAGAGACCTTTTGTATCACCAGAGAATATTATGTATATGTTGTCAACAATCTCCCTCCAAATACTCCCCCGATGATCATACATTGTCAATCCAAAGATGACGATCTTCATGAGCTTACACGTGCAGAGAATGAAGATTTCCACTTTCACTTCTGCGACAGCTTGTCTACGTTGTTCTGGTGTCGTATTACTTGGAAATCCAAGACCATAGCTTTTGATGTTTTTAGTCCGGACCGTAAATGTCGGAATGATATATGCTACTGGTCAGCTCAGGAAGATGGAATCTATTTCGCAGATACAAATACCTTACCTCCGGAATATCTAGTGAAATATTCTTCATGGTAGTCATGTTAAACATACGTAAAGTTAACCAAGTGTGTTGGATCCGGAATCATGTCAGTTAAACGACACTAGTTGTATCTCTATGATATATATTTACAATAAAGTATATGTTCACAAGAAATCATTACAGATCTTCATATTGAATGTTTTTACACTTGTTACATATGTTCTAAATATCAAACATCTTATTACCTCAGAATCTGTTTACAGTAATTTTGAAAACAAAAAGTTCGAATGCCCTGCGAAGACGATCAACAAATGTTTACAAGTTGGCATGCATCATGATCTGAATTTGACGATGTTTTCTAGAACAAACTGTTACTGGTTGCAAGTCGATCTCAATTGTGCTTCTATGTACTATTGAAACTGAACTTTAACTTAATCTGTAATGAATAATCAAGAGAATCTTTACTTTTTCTTTACTTTTATCCAAGATAAGCTAACCTCTCTAACTGCTTAACAAATTATGTACTGAAATTCCCCCTCTCTAACTGCTTAACAAATTATGTACTGAAATTCCCCCTCTCTAACTGCTTAACAAATTATGTACTGAAATTCTTATAAACATATAAACGCATTCATTTGATGTGTCTGTTTACTCTTCGTGTGAGGTCCACTGCTAAAATGATAAGGTAATGTCTCATAAGTGCCCCGATGAAAAATTAGTACCATTAATTACATGATTCTTCACATTAATGGGTAATATGGGACTCTATAGAATTATGGTAATATTCTTAATTTCTTATTGATTGTGCAACACATTTTGTATATATAAAGGAGTTCCACTTGATCATCAGAGCACAAACAATCAAGCACAAATAGTCAGGACCGTAAATGTTGGAATGATATATTCTATTGGGCAGCTATGGAAGATGGAATCTATTTTGCAGATACAGTTACCGTACCTCCGCAGTCTCTAGAGAAATATTGTTCCTGGCAGTTTTAAACATACATGCATGAAGTTAACCAAGTGTGTTGGATCTGGAATCATGTTAGTTAAAACAACACTAGTTTTTTTTCCTCCAAAATTCATATACGGTCCTATACGGACACGTGTCGCATTTTCATTGGTTCCGCCACTTTTTGTTTAAATTTGTATTAATTTTTTATTTAAATCTTTTATAAAAATTATATTAATTAAATTTATAAATAAAATTACCTTAAAAAATATAAAAAAATAATTTAATAAAAATTAGGGTGGTGGAGCAGCTTTGCTCCGCCACTTTTTGGGCCGCCATTGTGAAAGACGCTGAGCAGGAGCATACTGCTCCGCCATTGTAATAGTGGCGGAGCAGATCTGCTCCACCTCCATTAAATGGCGGAGCAGCCTGCTCCGTCTCTAGCTATTTGCAGTGGCGTAGCAGTTTGCTCCGCCCAAAGTGGCAGAGAAGATCTGCTCCGCCTAATGCAAAGCGGAGCAGACTGCTCCGCCCTGTAAATGGGGCGGAGCAGATCTGCTCCGCCACAAATAGTGGCGGAGCTGCTCCGCCATTTACAGTGGCGTAGCAGATTTGCTCCGCCACAATTTTTTTTTAAAGTTTTTTTTTAAATATATAAAGAAATTAAAATATCATTTATTATTATTTGGTAAGGATTTGGGGAAGAACTAGAGCAAAATACGGTGAATTAAGGCGAATTATGACGTTTATACGGTGAATTATATACTTTGGAGACTGAATTCGCCAATTCAATAAATTATAGGATAAAAACGCAAAGGATCATCATTTAGAGGACCAAATCTGCAATTAACCCCTTCTATTCTCGATTGAAACTGAACTTTATAACTTAATCTGTAATTAATAGGCCATTTTTATTGGGCAGGGAAGCTGGTATAGATCCATTGAGCGTATTTGCCAAATTCCTTACACACGTACAAAGTTTTTTCACATAAATAAACTGTCAAGTAATGCTTCTGAAACTTAATTTTTATCATAGCTGCACTCACAATACGACAAGCAACATGCCTAGAAAATCTGGGATCAGACAGCTGAAGCTGTTATGAAGATCTCTGCAAATCCAATAAGACGTTAGGAGTGAGCTAGTACTGATCAAGAAGACAAGAATTGTAATACTTTCTCCGTTTCATTACAAAGTTCCTAAGGGAACTATTCATCGCCACCTTTGACCACGCATAACTCCTAAATTACATTAGATAAAAATATAATAAAATTATATTATGAAAATATACAATTTTCATAATATAATTTTATTATATTTTTATCTAATGTAATTTAAGAACTATATGTGGTCAAAGGTCGCGATGAATAGTCCCCTTAGGAACTTTGTAATGAAACGGAGGAGGAAGTAGTTCATAGACGATAGGCGTCTTATGAACCTCATTCTTATTCATGTTTGTCCACTACTTTATTAAGTGTCAACATGGACATTGGGAGTAGGAACTTTGTAATGAAACGGAGGAGGAAGTAGTTCATATACGATAGGCATCTTATGAACCTCATTCTTATTCATGTTTGTCCACTACTTTATTAAGTGTCAACATGGACATTGGGATGATAGCTTGTTTAGTAAAGAGGAATTAGAAGCAAGGCGAAACAAAAGGTTGATGCTGTCATAAATAAAAGGAGAACGTGTTATAATGTCATGCACCAGTACCGCCAAGTACTTAATTCAATGATTTTTCTTCTTTCCTCATTTTGATTTGATGAGGTTCTGATATCGTTAAACTAAAAAAAGTCCAACTCATTTAAAAAAGCTCGAATTAAGTTCTATGAACAAATACACAAATCCAGTATGAAATTTGTTCAATGTTCTATGGACTGTTGATTGAATAGTCATCATGGTGGAAATGGTTAGAGGGCCAGCTGCCAACTTGAGTCTTGATAGTACATATTCGAAGAGCCGAGCTGATGTCAGAATACTCACGTTAGATTCTCCATGGACTGTAAGTCTCTATACAAGCAAAATCGAAATCAAGAGCAAATAAATACAATGAGAAGGTAAGACAAATAGAGGGATGTCTAATATAATGTCTCATAGACCCATTGGAAAGTTAGTAACAATTAGAAAAAACTAGCTTCCACGTTGCTTGGTGGGTAAATATGGATTCAATACAATTATGGTAATAAGAGAGGACTCTTAAGACTATCTATATAGACAAACAGTAAGCATTTAAGTGATCCCCGGTGTATAAATAAATGAGTTCCGCTCCACTTGAAAACGCACAAAAAACAAGTAACATGAATAATTCTTCAAAGAATATGTACCTCTTACCATTTCTTATCACCTTGTTCCTTAACCCTCACCCTCAAGTAGCATCATTAACATCACCAGAGACCTTTTGTATCACCAAAGAATATTATGTATATGTTGTCAACAATCTCCCTCCAAATACTCCCCCGATGATCATACATTGTCAATCCAAAGATGACGATCTTCATGAGCTTACACGTGCAGAGAATGAAGATTTCCACTTTCACTTCTGCGACAGCTTGTCTACGTTGTTCTGGTGTCGTATTACTTGGAAATCCAAGACCATAGCTTTTGATGTTTTTAGTCCGGACCGTAAATGTCGGAATGATATATGCTACTGGTCAGCTCAGGAAGATGGAATCTATTTCGCAGATACAAATACCTTACCTCCGGAATATCTAGTGAAATATTCTTCATGGTAGTCATGTTAAACATACGTAAAGTTAACCAAGTGTGTTGGATCCGGAATCATGTCAGTTAAACGACACTAGTTGTATCTCTATGATATATATTTACAATAAAGTATATGTTCACAAGAAATCATTACAGATCTTCATATTGAATGTTTTTACACTTGTTACATATGTTCTAAATATCAAACATCTTATTATCTCAGAATCTGTTTACAGTAATTTTGAAAACAAAAAGTTCGAATGCCCTGCGAAGACGATCAACAAATGTTTACAAGTTGGCATGCATCATGATCTGAATTTGACGATGTTTTCTAGAACAAACTGTTACTGGTTGCAAGTCGATCTCAATTGTGCTTCTATGTACTATTAAAACTGAACTTTAACTTAATCTGTAATGAATAATCAAGAGACTCTTTACTTTTATCCAAGATAAGCTAACCTCTCTAACTGCTTAACAAAATATGTACTGAAATTCCCCCTCTCTAACTGCTTAACAAATTATGTACTGAAATTCCCTCTCTAACTGCTTAACAAATTATCTACTGAAATTCTTATAAACATATAAACGTATTCATTTGATGTGTCTGTTTACTCTTCGTGTGAGGTCCACTGCTAAAATGAGAGGGTAATGTCTCATAAGTGCCCCGTTGAAAAATTAGTACCATAAATGACATGATTCTTCAAATTAATGGTAATATGGGACTCTATAGAATTATGGTAATATTCTTATTGACTATGCAACACATTTTGTATAAATAAAGGAGTTCCACTTGATCATCAAAGCACAAACAATCAAGCACAAATAGTCAGGACCGTAAATGTCGGAATGATATATGCTATTGGGCAGCTATGGAAGATGGAATCTATTTTGCAGATACAGTTACCGTACCTCCGAAGTCTCTAGAGAAATATTGTTCATGGCAGTCATGTTAAACACATGAAGTTAACCAGGAATCATGTTAGTTAAAACAACACTAGTTGTTGTATCTATATGATATATATTTACAATAAAGTATATGTTCATTGGAAATCATTACAGATCTTCATATTGAATGTTTTTACACTAGTTGCATATGTTCTAAATAACAAATATCTTATTATATATATCAGAATCTGTTTATTGTAATTTTGAAAACACAAAGTTCAAACTCCCTGCGAATTCTGTATTTCGAAGACGATCAACAAACGTTTACAAGTTTTGGCATCATGATCTGAATTTGAAGATGTTTTCTAGAACAAACTGTTGACTGGTTGCAAATCTCAATTGTGCTTCTATGCAATATTGAAACTGAACTTTAACTTAATTTGTAATGAACAATTAAAATAGGACTCATCTGAAATCTGATAGCCCAGGATTCCCAGCATTTTTCACACAAGCAAAATATCAGGTGAATAAAGGCCCAATGTGATTTTCTACTCACTAGATATCTTTCAGTGGATCAGCTTACATCAGTAATAGGCCCTTTTTATTGGACAGGGAAGCTGGTACGTATTGATCAATTGAACTGGTTGTTCATGTTTTTGACTTCCACATAAATATTAACTGTCAAGTCATTCTTCTGAAAGTAATATAATTTCCATATATCATAGCAGCACTCTCAATAAGAAGTTATAATTTAGTAGTTATCAAGAATCGAAATACTTGATAGACGATACACATCTAATAAATCTGATTCGTGTCCAAATTTGTCCACTAATTTTTTTCAGTCTGAGCCTGGGAACAATGGACTTTGGGATGATAGCTCAAGTAAAGCGGAACTGGAAGCAAGTCGAAAACAAAAGGTTGATGCTACCATAAAAGGAGAACACGCTATGTCATACACTAGTTCTCACCAGTTACTTCAAAAATTTCTTCTTTAATTCCTCATTTTGATTTGATGTGGATCTAATCGAAATATGGCTTATTTCCGGTAGAATTCAGACATACAATCGTCATGTCTGCAAGCTGGAAAGCACAAAGTTCGAACACCCTGCATCGAATTCTGTTTTTCTAATACAATTGATCAACAAATGTTTTCAAGTTTGCATCACTTTTGCTTCTATATATGTACTGGTGAAACTGAACTTTATCTTAATGTGTAATGAAAAATCAAAATAGGCCATCCGGACACATCTGATATGAGTCACATATCAAACCATAATAAACCAAACAAGGACAAATGATGCACATATTGTTCTGTCAAACATCATATGTAGAATGTTCTTCTTCTTGATACCGCTAGCAGCGTTCCTTGGTGGAGTTGGAGGACTTGGGGGATTCTGGCATGAGGAGTTGCTACTTGTGCATAGCCCAGGATTCCCACTCACCCTGCATTTTCCACACAAACAAAATATCAGGCGAATACTGCACAATCTGCTTAATTTCCTACTCACTACAAACGGATTAGCTTACATCAGCAATAGGCCCGTTTTATTAGACAGGGAAGCTGGTATCGATCCATTGAACTGGTTATTTGCCAAATTCCTGAGACAAATATAAACTGTCAACTAACAATCTTACTGACTAGCCATATTTGCAGAAGTTTCTAATATAGCAGCACTCACAATACAGTAAGTACTGGGAAAGTGCCAAGGAAATCAGGGATCGGACCGTTCAAACTGTTATTGTGAAGATCTCTGCAAGTTGAGTAACATGTGATGATCAGTGAGTATTAATCAAGAATGATCAGATTTGATTTACGAGGAACACAGATGAATATGTTTTTCGTTTATCGGATGAAGCTACTTACATTGATCCAAGAGCATCCATAGAACTAAAATCTGGAAGCAAACCTGACAGGCCGAAACTGCCCAGCAACCTATATATATCATAAAATATGACTGATTACCAATATAGTGAAAAACTGTAAGTCTGTAACTAAGCATATATACATGTCCAACAAATAAACAGTGCATGTACTTACACGGCTGTTATTCGTGGCGTAATGTCATTGCTACAGTGGATCCATTCCCACTTGAAAGTTGCAGGAAGACATGGATCACCGCTCCACTCTTCCAACACAGGAAACGCATTTCTCAAAGAACGTAATCCTTCCACTAGTTACAGGCATCCGTAAAAGAGATAAACACATACATTAGTATATAACATAAAAAATGTAAAGCGAGCTAATTGCATTATATATAGACTCACCATCTCCAATGTTGGTTCCGTTAGTCAATGGATTTCCAACCCGAAATATCTCCATGGCATTGACCAATGGAGCAAGCGTGGAGACATTAGTTGGAACCAGCGTAATTGTTGTGTTGGGAGAAACATTGTAGTTGCTAATAGTCCATTCTGTACAGTTCTGGTAAGGTGGCAAAATGGGGTCAGAGACCAACTCGTCACCTAGGAAAATCTCAAAAGACCGGGTTTCATTTGGCTCCAGCAGAGTCAATTCGGAGAAGTACCAGTTAATGTACACTTGGTATTCAAAACCAAAATAATCTGAAATCAAAATTATGGTTGTATTTGGTGTACTTGCAGTAACTGCATGCTGGAGAACTGCAGGTGGTGGGCGATCAGCCGCTGTTGTGAGCTCTGTAAATGTAGTTGTACTCGCTACCTCTATCAGCCGACTTCCATTTTGAGGTCTGGAAGGTCTCCATTTCCTGTCGTATGGATCATCTCCATATCTGAAATTTTGTGATAAATATTATAATTTATCGCATGACTCGATAGATATAGATCATATGATAGTACCTGATAGTCGAATTAGATCCATAAGCAACCCGCCTGAAAAGATGAAGTGGATATTCACTGCCTATGTGACGATACATGAACGTCTCTAAACCACGAACTTCAATTGCAGATATTAAGGGATATTCACCTTCCCTGGTTTGTGCAACACATACACTAATGGAGTCGCTCTTCGTTACATATATGACCTCGTAATAGTAAAAATCATCACTTGACGTCTCAACGGTAGCCCAATAGTTCCCATCATATTGAAGTTGAAAAGTTGGAGGGGAAGACTTGCCATCGTAATTCCCATAGTAAAAGCTAGCTCGCAAGAGAACACGCCCCCGCCTTTTAGTGTCAATGCTGTAACAGTTCTTCTCTCGTCCATTTTTGAAAACTCGTAATGTATCCATGACAGGAGATATCGAATAATTGGATGGCACGGCATGAGATTCGCCAGTTTTTACGTAGTCATCATCTCCACTCCAAGTGATCAAGTTTTCATCTCGATACGAGCTTGCTGATGATCCGCAATCAATGCTTACAAATACTGCACAGGTACAAATGTTAGTTCCAGACATTAATTACTGCAAATTCATTAAGTGGAGAAATACTATATGCACCTTGAGAATCAACTGATAGGATTGAAAGAGTTAGAACAAGAAGAAACAACTGCAGATAATTAGCCATCTTCATTAGTTAGATCCAAACTTCAATGATCAAGAAATGACTTCTTGAAGTTAGAAAGTGCATTAAGAAACACTAATGATGATTAAGAAATAGACCATTGCACTCAGACTATGTCAATGTCAACTAAGTAGTTAGCTAAGACATAATAAAAAAATGTGAATATGTTTATATGTTGATCACTATGTTGTAGGGACATTATCAATAATTAACAAATAAATTTTTCTTAATTACATTACAACGTTAGTGTTATGACACTAATGTTTCAACTTTCAAGTATATATTATACTAGTACAAAACAGAATGAACATGGGTACAGACTGTAGGGTTGAATCCTACCCGATCTAATTAAACCCGTTTAATATCCGAATAAAAGAAGCAATGTTCATCTACCAGATACTTCAAACAGATTTGTCAGACTGAGCTCAAGAAGGGCCTGTATCTCAGTCTGGAGCCAAATGAAACATTGTAGTTGAAAATAGTCCATTATATATGTTTTCTGTACAGTTCTGTTCAGGCTTGACTGTGATTCAACTATAAAGGATGCAAATGCTGTCTTGTCAAACATATACTATTATATATATCTTATTCTAATTGACCAGAAAGCACAACATCGATTATATCTGCGACCATTTGAGCCTGCTCGACTTCTTCTATCTCGCACAAGTCAATATCAGCTTGATGATCAGTTACAACTTTAGCAGTGTCTTCATTGTCAAAGAATCCGATAAACAAGAGGAGTACTGCAGTATATACTGGGAAGAAGGTAGAAAAACAATATGAAATCAGAAACTGTAGAAATTTACAACGATGTTGCAGTAACCTTACAAAATTCCAAGCAAACTTTTCAGTGAAAAAAAAAAGGAAAAAAAGAACTATGAGTATTACAAATGAATAATAAATCGGAATGCAGACAAGAACATAGCGAATCAAATTCGAGAGTACATCCTAGGAGCAACTAGCACTTTGGAAAATCAGATGGAGGAGGAGGCAATGTTGTTGATGATGTTGGCCCGTTTTCGACTTCAAAAGTTGTAGCAAGACCCCAAGGCAAGTGCACATCCAAATGGCAATGCATGATCCATACACCTGAGAATGCAACACTTCACATGTAAAAGTTTGACATATAAACTTGATACAGATTTTAAAAGGAATAAATTTATGCTTAAACAAAAACATACCAGGATTGTTTGCTTGGAATCGTATAACGGCCCATCCTCCAACTGGAACACCAATGGTGTTACGCTGTTGTGGATTTACCAAGTTGAACTTTCTACTATCTCTGGCAGCATTATAGTTCCCGAAACCTTGAGCCAGAATGTGGAAATTGAACCCGTGCAAGTGCATCGGGTGGTTCTCTATTCCAAGTAGAGCGGTATTCTGCAACACCATCTCGACTGTGGAATTAAACTTCAGTTTCGTGGCCTTGATAGATTTTGTCGTATTCAACAGTGCCCTATTGTTGGTGTTATTCGAATTAGTGAAGTCGAATTGTACTGGTGGAGTGCTTGGAAAATCGGTGGTGTATATGCCACCTACATTTTTGAAATGTGCCTCTAGCATAGACATTTTGGTTGGGAGCTGGAAGGAAGCGTTATTCATGCTAGCCGCCATTTTCAACCCAAATGGACCTTGGCAGGACCTGTTGCCTGGAAGGTCACAAGTGGAAAGTCCTAGACCAATGGTCACAAACATATGTTTGTCAACTTGACGAGGGACTGGGATCCAGAAGCGTCCTGTGGATAGACCAGTTAGATTGCTGAAAAACCTGTGAGCGGTTGGAGTGTCGTTATAAGCTGGCAGGGAAGGCAATATGGGCCTGGATGTTGTAGATCCAGCATAGGTTATGATCCCCGTAGTGGTGGTGTTATCGAATGGAATGCCTGCAGCACTAGAGTATGGACTCGCGGCCATATAGTAGCTTCCTTGTTTCTGATCAGCATGAAACAGAACATCGGTTGTCTGTCCCGGAGCCACCAAGACCACATCAGTGGCATATTGGTTTGTGTATGAGGCATCGACTGCTACGACAGTTAACTTATGATTTGCGATCTTGAAAAATAACTGATTATTGAGTGCAGCGTTGATTATACGGAGGAGATATGTCTTTCCTGGTACAACGTTCAACCTATATGTCTCTGGGAAACAACTTTCTAATTTTAAAACATGGACTTAGAATAAATAAATAGATCTCTTTAATGTTATGTATACTAAACTTACTGTTTGAAGAGCATGGATATAGATCACCAGGCTGCCCATTGATTGAATAAGCGTCTGATATGTTAGGTGCAGCACCGGTTCTTAGAGCTAGGTTCTCAACATCAATGACATTCGCATTCCACCACTCACCAAGGAGAATAGGAACTTCTCTATATGGTTTTGGGAACGGATAAGGGTTCCCTGATCTAGGTCGGATTATCAGGGCTCCATGAACCGTTGCCCTGAGCCACTGAACATGTGCATGCCACCAAAGAGTTCCTTCCTGTCCGGTTATGGTGAATCGGTAAGTGTAGCTGTTGCCCGGGCGGATTGGGCACTGTGTTATCATATCCGGCCCATCTGCCCATGCACTTAGTAGCTGGAATATCCCATGCCTGCAATCAGATATGCATATTTGTAACACTTTGAGGAATATACAACATTGTTCAATCATCATAATTTTTAAGGTTATGGCCTTTCAGATATGAGTTAATATTGCAAAATGATCTCACCAATGAATAGTGAGGTTATAAGGTGACTTGTTAAACACATGGACAACGAGTGTGTCACCCTCGTTCACACGAAGAGTTGGTCCCGGAAGACTACCGTTCACCGCTGTTATCACTTGATTTCGACATAGTCTATTCACAGTAAGATTTTTTACCTGCAATTCAATATGTCACAAGATCAATCAAATTACTGACTTGCATTATTTAATCCTAAAACTTCAAAACACGAAATGAAGAGGAAATTTACGTGAAATGAATGCTCAACGATGGCAGCGTTGGCAAATGATGAACACGCCAAGAGAGATAAAACACAGGCCCCAAACATCACTATGCGTTCCATTGGTTCGTTACTAATATATACTTCAAGAATCGAAGTTGGAAGTAACTTGTACGCAGTGAAAATGAAAGATGTTTTGTAAGAAAGGTGTTGTGTGTTTTTTAGTACTGTGTTTCTTTCTGCTTGTCTGAACCTGGAGTCACATAATGGCTATTTATACAACATGTTTTCTAATTGAAAATCTGAATGTTAATGGAAGAAAATACAAAACTGATCATTAAAAAAATCAAGAATTGATTGCGTGAAAGAATACTCAGAACAGCCTATTGGCTGAAAATTAAGGAAATATTAAGTTAAGGATTAGAGGAAACTAATTTGTTACCTAACTAACATATAGTTTGAGTTGGCCATCAAATTGTTAGCTATTCTAATTATATATTTTAATAAATGTTTATAGAACATCAACCTGGAAAGTCTTACAGAGCAGGTGAAAATGTTAGTTTTGTATGTAAGTACTTCAGTTTGATTGTAAACCTAATTAATTTGATGATTAATTACTTCTCTTCTAGTTACTTGAGGATTAAATTAATTGTTAATAACAAATGGCATAATGAGCAACTTTGGTTCTAGATCTGGTGACTGCTGGAGACGATATTAAGGGAAATAACTCAGAAGAGAGAATATATTGTCTGCATGGGGGGCATGTTCGCGAGACAACTCTTGGTGTTACTGTACTTATTGTTAGAGAAGTGTGGGACGGTTTATCAAGAACTAATCAAGAGATCTTTGAGAATTTATCAAGAACAGAGAAGTGGCTAATATAAGTTTTCGCCTTGATACAAGTCTGATATGATCCACAGTCAATGCTAATGAATGCTTCACAGAAATGTTACAACATGCATTATTTACAGATTTGTATATTGAAGTATGTTAAACACAGACGCGAAAGTACCTAGTTGGGCTGATACAGATAGTATGATGCAGAGAACCGTCAGAACAGGAAGAAGAATATAAGAGAGTTGACAATGATCAGTATAAGAAGCCTTGTGAACTTATAAAACAACCTTAACTTGATCTATATACATATGAATGATAAACGTTCCAGAGAACCTAGAGTTTACCTATTTACAATCTCCACATCATATACACAATTCAATTTCATTCTAAAGTCTATAGAATTCAATAGAATAGACAAAGATAAAGTAAGTATAAAATGCAATGGAGCGGGAGGGAAAGTTTATACAAACGGACTGGCATTGTAGATCTCTTTTCTAAAAGAAGCCAGAATCGGGCCGGATAGAATATAGATCTGTAGATTGTGAAGAGCCTGTTAATGGAGCATCCATTGATGCACTCCGGCCTTGTTCACCAATCAACTTCCTAGCTTTTTCCATATTCGTCATTTTATCAAAGTTCATCTTGTCTAACGAGTCACTCAGGTTCAAAACAGGACCACTCGCAGAGGTCTTTCCCGTGATCATGCTCACCACAGTAGACATGCTCGGTCTTTCAGTGCTTTCGGTATTAGTGCAGAACAGCGCAACTTTAATAACCACCAAAACTTCATCTTTCTCGTACATCGATTCTAATCTTGGGTCTACTAGTTCCAGTATGTTACCATTCTGATTCATCAATTTGGCCTACAAATAAGAGAAGAATATATAAAAAGATTTGTTGAACAATAGCATGATCGAGTTCTTCTGATCTTTATTACCAATGAATTTGTTAGAACGACAGACTTATGGTCTTAAGAAAAACGCTGATCAATAAAACAACATGTGTTAATATATGATATGCACGCACTAAATTGAAATTGAATAGTTACGTACTGATCTTGAAGTGTACAATGCATATGTATAAATTAAATTGATTACCTGTTCAAGAAGATTGAATTCCTTTCCTGGTTTGTTGCTATTGTTCATCCTTCCACTAACAACTCCGAAGCTGTATACATCTGCCTTTTTTTGTCAGACGGCCATGGAGGACTTCAGGAGCCATATAACCCCTGCATAGGATGTTATCAACTAAATCAAACAAAAATTACTAGCATATATATAACTCCGAAGCTGTATACATCCACGTCTCAATTGCATTTTGACCAGGATAAAGAGGTGATTTATTGACTCTGTTTAGCAAAACTAGTGGAGATAGCTTGGTAAACGATTATTGAGGTTCAATGTCACTGCAAGGTAGATAAATTTTTTTATCATGAAAGCATTAATGTGCATTTTAATGCCAATAGATTGGAGAAATATTCATGTGGTTACAACTTAAATTCTTCACAAAGATGCCACACATATCAAAACATAACAAACCACATGATAACGAACGATGCACAAATTGTTGTCTCAAACATCATATGTAGAATGCCAGCAGCGTTCCCTGGTGGGTTCATGGAAGCCACCCGGCATGATGAGTTGCTCGCTGTGCATAGCCCAGGATTTCCAGACAGCCTGCATTTTCAACACAAACAAGAAAGAACTGGTGAGTATAGGCAAACTGTGGTTTCCTAAGACTACTTTGAACTCTAATATGCAATTGAGCTTACATTAGTAATAGGCCGTTTTTATTGGACAGGGAAGCTGGTATCGATCCATTGAACTGGTTATCTGCCAGATTCCTGAGACAAATTAACAATGTTAAGTTCATGTTTTTATTTTGACATAAATATTAACTGTCAAGTCATATGGAAAGTTTCAATGATAGTAGAACTCACAATACGGTAAGTACTAGAAATGTGCCAAGAAATTCAGGGATTGGACCACTGAAACTGTTATTGTGAAGATCTCTGCAAGTTGAATAACAAGTTGTGATCAGTGAGTATCGATCAAGAACCGAAATTGATATCTCAAGAACACAGATGTATATATATCTTTCTTTTACTAACATTGATCCAAGAGCATCCATAGAACTAAAATCTGGCAGCACACCTGACAGGCCGAAGCTACCCAGCAACCTATATAATAACATACGGAGGGTTCACAAAAATAGTGAAAAAATGTCAATGAATATACACATGTGCTTACACAGCTGTTACTCGTGGCCTAATGTCATCACTGCAGTGGATCCATTCCCACTTGAAAGTTGCAGGAAGATACGGATCACCACTCCAGTCTTCCAACACAGGGAACGCGTTTCTCAAAGAACGTAACGCTTCCACTAGTTACACGCATTTGTAGAAGACACAAACATAGACATTAGTAACATAAACAATGTAAACCGAGCTAATGGCATTATATGTTGCCTCACCGTCTCCAGTGTATGTACCATTAGTTGTTGGATCTCCAATCCAATAGGCTTCCATGGCATTGACCAACGGAGCAAGTGTGGAGACATTAGTGGGAACCAGAGTAATTGTGGTATTGGAAGACACTGTGTAGTTGCTAATAGTCCATTCGGTAACGTTCTTGTAAGGAGGCAAAATGGGGTCAGAGACCAATTTGTCACCCAGGAAAATCTCGAAAGACCGAGTTTCATTTTGCTCCAGCTGAGTCACCTCAGAGAAGTACCAGTTCATGTATATTGGAATTTGAAAATCAGGAAAATCTGAGGTCAAAGCTATGGTTCTATTTGGTGTAGTTGCAGTAACTGCATGTTCGAGTGCAGCAGGTGGTGGACAATCAGGTGCTATTATGACCTCCGTATATTTAGTTGTACTCGCTACCTCTATCAGTCCACTGCCATTCCGGGTTCTGGCAGCTTTCCATTTCCTGTCGTATGGATCATCTGCGTATCTGAAAATTTGTGATGTTGTAAGGTAAGTATAATTAGCAGCGTCTCAGTTAATTACATGCCATGAACTCTTATACAAAGTCATAAAAGTACAGTACGTCAGAGAAGAAAGAAAAAATAAACATGCAAAGTAAATGGGAAAAACAAGTTTCTGATAGTACCTGATCATAGCCGAATTATTGTATCCATAAGCAACCATTCTCAAGAGATAAAGTGGATATTCGCTGCCTACATCACCATACATGAACGTCTCTAAACCGCGAACTTCAATAGCAGATATTAACGGATATTCATCTTGTATGGTTTGTGCAAGACATACACTAATGGAGTCGCTCTTCGTTACATATATGACCTCATAATATTCAAAGTCATCACTTGGTGCCGTAATAGTATCCCAAAGGTTCCCGTCGTAATGAAGATCAAAACTTGGAGGGGAAGACTTACCATCGTAATTTCCATAGTAAAAGGTAGCTCGCAAGAGAACTCGAGTACCCTGGTTTATAGTATCCATGGTATAGCAGTTCTTCCTTCGTCCATTTTTGAAAACTCGCATGGTATCCATGACATGATCTTTCGAATATTTGGATTGCACAACATGAGATTCGCCAGTTTTTATGTAGCCATCGTCTCCACTCCAAGTGATCAAGTTCTCGTCTTGATACGAGCTTGCTGATGATCCACAATCGATGCTTACGAATACTGCACACATACAATTAAATGTTAGTTTCAACTGTTACAAATTCATTAAGATTTAAGATAGGTGAACAGTATACATGATGAGGATCAGAGTCTGCACCTTGAGATGAAGCAGATAGGAAGGAGAGAGTTAGAACAAGAAGGAAGAAGAAGAATTGGTGATGATAAATCGCCATCTTCATTAGCTTCTAATTAATCACATGAATCTTAATCAGCTGGTACTTAAATGTGATATGCATGAAGACTTGAAGATATAAGTCGTCATTAATTAAGAAATACTCCTGCTAATAATTGAGGACGACGATTAAGAAACACAGTCCACTGGAATTAAGTTAATATCAACTTAATTAGCTAGCTAACACACATGATGGTGCGATTCATGTATATATATGTGTTGAATTTTAGAGTGGACTATGTATTAATTATATTAACACGACCGAAGAATGTTTAAGTGATAAAAATTTCCCAAAAGTTTGAACGGGTAGAAGGTGTAAAATGCAGCATGGATACAAATCTCGTTTCGTACCGTACGAAACTGACGAAATTTTCCGCTTTCAAGCCCAACCGGTACGAATCATTTACTGAGTGCCGACAGTCTTCAGTTTCGGCGAGATTCCGTTTCTTCTCGGAGGTTTCGGACGAAACACACGAAACCTGCAACTTTTACCATGTTTCGTTTCGGGATTCATAGTTAATAAGACATATTCTTTCTGATTTGGGATTCAATCTTCGTAAGAATCTCCAAGCTTCATATTTCTCTTGATTTGATTCACACCCAAATTAATTGGGCAAAACCCCTTCGGCAGAAATCTATAAAATCTCTGCTTCCATTCTGCCCATGTCTAACAATCTCAGTACTGCAGATGAAGGGTACGTACCACTTGCAGAAAGCCTATATCTATTTACAGCCTAAATACTCACCGGAAACAGTAATTTACTACAAATTACTGACGGTTTAGTATTCATTATTCCGTACGAGGTAAAACCCCTAAATTGATTCACTGAAATTATTCGAGATCCATCTTCAATTGTAGTCGACGTTCACCGTAAACCCTAGTTCGTTCATTGAATTGGGGGAAACATGATTCTGTTATATGTGCATTTTTACAGATTGGCCGTTATCCCTTTATGTCTTTCTTTTATTGGTCCCTATACTTTTGAAAACTATAATTTTACAATGGTCCTTTTATTCCTTCGTTTTCTTCTTCTTGGGAAAACAAAACAAACAAACAATTCCTTCTGTTCGACGTGGTGCACTAGACCAGACACAGTATCATTTGTAAGTGTCAGTTCGTGGACATCCGACAAAATTGGAATGGATAAGAATGGAACTTGTTAAAACTCGAATTTTTCACACAAATGACACTCATATCAAAACATAATAAACCACATGATAACAAACGGTGCACATATTGTTATCTCAAACATCATATGTAGAATGCCCGCAGCGTTCACTGGGCCTGGTGGATTCGTTAAAGTTGTGCATGATGAGTTGCTCTCTGTGCATAGCCCAGGGTTCCCAGACAGCCTGCATTTTTTTCACAGAAACGATCAAAAAAATTAAATGTGGTGATTTTAGGACAAACTGTTCTTTTCTAAAACTACTTTAAAGTTAAACTCTTATACAGTTGAGCTTACATTAGTAGTAGGCCACTTTTATTGGACAGTGAAGCTGGTATAGATCCACTGAACTGGTTATTTGCCAGATTCCTGAGACAAATTAACAATGTTAAGTTCATGTCTTTTACTTCCACATAAATATAAACTGTCAAGTCATGCTTCGGAAAGTTCCAATGAAAGTAGAACTCACAATACGGTAAGTACTGGAAACGTGCCAAGAAAATCAGGGATCGAACCACTCAAACTGTTATTGTGAAGATCTCTGCAAGTTGAATAACAAGTTAAGATCAGTGAGTATAAATTGATCAACAATTGGATTGATTCCTCAGGTCACGGTTTTCTTGTATAGAATCAGGCTACTAACATTGATCCAAGAGCATCCATAGAACTAAAATCTGGAAGGGCACCTGACAGGCCGAAGCTACCGAGCAACCTATAGTATGAAATAAAATGTGATTCACAAACATAGTGAAAAACTGTAACTAAGCGCATATAATATACATGCATGTACTTACATGGCTGTTACTCGTGGCGTGATGTCATCACTACAGTGAATCCATTCCCACTTGAAAGTTGCTGGAAGACACGGATCACCACTCCACTCTTCCAGCACAGGGAACGTATTGCTCATAGAACGTAATCCTTCCACTAAGTTATAAACATTCAAGGATAAGAAATATAATTAAACATAAGCAGCATGACTAATGTAAATCAACCTAATGAAATTGTATGTGGATGTACGCACCATCTCTAACGTTGGTACCATTAGTCAATGCAGGTGCAATCGCATAGACTTCCATGGCATTGACCAAAGGAGCAAGTGTGGAGGCATTAGTCGGAACCAGAGTAATTGGGGTATTGGATGAAACAGTGTAGTTACTAATAGTCCATTCTATGAAATTATGGTAGGGCGGCAAAATGGGGTCAGAGACCAATTCATCACCTAGGAAAATCTCGAAAGACCGAGTTTCATTTGGCTCCAGCTGAGTCACCTCAGAGAAGTACCAATTGATGTAAACTTGAAAATTAAAATCATGAAAATCTGAGGTCAAAATTAATGTTCTGTTTGGTGTAGTTGCAGTAATTGCGTGTTGGAGTACGGTAGGTGGTGGGCGATCAGATGCTGTTGTGACCTCCGTAAATGTGCTTGTACTGGCTACCTCTATGAGTCCACTGCCATTCCGAGGTCTGGCAGATTTCCATTTCCTGTCGTATGGATCATCTCCATATCTGAAATTTTGTGATGTTGTAATTGAATCAATATAGTATATTACAGGAGATTTTTTTATGTGAAACAAGTGATAGCACCTGACAGACGAATTTGATCCATAAGCCATCCTTCTCAAGAGAAAAAGTGGATATTCAGTGCCTACATCACGATACATGAACGTCTCCAAACCACGAACTTCAATAGCAGATATTAACGGATATTCATCTTCTCTGGTCTGTGCAACACATACACTTATCGAATCGCTCTTCATGGCATAAATCACTTCGTAATAATAAAAATCATCACTCGTAGCCGTTACAGTAACCCAATAGTTCCCATCATACTGAAGCTGAAAAGTTGGAGGGGAAGACTTGCCATCATAATTTCCATAGTAGAAGCTAACACGTAAGAGAACACGACCCCGCTTTATACTGTCAATGTTGTAACAGTTCTTCTTTCGTCCATTTTTGAAAACTCGCAAAGTATCCATCACAGGAGATATCGAATAATTAGATGGCACAACATGAGATTCGCCTGTTTTAACGTAGTCACCGTCTCCACTCCAAGTGATCAAGTATTCGTCTTGATACGAGCTTACTGATGATCCGCAATCAATGCTTACAAATACTGCAGGTACAGAAATGTTATGAATTGAAATGCAACATATATTACTTTCTATCATGGTAGCGATAATATCATAGCAAAAATTGTTAATAACGGAGCAATCGGCTTATAATCTTTAAGAGCTCTAATCTTTAATGGCAAAGAACATACACAAATTTCTTTTGATGAATCTTTAAGGAAGAAACTATATATATGTACCTTGAGATGAAGCGGATAAGATGGATAGAGCTAGAACAAGAAGAAACAAGAAGAGTTGATGATAATATTTAGCCATCATCTTCATTTATTAGCTTCTAATTAACAAGAGTCATGATTTAATTGCTTGCTAATTACTACTAGTACTTAAACGGGTAATGCACGACGACTTGAAGCTACAAGTTGTCGTTATTATTATTAAGAAAATGAATACCAATGATGATTGTGAAACAGTCAATTGGAATTTACAAGATGTACAAAAACTAAGTCAAATGTCAACTAATTAGCTAATCATGCCCCTGTACTTGTCTAGTTGTGATAAATATTGATCCCCATATTAATATTTTAGTTTGTGTATTTCACTGCCTGATCACTTAATTTTAATTTTATGAGTTGAATCCATGTTAGTTATTAGTTAGAATAAAATATTTCGACTATAACTAACTTATTTGAGAAAATGCAAATGAGCTGATTGATTGAAAACTATAATTTACCGTAGAATTAGTAGTCCGTGTTGGTGGATTAAGCAAGAAGGTTTATTAGTCCCCAATCCGCGTCACAAGTGTACATCTCTCAGCAGCCGTTGATTAAAGCCTGGAGTTGATAATCTAACGGTGGAGATTAAAAGCTGTTGGAGGGAAAGTTCGTTAGTTGGTTGCATTTGTGTAACTAAAACAGAGAACAAGCCCACGTGATGATTAGCGCGTATTAGCTGGATTATTTGCATTGCTTATAAGCTTTCTTGTATTGCTCATCTTTATCACAACTTGTATTCTTCAATTTCACCAGATTAGAGAGAGGGAAATAAGAGAGAAAGGAGTAGCAGAGACTTTGTTCGCCATTGTTGTGGTTGAGAAGTTCTCGGTGCTTGTAATTTGTACTTTCATCTTCTTAGTGGAATCGTCTCTGTGGTGTGGCCTCCGTGCAGTAGGAATTTCCATTCCGAAGCATGTAAAACTTGTGTGTTCTTATAGCTTATTTTCATAGCAGTTAGCGTTCTTAGGTTTCGTAGTTGCAGAGAACTCGAACTGCAACATTTACAAATCTTTAAAACGAATAAATATGTTGATGTTGATAAGCTTTTAAATTATTGTATTAGTAGTTTTACCAAACACACACTAACACAGAAGGGGAAGAATACAGCATATTCATTTGGGGTCATGTTGACTTATCTTTGTATCATATATATAATAAATATATATAGAGTATATGCATGCTGTACTTTATCATAATACTAATGTTTCTCAAATGTTGACTTGTGCTTTTCCTCTAGTTTAAAATTAAACAAAATTTGCTAGTATTATATTGTGATCATAAAGAATATCAACATCTTACTATCTCCAAGTCTGTTTACTCTAACTTTTAAAGAAAAAAATACTGAACAGTGAACATCCTGCAAATTTTACAAAACCATCCCTAAACTGGTTGCAGCTATATTGGAACTCAATACGTTAACCAGGTAATGATTATGGAAGCAATTGCTGTGTCGAACACCATCCGTACACTCGTCATCCTGAAACTACCAGCAGCATTCCCAGGTGGACTCTGAGATGAATTTGTAGCAGCGCATGTAGAGTTGCCTGGTGTGCATAGCCCTGGATTGCCAGTTACCCTGCAGTATTTCGTTAAAGGGATATCAAATCATCATATTTGATAGACATGCATATAAACCTTTATCCACTCTGATCACTACTTCATATCTCAAGTGGGCTTACACTAGATTTAGTCCTGTTCTGCCAGACAACGAAGCTGGTATTGAGCCATTGAGCTGGTTATTTGCCAGATTGCTGTAACAAATTAATAAGAAATTAGTTGATGAATTCAATATACACGTTCGTTCATACCAAGAAAAGAAACTTATAAACCGTTCTTTTGAACGTTTTCTTATCATAGCAGAACTTACAGTGAGGTGAGGTCTGGTAAAGTGCCAAGGAAACTGGGTATAGGCCCCTGTAAGCTGTTGTTGTGAAGATCTCTACAAACAGAACGACATTATGAATTAGTGCGAGCAAGGTTTAGGTTTGACGAATATGTTAATTAGTGTGTTCTCAGATAAAGCTTCTAACATTGTTCGAAGAGCATCCATGGAACTGAAGTCTGGAAGCACCCCTGAGAGGCCAAAGCTACCAAGAAGCCTATCATATGATTCACAAATGTCAGATATAGCTTCTCCTGGTTAATGATCAAACAATAGACAAGGAAAATGAACCACTCATATGTTTTTTCCTGGAAAATATGTACTTACAGAGATGTTACCCGTGGTCTGGTGTCGTTGCTGCATTCAATCCAGTCCCACGAATATGGTGCAGGGAGGCACGGATCACCACTCCAATCATTCAACACATCAAACGCGTTTTGCAAAGAAGCTAATCCTCTGACTATGTTGCCAGAATCCGAAACATATACAGTAAGTCAGAAAATTCCAGAAACAGACATCTCTATAATCTGAAAAATGAAACTAACACGGGGAACAGACTCACCATCATTGCTGTTGGTACCATTAGTCAATGCAGCTCCAATCTGAAAAACTTCCATAGCATTAATTAACGGAGGAAGCGTAGAGACATTACTTGGAACTAGAGTGATCGTAGTATTGGAAGTAACATTGTAACCCCACGCAACCCATTCTGTACAATTCTGGTAAGGCGGTGAAATTGGTGGATTCGAGATCAACTGGTTTCCCAGGATAATATCTAGAGAACGGGTTTGATTTGGACCCAGGCGAGCCACCTCTGTGAAGTACCAGTTTATGAAAACAAAAATTTCGTTATCTGGAAATCCTGTAGGCAATTGTATCGTTGCATTGGATGTATTTGCAGTCACTGCGTGCCTGAGCACAGCTGGTGGCGGGCGATCTCTTGCATCTGTAAGGGAACCAAACGTAACGTTGTCGCTGAGCTCTATCAATCCACTACCGTCATGAGGTGCCACTGGATTCCATATCCTGTCGTATGGATCATCCCCATATCTGAAAAATTTTCACATTTCAAAATTAACATATGGACAAGTTCACGTATTCTTTTGACACCTGAATGATCAAGATATACCTGGTAGTCGAATTTGATCCATAAGCATCCCTTCTTAACAGAAACAGTGGATTTTCACTGCCAAAATACCGATACATAAACGTCTCCAGTCCACGCACTTCAATGGCAGATATGAACGGAAATTCCCCTGGTCTAGTTTGCGAAACGCATACACTAACAGAATCTCTCTTCATAACATAGATCACCTCGTAATAGATATAATCATCACTATCATTCGTCTCAACTGTAGCCCAATAGTTCCCATCATAATGAAGAGCAAATGTGGGGGGCGAAGACCTGCCATCGTAATTTCCATAGTAGAAGCTAACACGTAAGAGAATCCGACCCTGAGTCACAGAGTCAATGTGGTAACAGTTCCTGCTCCGGCCATTGGTGAAAACACGCAGGGTGTCCATCACATGAGATACGGAACTATTGGATGGCACAACACGAGACTCACCAGCAGTCGTGTAGTTACCGTCACCTGACCAAACAATCAAGTTTTCGTCCTGGTACGAGTCTGATGATGAACCACAATCAATGCTAACAAATACTGCACGAAGGCGAACATGTTAGTTTCGAATTTGATGAATGCGAATAAAGTGAAGAAGTTCAAAACATGAGTGATTAGGTACCTTGGGCTGAAGCAGGTAGGATGATGCAGAGAACTGTTAGAACAACAAGAACAAGTTGACGATGAGCTGCTTCCATTTGAGGTTGTAATAACATTAACATGATCATTCATCGTGGGAAAATGTAATATATATACGCACTATGTATGAGTTGACTTGGTACGTTAGCTAGCTAATTAGCTAGTACGATGAACTTACACGTTTCTTCACCAAACACTTGTGAAAATATCAAGTCTTCGTCGACAAATGGTGTCTTGTAAGTGTAACTATTAACAAATACCTCCCCTGTTCCATTTAAAAAAATTAATTTGATTTTTAAAAAAAAATTAATTCTAAATCACTCTTAAATTATATCACCATAAAATTTAAGAAAATTATTTTGATAAAAAATCAAATAAGGGTTAATGTTCGAAAAAAAAAAAAACCTTCATACGTTGAAAAAGGAACAAGAGGACCATTCGGATTGAAATTGGGAAAACATTGAAAAAGTCAAAGTCAGCTTAAGGTAATTATGCGAATCCAAAATGCATGTTCGTCCCTTTTCTCTTCCCCATCAATGGAAATCAAAATTTCCAGCGCACTTTCACGAATACCACATAATTAAAATCAAATGTACCCCTAGCTAAAATTTGGACGACGACCAGCCTTTCGTAATATATACGAAGTATTTGGCAGATTATATCATATAAATGTTTAATAAAACTATATTATCAAGCTGCATTTCATGATCTTTTTTGTAGTATAAGTCAAAATAAATTTACCGTATAATTTAATTAAAATCATGGGACTCATTTTATGGTTAAAGTGTAGAAAAAACTGTAAAAAGTCGAAGTGTTCATCTAAAATAGTACGCAGATGCGGAGAACTTACCCGACAAAATGGATGTGACTATTCATTCGACGGCCACTTGCATGCGAGTTGCATAAACAGACATTAAGAAAACATTATGGACTGGAAAAATGATACTGGTAGTATTCGGTAAAGAGATTGGGCAATCGGAAGAGGACACGACAGCAACTTGGAGCCGACATCTTGAAGACGCAAAGGGGTTCCCACTTCCCACACAAAATCCAAAGGGCAAAGGAGAAATTCGCCCAATCAAACCCCCATATCTAAATTAGATTAGGGTTTATCCTTGGATGGATTCACACTAGTGACTAGACTCGAAGTGAAATATTCTCAAGGCCTTTCAAGAAATTAGCGTGGGGGGCTTTTTGATGATGGACTTGTTTACAAAACACTGAAGAGTTGCTGTTACAGTCATATTACATTTCGTTGTAAACGGCTCTAGATTTCTTTTGTAAGTTGTACGATGCGCTTTAAGTCATGTACATACCCAATAATTAGGGCAAAATTGCCGTTAGGTAGTGTAGTTATACTATACTCTTTTTACCTTTCTACTAGTCTGTTAGTTTAAATTTTAAAAGTTAAATAGCTCTCTGCTCTTCACAAACTTAATTGGTTTATTCATCTTTTCTAACACTTTTCTCTGTAATCTTTCCTCTTAGTGGAAATAAAATCTTTCCTGTTCTTGTTCATCTTTGTTTACAGGATTAGATTAGGTACGTACCTTGGGCTGAAGTAGATAGGATGCTGCAGAGAACTGTTAGAACAACAAGAACAAGGATGATGTGACGATGATGAGCTTCCATTTGTGGTTGTAGTAACTAGTAGGATTAACATGCTAATTATATACTTTGTCCCACTTTAAATTACCCATTTTGTCATTTATAGCGTCTCATAAGAAATTATCCAGTCCATAAATGGAAAATTTTTATTACTATTTTATTATATTAACAACTCCTATATATATAATTAAATATTCACTTACTCCCACTACCTAACATACTTACAATTAAATATTCAATTACTCTCAATCTCTCTCTCCCACCCTTATATATAATATGCAAAAGTAATGTTTTTCTTAAAAATTGTGTTTTTACTCAAATTAAATGGGTAAATTCAAACGGGACGGGGAATATATAAACAAGTATATGAATTACTTGGTACGTAGCTTACACGTTTGTCGTTCACCGAAGACTTGTTAAAGTATAAAGTCTTCGTAGCAAAAAGCGCTTTTAGTGCATTAATTTACACTAACAAATATTCCAATTCTAATTGTATATTTGAAAGCACACTGAAAAGTCAAGGTCATCTTAGCTAATATGCATCCAAAATGCATGTTCTTCACTCTCTTTCAGCTATGGAAATGAAAATGACGTGGAAGGGTGTGTTATATATTTTCGTTTAAATATATTTGAAATGAAATGAGTTTATTTATAATATAAAAAATAAATTAACAAATTAAATCTGAAATGAACTAAATTCAATAATTTTTCAAATCAAACGTGAACATAGCCTAATTGATTATAATAATTAAACGTGATAAGTTTCACTTGGTATACGGTAAAATTTAGAAAGTATGGGACGATGTTATTTTAATTTTAGATTTATGTTTACCATTTCAATTATTTAGGGGTACAAGTACGTACCCTAGAGTTTGATTACGGTTTATGATAGTCATCATTATTTAAATACTTTATCTTAGTCATTTATTTGTAGTATCAACAACTTTGATGAATTATAATTAAAAACATTTAGACATAATTTCTTGGTTTGGATTGTATTATGAGAGTTCTTTTCTATGTTTATCTTGATTGTTAATTTATTTGATTATCGATTTCACGTATTAAATTCGATAATTTTATCTTATTTCGGTTTTTCCACGTCAATATTAATATATTAATTGAATATCAGAGCCCAAAAGTAAAGGGTCTCTATTCTAAATTTCACCGCATCACTTACTAAAAAAATATCAAATGTTGAATACTGTATTTACAGTTATTAAACGTAGTAGCAATTTTACTAAACGTTAAAAATTTATTTGTAATTTACAGAATGACTCTTATTTTACAAGTATTACAAATAAATCTCAAACTTACTAAATTCATACAAATTATCATAAACAATTGCAAGTATAATAAATTCATCAATTCTACTTTACCACAAACACTCTCTAAAACAAATACACTCATAAATATAAATTATTAACATGAAATGATCACTTTAACAAAAAATGATCAAATGATACTTTCGAACTTCCAAAAATTAATAAATTTGATACTAAATTCAAGTGTTTCAAAAATTAACATTTAAATTCAAAATAAAAAAAATAAAAAAAAAATCTGGTAAGCAGCAGCGTTGGGCTGCTGCTTCTTTTTTTAAATAAAAAAAAAATTCTTTTTTTTTATCAACCTTCTTTTCTTCTTTTTTTTTTAAAAAAATTTATTATATAAATTTTATTTAATTATGCACAATACCTCTAATATATATATATATATATACATATATATATATATATATATATATATATATATATATATATATATATATATATATATATATATATATATATATATATATATATATATATTATATATATATATATATATATATAAAGAAAATAAAAAAAAAAAATTTTGTAAATTTATAGATACTTTATTATAAATTTATAAAAATTTTTTTGGTAGATTTATAAATTATAGATACTTTATTATAAATTTATAAAAATTTTTTTGGTAGATTTATAAATTATAGATATTTTATTACAAATTTACAAATCAAGGTGTGAAATGAGTTTGATGATACTTTATTGCAATTTACATATCAAGGTGTGAAATGAGTTTTATAAGCCCCTAAATTTACAAGAGATTTATAAATTTATAGATACTTTATTACAAATTTACAAATCAAGGTGTGAAACAAGTTTGATGATATCTCTTGGTGTGTTCTTCAAATTGAATTGAAATATGTTGATTGGGTTATTGATTTAGGGGCTTAATTTATTTAAGGTGGAATTGTGATGATTTTAAAAGTATTTGGTTAATTTGTAAAATTATAATTTTATAGATACTTTATGTAATTTACAATAAATTTCTAACATTTAGTAAATTTATGTTCCGACGTTTAATATTTGCCAGATGAAAAATCATTACTTAAAATTGAGATTTGAGTACTATGCAAACTTGAAATTTAAGTGGGATTAATTGACAAACAAATACATATAGAAAAAATGGGTGTGTCCTCATAACTCAATGAATAAGCAACCCCATAATTACAGAGGATGTGAATATAGTCCTCCAAGTCCCACACCACATATGTAAAATAATATGTTTCTTCTTGTTACAGCCAGACGCGTTCCCCGGTGGATTCGTTGCATGGCACGACGAGTTGCTTGATGTGCATAGGCCAGAGTTCCCTGTCACCCTGTATTTCAGACAAGCAAAGAATAGCGCTAATTAGATGCAACACAAAGAGATACTGATACATTTCTGAAACTACTTTAAGTGAGCTTACACTAAATTTAGGCCATTTCGACGTGACAATGAACCTGGAATCGAGCCATTGAACTGGTTATTTGCCAAATTCCTGCAGTGAATTAACCAAAGGTTACTTAGTCCATTCAGAAACCACTTAAGACATGTTTCTCAATATTTGTATCACAAAACTGACTCACAGATTTGTGAGGCTTGGTAATCTGCCAAGAAAATCAGGTATAGGCCCCTGTATGCTGTTGTTCTGAAGATCTCTATAAATCAAGTAAGATTCTGTGTAAGTTAATACAAAACACGTTAAATTGTGCAGAATGCTGTAATTGTGTTCTGGGATATTTAAAGCAACTAACATCATTCGAAGGGCATCCATAGAACTAAAATCTGGTAGCACTCCTGATAGGCCGAAGCTACCAAGAAACCTATCATATGATTCACAAATTTCAGATATTTTGAGTGTATACATTATCATGATCAGTTAATTGAACAACATAATAGACGAGATGAAAAGAATTCATGCATCATGCTTAGAGACTATGCACTTTACAGGGCTGTTACTCGTGGTCTAGTTTCATTGTTGCACTGGATCCAATCCCATGTGAAAGGTGCAGGAAGACACGGATCGCCTTTCCAATCCTCCAAGACAGTGAATGCGTTTTGTAGAGAAGCTAACCCTTTAACTAGATTACCAAACACCAAAATGTAAAAACCAGGACTACTTGCAAGCAATCAGAACACTGATTATAGGTAAAAGAAAAACCAGTATAGAGTACGTAACTCACCATCATTGCTATTAGTACCATTAGTTATTGGATCTCCAATCCGAAAGACTTCCATGGCATTGATCAATGGAGGAAATGTTGAGTCGTTACTAGGAACGAGAGTAATAGTGGTACTGGAAGAAACATTGTAGAATGCTGCAATCCATTCTGTACAGTTTAAGTAAGGAGGCGAAATTGGGCTGTTTGTCATCGACTCGTTACCAAGGAAAATCCTAAATGATCGAGTCTGATTCAGGCTAAGCTCGGCCATCTCCGAGAAGTACCAGGTTAAGTAAATTGGAATTTCAGTATCAGGAAATCCTGTGGACAAGGATATGGTTGTGTCGGGACTAACTGCAGTTACAGCATGTTGGAGCGCTATAGGTGGTGGGCGATCAGATGCTATTGTAACGTCACCAAATGTGGCGTTGTGGCTTACCTCTATCAATCCACTACCGTTACGAGGTCTAGCAGGAGTCCATATTCTGTCATATTGATCATCTGTATATCTGAAATATTGTCATATGCGGTTCTGTTCAGAAACAAATTCTGAATAGCCCATTTTCGGAAAACAGAATGCGAAACCTCTAGGTCCTTAGTGTGATAGTGTCTCAGGCCTACCAACCAGGGCCGGGCTAATAGAATGAAGAAAGAATAAATCAGGAGTAAAGTAAGATGAACATACCTAATAGTCATATTCGATCCATAAGCAACTCTTTTCAACATAAAAAGAGGATACTCCGTATAACCTACAAAGCCATACAGGTACATAAACGTTTCCAAACCACGCACTTCCAGTGCAGATATGAACGGAAATTGGCCCCGTACTGTCTGTGCAACGCATACACTAATAGAACTGCTCTTCATCACATAGATCACCTCGTGATAGACATTTTCCGTGCTTAAAGTTTCAACTGTAGCCCAGTAGTTCCCATCGTAATGAAGGTCAAAACTAGGAGGCGAAGACCTGCCATCATAATTTCCATAGTAAAAGCTAGCGCGCACCATCACCTGACCTTGCCTGATGGAGTCAATCTTGTAACAGTTCTTGTTCCGAGCATTGTTGAAAACCCGCAAGGTGTCCAGGACAGGAGATATCGAATTACTGGATGGCACAACACGGGTTTCACCAGTGTTGTTTATGTAGTCATTGTCTCCTGACCAATTGATCAAGTTTTCATCTTGATACGAGCTGGATGATGATCCGCAGTCGATGCTGACAAATACTGCATGGAGATGTAGTTATACATAAGTTTTAAAGTTGGATTAGAGTTGAATGAAGATGATTACAAATGATGACCAGGTGCTAATTAGGTACATACCTTGGCCTAAAGAAGATTGGATGATGCTGAAAAATGTCAGAACAAGAACAAGGGAGAGTTGACATTGATTAGAAGCCATGTTACTTAGCAGCTTGTGATAACATTAAAATGGTCATGGAAATTAACATGTAATTACTATAAGTACTAATAATCAGTTGGAATGATACTGTTTAACAAACTGCCCAATTGCAATTACAATATGAAAATTAACCAAATGGAAAAGTCTAGTCAACTTGGAGGGTGTGGAATGTGGATTAATGCATGTTCCTAGTATATATTCAAGATCAGTAGACTAATTCAAGTTGGAAGCTAAAAACTTACGAATCATTGTTCGATCCATGAGCTTCCATTGACGTTGTAATACATTAACTTCCATTGTAGTATCTACCAAACTAATCAGCCATATCCTCGGAGTGGTTAATTTTACTCGTGTTGTGAAAAATGATCTAAAAATAATTTATCCCAGTAGGATTGCTAAGGCTAAGCTTGAACGAAGTTACATGTATTTTCACGAAAGATTTGATAAAATATGGAGTCTACGTCGTCAAAATATATTTTAGTGTATTAATTTACACTAACAAATATTCCAATTGCAATTACATAATTAGTTAAAGCACATTGAAAAGTCAAAGTCATCTTAAGTACTGAAGTATTACTATGCATCCAAAATGTTTTTCAGTTCTCTACCTGGAATGGAAATCATACTTTGGAGTTCCGAGCCCTTTTACGAGTAATCGATTTAGTTAGATTCGAGCTCGTTTCGCTCAATAAATATTTTGAGCTTATTTCGGATCTCATTTACAACTCATCTATACTAATCTCACTAATGAGCCGAGCTTACCTACAAATTAAAATGAATATGGTTATTCATGTTTTTTCCCTTCGTCATCCTCATTCAACAGAAATTAAAAAGATGGACTCGAAAATGATATTGGGATAAGAAATTATCCAATCCAACGAGGACACGACAGCACCTTGGAGCCGACATTTAACTAAAAATCCATAGGGCAAAATTGAGGTTCACCACGCCAACATCAACACCGGATGTACACGAACGAGAAAATCCCCAAATCTGAATCAGATTAGGGTTACCATCGTTGCTAGTGGTGGTGATCGGATCTCCATCAAACGATCAACGTTTGGAGTAAAAATATGGAACTCGGATTATCAAGATTGTATGGCAAGATGAAATCTGTATATGTTCATCTATCAAATGGAAAAAAACACTCCAATATATGCTGATGGTGGGAAAATGGTGTTTAGTCAATGTAAATCATTGTTGTGTTTTGTAAGGGAATTGCTCCGAAATTTCAAAAGCTGACATAAATACTTTATTACCAACTAGCTAGCTGATATTTTGACATTGAATTCGTTGAAGAACACTTTCTGGAAATGGAATGAGCATTACAATCAACTTGAAGTATTAATCAATGAGCTACGTAACTCGTTGACAAATTTCTAATAGAAATAAAAATTAAATCAATACATGATGAACCAAGTAATCACATATGATGCAAATATACTTGTGTCAAGCAACACATGTAACATGTTCTTCTTCTTTTCACTTCCAGCAGCGTTCGTGATCCTTGGAATAGGTAATGAACTTGTAGCGGGGCATGATGAGTTGCTAGATGTGCACAACCTAGAATTCCCTGTCACCCTACATTTTTCAGACAAATAAAAACAAAATGAATATAGACATGTTTACAGTACATGTGCCATAACTACTTGAAAAAGTCTTGTAGTCGAGGTTACACTAAGTTTAGGCCGGTTCTACGTGACAGTGAAGCTGGAATAGAGCCATTGAACTGGTTGTTTGCCACATTCCTGCAAAGAGTTGACAGAAATCTACTTAGTTCAATTCCTTCAATATACATTCAAGTCATGATTTTGAGAGTTTCTGTCACTAAATTATATATACTGACAGTTCTGTGAGGTCTGGTAATGTTCCAAGGAAATCCGGTATAGGCCCATTTATGCTGTTGTTGTGAAGATCTCTACAAATCAAGCAAGGGTATTATGTTAAGTACGATTGAAAGATGAATAGTTGAGTTTAAAGAACGCGTGAAATGGATAAAAGGACTAACATTGTTCGAAGAGCATCCATATAACGAAAATCTGGTAGAACCCCAGAAAGGCCATAGCTTCCAAGAATCCTATCGTATATAATTTACAGATGTGTTAACAGATAAGAGAGCAGACAAGAAAAATGAACCACTCGTCGTGTTCAATGGATATGAACTTACAGGGCTGTTACTCGTGGCCTAGTGTCATTGTTGCAGTGGATCCAATCCCATGTGAAAGGTGCAGGAAGACACGGATCGCCTTTCCAATCCCCCAAGACAGTAAATGTGTTTTGCAGAGAAGCTAATCCTTTAACTAAATTACCAAACTCCAAAATGTAAAAAACAAGACTATTTGCAAGCAATCAGAAAATTGATTATAGGTAAAAGAAAAACCAGTATAGAGTAACTCACCATCATTGCTATTAGTACCATTAGTTAATGGATCTCCAATTCGAAAGACTTCCATGGCATTGATCAATGGAGGAAGTGTTGTTGATCCAATAACAGGAACCAGAGCAATAGTTGTTTCGGAAGAAACATTGCAGAATGCTGCAATCCATTCTGTACAGTTTAAGTAAGGAGGCGAAATTGGGCTTTCGGTCATCGACTTGTTACCAAGGAAAATCCTAAAAGATCGAGTCTGATTCGGGCTGAGCTGGGCCACCTCCGAGAAGTACCAGGTTATGTAAACTGGAATTTCAGTATCAGGAAATCCTGTGGCCAAGGATATTGTTGTATAGGGACTAACTGCAGTTACTGTTGGTGATTTTAGTGTCATCAATTCATTTTAGTAGTAATGCGATCTGCTAGAGACTGATGCGATCTCTCGTTGAGCTCGGAACAAGTTTGGGTAGTGCGGAGTGCACGCTTGTTGAGCCAACGAGTTATCGACCACGAATACGAAGGGGGGGTCAAGGGGGTTGCGCCCCTTGCGGGGTCGAGGGGCAGCGCCCCTCGCGGGGTTGCAAGGGGCAGCGCCCCTGTACGGGGTTGCGAGGGGCAGCACCCCTGCAGGGTTCCAAGGGGCGTAGCCCCTAGCTGGGGTCTCGCTGGGGTCAGCGAGCGGGGTGCGGGGCAGCGCCCCGTCCTTTTTGAAACATTGCAACTCTTCGTGAACGAACGTGACCTTTCGTTCATAACACTTCGTTCTGAACAGATACACCACTTCGTTCACACCTCTTCGCTACTATTTATTGAAGCGATCAGTCTCCAAAACTAGCACAACGAAAACTCATACATCCTCTCTACTTTCTGATCGAAATTTATATTGCCTGAATAAGATTGCCTTCTTGGATTATCCCAACAAGGAATTCGTGTAACCCCGGCAACAACTGTAGGGTCGAATTATCAACAGTTACAGCATGTTGGAGCGCTTTAGGTGGTGGGCGGTCAGATGCTATTGTAATATCACCAAATGTGACATTGTGGCTCACCTCTATCAATGCACTGCCATTACGAGCTCTAGCACGAGTCCATATTCTGTCATACTGATCATCTGTATACCTGAAATATTGTCATAGGTTTGTTCAGAGACATATTTTAAAGAGCCCATTTTCGAAAAACAGAATGTGTCTCAGGCTTACCAACCACGACTGATAGAATGAAGAGAGAATAATCAGGAGTACAGTAAGATGAACATACCTAATAGTCGAATTCGATCCATAAGCAACCCTTTTCAACATAAAAAGAGGATACTCCGTATAACCTGCAAATCCATACAGATACATAAACGATTCCAAACCACGCACTTCAAGTGCAGACATGAATGGGTATTCGCCATATATTGTCTGTGCAACGCAAACACTAATAGAACTGCTCTTCATCACATAGATCACCTCATGATACACATTTTCCGTGCTTGAAGTTTCAACTGTAGCCCAGTAATTCCCATCATAATGAAGGTCAAAACTAGGAGGCGAAGACATGCCATCGTAATTTCCATAGTAAAAGCTAGCACGCACCATCACCTGACCTTGCCTGATGGAGTCAATCTTGTAACAGTTCTTGTTCCGACGATTCTTGAAAACCCGCAAGGTGTCCATGACAGGAGATATCGAACTATTGGATGGCATAACATGGGTTTCTCCAGTGTTTATATAGTCATTGTCTCCTGACCAATTGATCAAGTTTTCGTCTTGATACCAGCTGGATGATGATCCGCAGTCGATGCTGACAAATACTGCATGGAAATGTACGTAGTTATACATGAGTTTTAAAGTTGGATTAGAGTTGAATGAAGATGGTTACAGATGATGATCAGGAGCTAATTTGGTGGTACATACCTTGGCCTAAAGAAGATTGGACTATGCTGAAAAATGTTAGAACAAGAACATGGGAGAGTTGAGATTGAGTAGAAGCCATGTTAATTAGCATGTAGCTTGTAATAACATTAAAATGGTCATGGAAATATTTACTTATATGATCACCAACATCGTACGTGCTGGTCATTTTGTTCAGGAAAACTTGACAAAATTAATTAAGTAATCATCAGTTGGAATAATAAGTTGAACAACCTGCCCAATATGCAATTACATTATGAAAATTAATTAATGCATGTTCCTAGGATTCAGATAAGTAGACTATCATAATAATAAGGTTGCTGGAACGGTAAAGAAAAGAAGATGTTGGAGGTTCGAACCCCAATGAAATCATAAGGTTGGTATATATTGGTGACCGTAGCAACGGAGGAGTAGAATAATTAGATTTGCTGATCCATGAATATAATATGTGCATTTGAGTTGAGTTGAGGTAGCTAGCTTAAGCTAGAACGAGATTACACGTCATGAAATGTTAATTAAATGTATTAATTTAACACTAACAAATATTCCAATTGCAATTACATAATTAATGGAAGCACATTGAAAAGTCAAAGTCAATTCTTTCCTTTTTTTTTTTTTAATCAGCAAAAATATATTAATCACAGAAAAAAGTACAAATCTCAAGTGTATTAGATATGCACAACAAGAGGCCCCGTAAACCATACATACACACCAAGCAAGATAAAAATTAACATGTGCAAACCTCGTTAAAGTTAAGGCCGAAACGAAACTTGACCACCCCTCATCTAGTATATCTAGTATGTCAATCTTACTAGCAAGAAAGTCAAGATTTAGGGGGTGACGAATTGTCAAGCCAATTCTAGCCAAGTCCAAAGGAGATGAATACCATCCGCACGCAAATTTAGGGAACTTAGCAAGACGGACGGATGATGATGTTCTCCGATGGGATTCGGTACCGTCACGAAAAAGAAGCGGCTCATGACAATAAATATCATGCCCAGGTGGTATTGAAATAAACAACACAAAATCAAGTCACAACCCAAGCCAAACAACAAATAAAAACAACAGCCAAGACAACCGGCCAACATCCCAACCCAAACAGCAGCGCCTATGAAGAAAAACAGGACCTCCAGCATACTCCAAAAACCACCTGTAGTATCATTTCCCTAACCCTCAACAGTAGCACAAATCACGGAGGTTTCCAGCACCATTCGGGAACCTGCCACCAATCTGCTGACTTGACCCCCTGTTTAATAGCACCCTTAATGAGCAACCAGCCCCAAAGGATATATTTAATCTTCTCGACTATCTCCTGACTGGAGTGAGCCTCCCCTTTGAAAATACGACTATTCCGTTCCTTCCACAAACACCAAAGAGTGCACTGATTTAAGGCTACCAAGAAACGATCATTAGCACGATTGGACGCCATTAATCTACCATTAATTATATCCACAACGTACGAACAAGGACTTAAAACAGAACCTATCCAATTCGCAACCATCCCCCACACCCCAACAGCAACCGCACAGGAGCAAAAAACATGATCCGCAGTCTCTTCTTCCTCCGAACATAATTTACACAAAGTATTGGCGCATGAATCATATTTCTTTTCTTAAGATTATCAAATGTCGGCAACCTATTCCACGCAAGCTTCCACACAAAACAATTCACCTTCAGAGGAGCAAACCCTTCCCAAACTTTACTCTTCCAACTCACAGGTCCTTGGGCAGCAAGTTCTGGTCTCAGATTAACACGAACAGCCTGCTGCGCCGCATACCCGGACTTGGCAGAATAGAACTCATCAGCACCAAAACTCCATACCCAAGTATCAGCCGTAGTCCTGAAAATCAGATTATAACCCTGCACAAATTAGTAAGACCCTACACAAGATCACTTTCCCAACTTGATAAGCTCCTATACCAATTCCACTTACAACCATTCCCTAATCTATCAAACACCGAGCAGTCCTTACAATTCTCGATTGCAAAGAGTCTAGGAAATAATTCTTTTAAAATTATCCCTTTCCCTAACCGCGGCTCCACCCAAAACTTATTCCCAACCCGGACCCAACATTCTTACTCAAGTTATTAAAAACCAAGGACTCGACGCAGCCTTTGTGACTAAATTCTTCCACCAAAGAGGCCACCCCCGACACGACCCTTTACCATCCTTCACCCGCAAGATACAATCCCAAATACCCCATACTTAGACTTTAAGACCTAACCCAAAGAGAATTCGACCCAACAAGGAGGTTCCACACCCACTTTCTCAATGAAGAATAATTAAATAAAGACAACTCTTTCACACCCAACCCACCCAACTCTTTTGCAAGACAAACCCTTTCCCAATTAATCCACGCAATTTTACGTCCACCCCCAAAGAAATGATAATTTCCAGCACACTATCACAATAAATACCACACAAAATGAGCCTATAAATAGTTGACGACCCATTTTTGATGTTATGTCCGTTGAGCGTTAACGAGTGTTCGGTTTGATAAGCTCGAGCACAACTAATTCAATAAGGATTTTGAATTGGGTTCGAGACTTTTTAAATTAAATCTTGTATTACTAATGATTAATGAGCAGTAAAAAAAAAGTGGTTATTGTAAAACTGAAAGAAAAAAAACATACAAAACAACCATATGAAAAAATGAAAGTGTTCAATACGAGGTACTTACATACAAATAGTCTTGACAATTTGAGACCGATTTATGAATTTCGACACAGATTGAATCTGCAAAAATACTTTTGCTTGATCAAGATCCGGTCCGGATCAGGTCAAATCCAAATGGACCCAGCACCAAAATCCAAATGATCGTACTAGCTCTTTCATTTTTACCTCAGTCCACGTTCGACGCCACTGGCAAGTTGCATCAACAATGAAGAAAAGATGGAGTACAAAATTATACTCGGATAAGAAATTATCCAATCGGGAGAGGACACGATAGCACCTTGGAGCCGACATTTAAGGACGCAAAGGGGGTCCCCTCAGGATATCCAAAGGGCAATGGTTCACCACACCAACATCAACACCGGATGCACGCGAACAAGAAAAATCCCCAAATCTGAATCAGATAATTAGGGTTTCGCCTTCGATGGATTTACACTGAATTCAATTGAATTTTAATTCTCAAGTATTACAAGAAAATTAGCGTAGGGCCTTTTGATCTTATCTTGTAAAGGCCTGGCAATTCGGCCCTGATTGGTCCGGTCCATGATGAATCCACCCATAGTTACAGTTATGATTTTGTAGAGTTGGAGAACAGAGCTAGCTAGTTGTGAACCTTAAGTTTTTTATCTTTACTTCATAAAATTATCTGTAACAGTAATAGAAATGAAACTTAAATCAATACATGATGAACAAAGTAATCACATATGATGCAAATACACTTGTCTCAAGCAACACATGTAACATGTTCTTCTTTTCACTTCCAGCAGCGTTCACGATCCTTGGTGGAATAGGTGATGAACTTGTAGTGGGGCACGATGAGTTGCTAGATGTGCATAACCCAGAATTCCCAGTCACCCTGCATTTTTCAGACAATTAAAAACAAAATGAATATAGACACGTTTAAAGTTCATATGCCATAACTACTTGAAAAGTCTTGTAGTCGAGGTTACACTAAGTTTAGGCCGGTTCTACGTGATAGTGAAGCTGGTATCGTGCCATTGAACTGGTTGTTTGCCACATTCCTGCAAAGAGTTGCCAGAAATTTATTTAGTTCCTTATACATTCAAGTCATGCTTTTGAGAGTTTGTCACTAAATTATATATACTGACAGTTCTGTGACGTCTGGTAATGTTCCAAGGAAATCCGGTATGGACCCACTTATGCTGTTGTTGTGAAGATCTCTACGAATCAAGCAAGGGTATTATCTTAAGTACGATTGAACAATGAATATATAGTTGAGTTTAAAGAACACGTGACATGGATAAAAGGACTAACATTGTTCGAAGAGCACCCATAGAACGAAAATCTGGTAGAACCCCAGAAAGGCCATAGCTTCCAAGAATCCTATTGTACAATTCACAGATGTGTTAACATAAGAGCAGACAAGAAAAATGAACCACTCGTTGTGTTCAATGAATTTCAACTTACAGGGCTGTTACTCGTGGCCTAGTGTCGTTGTTGCACTGGATCCAATCCCACGTGTAAGGTGCGGGAAGACAAGGATCGCCTTTCCATTCGTCCAATACAGCAAATGCATTTTGCAGAGAAACTAGCCCTTGAACTAGATTATCAAACCTCACAATGTTTATACTTCTAATAATAACAACATTCACAAACAATCAAACATACATTTATAATCAAGCACTGAGTTTGGAGTCACTTACCATCATTGCTGTTCGTACCATTAGTCAATGGATCTCCGATTCGAAAGACTTCCATGGCATTGATCAACGGAGCAAGTGTCGAGTCATTAGTTGGAACCAGAGTAATTGTGGTATTGGAAGAAACTTTGTAGTGGATAAGAGTCCTTTCGGTACTGTTCTGGTAAGGAGGCAAAATGGGGCGACGAGAGGTCAAGTGGTCACCTAGGAAAATATTGAAAGACCGAGTTTCATCCAGCTCCAGCTCAATCACCTCAGAGAAGTAACAGCTTATGTACACTTGAAATTCAAAATCAGGAAACGCGGTGTGCAATTTTATGCTTGTATTGGGACTAATAGCAGTAACCGCATGCTGGAGAGCTATAGGTGGTGGTCTATCAGGCGCTTCTGTAAGCTCACCAAACGTCATATTATTGGTTACCGTTATTAGCCCACTGTCATTCCTAACACGCCTCGGGCTCCATATTCTGTCATATGGATCATTTTCATATCTGAAATTTCGTATTGAGGACACAGTTATCAAAAACAGATATATTCGTACGTAACCTGATAGTTTTTGTTTGATCCATATCAGCCTAAAGAGCATTAGAAATTAATGAACATACCTGATTGTGTTTGTTGATCCATATGCAACTCTTTGCAATAAAAAAATTGGATATTTGCTGCTTACAGAAGCATACATATTTGACTCCAAACGACGCACTTCGAGCGCAGTTATGAATGGAAATTCGCCTTGTCTGGTCTGTGCAACGCATACACTAATAGACTCGCTCTTCATTACATAGATCACCTCTTTATACACATAATCATCAGTTTCAGACACAACGGTATCCCAATAATTCCCATCGTAATGAAGATCAAAACTAGGAGGCGAAGACCTTCCATCGTAATTTCCATAGTAAAAGCTAACGCGTAACAAGACCTGACCTCTCCGAATGGACTCAATCTTGTAACAGTGCTTCTTCCGGCTGTTGTTGAAGACTCGCAAGGTGTCCATGACAGTAGATATCGAATTAGCCGGGGGCACCTCGTGTGGTTCACCAGTGTTTATATAACCATTGTCTCCTGACCAATTGATCAAGTTCTCGTCTTGATACGAGTCTGTTGATGATCCGCAGTCGATGCTTAGGAATTCTGCACAAAGATGTTACATATATGCATTAGTTTTAAAATTGGTTAACAGTTAAATGGCAATGGCAGATTATAGGATATACTGCATATAATTGTACACTCCATACCTTGAGCTGAAGCGGATAAGATGATGCAGAGAATCACAATAAGAAGAAGAAGAAGAAGATGAGTGGCCATGTGATCGAGCTTGTAAATGACACAGTTTGAAGCTACCTAGATAGTGAGAGTGTACTTAACATGTTCTCCAGGTCCAGGAAGACTTGTCAAGACTCAAAGAGGTCCCCTCAATTTGAAAATATTCCAACTTTCCAATAGTAATGACAAAAAATGCAAACCAAATAAAAGTCAAATTTGGTACAAGTTGCTAACTTGGGTAGACTACTACTCCAGGGCAGGTTCTCACTGTTGGGATTTTATATTCTTGGTCCATAACATAAAGAGGATAAAGCTCAACAATGGTTGTTTAATTAGAGCCCAGTACATGTGCTTGTTTAGACTTTGGAGCAGGCTGACCCAAATGTTTAAATATTGAGCCCTAACACTCATTTCTAAACATCATCGACTTGATCAATATTTGAAAACAGAAAAACATCATCGACTTGATTAATATTTGAAAATAAAAAAACATCATGGACTTGATCAATATGCATTAGTCACATTTCTTATCTTAGATTTGGTATACAGATTAAACAATTTTACATGTGTCTTTCTTCCACCGTGCAAATGAATAAATTTGGTTCCATATTTTATCCATATTTATTAATTTAAGTTCGTTTCTATTTTCCATACGTAAACATGGACTTAACCAAAATGCACTTTATTTCTATGTTAACATGAAACATAGTAGTAGTATTTTAGAACAAAGCTATTCCAGATCCAACACTAAACCCAAAGCTTAGTCAAAAATCTCAAACTCTTATAGCTCAAAAAGGAAAGAAGAAAAAGAAATGTAGTGAAAAAGGAATATACGAAATTTCACGCCCTTGGTCTTATTGTCAAACTGAAGTAGGCCCCTTGATAGCTAACTTTACTGTCACTGCCACTAAAAGCATCTGAAAAAGAAAAAGGGAAAACCGAAACTCATGTCCTAAAAATACCACAACAAACATTAAACAAATCCGACCAAGAATCCATGTAATAACAAATATTAAAATTACTCACTCCGCGCGGTTTAGTATACTATTACGAAAACAGATTAATGAGTTTTCGTATAAATAGAACTAAATAAAAGATAAAAATAAACTAAGCAAACTTGAGTTGAATTGATCTACATCAAATTGATCTAAATCGTATTGAGTTGAATGATATTTCGAGCGAATGGAGCATAAACTAAGATAGACTACATGCTCTGTTCTCTTCATTTAAAAATTTATTAATTTCAGTTCCGTCCAATTCTACTCAGATTCATTCTATTCTGATATGCTTAGTTGTATCTTATATATCACATAAATTTAGCTTTGTTCAGTTGCTCAGTTGAGTTTAGACGAAGAAAACGGAGATTAAAGATTAACGATAGCATATTCATGGGAAGGGAGTAATATTTTTTAAAATAAAAATAAAATAAAATAAAAACACTTTATCTGTGACAGAAGAATACATACACATACGCGCATTAAATATATATAGTTACATGATGAGTACATACATACAGAAACCAACAAAGCACAAGCACAATACACACACAGAGAGATTCTTCCACACTTGGGAAAAAAGCAGAAAAGAAGAAGAAAGAAGCAGCAGCAGCGTATATCTCGTGAGTACTTGCACAACACACACACTTCTGCAAACGCAATATACGCTACTCCCATCCCAACCCATAGCTTAGCTAGCTGGTAGTATTAACTAAGTACTTGTACTTCTAGCTAATAATATCACCACCACCTACACACCTCTCTATCATATCCATCCATCCATCCCCTCTTTCTTCTTAGAGATAGAAACAAACAACACTAATTTAGAGAGAGAGAGAGAGAGAAATGATGTGGGAAGCAGGTGGATCCACCGCATCTTCCGGCGGAGGTGGCGGCGGCGGTGGAGATGCTGGTGGGGGAGCTGCTGGGAGGAGGAAGCCTTCTTGGAGGGAGAGGGAGAATAACAGGAAGAGAGAGAGGAGAAGGAGGGCTATTGCTGCCAAGATTTATGCTGGGCTGAGAGCACAAGGGAATTATAATTTGCCTAAGCACTGTGATAACAATGAGGTCTTGAAGGCTCTTTGTTCTGAGGCTGGTTGGGTTGTTGAGCCTGATGGCACTACTTACAGAAAGGTCTGGTTTTTTTCTTGATTTCTTGTGTGATTAGATCTGTGGTTTTGGGGTATGTGGATCAAGATTGCTTTTGTTTTTGGTTTGATTTGTGTTGTTGATTGTGGTAATTTTTCATTGAATGAGTGGTACTGTTCTTGGACTTTGCTAATTTTGTGTTTAACTTGGTTTTTTTTCTTTGATTCTTGGTGATGGTTACTGTTCTTGGACTTAGTCCCATTTTGGGAATGGGGGAAGTAACCTTGTTTTGGGCTTTATTTGGTTGCATCTTTTGTTGTAAAAATGTTGGAAAGATCACAACTTTTCTGTCAAGTAATTCAAGGTATAGTGAAAAAAAAGTTCAAACATTTCACCCCTTTCTGAGGATACCTTGTGGAAAGAAATTCATCTCAAGGGATTCATGTTTAGTTTCTTCCGTGCCTATACAATGTGCTTAGTTGTATGTATGTATGTATGTATCTATCTATTGGTAATTAGCATCATTTCTCAAGTCATGTAGCAGGCCTAATGCATCATCATTTGCAGGGATGTAAGCCATCTCCAATGGAGATTGGAGGCACTTCAACGAACATCACGCCTAGCTCGTCTCGAAATCCAAGCCCACCATCTTCATACTTTGCGAGCCCTATCCCTTCGTATCAACCGAGCCCGTTGTCCTCATCCTGCCCCAGCCCGACTCATGGCAGTGCTAACCCGTCCTCACACCCGTTCGGTTTCCTGTTCAACTCCATAAACTCGTCTCTCCCTCCTCTCCGTATATCAAACAGTGCTCCGGTTACCCCACCTCTAGCCTCGCCTAAGCAGACATTCACCCTGGACACTTTGGAGAATCTTGCAAAACAGTCCATGTTCAACAATATACCCTTCTTTGCAGCTTCTGCTCCAGCAAGTCCGACTCGTGTTCAGCGTTTTACACCGGCTACTATACCGGAGTGTGACGAGTCTGACATTTCTAGTATTGGGTCTGGTCAGTGGATGAACTTCCAGGCCTATGCAAATGGAGGGAACATGGTCCCGACTTCTCCTACATTCAACCTTGTGAAACCGGTCCCTCGTGTAGGTTCTTCAAATGACACAACAATGTTGGATAAAGGCAAGGGTCCAGAATTCGACTTTGAGAACGTGGGAGTTAAGGCTTGGGAAGGGGAGAGGATTCACGACGTGGGAATGGATGATCTTGAGCTCACTCTAGGTAGCGTGAACAATCGCCTTTAAGTCAATTTGCTGATCAAGAACCGGTGTAGACGGGCTAATCTGCACATATCATCCTCATGATTCGTCTAGTAAGCAATGTACACCCCTCATGATCGAAATGTAGGAAAAACGTCCCCATATGGTTTTCATGAAACGCGGTGAAGAGCTTGTCGGAAACACAGGCGATTTCGTGCTGTTAGCTCTCTGAGGTTCCAACTCCATGCTGAAGGCAACTGCATGTCTGCATTCTACAAGATGGTGAAGAGACTTAATTAATTAGTATCCTATTAATTTTTTTTCTAATGTTTATTTTATTTTTTTAATTCTATTTTAATTTGCAAGATGAGTTGAATGATGATTAAACTATTGGATCCTGTTTGGTTGTTTAGTAGCATTACATGTAGATATTCAATTATTCGTGTTCAATTTTCTATCCTCATTGATCAAGTACTAGTACATTATTCTGTCTTCATTGTGGGTTACTTGGTTTGAATTCAACTTAAGTGGGGCTCTTTGATCTTATTTAAAGGAGGCTAAGATGAGTATTAAACTATTAATGCTTGTTACACTAAGTCATTAATTTTTTATTCTTATTAATTATATGAATGATAATTGGTCTATGTTTGATCCAATTCCATGTAGTGTCAAGCTCATATCGCACATTGCCACATTGTAGGGTAACATCTTCCTCTCCAATCATATCCAACAGGAGGCTTTTTCTTTTTCTTAATTTTTAATGCAGCTTAAAGAAAAGCTCTAGATGTAATGTATTTTTTCAAAATTGAAAGAACATGCTAAGGAAGAAAGGAACTAATGCGGTTTTTATGCATACACCTTAAAATTCATGCTTATTTAAAACTGCAAAAAGTAATTCGAAAACAATATACGAAACGCCATGTCAAAATTCATCAGAAATAAGGTACTAAATGTTCATAAAAGTTCTAAGATAACAATAAGTCTTTTTCAGAAGTCCGAACCTCCCATTTCCATCTATGAACTCATCAGTTAAAACCATTTGAAATAGCATAGACATAAACAGCAATTGACCATCCTGCGAAGAGCTTATTAAATGTTCTTGTTTATGGTTCATATTCAGATATTCTTACTATTTAGTACACTTTCTTAAGCTGTTAAATGTGATGTTAACAAAACTTGGAACTCGGTTAGCCCAAAACCTAACACTCGTTTTTTTAACTCATCTTACTTATCATCAGTTTTTTTTTTTTTTCCATATAAAGGTGAATATAAAATAAATATAATGTTATAGTGTATTTGACTGTAACTTTATTTTGAGATGTTGATAGTGTAACCACTCGTGCACTTCGGTTTACAATACAATTGAGTTTATTTAAAAATTGAAGAACACTCTTTTCTTGACTTAATTTTAACTTATTTTGACTTATCTCTTCAGTTTTTCTTTCTCCAAGTGAATATAAAAGAAACATAATGTGATAGCGACTTTTATTTCAGATATTGATGGTGTAGTCACTCATGCACTCTAGATTAGAATACGATTGAGCTAATTCAAGAATTAAACAATTAGGCGAACAGTCGACACTATAAATCATATACGCCTATGATTATGATTGCCCGTCTTAGCTTCTAATTCTAACTTTTTAAAAGTTCAGGTTGTTACACTATTCATACACGCCTACGATGAGTCTATTTTAGTTCTCACTAATTGAACTTTTTAAAATTCAGGGTCGTTACGTTACATTATTTGAAGGGGGAAGTCGGTTGTTGCTTTCATTTATTATGTGCATGGAATGGGAAGATAGGTTATCTTCTACACTGCATCAAACTTAAATGATAGTACATGCCACTATACCATTACTATCAATCTCATAATTGAATTGTATGCTATGCTATGCTGCGCGCATATGACCTCTCCCTGTCATGCTGGGCCATTGAAAGGACTATTAATGCAACATGTTTTCCGATTTGCCAATATTTGCTTGCCTTTACATGATTCCCTTGTTGAATGTGGACATTTTCATTTTATATTATTCCTAGATTAATTCTATAAAAGTTTTACTGTATTCGAACTTAGTTTTTACTATCGCTAGAGGTTGTGTATAAACTATAAAGTCTATGAGGACAATTTAGATGTGTATAAATAATACTCGTAACTGGAATGGTCGGGTTAATTAACACGTGGTCACTGGCACATGTGGTGCTTGGTTCCTGTCCATTGGTCTATGATTACTAATGGAGTAACTGTAATAGTACTCGCACAATTACTTTTTAATAAAGATTTATTTGGGCACGAAATGAAAATCGGATTGAAAAACAAAATAAATATACAAATTATTATTGTTGTGGTGGTGTTGTGTGGTCAACCAAACACAAAATATTCCAAGTAGGGACAGATAATCGTGAGTGTTTGTTTACTCAATTCAATAATGCACATAGGTTTGCACTAGTTATCTCCGAAAATAGTTGTGGCTGTTTAAATTTTACAGTCAACAGTTTTATAATTGTTACTATTTCTTAATTTAATTATATTGGTAAAATATTTATAAAATTATACATTAAAATATTAGAATGTAAAATTTTATATTATAATTTTGGTAAATATTATATTATTATAATTTAAAAATAATTTGCAGTCAAATATGAAAATTATTGACCGTAAAAAATTAAAATAGTGCAATTGTTCTGAAACAGACAGAGTATATAATGTATATTATAATTTATTAAATTAAATTAAATTAAACAATATTATAAGTCTCAACTTGGTAGTGGTGCCAACTTGGTGGTGGTGATAGGTGATGTCCAATTTGTTCAATTATATTATATTATATTATATGACACTTACTTTTTTAGTTCCAACGATATTAATTGGTAAGGTGTGTCATTCAAATACACTCAAATATTTTTTTTAGAAGTTGCAAATAATGCATTATGTGAATATTTATTCGATATGAAAAAAATTCATGAGAAAATGCATTTTGACCATTGAAATGCATCGATTAGTAAACTATTCATATGTGTTTGAGACTTTGAGTTTCACTTTAAATACAATCAAATTCATTTCAAAGTTAAGTACCTTTTATGCATTTCTAAATGGAAATACAACCATTTAACTTTATTTACTTTTATATTTTACCATTTGAATATTATCACAATTTTTTTACATTTAAATGCACAACAAGGTGATTTTGAACTGTAGCCCTGCAATTCGCAAACAATTGCTACGGACCGGCTCGACCGCTCCAATTAAAACACATGGTCACCAATCATTGTATTTGGACGGTCATCACCACAGAAGAAAAATACGGAAGATAGTAGATATGTAGCGGAAGAAAGTTGAAAGAAGATCTTTGTTTTCGATGTGTATCATATCATGTGATCGTATCTATTTTTTTTTTTTAAACCAGAAATATTACAACTACTCCAACACTAATACTTCCTCCAAAAACTTAATAGTTTTACAGTTTATTTTTGTTGACTTTTTTATGTCCGGTTTGACATCAAATTAATCATAATTGATTACGAAAAAATTAATTTTTAAAGTTATATTATACAAATATAAGAAATATACTTTCATAATATAATTTTTTTAATTATTTTTTCGCAACGAGTTATTATTAATTTGAGGTCAAACTGGGTATCAAAAAGTCAACAAAAATAAAGTGTAAAACTATAAAGTTTCCGGAGGAAGTACTAAACAAACTTGCTAAACCACCTCATTTCTCCACACCTAAACCAACTTTATAACTCTGTCATCGACGGGGATCAAACCTGACACCTCTCTTGCACTATCCCAAATCCTTACCGCTGCACCACCTCATGACTCACTATCTCCGCCATCGACGGGGATCGAACGTGACACCTCTCCTGCACTATCCTAAATCCTTACCGCTGCACCACCTTATAACTCTCTATCATATGATCATATAGAGGATACATGACAGTTGAAGCTGAACAATCCATTTACAACAATAAGCATAAACAGGGGCGGACCAAGAATTCGGAGTTAGGGGGCCAAATTATACATACATGATTTTTCAAAAATTCGGGGACTAAAATTTGAAAAATCGTATATATTACCTATAAAATACTTGAAAAATCATGAATATTACATATAAAAAAAATTCAAAATTTTGGAGGGAGGACGGACACCCCACCTGCCCCGCCCCGAGCATAAGTTTTACTGTTTTTGTTTTAGTAGTACTCGTAGTATCTCGAATACTGCTATGTTGATAGTTAATGTATTTGTTTGTCTAGTACCTGCGTTTCGTATTTTCCTCCCACAAAATGAGCAGATTATTTCAATTATAAATATTCTTTAATTAGTAATTTCTCGGTCCAGAAACAAATGAAACCATTTGTTTTGTAGATTTTTTCGAGGGTCGATTTGACTTCAAATTATTCTCATATCATACGATAAAAATAATTAAAGACATTATATTATAAAACTAGAATGTTTATATTTTCATAATACAAAATTTTTAATTATTTTTCTTATATGATTTGGGTTTAATACGAGGTCAAACTGACATTCGACAAAAATCAACAAAACAAAGTGTTTCATTTGTTTCTCGATGAAGGAAGCAATAATGTGTCTTTCTTCATCTAAACTCATTAATTTCAATTTCATTCGAATTCATTCAATTTAATTTTTGTTTAAATTTACTTAATTGTTTTATAATACAAATAAATAAATTATGTTCAACGTCATTCAATTATGTTCAGTACAAACAAATAAATTATGCTCAACGTCATTCAATTATGTTCAGTTTCGTTTAGTTCAGTTTACTTCTTCGCAGACCAAAATAATTAATATAGTTTCTAAATTAATATTAGTGGTATAAACCATTGATAGTTTATTCAATTGTTCGCTATGTGTTCTACTTGGGTTTTATTTGCCTTAAATGAAAACTTTAAGATGAATGGAATTCAACTGAAGTTGTTTGATATAATCCGAATGGAAATGAAAAAAAATAGAGCTTCACACCTCCTCTACAATATCACCACACTGCAACTTCGTACAAGTACATGGAGGTCCAAGTGGTGATTTGGCTGGGGATGAAAATCAATATACTTTCAATTTGAAGCTGATGATGATGGAGACAAAGCTTAATTTGGGACTACAAAAATTGAATCCACTTCAATTTTGTATGTGACGTTATATAAGTTGATAGCCATTAAACTATAGACATTAGAGGTGGATTATTTATCTACCCTCTTTATTCACTGTATAATGAGTACATACAAATTTCATGAAATCAAAATTGACATGCACAATTTTATTACAATTATTACAAACAAACATGGCTTTTGTAGCAGTAACGAGTGTCATCGGCTCCAATGGCCACCTCACAGGCTCACACATTTCTCTCCTGCCACCGCACAGATGACTTACAGCACAACAGACCCAAACAACAAAAACAAATCACCAATTTAACAAAATTTAAAAAAAAAAAAAAGCATCATCCATGGAGCCACCCAAAACCCCGACTCAGCAGCCGCCAGTGCCCGAGCACGACACGACCGCACTTCTAAAACCCGACCCGGAGCTCCAATTGCCGACAATCGACGAGATGGAGAAGAGCTATGCCGCTTACGTGCGGCGCGACATTTACGGGGCAATGGGCAGGGGCGGATTGCCCTTTGTCGAGAAATTGCTAATGGGGATTGGGTTGATGTTTCTGCTACCCATGAGGGTTGTGGCAGGGACGGGTATTTTGGTAATTTACTATTGCATTTGCAGGATTTGTACGGCCTTTTTGGAGCCTAATCAGGAGGAGATGAACCAGCAGGAGGATTATGCCCATATGGGTGGCTGGCGGAGGGTTCTCGTCGTGCACACCGGCCGGTTTTTTGCCAGGGTTTTGTTATTTGTCTTTGGATTCTACTGGATTTATGAGATCAAGGTTGTTTTCTTTTTCTTTTTTTTCTTTTTCACTCTGTTCTGTCAAGTTGGTTTAGTGTGAGAATATGTTATATTTACTTGGAGTTTAAGATAAATTGTTGCGACACGAACCGGCTTTGAGTGTTTTTTATGTGATCGTGTAGCTTGTGAGACATGCTTTGCAATGATATGTTACACTTTGCGGATATTAGTTCCTTGTGTGTGTGTGATAATATATTGGCTTAAAAGTGGAGTGTCATGCTGTATTGTGTGAGATGTGATTTGCATTGATATATTACTCTTGCAGAAATTAGTTCCAATTTTGGCTCGAAACTAGAAATTCGTGGCATATGGAGCGAGATGTTATTTGCATTGAGACATTACATTAATAGGCTTAAAAGTGGAGCATTGTGCTGCATTGAGTGTGGTTAGTTACCCAATCATTTCTCGGAAGAATGGATTTTGTACATACACCATAATTGGCTCACATGGGGAGTGTCATGCCATATCGAGTAAGATGTGATTTGCATGAGACATTACACTTGCAGAGAGTAATAGGCTCGAAATCGGAGCATTAATGTGCCGTATTGAGTGTGGTTACCTTACTCCATAAATGAGAGTATGCGTCATGCGTGTGTAGTGGACACTCAATGCGTGCCTTATGCTGTATCAGCAAAGCCATTAGTATACTCGAGTTTGACCATAGTCACGCTGAGAATTAGTTTTCGCTAGTGTCATATGTCAGTATATTACTGTGAAGTGTGAAGCTTGGCTGACAACGTACTTGATCATATCAAGAACATCCAAAACCGATTGGTGACACTCATGTGAATGATTGCTCAATGTTTCCCGTAAATCACATTTTTTTAAAACTCAATTCTGATTAAGTCATCATCTCCCCTCAGAGATAGTTAGGTCTGGATCTAACTTATGATTGTTTCCTTGTCAACTTCTTAGTCTTCATCTGTGGGACAATCTGAAGAGTTCGGAGGACCTGGGGCTATCATATCAAACCATGTGTCGTATATAGACATTCTTTATCACATGTCATCCTCTTTCCCAAGCTTTGTAGCCAAGGTTGGTCAACTCTTGCATATATAACTTCTCTCTGTATCACTTATAATATGCTGTTTAGTTACTTTGTATCTCTAAGTGCAATGTGACCAACTCCTTTGATATCTTGTTCTCAATATCTGGCGGCTGAAGAGATCTGTTGTTAAGCTTCCTCTGATTGGTCTCATAAGGTAGGCTCACTCCCTCGTACTCATATATCAAATTCAATATGTCTTATGAAACAGCATGTTATCACATTGAATTGAAGTTATGCCTCTTGACAAAAAGGTCCTCATATGATTTTTTTTAAACAATGTACAGCAAGTGTCTCGGTTGTGTCTATGTACAACGGGAGTTAAAATCATCCGACTTCAAGGGTGTGTCAGGTACCTTTTCTTTTTGAGATTTTCAAATTTGAGAATATTAGTTGATGAAAAAAAACACATCCTCCTGTTGAGTGGTCTTCCAGAGTGAACATCGTATGAGGCGACTAGAAGTTTGATAATCACTAATAGCTCCACCAAAATGCCTTCCTCGATAAGTTATTGTGTCAGCATGCAAACATTACAATGTTGGTGAACAATTTGAAAAGAGTTCATCCATCCTTGTATTTGTAAATCATCGGTCCAATTGGCCTTACACATTTGAATTATCTTGAACTTCGCCGATTGCAGGTGTTGTCAATGCCAGAATCCAAGAAGCTCACCAAAATAAGTTTGCTCCAAAAATGATGCTTTTCCCAGGTTTGTATGTTTGTGCTGTCTAGAAGAATTTTTTTTTTTTTTTTTATTTTCCAGCTGGTTATGGCACCATAATTGCTTGTTTTGTTTTTATTCCTTTTTCTAAATTCAATTAATACTTTACGTGATTCTTTAACGTAACAGAAGGCACCACAACAAACGGAGACTACCTCCTTCCATTCAAGACTGGTGCATTTGTAGCCAAAGCTCCCGTACTTCCTGTTCTTTTAAGATATCCCTATGAGAGATTCAGTCCTGCATGGGATTCTATTTCAGGGGTGAGTTATTCCAATTGCTAATATAAATCTCCGCATTTGTTGATATCTTGATTGGTTATGTCAACATATTTCTCACCTTCACATACAAGAGACGACCATTGTGTTCCTCGTGATTTACTTAACTCTATCTGCATATATTGATTGCAAGCACATATATATCCATAACTGGATCCCGCAAGTACATCAAGTTCTGGTTCCATCTTACGTCATACTCTAGCTGATTTTCACGAGTAATTAACCAATAGTATCTGTTGGTCATAGGGGATGAATACATTATATTAGCAGTTTTCCCATGAGTCCATGACACATCTGGTAACATTTCTGATCCCAAGTGCAGGTACGCCATGTTATTCTCTTATTGTGTCAGTTTGCAAATTACATCGAAGTGATACAACTACCAGTTTATCACCCCTCACCACAAGAAAAGGAAGACCCAAAACTTTACGCTGAAAATGTTAGACTGCTAATGGCTCATGAGGTATTTATGTTCTGAAGCTTTTACATTTTGCTATACTGTCAGGAATTTATCAAGACATCTCTTGATTCTTTCTTTAACATGTTGGTTACAGACTTAGTCTCTTTGTATTGCATGAAAAGGATAAATGTCATTTCTTTGTATTGCGATGCAGGGAAATTTGATTCTCTCGGATATTGGATTGGCGGAGAAACGAATTTACCATGCTGCTCTGAATGGTTATACTGTCATGCCAACTGTCGTGCATCGGAAAGATGACTGATGTGCAGTCACTGATAGTTGGATCCGAAATGCTTAGGATACATGAATTGTACAGGTTTACATTAGGACCCAGAAATACACTGCTATTTTCAGCTCGTGTGAACTAAACTAGTTTTATACACCATTAACACAAATAAGTAACCAAGGTACATATCCTATTTTTGCAGTGTTACCGGTTCCTGTATCAGTCCATTTCCTGTAAAAAGAACCTAAATGCTATAAAATGTACAGTAGGCAGTAGCCAGCCAACCAACCAACGAATGAGTAGTCGATGAATGTATCCATCTATAATCTTTTGATTGATGCAATATTTCTCCATCGATCAATCCTCTTCTTTCCATCAATTTTTTCCTTCTAATTTCGGCTTCTTGATTTCATGACTTGCTCTTTTTGTATATCTGAAATTATCTTCTCAACTTCAAGTTTCAGGAACTTGGGCTCTCTGTGTGGTGCATATGCTATGGTCTCAGTATAATCAACTCAGCTTTCTCATTTGTTAAGTATGTGCTAGTAAAAATGGGGGGGGGGGGGGGGGGTGAATTAGGTGTATAAAAACTTATTTTCCTTTTAACTTCTGTAAATTTCAACTCAAAAGTACAACACAATGTACTTAAAAAAAAAAAAAGTACAACACAATGTACTTAAAAAAAAAAAAAAAGTAAGTAAACTGTTTTGTGATTTTGTGAAACTTAAATGTAGAATAGAATGATGCAAAGCGTAAATTAAATAAGCACACAAGATTTTATAGTGGTTCGACTTAAATGAGTCTATGTCCACTTTTTAAAGGTTACTCTGGATTTAAGCTCTGTTCTCTTCGTCTGAAAATTGATTATTTTAAATTCAGTTCAGATGCATTAAGTTCAGTTCAGTTCAAATTCACCTAATAGTTTTTTATACTACAAATAAATTCAGTTCAGGTGTATTAAGTTCAGTTCAGTTCAGATGCATTAAATTCAGTTCAATTCAGTTTAGATCAATTATGTTCAGTTCAGACGAAGTGAACATAGCTTTATAAGCAATTGCAAATTCGGTTTACGAACACATATACCCGTAATGTTGTGCATTTCCAAAACACATTCTCATATCCAGGCCCCCTAACTACGCATCAAAAACCTACATTACAAATTAAATGTAACCCGATAAATTTCGCGGGCTAATCTATCGTTACCAACCGAAGACGACAACTACATTCCGCGCTAATTAGTTTTCTTTAAAACACGGTTATTTCGCGCCCTTACCCTTGCCACTATATACTATGTACTTGACTTTGGATTATTTTTTATTTAATTAATAAAATGAAAAGAAACCTTAATAGTGATTAGAGGAAGTATATTTTGTTATTACAAGAAGTACGGAAGTATATACCTACTCTATCCATGTCCATATATAGAAATTATACTTCGGCTCTCTCTATATATATAACCTCGGTTGTCACTTGTCAGGATACTTAACCCTACTACCTGCCAGCCGCAAAAACATATACATACTCTCTGAATTCTCTGAAACCCTACCTGTAACCTTTCTATTCAGGTGTCCTAGCTTTCACAGAGGTAAGAAGAGAATTATATATACATGCATTTCTCTGTTTTTGTTTCTTTTCTTGCTTTATTTTTGCTGTACAAGAAGAGTCTTCTGATCTCTTAAAAGGTTAATTACCAGCGGTCTTTTTATTTTCTATTGAGCTGAAATATTGAGTAAAGTATAGATTTCTGCTTCTGTTTTTGTATTTTCTCATTAGTTTTGATGTACATTTTTTGTGATTCTTATGCTCTTTCAGTGCTGTGTTTCTTTTTGCTTTCAGCTAGCTACCTAAACCGATACCTGTCTACTCCAGTGGCCTTGCTTTCTCGAATTCAGAGAGGTAAGCACAGAATTATTATCTACATTTCTCCGACTTTGTTTCTGTAATTCAAGATCTGTCTCTTTGGTGTTGTTGAGTCTTTTGTCTTTTAATAACAAGCTGCTTGTGGTTTTTCCATTTTCTTTTCACCTGAGATAGAATCGTATCAATTTGCTGTTTCTTTTTTTTTTCTTTGGCTTAATTTTGATGTACATTTTCTTATTCTTTCTTTGGCTCAATTCGCAGCATTTCTATTTGCTTTCAGCTCGCTATTTATTTTTCAATTTGCTGTAAAACTTTGTTGTGATTTTTCACTGACAAGAGTGTTTGAATCAGATTTCAGGTAGTGTGTTTGTATTCTCTATATCGATCTCAAGAGTGTTCGCTTTCAGTTTCGGAAATGGCTGACAGAACGGAATATCCAAGCGCTATTGCTAATTCCGCTGAAATTGTTGTTTCAAATGATGATCTTCTCAGCGAAATTTTAAGCCGGTTGCCAGTCAAACCCTTGTTTCGCTCCAAATTGGTGTCGAAACGCTGGCTCTCTATCATTAGCAGCCGCCAGTTCTGTCTTTTCCGGAACCCGGCACCTAATCCCAGTCGTGGTCTGTTCCTGGGCTGCAACCTTGCCTCAATTGGCTTTCATCCGGTTCGTTGCGATGGGTACAAGTTCATTCCGCTGTACACAGACCGTCCCTGGATTTCGGTTTCACCAAATCTCCAGGAACTGTGGACATTTTGAGCTCTTGCAATGGCCTACTGCTGTGTGGAAGTTCCAAGACATGGAAAATGGTGGAACACCCCAACGAGGCTGATCTTCAGTTGTACGTCTACAATCCCACCACGGGATGCTTTGCCACCCTTCCCCCGCATATGGCATGCAAGGATCGGCATGGTGCAACATTGGCCTTCGAATCCCTTCGAATCTCCCCATTACAAAGTTGTATTGGTTGACTGCCTCGAGCACGATCCATATACCAAGGCCCAGCTTCAAATTTACTCATCGGAGACTGGTGTTTGGACCAACGGCGCTGAGATAGGAGGGTCAATGGCAGAGTTATGCAATGTCGATTGTAGAGTTGCAGGTGTTTATTGGAATGGTTCCGTCCATTGGCGGAACAAATTCATGTCCCCGAACTGGTCTGATTCGTTCTTAAGGTACCATGTTGACGCTGAGGCACTCCATTTAATGCCTGCACCGCCTGTCTTAGGAAAACATTGGTGGTACGATTTTTACTTTGGGGTGTCCTGTGATCACTTGCATTTCGTAGAGCCAATTCATTTCGTCCCTCGACTTACTGTATACGAGATGAAGAAGGACTATTCCGAATGGTTCTTGAAGTACCAAGTTGATCTGTCACTTCCCCTTGCTCCCTATCCCGAGGTGAAACATGTTGATGGTTCTGGTAAAAACTATTACGATTGCTATATTGCGTCTCTTATAATCAGGGGGGATGAGGATGACAACCCCACTTTTGTCCTCTTAATTCCGGGCAAAGTCTTGAAATACAATCCCGCTGATGGAGTGTTGCAAAAGTTAGATGATATCGGTACTAAAGTGGAATTCGGCTATGGGGTTTGCGAGAGGTTTATATACAGCGTTCCTCATGATCATGGATCTGATTACATCGAGTCCATCTGCAATGTTTAGTGGTGGTGTGCCTGTCTGATAGTATATTGGCCATAGGGCCTATGTTATGTTAAAATTTGTTTTCTTGAAAAACCAAGAGCCATATAGTTCATTTGTATTAGTAACTGGCAAACTTTTAATATTTTACAATGTGCTGTCACACTTTGGTGTGATTTTTTATTCACAAGAGTGATTGAATCTGATTTCAGGTAGTGTGTTTGTATTCTCAACAGTGTTTGTGCATGCTTTCGATCAGTTTCTGAACAGGCTGACAACAGAAGGGAAAATCCAACCGCAAGTACCAATGCCGGTGAAATTGTTGCTTCGATTGATGATCTTCTCGCTGAAATTCTACTCCGGTTGCCTATCAAACCCCTGTTTAGCTTCAATTACTGGCGCCTAAACACTCGCTTTCTCCCATTAGCAGTGTTTAGACACTAATTTGGAGCGCAACAAGGGTTTGACTGGCAACTGGCATAGAATTTCAGTGAGAACATATATATAACCAATCGAAGCGACAATTTCAGCGTCATAACTACAAACGCTTGGAATTTCTCTTCAGTGACTTCTGGCACCCATTTCAGAAACCGAAAGCAATCACAAACGCTCCTAGATATACTAATCCCTCCGTCTCACAAAACTTTACCCACTTTCCATTTGTAACTGTCCCACAAAACTTTACCCATTTCCTAAAATGGAATTTATCCCACACATTAAAAATATTATTTTGTACACTATATTACAACTTTGGCACTACTTTATACTTTAACAACTCCATTTCAATTAAAATATTAACATACCCCACTAACTTTATAATACTTTATTGTTTCTTCTTAAACTGCGCGCTAACCCTAATGGGTAATGTTTTGTGATACGGAGGGAGTAGTAGAATATACAAGCACACTACCTGAAATCAGATCCAAACACTTTTGCCGTGAAAAATCATATCAATTGTTACAAGCTAAATAACGTGAAATGTAATTCTCGCCTTTTGAAGAAATTAAAGTGAAATGTAATTCTCGCCTTTTAAAACAATAATAACGGTTAAAACTATGACATACGCACTTAAAACAATAGCAATTAAATAGCGCGCACTTAAAATAATAGCAAACATACACATACTATACAAGCAAAATAACATAACAATGATGCTTAAAAATATAACACCAGCTTTTAGAACCATTAAAAAAAGGTGTTAAAACTATATATAGTATATGCGCTTAAAATAATAACAAAAAGGACATGTAGGACAAGCTAAATACCATGATGCTTAAAACTATAACATGAGCTTTTCAAACCATAACAAATGGTCTTAAAAATTAAAACACATATCACATGTGCGCTTAAAACAATAACAAGTAGAATGAAAAATCCTCCAAAATGTACAATATGTTTTCTACTCCGTCTATTTTGTCCATAAGTTTGTTACTTTCACATTTTGTCCTGTAAGCCTCTGTTCTTTTCATCTGAAAATTGACAAAAATAAATTCAGTTCAGATCAGATGCATTAAGTTCAACTCAGTTCACATTTGACTAATAGTATTTTGTACTACAAATAAGTTCAGTTCAGTTCAGATCCATTCAGCTCAGTTCAGTACAGATCAGTTCAGTTCAGACTTTTTCATACGAAAAGAACATAGCCTAAGTTTACAAAAAATCTAATTTTTGTACTTCAGGCCAAATCGAGCCCGACGAACTAATATTAGAGTAAATCTGATTCTGATTCACCCCCAACTCGCTATGAACTCCCAAATTCGTGATAATTCTTCACTAATTCGCCTAAACTATAAATAAATAAAATTATTTCTTTAATGCAAACAAGGTAATTGTTGAGCATAACTATTTGTATGACACATCATTGCAAAAAAAATAAAAAAATTGTAGTCATGGGGCTCAAATAACCTCCGATGGGGGCTATAAAGGGATACTAATAGTCCATGGAAATGGGCTACTAATTAGTAGTCCCAATTTAAGCCTCAAATATGGGACACACATAGAAAATCAACTACATTTAGAAGGAATATAATATGAGACCCAAAAAAAACTCAAATAAAGGCTCAAAACCATTGGAGACTTCATTTAGATATAGCTTTTTTAGGGCTTATATGATAAAAGCCCCATAATTAAACTACAACCATAAAGAATGCTCTAATATGGAGGCTTAAAACTATAACATCATCTTTTAAAACCATAACACATTTTAAAAGAAAAATCATTCAAATAAATTACCAGCTATCTCAAATTTTCTCAATTCTAGTTACATTTACAAAGTAGAATCCTTAAAATCAGACCATCTATCTCAAAGCCTATCAATCCCAGCTACAATATTAGCTTTTTCTAAACAACCACATTCAAATAAGCTAAATCAGCTCGTATAGCATCACAATTTCAACTCGATTATCAGTGCGTTCATCTTATCATCCATTAAACTCTAAATTACAGAAATTACATAAAAAGTTAACGACCGCATAAAAATCAACAAATAATTATTTATGTGCGCAAACCAGGAAATTAATTCTAGAAACCAGAAACAGAGAAGAAACAAAACTTGCATGTACATCGAATTTCTTTAGAAAACACACAGGGGCTTGAAATGATGAGCAAAAGCGCTACCGAGAGGCAAAATGTAGACCGATTCAATCATCGAATCGGATCTCTTCGCCGGATCTCAGCTCCTGTCATCGGATTGAATCGTTGCCACCAAATCGTCTCTCCACCTTTCGGTATCTTCGTCAAGCACGCCTTTTCCAGCTGATGCTTGGCAGGTAAATCTGGATTCCATCGGTAGATCGATTGGGAAGGTTTTGGACGAATGAGCCTTGAGATCTGCCTTTTGTGCTACAGCTTTAGATGCGTGAGCTCCTGCGACCCGTGTGATCGATGGAACCCTACCTATCGATGCTCGCCGTTGATGAGCATTTTCTGGAGAGAGAAAGTGACTAGTGATATATATACATATTATTAATATGTTTTCTTCTTTATTCAAATGTTTTATCTAAATTTCACATTCTTCTCACTAATTAGTGTTAAAATTTTCCTTTTCGGCTTTTGTGGTATTCATATTTATACATTTTTACTTATTTTCCCATTTTATCACTATTTTATATATTATTTCATGCTTTATCACACATTAACAACTTTACCAATACAACACACCATTTCCTTATTAATCTTTCTCAATTTAAAAGAAATTAGTCCCTTTTTTTAACCAACAAAATTTATTAATTAAAAAGAGTATTACAAATACAACTGAAAAGTGCATAAGGGGTGCAAAGAAGGACAAACACTCGACCCAAAACCAAGAAGAGTATAAAAGCATGTTCGAACCGGTCGTACCGAAATTTAACCACCCCATCGTCTAGTATGTCAATCTTACTAGCAGAATGCTAAGAGTAGGGAGGTGACGAATTGATAGACTCATTATAGTTAAGTCCAATAGGGTGAAATACCTTTCGTTGCAAGTTTAGAGAACTTAGCAAGAGAACGAAACATGATGAACTTCATTGGGTACGGTTCAATCAGTAATAGTTTTTGGCAGGGGCGGGGCAGGTGGGGGGTCCGCCCCCCTCACCCCCTCCCCCAAACTTTTGAAAATAAAAATTATATTAATATTTATAATTTTTTAAGTTTTTTATACATAATATATACAATTTCTTAAGTTTGAACCTCCCTCCCCCGAACTTTTGAAAAATTATATATATATAATTTGGACCCCCTAACTCCAAATTCCGCAACTGATTTTTGGTCTAGTAATAAACCACATGAAGTAATTACTAACTATATTTGTGTTTCCAACACATACATATTGATAATTTTAGTTAATCGAGTATATATTGTTGGAACTTGGGAAATGAATGCCATCAACTCAAGTTCAAACTGAAATTGCACATATTTATAAAATTGCCACCGGTGAGAAGAGCTATAAAGACGTGCTCTGATCCCCTTTTTATTTCTTATCCTCCTTCTTTCCTTTTCCCCAATTTTACTACTATTTCTTTATTATTACTGTATTATTTTATTTATTAAAAACTATTCTCTACTTTCTTTTTTGTCATTTTAGTAATTTCACACATATTAATAAAGACATATTACTAGCTTTCTAGTTATAAAAAATTTCTAAAAAGTCTATTAATAGTAATATAATATTATATTAATATTAGTGAATATAAGGACAAAATAGAGTTAAACCTATTAATATGGGTCAAAATATTTTCCATCCAAACCTTTGGTGGGATTTAGAATTTTCCCGAACCTCTCATAAAGCCTAAATTCACTCCAAAACTTTCGAGAAAGTTGTAATTTGTCTCAAATTAGTTAAAAAATAAAATTTATTTCATGGAAAATCAAAATAAAATCATTAGGGATCCATCTCATTCAATATTAAATTTAAAAACTCCCATTAAAAAAAAAACCTAAATAAATAATTACTATATATTTTTAGAAAATGAAAAGGCAACATAAATTTCAATAATATATCAAAATTAAAATGGTGAAAAATCAAGATAGATTTCAATACAAACAAATAAAAATTGAAAACAACAATAAATCAAGTAAATTTTGTGATAAAATAAAATGAAAGTAAAAATATCAAAGAAAAAAATAAAGATTTATCTTTTTATATAAAAATATTATGCATAGTTTGAGTTTGTTTCATTTTGGAAACATATGTTTATTTCTATTAAGTATTTCTACTTTTTTATTTATTTAACTTTTTATTTTATTATTGATCTCATTCTTTTTACATATCTATTTTTTATTTAATTATAATATATTATTGAAATTTATGTAATTTATATATCAATCCATACACAAGCTTGCACTGTAGTTGAGCAAGCTAGGGAAACCGTATCACCATATCGATTACTACTATTGACCTTTGAGTAGTTCTTATAGTACTAACGAGGTAGGCTATGTTATTTTCGTCCGAAAATTGATTATTTTAATTTCAATTCAGATTAGTTCAGTTCAGTTCAAATTTGCCTAATAGTATTTTGTACTACTAATAAGTTCAGTTCAGTTCTATTCAGACGAAGAGAATATAGCCGTACTACCTTGCGAAGTAACATTGTTACGAGTGGCAGGAAAATTGTATCCAGGATTGTACTTAGTTCTGTTAAATGAGTCGAATATTGACGAGTTGACTCAAATTACATTAAGCAGAATCTAAGCTTGGCTCGTTAAGAAAAGGGGCCAAAAATTAGGGTCAATCTTGAGTCGTAATATTTATATTTGAGCTTGACTCGTTTGGGTCAAACAAACTTGAGCCGAGCCGGGGCTTAACGAGCTCGTGAAAAAGATAGAGAAGAAAAAAACACGTGAAACTGAAAATATGAAATCAGGTGTTAAAATTAAGGAATTTAAGATTTCGCGCATTACAAATCAACAGTTCAAATTATAGAAGTTATCAAAGGATAACATATAAGTCAAATATAAACAATTTAATTGGACCGATGAACTTGAAAATTTAGACTATAATATGCTGATTATGGAGGTATATGCAAGCCTAACGAGTAGAACCGAGTATTTATAGTGATGTTAACGAAACGAAGATAAATTTAAACTGAGACTTGGGCTCAAAAACATTATGGAGTCTCGAACTGATCCGAATGATGGATAAATCTGGACTCAGTATTTGTGACTGATGAGTGCATTTATTATGAATGAAAGGTTAAAAATGGAAAAAGAAAAGGAGTAAAACACTCAAATAAAAGAAAAGTGGGGTATCGATCATTTATTATTAGTCTTAGTGACACACAGTGTGTCGTGTCACACACTCTTGTGAAACACTCAAACCACTAACCTGGCATGCACCCACCATAAATCGATCCTCCACCGCACCGCCCACAGAATTCTCCAAAACCCAAATTCTCCGGTGTCCTTTGTTTTGTTCCCTCCGTTTCCCAGAGGTAAGAATGGATTATACATTTCCTGGACTTTGTTTTTGTATATTTATTTTGCTTTACAACTTCAAATGGTGCATGTTGTTGAGTCCTTTAATTAATGTGGTCTTGTATTTGCGTTAATTATTTCTTAAGGGTGTGTCTTTAATTGGTTGCTTTCAGTTTGATCTAGTGAAATGATCATGACTCAGAACTGTCCATGTATATATGATTTCAGTTTGATTCTTTAATTTCTAATTTTGCTGTACGTACTTTTTGTGTGATTCTAATTATGCCCTTTCAGTAATCTCTCTTTCCCCATTTGCTCTGTTTGTATATGAATTTCATCTAGTCTGTTGTATAGTTTGAGTAAGCCTTAAGGAGTGTTAGTTAATTTCATAGTGTGTTTGTGCTTGCTTTCAGTTTGACCTACTGAAAATGATGATGACTACTCAGACAATGACGATGCCCTTGTAAATGCTGGTGAAATTGTTGCTTCCATTGACGATCTTCTCACTGAAATTCTACTCCGGTTGCCACTCAAACCCCTACTCCGCTCCAAATTGGTGTCTAAACACTGGCTCTCTCTCATTAGCAGCCGCAGATTCTGTCTTCTCCGAAACTCACCACCTAATCCCAGCCGTGGTCTGTTCTTGGTCTTTGTGAGTGCCTCACACTTTCATCATGATGTTCACGTTGAGCACAAATACATTCCGTTGTATCCAAACACTCCAATTGCAAATGTTCCGTCCCTAGATTTCAGTTTCACCACATCTCCGTCGACTACTGTGATTTTGCAATCTTGCAATGGCCTAATGCTCTGTTGCAGTTCCAAGACATGGGATGGATTGGGTCATCTCTCGTCTATTGTCAAACAGCCTGATCATGAATTGTACGTCTATAATCCCACCACTAAATATTTTGCTGTCCTTCCCCGTTCTGTATGCAAGTCCAGACAAGGTGCAACGTTGGTCTTTGATCCTTTCAAATCTCTAGATTACAAGGTTGTATTGGTTGACGAACTCCAGCCACATTTCACTCTAGGCGGGTTCATTTACACCAAAATCCAGGTTCAAATTTACTCATCCGAGACGGGAGTTTGGACCAACAGTACTGAGCAAGAAGGGTTAAGACTTAGCGAGGTCAATTTTTGGAATGCAGGAGTATATTGGAACGGTTCCATCCATTGGCGAAACAGGAGTATATCCCTGGAGGAACCTGGATCCTTCTTGTTTTATCATGTTGACTCTCAGGTGTTCCATGAAATGCCTTCACCGCCTGTCTCAAAAACTGCTTACTTGTCAGATTATTATAACTTTGCGGAGTCGTGTGATCACTTGTATTTCATAGAGCCATTGCATGTCATGGATACTTCACTCCCTAAACTTAATGTTTACGAGATGAAGAGGGACTATTCTGAATGGTTTCTCAAGTACCAAATTGATCTTTTACTTCCCCTAGCCAGTTATCCAGAGGTGATCCGTGTTTCCATGGATAGTAAAAACTATTATGTTGGTCATGTCATGTCTCTCATTCACGGAGATAAAGATGACAGTCTGGTTTTTATTCTACGTATTCCTGGTAAAGTATTAAAATACAATCTGATTTACGGGACTTTGGTGAAGTTAGTCAATATCAGTGTTGATCAGGAACACATCAATAGTGGATTGGACTATCGTGAGGGGATTATTTACTACAAATTTCCTCGTGAGAATGGATCCTGATTACATCGAGACCATTTGCAGTGTTTAGTAGTCAGTGACTCAGTGCCTTCAAAGATCAAATTCTGGTAGTGTTGTTGTATTTTGAGTTTGTGGAGATGCATGCTAGTTTGGTGGGATTGTAATATGTTACCTACATTTTCTGAGTTTGCTGCTCTTGATATGTAAAAACTGTAAAAGACCAATTGATCATTGGCAAACTTTTGTATTTTGAGTCTGTGTTTCTTAAAACCATGAACCACGTGTAGTTCAAGCTTCTGTATTTCATTTTCTGTCAAGAGTATTTTTAACTTGTAACTAGTAAAAAGGAAATGATACATGTATGAACAATCCAATCCATATATGTATACATAGGTCTAGTTTTCCTGACAAAATGGTACTTTTATGCATCTGCACCTCATATACTGTCTGCATTCATATCAATCTAAAGAGGAGCAAGAGTGTTGAAATGGTCCCATGCTTCCTGCATCAAAACCAAATTAAGGTTAAACATGTCAATTACTATGAATTACGTACGTATGTACGCGTCTGCATAAGTTCGAGCTTTTGGATGAGATGAAATTTTTCCATAACGAACTCGAGCAAACATGTAATATGTACCTGAAGTATGTCAAAGACCTTCTCGGCGATGTACTTGTGGGAAGCTTGAGCACCTTTCTGCTGCAGCTTATCGGGATGCAACCGCAGTAGAGCTTTCTGGTATGCTCTCTTCACTGCGTTCCCTTCTATTAAGTCCATCAGGGGCACCGGTTTCCATCCACTCTCTTCCCAAAGAACCTGCACAACACAACGATATATTAGTCTGAAGTAACTGTACCACAGGTTGTTTCTCGTCTTGATCCAAGAAGTAGATCGAGGTTTTACATATTGCAGAGTCGACAGCAGTGAACGAATGTTTCCTTTCTTCCCGTACGACCACTGTTGAATTTTAGCATCTATAGCCTGCATTAAGTTCCAGCCATCAACAACATTGCCAAGAGGCCTAATTCTGTAGAAAACACAATGAGCAAGTTTTTATCTTACTTTCGTATCATCAAAGCCTTCGACATCTGTAGGTTCTTCGGGATCTTCTGATAGTTCTTCAACCTACCAAGACCAAAAAAAACTTATATCATACTCAATCCATGCACAAGCTTGCACTGTTATTTAACAAGCTGATCGAAGTTGTTTACCTGGAAGTTAACTTCAAAAAGATCGTCTGGATAGTCCAGTGATACCTTTGCATCTCTGTTAACGGACTCTGCAACATAACCATTCATTACGTCTATCATCATACATGTTATACTACTATTGACCCTTTGAGAGTTTGAGCATTCCAAGTACTAACGACGCACTACCTTGTGAAACAGCTTTGTGGTGAGTGGCAGGAAGATTGAATCGATGGCTCATGCTCCTCCTAGAAGAGCTCTGCCGTGGTTTGTTGCTCTTTGTATTGTCATCCGCCTGACAGCAAGAAAAGCTTAGTCTACTGAAGTTCTTAAAGTTTCTGTAATTCAATGGACTGAAGCAAGTACCTTGGGAGAAGCATGTTCTGCTTCTTGCTTCTTATCTACATTGTCCAACTTTACGCTTGCTTTAGCACTAGCTGCTGCATTTGGAATCGGTTCGCTCTGTCCTTGACTAACGCTAACCTCTCTCCATCTGAAACTCTGACTTCTTTTTGTTTCAATATCAGCCGGTTTAGACTTTAAATCGGCTTCTTGGCTGAAAATCTGCACAAACTCCTTCACCTTTCCAATTCCTGCATCTTTCTTCACATTTTTAATGGAACTGGAACGGTTAATAGAATCGGGTCGTTTAGGATTTCTAAGGGTGTTTTCCTTTTCATCTGCAACTTTTCCTGGAAATTTCAAGTTGAATATCATGTTAGCATAGGCTAGTTTAACATGAAACTGTCCACAAATATTTGAAGAAGGTGCAAAAGGTGAAAACGACATGCATGATTACCTTTTTTTCGTGCTAGTTCTTCGGACATGAGAAAGTCTTTGATTGTCTGAGCCATTTCTCCATCAATTTTAACCTTTCCACCAATATCTTGCGACTTCATTTGTTTCCATTTCATCTTTCTCGTAGCCTCAACTTTGTCTTCTACTTTAGTCTCTTCTGTAGTCATCGAATCCTTCTTGTCAAGTTCAGTCTTCGAGACCTGAGGCTTGATAGCAGCAGTTTGTTCAGTTCCTCTATGATCAATCTCCACCTCTCCTTTCGAGCTTGGCCTATGAACTCCTTTCGGATCTTTCGCCTTCATTCTACCCGTAACAGGCATTATTAGCATCGGAACACCACCACCTGCAGCCCATTTGTATATTGAGAAATGGAACTGATTGTCACTGCTCTCCACAACTATCGTCTCCTTCTTCAGCGCTTCAGTTTTACCTTTTCCACCAGAGAGCGAATAATCCTCCTCCTCACTGCTAGACGAGCCTTCATGAGACAACGGACTTCGTTTTTTGCTTCTAATTTCATCCTGTCCACGACCTGCTCGATTCGAGAATCTAGACAGAGAAGTACTAGGAGACAGCGGACTATTTAATCCGCTGGTACCATTATTCCCCTTATTCCGCGAAGCAAACACGGGATGCTCTGAAGCTCTTGCTGTTTTCGCAGAAAGACTAGATTGAATATATTTCAGATATATTGCAACAAGAACATGTATCCAAAAGGCCATACAGTGCTCTTATGCGTGCCGAGCCTTATCGAGTACTCAGCTTGTTAAGTCTCGCCTCGCCTCGGCTCGTATAACAGCACTAGCCATACTAGTATGTAAACATTCATGAAAACACAAGACTGTTAGTACCTGAACTGTGCAGGGAGTGAAGTTCCATAAGGCTCGGATTTAGGCGTAAAAGGCCGGGCGGGGCTCATGGTCCTCGAACCAGGATTCGACCCGAAAACAGAATCGCGATCCGTCTTCCTTGGTGAGCTATGAGACTCCTCGCCTCCGAATATGTCACCGAAGAAATCATCGCCCTGACGCCGCCTTCTTGGTACCACTTCTTCTCCGAAAACAGGCTTCTCCTTAACAACGATCCACGGAGACGACAAGGCTCTGTCATCCTCGGAGGTCTCGCCAAAACTGTACCTCACACTGACTTCTTGCATCGAGTACCGCCTAGGCGGACCTCCGAACACGTCGTTGAAATCCATGTCGTCTGAGCTCCCGTAAGGCGTTCTACGCGAGTTTTCACGGACGTCTCGAGGAGAGGAAGCCATCAATTTCTCCATTTATGTGAAACAAGGCTCTGCTGTAGTTCAAATAACAAGATTTGGCGGGAAAATTGTTGGAATTGAAGATCATTAACTTGAGAAATGATGAAGAGAAGAGAGTGAAGCTGGTAGATGATGGTAATGGAGTTTAACTGGTGATGGAGTGAGAGGGGAAATTAAGGGAAGAAGACAAGTGGTAGTGACGAAGAACTGTAACCACAAGATTTTCTGAGATGGAATATTTTCGGATAAGAAAGACAAAGGAGATGGAACCATTTTGCAAAATCAAATTCTCAAAACTCAAAAGTGCTTTTTCATGGCGCCAGTTAACTTGAATTTTTGTGACACATAAAATAAATTAAAGTAATAATTAGAAATTTGTATTTGTAACTATACTACTATTTCAATTTCCGTCTGTCCAAGTTGATTTATATCATTTTTATCTTTTGACAAATTTTATCTCATAATTTATTAGTAGAATATAAAAAATAGTTACTACATCCTAATATCCTACAAACCTCCTTAGAAAAACGATTTGAAATCAAGCTATTTTGCGATGAGTGGTAAATTACACTGGTGGGTCTGGTGGGTCCTTTTTTTTTTTTTTTTTTTTTTCCTCTTTTTCTTCCATGGAGCATTAATTAAAAATAGTTAAAATGCAAAAATTGGCATTGTAAAGATTCATATTTCTCATTTGGACTACTAGTATATATTAGCAAAATCTTTCATCTGAAAAGTGCCCGATCGAAGGACTTAAATTGACCTCAAATAATGGGCGGCTAAAACAAGTGATACTCAGGCTATTTATACAGTATGACCATTCGAACCAAGTAATTTCTCTTTCTCTTCTTCATGAGGCGCCATATCGACCATAGCTATACTACTATTAGGTTTGGAGTTCATTTTGTTCCACTCATTTTCCACGCGAAAGAATACCCATTGGAAGCGACGGAACATCTCCAGTGCAGTAAACATAGCCACAGTCAGGTGATTGTGCCGGAGATGGGCTGATAGCTTGTAGGTCCATGTGCAACGCAAGATTAGATTGGTCCCAAGTAACCAATAGTACACCTGAAAGGTTTTAAGCTCAAATAGTTACTTAACCAGGTAAGGTGTTTTAAGAGACCAAGTATGCACATTTCTTTGCATCCAGAAAACAGAGGAGTCTGAGACGTGTGAAACGCTCAAACGTCAGTCAAACCCCCAAATATAGGCTTCAGGAGGTGTCACTATAATAGTAGTAGATGTAGAATTTGTGAAAGTAATGCAACTTCTAAGGGTAGTAGCAGCTGTAATCATGCAATTTGTCAGAAAGAAAACAGATGCACATAAAGAAAACGATATGCAGGCATCTGAGTTTAATTACTCAAACAGAAAGATCATGATTTGGAACAAGCGAGTGACAAAAGGTAAGTAGGTAACAAGTTATTGCTCACCCATTTACTTGCGTACAACCAGTGAGACGAGAAATATCTAAACTTGGAAGTTCGAGTGAAGCAACTGGCAGAAGAAAACATAAAAGAAGATCCAATCAGTTTCCACTTTCCACCATAAAAATGCTACTTTGAAGAAAAATATTCAACTTCCAAGATAAAATAACCAAGTTTTTCTAGCAATTGAGTATCAAATTCCTTTGCTAGAACGAGTACAATCAATTACTACCAGGTTTTTAGCAATTGAGTCAGAAATCAATTACTACCAGGTTTTTGGAGCATTTACCTCAAGTCCCAATCTCGTGTGATATCCCAGTAGAACGAGTACAAGGAATTCAATAAACTTGAAAGAAGCCATAAAGGCCGATAAACAGCTGTCCAATTGTCCGGCAAAACATGATACTTGAGTGCAGAGAGAAATATAACCGGTACTGCTGTTGAGTACTTTAAGGCTGAAAACAAATGTAGATCAAGTTAATGATGCAGGAGAAACACACTATCCAACCAGCCTAAACATGTCTTTCTTAGATGCATCCATCTAATGCTAACTTCTCAACAACAAATATCCCACATACCCTTCAACGACAGAGAGAACATACCATTTAAAAGCGAAGTCTTTTCTTTTGTGTCCTTGTACTGCCTAAGGCATTGGAAGAGACGAAAAAAGTAAGGCAACACGAGAGCAATAGGAATTGCAACAGAGTGACTTCCGCAAACAGAGTCGGCCTCCAACCAGGCGATTGTAGCGACCTACAAAATATAGGCCTGTCAAATAGGTGATATGCAACCTTCAAGAGAATCCTAAGGAAGTTAATAAGAATTTGGAGAAGAATGTAGTATTGAATTCACAAGAAGTTTGAACACCACCAAGAGTTTAGAACCCAGCCCCAAACACAAGGTTAAGTCTTCACAAAAATTCCTGCCAATTTCAATCATACATAAAATGAGAAGTTTGGGTATCAATTGTAATGGTACCTGTCGGTGGACCATTCGACATACGGAACGCTCCAAATCGGAGAAAACCTACACGGATAAGAAAATACAAGATCAAAGACGTCACCGTGAAAGTAACAAGAGATATCATACACTATTTCTGTTTAAATTGCGATAGGTATTAAAAGATTTATCACTATATTACCGGGAACTCTGAAAGATATCAACTAAAACATGAACCACTGCCAATATAATGATAGTTCATGCTGATTAACATAATGACAGTATTATGAACGAGATCCTCATATAAATATGGAAGTTCCTGGATTTCAAATTATTCTCTTCACCAAAAGCATACTAATTAGCAATTGTGATAATTACAATGATGAAGATGGTTTTGGTCTTCATTCAGAACATGAGGCTTTTGGTGGTGGAAGTGGTGGTTGTGCGGGGGTGTGGTTATTAGATACTAGTAGTACTTCATATCTTTACGAAGCCTTTTTTTTCTACTTATAGTGTCACTAGTTACCAGTTTTGCATTTTAAACTTGTATTATGGAGTTTACATCTTTACATTGTCAATGGAATTTTGTTGGTTTTCTATGCATGTGCGCTATTAGGCATGTCTGCAGAAAGGTGTGCTATGAGATATTAATAACTGCGATCCAATCTAACCAAGGACAACTAGTGCCGAGGGCCTCCAGCATTTTACACCTATAATTATCAAAAAGATCACAGGCCTCACCATATATTATGCATGCAAGACCTATAAGGACATGACTTGAATTTTTTAAATTAAAAACCCAACTTCAGCCTCCGAAGAACTATATAAACCAAAAATAAAATGATCATACAAAAACCAAAATAAGCACTAGCAGGAAAACTTTTCATATGCTCAAAAATTGTAACGAATTACACAGAAAATAGAATGCATACCTTCGACATTGAAGTAAATATATCTGCTAAAAAGAAGTCAGCAAATGTAATTGCCTGTATTCACAAAGTAATAAGTGTATGAGAACAGAATACTGCTTCAATAATCAAGTACTACAAAGTAATATAGCGGTTGGCAGAAGACAAAATGAGGTCATTTTAACAGAGGAATAATATAGAGACGGTGGTATAGACTGGTAGTTATTAATACCTGAAATAGAAATTGGCAGGAGGTATATAAAATACAAAAAGACATGTACACTTGGATTTCCTTTGTGGTTTGGGTGATGATGAACATTGCACAGAGTTAACCAAATAACCATGCTGTCAATTCTGACAACAAACTTTTAAGTTCTTCTGAGAACTTGCTGGTGAGGCATAAGATAATTGCAACATACTTTCAAAGGAACATGACCTTTTGTACAGGATACTAAGATAAGCTGAATGCATTGACTTTAAAATAAGCTTCTTGTTCTTAAGATTATGATTTATTCCTAGGAGAACATTAGAAACATGACCTTTTAAACAGGGTACCAAATTTAAGGAAGAAAAACTAGGAAATTGTAACGATAAGCACGTGAATGGGAATAAGAAATTTAAGGGTAAACAACACAATGCTAACATTGCACAGGATAAACATTGTGTCGCTACACAATGTAAAATTCTGGTTATTGTTTTGACCAGAAGCCAGAAGGAATCTGGTTTTCTGTCACTTTACAACATAAATTTTTTTCAGAAAGTCAGTATACAAGCAAATACATTCTAGGGAGATGGACAACGGTTACCAACATCTCCAGTCAAAACTTAGATTTGGTTCCAAAAACATTAACTTTTAAGAAAGACATCTCAAACTAAAGTTTAATGGCCTACAAATCTTCAAAGATGAAAGTTGCAAAATAAAATATAGTCATCAGGTGAAAATCCTAACACTGCATGAAGCGAACACCATAAACCTACATGTACTGCACTGATTTTAAGTCCACATAGTTCGAAGGCGTGAAAACCTCAAAACGTCTGCAAACCAGCTCTTGCCAAAAGCATAGTCGAAAAGGAAAAGAATCTAGGACAAAAACTTGCCTGTAATGGGAACATTATGCGCCAAATGGTCCTCAAGAAAAAATAGCGAGAAGACAAATAGAAGATATCAAAAGGAAAAATGAGTGTCATTGCAACAGCAGCATACAGAAGTACCTGTAACAGCCGGAATATATTTGTATCAGCTGAAGAATACTTGATTACAACGACAGGATGAGATCAAATTGTCCATAGAACAAGCCAGGTTTTTCCATTAAGCATTAAGGTGTGAAACAATTATACCAACTAATAAGGTCAAAAAATACTACAAGAATTCATATTAGACAAAACATACTATCATCTAGCATCATCACATACCACACTAACTTTTATCATCACAATTTTACCAAGTAGAAACTGACTGCTGATGCACAGCAGGTGTCCAAGTGCACGTTCTTTTCTAAAGCATCTATTTATTTCCACGAAGTGCCACTAGAGATTAATAATTTTCTAACACGAAAGAATATTATAATACACGAAGGCAACCCAAATACAAAAAAACTAACATGTGGCATGGGAAACGTACGCTAAACCAAAGTAAAAAATCCAAGATTTATCAAGCTTTAGTATCTTTATCTTGAGCATATTTCCAATTTATAGACATGAGAACAAACAATCACACATCTTATCATTTCCCCTTTTTATGTTTGACTATGAACTATGAAGTAAAAGATTGAGGTAAAAGAAAGAAAACAATTGAACACACATTCAATAAATGAAAAAATAAATCATTCAGAAGAATTTTCAAAGTTCTTAAAAAAATCAGAAATATCAATGAAAGAAGCATCTATTACACTGGTTGGGAAGCAGCCAATGACACTTCTCCGTGAGAATAAAGATACAGGTACGACGTCATGCTAGTTGCGACGATTATCGTCATCCAGAAAGCACACTGAAACAATAAAGTGGTAGTAATTAACAAGAAATAAACATATCATGGGAGATTTGAAAAAAAAAAAAAGAGTTATGTGGCAAACATTATTCAATCATTAAGATGCTGCTCAAGAAAGAATAGGATTATTGCCGATTCCAAATACTGAAGCTATAATATCTCAATGCAACAGTTATAAAATTTTAAAATCCAGCGTTGCTTCGGAACTGGCATTCAAAACTTTCGGCCAAATCAAATTCCACATCCCAGATTATTGCCTAAGTTTTTAAATGAAGCCACAAACAATTTTATCAAAATGGTGGAATATATGTTTATGTGAACAAAACATCACCATAAGTAATATCGATGCATTTGTTAGTCATAAATCATTTTGAACAGCAAAGCTAAATAAGTCAATGGCCATAGGAATCCCATATTGTGGATTCTCGATATATTTAAAATTAGAAAGAGCATTGACAAGTAGAATGTTAAGCCGAGCCTCGTGTTAGCACACACCTTCCATATCTCTTCATGAGTGAGGTGATTTTGGTCTAAGTCAAATATTTTGGCATAACCAATGTTGGCCTTGGTAAAGACTGATAAATTTACTCCCCAGAGCCATACCATCATGGTCTGCAATAAAAAAAGCAATTTCAAACGTCATAAAGAGACTTAAGGTATATCACATGTAAAGGATAACCACAGATGCTCCATAAAAGGAAGGGTTACACTAACCACAAATAAAGGTGGATTATAATATAGAAAGGCCTCGTATACGAATAGCTCCCGCAGGTCTACGCTCATTCTCATGACTGAATCCCATCCAATCTGCAACAAGTTACGGGAACAGAAACTTATTATTTGCTGACTAGAAACCACTTATAATGCATGACAGTTTACAACTCCAGCTAATGACAATCAGGATTAAATACATATATCCATATTTAAGTACATGTATATCAAATAAACTTTAAAAAAAGTTGACCAAGTAACAAAAGAAACTCACCTTGCTGCAAATGAATAACCAGGTGACTAACAGTAGTGCCTGAAAATAGAGTTAAATTAAAATTGCATGATGATGGTAACGACAAGTTACAGAGATAGATTATATGTAGTTACAGCTGAATTAGCAAGAGCATAAGTATGAGGTGTTCCATTGAGTAAATCCATGTATCGTTCAAGTCAAAACCACCAAAAGAAATACTAATGTTCATGAAGCTTTAGCCCTTATGAAGAACAGTCAAGATTTGTTAAACAGGCCGGAAGTGAGGATTCTCAAATTCCCTAGGGCTATTAAATCATCTCAGCTTAAATGAAACAGAGAAACAAAAAAAACTGCTAAAAATTAAATGCATGTGTCATAATCATTTCTAACAATAACATCCAAATAACAATTATCTTTCTTTATTCTCCTTATGAGAAACAGACATGGCTCCAAATCTAAAAGAATACTACTTCTTTAACCTTGTCCTGAAAATTTTACAGCACTTTCAGTAATCACGTGTGAATAAGAAATATTCTACATAAATACAAATACCCCTGAGTGCTACAAAGACACATTACAATTTTTTGCTCATAAACTTTTGCTAACACTCTAGTCAGTTTGTCTCAGTACACAGGATAGCTGATTCTCCATTTTATTAGTTATGACAGGATTCAGTTCAGAGTGGGGTGGTATGGTTTGGCTTGATTTAATACCAATGGAATATGGATGGTGCTCAGCTTCCTGTTTGGTCAATAACTTTCAGCTGGTGTGTTTCAGTCAATCAGGCGGGCCTAAGGAAGGAGCTAGAAACACATTGATGCGATGTCACAGGAAAGATGAGATGATGGTAAAGAGGAGGCATAAAGATCGAATCCTCATCTGTCTGGAGGGAGCCCGGGAACTCTTCGTTTCCCTATAGCAGGGGAGAGAATCGGGGTCCGTTCCCCTTGGTATAACACCATACAAAAAAATTGAAAACGGAGCGACATTTTAAGCTAGCTTAATAGTTTGAACAAAACCCTCTTCCAAGTCCTCAAAATTAGGACAGGTACAGTTAATTTACAGAGAATTTCATCTATCATCCAATTTCCACGTCACTCTCACTTCCTAGAAACAGGGGAATGAACTCCAATAGCAAGTTGGCACAAATAAAGGTGGAAAAGCGCAAATGTTATGTAGAAAAATGCTTTTCTTCAGCAAAATATATGTTGCATAGTTGGAATATTATGACATCGATATCCAGTCGTGAAGTACCTTTAATCTCCACAGTAGAACAGGAGAAGGCATAAATGCCACATTAGGCAACGGTATGTTCACCCCCTTCATTTCATTAGACTCAACAGGAACTAAAAAATCCTCTTCGGTGCTACTTCCAAAATCAGTACCTAGAGATTGTACAGTTATGCCTCCACCATTAAACATGAATGTGAGGCAACGAAAATAGACAGAAAAATACCAAGAGTACTTGAAAACATACCTATATCAAATACAACAGGACGGCTTCCAGATTTACGTAAATGTGGACTGGTGTTAGGAATAGAAACAGGTCCTCCAAACATAGATGGAGGAAGAAAAGGATATGGCTATGAGCAATGGAGTCCTAAGGTAAGTACCAAACTGCAAAAAAAAAATAATAATAATAAATAAAATAAAATAAAATAGATGTTATCAAATTTTAGCAAGAAATCTGTTACATGTAGGTCAAGACCACTTGCTGCTGCAAATAATTGACAGAAAAGTCTAATGAGCATTTCATGTAGGCACTGACAAGAGATCATAAACTAGTATCTCATCATTATTTACCAGATTTAAGCATAATATACCACACCAAAAGTACTGTCAGGTAAAGAAATGTACCATAAACATGAACGAAGCACCTAAAAGCTAAGATAGCTAATTACACTAGGGATGTGAATGGCATGCTTTCAAAGGCTAAAACAACTACATAATCATTATTGATAATCAGAAGAGTGTGCACGTGCCAGAATCAAGATTCCGGATCTCCTCTACCTCATATGATCTTCTCTTATCTAATAAATTTTCTATGGTTTGGGACAAGAAATCAGAAGTGATGATGCATCAGCATACGATATCAACTCAACTAAAAGAACTCCCATACTTGCTTAAGCAGCAGAGCTAAAAGTATAAAGTAACTTAGTGTTTCAAGATGGTTCTTTTCCATTCCAATCCAACATAAATTAAGTTACTCCCGATCCAGTTGTAATAAGGTCCAGGGGGATCAGAATTCAATAAAACAATCTAAGACATGTACAAGGATTTCACATCCTGAAGAAATTTTACTTATAACCAAGTGCCAGTCGAGGTTTACATAGTTTCAGATATCTTTAAACATTGGTGCTTTGACGAATCCAATCCATAATAATCCAGGAGAAATAGTAAATACTGTCCGAAATGAATTTACAATCTCAAGGATTCAATAGATCCATTTAATCTAATTGTTCAAGAACCTTCATCTGTGTGCATTTGGAGTTCAATCACACAATCGCCATCATCCCGTAACCACAAACAAAGTGACATTTTAGCTCAAACTCAACCGGAAAACAAAGAATCGGATCAATTCACAAATTCAAAACACTGTTAATTCATCATCACATAAATATAAACACAATCCATCATCTCTAGTTTTATTTAAAAAATTAAAACCGAGCACACAAGTAGAGCAAATCAATTACACAACCGAGAAACAAACAAACAAACAACAAAACAACGAATCAACGGCTATTTTGGCACAGGCATCAAAATTCAAAAACAGGAGATTATGTAAGCGAAATGAAAACAATGTGCTACAGATTCAAATCAGAATTAGGAGCAGGAATAGTAGCAATCAATACCTCAGCGGAAAGCGAAATTCATACAGAATCAGGTTCGGCACGGATCCAGGCTGAAAGGTTGATCGAGATCAGTTATGGTGTTGATTTTAGTGTGAGATTCAAGGGAGATAGATGATGAATGAAAAGTGTGAAGAGCTTAGGGTGTATTCTAAGGATTTTCCGTTGCATCAATTTTGATGTTCTTTCTTTTCTACGTTTTAACTTCTTCTTTAATTAATTGTTGCCAGATTATGAAAGTACTAATTAAGTACCCGTTTATAACCCCCGTTCACCTACCTAATACCCAAAAAGCCACGCAAATGGCATGGTAGAGATTGGAGATCTTTTACCCCGTTTACTTCGGGTGAAAATTGGATGGATTTTCTATCTTTGAAAGTCATATATACATGGCCAATGAGTCCAATCACTTGTAACATTAGCATATTCTGTCGATGTGTGTGGCCGAAAATAAGGAGGCTGTATTATGTATTTTCTGAAGTAACACGTAGTAGTATTAGAGAGTCCAATCAAGGACAACAATATTGGTTAATAAAGACACTCAATTTGTCCAACGAAGGAGTTTAGCGAAAAATCACATTTCAGTCGACTAAAATGCATAAAAGGTTGACATTTTAGGTCCTAGAAGATCTAAAATTTTATTTTAATTTTTTCGTGTAATTCGCACACTATTTGCGCTACTTACTCGTCCATAATCTCATAATTATTTGAAATATTTACCACTTTGACTTTAAGTGTCATATTTATTTTAATTTTTTCGTGTAATTCACACAATATTTGCGCTACTTGCTCGTTCATAATCTCATAATTATCTTAAATATTTACCATTTTGACTTTAAGTGTCATACAGAGAGTACAGAGTCTCCAATCCCACAGAAGATGTACATTTCTTCAACTGTGTGTATCAATTGGTTATCGAGGACGTTCATATATTTTCAAAGAGAGAATGTTTAGAAGAAAAAAAATGTTCATACAACAAAAAAGTGGTTTTTGAACTTTTTCGACGCACCCATACAACATGTTGAGCATATTCCTGCAATCACTAAGGAGTTGTAAATTTAACTTTAAGCAGGTGTAAGGGCAAAAATCAAGTAAAATTTTCAACTTCAAGGGGACATATACACAAACTCCATCACACAAAAATTTACTTGTTCAACCCCGTGTGTGTACTAATAGCAATAATGTTAAAAACAAAAATCAAACAAAGAGATTGTTAAAAAATTTACTTTTTGGTGTAGTAATATAGTCCACAAAAAAGTGAGGTTTTTAATCTCTCGAAACTTCGATACATTAAATTTTTGTCATCCTACTCCTACCCACACATGAACAACATTGGAATAGTAGTTAATCGCGCACTCAAATGTCAATTTTAACCACTCGTAAGTCGTAATATATGCATCCAATTTCCCACTATTCACGTATGGTGTGGGTGCAGGTCCCAAGTGTTTGACAATTACCATAAATGAATTAGTTTCACACATTCTTACAAATTCGAGCTTTCAAATTAGATGGAATTCTTTCGGCTAGCACACCGCGCGCACACAGACTTGGCTTTCTTCCCCGCAGCTAAGATAAAAAGATACATGCAGTCATGCAGATTGCAGAAGCTATAAAACCATTCATTACCAGCCAAAAGATAGTATGTCTTTCTTCAAGAATTGACGGCAATCAAGACAATGTTTGGGGTGAAATCCTGCTGAAGAGAAGTTGGACTCCATATTGCGGTTGCAAGGTGAGAGACTGCATAGGAGCATGTACATAAGACGGCGAAATCACAAAGGAATATTGTTGCAAGATCATGGCTAACACAATCTTGGCCTCAACAACAGCCAAATTTTGACCCACGCAGACTCTGGGGCCTAATCCAAATGGAAAAAATGATGCCAGATGCTTTCGAGTCTCTGAAAACCTCATAGGGTTGAACTCATTGGCGTCTTCGCCCCATATCTCAGTGTCATGATGGACAGCGGTCATGGCTATGTAGAACTGCGTGTTAGCTGGGACATTTAAGCTTCCTAACTTGACATCCTCGGATGTTTGCCTCGATAGCTGGACTGCTGGAGGATATAGCCGCAGAGTCTCATTCATTATCATGCTTATCTGCAGATTCAACACAAATTCACATATCACGGACAAGTTTTTTCTTTTTCTTTTTTCTTTTTTTTTTTTTTTGAAACGGTTACGTTCATGTACAGTTCTTTTTACCATTACGATTTTACAGCTCGTTAATGAAGTTCAGTACGTTCAATGTCAACAGTTCAGAAGAGAATTACCAGTTTAAGGCCGGTTAAATTATCTGCAGAGGGAAGCACATTCTGCCCGCATATTCTCAAGACTTCTTCACGAGCACGACTCTGCCACTCTTGGTGGCATGCTAAAAGGAGAAGCGCCCATGTCAAGAAATTAGCTGTTGTTTCCTTTCCAGCGAAGTAGAACGTTTTACATTCATCAATGATTTCCTCTACATCAAGTCTCTCCTCTTTACCGTCGTCATTCTTGTAAGGAGACAATAGTAATGAGAGTAGAGATTTTTGGTTTTCTTTACATTTCGTGCTATCTGCTATCAATGTTCTTATGGACTGCCGCGTTTCCTGATCTAGTTTCCGCCTCATTCTGTTTTTCTTGGTTGGTAAGAACCTGCATTTACATTGTCTATTACAGATCATGGAAAACCATAGAGCTAGCTAGTTTATAGTTGAAGAACAAGTCTTTTGATCCCACAAATAAGGATGAAATGTTTGCAGACATAGAACCAGTAGTTATAATGTTATATACACAAGTCACTCTAAGCACATCTATAGAATAGTAAGTACTTGGCAATCGAAACAAGAAGCGACGAAGATACCTGAATCCGGGGATGTATACGGTTCGCAATGCCTCCAAAACAAGGCTAACTTGCCGTTCTTGTAGCTCAAAAATTCGCTTCCCTTCCTCAAAACTACTACCGAAAGCAGTTCGGGATATGATGTCTGCTGAGAGCTCCTGAACTTCTCTGTGCACATCTATCTCAAACTCATCTCTATCAGCTCTTCTTTCCTCCCATTTTGTTATCATCTTTTTAGTGCTAGACACTATTTCAGGGATCCAACCCTGTCAAACCATCAATTACTCTAATATTATTATTATGCACAAAATATAAAGACTTGTGTTGCAGTGTTTAAAGCTTAGCCACACCTCAAGTAGTACCTAAGTCCTAATCACTAAGTGTCAGGCACCCGCCATGTTAGCCGCATTCCGGTGTAATCTATGCAACAGTGTACGTTGTAATGTGGCATGATGCTTTGTGTGTTAGTAGTTAGTAGTACGTTATAAAACACCAAAACATAATGATTTATGTGTTAATAGATTATTATAAAATTAAAATACTTGGTACAAGTATAGTACAATTTGTAGCTTGTAGCTTAAATATGTAAACAATCTAGAAAACAGAAAACAGATGTCATACTTTTTTTGCCTATCCTTCCTATCGGTATCAAATTTGAGCATAAATTGAACTATATACTGATAAAATATTTACAAGGACATTACCTTAACCCGCTCCATGTTAAAAGCCTGGCTAGTAATCCTCCTATGCACGGCCCACTTCTCCCCCTCAAGCCCAACAAGTCCATCACCCAACAAAACAGTCGACAAAGGATTGCCCCCAATTTTCCCATATGGCCCATTAGCCGTCAACACATCTTTAATCATCTCTGGGTCAGACAAAGCCAACCTGGGCCTGGGCCCAAACCAGTACAAAAAATTACTCCCATACAGCGTTGACCATTTCCAGTAGTGTGGCATCACACGATGAGCTATGTCATGCGAGATAGCAGTTTGGGAGACTGGTTTTCTGGATTCAACCTCGGCGATCATCCGCCGTCGGATAGCCGCGGAGTTTTCGAAGATCGGACGGTAGGGAGGGCCGCGGATACCTTGGGCTTTAAAGTGTGATTGGAGTTTTAGAGGGGTGTATATAAGCTTGTGGAGGTAGTAGTATGTGAGCAAGATGAGTGGTGAGAGCATGAAAAGGAGTTGAAGATACATTCTAAGAGATACAATAAGTGTATGTGACTGAGAGATACTCAGAGAAGTATTGGATGGTGGGTTGATGATGACGATGAAGATAGGAAGAAATGGCGTCCAATTGAAGTCGTTGAAATTTGTATTGGAGTTGATAAAATATTGATCCAATCTCGTTGAGTGTTAAGTCAACTTAGCCCGTGTAATTTTTTATCTTAAATATCCACTCGATCCCATTCATTACATTTAATTTATTCGATTCAATTTAAATTTAATTACTAGTATGTTATAAAAAAAAATTCAATTTAGTTTAAGTCGATTATGAGATAAGTTAATTTAGAGTAGTCCCAGTTTACATCTTTTTATATGAAAAAAGAAAAAAGAAACCATAGTTGATAGCTTGATCACCGTTCTCAATTTAACTTATCTGAAAACCTTGCTTTAAATTCTAGTAGTAACTATTTATTTCCATAAGTGTAAAAACAAAACGCTACATTTCAAAAACAGTAAATTACACAGTCATATTAGTGGGGACTTCTTTCCAAAAGCATAATCCCTTCAATGTCAAGGCTCATTTTCTCAAGAACATCGTCACATATATTTCCCATCTCTGTTGGTGTGGTGAATCTCAAAATTCCAAGGGAAATGTTTAAACTTTTCACAATCCTCTAAGTAAATTATATTGCACAGTGTTCATTAGTGTTACTCGCTCAGAGAAACTTCAGCGCCAACAATCACAACAACTTCAAGGCTAAAATAAGTTAAGTTCATGGTTACTCTAGCTAACATATACTCCTACGTGGGCACTAATTGCAGTATAATATGATCATTGCAACTCCGAATACTAATGGGAGATATTAACGTGGATGGCACACTAGTTAAGGTGGGATTGGCACAAAATCAACTTTGGTCCCAATTCCCATAGCCCATAGGCATAGGCGATAAACTGAGGTCCAAGAGAGTGAGGGGAACTGGGGAAGTAACATGGTTGCAATAAATTAATTGGGTTTGCATTAACATGATGATGAATCCAGACCCTATACATGTAAGGTAATGAGATCCTATAGATAGCAGTAGCGTGACGTGTTGAGTTCAGAACTCTATTATTATTATTAGAACAATTTTGACTGAGTGAGTTTATGGTAAAACAGATTTGACTCATTTTCTCATGCAAATTTGCGGAATACGGAAACGACAGTAGACCCCACAGACCGGACACAATCATCTGTTGCTCAAGTACTTACTTACACATGTCCCCACTCCTAGCTGTCTCCCATCCCATCTACCTCTACGCGACACACCACTCCCTAATTTTATCCTTTAAAGAATAATAATAATAATAATAATAATAATAATAATAATAATAATAATAATCAAATAACAACTTCAAATATATATTTTCGTGTGAAATTCAATATAGCTAAAATTATAAAATTTTAAAAGAACATAAAATAGACTCCGGCTGTTTTCTAAATTTAAAACAATAATTTTAAATCTAACAAATAATTTTAAAACAATATCGTATTTTATAAGTGTGTATATTATGTGTTGTGTTTAACTTATTGGTATCATTTTATTATTTTCCTAACAAAAATAATGTTTTCAATCCAACTAAGATTTATTAAATTTATTTCATTTCGGATATTATAAATACAATTTAGTTCATATTTTCATCATCATTTTTATAAAACGAGTTAGTTCAGTTTACTTCAAATCATCACGGTTCATATATTTTTTTAGATAAAAAATAAACATTTACTTATATCACCAACCAAACTGTATAAGGTAGACTAGTGTAATATACCAACCATTTCCCATTCATTCACATGCATGTACCAAAGCAAGAGAGTTAGAAGGTATGAAGACCATTTAGAATTCCAGGGAATTAGGGGAATGGGTTGGTAAGATTATTTGTAACGTCCCGACAACTAATAAGTTGAATACCTGACCTTTTGAGGTGGCACGTCTACTTCTAGACCGCTCTCCGATTATTTGTACCTGCAATATTTTAATATGTCACTCATCTTAAAATTGGTCCAAATCCAAGATCGTTTAACTCTAAAGTCTTTTTAGATGGATTTCAGATGGTATGATTGTGATTTTCAATCTTTTTAAACTCTTTGAAATTTTTCGACATTACATTATTTATACATTATCATTCTCAATTTATCAAATCTAACCGAAATGGATATAAATTTAGTATTATAAAATGATTAAGAAATACTCCTAAACAAGCCATAATTCTAGTTATGTAGTACTTTCTCCGGAAAATTTATAATTTTACACTTTAATTTTGTTGACTTTTCTATGTTCGGTTTGACTTCAAATTATTACGAAAAAAAATAATTTTAAAAGTTATATTATACAAATATAAGAAGTATACTTTCATAATATAATTCTTTTAAATTGTTTTTTCTCAACGAGATAATATTAATTTGAGGTTAAATCGAACATCGAAAAAGTCAACAAAATAAATTGTTAAACTATTAACTTTTCGAAGTAAGTACTATCTAAGATCATACTATAGTGTTATAAATAAAGGGTATTGATGAAGGAATTAAACAAAAAAAGATTGTTGGTGATATAAATTGAGTGACCCACAAGGTTAAACCTTATCCCTAAACGGAAAATAAATAATTTGTCGGAGAGAACAATTTATTGTGTCACCAATCATGCCTGCTGCTACATTTGATCCTCCTCGATCCTCATGAACTAGGCCACCACCTACTTATATTTTCTTGCTAAATTAAGTATAATACTCACAACGCATTTGGTTGAATCATGAATGCATTTACACAGTGTGTAATAACCAAGCCAAGCATTCGCATCACCCTGTGGATAGCACTTTCTCCAAATACTATGGAGCAAAAATTGTGAAAGATTCTTCATGTAATTGAATGTTAACACAATCTTGCTTACATAGAGTTTGTTAATGTATGAGAGGAGATGAATGGAGTAAATGCAAAAGGCGGACGTCATACATAATTTTAAAAAGTTGACTCGAAAAAATCCGTGTTAAATTTTAATATAACTCGAATATAAGGTTTTATAGAGTTGTAATACAACTATATGATTGGATATAATAAATGTGTTCCTCGTTTCTGATGTGGATATGTTGAGTATGTAGCTAATATAAAGGGAACAAAAATTTTCGTGAAACTCGGGATATTGTCGACTTCTTGTATGTTGACGTGTTATCGCAATTTCATGGTTCATAACTATAAATGTCGAGGGAACATAAAGTTGGATTTACTCGGTCAACTCATCTCTTTGAGAACAAAAAATTTTGTGAAACTCGGGATATCGTCGACTTCTTGTCTGTTGACGTGTTATCGCAATTGCATATATGGTTCATAACTATAGATGTCGAGGGAACATAATGTAAGACATAATGAATCAAAAATATACATATAATTAGCTTGTACAAAATAGGAAATGCAAAGAAATAACGAAATAAAAAGAACTCTCTTCCTGTTTCATGAAACACATTTGCATGAAGATTGAATTCGAGGCCTGCACGGACGCAGTCTCCTTAAAGCAAAATACGCCCTCTCACTACGGTGCTTGAGACGTTGAGCGGCTGCTTCCCAAGATACAACGAATTCCGAGATCACTTAGCCGCACAAGCTAGCAATCCCCAGCGAACGAGAACTAATGCCTGGATTATACACAAGGGGAGAAGAAAATAATAGAATAGGGAGGGTTTTTCTCTTCTTCTATTTCTTTGGATATCTTTCTTACATGTCTTACATCTCATGTATCTTATATATGTTCTATATTTTTACATGTAAGTGAGACCTCTTTATATATGTGATCATGGAGTATGTAACTCCAAGTCCTTAAGTGTCTTTCATGTCATCTCATAAGTGTCCATCAATATAAAATATTTGGAGCATTATGGATGACAACAAATGTCATGTAAATGACAACAAATGTCATGTAATGACAACAAATGCCATGTTAAATATTTGTAACTCCCATGAGTTACAAAAGCTAACATGGGTCAACATACTTCTAGAAGGTCTTGAGAGGTTGAACCAGCAAAAACTCGATTCGGTTCACATTCCATGTTCGAGGGTCGCGATCCACTCGTACACAAGTCCTCTAGTTTCGTGTACCAATCTGATCAGGATTGTACTCAACTCATCTAGCTACACCACTTGGACACCAAGTAGTAACTAGTAGATTATAAACTAGAGACTTCACTTTATCTCAAGCAATGTGGGACACACCCATACAACCTTCTTATTTTAAGCATTTATGTCTCACTAACCCAAAGTCCATTATGGGTATCTAATATATCCATTTGAAGCTCATACGAAGTAGCTTTCGGATATATATTACTTTATCTTAATTACTCAATAATTAAGAAATGGTCTCCAAATAAATAAACCACAAAAGGTATTATTTATTTATCATTTTTCTTCATAATTTTCAACACATAAAGTCGGATTTACTCGGTCAGCTCATCTCTTTTTGCACGTGTTGAGTCCTGACTTCAACATGGTTTCAGGCTCAATGTTGATGCTAAGTAGTTGAGGCTATTTACTCTAGACAACTAAGAAGGCGCATTTGAAGTCTTTACTGACGGATAAAACCTATTCACCATATATCATGTCTCGGTTATTTTATGAGGATGAATAAAATAACAAGAGGTCCAATTCAAATGCATTTTTACCAGTGTTTTTTTAAGAATTATAATTACGTTACATTCCAAAATTGATTTAATACGTGCCAAATATATACATGTATAATATAGACTCACTATTTTTACATCACTTTTTTATTTGTGCCTATAGATGACTAAGCTAAGACTATTTGTGAATCCTATATTATCCTTGAAGCGTCACGGTGGTGTACTGCTAACATCCAATAAACCCGCTAACATCTAATAAAGCCCGCTGTTCTAGATTTGTGAAAGACAACCATTAGTCCATTACTAGGGTATGATGAAGCACTTGCTGGCTGCTGCCGCAAAGAGAGTACTACTAGTATATATACAATGAACTACAAAAACCAGTCATGCAAAACTCAAGTCTTTTGCTTTATATACATCACACACTCATCTCAAATTCACCTCCAAAACAAGAAATTAATCCCATCCGATCCATGAATATAAATATATAGCACTCTCCGCGCCTATGCCACTGAATCAACAAAATATCCACAATGGTAAAGCATGGAGTCTTTGCTTTTTTAGTGTACCCTACGAAACTATAGTATGGAAGGCTTCCTCTCACGTGGATCATCCCATGTCTCGCCTGTCGAACCAAATGAACCTGTACCCATATCATAGAAAGCCGAAAAGCCCCTGGACGAAGATTCGCCATCTCCCATCCCTAGTCCAAGAAAATCGAGTGTCGCGGGCTTGTTCACAAAAAGTCCTGGTGGTGGCATTGTGAGTTCATGAAAGCTTGACGATCCACTGCCCATCGGAAGCCCAAGTCCAAGGCCCGGTGCGAGGGAGTTGCTCTCCAGCTTCACGCTGCTGCTCCAGTGTGATGGGGCGGAAGAGGTTGTTGGGATGTCATCACCAGGCAAGGACAAACCGAGTCCGCGGAGAAAGGATGAGTTGGAAGATGTTGCACCCATCTGGGCTGCTTTCTGGAGCAGAGCAGTAGCTGACAAAGCAGGTTGGGGAGTCGTCGGGTAGTTATGGTGAGCGTTTTGAGGTGCCACGGGGAATACGGGTGATGGCCCGTAGAAAGACGACAGGGAGAGCGAAATGGGATCGATTGAGGTCTGAGCAAATGTAGAGACGTATGGCCGGTTGTTTTCATTGAAGCTGGCAGTGGAGGTTGACGAACTGCTGATGTGGCATGTGGTCGTGGCGGCAGGAGTGGTGGTGGTGACGGTGCTGGCGACGGATGTCGATAAAGCTCCAGATCCTAATGGAGAGAGTATGTTTGCAGTTTCTGGCAACTCTGGGGAAAGAAAAAAGATGGGCTCATAAAGAAGATGAAGATAATCAAACAATGAACATTAAAGAAGGGAGTTCACTTTATTGCTCTACCCTTTTGAAATCCAATGCTCAACTCAGCAACACTTGAATGAAAATGAATGAACTCACAAGAAAGAAAAAGACTTTCCAGTTAAAGCAACATTCAATCATAAACTCCTTTACCAGACCAAATTAAAGAAAGCCTATTAATTTATTACACTCTTCTTCCTTCTTTTACACACACAAGCCAATTGAACTCCCACAAGAAACCAATTTAATACACAAGTTTAGTAATGTTAATTATTGGCTAATTACTCCATCCATGATCCACCAACATTAAACAACCTTATCCATTTGAATACCCTGATTGACAGATTAGTGAAGGAGTAGTAGTGTAGTACTAGTACTAGTGATTTTAACATTTTATAAAATTTAAAATTTATTCACAATTTAATCAATACTCTCATACAATATTGAAGTTTATCATTTACTCCCTCCTCTTTTTTTATGTGTCATCTTAGAATTTTTACACATTTAAACAAATCACTATCTTAGGTAAAATAAACATTCTAATATTATAAAAAGTATTTAAATGTTATAATTTCATTTTTATCCTTTTATTATCAGATACTCGTATATCATTAAAAGTAATTTACGTTTACATACCAAAAATGGTAATTTAAAAAATACCAAAATGGAAGTACAAAATTTAGGAAATAAATCGTTAGTATTTTAATTCCGAGTAAACTAAATAATTAAACAAAACTTTACCAGAGCTTTGAATGGATAAAACCGGAGACAATACACCAGTAGACGGAGTAGGCGGCTGAGGCGGCGGACTCCCAGCTACCTCCGCCGCCAGTTCAGCCTTAGAATCGGAGCTCGGCGCCGCCATTAATGCCACCGGAGTCCTCGCAGCAGTAGTCTCTTGAGCCAAAGCATCACAAAATGCCCTATGTGATATAAAACTATCCCTCCTACAAAATTTAAACATAATTTTTTCTAAAGTAAAAAAAAAAAAAATCTAATCCGAAATAGGAATTATTAAAACAAATAAATAAAAATCAGTACCTAGAAAACAAAGTGCCGCAATCGCAACGGTACTCACGAGTGCCGCAAGTCTTCATATGAGCTTTCCAATCGGACTGAACCGCATAGATTTTGGCGCACCGCTCGCACTTAAACTTCTTCTCCCCATGTTTCCGGCAAAAATGTTTCTTAATCCCTGTCAAGTCGCCCAACGCTCTGGACGGATGGTGATGCACGCAAGCCGGCTCCGGGCAGACATAAACTCGCTTCCGGATTTCCTTCCCGGTTCGCTGGCGGAGCTTCCATGGCAGGTTGTGTCCACGTCGGTGGAGCTGCAGGTTCTGGTCTCGCTGGAAGCCTTTGTTGCAGATCTCGCACACGAATCGGTTCGTTGCCAGCAGAGTTTTCGGCGATAGAGCTATTACTTCCGCATCTGGATCTGAAAAAAACAAAAAAGAAAGAAGCTATAAATGTGAAATCGAGTCATTTATATTAATTCTCCGATAGTCTCGAAGGACTTGTTTGTGTTTACCTGGCATTCCGGGGAGATTCCGTTTTTTCTTAGTGGCGGATGGTGTTTCAGATTTTGGTGAAGAGGAGTTGCTTTGAGCTGGTTCAGGTTCAGCCATGGTTGATTATATTTTTTTATTTTTTTTTTGGTGGGTGAATTTGATGAGGTGATTAAAGGTGAAAGGGACTTGTCTTATAAGGAAGGTGTAGAGTAGTGTAGCTAAGATAGCTGAGCTGCACAATTCTGTGACATATAAAAGCTAAAAGCTGAAACTCTTTACAGAGGAGAAAGAGAGAAAGGCCATTGAAGAAAGGGGAAAGTGAAGGAAGGAGTCGTCGTTTTTACATGCCCGACAAGGAAGGGTTTGTGTTCAAGAAACGACGGCGGTTTTGGGTTGAGTTGTTGTTTTTCATTTGAGTTGGGAGTGAAGAAGAGGAGTATTTGTTTATGGTCTTGGTGTGGATATGGACAAGGGAAGTGAGGATGGGAGAAAGAAACAAAAAGACAGATTTTGAGCTTCAATTATACAAGTATAATGTGGAGTCACACATCTCTTCTTGTGTTAATTAAGATCATGACTATTGTTGTTTAATGTAGGACTAATTATATTTTAATTAAGCCACTTCTTGATTAAATTAAGCATTGTAAAACGGCGGCTGTTACCCAGGATTCAAGGTTCTACTGTATTCATTTTGAAGGAAAAAAATATGAACTAAACTGATTTCAGTTGCGTTTTCATACAACTAGCATATGAAATTATTTTTATAATTAAGAAAAAAGTAATTTGAACTGGAATGAAAATAGTTTAATGAATGTGAACTAATTTAAACTGGAATTAATAATTTATTTTAGACGAAAATAATATAGTTTAGTTTTTTTTTCCCTTAATACTTGTGTAGGATTAGTAAACATCATAATAGTCTATAGTGTTATAAATAGAACTCCCAAGGCTTCCTTTTTTCCTCTTAAGCACACACATTTTGAGTATATACAATTACACATAACAATCATCATAAGTGATGAGATAAAGTGATAAATAACATTGACATATCTTCGCATTCTTTCATATATAAGACAACTTGGATACATTGCGATTACTAATCACTAGATTCACTACTATACTATTTATATGAGTATATAGAAAAACTAGAAACTAACCCACCCACATAAACTTCATATCTCACAGCACAGTAGCAATGGGTTCAACGGAAAGTTGGTCAAGCACCCACGGTAAGTTTGGAGCTCGTTTTAGAAACTCTTTTGGACGCTTTTAATCGATTTTTACGTTTAGATCTCGTTTGGAAAATAAACCTCACGCTATTCATACAAAACTCGATTTGGGCTTTTCTCTTTTCTTTATTTTCTATTCCCCTCTCTCTCTAGGGTTGTCAGTCTCTGACGGGAGAAAAAAAAAACCCGCCGCAACCACCCTTCTCCGTCCTTTTTCGGCGCCGATTCGAAATCCATTTGCACCACTGAGATCGTCTCTCGATGATCTACAATTCTATCGGTTTGGATATTTGAGATGGTGGCGGAAAAATGTTGACCAATTGGCCGCAACTCCGGTGAATGTTGACGTACGTTTTCTTCTCGTATCCCGCAATTACCCCTACTCTATACATCTATTTTTCTCCCAATTTAACTCCAAACACAATTTCAACCCATTTCCTTAATTGAGTTCACTATTCCTCTTTAGATGAGATTTCCTTAATTGAGTTTGCTCAAAAGAGCTCCAAACAGCCGGCCAGTGTCTAATAATAAACCATGAGTACATATTCCATATTTGCAAATCATAAGATCAATTATATACATGATGGGTAAAATGAGAATTCTATTTAATTCGTACTAATCCATAATAGTCCCTTGTCTTTAAGTCCCTTCCATGATGCTAATGTACTGAAAAAAACTAGAGGGGGCGGGGGTTAGTACCGACTTTCCGGTTTGTCTAGTGATCAAACGGGACGGACGACTTTATGAGTAGAGGGTTGAATGTTCCTCTAATAAATAAGATAGAATTTAGGATCAAAGATTGATTACCTTAGGCATGAATAGTGATGCCTATTTATAGTGTTTCCTAGGGGTGTGCATGGGTGTGCATAACAACCGAACCCGAACCGAGCTGATCCGACATTTTTGGATCAAATTTCGGATCAACATTTAGGAGTAACTCGGGTTCGGATCGGATCGGTTGTAACCCGCGGAGTTTCAGATTAATCCGATCCGAAACCAGTATAGGAAATTTTCTATTTTTTTGTTTTATATTTATTAATTTACCTTACTTTACGGCTCATATATATGTGTCAAACTAAAACCCTGACCTAATTTCACCCCTTTCTTTCATTCCGCCTCCCTTTCTCTCAGACTCTCACTCTTTGTCTCTCAATTGACCATGAATAATCTACCAACAGGGGCGGCTGAAGGCCCGTGCAGTCAGCCCGACTGCACAGGGCCTCAAGAAATTAAGGGCCTCAAATTTTATTTATACTTATTATATATTTATGTACTTTTATGGAAAAGAATTAAAAACTGCATTGGCTCAGTTGGTAGGAAAGCTAGTTTAAGTGTAATTCTATTTGAAATGTCTCTGGTTCAATTCATGATGTTAACAATTTTTGTTCCCTTTTTTCAATTCATTCATTTTATTTTTATTTTTTTTTTGTTATAACATTGTTTTTTGGGCCTATCATACGAGATCGAACAGGGCCCCTAAAATCTAGAGCCGCCCCTGTCTACCAAATCGATCATCCAAGTTCAATTACATTCCATTTCACTTGAGAAAAGATCCTTCATTTCCAGTTTCCACGTTAATCTGCTGCTCCTGCTCACGATCCGTAGACTCCCAGTCCGCTACTGCTGCCTGCTCGTTTTTTTCTCACTCGTGACTCGACTGCTCGAGTGTTTGCTACTGCTCTTTTTATCACTCGATCCGGTACGTATTGATTCTAACTCCTTTTTTTTTCTTTCTCATAAGTTAGTATTGTAGTACATTCAATTCCAGTTTTTTGATGTTGCTGCTGCTGGAATGGAGTTCTCTTGCTGCTGCCGGAGTGGAGTTCTATTGATGGACATATTATTAATTTATATCAACTATGCCTACTGTTTTGTTGTCTTAAATTTGAAGTAGGATAATTTATGTTATTCGATATGGAGTCTAGACTGTAATAGACCAAGTAATTTGAATTGTTGATGTAGTTTGATGCTGAAACTGTGAACTAAATGATGGTATGAACTGTATTCCTTATGTTTAAAGTTCTGGAGAAAATAAATCGAATTTAACGGATTGGATCGGATTAATCCGATCCAATTCGGATCAATCTGAAATCTGATCCGAAAATTCGGAACGGATTTCGAATCGACCAATATTTTACTATTCGGATCGGATCAATCCAAAATTCAGATCGGATTTGATCTGATCCGATCCATGCACAACCCTAGTGTTTCGCAAAGTGTGGCACACTTTATTAGATCGCGCCAAGTGTAAGGCTACAACTGCATCTCAAGGTATCAAAGCCCATTAGTGGCCTAATGGGCCTGGGCCACATCCCAAATATCCCAAATTAGGGTTTCCTCAAGGCTAATATAGTAATTTTACCCTTAAGAATGTTCTAGGATTCTTAGTATGGCACTGCCTCATTTAGGAGTCCGAAACCAAGGTCCGAGTCACGCTCCCGATTTGTATTACTCTTTAAACCTTGTACTTCTTTTCTACCAGGTCTTTGTGGTCCGAGTAAGACCTTACTCGGACACAAATGCTCTCATCTCTGACTTAGAGTATGGTGCGGGTAATCTGGGGTATTCCAAGTCCAACATGTAGGAAGTCGGACCCATACCCTCTCATAGTAGTCAGTTATACTTGTTTTGTGATCCTCAAAGGCATACATCTCGGACCCATAGTACTCGGACCATGGTTGAGTTGTAAGCCGGACCTTAACTTAGGCATGGATTTGCTCCCAGGACCATGCTTCTAGTCGGACCAGGGCTTAAGAGTTGGACACTAATGCCCTGTAAGTCGGACTTAATGGTGTTAGTTCGTCCCTTAATTCGTGCAACGAATCATACATATTTCAACACCAACAATTACAATTAGAATTAGAGTAACATAAATATTTTGCATCAAGAATTTAATGTTGATAATGTTACCACATTCTTGTTTTGAGATTTAATTGTGATGGGCGAAATGTAAATGTAATTAATTATGTGAGACACGGTTTTTGGGCTGGGTGTGATACTTTTTGTGCTCTTGTGAACGATCATAATTTTTTATTGCCACATTTTTTTATAAATATATTTCTTCTTTCCGTATTAAATTTACAATAAGGAAAAAAAAACCGCATGCAATAGAACCTCCCTACCTAGACTAACTTCAGTTCCGTACGTCGACATTGTGGCGGCATTACCATCGACTTCCTGCTGCATATTCACTTATTCAAAAGATTTTACGAGCTGCTTAATTTAGCAGGTTACGGTCGACCATGTTATTTCATGACCGGTACATAAACACATTGTCAGGCGAATTAAATTATTAATTTTGGTAATTAATGTAAATCAATAACAAGTGTACCAGTGTTACCTGCACAATACGCAAATACTTGCGGTGAAACTTAGGTAACCAATTCGAATAAAAAATTTATGATACTAGTAGTATCACCGACATCATATATTATGTGCAAAATTGCAATAAGTTATGTGGGGAAACAAAGTAATCATTAGCAATTTGAATAAATTTTTCCTAAAAGTCGTTCAACCGACATCTCATCTTTGTTGTTTTAGTGTAAATTTCCAGATATGCCTTAGTGGCCAAGGCGTCCTCTTGCAGGGGTGGGACTTGGGAGGGCCATGGTTTCTTGAGTCAGTTATGGCGAGGAAAGGAAACCATAGCAAGATCCCAAAGTCATGTTGACCCACTAGGCCTAAGCAACGGAGCTGGATTAAAACCTGGAGCACTCCATGGGGACTTCAATTATTTTGATAAATGAAATATAATATCAATTCTCTCCCTCATAAATATTCCATATATTATTATAAATGTAAATTTCAAATATTAGTACGTAAGTACTAGAAAAATCAAACAATACGACTTTAACAATTTAAAAACACATCATTTTGATAATATGTGAGACCATTAGTGAGTAGACCATCTTCAAACTTCAAACTTCAAACTCTTTTACCACGCGACGTTAGCATTTCAGTAATTTAAATATCGTAATACACTTCAACTCCAACAATCAAATCCAAATTTACACTTTGGTGCGCCACAGAGCCTCATAAGATCATGAAATATGATACAAATTTATAACTAGTAATAATTTTTTTTAACGCTCAATCTAATCTACTATACTCTTACTCTTATATTAATCCTTGAAGCTATTCGAATTCGAAGTCTAATCTTTTTTTATAGTCCAACACCTGTATCACTCGGTCATCCCTATAAATTATTTATGGTTAGTAATAATATTCGAGCAAAAAAATTATTTCATAACTTTTACAATAAGGCATGATCATTAACAAAAAAATCCAAAATTTACAAATTTTATAGATTTGACATAAGATAAACATGATCGTTGTAATTTGTTGGCTTGGGAATGATGATAAACTCACTCCATAATCCACGCGTCATTATCTGCATGTCTGGGACACTTGTCGGACGACTAGTACCCGCTGCGTTTGGCCTCGTCCTTTGGCGAAATCTGTTTAAGTCTTTTGACCTTATACTGTATGTTAGTTTCAATTATAATCACCACCCCGACAACTTTACTTAATTAGACTTCACTCCCAAATATATGAATAATTATATTCAGACCCAACATTATATTGTACGAGTATGAATGTATGTGGACAAAGTTGTAAATGATTCATCTTATTTTCTATTATCTCTTTTCTTATTCTTTTTAGCGCTAATAGTTTAAACAATAAAAAAACAAAGAATTTTCTCCGAGGACAATACTCTCTTTGTTTTGTTTAATTGATTACGAATACAGATTTAATATCATAATTCCACCGGTTTCACAAGTGATTTTGTCGCATTAACATTACATGTTTATCAACACCATTTCTTATAATTATTTATTAGTTTTCTTATTTTGATCGAGCAAGCTAGGAGTACACAACAGATTACCAACAGCTGCACGACTATAGAGACACAATATAATAACAAGCCCACTCTGTTCTCTTTGTCATAAGGAGGAAGAAACCATAAATCACCTTATTTTTCAATGTCACGTATTTCAATCAGAAAGAACAAGAAATTTGGGATTATTTCCTAATATAAACTCCTTCGAACATATAATATTCGGCATGACAGACCAAGTATACCAACAAAATCGGGCAATATTATTTGCATGGTTAATTTGGATTACAAGGAATGAAAAAATCTTCAAAAATCAAGAAATTACCATCGCAACCTTTCAAACAAGATTAGCACAACTTATAGATGACAACAACCAGTTACATAATATGAAACACAACAATATTACCACAACAGTTCCTTGTAAATGGGAACCACCTCCTACAAATTATCTTTGCATTAACATTGATGGTTCTCATGATTCCATAACAGGAAATTCAGGAGCGGGTGCTATAATTAGAAATTCTAGTGGTCATTTTATAATTGCAGCAACCCTTTTTTTGGGTAGAACTTCACTAGCACTAGCGGAATTTCATGCTTTAAAACTTGACTACAGTTGTGTACACGAGTAGATGGCAAACGTATCATCATTAAAACTGACTCCAAAATGCTTGTATCTTGTCTTAACAGGGGAGCGTCGGCCTCACCATACCAAGAAACACTCAGACATGATGCATGTAGGAGGATGAACTTTATGGATAGTGTGCGCGTTCTTTTTGACTATCGAGAAACAAACCAAGTAGCTGACCGACTAGCAAATGAAGGAAGGAAGCGAACTTTTGAAAATACTCATTCGCATGATTCAGAGTCTAATATGTATATTTGAGATATTTGACCAACTTGGTTGTTAGAAGTTCTTGAACTAGATAACAATATTACTAAACGGCATGTAATCACTTTTTAATATTAATATATTACTTATCTTTTGAAAAAAAAAAAAAAGTACTTTGGTTCATTGAGTGGAAAATAGAGAGCAAAATAAGAACTTTTCAACATGAAAAAAGTTGCCTAGTTGCAGAGGATACAGGCTGTAAGGTATGAACATCGAGGCAGATGTCAAATAAAGAGACAATAATTATAGTGAAAGGATTGCTTACAATCATCACAATTTTGATTATGTCTTTGGTTGAGCTACTCTTTCATCCTTTTTTACCCCATACAAGTAGCAGGCTTTTATCTGAATGCCAATCACAATCACAATATTCTCAATCTCACCACCACTTTTTTTTCTAAAGTTTTATCATGAAAGGAATTGGTTTTAGAGATGCTCGTGAAGAAATTATTGGATGGTTGAGATGAAGAACGTTGGTTTTGTTCTTTTGTACGTTTTAGATTTATCTCACCTAGTTTGTGTAGCAATTGAGACTTGAAATGCTAATTGTTACTGTCTTGTAAATGAAAATATATACTAGTACTATCTAACAAGAAAATTTGGATTAAAAAAGCAGGATCATTGGTGTATAATAAGGAATCATACTGGTTGTTTTGTAAGAGCCAATCCAACCTTCCTATAGGAAACACTGACCATAACATGGTTGAGTTTCAAGCTCTCCTGCTCGGATTAAAACTAATTCTCCCATTAGAATGTAAGAATATTATCATAAAAACAGACTCTAAAGTTGTTCTCTCTTATATTGACAGGAAGGAAGCAGCTGGAGTGCAATGACAAACAACTTTGGAGGATCCCCTTGAGCTACTCTCAAATTTTGGACTAGTGGAGACTCGTTTTGTGTATAGGGAAGAAAATAGAGCAGTTGACCATCTAGCTAATGAAGCCCGCAAACAAGGAAGAAGTATCTCCATCGCTGAAAATTTCCATTACATTTGGGATACATGGTCGCAGTGGCTTAGTGTAATTTTAATTTTTTAACATTTTACCTATCTCCGCGTTTTGCAAAGACCTAATGACTGATTTCTCTGTACTCATTTTTATTTTTAATAATGCATGAATCTATCTTTGATTTTCAAAAAAAATAAAATCATGAAAATTTAGATACACATACACGACTCATCCGAATAACACATCACTAGTTTTTTTTCTCTACACCAAATTAATGTATCTCATGGTATACTAGAACACAAAGTACAGTTATAATATAACATTTAAAAGCAATGCGGAACACTACTTCATTTTGTAGGGTATAAAGAACCATCATGAAGCACTCGACCTCATACTCTGCAATTGTCTTCAACACCCCCTCCCTTCCCCCTAAACTCATCACACCATTAATCATCCATTTTAACATTTTAAGTGTGATGTTACATATATACTGTTTCAATAAAAATTTGACGTTAACCAAGTACTTAGTGTTGTGTGAATCAAACCTTACCCTCAATTCGGATTTGTAATGCTCGAGATTGTCTCGCTCCTTAAAGATTTAGAGTTTAGTTTGAGCCTCTTTTTAAACTCGTTTTACTCGCGAACGAAGTATAGCTCGGTTAGGTGACGCTCATTAGACTCGTGATATATTATACATCAATATCATTTTAGACTCTACATGGCCCGTGATACTTTATCTATGTAACTTTTTATTTTTTGTCACGAGTTCAAGCCTAACAAGCCAGGGGATAACAAATATAATTCGAGCTCAAGCCCAATCCTATAATTTTTACTCATTTTTCAAGTGAGTTGAGCTAAATTCGATGTACTCAACTCGGATTTGGGTCGAATAACATCACTAATTTTACTTGTACTACATTCTTAATCCCCATAGCCGGGCCGGGCGGATAGTTAAAATAGCAATGGGCCAGTTTGGGTAGAAGTCCGAATTATAAAAGAACCATAGTCGGCCCATATATTCTCATCTTCATCGTCTTCAAATCAATTCTATCTAATCCCTAATCACTAAACCCTAATCGCTTCTCAGCTCACTGCAACGACGGGCGACTGCAACTAAAGGTAACTCTCAGACCTCAGTCGATCGATCTCTGATATCCTTTTACGCCGTCAATTTGTGTATCTGGTTTCGTCTGTTCCGCTTAATTTTTCCATTTTCTAATGATTTTTTGCTTTTCGAATTGTACATGCTTTGCACTTACCTTGACGAACAATTAATGAAATCTTAGCTGATTTTGCTTATTTCTACTGCCATGATTGTTGTTAATTAATGAAATCTGAGCTCGTTTTTGTCTGTTCTACTGTTTATATGTATCCTGCCGAGTGATTTTAGGATCAATGTTACTAAGTTTTGCTGTTGTAGTAGTAGATGCAATTGCAGTAGATTTGTTACTTAGCTACTGGATATTAGTAATTAGATGTGATTTGGATTGAATTTGTGATTGGATGCTATATTGGATCATTCTTAGCTACCGTGGCCTTGGTTTTGTCACTTAGACGTCGTCTCTTCTCACTCCTTTACGGCCACGAAAAGGAGCAGTTTAGATATACAAGTAAATTTTTCATCTGTTATATCATGGTTTCTTACTAGTTTACGGAAGCCTTATTGTAATGTATGTCTGTGATGCAGAAGTTGGACTCCTGATTATTTGTATACACACTTATTATGGAAGAGTCTGAAAGTCGAAGGGAAAGGCTGAAGGCAATGCGAGAGGAAGCTGCTCAGGGTGCTGGTGCTGACTCTGGGAGTTCTAGATCGGGATCTCAAGGACTTCGCAATCCGTTGGCTGAGAGTGAAACTTCTGCTCTGCCATCGCAGTATACTAAACCTAGATTTGATTTCTACACGGATCCTACGGCTGCATTCTCAAACAAAAGGAAGCATAACACCTCTCCGCAAGTAACACATGGACACACACCTCCAAGTAATTGACAAATGTTCATGCCCTTATACCTGCTATTTCCTTTCTTCATAGATGAACATTTACTAAAAATGTAGCATTTGACCATGGAAGTCATATTAGCAATTAATTATTCAACAAACCATACTGATTCCCTTTTCTTAGAAGTCTGGCACCTGAGCATATTTTTCACTTATCCTTAGAAATGTCCATGGAGATATGGTTCCATTTTATTCATTCTTACCGTATTCTTTCATAAATTGTTAAACCCATCTTTCTGTACCGTGAACAGGACCTGTGTACCCCGATATGGTTCAGTCTCCAGCTCACCTCTACCCAGCTATCAGATCTCCACATGACAGTGTGATCCATGCACAGACAGGCCATTACAACACGAGTGCTCTTGGAGGTCCAGTCCAAGCATCTAACACTTTTGCACCTCGAGGCAATCCCCCTGGTGCTTGGGGTGGATCAAGTGCTGTTAACTATAGCTATCCGCCAAATATTTCACAAGACAGTAACTACCAAAGTCCTGGTTTTCGACGGGGAGATTCTTCATTTAGTACTTATGGCCGAGGCCGTGGGCAACGGAACAACAGTACCCACTATGACCCAGGAAGAGGCAGAGGTCGATGGCAAGAGAATAGAATGAGTCCGGGGCCAGTATGGAATGGAAGAGGTGGCGAGGGAGGCTCAACGGAGACACAATTTCGATCCTATTACAGAAAAGAAATGGTAGAAGATCCATGGAAGATGGTGCAACTCTCTCCTTGGAAAGGCATTGCTCCTCGGGTTTCCAACAATTCTTGGACCTCAAAGCCTATCCAGTTGAAGAAAGCCAAGGTTTCTTCTGAAAGTTCACACAGTTCAGCATCCAAATCCAAGCCAAGCCTTGCTGAATACCTGGCTTCTTCGTTCAATGAGCCAGCCACTGAGCCAGCTGCTGATGAACCAAGTACCTAGAATGATGTTGGTGCTGTCATCATTTTTCTCCTGTTCAACAAGGTAACTTGAAACACTGAATATATCTGGGACTTCATCAGAGTAGGTGAAATTGATATTCACCAATTGACTTCTAGCACAAAACTTTGTGCTGACTTTTTCCCATTTTTAAAACTAGTTGACTCTAGATTTTTGTCCATGTGAATATATGATGGTTGTTTGCTCTTTCCCTGGTCTTCAAGTACTCAAATTGAAATAAGTCCATTCGTGGAATAGAGTGGAGTAATAGAATTAGACTTGGGATAATGTGGAAATGGTTTATCCCGGCCCTGATATTGGTTGCTCCTGCTCTATTGACCAACTGGTTTGCAATTTGAGTACTTCAAGATTGGGCAATGAACCAACGAGCATCATATATCCACAAAATCATCCATGGTGATTATTATTTTATATTTTAATATTTTTGCATAAGACTTTGGGTCTACTCATTGAGAAAATCACCAACAGTGATAGTATAAATCCTGTAATGGAATATCGATAGGTATAGTTGATGTTTTCTATTGGCAGCCAACAGAACTTCTTGTTGCTCACATGTCACCCCCTGACCTTGTGGATGTATGATCGCTGTTGGCTCTTTGCCTTGTCTTCAAGTGCTCAAATTGAAATCAGTCCATTTATGGAATAGAGTGGAGTAATAGAATTAGACTTGGGATAACGTGGAATATTTTTAACTGTGGTGTATCCAGGCCCTGTTATCAGTTGCTCCTGCTCTATTTACTCCAGTAACTGTTTTGCAATTTGAGCACTTCAAGATTTGGCAATGAACCAACCGGCATCATAAATTCATAAATCTTGGGAACTTTTTTCATAATAATTGGGTCTACTCGTTGAGAAATGACCGACAGTTTAAATAACAATTCTGTAAAGGACACCATTAATAGGCTCACTTCGCCTTTCTAATTGATAACTCGAGGATGTTGGTTCCTTGCCTGGTCTTCACCAACTCAAATTGATCTGTTACATTTGGGGCATAGAGCTGAGAACCCCGAATCTCTGTGGAAATGGTCTAAAGTGATCCAAGCCCCGATATTGGTGTCTCCTGCTCTATTGACTTGAAGTGATTATTTTTGCAATTTGAGGCCCGCAAGATTAGGCAATGAACCGACCAGCATCGTAAATCCATACGGGTTTTTTTAACATAAAACTTGAGTCTAGTCTTAGGAGAAAAGCGTTAAAGGTACAAGACCAATTCTATATTTGATAGATATATTCCAGTAATCCCTGCTTCTGAATCTGATATTGTCCTCGGTCTAATATGGTGTTTATCTTTTCTTTCCTTTTTCCTCGCTAATCTTGTGTATTTAGTTAATACGGTTCACAGTTGGATAATTCATTCTCTCCTGATATTTTACAGCTGCACGAGGAATCTACCTGTCCGATTCTCATTTGGATGTCATCATGCTTCGAACAGAATTACTTGGTGGATTTTTTTTTTCTTTTCCTGAAAATCCAATATCTAGCATGCAAAATTTGCACTTCAGCAAAACTAAAAGGGTATGTTTCTATTAGTCGAATTGTTCATATCAATGTCAAACAGGTATGTTCTATTAGTCTAATTGTTCATACAACTTTGCAGGTACTGACCAAGGAACCGGATAAGAAAGGAATCGTCCACGTACGCTGTAAACTAACCTGGTCAATGAAAGATTACTAGCAGTCTAGCCCAGTGCACCAAGATACTAAAGTTGAAACTTTTTTGTTAATACCATTCACGTTTAATCAAAATTCTCAAGTGAATCCCAAAATGACACTTTTCCCGTCATTTCTGATGATAAAGCTGCGGATAGCCCCGTATCTTGTTTTGACCATTAGATTTGATCTGTGTATAATGTGTTATTCTTGGCTGGTCATGTGTATGATGCAAGTTTTAGTTCAACGTATACGAAGTCAGCACAAGATTTATTGGTTGTTCGTGTATCGAAAAAACAAAAGGATAAAACATGACATCTACTGTAGGCTTGTTGAACCCATGACGAGACCATAATTTATCTGAATAGTTCGTCAAAATGTTCACAACGTTGAACTGTTTGATACAACTGCAACATTCAATTTTCTGCCTGAGATTTACAAAGGCTAACCAGCACTCAATTTGCTGCCATGAATGGATCTGTATTACCTAAATAAGCCACCAAAGCTGCCATCGTTTGTGGATCCTCTGGAGCAAAATATGTTGGAAATGGAAGCAATAAAATGTCGGGCACTCGGGCTTCTTGTAGAAGGCATATCTTATAAAAACAATTTCCTTGTGCACCCGGGACCTGCAGGAGCAGAATTCAGTTAACAGTAATCCTCTTTTCCCGTGCTGAAATAGTGAAATGTGATTAGAAAACAGATGGAGGGTGTCATCATCCTATGGAGATCACAAACGTGTGATAAGGCATGGCCAAAATTAATGGACATGGGTGATAATCTTACGCCGGAGGAGGCTAGGAAGATGAAACTCTTCAGCAAGCTGTTTAATGAGTGAACTTTGACATGGTTCAAATCTACCTTTAATTAATATTGAGTGTGATTTGTTTGCGTGCGTTGTTATTTTATGTTTGAGTGTGCCTTTGATTTGTGTGTTTAAGTGTGAATTTTTTAAAAAGTTAAATTTCAATTAAAGTTTACATGTGATTTTGATTTATGTATTCGTACTGGCCACCAATGCAATATATCTTCCATATCAATCAAAAAAGTTATATTCCTAGTTGGTGTTTAAAATATTTGAATAGTTATTGACAATGTCACATCGTATACTTTAATTTGAATTCCCACAAAGTGACTCACATTTGAATTAAACTTGAAATCTTATCATTCAATTCAAAGATTCTTGAGTCATTAAAAGTTTTTAACATTTGAATTTTAATTAGATATGTATTTTGTTACATTTCCACCACAGAAGCAAAATTTCATATATACTATTTACAACCTGCATTCAAAGTTCAGTTTAACTCTTATGAATCTGTACTTACCTTTCAAGTGTAATTTATCCTTTCATTTTGCTTTGTGATACTTGTAATGTTATTTGTATCATTGTAAATAGTAGGTTCTTTCACACTTTCACTACCATCCCTTCTCCCGAAATAGTTCAGACTATCCTACCTGTCCTCAAGCTCTTATTAACAGTAGAATAAGCGATTTTTCTTAACAATACAAAGCCACTTTTAAAGATAATAGTTTGACATTTCCACATTTCTACTGAAGGCTGATTTAATATCGCAAAGAGGTTTTAGGCCATGGCACTTGGGCCGAAGGCATCAATCTGACTCTCAAGATCAGTTAACATTTTGAATCTCAAACTAAATTGGAGCTTTTATCTTCTAACTTCGATCTTCAACGGCTTCTTCGGAACTCTAAATGAAAAGATGCCCTTTGTAAGATCAACCGCAGTTTGTTGATGACAAGCTTGGGATCGGGAGGAAGACTGCTTCAGAACATCAAGCAAAGATGCCCCGGATGCCGCTGCTTCTGTAGAAACATCTTTATTTTGATTCTTAGATTTGGTCTGTGAAAGGCTATATTTAGCTGTGTTATTCTTGGTTGGTCTTGCCTCCTGAGAAACCTGTATATGAGGAGCAAATGCTGCATGAGTGTATTTGAACGAAATAGATACAAGTTAGAGTTAAACATAAACAAATAACCGTATAAAGAGTAAAGATCATTATGTTAATCAACTGTCAAACTGCATGAGTGCAACTGCAAATGATGATCAGCTTTGGTACTAATATACTGTAGATGTTTCTACTGAAGACTTACTGTACTAGTAGAATCTTCTGACACAGACATTGAACTCCGGCTGTTGCTATCGTCCCTCCCAAATATAAAAGATCGAAATGTTCCAGACCTTTGCTTATGGCTTGATGAGATAGGGTTGTTAGGTACCCTTCCCAGGAAAGATGACTGCATTTAAGATTTAGGCAATAACATCAAAATAAGAAACTGCAGTCTGCTACCCACTTAAACCAACAAAACAAATATCACGGTGAAGGCTACAAAGCCAACACATTGTCCTTGAGAGCAAAACAAAAAATTGAGACATGACAATCATAAAAACAACTAAGCCTTTATCCCAATAACTTGGGGAAGGCTACATGAGCTAACACATGAAAACTTGTCATATAGTTGCAGAATAGAAATTGCATTACATAATCATGGCAATTGGACTAAAAACAGGTAACTAGAAAGCCATATTGCTCATTTATAGTGTGGCATGGAAATTACCTTTGAACTGCTACTATTGCTATTTCCCCCTGTCAGCACTGAATCAAAGATTGCTGTATTTGAAAAGTGATTGATGAGGAACGGAGCAAACAAGAACATGTTAATTGCAACATCTAAAGAGAGCGTCTTACATGATGTTTTGGGCTTTTTCTTATTTTCAGAGACAATATTTAGCTTCTTAATCAGGCCAAAAACTTCCCTTGAATTTTCATCATCTGCTGGTGATTCTATTGAAGTTTGCTCCTCCTGTTCCAATAGAAATGAAGCAAAAAGGGATAAATATATATCCAGGAGATTTTCAAATCATGAAAAATCGTAGCAATAAATGTTAGAGAACGGAGTTGAACAAAAATTTACTTTTCTAATGAGAAGCTGGTTTGCATGCCTACTTCGTGCATCCTCTTCATCAGATACATAAACATCTTCCTTTTCAGAAACCATCTGCAGAATCATCTGCTTTGCCTTTCTAATATTTATTTTGGTTGAATTTATTGGCTCGATAGCTTCTTTGACTTCATTCAAATCTTCAACATCTTCTTCATCTTCACTTTCAGGTTCCTCATCCGTCAAAAATGTCTCTCTGAGTGCTGCACCACATTTCAACCTTTGCATTAGATTATCAGTTCCTGCTGCATCTTGTTGCTCGAGCCACTTCTGGTGAAGTTCATTGCGTCTTTCTAAGTCGCTAGGTTTTTCTTCATAAGCAGTTGCTATCATGTCATTAAGTTCATCAAGATCATCAAAACCCTCATCTTCATCATTTTCTTTGAAGCGCATAAGGTCATTGTCACCATCATCTTCTTCTTCAGCTTCATCATCCAGGAAATTTTTTACAGGGTCACCCTTTGGAGAAGAGCTACTTTCAGTAATTCCACGAGGATGGGGATTAATATTCTCTTTGTCATTGTCCTCTTCATCAGATGAACTGGAAATTGAATGATGGCTATTGTTAGAACAAAGATGCATTCTCAGACAGAACTTAAAGTGAGGATTAATTAAATCAGGGTAATTACAAAAGGACACCATAAAAGAATGAAACCATTTATATCCGATCCTCTAAAATAGTTGCAGAGTTACTTATCAACCAAAAGTTCACAAACACGCCAAGTGACAGAAGTTCAAATCCTAGGTACCTGTCATCAACTGGAGCAGAATCCAGGGTAAGGTTCAAAGCACGCAATGTCGGAGCGAAATCTTCTTCTGAAGGACTATTTAGTTGTTCATTCTGCTGCTCATCTGAAGTTGCTTGTGGTTCTGAGTCATCGAAAAGATCCTGCAAATGTATCTTTGTAAGCAATCAATGAAATTGTCAAAAATAGAAATAGGGATAAGATCCTCCAGTCCTGAGATCACCTGTGTATCATTCAATGGAGCACGAAACACAGGCGTAGGCACTTCATTTTGTGTCTGCAACAAATAAGTAGCAACAGTTACATATGCAAGTACTTTCATGAAGCACCAAAATGTTCATACAATGTACCAACACCCAATTTTTATTTCCAAATATTTCTTTCGTAGCCTGAGTCATATTACAGCATGAACTATTTACAAATAAAGAATACAGCCATGGAATCTTAAGACATAAATAACATAATAAACGACCGAGTTAAAAACACCCACCACATTGTCACAATCATCTCCCTGGCTTACCTGTTTATAACCATCATTTGATTCGTCCAAGTCTATGGGGTCTACACTACTCTCTCCATCAAAGTGAGGCATAATTTTCTCCTTTTCAACAGTCGTCGCCACAGTTTCTTTGCTCTCATCTTCAGGATAAACATCAAGGTCCACCTGCTGATCTCTTAGCCTGATGTCCTCCTCATAACTATAACTCCTGTTAATAATAATCGTAACAAACAGATCCACCAATAAGTCCACAAGCTCATGCCACACAATCACAAACACAGGTAAAACAAATACTAAAGTGTACCCACATTTTGGAGACCTCAAGTTTTCGCTTGCGAATTTTCTCTAGAACCGACGATATTGGCCTCTGAACCACCGGCATAGGCTTAAACGATGCATTTCTACTTTCTAACCAATAAAATCATGCAAAGCAAAACTTGATCAGAACCAAGCAATGAGGTACATCAATATAATAAACATTCTGAGATGTGCAGTATAAACCTCTCAATACTCTCTGAGATTCAGCATGAAGATCCCTAAGGTAAGCCTTACGTTCCTGAGAAAACGTCCCAAATCATACATGAAAAATCGGATCATAATCACACTAATAAAATCGCACAAATAGAACAAATAAACAACAAACATCTATTAATACATATGAAAAAAAAAAAAAAAAAACATAAACTAAGAGCTACCTTCTCTTCTCTCCTTTTGTTAACCTGTGGTTTCGATTTCGACTGGTTACCGCCGTCTTTCTTAGCTCTCTTAGTCTTCTTCGCCTTACCATCCTCTTTATCCTCAAACAAACGCTCCTCACCTCCCTTTCTCACATCCATATCCTCCGATTCATTCCTCTCCCCATCCAAACCAACACCATCCATGACCTCATCATCGTCAAACTCCAGAACTCTCTTCGTTTTCGGCTTAACCACCGCCTCACCTGCATCAAACAGCGTCTCACCGTCCTTATCACCATCCGCATCCTCATTTTCAATCCCTATGGGAGGAGATTCCTGTTCCTCTTCGCTTGAATCGTTGGAATCTAGGGGTTTCGGACTTCTCTCCAAGGCCTCTAGCTTCGCGAAATCCACTAGTGATAGCAGAGGATCCATGATTTCCTCCGCCGATTGGATTTTTGGGGGGTTTTGCCAACTGGATTTCTTCAAACGCTTTAGCCGCCGGCTGGCTTGCGGCGAGGGTTTCGGAGGCGATAACAGCAGCTGCTCATCGTCGCTATCCATATCGGTGATTCTGAGAGAGAGGATTTGGAGATGGTGGAGTGAGAATGAGGAATTTAGTGTGGATCTGAAATGATAATGGTTGAAATTTTTGGGGATTTTGGGTTTTTTGGCGGCAAATGGTTCAGATTTTGAGGAACATTGGCACTTGACCCGGGAAAAAATAATTTCAGGTGTTCTTTTTCATTCAAAACCAATAAAACATGGAGGGAATTCAGATTTCATTTCAGGGAAGGGGATAAAAATTCGTAGATTTGATTTTACTACTACTATTATTATTATTATTATTATTATTATTATTATTATTTGTTTATTTATTTCGAGAAACTTCGTAGATTTCATCTCATTAATAATTAATAATGTATTTTAAAGTTTGAGATGAATAGCACATTTTCGAATATTGTGGGTTAATGTTATATTTTTGAAAAATTGTAAATGTTAACATGAAACACCTTCATATTAGTACTAGTACGCTCTTATTAAATAAAAACCCACCTTCAAATACAGTCTCTTGCCGGATTGATACGTTAATATTGAATAAACACATTAAAATTCAATATCTTATCGGATATTAGTAATCTTATCAGATATTAGTAAAGTATGATTTGAATGAGTAAACACACCTTTAAATTGAATTCTTTTGTCATATTAGTACATTCTAATTGAATAAACAAATTGTTTGTTAGCGCAATTTTTATGGTTTGGGGTTCAATTGGAACATTAGACATATAAGAAAAAAAAACCTATTAAATTGAAGTCTCCAATAATTTTGGGGCTTTAATGTGGACTTCTATGTAGGACTCATGTAACATATACTACTTCATTAATCTATTTTCTAATTAAATGATTATTTTTTATATAACGTGGGAGCTTAAATAGAATCTACTATTTAGTATACATTTTCAGGCTTATTTGGGGCTTTAAGCCCAAAAAAAAAAATTCATAAAGAGTGCTCTTATTATCAATATATGAGGTCGAGAATCGAGATGGATAGGCAAATTCATATATTGAGCTTCGTATTAAAATTTCAAGAAATGCTTGTGGATCTTAAGAGTACAAGCTGGTGCTGCTTAAAATAAGTGATAAGTTGGATAAGTTAAGTTATTGCAAACACCCACTTAAAAATGCTTCCAAGTACTAGTACGTTCATCACAGTACCACATTGTCTAAATTTTAATTAACACATCGTCACGGTTGAGAACGGGGTTCACATTTCAAAATCCCAGGAAGTCTCGGCGATTAATTTTGGCATCTTTTTCTCCTCAGCTAAGTTGACTGATGCTGTAACCTGCATAACCAGATAGATGAAACTAATCAAACATTCAGACACCTATGTAATCAGCAATTCAGCATGGTTTCAACTTTCAAAGCAGTTGTATGCAAGTGTTGCTGAATCTCAAATTGCACATAGGAAATAATGGAAATGGCATCATTGATTGATGATAGACCAGAGAGGCTTAAACTAATATATTGTTAATGCCATAAAGTGCAGACAGAATTTCATGTGCTTAGATTCAAGATTGTTGATTTTAATACTCAAATACTTTGCAGTTAAAAAGGTAAATTCAACATAATCTCACTTCCGTGTTTCATTAGCTGCAGCTAGAATCATATCTGGTCTTCTAATTCCGTTTCCAACTTGATTAAGTGTCATTTGTAATTTATTGTGCGTGTGAAATAAGAAACAGTTAAAGAAATGGAAGTGTAGTTTACAAGCGACAACATGTACTCTCTAGTTTCAGGTGTCAGTGGAATGCAAATAGTAAGCTGCAGCAAACATACTGTGCAAAATGGACTACTCATCTGGCTGAAAAAAATTCCTCAAACATAGCTCAGTCGAGTTTCCTTCACAGTAGGGACTAAAAAAAAATTCTACACTAATAATACGAGTTAGAAAAAAACTTTCCCAATCAAGACAATACCTCTTATTGTTCATGTCCTAATGGACCTAATCAAAACTAAAGGACTTCTATATGTAATCAATGTCGATCCCAACTCCTTCGCAGTTTAACAACAAATTTTTACTAGACATCCTGTCTCTGTCGAATTGAAGAAACTAGTACTTCTCATGCTTGACACAATCTTGAAAAAGTTGTGTTTGCAATGTGACAGAATCCTTTTTTTTTTATTTAACAACAATAGCTAAACGCCAATTCTAGAGCTATCAAGCAAGCAAAAAAACGTGAGATGGAATAGATTACAGTATGAGTAAAACTGCTAGTGAAATATCTTCATTTGGAATAAGCCACATCATTGTCCATAAGATCTCAAAGAAATATCAACCTAAATAGCTACAGATAGGCCTTCACTTAACTACATAGCTCACACAGATGTTCCATCTTCAACTAGTTTCATTTAATGTGGCTTATCATGGAGAATATTCGCAAAATGTCTCAGAAAAATTAGCAAACTCGAACCAGAACCATCACAGTGAATCTTGAGAATTATGCTCAGTAAATTTGCATTCTAAATTTGTTCATTTTCCAACTTAAATCCCCACAGATGTATATGTGTATCATAGACTGACTACCAACAGCACTGGGACAGACAGCAACAGCAACTGAACTACAAATATTAGCAACATCATATTGTCTTACCTTAAAAGATCCATGCAGCTTGGAACTCCGCGTCCACTCAAGCCCCAAATTCTTGCTAGAGGTCTGATACGTAGCCCTAAGCAAATCACCCCCGTAAACCCTCCGCATCACCGCAAAATCCCATGCATTCTTATTCATATCATAGCTCGGCTCAAATGTGGTCACACCATTATGCACATAAGTGTACTTCAACTTGGTATTCGCAGTACCAAGGACATGATTCGCTGAAACCTTATTGGCTGAGTCAACCACGAAAGTCCCATCCAGTATCGTCCTCTGATCGCCATGGCTATGGATGTAAGTCAAGTTCAACGGTTTCTCAGCAATCCTAACCGAATTCATAAACTGAAACCTGAAATCCTACACGTAAAAATTCCGACCCATCAATTCCCCAGTCAAACAACAAAATTTTGCATTACCTTCATAAATATGGAAGTATGAAAAAAGACTCGAATCTTTCAAGCAAACATATGCTAACAAGTAAGCAAATAAAGTTCTGCAACTGAATATGCATAGTTTAACTAGTCTTCAGTTAGATGTTAACCCAATTCATACACTCAAACTTCATATGATACCCACAACAACTCCAACTAATCAACTGGAAGTCAAACTAGACACACTGGCATAAAAACTACATCAAAGTACGAAAAAGACTCAAATCTTTCAAGCAAACACATGCTAACAAGTAAGCAAATGAAGTTCTGCACTGAGTATGCAAATTTACTTAGTCTTGGGTTAGTTCATAAACTCAAACTTGATATCATCCCCATAACAACTCCAACTAATCAACTGGCAATCAAACTACACAGTTGCATAAATACTACTTCCTCCATCCCACCGTCCGAAGGCAAGATTCCCATTTAGTTCGTTGACATTTTCAAGACTATGTTTGACATAGAGTTAATACTAAATCGTAACAGAAGAAAAAATCATCTTTGACCTCGAATTAATACTTCTTTATTACTTTAATGACAAACTTGATATCATACTCATACCCATAAGGCCATAACAACTCCAACAATTAACTGGCAGTCAAAATACACATTTGCATAAATACACCATTAAAGTGCGAAAAAGATTCAATCTTTCGAGCAGACATACACTAAAAAGTCAGCAAGAATTGCAATTCTGATCTGGGTATGTAAAGTCTTGAAAGGTGGTTACCTTCTTGGGGACGTTGTAGTCGACCATAAATGAGCCGGGTTTCTCGACGGCTAGAGCTAAGCCGTTCAAGCAGGGGCCATTGACGAGGGTGGCGTCGGTGAGGGAAGCGCGGAGCTTGAAGTCGCCGGCGTTGAAGGAGACGGTGGTGGCGGCGCTGGCCTTTTCGGGCTCGTACCTAGCTTTGAAAGAGGCTTTCATTATATTTGTTGTTGTTTGTGTGTTTTGTTGGTGTGAGCGATGATAAGGTTTGACAGGGAGAGAATTTAAGTCCAAAGTGGGTGAGAGTCTTGTTTTGTTTTGAGCAGAGGAGAAGAAGAGAAGAGATCGAGGTTTTTTTCTTGTTTTATCGGATTTACCAACACTCACCTAACCCCAGCTCAAAGCCTCAAGACCCACGAGTCCACACAAAAAACTAGTGAGGTTATAGTTATACTAGCCGACTATCACCTAAGGTCGGCTCGACTCCTTAATAAAATTAAAATGAGCATAATTTTAGGCTTCAGTAGGGCTCTATGTTGAACCGAATGTTCGTGAACGTTCGCAAAATTGTTCGGTCAACGTTCGGTTCGTGTTCGGTTCGGTTTTGACCGAACAGTTCGCGAACATGTTCGTTAATATAACGAACCGAACACGAACATGTTAGTTTCTGTTCGGTTGTTCGCGAACAGTTCGTGAACATGGTATAATATAATATATTAAATAAATATAAAATATATACATATATAATTATTATACATACTAACTTTAACTTGTTTTGTGCTTTGTTTAATATTTGGTGTTAATTTTATATTTTTATTGTGACTTATATAATGTTCTTAGACACTTTTGGCATGATATTTAAATTAATTTTGTAGTATCAATATTGTTGGATTTTAGGCCTTTTTGTGTTAATGAACGTTCGTGAACAAATGAACAACGAACTTTAACGAACGAACATGAACATTCTATTATTTTAACGAACCGAACATGAACAGGCTATGAATTGTTCGGCGAACATGAACATGAACCGAACATACTATATGCTTAACGATCGAACGTTCGATAAGCCTCTTGTTCGGTTCGTTCGGTTCGAAATACAGCCCTATTGAGCGAGTCGAGTCGAACTAAGTACTCGATAAGTCTAAACTCACATAATAACACTATACACAAGTCGAATAATCAATAGTAGTATATTACAATCGGTTAAATAGGACGGTTTGGGACTTCTTAGCATAGTTATTAAGAACACTGAGTACATATGTGTTCATTCGGGTGGTTTTACGGGTGTCAATGTAGTTCAATATCAAATCTTGACCTTGTACACTCCACCAGTCTCCATTTGAAACATTGACTTCTTTAAGGTCCAGTTTGACCTAATATAAATCCTAATTCCTACTTAAAATATAATTTGCAGGGTTATATTATAAAAATATATATTGCCACCATTGTGAGTTTGATAGATGTGAACGAGAGATATATCAAAAGTGTATGGCCTCCTTTTATATAGTGTTTCTCTCCTATAACTCTATGGTTTGTTATGATCCACTAAGAAATGTTTAGAGTCTTTTGTCATTGTTAGGGTTTCCGATTATATTTGGGGATCGTTGGACTTAACATTGAGGGCCTTTGGGAGATTGTTGGTAGTCCATATCTGACTGGTAAATAACTGAGCGTCTCAATCTACATGCGGGTGTAGTTGAATATGGTCTCTCGCGAAAGAGCTTACTGCAAAGGTTTGAGCTTTATGATGCGGAGCAATCTCCGAGCGGACCAAGCCCATATGAATGGGTGGACTTAGTTTGGGCCTGAGTGCATGGTATCGGCGAACAACAGTTTACTTGGCTTTATTCGAATTAAGTGTGAGCATTATATCGGACCGACCACATAAAGCGTCCGCTAATAATTCACATCCATCAACTTTTTTTTGTTACGTTAAATTAGTTGCGGTTGAAGAACGGTTGCACCAGGAGTCAGTGGGTGGTAGGTAGTTGCACCCAACCCAACCTGCCATTGGTTTTATACACTATACAGACTCGAGTAGTACTAGTAAACCTGGACTTAATAGTTATGTACAATTTTACATTAACAAATAAATAAATTAAAGTATTAAGGTGTAACATTGAGGTGTTAATTGGATTTATAACTCGTGAATGCATGGTCATGAACTCTAATGGGAAGTATTTGTACCTCGGATAATTTTTTTACTTTATATTATTAGCATTGGTGATTTAATGTAGTGTGTACCCTCTTGACATTATTGGAAAATTACATATTTGATTATCAACTTATGTTTGTTTATTACCTACATGTAAGTTTTATTTATGGGTCTTGTATCATAATTGGCCTTTTGAATCTGGATTAATATTTGGCCCATCTATCGATGTTTATTATGTTTTGATATTTTATTTTCAGTTAAAAACAAATATTTGATAGTTAAATTTTAGTCAAATTACAAACCGTCACCTTCCATCACTCTTATCACCCAACCTACCGTGGGATGATGAAATATTTCAACCGCCGTGGTTTGTCATTAAAACCATTTGTCCGCCAGCGCTCATCCCAAATTCAAGTAACTGGGTCCAGGCGATATTATTACCACTACACGCATGTTTATCAATTTAAAAACCTAGTTAATCTTAAAGTACATTTTTTAGACAACAAACATTTTTAGTAACCTACGCGTTGTGGTACTAGGTTTACATGTGGGACTACTTAATTGTGTATGATTGATACATTCGATTTATACAGTGACACACACACTTATATTTAATTATTTAATGGTGTAAATGTTTACTATAAATAAAAAAATGCATTTTTACTTCATGCAATTCACGTTCTTATTAAAAACATAGCGCCATTTATTTTTAAGTTATTAAATATAAACGGTCTCTCATAAAAACATCAACTATGTGTAATTGACCCATAGTTTTATTCATTAACCATCAGCAAAGGGGCCAAATCTCAAGTAGCAGTACAACTGGAAATCTGGAATAGAGTACCAAAAGTATAGCAGCCTGATAGAGCTTAACAACTGAAGAAACAGTAGCTAAAACACTAGTATAGTCTGACCAGCAAAAACAAGAAAATAGAATAAAGAAAACAGGAAAAAAACTAGTCAGGCTCAACGTAATCAGAAGGCGGGGACATATAGCCAACGGAGTCCACGGCGAAGGAGTGGGATAGCTTATGTGTGATCGAGCTGATTTGCTTCTCGACGAACATGTGCCACCTTACAATCCTCAAAGCTCAAAATAAGGTCATGTATAGCACCATAAGTATTATCATTAGGAGACATGGAAGGAGAGTACTGTAAGATATCAACGACTACTTGGAGCGCGCGCATCTCCCTCCAAAATCACCTTTCTGTATCCCAACCACTGGACAAGTTCAAGGCCCAATTTTGCTTCTAATAGTTTTGAAGTTGCAACATCATAACTAGCAAGGAGTTTCTTCCTTTTCCAAACCAAAACAAGTATAGTGGTAACACGGCATACAACTGCAATTCATGTGAAGGGACCAGAAAACGGCACAACGGCATCAAAATTCACCTTTGCATACCCCGATGGTGGAGGCTTCCATGGCCCAAGTACAACATTGCATATCATAAGCCTGGCCAACTAGTTCATAAACGTGCGAGGTGCGACTGATGAAACTGAGAGTGACTAGTGACAAAATGCACTGTAGCTAATGGATCACAACCCCCTTAATCAAACTTGACTTTATTTCTAACATATCAAATACTCCAACAGTAAACACCAACACGAACAAAGTCCTGCACATAAAGTCGTATCCAGACTCCCATAATCCAATCCCAAATGTCAGTCGCAGAATGATAAATAATACTAACCTGGAAATTAGCTAGTGCCCAATATTATCGTGCAAAATCACAGTCACGTAGAATGTGCAGTGTGGTTTCAGATTCACAACCACAAACAACACATCTAAAGTCATTACTCAGGTGCCTCCTCACTAACTCCGCATGAACAAGAAGAAAACCATGAAACGTACGCCATAGAAAGTGTCTAACCGGGGGACGTATAGTCCAAACAAATTTCTAGTTTCGTGAAACATAACTGGAAGAGGATCCAAATTTATTTTCAAGCGTTTTGCATCTGATATCCAAAGCTAATTTGTATGTCGACTTCACATAATAGCTCACTGTCATTGTAAAATGCCACACAAAGACATCAAGATCACTAGCATTAGCCAATGGGATGTTGAGGATCTCATCTATGTCATCCTAGCAACAAAAAAAAAAAAAAAAAAAAAAAAAAAAAAAAAAAAAAAGTGGAAATATATAAGTCCCATTCATGTGAAGTGGGGTGAATTAGAATAGAAACCTTCAAAGGCCCTTCATTATGCAAACCCGGGGTTTATAATTTAAGATTTTTGTAGCCTGTAATTCATTTATCATTCCAAATATCAATATTTTCTCTATTACCAACTCTCCAACACATTCCTCATTCCTTATTGGACAAGGTTATTTGCCGCTAGTTTACTCTTCTCTTTCAATTATACGAAGCATTGGTTTTAGGAATATCATTAAAGACATTATAGTGGAAAATATTTAGCTTTTTAAATACGACTCGGAAGGGAATTGTGTTCAGTAAAATTATCCGGATTAATTTGCTTTCCTAAAAGAGCCAAATTAAAAGACTGAAAAGGTCCATAAAACCCAAACCACCATCCATTTTGCTATCGCATAATCTCTCCCACTTAACCCAATGCATACTATTAGAGTCGCCATTATTCCACCAATAATTAGAAATCATAGACTCAATCTCCTTACGCAAGGTATATGGTAATTTAAAGCAACTCATAACATAACATAAGTAGGGACTCCTTGTAAAACATTACTTATTTACCAGCTTTTGACAAAAAATTTCCTTCAAAAGATTGATTTTTTTTCTAAACCCTTTCCCGTAGCCACCGGAAAATTTCCTTCCTACTCCGCCCATGGCAGTAGTACGTCCAAGATATTTTTCATACTTGTCAACTACTTGAACATTCAAATTATTATGGATGCCGTTAACAGTATGACAGGGACATTTCTACTAAAAACAACATTAGACTTGTCCAGATTAATAACTTGACCAGAACATAGACTATAGATATGTAAAATATGTCTTCTAACTTCAGTTGCATCACTGGAAAGTTGACAAAAGATCATGGTATCATCAGCGAAGAGTAAATGAGAAATCTCAGGAGCATGACTGTTTACTTTAATACACTTAATTTTACCACTAGAAGTGGCTTCATCAAACAAAGCACAAAAGGGATTCAATACATAAAAGAAAAAGGTAAGGAGAAAGGGGGTCCCCTTGTCGTATACCACGAGAAGGAATGAACGGACTAGACTCACTTCCATTTAAGATCAGAGCATAGGAGACCGTACGAATGCAAAACATATAATGGTATGAATAAAAACATCATAGAAACCAAGTTAATGCATAAATTTTTCAAGAAAAAGCCATTCAACACGATTGATCATAGTCCTTACCGAGGTCAAGTTTTAGGGCAAAAAAATCTTCATTTCCTCAAGTTTTATACTTAAGATAATGACTAAACTCGTAAGTCACTAAAATATTATCGATAATCAATCTTCCCAAAATGAAAGCAGACTGAGTTTCACTGATAAAAGAGTATGCATATATAAGTTCTATTTACTTACTGATATACTATTTCATACCGTAGGCGCGGGTGGATCATATCTGGTATAATTGGTAGCCATTTTTCTCATTTAGGAAGATAGAGATCGTTTAATCATTTCATTAAACATTAATCCAGATCTGGGCACAGCTTAGTCAAAAAAGGTAATTTCGCGCCAAAATCACCTGATGAAAAGCCCTAGGTCCCAGTCCAGCCGAAACATCTCTTCAAAACGACATCATTTCCTCCCTCGTCTTCTTCCTCTCTACTGTACCGTTCCAGCTCAATCTCAGTCCTCATCAACTGAGCTGCTGCTCCAGAATCTGACAAGGTATGTTTCAGTTCCAATTTCTATTGCCAGATCTGTCCAATCCAATCTCTTTCAATTTGTTGGAATTTTTTACAGCGATTTGTTGTTATTATTATAGGTTGATTCTGTAATTTTTCTGTCTGATTTGGAGTTTAAGATGTTATTGTGGTGAAATGTGAATGAATCTGTTTGATTTGAGCCCTTTGCATAGGTGTTTGTTGCTTCAGGTTAGGGTTAGGCTCGAAATTTTTGTTTGATGTTTGTTTTTAGTTTACGATTGGGTGTTAACTGGATCTGAATTCTGAAAACTTAAGCTCCGATTGTTCATTCGGGCTCATATGGATATCTGTGGCTTTCTAGTTTCTATCACTGGATTCGATTTAATGTTGAATTCTGTAGACTGAAGTTCCGATTTTTCGTTCGAAACGGCTCATATGAATATCTGTGGCTTTCTAGTTTCTATCACTGGATTCGATTTGATGTTGAATTTTGTAAACTGAAGTTCCGATTGTTACGTTCGAAACTGCTCATTTAAATATCTGTGGCTTTTTAGTTTCTATCACCCGATTCGATTTAATGTTGAATTCTGTAAACTGAAGTTCCGATTGTTCGCGCCAAAATCAGCTGATGAAAGTTTCGATTGTTCGTTCGAAACGACTCATTGAAATATCTTTGGCTTTCTAGTTTCTATCACTGGATTCGATTTAATGTTGAATTCTATAAACTGAAGTTTGGATTGTTCGTTCGAAACGGCTCATTTAAATATCTGTGGCTTTCTAGAATCTATAACGGGATTCTATTTAATGTTGAATTCTGAAAACTGAAGTTCCGATTGTTCCCGCCAAAATCAGCTGATGGAAAGCCCTAGTTCCCAATCCAGCCGAAAACATCTCTTCAAACGACATCATTTCCCCCTTCTTCTTCTTCCTCTCTAGTGTACCATTTCAGCTCAATCTCAGTCTTCACTTACCTGGTTTTTTATTGTTGGACTTGTCTAGCAATTTGTTGTTATTATAGGTTGATTCTATAATTTCTGTCTGATTTGGAGTTTAAGATGTCATTATTGTGAAATGTGAATAAACCTAGGAGTCATAAGAAAGGGAGCTGGAGTGGTGAATAAGAGGTGCAGGGTTAGATCCATGGCGGGAGACATAATGTGGTTTAGGGTGGAGGCATAAGATTAAGGTGGTATAGCATCTTTGTATAGAAATAGCGTAGGAGTAGTTTAATATTTTCCATTAAAAAAAAAGTGAATGAATCTGTTTGATTTGAGCCCTGGCATAGCTGTTTGTTGCTTCAGGATAGGGTTAGGCTCGAATTTTTGTTTGATGTTTGTTTTTAGTTTAGGACTGGGTGTTAACTGGATCTGAATTCTGAAAATTTAAGTTCCGATTGTTCGTTCGAAACAGCTCATTTAAATATCTGTGGCTTTCTAGTTTCTATCACTGGATTCGATTTAATGTTGAATTCTGTAAACTGAAGTTCCGGTTGTTCGTTCGAAACGGCTCATATGAATATCTGTGGCTTTCTAGTTTCTATCACTGGATTCGATTTAATGTTGAATTTTGTAAACTGAAGTTCGGATTGTTCGAAACGGATCATTTGAATATCTGTGGCTTTCTAGATTCTATCACTGGATTTTATTTAATGTTGAATTCTGTAAACTGAAGTTCCAATTGTTCGTTCGAAACGGCTCATTCAAATATCTGTGGCTTTCTAGTTTCTATCACTGGATTTGATTTAATGTTGGATGAGACTATGCTGACTTTAACATTTATGTATCTTTGAACTGTAAAAATGAAGCTTTAATGTTTTTGGCTTTTTTCAGTACCAATCGAAACTGATTACCATTCGTGTTACTGACAGGCTCGGAGCATATTCATTTGGTCTTGTACTGAACTGAAACTAGATTGAGACTTCTCTGTGACTGCGCCTGTCCTGCCTATATGGAGGAGCTAGGGATTTGCTGCGACCATTACATTTGGACTATTAAAGGTGGGGTGGTGACCAAGGTTCCTGTTAGAGACTCTCGTGGAAGGCCAGCTCCTGTGATTAGAACTTTACAGGATGTATACAAATCTGAAGATGCCAGAAGAGAGAGAATGCATGGTAATGTTAAACTTGAAGCTCAGTGTATTCTAAGAGCAGATAGAAAGTTGCATGAATCAGTTGAGTGCTTGTCGGATGATGTGGATTTCATTGATATGGATGATGACATCACGTTGAAGCAGCTCAAAAAGAGATCATTATTAAAGAAAAGAAAGCGTGTACATGGTCATCAAAATACTGAACGAGCACCTGTTTATGAGAAGCCATTTGAAGATCAACCAGATCTCGATGAGCCCCTTATAAATTTGAAATTAAAAGCTCCAAAGAGGTCAAGAGCTAGAAGGAAATTTGATAGATGTGACCAGTCTAGTTGCTCCAAAGTAACCACTCCAATTGTTACTCAACCTGAAGATAATTTTGTTCCTGAAGATTATCTGCAAGTATCTGGTTCAATTGCACCAGTTAGGGTCAAAGTCGAGGCTTATGAGGCAGAGAAAAGAGACTGTAGCACTACTCCTTTAGACTGCATCCCTACTACTTTTTCTGATGTATCACCCCTTGGTTATGATGAGGGGCCAAATGGATCTGAACCGATTGTTCAGTGTGTTGAAGAATATGGTGATTGTGTTACCAATGAGATTTCTTGTGATCATTTGGATACTGAACCAATTTTGGTGCGTACTCCAAGGAATGGGGTGGATGTCAAGTTTGAAGCTCTTGAGTGGGAGGACCAAGACATTCTTGATTTGCATCCTTTGGCGATCAAGTATGGGGAAAAGACTTCGGAGGCAAGTTATTGCAAACGTTCACACATCAATGATATTTTGGCAATTGAGTCTGGAGAAGAGACTTTGGAGGTGCGTTCTAGCAAAAGTTCACACCTCGATGGAGATTTGGATATTGAGCCAATATTGATGCCTGATAATCATGAGTTGCATCCTTTGGCGATTGAGTTTGGAGAAGAGGCTTCGGAGGTGCTTTCTTGCAAAACTTCACACCCTGATAATCTTTTGCCAACTGAGTTTGGAGAAGAGACTACAAAGGTGCATTCTTGCATAGGTTCACAGCTGAATAATCATGATCCACATTTCTGTAGTAATTCCGGCATCTCTTGCACGGTTGCCGATCAAAGCAGCAAGTCTGAAGTGCAAGTTCCTGACATGACAACAAATGGTTTGCCAGACGAGCAAGAACAGTCCTTAAGTAGCCATGACCCGGTTTGCGAGCCTTCCTGTGATTTCTCTATATCCATGAAGATTGATGACACATCAGTTGTCGTGGAAGATATTACAACTGATGTGGAGCAAGCTTCATCTTGTACTCGGGATGGAACTAAAAGCAGTGGCTTAAACTATCAAAGCAGTCACATGAAAGATGAGTTTTTGGGGTCTGGGGCGAAGCTAACTTCTGCGTCTCCAAATATTGGTGCAAAGACTGTTTCATCACCTGAACCATGTCCCCATCCTGAAAAGCTCCTTTCAAAACGAAAGGTTAGCATGAATTTGCTTCTTTATAATTCATAGTTTTGCTTTACATGTATTTCTGCATAAAACTTATCTTGAGACACTTAATCTGCAGCTCATATCCCCATGTTCCCGGGAGCAGTTGCGCTTGGCATTGAATTCAGAAGGACAATGCAATGACATTGACCAATATAGTAAGTCACATGCATGAACTACATTGACGATGTATAATATGTAGTTTTAACCATCACTTAAAATAAAGAATCAGTTTCTGATAATTACACTTTTTTTTTTTTTTTTGCAGATGTAATAATTTTAGGAATTAGTTAACTCTTCTACATATCCCTCTGATGTCAATAGCAGTTATAGCGTTTATGATCGTAAATAGCCAAGGGACCCTTTACACCCATATGTGTCGCTGTTGGCAATAAGCTTTATCGTAGCGGCTGCTATTTATTAGTTTTTTTTTGTCTCTATCTCTAAAATTGATTTCTACAAAAAAGAAAGGCTCAAACAAATGCTGTAGTATCCAGACGTAAAACAAGACAACACATACACCTAGTCTCTGCTTTTGACTTTATTATGCGAGTTCATCTATTGAACCACTTAGTTTGTCTAAATGTGATGCATTGTTATGATTCAAATGCGAGTCTGTTCTCACTATATGAAGCTTCTCTAAAACACTAGAAAGTTCTATTTGATTGGGCTCCAAAAGTACGATATAGTCAACAGAAAGTTGTTCATTCCATATAATGCTGACAATATAATTTTCATATTATTTTTCAGAATGTAAGGAGAAGCTATTTGAGAAGGAAACAGGAAAGAAGACATCACCTTTGAAATCAGATACCTTGCCTGGTAAAGTAATTATAAATAATGGATGTCAAGGACAATTTATTCAAAGAAATGGTATCAGACATGCCATAAAGAAACCAAATGTGAAAGGAAATTATGATGGTCTTCGTTCCCGCGCCTACCCTAACATTAGTAGTTCACGCAACTCCATTGAAGGCTGTTCTGCAAGTGCTATTGAGTTCTCACAGCGTCAGCTGCATTACATGGAAAATGTTGCAGATAAATTGATGAAAGAATTGAAGTTCATGAAAGGCATTGTTGAAGAAAAGTTGCTTTTCCAGGCATATCGCAATGTCTCCTTGAAAAATGATGCAGATGAGGTATGTCTACTGATCTCTAAGTTCTGAAAAGTGAACTTGACTTGGTTGATCTTGTGCCTAGTTTATAGTAAGGTCTCACATAGATTTTTTTTTCCTCTGCAATTTCAGCTATTACATGTTTATGTGGTGGTATTAATCTCAATGATCTCATCCTTGATGCTCAATTTACTGATTTATAGTTAGCTTTACTTGAAGGCTCGAAATTGAGGAGATTATGCTTTCTTATGTGTGCATTCTGCCTTCACATATCGCAGTATATGATTAGGCATTTCATAGTTCCTGTGAAATTCAGCATCCGAAGACCTTTGATTTCAAATTTGTTTCTTGATGGATACTCTACAAATATCAACTGCTTGTTTTCGTTGTAATCTGGAAATGAAATTTAATAACGAATTGCGTATTACTGAAATGGAACATTAAAAATGCCACCGTTGTTGTATCTGCTTATCAAATGGCATCATTTAATTTTATCTATTATTGTCGATATCATATTTTCCGTAGCTAGAAACATCTCCCGAAACTTGCATTCTTTAGAGTTTCGAATTTCGATAACGTTCATCACTTCATCCATTTCTAGGATCCTTGCTGGAATGTTGGTATTACAGTTAAGACTCCAGATACAGTTGTCTCTATAACATGGAATCTAATAGAATCCACAGATACTATTTTGCCAATTCTGATGTCGTGTTGTGTAAGCAAGACTATACAGATTTCCACCTGTGAAATTTATGTTAGGGATCCCTTCCCGTTTTTCCAGTCGTGCTTGTTTCCTCTGCTTCATTTAACATGAATGAATTCTTGCTTGAGTGCTCAATTTGAAAGTTCTGGGTACTTGTTTCCTCTCCTTCAGTTTAACATAATTCTGATAAATCTGATATGTTTGCTTTGCAGGTAAGATCAGCAATCAAAAGTGCCTCCAAAGTTGAGGAAGTAGCAAAAAAGTGGCTAACCCATATGTCAAGAGACTGCAACCGCTTTTGTAAAATAATGGTTTGTGATGCCTTTTGATTTCATTTCTCCTTTCCTTGCATTTTGAGTTTTTATGTTTTTGTGGAATGTTTGTCTAGAATCCGGAATATGATTAAATAGCATTTAAAAAGATCATTTCGATTAGGAAAAATCAATTTAGGCATACCCTGATTTCAGTTTATTGCTCGTTGATGTAGAAAATGACTCCACCTACCAGTGTAGCCGCCAAAGATACTGTCCATAGTGGTGAAAAGAGGATTAGTTTTGCTGACGAAGCTGGCGGGGAACTCTGCCAAGTTAAGTTATTGGAAGAGGCCGAGAGTTCTCAAATGTCTGATGTGGTTAAACAAGACGGCTGATCAACATAGTCTCACATAGAGGTGTATGATATGATTACTTACTGATCTGTTTAAGTTCAATATCAGGTGCCTCTGTGTGCTATCATTCTGAATAATTTTTTTTACTATTCCAAAATTTTACCCCGTTACAGTTTATACATGTACCCGGTTACATTGTTGTATAATGTGAGTACAAGTTGATTGTTTGGATTTTTTATATCCTCTATCTGAGATTCTAAACTGAAGGATCATCATATATCATGCTCTGTTACTTGCAGTATATACTGTATATTAGAAGACAGCACATAGACCAGTTGATAAGAAATACTATAACAGTAATACAAAGACTGTTAAATTTTTCGAAACCGGGAGTTTTTCAGTATTCTTGGAAAAGCTGAGACAGTATTTGTGTAAGTTAAGATCTGAAGGCATGATATGAATAGATTTTATGTCTTTATGAAGGGGAGAAGTTTTTACAATTTTATTTTCAGTCCAGAACTAATAAACAAGCTTCTGTATAGAACATATCTCACAACTTCAATATTACACAGTAGCTTAATACAAATCCACACAAGCCCATGACAATAAAAAATAAATATAATTGACGCAAACTCAGATGGCCATCAAATACTGGTCCTATGGCCAGAGAACACTTCCTTGAGAATCTCAGTGAAAGCCTCTATGATGACTTGGTGATGCATTCTTGCATTGAGGGAGAGGAAGTTTGTCAGGAGCTGTTCCAGATCTTTTGGTTCGAAAATTTGCTTGTCCATAATCATCTCCAGAATCGACTTCTTGAAATCCTCGTATGGATCAACAGACCGCTTCACCACAACGCAGCTCTGGTTCTCCTTCGCATCGTCCTTGCATGGAACCAATCTCCCTGAAACCAGTTTCCCCACCTTTCGGTTTCTGTCTGGCGTCATTACAACACCATCTATCCAATCCTTCGAACCAAAACGTTTAAATCTCCGTGTTGTGGCAGTTCTGTGACTCGTCATTGGCTTCTTGTGGCTACCATGAGACGAACTGAAGCTTGGAGGAGACGAAAACAGGCTCTCAGTCTCATCATTATCTCCTGATGAACTAGTACTAGCACTGGCTCTCGATTTCTTTCCCTTCGATCTATGCTTCGTACTTTCAGTTGTTAAAGGCTGAACAGGCCAAGAAGCTCTCTCATTAGAATCACACGAAACTCGTTTTTCAGAATATTTATCCGATGGCAACTCATTGTTGAGTCCTGATGTCATCCGGGGGCACACATTGTAGGATCCCAACACATCCACGTGTCCAAGCGGATGGATTCTAGATGGCGCGACTACACCCTTAGGCGAACATACACCAGTGGGCGTACACGGTGGAGGTTTAGGAAAGCCAGGGAACGATATTTCGCATGATTTAGAGTGGAGAGGGGAGAGCAAGAATGTAGAGACAGGCAACGGTTTGGCAACCAGAGAGGTGGGATCTTTGGGTCGACACAGTCGGAGAGAGTTAAGAAGAGCAAGAGGGAGTTTGAGACCCTTGGCCATAGTCTGTTGAGTTCCAGGAGTTTGGCATAAGTTGATGTGTATATATAGGGAGTGAAAATGTAGACACACATGGATCAAGAATCTGATAAAGAATAGAGGCCGGCTAAGTGTAGGCCATAGGATGATGCATATGTAATGTTGTGATGGTATCATATTTGAACCTGAAAGCTACAGAGAAATTCTTATGAGGTGATCAGGTTAGTTTTGTGAAGAAAAGGTCTTGGTTTGCAACGCGTTCATTTGAGGCCTAAAGCAGCTGATTACAGTTGTTTTATTTGAAAGAGTCATGTACACAAATGTTTATGTTATCTAAGTTCTGTGTAGTGTGTAGGATTGGACTAAGACCTTAACTATTATAATGAATGTATTCAGATGATTACACCCTTGTACTGTATTTTGGACTTAGTGTGGTTGAAATGGCACCTCAGCTCAGGAGTCAGGGCAGGTAAGGTAGGGTACTAGGGGCAATCTTACCCCTTATTCTGGAAAAGAAAGATCGACCTCACATCATCTTCTGATACCACTTTTGTCAAGCTCCAACATCATAATTACCGTGTATCTTGAGATGGAATTACGCTAACACGAAACTTTATACTTGTTAACTTCATATACAACAAATTAACTCGAATGGTATATCAAAGCACAATGAAATACAAACTAATAAACTCAAACTTACAAATCATCCGAGTACAATAAACAAAAGTCCCAAGTGTTTCATAAAGTACAATTCTCAAAGTACAAACCAACCCAAACCTCAAAACACAAATCCAACAACTTGAAATCATAAAATTTTCAGCTCCCAATAAAAGATAATAAGGTCCAGTCCACTAAATATACAGTATTAGGAGTACAGGTTAAGACCCAATCCACTACATAAATAAATGTACGGGTTCTTACGGTAACAGTTCGTGTTAGGTGGTCTAATTGGGAGAACCCGTGTACAACCAGATAAATGTACAAACTAGATAAATGAACGAAACTTAATTGGTAGATGTGTTGTGGTTATTTGTAATGCTTAATATGTGTCAAAATCAGAGGAGGTCATGCTTGTAACAGTTGAGCAGGTGGGATGTAAATCGTGTGATTATTCATATTTAAGTTTTGTCTAATCGTTAGACGCGACGCTTTTGCCATAAAAACATGCAGCTTCTGGCTGCCTGCTGATGAGAATGGCTAGGCAAGCATCTGAGATAAGGTCCAGTTTCTCTTGGAATATGCTTTGAACTCTAGTTTATGATCTATAGTGTGTATTTAATTAGATTTCAGTTGAACATTTCTTGAGAAAGATATAGAGCATTAACGCCTATCTATATGCAGACAATTTCTTGCTCACTGTTTTTGTCAATATCACTCGACACCTTTGCTACTTAAGACGACATTCAGACAAACACACATTTCCAAAACTCAAGAAATCAACTAATCAATGGACAATTAAAACAAGTTAAAAGATTGCATCAATATACTAATTGAATTCACTTCGGTTTTGGACATTTAGCATGGGGTTAGAATTTTTGTGTCATGTTTTAGCTTGGTCCAACTTCCAGACTCCGAACCATGCCCACCACTAAAATAAATGAAATTTTTATCGAGTCGATTTCTTGATAAGTTGAGTGGAGTATATGTTACAGTATTTACCAAGTTACAAGTTATAAGGTGGTCTAGCGGAAGGGAGTTGAATTGGTGAAGTAGAGGTGCAGGGATCGATCTATGGCGGAGACATAAGACGGTTTAAGTGTTTATGCGTGGAGATATAAAGTGGTTTAGGATATTGTATAGTAGTAGTGTAGGAGTACTTGTAATATTGGTCATTTAAAAAAAAAAAAATTACCAAGTGAAAATGGAATGCAAAGTGCAAACATAGCAACTACTTCACAGCTTTCGGCCTAAAGGCATTACTAGGAATTTGGGAGGGGTTCGGAACGAAATATAGGGAGTCAAAATATTACTTCCTCCGTACCCGGACAAGATTTCCATTTGATTTTGTTGTTGTGTTTTTAGTTTCCGTTTGACTTCGAATTAATTCTAAATCGAATTGCAAAATTAATATTTGAATTATATTATGAAAGTGCAAATCTTATATTTTCATAATATAATTTTCAAAATTACTTTTTCATATGAATTAGGATTAATTCGGAATCAAACAGAGACTAAAAAAAAAATCAACAAAAGCAAATGGAAAACTTGTCCAGGGATGGAGGAAGTATTGTGCTATGCCCATCTAAATTATGCAAATATACTAAACAAAATGATATTGTGAAAGTATACATCTTGTGTTTTGCGGGATGGGGTTGTTTCGAAGAAGTTGAACTATCGAAGGTAGAGAGGGTGGAGTGCGAGAACAAGAGTGCGTCCCATGATTCTGGAGGAGGACGAGTGGAAAATTGTATTTAGGCTATGTTTGATTCAATTGAAATCCTTTGAACTCAACTAAACTCTACTTTTTAAGTTTTTTGTAGTGTACAAAGTTCAACTAAGCAATAATCTTGACTCAACCAAACTGAACTAAAAACTGTGATTTTTAAAGAGTAATCAAATAAAATCTTATCGAGTGGAGTAGAAGATTAGAACGAATTTGATAGACATTATGAGGTGGATCCACACAATATCACTATTCACGGTGGACCCCACAACTACAGGGAAGAGGGTGGATCATTGATTGTTCCGTTAAATGAGAGTGCGTAAGTTTTTAGTTTTAGTTATGTTTTTTATATTTAGAAATAGATATATTTACTTTATCTTATCACCCTAGAGTGTATTTATCATGAATTAATTAACTATCTTGAATGAATAAAATGGTTTGATTATAATGGATATGTTGGATTAAATTAGCTACTTTATATAACCGTTAAAACAAATAAGATGTCAGTTCGGTTTGCGAAACTCGTAAATTTGTTTTTAACTAAAAGATGATTAATTAATACTAATAAAAAAGTAAAGTAAAATTGTGGCCATAGGAGAAGCTACAGGCAAGGAACACCCCAGGCAACAAAACCACCATTGACCTCACCTCCTTCTCCATTTCCCCAATCCACCACCATGTCTGCAAAAACTCTAAAAACCATTTTACAACAAAAACATAAATTGAAACCAAAGGAGGAGGAGGAAAATCTATTCACCCCTCCCCAATCCTTACACCATTTCCATTTCTATCATTTTTTTTTTTTTTTAAATTATTATTATTATTATTATTATTATTATTATTATTATTATTATTATTATTATTATTATTATTATTATTATTATTATTATTATTATTATTATTATTATATGACCAATAAATACAAACAATTCAAATAAATAAATAAAAAATACGACGGCCGAGTGACGGCGGCGCGTGATGGTCAACCATTCGATGCGTAAGCTTTGTCCCAACCTGGACAAGGAAGACGGGCTAGAGACGGTCCTAGAGGTGCCTATACCAGAGGAGATGTTCAATCAGATGGGCAGCAATGCTGCTCTCCGTTGGCATAACATGCGCAACCTCATGCGCGCCCGTCGCACCGCCGATAAATTCGTCTCCGCCGTGTCTAATTCGGCTTCCGCGACGGCTAATTCCGCTTCTAATGAGCAGTTTATGCTGTTGTTGAAGCTTGTTGGTGCTGCTTTTATACCGTACCAGGTTCAGTTGGATCATACTATTACTAAGCCTATCAAGGATGGTATTATTGTAAGGATCATTTCTCCTCCTTATTTATTTATTTGACTAATTAATTATTTATTAAGTTGTTTTTGTTGTTGTCAGTTTATGAGCATTTGTGCAATGTGAGTTATGATTGTGTGTTTATTGAGTTTAATTGGACTTGTTTAGTGATGAATAGAGTTTGATCAAACGCGAGGAGAATTCTAATTTCACATTGAAAATGTACACGAAAATGCGAATATGAATCAATAATGTTATTAGTTTATGAACATTTGTGCAATGTGAGAGTTATTGTTGTGTGATTTTGAGTTTAATTGGACTGGTTTTATGTTTTGAGCTTGCTTAGTGATGAATAGAGTTTGATGTAGTTGAATGCTAGAAGAGTTCAAAGAAGTATAGGCGAGGAGAGTTCTAATTCGACAGTGAAAATGCAATTAGGAATCAGTGATGTATTGGGAGAGGGGGTGCATTTGAGTAGAAAAACAAGGCGAACAATTTTGGAGTGATTCTTGAAAATCTTTTGTATGGATGAAGCTATACAAAGTCTATAACATTGTAAACTAAACTGTCTGTGGTGCTGCTTATACTGATTTCGGATACTTGGACCAGATTAGATCTTAAGCCACATATGGGCATCTAGTTTTCGTTCTATGGATATGCAACAACATGCTAGTAGTTATAACACTCTTGCAACTTAGGAAACATGTTATGTGTGAAGGAGGAGAAGGAAAATCTCCTTTTCTGTCCTGTTTTTTTTTTTCTTTTTTTTGGATTCTTGACATGTGAAATTTTTTAGTTTATCAAATAATCTCTTATGTTATGACTTATGCTAAATGAAAGTGCAGTTATACTTCACTTTGCTTTGGATTAGACATCTAGGTACTGTGACAGAATAAGTTGCTGTGTTAGCAATTTAGCATATTAAATCCCAAGGCAATTTGTCATAAATGCTGAAACTGGAAGTAGTCTAGACAGTGATGTCTGTTTTCTACTGCTTTAGCTACATGATAGATTGCTGCCTTCCTTAATGAGATTAAGAGACTTAATTGGATTTCTTGAGTGAACAGGAAGCGTCTACAGCGAAATACATAGTCCAACAATATATAGCTGCAACAGGGGGTGTAGGTGCAATAAATGCTGTGAATAGCATGTATGCTGTGGGACAGGTGAAGATGGTAGTGGTTTCAGGTATAGAGCAAAGCGGAGAAAATGCAATAAGAAGTTGTGAGTCAGGAGGGTTTGTGCTTTGGCAGAAGAATCCAGATTTATGGTACCTTGAGCTGGTTATTTCAGGATTTAAGATCAGCGCTGGGAGTGACGGCAAGATTGCATGGAGCCAATCTTCATCGAATTCTTCTGCTTCCAAAGGTCCTCCAAGACCCCTCAGAAGATTCTTTCAGGTACCCAAATCATGCTGCTGTCCGTATCACTTGAAATGGAATTTTTCTTTAAATTCATTCTGCTAATTGAAGAAAACTTGGAAATGCCTCTCTAAACTATCCTTGCTGTTTTTAACACATTGTTACACTTCCAAATGAATAAAAGCTCACCCTATAAAATCTCAAATAAATAAGAGGGAAAAAAAAAAAAACAGAATAGCAATTTTTTTGTCCATACTCCATAGTAATGATTTGTAGTTTGCATCTTGTTATGTCTAAAATTCAGAACACTGATGGCATGCAAATGTATATCTTAATTTTACGATCATCTTTCATGCCAATAGAGCGATAGATGGAAAACTAACTCTTGTGCTGTATGTAAAGGGCTTAGACCCCAGATCAACAGCCAACTTATTCATAAACGCAGTATGCATTGGTGAGAAGACCGTGATGGACGAAGAATGTTTTTCGCTGAAGCTCGAAACTAGTTCAGAAGTCCTCAAGACACAGAGCACGGCCAACACTGAAGTAGTTCACCACACGATATGGGGTTACTTCAGCCAGAGATCAGGCCTCTTGATTAAGTTTGAAGACACAAAATTGATACGCATGAAGGGGTCATCCGTAGGAGATGACAGTGTGTTCTACGAAACTAGCATTGAATCAGAGCTGGACGACTATAGAATTATAGAAGGGATCAACATAGCGCACAGTGGGAAGACGAGTGCCACACTTTACAGGTATGGAAAAACGCAGAACAGGAAGTGGAAGTTGGAGGAGAATTGGACGATCGAAGAGGTCGATTTCAACATTTGTGGGCTGTCAATGGAATATTTCTTGCCACCCGCAGATGACAAGAAGGAACAAGATGATAATGGAGTGCGATAGTATTTGTTGGTTTATTCATTCTTTGACATGTCTCTCTATCTGTTTCAGGCTAAATTAAAAAAAAAAAAATGTTGCGAGAACATCTTTTTGTAAATATCTGTTTTAAGTCATTTTAAATTTCAAACAAGCTGTTTGTGAATAGATTTATACGAGTGCATGAGTATGAAAATATGCTGATAACTAAATTTGATCTTTTAATACAAAAGATCTATATTTTTCACTTGGATCGGACCAAATTCTTATTCGATATAACATTCGCGGTATATAGGTAAGAAGAATGAAGATACAGTATATGGCATTGCCCCACTCAAGCCATTGCACTCCCTATCCTCTGATTCCTCTCCTTCCTCTCCTTATTATGGGCATGTACATTGGAAGTTAGAAAATTTACATGATTTTTGTTCTTAGGATGCTTAAAGTTATCATTCAAGACTCAATGTGAACACAAAAGTATGCTCAATAATAGGCTTGTAGCTTTGTTCTAGTGCGGATTGGACGCTGAAAATTCAAATATTTATCTAGAGTTTATAGAACCCAAAAAGTCAATTTTTCGTGGACTATAAAGTCAATTGAAAACAACTTTTTCTGGACCGTCTCTTTGGTTGAAACCATATGGACTCTCCTCTTGATTGATGATACACACAATACAGTGGGAGCAAATTTATGGTTTTTGAGTAATTGCACTCTCTATTATTCTCTCCTTGTGGCCACTTAAAGTCATAAATTTCACCTGATTTTCAGCCTTACGTATGCTTTGAAAGTTAAAACTAACATTCCCCCCTCCCCGAATGACGGTGGGAGTATGCGTAGTGGAATCATAGTGTCCTTCCTTTGTGGGTGGTACGAAAAGTTTCAAAGTTTTTCTAATATACCATAAAATTTTTGATTTTTTTATCGCTTTTATTTGAAATAAATCGAACATTCTTCTTAATTGGTGCATACTGTTAGAGAAATTCTACACTTTTCAAGTGATGGTACTGTTTATCATCTCCCTAAGGCCGTTGGAAGATGAAAATTCCACCTTATTTTTGCCTTTTACGTGCACTTATAATTAATATAATTAAGATTCGAGATTTTAAATGACTGTGGGAGTATATCCAACGGATTCATTCTTGTTAACACATACTCCCTCACTTTCAGAACGCCATAAATTATTCATTTCATTTCGGTTCATTAACCCGGTTCACATAAAAATTCCCGATTATAGCCCTGTGTATTAAAAGAGGTGTGAGATACGACCACTGCGTGTATACTGCAAAGCCGCACACTGGCATACTGAACTACTGATGCTGCTGCAGCAACTGCAATTGCCCAAAATACTCAGAAAATGGTGATCGATTGATTTGATTGATTCACCATCATCATTTCGCCTCTCAATTGCCTCCTAACTGCTAACCGTCGATTCATCAATGATCGAGATCGTCAAAATACCAGAGACCTAATCCTGGAGACTAATATTTTTGCCTACTACTGGATCTGGATTTCGTCAGATAAGAAGCTTCTGGTAAGGTCAATTTTTGTTCTCTGAAATTATAACTGATTTATACTTTAGCTTTATATCGAAATTGGGGCGATTGTGGTGCTTTCCTATGTGTGTGTTCATCATTTGCAATCATAATCATAATCATAGTAGTACTGTATATATATGATTCTTCATTTCATAATTCCTGCAAAACTTAGTGCATCTGAAGAACTGAGACATTGGATTTCAATTTTGTTTGTTGATAGATACTCTAGAAATGTCCAACTGTCTGCTTTTATTTTTTAATTTTTTTTTTTTAAACTAGAATGTATGAAAATGAATATCATCATTTTGATTTTATTTATGTCAATCAAAGTATTAGAAAACTAGAATACATTAGCAATATTCAATATTCACGTAGGTGGCGGTAATCGAACCCCTACCATGGCAACTCAGCCTAACCAATTAGGCTAGGAACGGCTTGTTTTGGGTATAATATGGAAGAAATGAAAATTTTATAACGAATTGCTGGAAATGGACGGTGAAAGTGCCACGGTTCGTTGTTCCTGTATCTGCTTATTCAATGGCATCATTTTTGTTGTTCTAGTAGTATATTCTTTTTGATATTGGATTTTCCCGAGCTAGAAAGGTCTCCTGAAAGTTTGACACCGTTCATCTTTATCTTGCTAGAATATTGGTATTACAGTTGGACAAGTTCACTTATAGTAGTAGTAATAAGCACAGATACTATTTTGATAATTCTGATGGATTGTGTTTCAGTTGAATTAATAATTTTATCTACATCAACACAAAGCTGGCCTGGCCCTTTATCGTGCAAGTAAGACTTTGCAGATTTCCACCTCTGTCAGATTATGTTACTCCTATCCTCCCCGAGTTTATTCCTACTTGTTTCCTCGAACCGTAAATTTGAAAGTTCAGGTGCCTAAATGCTCAACTTGTTAGCTCATAGTTAGTATGTCTCATTTATATTGTGAATTGAAAACATAATGACCATCCTTGTACAACTTATTCAAGTTCATTGAGAACGTATGAATTTCCATTTCCTATTCCAAAGCATTTAACATTTGTTCATTTTAGACGATCTATGATCTACTACTTCACAGGATAATAGGATGTTTTCATCACATTATTCCATGATGTTACGTGGTTTTCAACTCTTTATATCAGGAATAGCCGTACGGTTGGTTAGTTTGCTTTAGTTGTGAACTCTTCAAGGTACTTAATACGAAAAGTAAGAGAAAGAGGATTATTTTCCCCAGCTTTTACATTCAGCGTTTAAGTCTCTTGGATTCAGACATGCGTTCTTTTCGATAATCCTTAGCATTCTAGTGATTCAATAATGAAACTGAATTGAATATCATATGCTGAATTTTAGACAAATTGACAGGCTCAGCGTATCAGTATACACAAATGGCAAACCCGGCAGCACCCCCATGGAAGCAGCTTCTTCTTAGCTCTATAAATGCCAATTCCCACCTCAAGCACTCATCCTACTTCCAGCTTGCAACAGTCGGCGCCAACGGGAGGCCCTCCAACCGTACCGTTGTTTTCCGGGGATTCCAAGATAGCTCTGATAAGATTCAAATCAACACTGATACCCGGACTCGCAAGATTGAAGATCTCAAGCACAGCTCATTTGCTGAGATATGTTGGTATTTCACCGACACTTGGGAGCAGTTTCGCATCAGCGGACTAGTAGATGTTATAGATGGAACAAATTCTGACCCAGTGAAACTCCAGCAACGAGAGAAATCTTGGTTCGCTAGCTCTCTTAGATCCCGCCTGCAGTACATGGCGCCTACACCAGGAATTCCCGCAGTAAGCGAACAACCATCAGAGACACCGTCTCTTGATCCTGCTGTCAGTCCGGTGGGCGCGTTTTGCTTGCTTGTTCTGGAGGCTGACCAGGTTGAGTACTTGAATCTGAAGAGCAATGAGAGACTGTTATTCACATCAGGACAGAGTCTTGCAGGGGTAACGCTCTGGACTTCAGAGAGAGTTAACCCTTAGCTTTTCAACCAAACCATTTGGGTAATTTCCTTGTCCTGGCTGTAACAATGAAATAAGTTGAAGCTTCCTGTGAAGTTAAAAAGGTCCTCTGTTTTTGCTGAAGCTTCCTGTGAAGTTAAAAAGGTCACCTGTTTTTGCTCATAATTTCATTTCATGTTGATTAATGAATTCATTAGTATTAACACGAGCTAAAGCCAGATATTTAAAGTGGGATTAGTGTCGGTGTGTAATTAGATTGCGTCAGCAACATGGCAGCATGATCTAATTACCCGGACATTCACTGATCGTCCATATCTGTTTGTCAACGTTTGAGATTTTTGTTAGGGGTAGAACAATCAACGTAATCAGCCAAAATCGAACCCATTGTTTCTATGATTATGACATCTTAGCCTAACTAATCGAACCCTTTACTTCTACTAAAATGGCACTTCAGCGGTTCAACCTAACTAATTATACTATTCCTCATTGTTATCTAGTTCATCTTTGCAAACAATAAATCAAGCCACTTGCTAGGATCATGTGTATGCATTGCAATGTGGATACACTCACTTTCAAGAGTGAGAATGAAGAGAGCGACTACCTTTGGTGCTGGAGGACCCCACGATCGTCGGTGGTGAAGTACTATCAATCAAATCACCATCTTTGATCATTTAATTTGCATTTATGTATTAATTTCTCTTCCGTTCTTTATTCTTCCTGTTTTTTCGTTTCCTTTTTTTTTTAATAATCTTCAACTCATAATTTTTACTAATTAACGATTACTAGTTACTACCACTAAACCAAATAAAACACATTTTACAAACTCTTAAAAAAGAAGTTCTAAAATCAAAGGTAAATTATTTAAAAGAACGGAGATATTAGTGTTTTTCCGATTAATACGGATATCCGCTTTGACGGCTAATTCAACCGAACACCATCGAACCTTTTTTTAGGGGCGGATCTCCCAGTGGCATTTTTACATATTTAAATTTAATATCTTACTTAAGTGAACCCAATTCTATTACCAATTGAGACAACAATAATCATACACAAGTTAAGTTACGGTGCTGGAGTAGCAAAGAGAGGTCGGGAATTCGAACTCTGACGGAGTCATAAGGTGGTTTAGGATTATTTGGAGTTATAGTATTATTTGGAGTTATAAGGTGGTAAAGGGGTAGCGTAGGAATAATATAATTAGATTTATCCGTTAAAAAATAATAATAATAATCATACATATAGAACAAATATATCACTATAGAAAAATAGAACATTTAATACTATATCAAATGATGCATGTGATTATGACCTATCCTTCAAGTACTATTGATTCACATTCCCTCATCAAAACTCTCATACACAACACCAAGTACATAACACACCACTACCAAGTTGAGTAAACTACTCAACCACCCAATTGAATTCCCACAAAACACCCCCAATCAAAAACTCTCTCTCTCCCCCTATCTCTCTCAACTCAAACTCTCAGCCCCAGCAAGTGAAACAAGATTCAAGAAACAGCCACACAGAGCAAAAATGAGAGATGAAGAATCTCAAACTGTTCCACCAACCAATAACAACAGCAGCAGCAGCAGTGTTTCAGCTGCTGCTAGTGTGAAGAAAGATGTAGGTTTTGAGTATGGTGTGTTGGGAAGAGGAAAGTATAAGTTGTGGGTGTTGGGTGCTATTGTTATGCTTGCAGTTTGGTCCATGTTCACTGGCTCTGTCACTCTTAAATGGTCTTCTGTTAATCTCAAACACTCCCCTGACGAATTCGATACCTCTATCCGTGCTGATCTTGATATTCTGGTACTCAAGATCGCATATTTTTTGTTCTTGGCCTTAATTATTGCCTATCTTTATGTCTCTAGGTGTTTTGTAGTTTTAAAGATCTACATTTATGGACTTGACTGTTTGTTTTCTGTAAACTGGAAATGTCTAAAATAATATGTATAAGCCTTATCTGTTCTTGTGTTTTTTTAGATGTTGTACGTATTCCTTTTTGTCGTCAGTTTTTTTTTTTTTTTAGATGGTTTACCTTTTCCTTTTGCGAATTATGGAAACTATTTTAGTGCAAATGCTAAATTTTGATTTGATATGTTTTGTTTCATATGAGACCCTGTTTCAATTGTATCAACTATCAAATTATGTTAGGCCTTTTGCTAAGGTGTGATCTAGGCCAATTGTCCTATGCGTACTTTAAGGACCGGAAAGTTTTGATGGCTTTAATAAAGACACTTTCTTGTACAAGAATTTTGCTTTTCTTCTTCTTTTGATTTATACACTTGGCTGAGTTGTATTTGGTGGTTATTTTAATGATCTTATACGTGTATTTTCGGACTTGGTAGGATGTAGATGAAAGGGAGAAAATGGTGAGGCAAATGTGGAACTCATACAAGCATAGTAAAACAATGACGCTGCCGAGTTTCTGGCGAGAAGCGTTTGGGGCAGCATACCAGGACTTGACTGATGAGACAACTGGTGTGCAGAATTCTGCACTTTTCGAGATAGCCAAGTTGTCGTTCCAGTCCACCGATTTACAAGACTCTGCACATGGTCTATCCGACAGGTACCTAGCTATCTTTTCTGGTTTTTGGCAACGACAATCTGCACCATTAGTACTCACTTGTGTATGTATGTTTGCTACGCAGTGAAGCAGAGGAAACGAGGCCAAGAAAGCAGTGATGAATATCGCGACTGCTGCAGCTGATAGTTTATCTGCAGGGATGATCAAATTCGCTGCTCGGAAGAATAATATGTTACTACTACAATTTATAGTAACTGGGTTGTGTCTCATTGAAAATCAAAGAGACATTTCATATCATATTGCATGTTTTTCCTGTTCATGTATGTACCATTAAATTGCAATTGTGAAAAGAATTGAGTATTGTATGTTGATGTTCCATATCCTAAGGTTTCTCCTCTATAAATCCTACTACCATGGTTCTTTGCCAACAACGATATGTGGAATCGGAAAGATAATTCTACTATAGTCTATAGAGCAAGTTTAATAGAGACTTTACTTTTACGCAAAACGAAAACATAAATGAAAGGTAAATATTACGGTATGATTAGAAGTCGAAGCAATAACATTCAAGACGACGAGTTTTATTATTTTGGGTCTTTAGTTTTGCAATTTTAATTAGCTGTTAGAATTCATTTTTAGTTTTAGTTAGGTTTTCTTTTTATTTTCCATCAATTTAAGTTCTAGTATTTAAATACAATGTCATCCATTGTTTCAAGTTATGTTTTGATTGATTAATAAAAAATGAGGTTTCCTCACAAATATGTCAATTTTCGGTATTCTATAGTATAATCAACGAACTTTGATAAAAATTTTCAATTCTTTAGTATTCTGCAGAATCAATGAAGTATTGATTATCGTTCTTCCTTACTTGTCCACATACGTTGCATTAGAGTGGTATCAGCTTCCGGGTGATCCTGAGTTATGCCGTCCAAGAGACAAAGGAGAGCAAACAATTGTGCCCATATCGATGATGTCGGTTTGTGGAGGGAGGTTGAACAATTGACACGGCCATTGGATGAGTTCGTCAATATGCCGCCTCGTGATCGTATAAATTTATCCGAGCAGCAGTTCTTGGATGAATTTTCAGAATAGTTCATAAAGGTAACAATTTCCAATTTTTCATATGATTTGAAATATTTATTTACGTTAGGTCAAGAGGACGACGTGGACGAAAAAAAAAATGTATATTGGGATAGCGAACCAATTTGGAATGAAGAGGATTATAATTTTGTAGTTTGGGATGAGGAGATGATAGATGGTGAAAATAATGTTTTGAATCTAGAGAAGCCGGTGGGTGTGGAAAATATTGAGAAATTTCCGTGTGATCAACACTTGTTTATGCTTTCTACTTCTCATGAGAGGATAATCTCTTTGGACACTTATATTTTGCCGGAATAAGTCGATCGGCATGATAATCATCTTCACTCACATCTTCGGTATTTGTTTATTTGACTCTCCTGTTGGGATAATTAATGAGGTGGATTTAATTGGTGTATGTTTGAGAGGCAACTTTAATGGGGTGCAAGTATCTCATATGCATAATTTTATTGGACAACAATTTGGCTACGAATGGGAGAGAATGATGCAGTATGATTAGAAGTCGAAGCAATAATATTCAAGACGGACGAATTTTATTATTTTGGATGTTTAATTTTGCAATTTTAATTAGCTGTTAGAATTCGTTTCTAATTAGGTTTTCTTTTTTCTTTTCCAGCAAGTTAAGTTCTAAAGTTCTACGTAGTATTTAAATACAAGATCTATAACTAGACAGAAAGCTTCGGAAAAAGGGATGTCAGTCATTGTTTTAAGCTATTTTTATTGATTAATAAAAAAACGAGGTTTCCTCACAATCTGTCAATTTTCGGCATTCTATAGTAGAATCAACGAATTTTGATAAAATTCTTCAATTCTTTAGTATTCTGTGCGGAATCAATGAAGTTTTGATTATCGTTCTTCATTGCTTGTCCATGTACGCTGCATCAACAACTCGCGTAAAAATTATAAAAATTATAACACGTAGAATTGCAAAGAAATCAAATACTAGTACTAGAATCAACTAGTACATGGCAATCCAGCCATTTGAAACCAAGTTCAGCTTAAGAGGCAATGACAACTGTCTGATTTACTGATAAACTAAATAATGATTAAAACCTAACTAGAAATTAATTCAATATAATCTAAAAGCCTAACACAGACTCGACTACAACAAAAATAACATAAAAAAGCAACAAAAATAACATAAAAAAGCCAACGCCCTATTCCCATTCTCTATCAGCAACAATTTTAAGGATCTTACCCAATGAAAGAATAATTTGAGATTCCACTACCCATTTTTCAAGCTATGTGAGTTGTTTGAAGACACAGGTCTATAACTGTCACAAACCCGGTAAAGAATTCCGATTCAACTATAGATCAAAATGTTCAAAATCTCAGCAACAGAGCAGACATTTTTGCTTTTTTTTTAAGAGACTTTTCTACACATGTCCAAAATAGAATTAAAACATTAATCAATAAAAAAGTATTTAATGATGTTTCGAATTCTTTCGAAAAAACAGTCAGTCAAAATGAGTTTTGGGACACAAAAAATGAAAAGGGGTACTAAAAAGTAAGAAACACAGATGTTTTCAAAGTACACATTCATGTTCGCCTATTGCTTCATAACAACAGTATACAGAAAATGAACCGACAAGGCCAAAAAAAAGTGATGAGCAAGCAGAAGTACCAGAAATGTTCTGTAAGGTAGAGCTGCAAGGGAGCTCACATAATTAGTACATCTATCAAGTATAACAGACCTACAGTTACTAAGAACTTAAACAAAATTGCCTGAGCAGATTTAGCAGCTCCTGTAGTTTCTCTATAAAGAGGAGTTTCTTAAAAGCTTCCTCTCAGAAAGTAACGAAACAAGTTAAGGTAAGGTAGGCAGGTAGGTCAGTCAAAAACAAATTGTATGTACACTTCCTTCCTAGTCACTCGTTTAATCCTCAACCGTCTGGATCTCTCCCATCATAATCCTGTTGCTAACTACACTGAATCCCAGAACAGAAGGACTTACTTTCTTCCCTTTCTTTCCCTTCTTCTTTCCACCTTTTGCGGATCCATCAGCAGCACCTGCAGCAACTTCAGCATCAATGTTATCTGAGGTCATGTCCCAGAAGGTAGAGGATGATTTCCGGTCATTAGTCTGAATTTTGAAAGCCATTTCAATCACATCTGCAGGCAGGAAGTCCTTGTAGTTGAGAAACTTGTCGATGAACTCACGGTCAGGGTCAACGGAACCGATGTTCTGTGTCAGTAGCATTTCCGCTTCCTCTCTTGATTGCTTCAAGCAAAATTCCAAGAAGCTGGTATCTGATTCAGACAAATTGGGCAGTTAGAAGATTGTATTATATTTTACATACTTTTTGTTTGTTTGTTTTTTGTTTTTTGAACTGCAAAAATATATTATCACAAAATTACTTGTTAATAGAGTGAAGTGTTCTGAGATTGTGTTAGCATTGCAGCATGCCTCTATAATACAGAATATAATGCTCTCTAAAATAAAGAAAAAAGAATAATTATAAATGATTTACCTCCAACATAAGAATCATTCACATACCGGTAAAATGATTAAATTTGCAAAGCTAAATTTTATAATTTAAATGTTCTGACAGCGACAAGTGAATTATGGATCTAGACGTACTTTTAACCCAAGGGATATGTGTTTTAGACATACTAGAAGGCTATGACGGAAATGTATAATTATGTCACATATGGCACGGTTCTTTGCTGCATCTTAAACATAACCAGCAGGATGTTGTTTTGTTTTTTATTCATACAAGGCACATCAGCACATGAAATCTCCTCGTGCTAGGAGTAAACTATATAGGAGAAGTATTGAGCAGCATCAAAAGAAAGGATTTACCTTTTGACCCAATAAGTCTGCTACATTCACTCTCGCACCAGTCCTTGAAGTCCATAGCCTCTGTAAGGAATGCAGACAATTTGTCACTGTTCCTTACCTTCCTTCACCAGGAAAAGAAAAACAGAAATAAACACCTACACCAAATACCTGATTGCTTGGATGGGGTTTTCTTTTTCCCTTTCTGGGATGAAGCAGATGCAGAAAGTGAAAAGTCAGTAGGCTTGCCACTATTAGACTTCTTTTGGTTTGAGGACGTTCCAAGATTTCCTTTCACAGGGGTGTTTTTGCTTCCCAAACTGCTCTGAGTTTTGAGTACTGGAAAGTCTGGCCTGTAGGAGTATGACATGCAGAGCATCAAGGGCCATACAATAACATTCTGGAAAAAAGAGAAGCTTGATGGCAACACACCAATTCCCAACTTAAATAAATATCATCCCCATGAATAAGAATATGAAACCAAGTGTTATTCCGCGAATTTGTACCTAATAAAACCACCAACACCACCACACCACCACACCCCCCCCCCCCCACCCAAAAAAAATCACTGTTCTATAGAAATTGTAGTTACCACACATCTTTGCTATTGATTCAATTATATGCAGAGCCCAAGGTATTTTTTTTATTACTGGACCTTTGGCCTTTTCATTCAACTCATAAAATAAATGAATAACCAAGCAGCACTGTAACTATTCTGTCATATATACAGGCTCAGACACGTAAAATAAGTACATTTGGACGAATAGAAAAAAGAATGCAGTGACGAGAAAATCCTGTTGCATCCTTCAGTAACAAATGTAAAAGCAAAATACCACATTGAAATGACTCAATCCCACACACCCACAAATAAAATAAATGTGTTCAACAACCAAAGTTCAACAACAGTAGCAGCATAAATCCAACAAAACATAACTTCACGTAGGGAACATCATAACCAAGCATGTTTTCACACACAATTGACAAGGCATTCACTGGTAATTAATCATAACTTAGCTGGTAAACATGCAAGTATATATAGGGTCTATATCAGATTAATAGAATATGAAGACATACTGCTTTCCCTCTGGCTTAGAGTGTTCTACAGGTCCCCAGAACAGATCATCCTCGACATTGTGTTTTCGTTGAGAAGCTTGCGAATTTATCTGTACTGCTGGTGAAGCCTTTGCAGGAGATGTAGACAGTGTCCATGATGCAGCACTACCACGGGCAGGTTGATTAATGGCAGGCTTCTGAGGCGGCAAGGCCTGAATCGGCAGTGATGAAGACCCCTTTTTCCCCTGTTCCTTGAGGATATCCCTTAGTGATGTTGTCTTGTTTGGCTTCCCAGAATCAGTGGACCACGCAGGGGCAGGTGAAGGACTTGCTGGCTCTTCTTTCCAGAGCACAAAATCTCCCAAGGAAGGGCCAGAAGGCACTGGAGGTAACACTTCCTTCTCCTGTTGAACTTGGCGATTGGGTTTGACCTTGTCAGCAGGGCTTGATTCAATTACAGCTGCAAGAGCAACCTTAGACCCTCCACTCTTAGCCTTAGCAGCCTTTTTACGACTCTTTTTTGTGTCTTTAGCCGATATAAAATCACTATCATCAGTATTAGAACTTGTAACAGATGCAATAGGTACCACAGATGTGCTATCCGAAACCACTTTTTCTCTCTCACCTAACTTGGCAACACTACTATCCCAGAATAGATCATCTTGGTTATTCTTGCTCTTTGGCATTAATAAGCTGTCTGGTTTTGCAGAATTTGATACAGAAATGGCAGCAGAATCAGGCCGACTTTCCCTGAATACCTTCTGGTCAGGGTTCCCTACTACCCCCGCCCATGGACTAGGAACACTTGTGGAACTCACAGATGTTGAAATTTCAGGTAGTGTGATTTCTTCCCTAGCTCTCCTCTGCTCTTCTTGCTGTATTTCTAACAATGATTTTGGCTTGAAACCAGGAGCAGGTTTCCATGCACGTTGGGAAGCTTGTATTTGCTCATTCAACTGTGACGCAACTTGTCCAGGCTCATCATAAGTCTCAGTCATCAGACTGTCTCCATGCTTCAAGTCAGATACAACATCACTAGAAACGTTTTCAAGCATTGATGTAGCTGCAGCTGCATTCCCTTGAACGAAGGATGGGTCCAATTTTGATTCACCAGAGTTCATTCCAACAAATTCTGATGATTTTGCCTGTTGCGACTTTGAAGACTTCTGCTTTCTCGACTTCTTCTCAGATTTTTTAACTTCTCGTGCTTCAGTGTTTTTCACTTCCTGTACAGGAGAGGATTCACGAATTTTATGTTGCCCTCCATCATGCACTTCTTCAGGTGCACTTGCCAGAGTTTCTGCCAATGTATTTGAATCTTCATTAACTACCACCTTCTGAAGACCAGCTCTTGACTTCTCAGAAACAGGTTCCTCCAAATGACCCCCAGCTAGAAAACTTGGCACGGGTTCAGATTTTGCAACTTTGAGACGATCGTCATAGTATGATATATGATCCAATTGGTGCTTGCCTGCTTCTTCCGACAGTGGGGCGCCACCCTGTGGCAGAGAAGAGATTTGGTCTTTTAGAGAGGTATCCCAATTCCTCTGTTTCATATCATTGGCAAAAATTTGGTGTGGCAGATGCATAGAGGTCTCTGAATCAATATTGGAGCTAAGCTCCTGAGAAAGACTCGGAGGCACAACATATTCAGCTGAATTTGCACTTTCTTCTCGCATATTTGTAGTTTGTGAACTCAACGGAAACAAGTCATGTGGTTGTTGAAAGTGGGCATGGTCCACATTCGCTTTTCCGACGGAAAAACTGCCAGGTTGCAATTGTGCAAATGGTAGCTCACTTAATCGTTGACTTTGATGCTCGGAAAGCACTTGTGAAAGCAATTGCTGCTGCTGACGCAATAACTGCTGCTGCTCTTCATGCTTTTGTTGATGCTGTTTAAGCAGCAAAAATTTATCCAATGCAGACAGCTGCTGTGGAGGAACTGGGGCCTGGGTTTGCAACTGCTGCAGCAAGTATTGTTGCTGTAGCAGATTCATGACTTGAGGATCTTGAGGAAGACCTGAAGAGAGGAGTTTTTCTGGAGTTAACAGGTTAGCTTGGTTATCCAAAGAGAGGCCTAGCATACTGGCAACAGATGGATTATGTGGCGGTAATCTCTGCTGTTGCATCCCAAATGCAGATTGAGGAGGAATCTGGTTCTGGTGAGGGTCTAACTTATCCTGAAATGGGTCTGACCGCCCTTGATCAGAGAAATTCAACCAACCACCAACTCCATTATTAGCATTGGAGGTGGAACGGTCAGGTAAGCTCTGAAGGACGGACAAAAAGTCAACATTCTGAGGATGATGTTGCACCCGCACATTCTCTGCGATAGATGACGGGAATTTCGAGTGAGACAGTGAGGCCTCATTTGCATCAGCCATGGAAGCTGCATCCCTCCCAGGCCATGCTGCATAAGGGCTTGTCAGAGATCTCTGCCTATCCAGCCTTTGGGCCAATACATATGGATCATCCTGCATGCCTGCAAAGACATTATTTAAAGCCTAATGAAAAGCATGAAAATGAATGTCATACAATGTATATAGGAGTAGAAACAATGTTTACGTCACCCTTCAAACAAAAATAGCCATACCTTCTGAGCGACCAAACTTCTGTAGAGGTGAGGCATTCGTATTACCAGCCATCAATGATTCCAGAAACCTATTCTCAGCCTCCTTCGAAGAACCAAATTGCAATCTTGTTTCGCTTCTCAGCACGTCAGATGCGCCAGGAGCTGCACCAAGTGTTCCAAAACTGGTGAAGTTCAACCTACTTGATGCATCTTGATTTTCGCTTGGCTTAGCCGTATTAAAACCAGGAGGTGGTCGAACTTTGGCACGCAAATGAGGCATCACGTCTCCAAGCATACAGAATGGAGAATCAGCCGGTGCATTGGCTAAACGAACTTGCAATTCGATACCAAAATATCCAGACTCAAACCATGAAATAATGTCACTTCCAGCAAAAGGGCCTTGAATTTCACCCTGAGGGTCTTTGTAGATGAGAACTAAGTCCTCCGGTGAAGGCTGGGTAACTTTCTGCCGTTCCATTTCCCTGTCAAGTACAGATGATGATTGCCTTCTCAGAAAGGGATCATCACCAATCTGCCAGTTAGGTCCTTTGTTGGTGTTAGGAGTATCCATATTGTTTTCCCGCACATTCTTGAAATCGTTGTCACTAGATCGTTCTCTCCAATCATGAGAAGATGAATTTGAGCGTTCTATAAACGATGATCTCCATGGACTTGAGTGAAGAATTGAGGATTGTCCCGGCGCGCTTGATTCCCTAGCAGCAGAACCATTATCATCCTTGAATAAAGCACGGTCTTCCTTTAAAGCTGAATAAGAGAATCGGCCCATTTAGCATTTTATATCTAAAGAACAACAATAAACTAGAGAAGAAAAACGAACCGCATTTAAACACAATGGCCAATGCAGCAACATTTTATGAGTGCGCAAAGTAGCAAAAGATAAAACCAAAAGAACACATACAGTATCACTAATCCAAAGAAATGTCATTCTTATGAGTATATCTTTAGCCAAATTACAATTTAGAACACACGGCTTCAATACCCTGCACAGACAACTGCAAGTTTCAGGCATTCAATATAAGGTTCTTGAATTACCTTCAGCATTCAACTCATGAGCTTGCCCTGTCTCAACTCTCGCATTAGGCCAAGCATAACTCTGCTTTTCATGAGACGAGCCTTCTGAATGACTTAACACGTCTTGTTCATGCTTAGAATCATCAAAAGAAGAGGCTGGCAAATCATCTCTACTGCCTGCAGATCCAAATCCAAACAATATAAACTGAATTACCAGAACTAACAACACAGGCATAATGTGCAATCATGTTAATAGAATAATGAGTACCAATTCTATTTCTTCTTGACTGCATAAAATCAGCAGTTTTTCCAGCAGGCACATCTTTATTTATCTGTGGAGCACCGCTACTTAGGATGTCTCCTTTGTCAATCCCCTTTAAGATAACCTATACACAAGAACGCCCATAATTATTTAAATAAACATCATATTAAATCTGAACATAGGAAGGAATCTGCTGGAGTAGATAATGCATTACCAGTTCTTCAGCACTAGGTGCCAAAAAAGCCAAAGGTTCCACAGGATCTTCATGTGTGAGGGAAGGTACTCTAACACCTCCGTCCAAATACTTGGCATCAGATCTCATATCAACTGTCCTGTATATGTCGATCAATCTTGTCCGGCTATAGTGTAGAGAATAGGGCTCTCCATTCCCACTTCCGCCTTTTTCAAGGACAGGTCCATGTGGTTCCAAGTTACTGGATGGCTGGGTATATGTGCTGCCACTGTAGCCAGACTTCCCCCTGCCATAGGAAAAAGTTGTGCCGACACTTTCGCCACGGCCCCGACCATGTGAATATGTCAGAACCTGTTTGCCGGGGGTCAAAGCCTGGTGATGAGGATCTGATCTCCCACGGCTGTACGAAGAGTTAGATCTCCAAGGTCGATGATGATCACCGTCCTTTTCATCTTTTCCATCATATGAAGGATGAGATGACCCTTTGTCAAGAACTGGATCAGCTTCTTTGCTAAGGTCACCCCACTTCTCACGCACACTGTCATTGTCTTTCTCATCAGTAGGCCCCCAGCGTGTGTTCCATTTGCTCTCCCGGCGCTGTTCATGATTATCCTTATTTCCTGAATCACCCCACCGTTCTCCAGGGGTGCGACGTGCATCACCATAGTGTTTCCCAGATGAATCAGTCCAGCGCTCTACCCTGCGGGTATCATTGTTCTCCCGTTCCCTTTCCCTCCATCGATCTCCGCGACCCAATGAGTTTGTCTCCCTTTCTTCATCAAGCCAGCGATCACGCCGACCAGAATCCATATTTAGCACTGAAGGGCGGAAAACATCCTTTTTCTTGTTATCACCCAAATTATCGCCTCCTCCAAGTTTCATAGTGTCTGAGCGATTGGCTTGACCTGGAAGCGATCTGAACTGGTTCTCCTACACCAACCAAGTAATAACACTAATAAAGTGACAAGTAGGGCTATGAAGGTGTTGCTACAAATCACAGGAGGCATAGAAAGCCTCACTCATTATAATCCATTTATGCAGTAGCTATATAAAGCACATTAAATTTCAAGAGAGAAACAAGTTAATAATAGCATACCCCAGAAACCATGCCAGTCTTATTGTCCCCTGCCTTTGGTAGAAGCCACTGCGGTGAAAGAGGAATGGAATTTTCGGATCCTTGAACACCTACAAAGTTTTGCAAATGATTCACCAAGTAAATATAGTTTCAAGAAACCTATATGATTATCCTCATTTTTCATCTCATAAAACATTGGTACTTCAGTTCACAGACAATCAAAAAATGGCTCACATCAAATGATTATCCTGACCTAATACATATAGCAAAATATGCATGTAAAGGACTTCACGGAAGCTACCAGCTACAGGACGAGCAATACTTTAATTTTAATTTTTTGTTGATACTCAAAAACTAAGGTGATGTCACTCCACGGCAAACCAACAGATCTAACAACCACAACCAAAACAAAGAGCCACCACACTGGATAACAGATATTTATATCAGATAAACCCTGTGCCACATACAACCAAAATCAATAAAACTCGGATAACGCTAACACTATTTATCACTGAAATTAAGTGCATTCAAGGGGAAATGACTATCTCCTTATTCTCGTTAGCCACAAAACTCATTCCAGATCGAAAAAACGTAATTGAAAACGAAAACCCAAGCTTATCCCCAACTTTGAGGGGAAATGGAAACTTCACTGAAACGCAACAGAAAGAGACAGACTACACCGTCGCATTAAAGGAAATCGGAGAAAAGAGCTCCACCTATCTGAGATAAAACCCTAGAATCGCAGTTTGAGCCACAGAGGAGTTCACAAACATAAAGCTATAACTTCTAGGGTTTTGTGATGGAAAGAGAGAACGGTAGAGGAAGTGATGGGCAAACCTTTGGGGATCTCGATGGGGCGAGAATCGAAGTCAGTGTTGTGAGCCATTGATGATCGGCGAGAGGAGAAAACCCTTGGATTGGATTGACTACTGCTTGTGCTTGGAGAGGTGAGAAGAGACGAAGGCGAGTGAAGAAGAAGAAGAGTATAGGGCAAATGGGGGGTTACATAAATCCACACGATTTGGGAACACAATTGTGTTGCTTACGTGTCACCCTAGAACCACCTTGGTGTACCCGAACCGGTTACACTCTCTTCCGTGATCATTCGTTTGATAAAATCAAGTATTCGATTTTAATTCCGATGTAGCACTGGCAATATCAATAGAGAAGTATTCGATTTTGATTGAGATAAAATATATATTCAAATCAGTTACACTTATTCAAACGAATCAAACGGTGCATTTGATTGAGATGAATTAGGTTCATATCACATCAGTTTAGTTACACTTATTCGAACAGTTTATTAGTATTGATTCGGGTATCTTTTAGTCATAATGTCAATAGATCAATTCTTAAAATAAATTATACAAATGGCTATAAATTTTCAAAAGATAAAGTGTGTATTTAAACGATTAAATAACGTGAAATTACTTTATAAAGTGATATCAAATACAAAAAAAAGAACAAAATCACTGAGAAAGTCATTAATTAAGTATGTAGTCACTTTATTTTATTTTTTCCACTTCTAAAATGCATCTATATTGATGGAATATCAAAAGACGCTGAAACTTATCAATAACGGGACGGGAGAGTACAAGTTAGTTAAGAATAAAACTTTTTTTTACAAGTTAATGATAACTTTTATAATCAAATATAGTAAATTTTGATACCCAACGCACCGTTGTTTTAATTGGGACAAGATTATTAATAAACTTATATGGACAATCTACCAAATTAAGTTTCTTTCTTTTTTCTTAATGGAACGTTGTTTCATTTTAACTTTCAACATATAAAATCCTACTCCCTCCGTCCATTAAAAAGTTGCACGCTTCAATTTTGATAAATGAGATAAAGATGACGTATTAGAAACTGTTATTTTCGTCTGAACTGAACTGAATTTATTTGTAGTATAAAATACATGAGCAAGTTTGAACAAAACTGAACATAACTAAAATGAATTGAATGAAACTGCGCATAATTGAATTGAGCTGAACGGAAAATAATGAATTTTCAGGCGAAGAGAACAAAGCCTTATTTTAGGCTAGTGATATAGCCATAGCAATTACAAATGGTAGAGCAATTCTGAATTGGAGCTGTAAAATCGGAGCTGTTACAGCTCCGATTTGGTGGAGCGGTAAAAGCTATAGCTCCGATTTGGAGCTGTTACAGCTCCGATTTGGAGCTATAATAGCTCCAAATCGGAGCTGTAAAACTGCTCCGGTGAGGAGCTTTTTACAGCTCCGGTGATTTGGATTTGTTACAGCTCCTCACCGGAGCTGTAACCGGAATTTACGCTTGTGTCGGAATTTTCCAGCACCGGAGATGAGGAAGAAGAAGAAGAATACTGCTATTTATTTTCTTTTTTTTTTCCTTTTTTTTTTGAATTATAATATTTGTAGGGGCTTGTTTTAAAATAAATTTTGGGACTATTTTGAAATATATTAAATTATGTAGGTTAGTTTTGAAATATTTAGTTTTAATTTTTTAATAAATAAAATATGTGGGTTGAATGTGTAATAATGAAAAGTTCAAGCACGCAACCAAATATGAAATTCTGACGATGGCAAAATGGTACTTTCCACGATTTAGAGCGTGAAAAGTCAAAGTCGTTGGGTTATATGTAATTAAAGTTGAACAAAAAGGTGTTCACTGCAAACTCGGGAATAACGAGGGGTCGATGTAATTTCGGTGAACAAAATGTGGTTGTATGTAATGGACCCAAAATAAATAAATAATTAGTAGTGAGTACTACTATTTAAATATACTATTGTTTGATAAGTAAGTTTTTTTTTCTCTCTTTTCTATTTTTATTTACTTATTGTCTATATTAAAAAGAAATGACAGTGTGGTTTTCAAGTGGTTTTACTGGTGAACATCATTTTTGTATTCGGTTTTAGCGAGTGAAAAGCTGACATGGCATAGGATTTCACTGTTGGATATCTTAGTTAAGTAGATTGTATGGTCCATTAGCCAAAAACGAAAGTGGTATGCTTGCATTTGGAGTGCAAAAAAAGAAAACTAAAAATTAAAACGAAAATCATTTTAGGTGTTGATTGATGTTAGTACCGTATCCGAGCAATTATCACTTATAGGCCAATGAAGCTTTTGTTTGATAAAACAAGTTAATATAGTGATTAATAGTTGATAGCCACCTTATTACTTGAGAATCTATAAAAACTAGATTTTCGAATCATTAATGTTATCGCTCATCAAATGTATTTGTTACAGTAAAAACACTTTATTTATTGTCAAGCTGGATGGAGGTTGCACGTACGTAGGTAATATACCCCCCCGCATGCAGAAGATAATCTCTTAATGGATGAAGTGGATTGGTGTTTAGCTTAGCTTGATGGCTGTCAAGCATCAAACTGAATATTTCTCTCATCACATGTTCTATTGATCATATCAGTTTTTTAATTGACAACGTCTCTTTTTGTATTGCGCTTATTGAATATCGATCGAAATATCAATTTTGTTACAGAGATTAAACGGGGTCACGTTACACCTTTCATAAAGTGTGAAGGGATAAATCGTTTATAAAGACCAATCATGCCTTTATTTAATAATAATACATTATTATAATTATAATGTGCCAATTCAAAATCATAATAAAGGTCCCCAAAATCTACGTCTCTTCCGGCCCAACTGGCTCATATAATTCACAATTAGTAGTACTCTCTTCTAGGGCTGGGCATGGGACGGTTCGGTTCAAAACCGAACCGAACAGTAAAATTTTGTCCAATCCGAAAATCGAACCGAAATTTCGGATCGGTTTCGGTTTGATTCGAAAATTATCGGTTCGGTTTCGGATTAATCCGAACTTTCTTTCTTTTTTTTTTTTTTTTTGAATTATCCATCAAATAGGCAGGCAGCAAATATCCAAATCAAACAGTTTTTTGCCACAAATATCCAAATCAAACAGTAGTACTCTAAATCAAATCAAAAGTCAAAACACAAGTTTGACAATTTTCTACCAAATGGAAGAAGTTCACCAAATTCAAAGTTAATACGATACGGATACGAAAACGATTACGATTAGTCTATTACATATTCATTCAACCACTAGAGAGGATAAGGTTTTGCCGTCTACGTAAAGAGGGAAAGGGGGCGGTGTTTAGTCGATTAGGGTTGAAAATGAGGAGAAGACTGGAGTGCCGTATATATAATTTGTAAAAAATAATAATAATAATAATATTGATCGGATCGGTTTAATCCGATAAACCGCGTTTTTTTAACCGAACCAAATCGAAAACCAAAATTTGTCAAAGTAATGAACCGCGAACCGAACCGAAGATGTTGGATCGGATTGGTTCGGTTCAGTTTTTCAGTTTTTCGGATCGGTTTTCGGTTATTATGTCCGGCCCTAATCTCTTCCATCGCAACTGACGTCCACCATCATATGATTATCAATGTCTACTAGGAAAGAAAGTAAGCGTAAATTATTATAAATTGTTCCTTATTTTTGTCATAATTTACCCTGAAATTAAGGTAAATTGTCACATATGCTATGAAAAGGGGAGCCAATTAGTAATGGCTTATCATTGATGTATTGAATTTAGATTTGTATAACTTACCATACATATAAAATAAAAATAGCAAGTAGAAGTTTACGCCACCAAACGACTGAAACAAAAGCGACGAGTTAGGTCATCACACTTTGAGTCTTTACAGTTTCCACTGTAATTAACTTCAAGAAAATTCAGTACTTAATTAACTAGTTACCCGAATAGTAGTAAATCAACTATTTTTTGTCCGGCAAAGATACTATCATATTTGTACAAATTATTACTAATATATAAGTTATTATATCACAATCATGAAGATATATTCATTTTGAAAAACAAAAATAAATAAATTATTAAATACATGTTAGAAATAATTGCTAAAGTTTCAGTATATTATGAAAGTGCATTTGACTGCAATTTTACCAAGAACACATATATGCTAGTAATATGCTTAGGGGGTGTTTGCAATAGTTTCAAGTTAAAATAAGTGGCTTAATATAAGGAGAAGTTGGTAAAGTTGGTTTATTAGAGAATTTGATGGGTGTTTGCAAAAAATACTTAAAAGTTAGATAAGTTGTAGGAGTAGTGTTTATACTTAAAAGTTAGATAAGTTATAGGATTAGTGTTTCCAAATTTAACTTTTTTGACAAAAACAACTAAAATCCAACTTAATTTAAGGAGAAGTTGTTGAAGGAGGTACAACCCAGCTTCTCCAACTTCAACTTATCCAGCTTAATTTAAGAGAATTAAGCAGCTTATAAGCTGTTGCAAACACTCAAAAAGCTGCTTATACTTAAAATAAGTGATAAGCTGGATAAGTTTAGCTGTTGCAAACACCTAGGGGTGGGAGTAGGGTTCCCGATCCCGTCCCGACCCTATCAAAAAATATCCCGATCGGGTCGGGTATTTAGGGATTGGATACTCGAAATATAAATTCCCGAAAATTTTATTGTGTATACGGGTCGGGTTTGAGAATTAAAATTTAACACCCGAAACCCGACGGGTACCCGATATTATTTGTATATTATATTTTCTATTTACATATATGCATACATATTAGAGTACTGTATTATGATTTTTTTCTAGGGTGAGTGCCGATGCAACCATTTTGAGGGTTAATGGTCAAATTATTAATACCAAAATAAAGTATCATATGGTCTAACGTAATTACTGTTAGAATTATGTTCAAGGAATCAAGGTAATTATGTCATGGATGATATGAAGTTACTGCTAATGCTAAATGTAATTATGCAGCAACTATAACAAATTAACAATGTAATTAGTTGTATAGTACATACAGAAATGAATCACAATTTTTTTCCTTATGTCAATATAATTATAAATTTATAATAAATTCCCGATACCGACCCTATCCGATCCGAAATATTAGGATATCCGATATCGGGTACCCGACATACATAGGGTCGGGTATCGAGATGCAAAAAATAAAACCCGAAATTGCGGGTACCCGATTATATTCCCCGAACTAGTCCCGATCCCGACCCGCGCCCACCCCTACAAACACCCACTTAGTTCACAGTTCACACTATCCAATACTGAAGCCCAACTTAACTATTGCATTTGGCCCCAAACCGAAATTTAAAAATCGCACTAACGGGTCGGGTATGGATATCGAATCTTCTAAACCCATGGATATTGAATTTACCCTCACAGGCGGCTCACCTCCACCACGCTTCACCTGAAAACCAACGGTCGGCTGCCCATATGCCCGGCCCGACGTCCCAGAACATAGCCTCCGCCGCCCGCTCCGCCGCCACTAAACTCCGCCCCAAAGCCCCCGCGAAGAAGAAACTTACTTCCACCACCTCCACCACGAAGAAGAAAAAGAAGCCCTCCTCAGCAGACTCGGAGCTGAAAAGCTATTTGTACTCCACTCCTAGCTCCAGCTCCAGAGAGACGGCCAGAAACCTTCTCAAGCAGTTCAAAGCACCGCCGGCATCCGCTATTTACACTCATCCGAAAGCTGCACCTAGCTACCGCAAACAAAATGGTAGTACCTCACCCATTTCAATTTTACCTAAATTTGACCTAACTGTACCTAAATTGATTGCTAATGCTGTGCTTGTACTACTAATTCTTTTTGTTATTCTACTTAATTGTACGTAAATTGCTAATGCTGTACTTATTATACTACTAATTTTTTTGTTATTCTACTCAATTGTACTTAAATTGCTAATGCTGTACTTATTATACTACTATTTTTTTTGTTATTCTACTTAATTGTACTTAAATTGCTAATGCTGTACTTATTATACTACTAAATGTTGTTATTCTACTTAATTGTAAATTGCTAGTGATGTTTTTTTTTTTTTTTTAGATGAAGCAGCAGAGGAGCTGTTCGTTGATGCATCGGAAATGTTGGACGGTATGTGCGATTACTTACTACTAAGGAAACTAAACTGTACGTACTAGGCAGAACTTGTATCTCATGTTATCTGAGATGGTATTGTGAAAATGTGAATTAAACGTAGGCATGTGAGTATGGAAATTACGAAACTGAGATGATAGATACAATTCATGTTTGGAAGTTTGGATCTGAGTACGTGAATTAAACGTAGGCGGAACTTGTATCTGATGTTTGGATGTGTTTTTCATTGATAGAGTACAATTTGTGTTTACTGTGATGATATTGTGAAATGTGAGTGAAACGTAGGCTGTGTAACTTTTTTAATGGTTTGCCTTTCGAACTCCTTCCTTCATACATTAATGTGATATTTATGTTCACGTGTCTGCAATCACAAGTATGACAGGGATTAATACCATTTCTCTAAATTTTCCTTTCTTGATAATTATAGCAACTGAATTTGCTAATTGTTGCAGAATTCGAACTAGATTGGGAAGATGAACTTGAAACCCCTGTGCACATGCCATGGTCATTGCTTTCAAATACTGCTTCATCACCTCAACGGGTAGAAGCCACAAAAGAGAGGAAAAAAAGATGGTGTTATAAGAGTAACCAGGATGTTTCTTTTGACAAGCTGGTGAAGATGTTTGGGAGGAAGTTGGGGCCAGACAGTACGATTGATTTGTTTGTGAAATTAAAAGCAGATTCAGGTCTCAAAGAATATACTATGTTACTTCACATGTGTGTAGACAAGGCTAGGGATGCTACAGATGAAGATGCTTCATTGGAGCAGCTGTATAAAATCCGTCAAATTTTCAGCATGGTTCAAGAAAATGGTTTCAAAATTCAAGAAGAAATGTACGGGAAATTATTGTTGTATCTGATTGAATTTCGGATGGACCAGGAATTCTTTTTCTTCAAAAATCTTATTATAGATGAAAATCGTGAATCACTCACACGTTTAGCTTACTATGAAATGCTGTTGTGGATAAATGTTGATAATGGCGATAAGATTCGAGAACTGTGTCTTTCTGCTATAACTGATGGTTCTGAAGAGAAAGCTCATATTCAAGGTATGTTTTGTGGCATAAGAATTTCTCAATTTCATCTGTTTGTATAAATTCTCTGCAAATGTTTTTTCTCTTTCTTATTCCTTTTTCTCCTTGCTATTTTTTTAATTACATCGATAACTTTATTATTTTTTTTTTAATAAAGTTAAAATGCAATGACATTTGTCACTGTACTTTTTGGATGGATCTCCTATAATATTCATACCCTCATCTCTTGATTATGACGACCAGACTACCCATAACATTGATGTGTTAATGATATCACTGAAACACTGATCCTGTATTGTGTGTCGTGCATGCGTTCTTTTATGAGGGTTATAGCTGACACTTACACTTTAAACCACACAGTTCTTTTCTAATGCTAGTATGGCATTTATTTGCAGAAAATCTGTTGATGGCATTGTGCAAAAGTGACCGAAAAGAAGAGCTTTTAATGCTGTTGCAGGCTCTCGACATAACAAAATTCACATCGATTTCATGTTTACAGGCTGTTTTTTGTGCTTTGGGGAAGTTCTCACTGGAGTCTGTTGCAGAACAATCTTTGCAGGCACTGAAAAATAGTGGTGAGTATGGTTATGGGTTTTATGAACAAGATAGATAAATACTCGTGCATTGTGAAATTTCTTAGAGTAACTAATGTACATGATTTTGGAATAGAAAGTCTTGATTATCTAATATTTGGTATACCTGATTTTGGTAGTACTCCCTCCCATTTTTTTTAATTGTCGTTTTAGAGTTTTCACACATTTTAAGACACCTCATTCAATTCATTGATTTTATAAAAATTACAAGTAATTATGATTTATCAACCAATAGAATACCTCTAAATGGTATGAAATTCAACAATATGCATTAATCATGATAAAATTCTTCTTAAAAAATGCAAAACGACAACTATTTTTTAAATAGTGAAAAATCTAAAACGAAAATTATTAAAAATGGGAGGGAGAGCTTACATGGAATTGATTTTTTCGGATGTAAAGATTACTTGATGCTTTTCATTTGGTCGTTGTTGTGATCTTTTATTGTTTAATAAGCGCTATATTTGGTCAGGTGCAGATATTGGAGCAGTGGACATCTCAAATTTTATCTGTGAATATGCTATTAGCATTCCAAACATATCGGTGAGGAACTTATCATTTTGATTCATGTAAAGTCATCAAGTTGAGCCAGTTATGTCTTTGTTGGTGCTTTAAAAGTCACAAACCTCGTAAGGATGCCACTTATTCTTATCTACCGATTGTTTTAGTTGTCTCCAATTGACCTGGAGAAAGATCATTACCCCTTAAACAGGGTCATCAATGTCCAGTGCCATCTTTGCCAATTGTATTTCCCCTTCTGCTGCCTCTTTACATGTTACTGAATTTGCAGAATTTATTAGATCGATGAGAAAATGGATTTTTTGGTTTGGTGGAGCTGAGAAAATGCCTAAATGTTTATTCCTTTAACTTACCTATCAGATGATAAGTGTGGATAATTGCGACAACTTTAGTTCCGACTATAGTGTATTCAAACACCCCCCACACCCAGCAAACAGAGTACTGGACCTGAAAAAAGGTCAATATAAATAATGTCTGCAACTTGTCACAGAACGGAGGAAGTATTTCATTATGCTTCCTATTTGGTCAAAGGGCTTCTAATTATTCTTGTATTGCATAAAAAGGTCGAAGACACAATGATGACGTTCCAAACTTTACATGCTAAGTTGGAGGCATTGCCCACTTCGGCACAATATGAGAAACTCATTAAATATTCTTTAACACTACAGAAGGTATGTTGGTGCTACTCTTTTTTCCTAATTGAATCTTCCCATCTTTTACTCTTGATCTGAAAGCTGATAAGCTACTGTACAGTACACTACTAATTGTTAATTGATTATCAGGTACATGAGGCACTAAAAATAACTGATGAGGCTTTTGATTCTGGCATATCATTATCATTGGGAACATATCATTCAATACTAGAGGAGTGTATCCAGAGCCGTGAATTGAATCTGGTAAACGACTTTCTTTATTGGCTCTATTTACAAGTCTCATATGGTTTTCTTCAATCAGTAATGGTTAAATCTAGTTGAAGTTTCATAATCTGTGAACTTTTTGGTACTCATTTGTTAACAAGATAGCCGCTTCTACTCGATAATCTAAAAATGATACTTCCAGACCACCAATGTAGGAGCAAAAACTACACATAATAGAAGTATAGAACAACAAACCAAGTACCCCTTTCTTTCGGCAGAAGTTGTTCTTCACTATTGAATGGTGACATAGCTTTTCCTCTGAACAATTCAACATTGATAGTGGTAGCCTTTATTCTCTGGTTGCAAACCCAAGCCATTGAAGGGATGAGAAGTTGTCACTTTCCAAACAGAATCTTCAAAACCAAAATCTACCTAAGACTGTATGGATACTGTGGCAATGCCCATGACCTGTCGATCTATTACACAACACATTCGGTGTTGCAACGATGCACTCTGACTACCATGGAAGAGGAATAGCTTGTAGGAGATACACATGTCTAGCACTCTGAGTTTGAATCCGCTTCTATTAGTAGCCACATTGCCACATTGTAAGGGTCATCAAAGTTTTGGATCAGAGTAAGGGGTTATAAAGATATATATGTCCAGGGCCAGAGCAGAGCACAAATAATAACCAAGGCAGCAACTTGAGCAAACAGTACCTTTTTTGACAGTCAGGATAGTAACTACTCAGGAAACTGTTGTTAGTACAGTAATTCAATACGTAGTATCACATCAGGTTTTAGCATGACTTTAGTGTCCGCAGATCTTTTTCGGACATTCAGCTGGCATCAAATCTATAGTTCAGTTTAATCATGAGCAACTTCTAAAGCGCTAGTAATTGTGTAAAGGTTGAAGCAAATCTGCCATTTCCTGCCTCTCATATGGATGCAGTTGCCCAGCAGGAAGCCATTTGGATTGGAGAAGTCAGAAACTGTGTAATAGATTGTTGTGTTACAATAAGTGTTGTGTTAAATGAATAAGCATTTGTAGTAAGAAAATTGTTATGTTAACATTCTCTAAACCTAAGGTAGCAAATCACATGATAAAACATTAGCCAATTAGCGAGTAGCGATAGTTCTTTGATTAAAAAATAAATTGTTTTGTGTTAATAGTTAAAAGTGGTGTTAGTTATTTGATTTTAAAGGGAAAAAAAGGTACACCTAATTTTGTGATAACACTTCTGATTTAATTGAATTTAAGCCCAGTAAATTGGATGGAAAAGATTCCTAAAAGAGACAACACTTCTGATTTAATTGAATTTTGCCTGCACAACTTTGTAACCTTGAGGTTCAACTCCTGACTCTGCTAGTGATCCTATCAATGAGTCTTTTGTATTCATTCAACTATATACATGTGTGTCCACATAATTCATTTATTAGTTGAAAACTTTATTCTTATGTTCTCCTTTGAATCTTAGTTATTCAAGATGGACGCATCTAGGATATATTTAAATGTGTAATAGTACTGAGGTTCATGACCCAGAATTCAATCTGCTTCTAATCAAATGAAACATTATGCACCCTCAAGATAAACAATTCTATTGATTAACTGTGTACTAGTGCATAATTCACGCCAATCTGATTCGTTTTGTTTCCTTTTATTGGCTACTATATCTGTCCTCAAGTAAATGTGGAGTTTATTTTGGTACTCCAAAGTCTAAAGTCCAAATCTTATGGTGAAATCAGGTACTGTGGTGTACTCTGACAAAACTTGGTTGTTTAGGCTGATGCATTCTCATATGTTTGCATAAGAATGATTAGTTATTGTGCTATTATATTGATTTGTTTACTACCCCTAAGACGTGTTGTATGAACAGTTGAAGTCTCCACGAACTGTGGCACTGGTAGGATGGCGTCTTGCCTTCCTAGAGGTTATGTTCCTTGAGTTGAATTACGCCCTGCAGCCAAAAATCACATATTTATTGTTGCCTATAATTATAAATAAATAGGATATCCAAAGCAAAGTAGAGTTGTAGCCTGTAGGGGACCTGAAGAAGAATCATATCTATTATCCTGGCCATGTCTTCTTAAAATGTTTAATACTTATATTTTGGTTTGTCCCCGAAGCCATTTTGTGTATGAGTATAAGTAGAGATATGTGATGTTAGTACAGAAACTAAATTTAAGTGTAGTTTTTTTTTTTGGTGTTGAAATTTAAGTGTAGTGGACATGTCACATATTGCTAATCACATATTGCTAATCTTGCTAATATGAACTAACCCATATCTCACTGAGTGGTCAAACTTCAAATACCCCTGCAAACTCATAATGCCCTTTACTGCATTGCCCCCTCCCCCATATGGCAGCTTCACAAAGTTATGCTGTAACCACAGGCAAAATACTGCTGAACACAAAATTCTTTGCGTGTTTAAAAATATTTCTTCTTTCTGATGCCCATTGGATCAGGAGTATAATGTCCATCTGAGGAAATTACCTTGAAATTTGTGCCTTGAACAATCACCTCATAAGATGGCATGCAAAAGCTATGAGAAACAGCTTTTAAAAGTTAATCAAGCATTGTATCGAGCTTACAATTAATTATAGAATTATGTTATGATGTTCTTCAGACCAAAATTCCCAGCGGCTGATGTTAGGCAAAATAAATAGATTTGGATGTCACATAATATCATCAAGCTATTTTGAGCTATAAATCCTCGTGGAGGAAAGCAACATATTGGGAGTTATAAGGTGGTCCAGTGGAATGGAGCTGGAGTGGGGAAGTAGAGGTGCATGGTTCGATCCCTGGCGGAGGCACAAGGTGGTTTAGGAGTAAAGTGGTGTTGGTATTGGAGTAGTATAGAAGTAGTGTAGTCTTTGCCGTTTCAGGGAAAAAAAGGTTCAGATTCATCTATTACACGCAAAGATGAATTCTATGGTCAAGGTTTTGTGTGATTATGCTGAAGTAAATTTACTACTAGCTTAGTGATTAAAAAAACTGAACTTATGTAATTTACATTATTCCATTGATGATATATAACGCTAGAGTATTAGATTTTGCTGGCATAATTTACTTATTTGTCAATATTCAGGTTCATCAAGTCAATTCGATGATTATTCACCACAATTTGGAGCCAAATCATGAAACCTTCAGACTGATGATATTTTTACATGTGAAGATGAAAGATGTGAGTAACTTAATTTGCGGGTGACTCTTATATTGGAACACCTCCTACAGTATTCATGTTTTACTTATGATGCAGTTTGAAGGAGCCTATGCTATGATCAATGATTTGGTGAAAAGGAAGTTGAAGCCATTAGCTAGCATATATAATATTCTTCTATCAGGATTCTTTCGCGAGGTACTTTGATTTTTGTAATGCTTCCAGTTTTTAAGCAACATGTTTTGTGTCTAATAAGATGTCTTTCAGCACTGGCTGAGATGGGAGCCTGATGCTCCAGCATTACTTTTGAACCTGATTTTTGTTGCTTCTCATTGGCTTGTTGTTTCTTTTGCTGAGGCCTTGAAATATGTGTTGGGTTCAGTCTTGCATTATTATAGTTTAATTGGTAATGATTGAAAATCAAATATCTAGACATTGGAATAGTAGTGGGTGTATGATTGTCAAAGCATATCTTATTGTGGCCAAGGCTGAAAAAATTATACCAATTTAAGAAAACATATAATTTTTGCTGCCAATATGCATATTTATTCAAGTATCTAAAGCATAACCTTATTAGCTGCAATATGCATATTTGTTCAAGTATCAGAGAAGTATCATGTATGATAATGGGCATGATACTAAAGTATTGCAAGATAATTCCCCCCTCCCTCCCCTTCTCCCTTTTTTCATGCATCCTGGGCTATTTTTCTTGATAAATACTCTGTCGTCTGTACTGTGTAAGTTGATGATTCGTTATAGTAGTGATGACCCACTGTGCCTTCCTGTAATCTCTCAAGTTCTGATGTAAAAAATATCCTTCACATTAGCACCTTAGCTGCCACACTAAACCAACAATTCTGTCTACCAATGAGTTTGTGTTACTACTCATTACTCATTATTGTTGGTCTGCTTATATTTGAAAATACTTCAATGTTATGATCTGTATTATTTTATTATATCTCTCTATATCTGAATCTTGCAGAAAAACATTAGCGCTGCTAGGAATGTACTCAAAGAAATGGAAGATGCAGGTGTGAAACGAGATGCTAACACTTTCAGCCATCTCATAATGAACAGCACCAGGGAGAAGGATATAATTAAGGTTATGCATAAATTGTTTTAGATTGGGATAATTATTCTTATTACATATCCTACGAATATGTGGAATCTTATTCTCGATAGACATTTAGTGAGAACTTGAGAAGATTGAATCTGATGCTGGAGAGGAATTTATTTAGGTTTAGCTTTGAACTGTTTTTTTTTTTTGAAACGGCAAATATTACAACTACTCCTACACTACTACTATAGAACATCCTATACCACCTTATATATCCACATCTAAACCGCCTTATGTCTCCGCTGAGGATCGAACCCTGCACCTTTCATTCACCATCCCAACTCCTTCCACTGGACCACCTTATAACTCCTATCATTGTAGTCATTGGTTGATTGCATGAGGGCATAATCAGATAATGCTTCTGATCTCACTGATTTTGTTTATGTAAGAATTATGCTTTCATGTTACCAGCTTCATTTCCAGATTAACAGTCTTTTCTTTAACTGGGATTAATGTTTACTAGCTGAACCTAGTGGCCGATGCATGTTAAATTTTATTTCTTTTTTGGTATGCCATATCTCCCACCTTATAACTTCAATTGGAAATATAAACTTGTTTGGATTAAAAGAACTGTTCTATCTGCGTTCTTCACCTATGGGGAAACATAATTATCCTTTAGGATATGAAGTATAGGTATAGCTTATCTGGATTTCTTGACTCAATACTTGATTTCATTTAAGAGTTCCATGCTGATGGTTACGACATCTCTGCTTGCAGTTTTATGAACAAATGGCTAACGCTGGGGTTCCGATTTCAAAGCAAGTTTTCAGGGCCCTTATACATGCATATGCAGCCTGTGGAGAGTTTGAGAAAGCTAAAGAGGTCATTTTGCCTGCCGTTTATCTTACTTTCTAGCGTGCTAACTGCTAAGCTAGATGGATGTCAGCTGCCAAAGAGCACTTAACTTTTTGTTCTCTCTTATCAAATGAATGATTTAAGCAGGTTGTCTTGGATAAGAGAATACCTCCAAAGAACTTGAATGAAATTAAGAGTACACTGATTGGAGTTCTTGCTTCAAAGGGGCAGCTGAAAGCTGCTTTAGAGCTGTATGAAGACATGAAGAAAGTTGAGTGTGACGTGGATCCTAAAGCAATCAGAATTATTATCGTAAGTCTGTTTGCCTTCTATTTGTGAATATTCCTGAGATTTTGATGAATTCTTACACCTCATATTCGTATAGGATCATTTTGGTCCTGAAGGAGACTTGGACAAAGTACTACAGCTCCTCGAGGAAATAATCCATTCACCTTTCTGGATAGATGGGTGCTTCAAGATCATATCATACTGTCTTAAACAGGAGAATTTAAGGTTCTATACCTGAATACTTGTTGCAATTACTTTTGTCTCCGTAAACCTGTTTAATGATGATAGTTCATGCTCTTTCTAGATCTGCTCTTGATTTACTCAAGCAACTCACAGATAAATTCAACCACACTGAAGATGACACTGACGTGATTTTTGATGAGGTACTGGCCTCTTTTTAGCCTTTCACAAGCAACCACTGAGTTTGCTACTTAATTTTACACTTGCTATTGCTTGACCTTTAAGATTCATGATTATTTAATATCTGAAACTTGATCGAATGCAACCTGAAATCTTAGATCTATCATGGGCTTGTAGGTGTTTTACCGAGTTGCTGAGAAGACAGACACAGAGTTTGGTCTTAGTCTGCTTAAAGCTGTAAAGGAAGAACTTGGTGTTACCCCTTCAAGAAAAACTCTTGATTTTCTCCTTACTGGCTGTGTCAATGCAAAGGACACAGAAGCTTCCCTTGTTATTTGGAAAGAATACGAACTAGCGGGTTTTCCATACAATGTTCTGAGTTACTTGAGGTATTAGCTTAACATCATTACCAATACATTTCTTTTCTTCGTCTGAGTTTACTAGGGTTTAGGTTCATATCCACTTTGACTTCAATAGAATCACCCCTGTTCTAACTTGCGTGTCCTGAAAGTCGAGCACAGTTGCTTTTTGGTGAAAGTTGGGGGTTCAAGTATTTAAGTGAGCATTCAACTTGAAACAGTTTCTTTTCTGGATCAGCAGTTTCGATACGATATACAGTGTCTACTGCCTCCACTTTAAAGCAACCAAAAGCATCTCCATACTTGGTTTTAGTGATTTTGGCTGTTAATTGAAATAGAAAACACCAACATTGTACAAAATCTTATCCAGAGCCAATATAAGTACTCACTTATGTTCATCACTTCAATAGAATGTTTAAAAATTTTTTTACTGTTACTTGTATTCATATGCTTTCATATATGTAATGTGGTTCCCTTTTTTTTTTTTTTTTTTTGCTTGGTGCAGGATGTATCAGGCTCTGTTGGCTTCAGGAGACAGAAAATCAGCTTTAAAAATCTTAGATAAGATTGAAAAAGATGATCCCCATGTCCGTTGTGTCATCAGTGCATTTGCCAAGACGTATCGTAGAGTTGAGTTATTTGACAAGGAGAATAAGGAGAAGAAGAAGAATAAATGGAAGGCGGGGATAATCTCGCATTAAATTGCTTTTGAAACCAGAATCGCAATGTAAAGAACTGCATCTCTGTAATTGCAAAAATCTGGTATCAAAGCGTTCTTCTCTAATCGAAAACTCATCATCTCATTTTCATCAATTCCTATCTAACAGTAATGCTGCTGCATAGCAGGAAACTTTACCAATAACAAAAGCAAAAAGTAGAGGAATGAAAGAAACAGTCTGTTGATCAAAATGAATTAGCAACAAGAATTGCCTGCCTACATCTGGCCTTTGCCTGTTGAAGCCTCTCACTCAAAGTATCATCTTTAACAGCAGCTTTAACCATAGCCAAATCCATTTCCATCAGCTTCAATACTCTAGACAACTCTGTCACCATTCTCTCCTGCACTTTCCCTTCATCCATCAACACCTCTGCTTCTTCTCTTGCTCTCTCTGCCACGATTTCTCCGGCCTTCACCAATAGTGCTGTGGAGCCGAACTCGCCACGATCCATGAGCTCCATCAGCTTCTCCAGGAAGTCCATAATCACGTAGCCGGTTGGCTTCTCCAGTGGAATCGGCTTCGTCCTCTTCCATCCGATTTCGTAGTTCCGTGGTTCACGTTTCACGATGCTGGAACGTGATTTCCTGTCACGGATTATTTCTGACTTGCGGCGTTTCTCAATGGGGAAGTTTTCGGGGCTGATTGTTGTGTCTGGAGGAATCAGGAAGTCGGGTTCGGGTTGTGAGTTAGAGGTGCATTTCAAGTGGTTGAGGCGTGAGATTGAAGGGGTTTGGTTGGAGTTTGTGAGATTGAGATGTAAGAGTAGAGGATGGTTGTGGAGGAATCTGAAGATTGTGGAAGCCATAGATGACTTGGTTTGTGTACTGTAACAGAACGCAGAGAGGATAAGATGTTAGTGAACTGAGGTTTAAAACTACAGTAGAAAATGAAATTACTTCGCTTTCTAGCTTTTAGTAATCTTTTATGTCCATACAAAAATGTCTAATTCATAACATATGATCCCAAACGTTTTAACACACAAGGATTTGTAATGTACCAAAATAAAAAGAAAATTTTTTACTTTTTAAATATAGAGCGTAAATATAAATGAAATGAAATATGAGATAACAAGTTGTTACCAAGAGGAGGGAGGGATATAACATATCACCCTCTTGTCACTTAAAAACTTAAAATTTTGTCCACGAATTGTCGCTGTGATATTGGTATCACACACTTACACCCCCCACTCCTACTCACATACTCTCTCTCCTTGAGTAATTGCACAATTTATTTTTGGGCACAAAAAATAAATAGAAAAGTTGAATATGGAGTTATATTCATAGTGGGGTTTGCTTTATTTGTACCTACTCAAATATGTTGATGGAATATAAAATTATTATAACCATATTCAAATATAGCAAAGAAATAAAATGATGCAACTCGGGACGATCAAAATGATAAAATGGTGTAATTCTTCTAGGAGGGAGGGAGAATAACACATAACCCCCTGTCGCTTAAAACAAAATTATAGTCCACAAATTTCACATAGGTGAAGTTTTGAAGTATGTGTCATTAGAGAGGCAGGGCTTTGAACTCTGCCTCGAGATTTGTTATGATTCTTCATTGGAGGCAGAGCTTTAAGCTCCGTCCAAGCGGATATGTTAAGACTTAAAAAGATCTATCATTGGTGGAGCTTCTAAAGCTTTGCCCATAGACAGACCATAAGAGATCATCCGTGCGATCGTTCTGCCAAGAGCGTAGATGGTTGAGATTCGATCGGTCTGAGTTCTATTTTTAGATTCCCCATTCTTATTTTTTGTTTCCTTTTGTCTTTTTACATTTTGATTTTTCATTTTTTTTTTTTTGTATTTTGAATTTTTTTTAAATAAATAATAATGATGCCAGAGGGGTATTTTATGAAAATTAATGTTGACTATCACTAATTTAATGTCGAAGGGTGTAAAAACTTATGGAGCATGGTCTCTAGAATATATTATCTCCTCTCAAAATATATACTACTTATAATTTTATTAAATATTTTATTAATAATTTAGAATTAATTATTAACTGTAAAAAGTTAAAATCTTATAAATCTTTTAAGGACCGACCCAATAAAGTACTTATAGCATACTAATTTAATCTTTTAGGTTAAACTTGGATAAAGATAAACCCCTCCATAAAACCTCGAGAGTCCAGAGGAGCTAGCTGAAGAAGAAGGAGAATAAGAAGATGCAATGGTATTCTGGTAATTATTTAGCTGCTCACTATCTCTGAATATCTGATTGAGAATTTTATCATTCCATTCTCTGCTGCTATAAAAATCAAATTAATTAATACTCATATGGTTAGCATTTCCATTGGTATCTAGAATTTCTTGCACACCACCCACAAAAATGCTGAAGCAATTGTATCATGTGAAACCCCTTTCTGCATTTTCTGGCTGCAATTTTGTTATTGGGTCAGTTAGTACTAGGATAGTTCCTTTAGGCCATGGAAATTTTGTGAAAGAGTGTTTCTTGAATCACTCTGTATTAAGAGCTAGATGTATGTCGAATTCGAGTTCGTATAGTCGGAAAGAGGGTGGGAGAAGTAATAAAGAGCCCCTACCTTGGTTAGCCCCGAAAAGGGAGCCAAGGAAAGGTGGAGGGGGTGAGGGAGTAGTTAGTAAAGGGGTCAGGTCTTCGTGGGAAGAATCGGCCGAGAAGTTTCTGGGAACTGGTGGTGTTTCGACTGTGGATGTTGGAGAAACTCGGAGATTTGAGGGTAGGAAGAATGGTGGTTATATTAGAGAGGAAAATAAAGAAGTGGGGGAGGGTGAGGTTGGTGGAGATGATGGTCCAAGACGGAGTAGGTTCAATAGGTTTGGTGAAGGGAAACGAATGTCAGATAGGCCAGAAGTTAGGAGATGGGATAGGCAAGAAAATTGGGGTAAGAAGACATGGGATGAAGCCAAGGAATCCAGTTTGCCTAAAGTGGTTGGAGAAGGGGTCTACGGGGTTGGTCCTGTTTTGGCTGCACTTTCTGCTGGACGGAGAGAATTCTACGCATTGTATGTTCAGGAAGGGTTGGATTTGAGTACGAATAATAAGAAGAAAAAGGACAAGAAAGGTTTTGAGAGGATTCTGAGGATGGCTGATAAGATCAGATTGAGTGTCAAAGATGTATCTAAGCATGATCTCAACATGATTTCTGATAATAGGCCTCACCAGGGCCTGGTCCTGGATGCTTCGCCGTTGGAAATGGTTGCTATAAGGGAGTTGGAGCCTGTTTCTGTTCAACAAGAAAAGGCCCCTCTTTGGTTGGCATTGGATGAGGTTACCGACCCTCAGAATTTGGGGGCAATTATTCGGTCTGCATACTTCTTTGGAGCTTCTGGAGTGGTGCTGTGTGCTAAGAACTCAGCTCCTTTGAGTGGGGTCGTAAGTAAAGCCAGTGCTGGCTCACTTGAGTTGATGGAACATAGGGCCTGCAAGAATATGATGCAGTTCTTGACATCGTCAGCCGAAAATGGTTGGAGAGTCCTTGGTGGTTCTGTTACATCAAGAGCTGTCCCGCTGAGTGATATTGCACCTGGTGCTCCAACAATCCTGGTTCTGGGGAGTGAGGGCACTGGTTTGAGGCCATTGGTGGAGCGGTCTTGTACTCAGTTAATTAAAATTCCTGGAAATATTCCACTGGACACGGTTGTTGCTACAGGAGATGAAGATGGCGATAGTGTTGAGATTCGAGGCCAAGATTTCACATCTTTCCTAGCAGTGGAGAGCTTAAATGTAAGTGTCGCGGCAGGTGTCATGCTTCATCACTTGATAGGAAGCAACTATGATAAGTCCGGTAATTTAAGTAGCACCAGTTCAGAGTAACTTGTTGCAGTTCTTGGATGATCAATTCAAAGTTTTGTTATATTATATTATCCTCAGAACTTATTGTCATTGTTTTCCTGTTTCAGTTTATGGGATTTCTCACTTTTGCCAGGAATTTCTCATATTAAGGCATTTTAGTATTTTACATATGACTAGCATAAACTCTCCAGCAACTATTATTTAAATGGCCTTTTACACTCTTGTCATATATGGCATTTGATACCGCGTGGGCATATGAAGATACGAGCTCATGAGTAAGTGAGATTTTACTCTTTTACTTTTTTATTTGTCATAGTGGCTTGGCATTCTATTACATGGTCCATGTGTTGCTTGTTTCATATTATAACCAAATAGAACCAATTGAATCTAAATGTCCCGGCTTTAGGACAGACTTTTAGAAGATCAAAAAGGGATTGAACTCTATAGTCTGCACTCGGTGCTACAGGTTTATATTGATCATGGAACAATGTTGATGATTTTGTTTGCTATTGGGGTGTTATTAGGTTTTAATTCTGTTTTAGGATTTTAGTTTGCTCTTTATTGCATTTCAATTGAAACGGCTGCACTTAAAGTTAATTAGGGTAAATTACATTGTACCACCTTGTTGCGGACTCTAATTGGAATGTTCCTCCTTAGTTCAACAATTACGTATAGCTCCAATGACTGGAAAAAAGTTGACATGATCGTTATTCACATTCAGAAAAGTTCCAGCCAAACAAGCCCTTAAGCTTTTTTTTTTTTTTTCATTTTTACTTTTCTTTTAATTTTTTCTTTTATTTTATTTTTTTCCACCTCCTTCTCCTTATAACTTCCCCTAACAGTTCTGAATCTTTTGATCAACCCGTCCGCCATAGCCGAAGCTTGGAGCTTCGCCGGAGTTCAGCTCCATTTGTCCACCGTTCATCCAATCGAAATCATCAATCATCTTAGTTTATCATCCTCTTCACCATCATGAATCGCGATCAAAATTTGATTTGGGGGTTTTGGTTCTTGACGTAACTTCCCCTAACTAGTGTTTTCACCTGTTACTAGTATTATCCCCAAAGCTGCAACTCAAGGCAAAGAAGCTGATCAAGCTCAAGATGATGATGATGATGCAAGACAAATCATCGAATACGGCATAAACTGATAAACATCACAAGCCAACAAGATAGAGCAGTAAATGCTACTGCTATCGTTCTTGGGGCTGGGACTCTTGCCATCACAAAGTTGCTCACCATTGATCATGACTATTGGCAAGTATGTGTTTTGAAAGAAAGCACAAGATCGGAGAAGATGGAAAAAATAAATTAGGTTTGTTTGAAATAAAATCTTAATTTGGGGTTCATTTATAATAAATATTAGTTCATTTTGAAATTTATATAATTTTTTTTTGTGGTTAGTTTGAAATACATTAAAGTTAATTTTGTAAAATAAAATAATGTAGAGGCAAATGTGTAAATAATGCAAACTTAAGTTGTTTGTTTCATGTCAGAATCTGAAATCACGGTAGGGGTAAAAATGTCATTTATAGCTCTTAATTCGAAAAAAGTCAAGTTCGTGGTGCTATATGTAATTTATTTTGTCTAACATTGCGCTACATGTAATTGTTTTACTAATAGGGTAAGATCTATAATTAAAAAAACTAACGGGTGTTATATATGCAAATTACCCTTATGTGCCTCCACTGAGTATTTGTCATATTTTTCGCTGACATCGAGTTGCATATTAAGGAAATAGGACTCACTGAACACCTTGGAGCCTAACGTCATGTCCCTATTTCTTGTTATCTTAAATGGACTAGGAGTAATGTATGTATGTCCGTGATAGACGATCAGTGCTAATTTTCTTGTTATGCGATATGAGTATAGTAGTATTTGGTTTGTGCTATCCATGGTTTTGCTGGGTTTTTTCATGTCATATCTCAAATCTCAAAATGGTAGAGCTTTGGTGAGCATGCATATGCATAGAGATGAATAAGAGTTTTATAGCAAATTTATGATGTGCTTGCCATATTGTGTTGTAGTGAGTAATGTATAGTCCAAAAATCTACTAAGACAATTAATTTGAATGCTCAAGTATGGAGTTGTCTTTATATGTTTTTCATCATATTTTTTATTTTTTCTTAAGTAGGTATCAGCTCATTTCCTAAACATGAATAGTTAATACGAGTCTAGTATAGTCTATTAGTCTCGCATTAATACTAATTGGACGATTGGATTATTTACAATTTCATCATCCAAATGTTGTGAAAGTATCGAACCATCTCGAATTCAAAACTGTTATTTACATTGTCAATTACATAGTAAACTTTTCACTTTATTTTCGGACCACTAGCGTCGTTCCAAATATTTGATTTTTTTGTTTGTTTGTTTGAATTTAAAGTGTATTACAAATCGAAGTTTTGATTCATAAGGATTCCTCACACCATTGAGGAGGATAAAAAATGAATGGGCAATCAAAATGAACCAAAGTTATGGGGTAAGAATAAATTCTAAATGTATTAACTTATATATAGTTAAAGAGTAAAGCTATCACATACGGATCTGTGGCGCAATGGTAGCGCGTCTGACTCCAGATCAGAAGGTTGCGTGTTCGATTCACGTCAGGTTCAATTTTTTTATTTTTTTTACCAGTATTTCATAATGTTGCCAAAATAACCACAATAACGTGATAAATTGAAAACAGAAGATGCCTCCTAATCAAAATTTCAAGTGTTCTAAAAACAGGGGTGGTGCTGTAACATGAGTTTCGAGTAAATTGACGGCGCGTTTCAATTGGTTCTGGTGGCAAAACTGCTCATAGAAGGCGCGAAGGATTTCTTTTGCTGGATTTTTATGATTTGTGTATTCAAATGAACGTGTTGAAGTAGGTGAAACGAGATAAAAGGATTGAAGAACAACGAGAAAGCTCATTTGTTCTCGAGTATAGTTGTTGCAGTAGCATATGTTTCATGCTCGAAGTTGCTAACTTAATTGAAGGAGGGGCAACAACTGAACAACCAATAATTTCAACTTAAAATAAGGCTAAATTTCGTTATAAGTTGATAAAGTTGGTTATTAAAATATTTGATGGGTGTTTCTAAAAAACTTACTTTAGATAAGTTGTACTTATCCATTTTTTTAAATTCTATACATTTGCTTTTGAATCGTAGTTTTAGAGGGTTGTATAATAATTGTAGTGTGTTGGTTTAGTGGCAGGACCCACAATAAAATAAAGTTGTTAGATAAATATTTGCCAAAAAATAGAAACGTATATAATCTAAGAAACGGACAAAAATGAAATACACATAACATTTAAAAAACAGATTAGTAGGATATTAGCTATAGGACTAGTATTTGCAAGCTAAAATTTTTAGACAAAAATAACTAAAATCCAGCTTAATTTAAGGAAGAGTAAAACTGCATAAGGAGTTAAGGACCCAATTTCTCTAATTCAACTTATCCAATTTATTTTAAGAGAACACAAAAAGCAATTTCTCCTTAAAATAATTGATAAATTGAATAAATCATTCTACAGAGTTCCATTTACATAATAGTCCCTAACATTTCTAGAATTGTAGTCTTACCCAAGCCTTCTAGATGCTTTCCGTGAACCACCAGTAGCTTGCGCGTAAAAAAATTTCCAAAACGTATGGACGTCACATATATCTACCTATGTGCGAATTTCTTGTTAGTCTATTATTATGTTTGATTCATTAAGTTTGATCCGTAAGATGTGTGAAGTTTTGTTATCTTAACACAGACACATAGCTCGGTGTTGAGCAAGGTGTTGGTTCAATTTCCTAGTCAACTCCATTTTTGGGAATCTATATATATAGAGGAGGACTGTATGCTCAAGAGAGAGGAATTCGACAAAGCGTGGAGGATAAACTGGTTCGACATTAATATTGAAGGTTTTTATATATTATAGTTTTTATAAGTTCTAGCTTGAGAAACTGTGATTCTTGTTTCTTGGATTATGTTAGTGACTTGTAATTGAGATTGTGATAATATAGAGGAAGTTGTTTAATGTTCATGAACGTAGGTTATTTACAACCGAACCACGTTAAATTTGTGTTCCGTTCTTGCTTGTTATATTAGCTTTGTTTGTCGATTTTGTGTTTGATTGGTGCAACAGGTTCTTAGAGGTTTAGTTGTTACTGTGAACTTTATGCTTAGGTATATCGACTATTGTTGATACGAACTCAATATAGTAATATAGTAATGGGGTGTTCCAGCGTCCACCATTTAGTTTAAGATACTGCAGACTAGGAGAGCCCTTGTGTTTGCTGCATTTGGCTCATTTTCCACCATTGCTTTCTATTTGCTCCAAAGCATCACACGAGATTATCCAAATACTATGCATACTATTTCTCATTTTTACATGGTATGTGCAAACATGAGGGAGCTAGCTACCCCTGTCCAGCAAAATCATTTCAATATCGGTTCTTGTTGGCTTTACTTCATCCTTAATCCTTTTCTGCAGTCATTTTTATCAGGTGGTTTAAACAGTTCTATTCTCTGTAGTCTGTATGTGGCTGTTTCTTTTTTGTTTTCCCGATTCATGTCAAAATTTGCTAACACGAGTACTAAACATTTCAGATAGAGGATTATAAAGCTGTTGGAAAACTATCTCCATTGGTAAGTAACACTGTTAATAGGGAATGCGAAAAAAAGTTGTCCATTTTCAACATTCTACCCTAGGCATTATTTTTTTCTTTTCAAAAAAAAAATGAAGAAAAACTCATGGTAACCCTCCGAGCAGACGAAATTAGGTCCTATTGAGACTGATACTACATTCCCTATTCATCGATCTGCACCTGCCTTTATACAGTTAGATACAAAATTATCGATTTTTGAAACAGGAATTAAAGTAGTCGATCTTTTAGTCCCTTATCGCCGCGGGGGGAAAATCGAAATTTGCTTATATTTTGCTTAATCCAGGTGAGGCTGGGTACAAAAACAGCCTCAAAAGTAGTTAAAATGGATGTCTTGGTGCTTTACTGGCTTTTGTTTGCTTTAGGACTTGGAGGGACTCTTCCTTTAACATGTGTTATAAGTCATTCCGGCCTCCAATAGTGTTGTTTTTCTGTCACCGTTCATGATGAAATTAGTGATCTTGTGACTTCCGTTGTCTTTTCATCGGATCCTTTGTACTTGACTCTACCAGTGGGAACAGTCGCTCCGCCACGGTTACGGTGCTCCACCCTGTAATGGCGGAGCAGACTGCTCTGCCACCACTGTTAGGGCGGAGCAGATGCTCGCCATTGTTAGGCGGAGCAACTGCATAATCTGTTTTTTGAACGATTAAGAGAGGAGTCTCCACTGTAGTGTTCTATTTCTCTATGCTTCCAAGCACCTTCTACTGGCATAGCAACATCTTAATAATCACAGGTTTTGTATCTCCTTTGTCACCAATCGCATACGACTTCGTTTCCAACCCCAACAAGTTGCTTGGGCTGGCTATAACCTTCAGATCTCAGCAATGGGAAAAAGAGAAGAATTTCTAGGAAAAGGACTCCTTAGGATTCTTTCCTAATTGGTCGTGAGGCGGGCTTCGTTTTTGTTACCAAACATGGTATTTGGGCAAAAAATACTTCAAATCCCTTCCATATACTTCCTATCCAACACACACTTATGTTCAATTCAGAGGAAAATAACAAGTCCTAAATAAAGATGGGAAAAGAAGAAAGATGAAAAGAATCCAGGTGGATTCGAACCACCAACCTCCCAATGCACAAAAGGCAATTGAGCGCTCTTCCATTTTGAGCTTATGGATCCATAGGTCATCATCACTCATCAGCATATTTTACGCAAGTGGATTCAGAACAGGTACTTCATTTCTACTCGAATCAGTCGCAGCCAATTGGTTTCATTCGAGTTAAAGTGGAAGAATTATGCTCGAAATAGAACGCACGGAAACCATTAGTCTTCTCATATATACAGGTACGAATGAAGTACTTGCACCATGTTTGACAGATTTACAATTTTTAGATTGTTGTTTGGTTATATGCTGCTAACCCATTCAGAATAGAATAGGGATGAACGGAATTGTCATGTTCAATTAGAAACCTCATTATTTCTATCCACAATATTAATGAAATAATAAAAAACGCTCGTGAAAAATCCAACATTGCACTTTTTAATAGTTCCATAAATCACCAAAAATTAAAAATTCTGGGTTTCAAAAGAGATTCAGAAGCACACACACAGAGATTAGATTGATTCTCCACTTTTAAGTCATTTTTTAGTCTTAAGACAAAAATGGAATCATTTTCAAGTGTTACTGTAAAGACAAAAAATATTAGTACTGAACCATTACGGTTAATACTTAATAGTAGCTCCTACGAAACACTAGAATATAGACTCTAAAAGTACGCAAAAACACATAATTAATCTAAGTCGAGGCAAAAACCATCTAACAAATCAGACCTATAAAAATCATACCAGCTTTCTAAAAGAGAAGGGCTACAGGAAATGACAATCTTACCCACAAATCAGGAAATCAGATGAGAAACCAGGTCGCAGGAAGGAGATTAAAAGACACTGTATACAGAATCACAGATTGCCAGGTAACAAAGAAATTTCAGCTTTTCCAAAACTGGAATTAAAACAAGACCAGCAAAACCAATGGATAACAATATGATTTGATTTATGGAAATAGTGTCCTCGCCCAAAATTGAATTCCACACAATTTTAAAGTTGGAACATTTTCTGCAAGGAATTCACGATACCAGAGATTGTAAACATACCATACCAATTAACATGGAGGTACAGTAGCACCAGCAGCAAAGCAAACTTCTATACGCGCCTCAGACACCTTCAGGAAATTTGACAACAATCCATCCACGCCTCGTCATGTAAAAGGTATTCCAGGCAAGTCATTTCATACAACGAAGGATTAACAGACTGCAATCCTAAGCCTCCAAATAAACACGCAGAACCAGACGCAGGGACAATTGCTATAGGCTGAGTGAAGCACAACAGAGAACAAAAAAAAGATCTTCCCAAAGGAAAATTTCATTTGAAACGTGACTATTGGAAGAGTTTATCTTTTGCACAGGAGACAAGCTAGGGAATTTATCATAAACATAAAAGCCCAAGAGAAATTTATCGCAAGTTATTTTGGAACAGCATATCTACCTACCGAGTAAAGAATCAGTGGGCAACAAAGGGGTTCATTTGGGCATGTGGAATTTTCAGATCAAGGCAACTAGTTACATCTTGAGAAACAGTGAGCTTTACAGAAAGTTTCAAACAACTTTGCCAATTGCCATTAGAGCTTACTATTCCCACTTTGATGCAGAAAAAGTTAATTTCTTTTCCACAACCAGAACTTTGATGCATAAGGAAAATAAAGTCAGAAATAATGCAGGAAAAAGAAAGAAAAAAAAAAAAGAAAAGACACCAAGATTTATAGTGGTTCGGCAATGAATTTGCCTACATCCACTCCCCAAGATTTTAGTCTTGGGTGTTTCCAATAAAATTCTCATTATATCATACTGAGTTAAACATCTGCACCGACAACACACCATCAGAACCATCTACTTGAACTCCTCACAGACATGGGCCTCAGTGGCAAAGAACAAAAGAATCCCATAAGACCATGATGTAAATATTCCAGCTATTTTACCAGCAACCATTGACAGAAATGCACAAGATGCAAGTCAGTACCCCATATGGAACACCATGGCCAGCAGCCACCAACATACACAACTTGAACCATCAAAAGAGAATGGTGCAAACGAACTCCAACCAACCAGGACTTCAAAGATGACTTCTCAGCATCCACGGGAATCAAAATGAACAGCCAAAAACCAACAAAAGGCAAAGCCCAAGACTTGTTTGCAGCATCTCCAAGACTTCTCCGCAATAAGTCTACAAATTAATCTGACAAACAGGTACATTTCAAGTGACCTACCACCTAGAAGTACAGTACAAATGGCAAGCTTCTAAATCCCAACAAGAGAATCCTCATTGAAAGTTCCATACATAATGTATAAATAAAATATGTAAATCCAACTTCATAAAAGCAGTAGGAATATGCAATAAATAATGCAGTAGTAACTGGGAATATGTAACAAACAATGCAGTAGTAACTGTGGTAAAACTACAGTAATTATACTAACGTATTTGCATGTGCATTTGAAATGTAGTGCTCCAGCCATATGCTATTTACTTTCTTTGTAGCATTATGCTAACTGCATCTCCACGTAATGATTTATGCTTTTAATAAACTTCAATCAATTATTTGACCCAGTACAGGGCAATATAAGGACTTCAGAATTAGAATAACTATGATATACTTTATCCACAAATAATAGTCAGGAAACAATCCTTATGAGTTAATTAGATTCTTCCTCGGGTTGGGACTTGATGCTGCTGAATGCTCCTTTCTAGGACTTGATTGAACATATTATAAATTATACGCCTTCAGTATCATATTTAATTTAATAGGCCTTCAAGAGCATAGATATGATACCCAAAAGAATTAACATGCTTTCATACTAAATACTAACCGCAATGTATAGATTTTGTAAGGAATACCTTGTTTTGATGATTCGTTGCTAACAAGTTCAATTGGTTGGGCTTGTAACTTCCTTGGAATTGATTGGTAATGTTAGGCTCATAACTTCTTTGCAAATGATTGCCAAGGTTTGGTATTGAATAGCTTGGTTTGGTAATACAGTAGATGTAAAGATATCGCCAATGCAACCTATTCAATACCAAAACCTAGAATGATAGTGGTCGTGGATGATGGGCATTGAAACCTTGGGCACATGGGGAGGGGAAGGGCGAAAAATTTAAAAAAAAAAAAAAAAAAAAAGGACACCACACACCAAGGGAAGAGCCGGGCAGATCCCTGTGCCTCTTCCCTCGCAACACAAAAAATAACTTTTATTAAGCAGTTGACCTGCCAAGCGAGCGCACCCGACATGGCAAAGGTCCCTAGACTTCTAACACATCTATCTTCATATCACCTCCCATATTTTCACTCTGTTTCTTAGATACACTACTTCCCTTACCATATAATTAACTACTATAAACATAAAGCAGGAAAACATAATGAAATATAAATTTATGCAACCTATTTATTGATTTGGCTGACAAAACCTTGCGATCCTGGCCTCATTCAGCTTCTTGTATGCCTTCTCAGGCCAAGATGAGCCGTTAGCCATGCGAGGTGGTCATCAAATATCCAAATCCACAAGGAACAATATCCAAACAATCCACACCTAACCGATTTCTGCATAAACAAATCGAAAATTAAGCAGAATGGCCATTAAATGGTACGCATACTAAAATATGCAGAAACAACAAAGCAATTAACCAAATAGGCAGACGATATGCATAAACTATAAAGTAATTAACCAATTAAGCAGACATATAAAATTGCAGAACGGCGAAGTGTGCAGATGACATAACAAAAAAACAAAACTCACCTCATCATCTTCGATCGGTAATCATCTATCATCCGTGCAGCTTGCGAAAGCTTCATGAAGATGCTGGTAAAATATGGAAAACATAAAATCAATCGCATAACCAAATAATAACGAGAAAACATTCGAGAAAAATCAAATCAACCGATTACCTTTCATGGATTCGATTCACCGGAGACAATTAACTGAAAAATCACCCGTCGAAGATATCGGGCATAGGAAACGGAAAATTCCGGCGAAACGACCGGTGATCAGGTGATCAGCTACGTAACAGAACACATTCACAACTATAACCAATCTGTAGATCGGAAGGCGATCGAACAGAATGAAATCCGAAATTGGAAGAGAAAAGCTTGGTACCGGTGATCAGCTAAGAGAAACAAAACAGAGATGAGATCTGAGAAAGAGGATTATTAGAATGGAATGGAATGATGTGCAGCTGAGATAATCAGCTGGTGGGGGTATTTATTTACTATGTGATGTGATCTAACGGTTGTAAATAGATTGAGAAAATTATTTGGACGGATGGATGTGAGTGCAGGGACGTGGCTAATCTGCCGACTTTCATAACCCGAGATTTATGCGTTCTATATCCGGTTTAATAGTCGGTTAATAACCTAATCATAATCAATTTTCAATGATGTGTTTAGAAACAATTATTTTCTCGTTATAACATACTTAACTGAGTGAGTGAATGTATTTTTGTGCTAATTTTGTTAAAATTTAAAAAAAAGTTTATTTTAGTCCAAATTAATGGGGTGCGGATTTTCTATCCCACTTACTTATGTCTCATTTCGTGTCCAACTTTTATTTATTTAGAGTAGCTTATTTAATTACAAGTTAACTATAATAAAATGATTCCACAGCTAAATCATCTCTAAATCATAATAATTAAGAAATTTGTAACTCAATTTTTTATTTTCCAGATTCATCACTTTGGCGTCAATACTTATATTCCTCCCTCCATAGGCAACCGCTTTGCATATCAAAATGTGTGTATATAAAATGGACTTCTTTTTCTGTGTAGCTTAACATATCAAATTTTTTAGTTTGTAGTAGTAAATCGAGAATAATTTTTCTGTAGATTTGTTTTAGTAAGTTGCATCCTTCTTGTTGGTGTTTCTTTAGCATAATGATTCTTTGCACACTGTGTCGTACTTTTAGGAAGAAAACATAGTAAATACTCCCACCATTGTTTAAAGAATGATATTTCAAGTAAACGCACACATATTAATAAAATGATCAGACTTGATTATTTTATTATAAAAAAAGAGAAAAATTACATTGAAATTGTAATATTATGTTGAAAAATAGAGAGTCAACCCTGAAAGTGTAATAAACAACCTTAAAATTGTTGAAAAAGATATAATCAACCTTTTAATTGTAATATAATAATGATAAATAAACTTAAACTTCATTTTTTAAGAATATTTTTTACTTTAGTTAACTAGTTAATTTATGTGTAATTAAACAAAATAATTAATTAAGGTAAATAAAATAAAATGTCACATGTCATATGTAGGAGAGTGGGACACGAAATGGGACATGAGAAAGTGGGATAGAAGATACTACTGGGAATTAATGGACGTTTGATATTTTATTCTAAAATCAGTTTAAAGTAGTAGAAGTTGTATTGTTTGGTAAAAGGCTGTGTTGTATCGCCATTCACATTAGTTGCTAATTTGCCTCGGGGAAGCCCATTCCTAAAATGCCTTTTTGAATCCGCAGTTCAGATAGGTTTCGATTTCTTGGGGATTCAATTAAAGTATTTATTTTTAGTTTAAAAAGAATTACAAACTTCTAAAAGCAGGTAGAACCATCAATTTACATTCTCAGCTTTTGACGGTTATCTGTTTTTTTCAAAAGAAGTTACAGCAGAAGTTGTAAAATAAAACACTAAAAATCTACTTTTACTACTAAAAAAACACAAAAGTGCTTTTCTAAGCATTTGCAAACACTCACTGAATAGAGAACTAAGTTAGAATTGAAAAAAATGGAGCTAAACTAAACAAAACTGAATGAACTTATATTAACTTCAAAGTATAACTTTTACTTTTGTGCCATGAACTTCAGCGTCTAACATTTACTTTTGATTCTTATATTAATCATTTTATTAAGTTTTGATGCAACTAATGCAATTCATCCTAAAGTTTCTCAAAGTCTCTCACTGATATAAAGTCAAGTCAAATAATCATTTATATTTACACACATACTTATATTTGATAGTTAAAATAGACGTTACATCCGTATTTTCATTCAGGTTGCCACTTTTCGTACGAAAATACGTGATTTCGAGGTCTTTAGAAATTAAGTGTCCAACATGAGTGGACACACATCCCAAACAAATTTATCACATGTCATATCATAATTGGTCATATTACAAGCCACAAATTTTTTACTATTTCTATTGCCTAGATGGTACAATCCTGGTTATCGGTCGGATGCTCAAGGTGGAATATGGCACAATCGTGCTCATAACGTGTTGTGTTGAGAGAGAAGTGAGATAATTGTATTTCATACTGAAAATATGAGGGTATTTATATTAGTACAATCAGTGGTTGACGCAGAAAATTTATTGAGGGGGGCACATTTACAAGAGGCAAGAGCGATGACATTGAAAAAAAAATTCATAATTCTACATGCAAATATATTTTGAATTTCTATTATTACACACAATATTTTATCAAATAAGTATATTTAAAATAAAAACATATTTGATTTATTTTATTTATATATTTTTATTATATACTCCCTAAATTGTAAACACATTCAACAAGAAAAAAAGTTATATTAATACAATAAAATTTGCAAATGTATTGCCAAGATTACACACAATAAAATCAGTTAAACGTAATCACTTTTACAAAATAGTATTGTTTAATAATCAAACAAAATGCAAAAGACAAAATAGGGGCAATATTATTTAATTTTTTAATGTTGGTGGAAAGTAATATATTTATATTTTGAGAGAAATGAATAATATAAATTAATAATAAGGCTGAGATAAAAAGAAAAAAATAAGGCTGAGGTGAAAGAAGTACAAGGTTCGAACTCTACTCTGGTTACATACAGAGTGTGCAATAAGCGGACGATTATATATGTCATTTAATAAAATATTTTGAAAGAAGGGCATAATACAAATTTCATGCAAAAAATCATGGGGGAAGTTCGCCCGTGAGTACAATAGAAGCAAGCTTTTGTATTTGTATATTTGTATTATATTCTACCTGTAACTCTGTTTCATGGCTGAAGTCTTCGAGAAAGAAGAAGCCATAAAAATAATTTGCAAAAGATTAATTAGTATTGACACATGTCAAATCAAATTATGGATAGGTGCTAATGGTATAGTTAATAGTATATCCGGAAGGTTAAACCCAAACATGATAATCAGACATCACTTGGGAAATACACAAACACACACGGAACGTAGAATAATACAAATAATTCGGTAACACAAGCGTGGGGAAAAAGGAAAAAATCCAGGTGGAATCGAACCACCAACCTCCCCAATGCACAAAAGGCAATTGAGCGCTCTTCCATTTTGAGCTAATGGATTCAGAACAGATGCGTATGCTGATGGTCCCAACATGTAACAGGGAAGCAAATGATTTTTCACTCTGAATATTATGAGCCGGTCACATCCAGGCTGACAAAATGTTACCTCATCATGAAATCGGTTTCATTCGAGTTACGCCCACAAGTCACCAGCTCTTCCATTTGTTAAATAGGACGGAAGGAAACCATTGGTCATGAAATCGGTTTCATTAGAGTTGTTCATTGTCAAGCTCTTCCATTTGTTTCGAAATAGAACGGAAGGAAACCATTAGTCATGAAATCGGTCCCGGGAGAATTAAAAACCTCTTGATTTCTATCCACAACTTTGATGAAATATTAGTGACTAAACTAACATTTAAATACTCGCAAAAAACCGACCGTGTACTTTTTAATTTTATGGTTTTTTGAAGTCTCATATAAAATCCTTTTTTTTTTAATACAAACAGCCACATGTAGATTCATTCTTCAAACCGCAAGCCAACCGAAAGGGTGGATTACAAACCTATACCAGTCAAACAGACACAGTAGTTTTGTCCCTACTCCCTACAAGATCCAAAATCCACACTGGGCATTCATCAAACACTAGCCAGGAACGATTAGACACCGAAATATCATGACTTGACTAGAAATATTTACAGACTTGGCCGCTGCCTAACTTTTTGATAGACAGATAATTCAAGATACATTACAAATTCCATTGCAACTAAAAGTGCATATACTATATAGAATACAAATCTAGAAATAGGCAGAATGAAACCATCTAACTCAGACCAATAAAAACCAGACTACTCCAGAAGATGACTCCTTACACACAAAACGGGAAAACAGATAAAAGAAAACTCTGGGGCGGAGGAAAGGAGAATAAAAGACGTGTACGATTTTACCAGACTAGTTGCCTGGCCCAAAAATAAATTTCATTCTTGAGACGATTTTTGCAAGTGATCATTAATGAAACCAGACAGTAAAAACTTTTTTAGTCAAAAACTTACCAGCCACATCAATTTACATCGAGCTACAATAGCTCCAGCAGCGGGAAAAAGGAAACTTCTATATGCGCCTCAGAGGTACCTCCAGGAAATTTGACAATTCAGTCACACCATGTGAAAGGTACTCCAGACAGCAATCCGGCGACTCCAAATACACACGCAGGGTTGAAAGCCATACGCTGAGAGAGAGGCACAAGACAAAAAAGATCTTACGAATGAAATTTTTATTTGAAAACCATCTGTTTCGCACAGGATGACAAGCCGGGAACTTTATTATAAATCAAAAAAAACAAACCCCAAAAATATATAAATGACCTTGGAAAAGCACATACATATACGGACAAAAAAAAAAACAATAGGAAACAGGATAATTGGTTAGATTGGACACGCAGAAATTTTCGATCAAGAATTGAAAACAGAGGGCTTCACATAAATGAAAACAGAGGGGGCTTCATTGTTCCACACAACCTTACTATTCAAACTTCCTACACTCACTTTGGTGCCGAAATGTTAGTATCTTTCATATTCCAAAACCAGATATTTGATGACAAAAGATTTTAACAACAAAAAAGAAATACGCAGCTGAAAAAGAAAAAGAAGGACAGAGACACCCAGATTTATAGTGGTTCGGCAATGAATTTGCCTACATCCACTCCCCAAGATTTTAGTCTTGGGCGTTTCAAAAAAAATTCTCATTATAGATCATACTTTAAACTTCTGCACCGACACGACACACCATAAGAGACATCTATTTGAACTCCCCACAAACACGGGCCTCAAACTACGAACGAAAGAACTCTGTAGATGGAAATATTCCAGCTACTATACCAGCAACCATTGGTGGAAATTAGCAGATGCAAGTCAGTACCAGCAACCATTAATGGAAATGCAACATGCAAATCAGCACCCAGATGGAACACCAAAACCAGCAGCCACTCATATACCGAAACAGCTTGAACCATCAAAAGAGAAAGGTGCAAGCAAATTCTCTCTCCAACGAACCAGGACTTCAAAGATGGCATCAACATCTACCCGCTGATGAACCACCAAAAACCAAAGCTACAGCAGTATGACCAAGACTCCTCCACAGTAACTCTACAAATTAATCTGACAAACAGGTACATTTCAAGTAATACCCTACCACCTAGAAGTACAGTACAAAAGAGAAGCTTTCTAATCCCAACAGGAGAAGCCTCATTGGAAGTTCCATATATAATTAATAAATAAAAATACGTAAACAGAACTTGATAAAAGGAATGCAAAGAACAAAGAATATGCAAAAATTGAGCAAAAAGTAGCAACTGAAATAAAACTTGATTATTAGTTGTACTGGCGTATTTGCTTGTTCATTTGAAATGTAGGACTGCAGCGTTATGCTGATATAAATTGCAGCTCCATGTAAGGATTTATGCTTCAATAAACTTTGAAATATTATTTTCAATTATTGGAACCCGTAGCAATTTATTCTCTTACTAATTAAAATAGTCCTGCAAAATTATTCCAAAGAATAGTGTAATTGGGAACAATCCAATTCTTACTCGGTTTAAGGACTTCAATAGTGCTGAGGGATGCTTCTCCAGTACTTGATAACATATAAATTGCTTTCAATAACATATTTACTTTAATAGGCTTTCAAAGTTATGATCCCCTAAGGAAAATGTGCATTTTCAAGGTGGTCACAGAAGTTGAGAATTTACCAGGAATGATAATTGAAACTGTACCGACATTAAAATTAGGAATTAACATGGCCAAGCTTATGTACTAAATACTAACCGGAAAGTATAAATTTCATAAGCAATACCTCATTTCGATGATTCGTTGCTAAGGAATTCAATTGATCGACTGGGCTTGTAACTTCCATGGAATTGATCTGTAACGTTTCGCTTTCCTTGAGAATGACTAGGTTTGGTATTGAAAAGGTTGTTTGGCTATAGAAGCAGAGATATTTCCAACGCAACCAATTCAATACCAAATCTAGCACGGGCATTAACCATGGGCATTTGGGGAGGGGACAAAAGCAAAAAAGAAAAAGGAGACCACACACCGAGAGAAGAGCCGGGCAGATCCCCGTGCCTCTTCCCTCGCAACACAAAAAGAACTTTTATTAAGTAGTTGACCTGCCAAGCGAGCGCACCCGGAATGGCAAAGGTCCCTAGACTTCTAACATATCTAATCTGCATATCACCTCTCATTTTTTCACTCCGTTTCTTACATTTTGCTATTTCCCTCACCATATATTTAACTAATATAAACAGATAAAAACACAAAACTATGACATGATAAGTAAATGTGCGCAACCTATTTATTGATTCGGATCAACCTTGCATCCTGAGGCCTCATTCAGCTTCTTGAATGCCTTCATATCAACCTTGCATCCTGAGGCCTCATTCAGCTTCTTGTATGCCTTCATAGGCCAAGGTGAGCCGTTAGCCAGTGGTCACCAAATATCCAAATCCACAAGTTGAGATATCCAGACAATCCACATCGGGCCACTTTCTGCAGAAATACAGCGAAAAATAAGCAGAACGTCCATTGATTGAATGGTATATATAAACTAAAGAAGATATGCATAAACTATAAAGTAATTAACAAAATTAGGCAAGCAGCAAACGAAATTCATTGAAAAAAAAGAAACAGGAAAGCATATAAAAAATTGCAGAACGGCTAAGTGCAGATTGTATATAACAAAACTCACCTCAGCATCTTCGATCGGTAATCAACTAATCAACTATTCATCCACCGTCATCCGTATCCGCGTAGCTGGTAAGAGCTTCATTATGAATATGCTGATGAAATACGGAAAACATAAAATCAATCACATAATCAAGTAACGAGAAAACATTCCTGAAAAAAAATACAAATCAATCAATTACCTTCATGGATTCGATTCGGATACGATTAGCTGCAAAATTACCCGGCGAAACGATCGACGATCAGCAACGGAGCGTTCCGGCAAAACGACCGGGGATAAGCTATAAGCTACGGAACATTCCGGCGAAACGACCGGTGATCGGCAACGTAACAGAACACATTAAAATCCATAACCAATCTGTAGATCAGAAAGCGATCTAACAGAATATGTAATCAGACATAGGAAGAGAAGAAAAACGTAGATGAGATCTGAGAGAAAGAGGAGAATGAATAGAGATGAGATTAGTAATGGAATGATATGTGCAGCTCAGAAAATCAGCTGGGGTGGTTATTTATTCATCATGTCATATGATCGAACGGTTGTAAAGGATTGAGAAGGGTATTTGGACGGATGGATGTGAGTGCCTGGACGTGGCGTGTGAATGGATGAGCTATCAAATAGGTTCGGTCAAAGGATAATCGGACGGCTGTGGTTAGATGCGTGTGAGGTTTAACTAGGTCCACAGACCGTGAATATTTATACTGATTGATGGCGGTGAGACTTATGCTGGTTGGATTCGGCATCATGGACTGGGTTGGGGGATTTTGGGTCCATTAAAAATGTAATATGGGTTGTGTCGTGTCTCATGGCGCATAATCCGGCCCATTGACATTTCTTTTCTTGGACGACATGCAAGTGGGAGAATCATCTTTATTGATCGACGTATTTATGGTTAGTAGACACAAATTTTGATAATTAAAACTCAAACCCAAATAGACTTGTAAAGATAAATACTAATCTACTCGATTTTATTTTTGTAGATAGTCATATAAGATTTTGGCAATTAGAATTCTAATCGTAGTAATAGACTTCTAAATGATAAATTCTAATTTATTGGCCTTTATTTTGGTAATTAAAACTCTAGTCCTAATAAACTTTGATGATGGATACCTAAAGTTTACTATCTTCTATTTAATCTATTTCCTATAATAGAGAGTCATTTAAATTAGTTATTTACTTTTTATTAGTTGGGGTTAGGTTTATTCTTTAGAATATTCTCGTAGTTGTGATGTAATTTTAACCAAACCATGGTTGGTATGTCAATGACTATATATGCACCATTAACCAAGAAAGACGCCTCTTACGTCGGAAGTGGAGTTTATTGAACGTGAATAATCTGCTAAATTAGCAGAAGACATTCGAACATTTGTAACTAAAGTTCCTTTGTGAAAGATGAATTAATGCTCGAAATGTGTTTGGTTGGTGTGCTAGTGATGGAAAACAATAAGTTGGAAGTAGCTAAATTAAGAAGGAAGGAGCAAAATATTATTTAATAATATTTTGATATTGGGTTATTTGAATTAACACTCTTGTTGAAGTGTGTGATAGTTAAAAAGGTGTAAAAATAAGAAGTGGATAAATATGTCACTAAAGGGTAGGTATTGAACTTGTGACCTTTGAGCTGAAGACTTTTCCACTAGACCATTACATATCTTGATGAAAGGTTGTGTTGCATCTGAACTTGATAGCTTCTGGAACGAGGAGTTACATTTTCAAGAGTTGCACCTCTTCATTTACAATCTTTCAAAACTATAAATAAAAGCCTCATGCTTTGGATTAAAACACAAATTTTTGAATTTGTACATGGAAATCCACATGTCTCCTTCTTCTCTAACATTATAAAAGATAGTTTTTCCATATTATAGTAGTCCATCTGAGAATCGTATTTTAAGTGCTTGTATACGATCTCACTACGATTTTATCTTGGGAGACTGTTCGCTGGCAAACTGTAGCACCAAGAGCTGGGCGAATAAAGTCTTAAGGAGAGAGTGATGCGCTTGATTCTACAAATTTGTTGCTTTATTCTTTTTCTTATTTAATTTCCAGTTTATACATTTCGATACGTCCCTGTTTGCTCCCTAAATTTTCCAACAAGTTGGGCTTAGCCCGTCTGTTAGCGATTTCTTAGCCATCAAGTTTACTCTCCTTTAAATACTCGGTAAGACATTCATTATTGCACGGTTTTATGAGAGTTCAATTCAGTCATTACTGAGTTAGGCGTAGCCTAAGGGCTTTGTTATTTGACCGTGAATTAGACCTGCGGTAGGGGAGGTAACTTGAATTAGACCTGCGGTAGGGGAGATAACCGACAATAGAACGAGGGACCGATGAGGCCGATCCAATGCCCAAGAGGGGTGCCCGGAGGATATCTTTCCGTCCTAATGCTTCCGATGTGCTAGGAGTAAACCCGAAATCTTAGATCTCAACCCACGCCAGGTTATTTCTATCTTATAGTAGGCGTTAATGGTAATTATTTGTTCTTTTGTTATGATTATTCGTTTACTTGTTGTGAATATGGGTGAATTATATAGGTTTTTTTTAGTTCCTTAGCAATCCTGATGCTTTTAGAATTAGGGATCCATCATTTGCTACTACTGCAATGCGCTTAATCCAGTTCATTAGCGCTCACGGCAATGTTAGTTGTGCTCAGAACAATTTAGCTAGTTTGTATGTTTAAGATTTTTCCAACTTGGTTGCATAATTTTGTAAGTAATGACTGGATTATGAAGTGCCCCAGCTTAGTGACTAATAAGTGAGCGAACCTATGTAACTCTTTTGGATGCTTAATATATTTATCTGTCGAAAACCCTTGACTCTTTCAAATAATTTCCACTAATGGACTCAATCCATGAATTAGGGGGGCATGCGTAATGGAATCCGAATACATAAAATTACTATTACGTTTTAAAACCTTGATGTTTCAAATGATTAGGCCTTATATTTTTCTGCAAACATTGAGGTTTTTATTTTAAAACACCAATTATTTTTTCAAGGTCAAAATATGTTAATCCTATAAAATAAAATTGCATCAATGACAAAATAAGAGTGGCATAATTGCACAAATGTATTTAATATCTCAATTAATTTTAGCATTACAATCTCCATAAATGTAACGCCTGGACTAAGAAGCACATGTCTTTATTAAGTCGACGCTATATTGGAACAAAATAGAATTGAAACCAGTAGCTTGAAAGGGATTGAAAGGAGAATAACTACCAAACTAATTTACATACATATCACAAGTGAACTTAAGTTTAGGTTACAAGCCCGAAAGTTTAGAGAACTGCAAAGGCCAAGTGCATGAATGCTTAAGATTGTATCCAAAATATGATAGGAACATATGTCGACCGCTGCCAGTGATTCACACACCCACACTATGCTTATTTCTATATAGGACAAGGTTCAAACTACATTAGCGATACTAGTACACATACTAGGCTTTTCTACGAACTCAACTTGCATAATCTGAGGAAAACAAAGAGACACAAGGAAGAGGTTAAGCCTCAAAGACTTAGTGAGAATTACCGAACGACAATAAGGAAATGGAAAGATAAACATGAAGCGATAATGGATTATCAAGCAAGGAAGGAAGATACAAGAAGCAAGATACAAGATACGAGACACATATACAAGACACGAGTAAGAAGAACAATAAACAATACTTCTGAGACGAAGCAGATAAGAGTATCACAAAACCTGTCATATGACTCCTTGAACTTATCTACAACCTTATGACATCCCTCGAGGAGCGACCCCAAAAAGAAACGAAAACAAGCATGCGAAGGTTCATGCCATACCAGATTACAGAATGCACCAACCACCGGTAGCATCCAAAATCTGGGGGTAAAAGGATATGCGGAAAATAACCTTAACCGACGGTCCAATCCGCCCAGTAGCCATCAACGACAATCCGGGCCCAATCCGTTGTAACCAGAAGCAAGTATCGAAGAGAATGATCACAAAAGGATCGAATCAAGTTCAATATCATCAACCAAATGGTTAACGGAGTTCAGATCAAATCACAAGTCAAAGATGAATCAAGAATGGAAAGAAACAAAGGCTCAATCAAGAATGGAAGGATCAAAGGCTTAAGGAACAACAAGGATGATACGAGTTGAAACAATAAGTAGTCTGGATTATATTCAAACTCGGAAGTAGATAATGAATGAGAACAATACTTGTGTCACACAACTAACTTTAAGAATAAAGAAAGTAATCAATTTACCTCAGGGCCGGACGCCGAAATGATACTTGAAAGAATGAAAGAAACCTCACCTCGATCGTACAAACTTGTGCATGTAAACCTTAGGTAGACTCGAACCTTTCAACCTAAGCACCTATAAGTATCAAGAAGGATTGTAAATGCCTCGATACCTCAAACAACACACCAAGTATCAAACTCAACTAACATGGATCAAGTACGAACACACAAGTAGTACACAAGTGGATCTATAAGAGAAAATAAGACAATTCTAGGGGATGGTTGCAAATTTAGATGGACAAAGGGACCTAACTTGCAATTTGAATGAACTAATTAAACAAGTAAACAACCAAGATTTAATTGGTTTCATGCATATGCATATATATTATATATTAAGGTGTTTTTTACCAATAGGTGCACTATTGTTGTCCCAATTACTCTAAGGTCACCCCATAACTTGTTTTTACCATGAAGTGCAAATGGACCTTAGAATAAGGATTATTTACCCTTTGTATCTCAACTTTTTGGACTTATCACTAAACATTTTACTTTGGGGCCAAAATGTAATAATAATAAATGTGAGACAATGTTTTTTTTATGTGTCATGGTTTTTAACTCAAAAACATTGTCTGACATGGTTTTTGAGGTAAAAACATTGTCTAACATTAGAAAAAACAAAATCATGCTTCACAACAAAAAAAAAAAAAAAAAAAAAGAGAAAAGAAGAATGAATAAAACAAAAAAAATAAATTCCAACCAATGAAAAAAAGGAAAAAATAGATAATTAAAAAAAAGGAAAATGGAAGCTCCAATCGGAGCTTCTGATCTGGAAGCTCCGTTTGGAGCCCTCCAATGGTTGGGAGAAAAAAAGAATGAAGGAAGAAGGGAAGAAGAAGAATGGAAAAAATGAAGGAGTAGAACAAGGGAAGAAGAAGAAGAAAAGGAAGTCTTGAAAATGAAAGAATGATGAAGGAATAAAGATATAATTGTGGGGTTAAATGCAAATATGAAATTTTCCTTCAATATTTTATTAATAAACATAAGGGTAAACTGGACATTTTATATGAAAAATGAACTAGAGGGTAAGGTTTGGTTTTGTCAAGATTAAAGAGTAATCAGATGTTCAATATTGGACTGATCGGTAACAGTACATATATATATTAAGTAGCCATTACTTTTTTTCCAGTTACTTTCTTAGTTATGCATACAGAATATAACCACTACGGCCTTGCATGGTTTGAGTAATTCCAAGGGAAATGAAAAGAAAATAAAGGAAAATCTAATTTTCTGATGTTTGTTTTAAGGGAAATTTAATATGGAACTGTGGAAAACTTGGGAAAATGAGGAAAATAAAATCAAAACAGAATCCACAAAATTTTCAATATTTATCTTCATATTCCATCTCTATCAAAATCTTCACGTCCATTTCCATGTCCTGCATAAAACTAAATTTTCTTCACAAAATTTTCATCTCCCTATCTAAGATTTATTAGAGACTTTGATGAAAATTTTTAGAATTTCGTCTTCCCTCCAAAATTAATTTCTTAATTAATGAATTACATCTCCATCAACATTATATACATATACATCTCCGTTTGTTCTGGTAATTTTTTATTAACCCTTAGTTATATATGAACATTATCGATTACTAATTTCATATTATCAATTACTAATTTGAGAAAAAAATATTATGTTCTCAGATTCTTGAGTTAGTGTAGTGTGATTCTTGAGTTAGTGTATAGTGTAGTAGAAACTTACTATTGACTCCGGAAACTTTATATTATCGCACTTTATTTTTGTTGACTTTTCGATGTCCGATTTGACCTCAAATTTACAATAACTCGTTGCGAAAAAAAATAATTTTTAAAATTATATTATGATAGTATACTTCTTATATTTGTATAATATAAATTTTAAAAATAATTTTTTCCTAATCAATTATGATTAATTTGAGGTCAAATTGTATATAAAAAAAGTCAACAAAAATAAAATGGAAAACTCCAAAGTTTCCGGAGGAAGTAAATTTTATAGACGAAAATTAATTTTAATGATAATAATTGTTTGTCTTGGCTGAGTGAGTATACTCAAATATATAGTTACCATATCAATTTTAAAAGATGAAAGATAAAAAAAAATATAACTACCAATTTATTTTCCAGGAAAATAAGAATGAGATGTCAAATTTTCCTTCAACATTTTCCAAAGGGATTTTATTTTACTCAATTTCTTTTCTTTTCCCTCGAATTACTTAAACCATGCAAGGCCTACATGTATTAAGCAACTTACTTCATTCTAGTTATTTTATTGCTAGTAGATCAATTTTATTAACAAATTTTAATTAACAAGTACTTAAAATGTTAATAAAATTGATCTACTAGAATTAACATATAAATATTATATAAAAATAATTATTATAAATTTCGAAATAAATTAAATTTTAGTACTAATTTAAACTCGGGTGTCACAATAAATCTTCTTATTCGACTCTTTCATGAAATATCCCAATATGACGTATTGAGAATTAAAGTTAGTTCAAGCATTTGATTACGCATCTGATATCTCCCCACTAACTTGAGAGATCGGACTCAATTAACTCAGTCACTCAAGGGACATTTCAGTTTGGACTCGCATGAAGTTGGCAAGGGTCGTTGCCTAAACCTAAATGATGCCACTCCACGAGCTTTGTATTGGAAATTTTTAGTCTTAATTTTAACGAGCCTAAAAATAGATAGTAAATTATGTAAGAACCAAGACGGATGAATTATGTGACATAGATCACACTAGTATTAATTTTTATCGAGTCTAAAATAGTACTGATGTGTAGTATATTTCGAATATTATGGAACTTATCTGGTCTCATTAGTTAGACGATATTAAAAATAGGCCTAAGTTAGGTTTTAAATTCTTGCCAATAGAGCAGAACACTCGATATGGCTTGGTCGCGCAACTGGACAAGTTATACCCCATATTATGCATTAAAAAAAACTCATAAATAATCATAGATTATTCTACATGGAATTTTATTATGGGAGTAAATGCCGTATCCCACAAGTTTTTGTCAAGTTAATCTTAGTAGTTTTTTAATGAAACCAAAATGAAATTCATCTTTATTAAATATATATATTTACCACAACTATTTACAATCTAGTAATTATAGTACAAAGTATGTAATGAACATCATAAAAAATAAATGTAGAAGTTTTTACAGAGTTGAAAGTTGAAACGAAGCGTAAGTGAAGAATGACCCAACCAAATAAGCCCATCGAAACGGCATGGACGGGCTGCTGTTTCTGGGCCGCCCATTAGGCAGTGGGCGCACAACGTTACTTCCTCCGCCACCTACCGGTGTTGTACCACCACTACCGGACGGTGTCCCACCATCATCGCCACCGCCGTCTTCACCTCCTACGCCGCCGCCACGTGTTCTACTAGGTGTCCCACCACCACTTCGGGTAGGAGTTCCGCCGCCGCCGCCTCTTGCAGGTGTCCCACCGCCAGTCCTTGCTCCGCCACCGGTACTTCCACCACCGCCTCTTGATCCACCTCCACCTCCGCCGCCAGCTGGAGAAACTGGTGTTGTGAGGAGTAAACATGCAATTGCAAGCACAAATGTAAATTTCACTACATTCTTCATCATCTTGTTGGATTTCAAGAATCAATATATATCTTGATCAATTTTAATTTGACAAAAGAAATTATTTTGCATATGTTTCTGTTTCTTTCTTTTCTCTGCCTCTCTGGGAAATATTGATGATTATATGTAGTGACATGCAAAATGGTAATATATGCGTACGGAAAGGTGTTGATCAAAGTTCCGGATTGGATTTTCAAGTTTATCTATCTATCTAATCAACGAAAATTCCAACTACGTGTGGTTTTGATTTGTCAATATACTATGCGCGGCTAATTAATTATGACGATTGGCAAAGAACATTTTACAAATCTGTACGTATATACGGCCAAGTCCAGCTTAATAAATCCATAGTATTAAGTTAATATGTCGGCTATCTCATCTCATTTTGGTTGAAACTTGCAATTGCGTGTGTATTTAAGTTAATGGGTGTAACATGTTTAATTTGCTACGTTTTAATTTGTCCAGTTCACTTTTGACAATTTATAACCGTGATCGGATCGAGATAGATAATTTAAATTAAGCTAGATAAGTTCAACCGTCTAAACTCCTAGCTATAGCCGTCTAAGAAACTTGTGTTTCCAGAATCTCTGCTAAGCTTCACAGGTTATTGTGATAATTTAATAGTTTATCTTCTCTGCAATATATTTACTGAAGAGACCTGCTAGTAGTTTTATGCTATCTGATCTGGTCAATAGTTTAACAAGAACTCATTATCACCTATCTACACAGTTCAACATTATATATGTTTTCATTCACAGAAGAAGCTTTGATAAAGAAAAATTAAGTAGTGTCAGTTGAGAAGCGTTTGGATATTTGATCTCGATATTCCGTTGTCTATCAGGATACATATCCTTTTTCGCGCTGATCATTCAGAATCCTAGCCTTCAACGCAGGACTCAATGAGCAAAACTGCCTCAGCTTCTCAGGCATGGCATCATACACTTCCCACCACCTCTTGTTTGCCGAATCACTGGCAAATTGCTGAGTCTCCGGCTTGTCCCAGTTACAGTCATAGTCTCTGTAACACATCAAGGGTTTCACACCAATGTAATGCAATGCGTACACATCTTGCGAGACCCTATGATCAGAAGATGGGAAGAACTTGAGGTGATTAACCTTTGCAGGAAGCCTGTGCCACCAAGTGAACATCTCATTCAAAAATCCCTGGTCACCCCCATTGTATGTTTCCACGACCTCTATCTTCCCCATTAAGGCCTCGAATGTACACTTGGAAGGCTCCACTAATATCAACCCGGAGTTGAATATATGTACGTGGTTTTCAGCAGCTGACAGTTGTGGGTAAATGAAGAATTCGTCTAAGTTTCTAGACACGATGAAGTCGGAGTCTACGAACATAACTTTATCATAGTCTGTGAGTTGCCATATCCGGAGCTTGCTGTAATTCCATTCGTTGTAGGCATTTTTCATTGCATGCGGACTTCGTATTCGCTTAATGCGTCTGGTCTCCCATCCGGCTGCTCTGAGTGCTTCGAGAGATTTTGTAGATATGTGTTCGTCTGCTAGCAAGATTAGGTCTTTAGTCGAGTTTGATGCGATTATGCTTTGGGCTAGAGCTATTGCACCACAGACATAAGCTTCTGAAGAATGGAGCATGGTGACATAAGCCTCTCTTGGCTGATGGAATCTGTAATCGTATATTCGAGTTCTTCCGCTTACTTGTTCTGATGCACAATAGTCCAATATGTAACAAAAATAAATTTTAAACCTGTGGAAATGGATCACTGAAAGAGCAAAGGATACCATAAAACTAACCAGATTGCGAAAATGGTGGAACAAGCTCACATGATCCCACGGGCATAAGCATCTTCTGTTTAATTCGACTCAAATTAGGCCTGTACACCCAAGAATTGCCATCACTCCAAACAAGCTCATCACATGTGAAAATCTCTCTCATAGAGCCAGCTGATGAGCCAACAAACACAGCAAAAACCGGCCTATTAAATTCCTTCGAGCTCCCACTTCTCACTAACAAGTTAGCTACCACCAAATTTACTTGCAACCTATAAACATCCCTCAAAACATGAGCTCCATCAGCTTCTGTACAGTTCAGCCTAGCAACAACCACATCCAACTGCTCATAGTCTTCAAATTTCGGCATTGGGATATCCGGACACTTTGAATTGTTTTCATCAATCACCATGGGGAATAAGTCCGACCACTTAAGGTCCTCGCGAACAGTGTCAAACTGCACGTTTACTATCTCTGCCCCGGGGTGGAATTTCTCCATTACGCCATCCATGTTGACTAATCCGACTTTCATATTTTTGTCTGCAAGCACTTGGGCAACGACAGCGTACCACTCTGGAACACTTACATTAGTATAGTAAGCAAGAAGGGGCTTTTGGAACCTATGATCAAGGACTTGTTTCAAGTAGATGATGATAGTGAAACATAGACAAGTAGTCAAGAAGAAGATGAAAGAAAAGCTATAATGCTTTGATTTGTGAGACTTGGAAGCCATTGAATATGTTATGTGGTCACAAAATATGTTTCAGTTCATCATATAAATATATGATATCATGTTCTGATTAAGGTTAAGAGAATTTGTTTATTCGTAGGTTTAACTACGTACAAAGGGAAGAGACAAATGAATGGTTGCACGTTGGATGTTATTGATAAACTAAGTAAGTAGCTAGTCGTCCTAGCTATATATTTTTAAGGTTTCAAACAATGCGGTTGTCATGTTAACATATTTTACCAACTAAACGTTTCCAACACAAATTGATAAGCTGCATGCTGTTTTTATTTTTTATTACTTTTTTCTTCTGAATCTGCCCTTTCGGTGTGCACATGGTAAAACCCACGAGCTAACATAATAGACTGCAAACCACGCAAGTCAAGTTAAACTAGAACAAGTTGCGACAGGTTCGAATCAGAAATCATAAATCCCAAAAATATACACACTCGTGAAGTTTTAAAACTGTGCTACTAACATAATATTATTATCCATTTTAACCAACTGGATCACCCTCGCCGGTCGATCTGCCTCATTTTCTTCTTCCTAAAACCAACCCGGTCTTCATGAAGGGAACAAATATTGATTCGAAGGTGTTGTTAAAACATAAGTCCGAAAAATATATACTCCCGTAAAGTAGGGATTGTGAAGAGAGAAGAGAACTGCCGGAATAAATCTAAACCTAGAATGAATTGGATTTAATAAATTTAAATTGCTAAATGGAATTTATGTATAGTAAGTAAATAAAAAAATAATTAAGATTATTTTGTTCTCTTTCTCTCTGAAAATCATTAATTTTAGTTCAATTCAATTAAAATTTATTCAAAATTTATATAATTATTTTTTATACGCAACCAATAAAAGTTCACTTCTGTTCTTTTCGGCTTATTTTCATTCACTTCATGTTCACGTACAAACCCTATCTTTACTAAAGATGTTAGAATCCTAAATCGATAAGGTTTGTTAAAGTTAAACTTTGAGATTGCTTAGATGTTAGATCAAAGTTTGTTAAAACATTAAAATTGCTTAGATCTTACATTAAAAGTTTTTCATCCACCTGCAGCTAACAAAGTTCGAAATCGGAGGGCATGTGGGAGCCAGTCTTGTTCTACAGTGTAAAAAATTGACTAACAAAAGATGATTGCATCGGTAAAGTTAATTTGTTAAAAACTTTGCAATTGTTGAGATCTTGGATAATTCTCAAAAGTATTTTTTCATAATTTGTGATACTAAGTGTATATTATACATTTTCAAATATATTTAACACATAAATTAGAGAACGATCATTCTCACATGAACTACTAACAATATCAGAAATCATCAGAAAATACAAGAACATCATAATTAGAGAATTGGGGTATATCATCTTTCATTCATCAACATAAAATCATCAAATGGTATGCGCAAAGACCTACGACACGTAAATACAGTAATAGTTTACCAGACACTAGAACGGTAATGTAACAAAATAGTAAAGATCAAATGGAGCGCCTTATCTTTAGGTATAATCCTGATGAATCTACGTGTGTTATCTGAGAATATTCCATACCACATTCTACAATATTCTAAATATTGCCGGACTATTGGTATAAAACCTAATCAACATCAGCGTAGTGCATTGGCTCTTCATCACCCACGACCTAAGAGCGATGGATAACAAAGATAACTTTATTCCAAAGTTTTTGGTGTTGTTTGCGGTTTCATAAAACTGTAGGGATGTTTCTCAAAATAATAAAGGTGTGAACGCGAGCTTATAAGTTTCTGGAGCTTATAAGCTAGCTGACCGCACTAGTAATGGTTGAGTTCAATTTTAAGGCTTATTTCTTTATAAGTCCAAAATAAGCCTCTTCCATTTTTAGTTTACAATGGTTTGAGATTATTAGAGACTTTTTCATAGACTTCATATGACACATGCACTCCACATGCACCACACAATTAATGAAAGAAAAAAAATTACTTAGGGGCTACATTTAAAAATGTAGCCCATGAGCATGAGCTACATTTTTGTAGTCCCTAAAAAACTTCCATTGTAACTTATTTAGGGCTTAAACCCCAAATAAACACACAAAAAAATCAACCATTGCTAGTGCTCTGATAGGCTAATGCTAAACATAGACTTTATTTGTAGCACGTTAAAAGGTGCATGTTATGTAGTTTAGTCTAATTAAAGTGGGTTGGAAGACAGACCAAATATCCTATGCAAACCCTACTGAATATAAATGCAATTATTATCCTCTCAGGACCATAGCCCCATGTATGATGGCTTTTGAAACATGTACTAGGATGTAGGAAGCACGGAAACGAGACGAATACGTGGAAACGTCAAAATCTAAATATGTAGAAAATCGAAACGTGTAAGAAACATTTACTTTTTTTATAATACTAATATATACATTAATATTTATAAATTTCTAATGAGCATATAAAAACACCTAACAAATATTCAAATAGATAATCTAATGCAATTTAACCCCAAACATAAACATAAGATTAGATAAATTTTAACGTGTGTGTGATAATGTCCAATATAATTAAACCACATATTTACAACCAACTCTTCATGATATATATATATATATATAGCATTAAGTAACATGCTGATGGAAATAATTAATAATAAAAAAAAGAAGTGCAATGGAACATGAAACGTAATTTGCACCGTTTCCACCAAGTTTCCGTTCCGGAAACGTTTTTACAGGAAACCTCTCATATATGGCGTTTCCGTGCTACCCAGGGATACGTGATCATAGAAAATCTTGCCAAAATCAAATACTCCAAAAACATGGAGTTTCCAAGGTCGTTTGGAGCCATCCGAATCGGCCAAATCCATCCACTCATCAGTCCCGATCATTTCTTTACGTTTCGTTTTGTTGACTTTTTTGTGCTCTGTTTGACCTCCTTTTACTCCTAAATTATAACTAACAATTAATTTGTGAAAGCAGATTATGAAAATATAGTGTCTCTACTTTCATTATATATAATTTTATCAATTATTTTTCGCTAAGATTTATGATTTATTAGAGGTCAAACGAGGTGACGAAAAAGTCAACAAAACAAACGTAAAAAAATGACTGGGACGGAGGGAGTATTAATGAAGGTCAGTTTTTAATGCACATGAACAATACCTACAAGGCTACAGTAATATAACGAGAGGGAGCAAGGGGTCTGAGTTGAGAAACTGCAATTACCTCTGATCTGACTAAAAGCAATGAAGCTATGAACTCCCACCAATCACCATCGATATTCTAGACATATTGGACATGAAGCAGAATATAAATCAGATCTGCTTCTGGAAGAGGAAGATCTGTTCCCATTTAAGTTTCCCAGAATAGAAAACTTGCCATAAAGTAGAAGATAAATCAGATATTCAGATTACTGGCTGCTATGGGAATTTATTGAAATAGGAATATTATACATACATGGACTAGTCACATGGACTAGACAGACAAAAATACATACATGACTTCATACCTCCACCACCACCACTTATCACTCATATATGTATGCATTTTACGCACATCACGTATCAACACCGGGATTGTCAGCATCCCCGTACAGAGGAACCTATCCCGGACAGGCCTAAGAATGCTCCCGAATAACCGTATGGACAACACAGATTTGTAGCTAGGGATCACAACAGCTGCGACATGGCCAGCAAAACAACTGAAAGAGCAATTACAACTTAAAAGCATCTTGTTTGGCTAATCTTCAGGCTTCAGCAAAGATTTTTTAGCCCAAACCCAAACCTTTATGCTTCAGAAACGATCTTTGTAGATGTACGCTAATTCATGCAGCAATCACAAAATTGAGGCCACACTGCAAGTTTGCACAAATTTGCTTATGAAAACTGTGCAATATCTGCCATATCACAAAGGATCCAGGTGGATTTGAACCCCCATCCTCCTAACGCATTCAGGTAGTTGGGCGCTCTTCCATATTGAGCTATAGATCCACTAGTCAAGTAATATATCCGATGCTATTAGCACTTAAGCTAAGTCCATGTACATAACATTATTATGTGGTAGTCTGGTAGATGATAATGACTCCTCGAGACTGAAACAGCTGTTCTGATCCTAGCTAGTTCACAACACAAGTACCAATTCATTCACATACAAAATGCAACAAACAAGTAATTTTCAACAGAAGCTCAGTAAATCCATGTTTACCACTTCAGAAGACCAGGATCCCTCTTGAAGTACCACTTATTTTGCCTATATTGCTCAGGCAGTCTATATGTGAGAAACAAAATAAGAAACTTACTCCAATATCGCACAACAAAGACACCTTAGCATGAGCAGAACAGAAATATATCACTGCACCAAAAATTATATAGCCATGAACTTAAAATACTTTGTCTACACTATAGTTCTTTCCCTTCCCGACGAAGATCAAAATAAAATGCCAAGGTTTCAATTTGAAAATGAGATTGAATCTTACAACTAAAAACAAAACGAGTTTGTACCGGATTAATCCCAAATTAATAAGATACAGATTATTAATGCACATCCAGATTACCTACAATGCTAGAGCAATAAAGAAAGGGAGCACGGGGGCTGAGTTGAAACAAACCGCAATACCTCTGACAGGGGCCAAAAGTAACGAAGCTATGAACTTCCACCGTAGAAATTCTACAAATATCGACATAAAGCAGAATATAAATCAGGTCTGCTTCTGGAATGTATGTTGGAACAGGAAGATTTGTTCCCATTTATGATTACCCAAAATAGCAATACTAGATTTGAGATGAAGTAGAAGATAAAAATCATTTACTCAGAAGTACTCAGATGGTTGATTAGGCCGACAAAAACCATAAACATGACTTGAATAACACCACTTATGTATGCATTTTATGTACATCACATATCAAATTCGTACCAATTGTGAACATATTATAAAATACTCCAAAATAAACATGTACCCTAAAATATCCAGGCATAACTGAAAAGTAAAAATAGTACCAACATCTTATACCTTCCCAGAGCATACCGATCACTCAGGGTACATATTAACCAACTGTAATATTAAATATTAATGTGATGCAAGTAAAACTGCAATCAGTCTATCCAGGAGGAGGCAGTCAGGCAGACATATTGAATTGAGGTTCTGCTTCTCCAAGAATCCCACATAGAAATCCTGATACAGGTTACAACATTAGCATCCTTTAATCAAGAACATTTCTTGAATTTAAAGCACACTGTTCAAGCATATCAGGAAACAGACTGTCACCAAAATAGGACAATGATTTCGAGAATTCGAGCCTTTAAATATAATGTCCTTGTTAAAAACCGTAACTCAAAGCAAAAACATTAAATCATAATAATGTATTTGTAATGCAAATAGAGAAATAAATCATTACATCACAGCATCACACATGTATTGCATAATCAAGTCATATCATTTCACCCCACATAAATCAATACTTGCACGAGCTTGGACATACTCGGCACCATAACCATAACCAGTTCATTTTGACTATTACCAAATTTATACATCCATGAAACTGTGGATGTGTGTGAATGTAGGTAATTACAGAAAGATTGTGGTATGTAACAGAATACCATGTTCCTATCAAGATATGAGTTGTAGGTGAAATATACACGACAGATTACACTAACATAACAAATCGATTTGATTGACAAGTAATACCTGCAAGATGATGATACTCCGCATTTTAGTGATTTCGTTTTCCTTGGAATTGCGAAAATTTCTTGCTAGTTACGGGAGCCTTTACCACAACACTGACAACACCCGTACACTGAGATGGTGAACAGAGAATGATCTGAAACTTGATGTTTCAAGCAAAGGGATGCCTAGCAAGGGGCAGTATGGATGGATATATAAATATGTCAGATGTTATTGCATAGACCAGACTGGGCCACCGGCCTTTGCAACTATTTCTCCAAATCTTGGACTGCACATTAATTTTACCGTATATATATATTGAGCAGATATGCTTTTGTTAGAAAAGAGAGAAACACCAACTGATTGATGTGCCCAATGTTGCTGGTTACGCAAACTTGTGATTGAGTTTAATACTAGTAACCATCAAAAGAGCACAAAAGAAGAGATAACTGCCAAACACTCAGGATCATGTTCATATCCAACATACAAATTATACAAATTAAGGTACTAATTTGATATACCCTGTACACCAGACGCCAACCAAAATGCATCAAATCTGATTCTTAGTAGCACAGATAATAATTTGATATACCCTGTACACCAGACGCCAACCAAAATGCATCAAATCTGATTCTTAGTAGCACAGATAAATCTCATCTACTTGCCCATTCGAAGGGCGATGCTTCTGTGTACCTCTCTTGCGTGGGGGAGTAGGAGCATGGGATAGTTTCTATCCGCACCAGGAAGCATACCAAGGTCAAGGTATGTTCGGCTACGAAGAAAGTTATATTCATGAGCTTTCTATAGGCACACATCCCTCAAGAAATCATGAATATGGAGATATTTCATGTTACCACTGGAAGATAGCTCAGTAACCAAAAAGAGATTTCTTTCGACTAGATCTGTCAGATACTCCGTGGCTACATCTTCTAAGCTTTTATTTCCATTGGGTTTCAGAAACCCCTCATCAACCCACATCTTGATGAGTAGTGAGACAGGAATGCTATGATCTTCTGGGAAAACTCCCATATATAGGAAACATGGCTTGAGATGAACAGGTAAGCTTTCATAACACATAGACAGAACATTTAGACACCAATCCTCAGGGCCTGCAGAACCAAGGACCTGTGATGACAAACGCAGTCCAACCTCTTCCCAGAATTCCTTTGTAACATGCAACATTTTATGATATATTTCCCAATTTCCTCCAATTCTTTAGGGAAATATGATCTTGCCCAGACACCTTTTCTCGTAATAGATCCCAACTTGCCTCGTGGCTTAACACTGATAATATATAAGGTCTGCAAGTACCAATATAAGAAGCCACAGTTAACAGCCTGGTGGTAATTATGATCCAACTCCCACTACAATTATCCGGAAAGAAAATTCTGATAGTATCCCAGACATCGACACCCCAAATATCATCCAGGACTATAAAGTAGCGCTTACCATACAAACGCTTGTGTAATTGTTTTCCTGGATTACTTAATGCCATCAACATTTATCTCAAGGTCCTGTAGAAAACTTTCAAGAACACTTTTGAGGTCTGGTGATTGAGAGATTGTACACCACATACGAATATCAAAAAGTTATTGGATGAATTGATCTTCAAATACATTTCGAATAATAGTAGTCTTACCGATGCCACCCATTCCGACAATGGGCAGTATCTGGAGATTCTTATGACCTGTGATTTGATCCATGACACTAAACAAGTGCCAATCAAATCCAACCATTTTGTTGTTCCCCACACTTGATGGACCACTGAGACTGTGAGACTGCCTTGCCGTCGATCTTCAGAAGTGCCTCCGAATCCAGCATCCATAATCCCCACGGACTTTTCTACGAGAGACACAAACGTTGTCATGATTTGCATCATTTCACCTTCAAATAAAAGCTGGGATATGTGTTCCCATGGCTTGTATACAGATTTTTCAAGAACCGGACACAAAGCAAGGCACTCTCGATGACATAGCCAACGTCATAAGCAGCTTCTGCTATGCCACTCTCCAGCTCTACAGTTTTTTCATTGCTTCTATGGTGGTAATCAAAATCTTGGAAAACTTTGACAAGTAATTGTTTGTTTGACAGATTCCATCGGGTATTGAGCAGGGTAAACAACAGAGTGCTGGCTAATCGTGGAGTTGAGAGAGAGCAGAGCTGCATAAGCCGCCATGGGTCTGAGTTTAGAAGAAAGATTTGAGATTTGAGATTTGAGAAGAGAGATTCAGAGAAGGTGTAGTGCAGAAATTGGATCTGAAAGGGTTGAATTTGGGATTCCTGTCTAGTTCTTCGTTTATGTGCAAAAATTATTATAAAGGCCTGCAATTAACAACCCAATAGAAGAGTTAGATATCTGCATTAAATAGGATAAAATTGTGCTAGTGGATGGATATCAGTGATAAACAAAAGAATGAAAAAGAATCCAGATGAAGTGTTTAACTGCAAGTGTTTGCAAACTTCAAGAAGACTTGAAGAAGAAAGGAGAACACATGGGGACAGGTCTGAGAATGCTCCGCGATAACCGTGTGGGCAACACTGATTTGAAGCTACAGATCACAACAGCTGCGACATGGCCAGCAAAACAACTGAAAGAGCAATTACAACTAACAGCTTACGAGCATCATGTTCGGCGAATCTTCAGGATTCAGCAAAGATTTCTTAGTCCATATCCAACCTTTATGCTTCAGAAAAGATCTCTGTAGATGTAGCAAACTCATGCAGCAATCCCAAAATTGAGCCCACACTTCAAGTTTGCACAAATTTTGCTTGTGACAACTTTGGTGGTTCAAATCCACCTGGAAATGTGCAAACTCATGCAGCAATACTTCCCCTACACAATAGTTCTTTCCCTTTCTTTTTGCACCACAGATTTAAAAAAATAAAAAAATAATAATAATAAAAAATAAAAAAGGGTACCCCTGACAGTGAACCAAAGCAATGACGTCCCAAGATAGAAATGCTAGACATATTAGACATAAAGCAGAATATAAATCAGGCCTGCTTCAGGAATGTGTTGGAAGAGAAAGATCTGTTATTTAAGATGTGCCACAATAGCAATACTAGACATATTTGAGATGAAGTAGAAGATAAATCATATTACTGCTATGGGAATCTATTGGAATAAGAACATCAAGTATATCCTACAATCGGGCAGAAAGTAGTACACAGATGGTTGATTAGACCAACAAAAAGCATAGACATGACTACATAACACCACTCATGTATGCATTTTATCTACATGACAATCATCATCCTACCAATTTTGTGTATTGAAAATCAATTCATCCTAGGATCATATATTAGAATACTCCAAAATAAACATGCACCCTGAAATATCCAGGCATAACTGAAAAGAAAAGATAGTACCAAATCTTATAACTTCCCAGAAGTACAACAGCTTCATTTCACTCAGGGTGCAGATTAACCAGCTGTAACCTTTGACATTCAAAGAATCCCAGACTATAGGGCTTCTACAAGAATCTTGATGATGCTGATTTAATAAGCTTCAGGATCATGGTAGCCAAGCTCAAGCACAACAAGCTAGGTGAAGTTCTTTTGCAAGGACTAATCACTGGCGTTTACAATGTTAATGTGAAATCAGTCCTTCCAGGAGGAGGCAGACAGACAGGATTGAGGTTCTGCTTCTCCAAGAATTCCACATAGAAATCTTGATACAGGTTAAACTAACATCCTTCAATCAAGAACATTTCTTGAATTTAAACACTCTTCCAACATATCAGGAAAGAGTTTTCACAAAAACAGGACGATGACTTCAAGCCTTTAAATATAATGTCACAAACTAGTATATGTATTACAACTGTCACATGCATTATGGTACTATGTCCTTGTTCAAACCGTAACTCAAAGCAAGAACATTAAATCATAAAAATCTATTTGAAATGCAAACAGAGAAATAAAGCATTACATCACAACATCATGTATTGCATAGTCAAGTCATATCATTTCACCTCACATAAAGCATTACTTGCACAGGCTTGGACATACTCAGCACCATAACAAGTTCATTGTGATTATTAACACAATTTATGCATCCATGAAATATGGGTAAATGTAGGTAATTACAAAAAGGCTGAGGTATGTAATCGAATCCTATCAATATACAAATTGTACGTTAAATATAACATGACTGATATGTAATCGAATCCTATCAAGATACAAATTGTACTTAAATATAACATGACTGATTATACTAACATAGTATATCCTTTTGATTGACAAGTAATACCTGCAAGATGATGATACTCCACGTTTCAGGGATTCAGCTTTACATGATAAATAAACAGGCCTTGGTATTGAATATATTGCCAATTTCACAGCACCCTTGCACTGAGATGATGAACAGAGAATAATCTGAAACTAAATGTTTGAATCAGAGGGATGCCATCTTTCCCTTTGTAAGACAGATAAAAAAAATTATAAAAAAAAAAGTATCAGTAAGAGAGAGAGAGAGCACTACACAGAAGGGAGTGCTGGGAAAATCCATGTGCCATCTCCCCCCCCCCCCCAACAGAAAAAAAAACATTTATGGCAAAGGTCAGTGACACCTACATCTATCTTTTCACATACATAGTCACACCCTATTCCCTCTTACAAAAAGAACTGTGACCACCAATTAATTAATCTACTACCATCTTCACAGACACTCAACTGTATTATAGTAATAAATAAATGAATCCTCAAAACATCAAATCTAGTATGTCCAAAATAATAAAAAACCTGCAAGCTGCTAGATGAATTAGATCCCATGTGCAAGTAGCAAGAAGAATCATATCCCATCCTGTAGTCTCCATTTCATAAGATCGAAGCCAGAATGGATGGAAAATGAGAGAGCAAGATCGGACAAACAATTTGTCTTTGGCAACAAACATCACCATAGAACCTGAGAAATAGACAAACTAGTTAGGGTGATCGAGGTGAAAATCACTTCTAAGTGCAGCAAAAAGTATATTCAAATCAAATAAGTTAACGAAAAATAGTAAAAATTATTTACCTTATAGAAACAAGCGAAGAATCTTCTCAATGCCCCATCAGATCTGTATAGATATCAATGTGAATCACATGCAATTCAGCAACTTGGCCAACAAAGTACCATATACAAAAGGAAAAGAGCTGTACTAGGACCATCTGAATGGGAGATGCTTAAGAATTTATGCAAGTGTTCTAGAATAAAGTACAGAGACGAAGGCACCATAACTGCACAATACTCAAACACAAAGTAAAGCTCACTAGATAATACTGTGAGTCATACAGTTGCAACTAGGAGTCTAGAACACAATTTGGTACCAGAAAGGCATACTTGAGTACATCCATCATAATAATAGAAAATGAGATGGCAATAGACAGATGTCATGCGGTAAATGATAAAGTACTTATAAGTATAGAATGATAAAGCTTCATCAGAAGAATGATAAAGGAGTTTTGTTTAAATTCTGCTTACTGCCAAACCATTTTAATCTCATACAAATGGGATTCTCTTCAGACACTACATAAAAGTTCTTAATTTAATTGTAGATAATTCCAGCTTGTTATCAATTCAATTCCTTGGGCATGCAACATGTAGAACTTCATTACAGATGAAAAGAGTGAAAAGGAACAGTAACATAACGCGGTATGGCGGCAGTGGAAGTAGATGCAGATGGAATTGTGAATCCATGATGAAGTTGAGCATAATAACATAACAGTGGTAGTGAAGTAGATGAAGATGGAATTATGAATCCATGAAGTTGAACATAATAACATAACGTGTTAGTGAAGTAGATGATGCAGATGGATTTGTGGATCCATGAAGTTGAACATAGTAGCATGATAGTGAAGTAGATGCAGATGGAATTGTAAATCCATGAAGCTGAACATGTGTTAGATTCCAGCTGTTAAAATGTTTGCTCCGCATTGCAGGATTATACCATGTGATATTATAGTTGGGCACTGAGAAGAAGTATACTAACATAAAAACGAGTCAAAGACTGATAAGTAGTACCTTCAAGTCCTCAGAAGGTGTTTGTGTTCTAAATTTCCTTCGAATAATGGGTACTGATGGCAGGAATTGGAAGTCCCTGGAGCGAGTTGATCGGTATTGGAATTTTGTTAAATGCAAGTATAACCGAGTACTCACAAATTGATGGATAGAGAGAGAGAGAGAGTTTGTATCGTACCCACAACTAAAGACAGAAATAAAAAGAGGGAGGAGAGGGGAGCACACACACGGAAGGGAGAGCTGGGAAATGCCCCGGACATTCTCCCCTCCAGACACAAAAACAGAAGTTTATTACCATCATCGGACCTGCCAAGAGAGCGCACCCATCATGGCAAAGGTCACTCACAAGTCGCACCTTTCTTTTGTGTTTTCACATGATAAACACACATAACTACAATCTCTCCCACACAAAACCATTTACCCTAACAAACTAATCTTAAACAAGCTACACACAAGGACATAAATTCAGGTTTAGTTTTGTTGAAAACCGGCCAGGACCTCCTGTAAGGATTATAACCTGTCCATAGATACTCAGTCTCTTAATGCATCAAAGATAACCAGGCCAAATATCCACTGCATCAAATTTGACCTAAATTCTGAGGAAAACAAAACAATTGTAAATTCAGAGCAAAATTTACGAGCAAAACATGTGAAACATAACAACAAAATCAATAAGATAAGTGCCTAATCCAAATTCCAAACTCAATCTCACCTCATAGTAATCGGTGGATCAATTACCATCAAAATCAACACTTACCTCGCGCCCCTGGAGATTTAATCACCTAGGTTAGGTGATTAGAAACTGACTGAAGAAAAAAAAAATCCTCACCTGGTAGATTCAACCGATAATGCATCCGATAATCATAAAAACTAATCCGGATTTCACCTGACAAACTGCCAGATTAAATCGGTAAAGGAAGGATAGAGAAAAGAGAGTAGAGATAGTAATGAGACGATGTTGAGCTGAAATCACCAAGGCCGGAACTGTCTTTTATGTACTGAAGCCAGAGATGATCTGACGGTTGTGGTGGGATTGACTAGATTGAGCGGCTGCGATTTTAAGGATCTGGTGGCGGTTGATTGAGTCACTAGGGCTAATTTGGCGGTAGTTTAGGTCAATTGGGCTCTATATGGACTTTGACAAGCCCATTGATGACCAACGTAACTGGACTTTCGGAACCCCAAGCTACACCAACTCAGATGGGCTTGAGGCTCTGACCCAATTATTCTGAGTCGATTTGTAGTTTCCTATTATTCCCTCTATTTCATTTTAAACTTTCTAAATTGTTTTTTTTTAGATTATTTTAATTGTCAATTAATTCTAAATTATACATGATTAGTACTTTCTCAATTTCATTAATAACTTGATAGGTTTCTATTTTGGACCTTCTATTACAAACTTCTAACTCAAATATGGAAAGTTTATTATTTCTCTCACCTTCTTTATAACAACTTTTCAATCTCTATCATACTTTATCACCCTTTCACAATTAAATACTCATACAAATTAATTATTTAATATTATTCCTTAAAATTGGTAATTTTTACCACTTAGGAATTAACTAAAAAAATGGAGGAATTATATAATAAAGTTATGTTAGAAAATTGTTCTTGATGGTTGATACCGAAGCAACGTAGAATTACAACAACAACCGTTTTGATCAGGCACATCCTCTGGTTATGGTTCCTATTGAAGGGGAAGCATATGTCATCGCGGCAAGTGGTAAAGGCGACAAACGACTTTCTGTTGTGAAGATTTGTCGGTCTGCATTCAAGGGGTTACCTTCAATACCACTTTCTTTGTGATATAGGACTGGGAGATGATGGACGGTGTGGTGATTGGCATGCCTTGGGTTGAATCAATTGGTGCTTGTATTCTGATTCTTCAAGGTCACTAACTGTGCATGTAGGGAGCGACACGCGTACTTTACTCGACGAGGGTTATGATGATGTCAAGGAGGCAGCCAGCTCCATGAAGCCTTGATTAGCCGTCTGCAAGAGCTCAAAGTTCTAGGGAGGAGGTGAAGAACAAGAAGATCCTGAAGGGATCAGTCTGACATTGGAGTTACTTGTTGAAAGCTACATGGGTGGAACCATCTGTTGAAAAATATTGGAAAGATGCATGACGAGCTCGATTCGATTGGCACTGAGAGGGAGGACAAGCTATGCCAAGCAACATTCAGCTCAAGATAAGATCAACCATCATTGCATCCAACTTGAACGGGGGGCAGAATTGAAGCAGGCAGAGAAGGGCTACTGTCGGAGGCAATGAAGCGGGAAATTGGAGCTACAAGAAGAGGCACCCGGGGAACGAGTTTCAAGGAAAAGGACTTGAGATAGGTGCATGTGCACTGACAACCGGTGTGAGTGGAGTTGGTCGGTCAAGCAGGGAAGCAATGTGATGCCCCTATGAACCTTGGGGTTAAGGTTCGTTTAAAAGGGGAGTATTATTGGGATTTCTCCCCTCTCCATGAAGTGGTTAGTTCACAAGCGCAAAAATTCTATCGGGACGTATCAAGAAGTTAGGTTCATTTACAATTCCTCTTCATTAGCCAGTATTTATGGATAAGAATATATGTTGGTTTTATCTGTTAGTAAATGGATTAGGATCATGAACCTTATTCGTGGAGACGAAGACGAGTAGGGTTAAGATATCCTTTCCAACCCCTATTCAGCTTAGAACTCTTACTAGTATATAAGTTGAACAAGTTATGTCTTTTAATTATGCTTTTGTGGATGAATACAAATATTTCTAGCAAAGTCTCAACTCTCTCGTTTGCTAATGGGGTTGCAGGGGTCGCTCACCGTCTTCTGGATATTCTATCGATCTTCCGCTATTTCAAGAATACAACCCAACCTCCCTTTTTTTGTGCCAAATTCCTTTGGAGGACGTTCGGTTCCCATAATTCAAGGCGAACTATCGCCTAACGATCTTGGAACTATTCCGAGATCTCAACATATTCTAGATCATACATTGTTTGATTCGTCTAAAAACTATTAAAGTTGTCAGTTTAAATTCAACCATGTTCAAATTTGTTAAATTATGTTCAATTATGTTCAATTCAATTCTGAACTTATTTGGATACATTATTTGATTCTTCGTACATAAGATAGTATGATTGTGCTTTAATATCTGATATATACTCCTAAATCATTACTTATCAAAGGAAAAAGAAATAAAAAGTAATCCCTCGGTTCGGCCCAAAACGTTTTGTTTTTCCATTTTTAGTGTTCCGTTAGAAATTTCTCATTACAAAAATGAAATTACTTTACCCGATAAATACCCCACCATACAACTATATTTACAACTTTATCACTCCATTCACCAATCTTTACTACTCCCTACTATTAAGTTTAATTGACGTTTTAGCCCAACACATTAATTAAAGAGTAATAATTTTTATTAAAAATGGTTTCTTACTAACTGGGCCACTGAGCCTTCAAACAGTTACAATGGTTTGTGATGTTGTTCATTTCATTGCGTTTTCGTTTTACCATCTCCTTTAGTTTTTTTACGTTTTTCGTATTTTGTTATCGTTTTTTACAATATTTAACCATAAACCATTGGTGCATAATAATTGTATATATAATTTTATATAATAGAAAGATAACCAATTTGACAGCCTCTAATGTAAATAGTTTGTTTTATATCACATTGATTACGTCCCTAAGAAAACAAAACAACGTATTACAGTATCCTAAATCACTATTTTGTCAAAAGGACTGAAAGAAAAAAATAAATAAATGAAATTGCAAAATGTGGAGGACTTGAAAGGGCACTACTAAATGAAAGTCAATAATGGAGTTGAATGACTTTAAAGTTTAAACACAGAGAGACACTCGTGGTGCGTGACACCGCACGAGTCTTTCTCACTGACTGCCAGGCGCAAAGACTCTAAAAACCAAAATATCTGTTTGTCCTTTTCTACACCAAACAAACGCCATTGCTCCGGAACCGATTATTATTTTATAATACTAGTCCAGTAAGTAAAGCTCACTTCACACTTGGTGCGTGTTTGTTTAAAGTAACCCTTCTTCTTCTTGTGCCTTGTCTTGTTAATCTATCTGGTCACAAGTGTTTCTTGCGCCTGATCAATCTCACTTCTCTACTTTTATGGGAAAAAAATTTGTGCCCCTCATTTCTCTGTAAGTCACCCCTTTTTCCTTCTCAAGAAAAATTTATGCCTTTTATGTTTGTGCTTGTTTGAAGATTTTGTTTTCTTGGATCTGATTTTCTTGATTGATGAATCAAGTGTGATATATTTTTTTGCCAAGCTGTGTTGATGCCTGAGTTTCTGTGGTTTGTATGAAGTCAAAGTTTTGATGTTTAGGATGAACTTTCTGAATTTCTGTTGATTTTATCTATTGGAAATTGTCAATTCGAGAATCAAGCATGTAAAAAGTTGCATTGTAGTCTTTGGAATATTAGTTGGTTGGTCCTAATTTTTTGCCAAGCTGTGTTGATGACTGAGTTTCTGTGGCTTGTGTGAAGTCAAAGTTTTGATCTTTAGGATGAATTTTGTGAATTTCTGTTGATTTGAGCTATTGGAAAGTGTCAATTTGTAAGAATCAACCATGTAAACTTGAGTGTTTCGTTAACTGGCTGTGATTTAGTTTTTCTTTAGGGAGTTGCATTGTGATCTTTGGGATTAGTTGGATTGGTTTGCTGATTGTTCTGCTGAGTTAATTTGACTTGTGTTATTGATTTTAAGTTTAACTTACCCGGCTGCAATTAGTATGCGAAGATATTTGCTCAACAACCGATTGGGATGCATATTAGTGAAGAAATCATTAGTATAGTGCGAACTGGATGTATTAGTAACAGATTATTAGTTCAATATTGTTTTGATTTGGGTTAGTGTGAGGAGATTAGTTGATTGATCTGTTTGGATTTTGGCTTATTATGGCACCATCTGGATCTTTTGATCGACGAGTTTAATATTTGTTTGGATATGAGGAAGTATTGATCCTAGTTACAAAAAATTAGCTTCTGATTATCTTTTGTTCCTGCTAGTGTAGTGTTACTAATTTACTATAGGGGTTTGGGAGCAATAAATGTTCAATTCAATTCACATGAATATGACATTGCAGAATAACAAGTAGGACCAAGAAGTAATTGATCTATTGAATAGATCAATAACAGTTGAGATCAATTACTAGTCTTTCTGGGCAATCAACTGTCATTGTTGAAGTTTTGAAATCGTAATATAAACTAGTCTTAAACTAGTTGCTAGAACAGGAACTCAGGAAGTGGAGGTAAGATTGTTTCCGTTACCAACATCAGTGAGTAACGTATTGCTTTTAGTTGAGATGATAGAGCTGGTGAACTGCTGGTTTCATAAGACCGGCATGATGCCAATATCAAACTTTTGCATCTCTGAATGGAGGTTTTGGATTTTGTTTTTCGAATAATAAATAAATCAGTTGAATGATCAATCAGCTCTAAAACATAACTTTTGCTCTCAAAGATTCTACGAAGTCTTTAGTTTCAACCTGAGTCAGTTACTCACATGTGTGATCTTCCTGTAAAGTTTCTATGCTCAGAATGGAAGTTGGCATGACATTGTTTGTGCTTCTTTAGTGTTCTTCTGAGTGATTGATGACCTTTTACTGACTGTATATATCAATTATGATAGGTAATCTCAGTTGCTGAACAATAGTAGCACCATTTATCATAATGTTTCGCTGGAGAAATAATTCCTCTCACGCTGATGAGAGTGTTGAGCTACAGCACGAGCGTAAGGTAATTATAATTTACTAGTTCTTTGGTGAAAAACATTTAAGTTCCTGACTGATGTTGAAGAGGAACATCATGAGTGCGACATTCCTTTCAGTTTCAAAGCAGACAATAGAAAATGCAAGGTTTCATAATACGAGTTGAAAGTTGAAAAAAGTGGAAAACACTGGGACTGACACGGAACCAATGTGATTTTCTGAGCCTCTTCTTTTAAAAGATTCTCAAGGAGATCTAATAAGTTTGTCTTGCAGACCAGGGAACTGGAAGCTTCTCTTGGACCACTGTCAGGTCGCAGTCTACAGTATTGTAATGAAGCTTGTTTGAAGAGATATTTGGAAGCTAGGAACTGGAATGTGGATAAAGCAAAGAAGATGCTGGAGGAAACTTTAAGGTGGAGGGCTTCCTTTAAACCTGAAGAAATTCGTTGGGTAAAGCACTTGAACTATCACATGAAACTATGGATTTTGTGAGAATTTCTAGTTTTCTAGTTTATTGTGCTGAAATTGATGGGCATGAGCCTTATGCTCCTCTTTTCTAAGCCCATATTGCAATTGACCGTGTTAGTGAGTGCTGGTAGCAAAAGGGTGTTTGGAAAGCTAGTGCAGATTCCTCTTTCTCTAACATGGTACCACATTTTGACGTTCTTTTTATCGAGTTTTATTGGGTTGTATGAATAAAAAGGAGAAGAAGAGGAAGGTAGTTTAAAACGCCAAGGTTGGTGCTATGTTTTTTCAGTTTTAGGTAGAAGCGACTTAAACGTAAAAATGATATTTGAATTTGACATTGTGTTCCTTAGCTGAAACTGAAAGCCTGAAAGCAACCAAAAGCACTTGTTAGATGTTTCTATGCTTCTGCCTGCTTTTTCAACTACTTTGTAAACCTGCGTTTATATATTTTGCTAACACTTGTATATTCTATGTCAATTATTAGAGTGAAGTTGCTGCTGAGGGTGAGACGGGGAAGGTATATAGAGCAAACTTCCGCGATCGTCATGGCAGGACTGTTCTCATACTAAGACCAGGGATGCAGGTACATAGCTGGAGAATCGTAATAACTAGTGGTAGTATTTACTTTCCTGTTTCCCTCTTTAACGGTTCATCAGAAGTTTTCTGTTGCATGATTTCAGAATACGGCATCACTCGATAATCAGATTAAACATCTGGTTTATCTGATCGAGAATGCCATATTGAATCTTCCAGAAGGGCAGGAACAAATGGCATGGCTGATAGACTTCACAGGATGGTCTATAACCAACAACGTCCCGATCAAATCTGCTCGAGATTCAATCAACATATTACAAAATCATTACCCAGAGCGACTAGCAATAGCGTTTCTGTACAGCCCTCCACGCATATTTGAAGCATTTTGGAAGGTATGCTTCTAGAAAACCGAGCCTAATGACACAATTCCTATTCATTGATGTTGCATACCAGTAAGTGTCTGTGCTTCAAGTCTCTGTACTAAAAACACTATATTTTCAGTTTCATTCCCACACGTGAAGGAAAATGCTTGCAGCAACTGTATTCTTTTCGATTGTTGAGAGGTGTGTACACCTGTGTCTTGCAGGTGGTTAAGTACTTTCTGGATCCAAAAACATTTCAGAAGGTGAAATTCGTTTATCCGAAGAACAAGGACAGTGTGGAACTCATGACATCCTATTTCGATATGGACAATCTCCCTGCTGAGTTTGGTGGTTCAGCTACTTTGCAGTACGACCATGAGGAGTTTTCGAGGCAAATGGCTCAGGACGATGTCAAAGGTGCCAAGTTTTGGGGTTTTGACAAACACCAGCCTAAAAACCGTGCTACGGCTGAAGTGGCTCCAGAGCCCGAGTGCGTTACTCCAGTCGGCTAAAGTCCTTTTGCGGCGTGTAAGACTGTAGAGAACTAGAGATGCTATAACAATAATGAGAAAAACACAAGTAATTTAATCTTTCTCATACATGTTGACATTCAATCCTATTATGATTATCTCAAAGATCCATAGCAACACCTCAGTGTATAATTTCTGGCATATTACTCCAATTTGACTGTAGTTTCGAAAAGGGCGCAAGTTACTTTGGAGCATGGCATTTCACACAGAAGCAGGTGGAACCCTCCGGTGGTGTCAGTTGGCCCCTTCTAATGAGAAGCGATGATTTTCGATCCATACAATATACTTCGTATAATACAATCTACACAAAAATGCATCTCGCCTCCAGGACTTACACTATTCATGCTCATTTAGAGCAACAGGAGATCTCTCTATACTAAAAAAGAAACAAGATCAAAGGGAAACATGGTCCCCAGGAAATACAAGACTGTCCTGTGTCAAGTAAAATTTCTGTTTTTCCAAGAAGCTTATGTAACCAACAGGAAACTGAACAGTTCGCACTCAAAGTCGACATTCTAATGACTATTGTGACAAGACAACATAAACATACTAGGCTGAGCAACTAAAAAAGCCTTCGTTTGAATGGTTTTGCGGTGGTCTGATAAGTACGGACCAGCAAACCAACTCCAACTCCTATACCCAGGCAAATGCCGAGGCCTATCCCAACACCCACTCTCACGCCAGCATTGAACCATGAAAGCTCTCCGTCTTCGCCTTCAATGTATTCTGTCTGTCTCCAGTATAAATTATCATAGTCTTCACCACGGCTTTCAGGTTTGTAATTTCTGTACTCTGTGACCTGAAAGACATAATTTGAACTGCTGTTAAGAGTGAAAGATTGATCTACTTCTATTATTAAGAGTGGAAAGATGTATATATTAACTTAGCTAACTCTAGTCTGAAAAGAAAAGTTGACGCTCAACATTAGCCAGACAGACATGCATCCTCAATGTCAATGGTCACTTAACTTCTGGTATTTATTACGTCAAATTACAGTTCTTTAGTCACAGTAAATATTTTCTGTTTAAATAACAATATATTACATAGCTGAGGCACAGAGGGAGAACGTTCTTGGACAGTGGATTAGAATGTCGAATAACAATTTGGAGGGAGGCTGATATCTTTTGACATATAGAAGATCTTCTTTTGGAAAAAGAAGATGAGTGGTTAGATCTGAGACCTAAATAAGTTGAAGGCATTCTGGATCAGTTGAACACATAACTGCGAAATTCTAATGAGACCGATTAATGTGTCAATAGTGTACTATGAGCAACTAAGTTCTAGGGAAATATGTCACCATTCTAGTTTCCTCTCGGAAATGACACTGATATCCGTTACTAACTTAAATGTCATATTGCCAATTCCATGTCTAATATATCTCCATCACAAGGAAAAACATAGTTCAAAATGATGTCTTCCCCACAAACTCTCCCAGAAACACAAAGAAAAAGATTCTTATTACTTCATTCTAGACTTTAAAACTCTTTTTTTGGGTAAAGAAATGCATTAAGTCCCTAGACTTTAACGTAATCCAAAAAAAGAACAAGAGATAAAGGTGGTAAATCCATTAGGATTTCCCCTTCTGTATTACTAGTTCATTTGTATGGCAACAGTCTATCTCAGTATCTTGCACAGATTATTGAAATAAAACAAGTTTCAAGGGCAGGAGCAACCAAAATGGGCCCACTGTTGAGGACTACCTACCTAGTTTTTCCCTTTAATATGGGACCAAGGCATCTTAGGCATGTGACATGCACAAGGAAACAAGAAGGAAGATAAATTTTTTATCTTTTCAATATCTGTGCCAGCAGCCTGCCCATACCTTCACGATATGTCCAGGATAAGGTTTCTGCTGGTGCCTGGTGGCTTAGAATGCAATTGAAAAGGTTATGGGCCTTATGCTCAAAAGGGACATGTTTCATTCTGGGAAGCAGCCATATGGCCAATTGTCCATGGTGGAAGGATAAGAACACCTATATTCACTGCTATGGAGAATTCATAACCTCTAGGGACATAGAATTCAGGGGAGGCTTCAACTAGGTCATGGTGGCTTGGCTTGTGATCTTCAACGTGTGAAGTTTCGGTGTAGCAATTTTAAGACTGTTTTGATGTATAACACCCAGGTGTAGCAATTTTAAGACTGTTTTGATGTATAACACCCATGTAATGGTCATCCTTTAAACTTGACTTGATATCAAGAGTAGCATTGATAACAGAAAAATATTCAAGCTGATCAAAACTTGAAAGTATACCAACGTTGAGCTAGACTTCTTTAGAAAAATTGAATAGAGTAATTAACAGTGAAAAGCAAGCCATTATGTTTTCTAATTAGAAAGGTGGATATCAGCAGATGTCCATACTTGGGATCAACAGTAATTTGAATTGCCTAGCAGTGTGCTTCCTTAGATCTTAAATAATTTATGTAAACAGAGAAATAGCGCAAAAAACTCTGTTGAAACAGCTTTTATCCTTTTAAGTTAAATCTCAACTAGATTAGCTAAGCTCTACATTAGAACATTGTTATATGCAGAGGTCCATGTTCACAGGCAAAAGATAAGATGTTAGATGCTTTAGTACGCAGTGGTTAGATTAAACTGAAGAGGTAAACGCAAGATTGAAACTAGAGTCAGGTTGCTAATGAGTTAGCAGCTGAGAACATAATGCAAGACACGAAACGATTGACATCAAGAACAAATTATATTACCTGGAGATCATGTGCAGAAGCAACACCCTCACGAGCTTCAGAAGCATTATCATACTCAGGTATTGAATCCAACATACCCTTCCTATGCTTTTTCCGGTGACTAAGTTGCAATGTCTTAGTCAACATTATTGGAGTCCCTGAACAGCAGCCTGCCACATAAACTTCAATAGTAGGTGAAGTGGATTCAGAACCCACCATTTGCTTTCCTTTAAGAAACCCCGTTCCAGCACTGATAACTGATTCACAGTTCATGATCCATCTCTTGTTGACCATATTACTCGAGTCCCCAACAAAACCATTTGTACCGCACATTTCTAGAACTCCAGAGATCACCGAGTCCTTTCTATCAAATACCTCAAATCTTACACTGCCATTTAATCTCATACTATCAGTGCTAACAAATGTGGCCTCTTCCGATTTCTTATCCACTCGATCTCTTCTAAGAACACATGAGATTCCTTCTGAATCCATGGAGCATCTTGCTCCATTCACTTCCAGCACTGTGTCTGGGCTTAAAGGGACGTGATTGACTGTAAGACATTCTGGAGTCGCATCATCGACCATGAAATTGCTAATTCTGACATAAAATACTCGCACGTCTAACCACTGCAACGAAAACCTGGGGTGCCGGATAATCTGCATCTGATCCGGATCAGGCAAATGCCCATTTCCATTTGATTCATAATGATTCTCCATCTTTCACGAGCTTATTCTCCACCGGATTTCTTCAAGTACATCTATGGACAAAGCTCAAGAGCCCTGTTTCAAGAACAAAATTCATGTTCAGGAAATCCGATACATTGCCAGAAACCGGTGTTATCTTGAAACATGTTTAGCAATCAACATGGTAACAAAGAACTCACAAGTCACCCTGATACAAAGAACCCACAATTCAAAAATCCATTTTTTCAGACAAAACGTTAAATAACATGGCTATTATAACAAAGTGCGAGATAAATATGAGCAAACATGTTACCAAATTTGCAAGAAAGCCCAGATCTTTGGAACTGAACACCCTGATACAAAGGGGGAAAGGAGAATGGTAAACCAACTTACAGCCCTAAGTTATTCCATTCAATAACTAATTCTGTCAAAACAAATTCAACAAGATCATTTTTGCTCCTTAAATATAGACCAGAATTCTCAAATGTCAATATATACTATACTTTTCTTTTTCTTTTCTCTTCTCCTCCAAGATTGAGGCAGAGAGTGAAATATACATACATCAACAATAGAAGCATCAAACATGGTTGTGGTTCAATTTCAAGTGAAACCCACATCAAGAAAACAACTATTTATTGTAAGAGAATATCCATAAAGAACCAAGAAGCATACCAAAACATCTAGAGAAACACAAGCCCTCATCTTTTTAATCATTTCAATTGCAAAATATTCTTTTCTTTTTCTTTTCTCTTCTCCTCCAAGATTGAAGGCAGAGAGTGAAATAGTATCATGCACTCAATACTCCTCAAAGAAAGACAAAAACAGGATTACCTACCCCAGCTCGCTCAAAGAAACAAGAGACAAAAACAAGATAAAGACAAAGGTGGAGAGTAATATGAATCATATATATGGCTGTTGACAAAAGAAAGAATAATTGTGGAATTAGGATCACAAAAAAGAGAACTTTTACAACTTACAAAGGATATATTGCATCCACAGGTTGATTGATCCCTTCAATACTGCAGAGTAAATTTTGGTAAAATGACTGATTTGTTTTGGGATGAAACAAAATTGGGAAAAGGATGGAATCTTTTTTGTAGGATTCTGAATTCTGGTGGTTAATAGTTGTGTGTGTGTGTGAGATTTTGGTCTCCTCGAAGTTGGTTTTGTTTTAGTATTTCTGGTGGTTATAGTAAGCAAAGCAGCAGCACACCTTTGTGAGGTCCTTTCCTTTTCATTTCCTTGTGGGCTATTACCATCAATCAATCAATCAAAGAACCAAAGACTAGAGGTTGAGGATTTCTTCCGGTTCTTGATTTGAGTTGTGTATTGTGCGGTCCCAAATGTATAGATAAACTTCGATGCCTTTGAGAGATTATACACATACTATATTCTATCATATACATGTACAGGTAATATGTGGTGGATCTCTCTCTCTGTATATATATCACCGAAAGAGAGTACATAGGTCGAGTAATTTTGTACTCACTCCGGGTAAATATTTTTGAGTTGGTTTTGTTCGGTATTTTTCGATTACAAATTACTTAAAATTATACTTCTCATACAAAAATTTTATTAAAGTAATACTAAAATAGTATAGGAATTATTGAATACTGTATGATTTTTTTCAATTTTTTTTTCTCCGATGTTATTCAAGATTGATGTACAACTTAAAAAAATCAATACTATAGTATTCACAATTTTACGATTCAGAACGGGGAAGTCAGTCTCCAATAGACACAATTTGTTGTTAGAATATGTTCAGTAACAAAATGTAGCACTTAAAGTTAAAACTGTGAAGCCATTTTTAAAACGTACGTGCTCGGCCTGCAAGCTAGCGTGAACAAAGTGACAAAATTGAATTAGCTAGTCATGCTTATTCCACTTGTGCGTTATATTCGGCTGTGCAATTGGTCTTGTAGACATCGTAAATTCCGCATTGCTCCAGTGGATTATTTATCATACCCATAAAATCTAAAAAAGAAGGTGCGCAATATCAAACATTTAAACAAGAGATATTTTATTTTTTAAAAATTGCTTACTATATAAAGGGAGACGAATTACATACCCTTAATTAAACAATGAGAAAAGGACAAGATCATAGTTAGTATAAGATAAGATAAGATTGACATACTATACTTATATAAAAACACAATTAATTATAAATAATCAAATAGATAGATGAAACTTGAAAGCTTGTTAATGATAGAAAAAAAGAAGTTGACGGAGATATTGAGCATGCTAATAAATTGACCTCATCCATTGCATAAATAATTAAATATGCATTTCAATCTTCAAGAGGTCGGCGGCGCATACCACAAGCAAAATCACGCGATTAAGAATTTAAGACAATTTAAGAGAGCGACTAAGAAAACTATTGCCTATATTTTTCACAGCGGAAAGTTTCTATAATGAACATCGAAAATGGAAAAGTTTTTTAGTCTGAATAGAGGAAATAGTATTTTTTTTTCTTTTGGAAAAATTGTCTATATAAATGTCTCTAGAGACTAGAGTGTCTCTAGAGTATGATTTACATTCAAATTTCATTTAGGTGTGCTACATTGCATTTCATGTGTGTGGTGTTCTGCAGGAGAGTACTTGCTACAACTACAGTACTTTGCATAAAAGACTATTCGAGAGCACCAGAACCAAAATAGAAGAATTTAAAAAAAATAAAACTACTGTTAGACAAAACTTGGGGATCTTGAGCTTTTAAGCGGCTACGGTGCGAGGTTTGTGATTTCGTTCTTTCTTAAAGCGAGCTTGTTGCGGATCGAAGCCCCCTTCTTCTGCTCCATAGACTGCCCAGGATGGTGTTGCAGCCATGTAATCCTTGCTTGTAAATGCTTCTCCAGAGGATACCTTTTATCAATAACAGGCGAAACAAAAGTTTCAGTACACAAAATGATAGTGTCACCGCATCATTTCCAAACATTTGCCAATGTGCATATCAGCATTAGTCTGATGTGCATTTTGCATTATCCCCTCTAATTAAAGTGCATTTTGAGTGTAGTATATTTTTAAATTGAGCTTTAATAAATTGGATTGAGCTTACTAATCAGAATATAATATATATATATATATATATATATATATTTTTATTTTTTTTTAATTTTTTTTGGGGGGGGGGGGGGGATTCAAGATGGATTTTTTGCAGTTAGAAAGTAAAAATGACTAACCAGATCATGAAACTTCTCGTAGTCGATCCATGTAAACCATTGTCCATCAACCTTAAACTTATCGACTCTAGCAAGAAGAACACAGCACGAGTGCACGTGCTCGCAAGCAACTTCATATGCCCCGTTGCTTTTCTGTGCTAAGGCCACAGAAAACTCTCTCACGTCAGCATGCCAAGGCACATTCTCCATTGTTAACTTGGAAGTTGCTGACCTGTTCCAGTTTGTGAATTCATAAATGAGAAGACAGAACAAATTACAACTCAGGAAAGAAATAATTAGGAATACTCTTACGTTCCACAGTATGTCACCCCTTTGATTTCAATAAAATCAGGACTCCCAACATCAAATAGGTTATAATAGGCATCAATGTCCTCCGTATTCCATCCTTTAACCAATGTCAGGCGATAGACAGTTCGCTGTTCCTTCTCCTTGAGAGATTTCAGAGAATCCTGAAAGTAAGTCGGCAACAAAGAAAGTTAGAGATGAAACACTAGTAAAAAGCTAGGAGTCAGTAGCTCCTGAATTTCAAAAACTATAGCTTTTATGTCATTTTGATGATAGTGTGACAAGCAGAGTCAGTAAAACTGCTATATTTTATTTTATTAAATAAACTCGAGCTACATGCACGAGAAAATGAACAACCAAGGATGTTTCTCTGGCTACTTCTAGCCACAAGATAAAACATAAAGTGAATCAAGTCATGAAGATGAGAGTGCCAAACAACAGCCCTAAAAAACGAAAGAAGCTTTTACTCTGAACTATTTCCTTGGACAGTACGTCAGCTCAAGTTGCATTCAAGTCTTAGGAAAACCCTTTGTTTGCTAAAGTTAGGAAAAACTACTTCTCTAGTCTCTACAGTGTACGTGTAAAAGATTTGGTGGGTGGTGGCATCATTTCCCCTAAGAATTTCAGATTACATTTTAAAATGAAATGTTAGAACACAGTTATTATCTAGTTCATGAGCCTATTTCACTGTTTGTTGTTCCACACAATATTTTAAAATCATGGTTTCTAAGGTCTAAAATTATAGAGTGATAATACTTTGTGAGCATGTGAATTAAATAAAGAAAAGTAAACATAATAAGGTAAACTTTTCCTATTTTAAGGAAGCTACTTACAACAAACCGCTCCCAGAAGTCACTAAAGAGTGGTCTATCAATAGCCTTCAAGCTATCCTTCGTAGCAGCATCCACACTTACATACAGCTGCATTTACCATACAGAGTGTTAAACCCCATATTCCAACAATAGTTCTCTGAACATGATCTTCATACACACAATTATTCAAGAAAAAATAAATAATAACAACATTATCATCATCAACAACAACAATAATAGTGAGGATGTAACACCTGAGTGATAGGTTTCAGCGTCTTTATTTTATCAGGGAACTGTGCATTTGTTACAAGAAAGGTAGAGATTCGTCTCCCGTGTAGTTCATCTATAAGTGTATTGATCTCCGGATACATTATAGGTTCACCAACCAGTGACAAGGCACAATGTCTAGGAGAAAGTCCCTCAGATAAACGTTCTGCTTTTACACCTGCACGCATGTGAAGATATTTGCAATTATAGGCATTTGCCCCACATCAATAAGCAGCTCACAAGGAGACACCCCCCCTTTTTCTCTCTCCCACCTTGGCCATAAATTTATCCCATCTCTACTTCTGATTATCTTATAACCATGTTAAGTTAAATTGGCAGGTAAAGTAGTAAGACTTCACCTGGAACCCCTTTCATTTGCCGTATCATTTTGGTATGCAGATCAATGGCAGTCTCAACAATCTGTAATGGATCATCCATCTTCCATCTCCAGCTTTTCCCCACAGGATTTGTGTGGTGTCTCCAGCAGAAAACACATTTGTTTGCACATGCTAGACTGGGAGTTGCCTCCATGCACCTAGAGAAGGTAAATTCAAAACAACGGCAATACTTGTTTAAATGCAGGAACATCAGCAAAAATTATATTGGATTAGTCCAGGGCCTCCGGGCAATAACAGGGTATGCCAGTATGCTCACTGAAACTTTACTCAACTGGCTGATAAAAAAAAAGGACCGATGTTTTGATTTATAAAAAACCCAACATTTGATGATATACAACATCTAACTTATTTTACAGGAAACATTAATCTTTAAAATTTCCACGTTCAAAAGTAAAAGCCACATGTACTTAGGCTGGAACTAAGATGTTTGTCCATCTTCTTTTAAGCTAACAGAAGGCTTACTCTTTTATCTGACTGAAGTAATATATCGCTTAAGTTGTTTTGAGAGCCAATAGATTTGAAATACATCTAAACAAATCTACTGATCCAAGAGCTGCATAAGCTTGCAATATGTATGACCGTGATTCCACACAGAAATACAAATCGTCTGAAAACTATGAAAGTACAGCCCGAACGGTACATGAGCAAGAACTTTATACCTGTGAGACTCAATGCCATAAAATGAATGCTTATAGCACCCTCCACGTCCTCTGAGTTGAGATTTTGTCCATCGACATAGCTTCACACCGCTGTGGGAGCCAATGATTTTATATCCCTATCAAGAACGTTATCTAGTTAAGTTAATACGAACTGCCTAAACACAGATATATGATAAGGAAAAACTAAACACAGTATATGCGTGAATAAGAAAAAAGATTGCTTGGTCTACTGGGTAACTTAGAGTGCTTAGTTACTGCACACGATTACGTTTTGGGGCGTGAAGAAGGGGCGGTTCATTCTGAAGTGGGGTTGTCAGGTAGGCACATCGACAGTTGTTTGTTTCTACTTTCAGAATATGTTCTCATAAATTATTTGAATGTTACGAATGAAAGGAATCATTCTGTATGCATTTATACTAAGAGTCATGTAACAACACAATAGAGAAGTCTCACTAAATGTATGATAATTAGATGTTAATGCTCACAATTAGAGGAAGTTAATTGCAATCACAGATAAAAGCAACAGCTTGATGCAAACTTGCAGAAAGAAAGTAACATAGAAGAACTGAAACAATCACAAAATATAAATCAGGCATATTACATCTATCTTTTGTGGCTTCAAGCATGAACAAATGATAATAATGACAATAGCCAAGAATATGAGACCACATGCATCCAAGACGTGGGCAGTAAACAGCAGTGATATAACTTCCCTTAGTTGGGCAAAAAGAAACACCATGACTGAGCAATTAAAGGCAGGCAATTAGGCATACAAAAGATAGCCATAGATGGCTCAGGGTTCATATTAACAAACACACTAAAATTCCAAGAATGTCTACCTGCTTCTGTAAGCTAGCACGGATGACAGGCGTGACCATTTCTTTCTCCCCATTGGTCACTTCACCATCAACATTTCCATTAACCTTAGCTCCCGCACCCGACTTTCTAGAAGGCACTTTGCCTGCAATATCCTCGAGATCAACAACCCCTGAATCCACCTCATCATCCTCACTAAACTCACTCTCACCTTCACTCTCACTCAGAAACTCCTCCTGCACCCCATTCTCCCCACCACCTCTCTTCAAAGCCTCCACAATCCTCCTACTCCATCCATCAAACACCTCGTCCAAATCGCCCTCGTCGACATCCCCTTCACCGAGCTCGACCACCTCGTTCGCCCCGAGCTTCCTCAACCTCTTACAAACCCCCTTCCCCACTGCATTATAACTATCCCCATAACTCCCACTTCCAACCCCGAAAACCGCAAAATCGCACCCCTTCAACACTAACCCCCCAACCCTAAAATCATCCGCACTCTCATTTATCCAATCAACCAAAAACTTGCCATTCTTCGGAGCTCCACCGTTTTCCCAAGTGGAAGCAACGATCAATACAAGCTTCTCCTTAACTAAATCCTCAGGCTCGTAGCTTTCAGGATCGATTAGGTCAAATTGAAGGCCGTTTGAAGTTAGGAGCGTGTGTAGGCGCTGAGCTAGGGCTTTGGATGTGTCGGTCTGGGAGAGGAAGAAGAGCTTGCCGGTTGATGTGGAGCTAGGTTTTGAGGTTTTGAAGGTCTGGCAGAAGCGATTGGCGAGGCGGCGGGACTTGTAGAGGAAGTATAGGGTGGCGGTGGCGGAGAGGAGAGAGAGAACGGCGAGGTGTTTCGGTGAGAGATAAGGGGACATGGTGGGGGTTTGGAGGATATTTTGGGAAATTTGAAGAGCAGAGCTATGGCTGCATTGTTTGTTGTAGCAGCAGGGACTGGTTGGTACAGAGGTTTTTGAGGTTTTTGGATCGCTGAGGAAGAAAGGTCGCTGAGGTTTGGGGATTTCACAAATTAGTCCCAGTAGTTTCGTTATTTGCAATACTAACCCAAGTAGTCTTTTTAGAAAAAAGTTTCAATATTCGAATATAATGAAAGAAGAATTTGTAATCATATCATTCTTGGTTTGTATCACTTATGCCGTTTAACTTGATTCACGTGGTTTGTAGACTATTGTGTGAAACCCGTGGGGTTTACCCGGTGTGTATCCAAAGGTTTCCCAATGTTATTAAAAAATAATAATAATAAAATTATGAGCTGCATTCATTCATCCGGGATGAACAATTTTTTTTATAGGTAAAACATGTATATTGCTACTCGTAATCCTACTTTTACTCTGTGTATTTTGGTAAGCTATGAACCATAGTAAAGTTATGCTATGCATGAATTCATGGCTATACATACTCAAGTTGGCAGACTACTACAAACAACTGGTTCTCAAAAAATAAGAACAAAAAAAGACAAACAGCTCTACTTCATAGCTAGTAACATTCAAGTCTAGGCTAAGGTATTCAAGCCATACATACTCTATATATTTGTTGTTCTACACCCGTAACACGAGCAATACTAGACTCCTAAGATCTCAATTCATGTCATTTGTAAGACATAGCTTGTGCTCTTAAGAGTATCTCATATGTCACTCAAGCCTATTAGGAGATAACAGGAGAAACTTATACGTACAGCATGATTCTTTACAAATACTATATAAGACACGGGGCTGCTAATCCAATTGGTGTTTTTGTACAGTACTGGGATCAAGCGGCTGAATAGGAGTTGCTGAAGCTGCAGGCGCTGGAAATAAGGGTTGGCCGGTGTTTGACTCTGGGAGTGGGAGCTTATCATGAGAAGCATTCATGTTTATTTTTATCCTGCAAATGAACATTCAATGGTTATAATCATTGTTATATCATACAAGATTAGTTTTTGCATTGTCTATGATACATCAGATTCTCAACTGGGAGTTATATTAGCTTATCTTTAACTTTCTTAATGATCTTTTGTATCTAATAACAATGGAAAACATCACTTTACCGGTTATGTATGTTGACGTATTCATCTGTCTCATCCAGTATCTCTTCCTGGCAACAGAAAAAAGATAAGATAAAGTAACTTGTTGAATAGGTGAAGGTGCTAGACAGTGCAATTCAAAACTTAAGCAGGCTAAATCAAGGAAAAACAAGTTCATTGACCGGAGAACATGCACAAAAAAATGAGTTGGATATAACTTGCTCCAGCTTTTTTTTTTTCAATTTACTGATCATCCCTACTGTTTGAGAACTTTGTAGCTGGGATTTTACAAATGGTTTTCGGTGCAAACTATATTAAAGCATGGCCATGCAATAAGTATAATAGGGGGGCATTCATACAACTTATGATCATCAAATGGAACTTTTCAATAGAAATTATATAAGTTAAGCATCATAGCTGTACTTGGCCTGTTAGAGCTGTCTTACTGGTAAAACAATGGAGGTTGCGTAAAACAAAAAAGAGGGGACAAAATTATAAAGTGCCACAAACTGCTTTACTTTAATAATGAACTTCAAGCATAGGATTACCTGCAGAAGCTCCTCAATGACATCTTCCATGGTAATAACACCAACTACCTCTTCGTCTGGAGAGAACTCGGGAATTGGTTTTGTTTCTATGTCTAGAATGCAAAATGAGCAACCCCTGTGTTTCTTCTTGAAAGCAGGAGTTGATGGAGGGCTTTGCTTTGTCGCTTGGTCATCATCCTTATTTAAAGGTGATTCAGCTTCATGTGAAAATGATTTTATTGCAAAGTTCTGAGTATCTGCAGTAGGAAGTAACTGTTCCTGTCAGCTCAGACTCAAACCAAAAGGCCAGGTATATTCAGCATGAAATCCAAAATGAGCACAGTTGGACTTCATCAACCACAAGTTATTTTATGGTTGTGATAGAAACTAATTTATTAGACTTTTTTCTTTTTTTCGTTTCTCATGAGACTACCACTGCATGCAACTTATTATTAAGACTTGAAATCCTTGAGACCCAATGAGAGGTGTCTCGCTAGAGGTGTTGGCTAATGCAGAAGGTTGTAAACAGTTTACACGATAATTAAAAGAAACCAACTCCGTTTTCAATAGCATAAGAAACTGTTCATGAACTTTGTCGACAAAAACAAAAGAAGCTCATATTTTAAGAGGAAACATGAGGGAGGGCACAGGTTCAGACGACTGGAGACTTTACGTTCTACTTGAAGTCTTGAATACAGAATCCCAGAGATACGTGCAGGTTTTAGCCAGTGGGAATTGGAAATAAATATATAAGAACATGTTGATAATGGATTCGAAAGTGAAATGAATGACTCACTTTACCAATACACAAAAAATCTGAAAATAAGTTTGAAGCAACAGCCACGATTTATTACAATTCTGCAGATACTAAATGCTAAAATACCTTCTTTTTTCTTCTGCAGTGTCTCTCTTGTTTCATTTGAATCCTTGTACACAACAGCAATGTGGCTGTGACCTTTTTGAAACTCATTCAGGATATCATAAAGAGGCATGTTCTCCGAGACCCTGAAAATCATGTAAAGCAACAAAAAGAATTAGATCATATTAGGACAGACAGATGATGAAAATAGATATAGATGATTCAAACCACTATACTATATAACTTCCGCAGTGCAATATAGAGAGGTACAGAAATCTGGAAAAACCCTTTTTTCTTTTTCTTCTTCTTTTTATTTTTTTATTTTTTTATTTTTATTTTTATTTTTTTAAGTTAGTGCTAAACAGCAGCGATGGACTCGAGAAATTGTAAATATGATGCTTACCTAGGAATTTTCCTTAACAGCATTTTTCTTACGGGAACTGAATCAGGGTAAACTGCTAAAAGATTCTTAACCTGCAGACATTTAGAGTTTGTCAGTGTGACCATGACTTGCAATCAATCATCACTGTACCAGGAAAAAGAAAAATAACCTTTCGTCTAGCATAAAGATAAGCTTACCAATATGAGGCCAATGATATTTTTTGGATTGTTATGGTAAATAGGAACTCTACTATGACCCATCGTCATTATTTCGTTCAATGTTTCCCTGTACGCATTAGAGAAGAGAGTTAAGGGTCTAAAAAACATAAATAACAAGTGTAGGCAGTAGCACTTAGAACTGATAGTGAAAAATAACCCACAAATTAAGAGTGTCATCCAGATCAAGGGAAAATGCCTTTGCAATTGGGGTCATGGCATCTTTTGCAGTCTTTTCAGTTAACTCCAGCGCCCCGGCAATAATTGTCGTCTCATCATGTGTTAAATCCCCACCTTTTCCGGCCTATATGACATGCCAAGTTAAGTGTTAAAGAGGTTAACCAAACGACATAATTCATTGATATTTTGGACTTCCTGAATAATTTAAGCTATTATTAGCAGGTGATGAAATATACCTCGTTTCCATGGAAATCCATATAAGTTTTCAGCTCTGCTCTACGTAACAATGCTGCATGCCCCTTCCCCAGCATCCAATCAAGAACCTGAAAGGTATAAGAAAAAGAATTATGGCCCAAATCTGAGTATGCTTGTATAGTAATGAATACTGATAAGATAAATACTCCATAATTTCACCATCTTCTATTTTAGAGAATGATACACGTGGAGTAAACAAATGAAATAAATGGTTGGAAGGTCATACGGTTCTCACAAATTCAAATGTCTACTGTAAAAAATGCAGTAACATACCTTACTAATTGGATAGGCAACCGGAAAGAATAACCAAAGAAGCATCCGGACAAAGGGTGCTGTGGTTGCTCCAACGGTTAATCCATGGCGAGTACATATCGCTTGTGGTATTATCTGAAAAATAGATTTTGAAAGAAGTTCTATAACTAAACTATATAAGCAAAACATAATCCAACCTTTTCAGTTTTGTTGTTGTTTAATTACCTCACCGAACATGAGGATAAGCGTGACAGATACAAGAACTGCCGCCCACGGAGGCACAAGCTTGTCCAAAAATATAGGAAGTGACTGCAAGCAAAAGAGGGCTGTCGAATTCAAGACCCATACAGTAATAGAACAGAACAGACAAATGAGATCAAGTATTCTACTGATACCTCCATTGCCAAAGAATTGCCGATCAATAGCGTGCAAAGCAAAAGATGTTGATTCTTCACCACCGGAAGTATTTTAGCTGTCAAAAGACATTGTTGTTAATACTTTTCTTCTCCATTATTGGAAGTACGGCGAGTATAATTTATGCACGGCGCATTGAATACAATATGTATAGCCTTATCATGACATAAGGTTCAGAGTAGATGCTAATAGTCATTTGAGCATGTATGTATGACACATCTAAGGCAAGCTTTGCAGCAACACTATGTTCTACAGATGGTAACAAGTTTCTGTGCAAATGCAAGATGTAAAAATAAGGCTACGTACAATATGCTATGTCCACCCTCGTCTACCTGAGAAGAGCCATAGAGTTCTTAGGTGCACCAAACTACTACATCACCATGAAAAACTACGTTGCTCAGCCTGTTAAGTGAAAACCAGACTAAGTCCTAATTCTGTTATTTCTTCATATGAATCATAATTCCTCAAATTCAAGCCACCAATCCCAACAGTTTTGCCCTTACCCCTTACAACACAACTATTCTTTTTAATGAAAGTGATAAAAAAAGGAAATTACTTTCAACTTAAAATCCTAATAAGATGATGCTGCAAAGTTGCAAACACATACTTACAACCTAAAGATCCTAAACAGTCTCAGTATACAGTAATCATAATCAATCAACCTAGAAATTCACCACTAGCTTGAATCCATTTCCTTTGCAGTACTAAACAAGCACTTTCCTAACTTCATTTTCTGCCATATGAGGAAAAAAAAAACTATGTAGATTTCAAACAATTCCAAGAAACAGCAAAATGGACTAAAGCATAAGTTACAGCTCCACTAAATCAGCAAACCACAACAACTCGAACAGAAGATTTCAACTTTAGTACCAAGCAACCAAGATTTCTGAAACCCAAAATGATGAACCAAAATTGAACAAGAAAAAAGAAGGGGGAGTAAATAAAAATTACAGTACAGGCATGTAAACGATCCTTTGGGCTGCCAGATTTGCTGAGAACTTCAAGGTCCACAAGACCCAGAGACATCAATCCAAGAGTAAGACCAGCCATGAGCCCAGCAAAGAGTACAAGCCCTACAATTATTGCCAAGAACAGAAAGAACTTGGTTTGGCAGCATGATACATCATCAGCCATGGAAGAAAACTGTGTTTTGGTTGAGTAAGGAAGCTAGCTAAAAAGGAGCTGTTTTTTCAAAGAAAATCTTGCAGATTGTCTTGATTCGTTATTTATACAATTTGGGGTTCCAGTTCAATCAATCAATCAATGAATGGTGTTGATGGAAGAAAAATGGAGGGTGTTGATTTGCTGGTAGTTGGCTCAGTGTTATGCTGAGCTGGTGACTTTTTTTTTCTTCCTATTTTACTTTTTGTTTTTACAAAAAAAATTCATCATATTGTTTCGCGAGTCAACGATGAAGTCATATTGCTCATTCTTTCCTATTCAATTGAAGAAGTATCAGAATCGAACGGTGATGATAACCATGTTACGAACCTACTGTATCAGCTACGAATTAGCTAGCTCTACACAGATATACCTACGCGAAGTACAGAGAGAAACTATTAGAATTTTGCTAAGTTGGTTAATTCATCAAACTTCTTAACTGCTCAATTGAGTTATAGAGTTATTTATGTTTATCAACACACGTTTCTAGCCTACGAACTGAAGGCTCAGTTACGAACTAAGCACGAATTATAACGACTTAGGCATTGAGCTCTTAACATTCCAACCTCCTTAAGAAAGCTTGTCCTCAGGCTTCTTCTTCAAACATCAAAGCTGGCACCGAACTCGTAACATTCCAGCCTCCGTAAGAAAGCTTGTCCTCAAGCTTGTTCTTCAAACATCAAAGTTGGGCACCGAACTCGTAACATTCCAGCCTCCGTAAGAAAGCTTGTCCACAAGCTTCCAGGTTTGGAACTTGATGATCCCTCAGCTAATTCAACACACTGCCATAGTAATCTCAATGAGTCTTTTCCTCTATCAAAACAAAGTAGCCAAGACATTTCACAAATTTTCCATTCTTACACTTCCCTCTATAAAAAAAAAAAAAAAAAAAAAAACAAAGCAGCAAGATATTTCCCCATTTTTGCATTTTCCCCTATAAAAAACAAAGCATCAACACCTTTTCTGAACAATCTACAGCAGCATCCACTGTGTCTTGCACTTCCCTCTATCAAAGACAAAGTAGCAACACATTTCCCTTCTTGATATCACTTTCTGCAGCAGCAACTTGACCTTTCCCACATTCTGCAGCAACATCTTAACCTTTCCCCTATCAAACACCAAGTACATGGACATTGACACAACACATCCACAAATGAAAGGTAGAGGCCCAATAATTAGTAAAACCTCCCTCAACCTACCATGAAAACCATTGCTACAACTATCCTCATTACAGAAACCAAGCCATGATAGTTTGTCACATAAACTAGAAAGATACACTTATTTATCTTTTACTTATATATATGTAAATGCGGCTATTGGTATAGTATAATGGTTCCTTAGAGACCAAAACGCACAAAGAATAAAGTACGGCAGTTCATATGACAACCAAAGAGAAATCTTATCCACAAATGTAAGTGATACCAGCAGTGTCGAATCAACATAAGAATAATGGCTTGCCAGAAGATGATGATAAGCCTTGGTCACAACTTAAGATACCTGAGTTGCCTTGCTGATCACCTGTGACACTGTCAATGCAAGAATAGGAAAATTCCTTATGGAGAGCTTTGACTGTGTCACAGGTGATAAGCAACTCAGAAACAACAATCAGAGCTTGAGCTTAATCAAGCTCTGAACAGAGCGAGCTCTAATGCTGTACAAACAGAGCTTAATCAAGGCTCTGAATGGAGATTGATTATGCTCTGTTTTCGGAGCATCTCAGAACTGTGGCCCATCATCATCAGCCACGCCGGAAGTGTAGCAATTTTAGCTAAATCCAAAAGTGGGTTTTTCTATGACTTTGTGACTTTGTGGCTTAACCAAATAGCGCTCACACATTCAAAAACTTGTGTTTTATTGAATGTGCATAATCTACTATGATAGTAGAAAACACTTGAGAAAGAATTACTAAACTTATCTCGGTGATGAAAGAGTAATTAATGCTTAAAGTCTGTTGGTTGAGAACTTAGCTAGGAAGCTCAAGAGTTGGAATTTGGAGTTATCCCACATAGCTAAAATAGGAAGAGTATAAGCAAGACATAAGTGTCTAGTTAATTTGCAAGAGGGGTTGGGACCCCAAGGGTACCAATGATTTAGACGGGAGAGGACCTAAATTGCTTCACGGTCGCTCACACGCACCCGCCAGGAGCCGGGTCGTGGGCTGGGATGGGCTTGGCATGACATGGCAAGGTGGTGGTGTATGTATTCTTTTTTGACAAAATACTAACTTTATTTTGACCCATAAGAAAAGCTTATCGAATCGGACTGTATGAAAAATTCTGGACATAATTTTCCTTTTCCGAAATGATGTGTCATGAATCGAAAAGATGTGTTCTTTTCGAGAAAGCTTTCTTACCGCAGTCATGTATGTTTATTAACACCACTTCGCTAATATAAATAAGACTATCCTCCAGTATCAAAACTTGCTCATTCATTCCGCCATCTTCTTCTCTACTACTATTCTGTTATCCCTTATTGACATACTAGTTCGAATTTAGTTTGGCGTGCTACCTACTGAATTCTCCTGCAGTCTTATCTTGGGGATATATTTGTTGTACTGTGAGCACTGGTGCAGGACAAATATTATCTCAGAGAACTCGGGCTATCCCGTTATTCTGCAGCATTACTTATACATACATATGTACTCTATGTTTTCAATTTCCTTTCTATACTTATACTTTCGTGAAAGTGCAAATATTCCATCAGGAAGAAGACGATCTTGGCATCCAAGAGTTCCATGACAAAGAGCTCATCTTTCTTGGTCGGAATTTTCTGTGAAATTGCTGAGAATTTGCCATGCCTCCAAAATCTGGTTTTACATGGTTGCCAGCGCCTTTAGGAAATCCCGTGTAGCTTTGGGGAGATTGATTCTTTGGAGAAGATTGAGGTAAAAGGATGCAGCTAAAGTGTTTCGGAATCAGCAAAGCGTATCAAACAAGAGCAAATCGAAGTATTCGGAAATCATTTGCTCAAGGTTTATGTCTCTAATCCTTGGCCTCCAGAAAGGTAATCTAATCAACTAGTACTATTTCTGACGGAAATGAAATTTTACTTCTATAATAATGATGATGTCTGAGTAGTATGTCTCTGTCGGTCGATCTGCAGTGAAGATGAAGAATGAATAACGTACCAGATGCTGAATTATGATGTAATTATCAGATATACTACCTAATTAACTCACAAGTTAATGGATTATGAATTTGAGTGATTTAGACCACTTATCATATGATTTCTAGATGTCCAGAAAGTAAGACAACACGAAAAGTCCTTGGCTACAATAATGTGCCAGTGTTCCCAGAAGGCCAGAATATTGGTAAAGACACACAATGTTTCCTTTTAGCAGCTTTGACTTTTGGTTGGTGGCCTTTTAGCACATCCACGACTTGCTAGGTTTCTGTATTATTTGGACATAATAATACTGTTTCCTTTTGGTGTTAAATATAATGCAGTTTCCTTCCAATAGTGTAATTATGATTAAGTGGTACTTAAATTCTATTATTTCATTTCATGTCATTTATGTTCATGGTTTATCTAACACCATACATATTAAATACCCTTTTCTTTCTGTATAAAACCCGGTGGTGATGAGGCTCGCGTAGTCTTGAAGTTGGCTAAAGAGTGCATGTTGTAGTACGGAGTAATTGTTATGAGAAAATCATACATGGGTTGAGCATGCGTATATAGCTTGACTCTAGGAAAGAGATGCTAGAGGAGGGATCATATATGAAAGATATATACTGCTCATATATTTGGTGTAACAACTTCTAACAACCAATCCTAAAAATCTTTAGTACTTGTGATGAGATGTGTTGAGTGTTTAGCTTTACACACATGTTTGTTTTTTATATACTACTTGTAAGAATAGTTAACCAAATAAGCACTGTGGTTTTACATTTAATAATGACAAATGATTTGGTTGGTTTCTCAAACATGGCCAGCTAGCTAATTAAGTACCAACAGTCTTTTTCAACTTAACAACCATTGGAGTTGAATAAAATGCCTCTTCTGTATCATTTTTCCTAATTATCTCTGTGAGCAATGAGCAATGGAAGAACCTATGTGTTGATCTTGTTTAATTTCTGTGGGCTGCTCTTCCGATTGTCACTCCGGTTCTCATGCGCATGTCTGCTTCCGCTAAGCTTCAAGAACGACTTAATGGTATGTTTGAGCTTCAGCCTTTGCATGGATATATGTATGTTTCTGTTTACAGCGCATTTCTTGTAGATGTTGACATCCTACCTTTTAATCGAAAGTAAGTCTTGATGCTGAAACTCTGCTCTATTTTTTCGTAAATTACAGGGGAACAAAGGGTTGGGTTGAGGTTGTATTGCAACATTGAGCAGTACCACAGTATAATTAAAGCCTTAGAATCACCCTAGAAGGGCACTTGTCATGGCCTTAGAATCACCTTCACCTGCGCCAGCTCCATTATCAGCTTCTGAAGGCTATTCAAAGCTGTCTTTAGGCCGAGATTCAACTGCACGAAGATTGATACCATCAGAGGATGTAAATTCAGCTCTGTTTTCTGGTGTTAGAACAAAATCAACTGGAAATTCGAAGGACACTAGGAAAGTTTTATCAAGATCGCAAGAAATGCTGCAGCATGCGGTTGCTACAAGGATCTATAGGATGTTGAAGCAATATTGATTTTTACGGTGTGACTATACTTATATAGGTAAACTACTTATATATTGCGACAACATTGCATTAAACAACAGTAAGGCTCTGTTCTCTTTGTCCGAAGAGAACTAAATAATTTTGAACTGAACTAAACTGATTTAAACTGAACTGAAAACAGAGCCTAAGGGGAGAAAAGAACTGGAGACTAATAGCTGAACACTTGGTATATGAACTTTGCTTCCATTTGTATATAAGCAACAGCAAAAATTGACATTTATTGGGACAACATTTGAAACAGAACAAGAAGGAATTACATAATGTTTGTCCTATAAATAACAAACCATTTGTTGAATATCAAATGCAACATTGAGCAGTACCACAGTATAATTAAAGACAAGTGTGCTTAAACAAATTGCTGGAGGTACTCATCCACAGTGGTGTAGCTAACATCAGGATAAAGCTCTGAAGCCTCAACCTCGAACGATGGTTCGATCTCAAAGTAGGTCTGGTCACCGTTCACAAGAGTCGAATGGTTAATAGCCAAAATGATGTTCAAAGGGAGTGGAGCCTCTGTCATATACACAATGCGAAAATCAGCAAAAACGTTAGTGTCTTGCCAATGTGTGTAGTAGAGAAGAGTATATATTGAAGGGTATTAAGTACCTGCGATTTGTTTCAACAGTTCGTCCTCAGGCACGTAGATTTTCTCGAGAGTTTTGCCAATCTTCTTCTCCCATAAAGCGACTAGTTCATTGAAAGAGTATGTGTTCTTGCTAGGCTTTATGTAGAGGATCTTGTTTAATGTTCTTGGATCATCCACTGCTTTGATGGTGAACGTTCCGATGTCCCTTTCGTTGTTGAACACAGCTTAAATTCGACACGAAAAAGCAGGCAAAGTTTATGTTGGTGATTTTAGTGTCATCAATTCATTTTAGTAGTAATGTGATTTGCTAGAGACTGATGCGATCTCTCGTTGAGGCTCAGAACGAGTTCGGGTAGTGCGGAGTGCACGCTTGTTGAGCTAACGAGTTATCGGCCACGAATACGAAGCAGGGGTCAAGGGGGATGCGCCCCCTTGCGGGGTCGAGGGGCAGAGCCCCTCGCGGGGTTGCAAGGGGCGGAGCCCCTGGCTGGGGTCCAAGGGGCATAGCCCCTGGCTGGGGTCCCGCTTCGTGAACAAACAGGTTTGTTCTGAACAGATGCGCCCCTTCGTTCATACTTCTTCGTTTTGTACTTCTATATATTGAAGGAATCAGTCTCCTGAACAGATACAACTAAAACTCTTACATCCTCTCTACTTTCTGATCGAAATTCATATTGTCCGAATTAGATTGCCTTCTTGGATTATCCCGGCAAGGAATTCATGAAACCCAGGCAACAAGTTTTCTAAGATTATCACAACCCTCATATTTTACTAACAGTTAATCAACATGTAAGCAAACTTATGAAAAACATACTAGCACAGTTGTGAAATTTGGAACAATGTATAGTACCTTTGGCATTGCCATCTCCTAAGATGATGACCTTATCTCTAGGGGGAAGGGGTAGTCCTGGCTGCGCCAGATTGGGGAGTAAATACCCGGCGAAGTAGTTGGATGAGACGTAAGTGTACGGTATACCTTCTGCCTCTATCGCTCTCCGGATTTGGACCTTCACCGCCCATGCTAACTTTGCCGGTTCTACCGCACGAGCACGATCCACATCGTTTCCGAATTCCGATGGGAAGAACCTCTGTAAAGAGACATAATATTAATTAGGCTTGACACTCACATGAACTCGATGAATCACTATTCGTTCACAGTCGCTATCTTTCAGGTGTGCATTTCTAATTAATGGGTGATAGTGTGCAACTTTACCCTCCTAAGAATAGGGAAACTGCACTAGTGGGAATTTCTTAGCGCTATTAAAAGTTAGGTCCCTCTTTGGCTCTTTGCTCATTATATGTTGCCGGGAATAATTTTTATCTTCGTCTATTTTTATCTTTCGTATAGACTGTCTCACTTATTCGTAAATTAATCGATGAAACAATATACGAACCTTAACATTTCCAGCTTCTTTAATAGCAGCAATGATCTTAGCTTGATCAGCTAATTGCATCTGACCAACGGTCGATATGACAACATCCACTTGCTTTATTGCCTTCACCAAGCTCTCATGATCATTCAAATCACCCTGTTCATCCCAACCCCAAATTTAATATTAACCAATTGAATGAAAAAAGTTGTGAGAAATTAACAAAAATGCAACTGCATCTGAAGGATCAATAATGGTTCGTACGAAACATGAAAAAACATACATGGAGAATGGTAACACCGGAATTCTTGAAGTCCTCGACGAGCTTGGCCTTAGCAGGATCGGAGAGGGTGGATTCTCTTATCAAAGCAAAAGTTGGATGCTCGGATTTGGCACTTGCTTGAACAACGAATTTACCAATGTACCCCGTTCCTCCGATTATCAAAATCTTGCTAGCCATTATAGACTCAACTACAATATGTTGGGCCTCTATTCAGTTGCAGAAAAGAAAAAGGGGAGAACAAATGAAGGTAAAGTTTGTTGATTGAAAAAGCAAGCAAAGAAACAGTGTTTATATAGGCAAGTTTTGTAAGGTAAGGAGTGAAGTGAACTCATGAATGTACCTCACCATGTTTAATTGTTTAGGTACTAGGTACTTGGCATCTTCTAGAACATAGCTAATCATCTACTTAATTAATTAGGTATCATGTAGTCATTGTTATTGTAAGAACTCCCATGGTGGGTGTGTGTCACCTATTGTATGGTTACATTAATTTTGCTTCAAAATGAAGACAAACTTTGATTGATTCACGACTTTCGTTTTTGAGAGTAGCATGCAAGTAAGAAATATACAAATCATTAATTAATTAAATTAATTAATTAGATGCATGTATATTATACGGTGGCGGACAAAGATTTAAACTTTGACTATAAAATTTTATGGAGTTAATGACACAATGACACAATACTAGCTAAGAAGTAGTATATTACTTCTACACTCTCTTTTCATCTTTGTATTGTATATGGTTCTCAATGTGAAAAAAAGTTATCTATACATTTATAAAAGCAAACACATGAATATGAATGGTAATTGGGACACCATTTCCATTGATTTTGACAATTTAATTAATTTTGACCAATTAAATAGAAATTTAAAAATAACTCAAGAAAATAAAAAAAATGAAAAAACATATCATAACCACTAATTATATAATATATTAATTAAAAATATATGCCAATGTAATGTATAGGATTGTGTAATGTATTATTTGATTGAATAATTTAGAACAACTACTATCCTTTGGTTTGTTTTTGTTATTTTCTTGATTTTTAATTTTGAATTATGTTAAACTGAATAACTTAAGATCATCATTTCTTTTATCAACAATTATTAGTTGAATGTTTTTTTAGGAGTATAGAATTTGGATGATATCTTACACGTTAAGTTATAATATAATTATTATTTTCTTTGAAGCCTCAACCTCGAACGATGGTTCGATCTCAAAGTAGGCCTGGTCACCGTTCACAGGAGTCGAATGGTTAATAGCCAATATGATGTTCAAAGGGAGTGGAGCCTCTGTCATATACACAGTGCGAAAATCAGCACAAAAGTTAGTGTCTTGCCAATGTGGGTAGTAGAGAGTAGAGACAGAGTATATATATATTGAAGAGTATTAAGTACCTGTGATTTGTTTCAATGTATAGTACCTTTGGTATTGCCATCTCCAAAGATGATGACCTTGTCTCTAGGGGGAAGGGGTAGTCCTGGCTGCGCCAGATTGGGGAGTAAATACCCCGGCGACACGATTAGGCTGATTCAGGGAATCAGGGAGATAAAAGTGAGTAGAACTGGATATGTTTAAGTTCATTTGGGTTCAGCTTGAGTCGCCGCCGATAAGAGAAAGGAGTGAGGGGTTAAAACTTAAACCCTTTAAGAAGGGACTAACAACAATATTGTTGGGATATAGAAAGTTCGAACTTGAGCATACCAACAACACCTGAACCGAACAAGGCTCGATTAGGGGAAAGCTTGACTCGTTCGGTTCGTATACAACTCTAGTTGGAGTTGGACATTTGAATTTCAAATGTGGTGCAGAAGAAGAATCACAAGTACATTTACCTATAGAACCCCCGGTATTATAATATACCACGCCACTTTCATTTTTAAATTCTAGCTATGCCTCCGGAAAATCTTCTACTACTCTAATAGAACGTACATGTTCAAAAAGTCCGCTTCCGTTGAAGTGCAAATTAAGTTATAGACAACGTACACTTAAATAATCATCATTCATAGTAATTGATTAAAAAGATTAAGTTATGCAACTTTATTTATTTTGGATCATGCCATTAAACCAAACAATACACACATATCTTATAAGCCTCATAAAAACTGTATTATTAAGACCAAACATAGGTAAACAATTGTAAAAAGTAAAAACTAAAAAACCAACGGGTGTATCAACTTCTTAGCTTGTTTAAGCTTATTATTTGTAGATTCTTCTATGCATGTCTATCTCTATATTTTGACATGCCAAAAAACTGGTAATCCCTCTCCAATTTTGAGATGGGAGATATCCTCCTATTTGATCCGTGGCCCACAGCAACATATCGGCAGGTGTAAGTTTGAAGCTACCACACCGAATCCAATTCTCCTTATCTGACTAGCTAGACTAGATCATCATCTTAGCCCAGCTGCCTAGCTAGTTCTTTCCATTCTTGTATAGCCCAGAAGCTAGTTCCACAGCTTCCTTGCTTGGCTTTCCCAGAAAATTTTTCATCGATCTTAGACGTATCTTTTACCGTGCGCTGCCTCTCCTGAGTGAAGAAGTTCATATATTCTGGGTAGCTTGGTCTGAATCCCATCACCAGCTCAACGCCAATCATCTCAGCTCAGGACAGACAGATACTTTCACTTCAATCATTCATTTCTTTCTAAAGGATTAATTAATTGCATATTATAATTTACTATTTACTCCATTTCATTAATAAATTCCTAGGTTTCTATTTTTGTCGTTCTCTTACAAACTTACTAACCCGAATATGGAAAGTTTTTCAACCAACTTACTAATTTTTTATTATTTATCTCTCCTTCTTTATAATAAATTTCCACTCTCTATCATACTTTATCACCATTTCACAATTAAATACTTATACAAATCAATTATTTAATATTAATTATTCATTAAAATTGATAATTTTTACCACTTAGGAAGTAACTAAAAAAATGGAGGAATTAATTCATATGTGCATCAAAATTCCCCTGAACTATCGATATTGTACCAAAACCCAAGCATGCCTGATTTTGAATTTATATGTAATAACTTAAAACTGTAGGGATCAATCCGTAATAACGAAATCCTGTGATATGTATGGAATAGTGTAATTTAAACCTGAAGAATTAACCAACCCAGTTGAATGAAAAGTGTAGTAGTTACCGTAACAAATGAAACACTTTATTTTGTTGATTTTTTTAGGGTCATTTTGATTTTAAATTATTCTCAAATTATATAATAAAAATAATTAAAAATATTATATTATAAAACTAGAATATTTATATTTTTATTATATAAAGTTTTTAATTATTTTTATTGTATAATTTGGGACTAATACGAGGGTCAAACTGATTCTCAAAAAGTTAACAAAATAAATTTTTTCATTTGTTAGATGGAGGTAGTACAACAAAACCATGAATGATTCCCAGAGTTTGATTTAGTACTAACAACTTCAGAATATATATACCTGTAAAATGAAGCCAGGATCGATTAAATATTTCTTCCGAGAATTCGGATTTGTTATAAGAAAAGAGATGATGGCAGTAAGAGAGAAAATAAATTGAACTGTGAAAATCAATCAATCGACAATTGCCTTGCAATTCTTGCGAAAAATCAAATCACTCGCTATGGCAATTATTTACGCTGTTAATAGTTAATACTTATGTACGTACTTGAATTTTATTTTTTTTACAGGTAATTAAAAATGGATTCAGGCTCTTCAAAGAGGTCAGCTAAAATAAGTGGGATGATGTACCTTTTGGATCAAAGATGTCATATATACAGCACTGAAACCATGCCCCAAGTGTTAACTGATGTATACAACAACTTCATTTCAATGGCAAATGTGATCGAATACACTTATCCCAACCGTATTTGGGAAATAAAGTACCTAAGGGGATTCATTAGGAGCGCGTTGAATGGTGTCTCAGTGATGGTGGGGTTATTAATAGGAGTTTATTTCATCTCTTGTCTTGCATTGAAGCTGACTTTATAAATGTCTCACAGCTCCTCCTCATCAGTTCTCTATCATCACAGCTCCTCCTCAGTTCTCAATCATCAGATGAGAGTGCTTCTGTAGAAATTCATGGGGATAATGCACTCGGCCTCTACTTTGTGGAGCAGAATATTTTAGATGCCTATTTATTTATATGGAAGCATTGTGTTCCATCCACTTCCATGTTCACCGAGGAGTCAGTAATGGAGCGTCTAAACCAAGCCATTGTAGATGATAGGAAGCATAAGAAACAGGCTGTCGTTTTGAAAAAGTTCATCCATTTTATCAAGGAATCCACAGATCAAGCAAGTTTGGAGGATATATTACCTTGGGCCGATTACTTACTTGACATGATGATGTGCTATTTCTTCCATTCTAACATGAAAGAACCATCTGACGTCACAAACCGTATTGATGCTGCTATAGATTGTATTGTCTTGCATATTTTGGTTTGGCATTCAGACACACGTCCTCCCTTCACTGGTGAACTACTGGCAGCCTATATCGAGTGCATTAAAAAAAATCTGACCTGGCTTCGAAGCGAAGAGTATTGCTATATTGCAGAACAAACAAAACAACTAATCATAATTATTCATGATTTGGTGTTAGGGCTTTCTCTTGTCAGCGGCCAGGAGAAACTCTCTCTCTATACTGCAATGAGGAAACTAGGATGCAACATCTTATTTTTCTTTGCATTTGAATTTGATGAAGACAAGACGGGGTCTAGGATCACTGGTTGGATCGCTGAAATTTGCCAGGCTTTATATTTGCAACTAGTTTCTGATAATTGCCTGAGTAATGACGGAGGTTGTAGGAAATCCAGATTTGGTGAGGACCTGGTCTCTGTGACACATGTTGTCTTCTATAAGTGGTCAGAGTATCACATAGACCAGGAGATGCTACTGAATGGAAGAAGAGAAATGGTTGATGTGTTAATTGGCCTGGGATTTATAATTTGCTCGACTTTAAACAATGAGGTAGAGAGCAGTACAGGAATAGAGTTGAGTTTTGGGCTACCTGAGCTGCACTTGAAGTTTGAGCGTGTCAAAGAACTCACAAGGATGATCTTTGTCAAAATCTTTATTTGCTCAATACTACAGGCTCCGAAAACTGATGTACTGGGGTTCTTGAGTTTTTTGCTTGAGAACTTGGAGGAGTTGAGAGTTCATAATTTAGATTTGGTCCAGGATTGGAAGGATCAGTTGGAAATCATTCAGGAAAACCTTCTGGTTTTCAAATAATTTCTCCAAAAAACCAGAAACAAAAGCAACAAATATTGCTATAGTTCACAACATCTTTTTATCCGCATCACATCAGAAATGCAGCATACGATGCAGAATACATCATCAATGCATTCACTGCTGGAGCTTTTCATGAATGGACCAGACCAGTTCTCATCTCTGGTTTGATAGAACAGTTCAAACTGATTAAGGAAGAGGTTAAAACTGCAGAAATTGTTATTGAGGGATCAAGTGGCATCGTTCCACATGAGCCAATTCCAACAACTAATTTAGAGAAGGTTGTTATACATGCCTCATCACAAATGTCAGTTCCATCAATTGATGGGATTATGGGTTTCAAAGTTGTTATGAAGCTACTGATGGAACGTCTTGCTAGTGACAAGACGCAGCTGGATGTTATCTCCGTTGTAGGAATGGGTGGAATTGGCAAGACTACTCTTGCAAAGAAAGCGTATGAAGATCCTTACACGGTTAACCACTTTCAACTCCGTGCATGGTGTATTGTATCCCATGATTACGACAAGAAAGACTTGTTGCTTCGCATCTTAGGCATGGATGAAAACCCGAAGGGAAGTTATGAAGAGTTGGGTGTTGTGCTTCACAAAAAGCTCATGGGAAGAAGATACTTGATTGTGCTTGATGATCTATGGGACATAGATGCATTCTATTGCCTCAAACGTTTTTTTCCAGATGCGAATGATGGAAGTCGGATAGTGCTGACAAGTAGAGCTCTGCTAACGGGACATGATAGCAATCCTATTAAACTCGATCTTTTATCTGATGATGAAAGTTGGAATATACTGAAAGCGAAGGTGTATCCACGCGAAGAATTCCCTGTTGAATTGCTTGAAATTGGTAAAATATTTGCTAAGAAATGTGGAGGATTACCGCTAGCAGTTGTCGTAGTGGCTGGGTTACTTGCCAAGTCAGACAAGGATGAAGATGTGTGGAAGGAAATTTCTGAAAGATTAAGCATCTATAGTGATGCTGACGATTCTCAGGGAGAGGGGATGAAGGCGTTGGATCTGAGCTATGAGTTTTTACCTGATCACTTGAAACCACTGTTTCTTTATATTGGAGCATTTCCAGAGGATAAAAGCATTTCTACAGGGACCTTAAAACGGTTATGGAATGTGGAGGGATTTATAAGGAAAAGTATGGAGATGAGCCAAGAGGATCAAGCAGAAACATATCTTATGGATCTAATAGATAGAAGCCTTCTCATGGTCGACGAAAGAAAGTCTAATGGATTGGTGAAAACTTGTCGTATCCATGATTTGATGCGTGATATGGCTTTGTCAAAAGCTAAGGCAGAGGGCTTTTTGCAGCATGTCAGCATTGATGAACTCTTATCTGAGCATGTAATATTTGAAAGACGAGTGTGTGCGCGCATTGGTGAAGGTAATGCAGCTCCCCTTGTCGCTGCAAATGAAGGTCCTTTACAACGTGGAGTGATTACATATGATGACCTATCAATGCTTTCAATGCCTAGCTGTCTCAACTCTGTCTTGGTCTTCGCTCAGTCTAAGTGGAGTAGAGAATTGAGGAAAGGTGATCTAATCTTGAAAAGGCATAAGATGTTAAGGGTATTTCATATGGATGATAATAGCAAATCAGAGTGCACCGATGGCGTCACTTTACCAGTTCATTTGAGGTACATTTCATTTGGTATTGATCACTCCAGCAGAATCCCACCGTTAATATTCAGCCTGTGGGACTTAGAGACCTTATACCTGCATTGGAGAGGCAGGGATGCAATTAGAGTGCCAAGTGAAGTATGGAAAATGACCAAGTTGCGAAACCTGCATATAATCAATGGTTTTAGATTTAGTGAGGCAGCAGCAGCAGGTGAGGAGGAATGTTGTAGAGATAAGTTGGAGAATATGCAAACACTTTCAAGGTTTGAATTTAATATTGGAGAAGACACAAACCTGCTGATTGAAAGATTCCCAAATCTTGTCAAATTGAAGTGTTTCATCCATGGTAAGAGTGATTACAAAAACTCAGGGGCAAGAACCAGATTGGAGTCTCTTCATAAACTCCAATCAGTCAATGTGTACGGATATATATGTTATCATCCCTCCCAATTCATCAGTCTTCCTCCAACCTTGAAGAAGCTCTCTCTTAGGCGGTCTAACATGAAATGGAAGGATGTATCAATGTTCCAACAACTACTACCAAACCTTGAGATTCTCAAATTGAACGACGATTCTGTTTCGGATGAATTGTGGGATATGGAGGATGGAGTATTCCCCAAACTCAAGTTTCTTCAATTGTGGGGGTTGAAAATAGAACGATGGATAGCTTCTGCTGGGAATTTCCCATGCCTCCAAAATCTGGTCTTAGAGTATTGCTCTCACCTTGAGGGAATCCCTTGTAGCTTTGGGGAGATCAATTCTTTGGAGAAGATTCGGTTAAACAGGTGCAGCCACAGTGCTTCGGAATCAGCAAAGCGTATCGAACAAGAGCAAATCGAAGAATTCGGAAATGATTTGCTCAAGGTTTATGTCTCTCATCCTCAACCTTCAGAAAGGTATTTCAATTATCTACTCCAGATTAAATATTACTACTACTATAATGATGTCTGTTTATGTCTATGATCCTTTTACAGTTTTACTCTAGAAAGGTAATTTAATTAACTAGTACTAGTATTTCTGAAGGAAATTTAATATTACTGGAGTACCGCTATATACTATAATGATGTATGTTTGTGGTTCTCAAATTATATATGCTGAAGATGAATTGTGGGATATATGGTGGAGGATGGAGTATTTGGTTTCTCTGAATTAACAAATTATTTCTTCTTTTCTGAGTTTCTCCTCTATTTATGCAGTTGGGAGGAGGAGGAAGAGGATGAATGAATCCAGTGAAGATGAACAATGATGATACTGTAGTACTTACCAGAAACTGAATTAACTCACGAGTTGATGGATTATGAATTTGAGTGATTTAGACCACTTATGATATAATTTCTAGATGTTATGAATTTGAGTTGGAGTATATTTTTGTTTACTTTGTGTCTTGTATGCGTACTCGACATTATGTTCATGTTCTTTTTTTATGGAATAAATTTGACATCTAAGTCTATGTTATATTCCCACGGATGTTGTAGGATGGTATCCTCATGCTTCGATCAAATTTGTAGAATATGTTTTTTAAGTTTGAGCTTGTTAACTCAAGTGCGGTTATTGGTATAGTATGTATAATGATGGTGCCTAAAAGACCAAATCGCAAACAGAAGAAAGTAGGGCAGTTCATATGAGAGAGCCAAAGAGAAATCTTATCCACAAATGCAAGTGATACACAGTTGATATTTCTCAAGATTTATCTTCAAAAAGTCATCTAGGAACCAGTCATCGTAGATGAAAAGTGCACAAAATATTTAATGAAGCGAAAAACATACAAGTACAATGTGAAGTTATGTACTATAACCATATGCACATGGGAACCACAACATTTGGTAAGGGGACCAATATTAAGTTCAGCTACCCAATTTGCAACTTGTTTTAAAAAAGGGACGGGGCCTTTCATCAGGTCTCATTTAGCCACCAAAATAGAGATATATGGAAAATGGTGGCAAGGCAATCGTGGACTATCTCATTACCTTCTCTTTCCCTCAAAAAAATACAAGGTTAGATTTACATACACACACCAGAGCATTCTTTCCTAAACGTTGGTTCTGTGTGTGGCTATCTATCTTTTCTTATCTCAACCAACAATCCCTTCTCCTCTTTATATATTTATTTTTGTGGGGTTTATTTATCTTCTTCTTCTTCTAACTCAACTCAGGCCCTTCTTTTTTGGCATGATACCACCAGCAGTGTCAGAACAATATGTCGAATCAACATAATAATGGCTTGCCAGAAGATGATAAGCCTTGGTCACAACTCAAGATACCTGAGTTGCTCATCACCTGTGACACTGTCAAAGCTCTCCATGCAGCTATTGAGAGCGACTGGGACACCCTCCGGCGATCGGCCTGCCAGACTGCGGCTGGACGAGCGCTGTGGAAGCATGTCATCCGTGATGAGCTGGCGGAGATACTTGCAGGGGAGACGTACCTGAAGAGCATTTATGAAAAGATTAAGAAAGACATGCTCAAGAATGCCAGGGAAGTGTCCGGGGTACTGCTTGCTGTTAGGACGCTTTGGTTTGATTCGAAACTTGAAGCAGCTCTGAAATCCTTCAGTGGAGAAGGAGCACAGGTTGTTCTGCTTGGAGCAGGTAAGATTCCATGTAAAATACAAGAATGCATTTCATTCCAGGTATATTCCTTTCAGTTCAGTCAAATTTGCAATTTTGAAAGCCAGAAAAAGAACGAAGCATTTTTTTTTCGTGTAGCACACAGGTAGAAAGTTTTGCCTTTGTCCTGGTTCAGTTAAATTACAGTGAATATAGGCTATTTATCTTTAGACTTCAATTATAGTTTATCGTCATTTTCTTCTGGCTTTGTTTTTAATTAGTATTTCTTTTATTCTTTTCATCATCTTCTAAGCTCCTTCCATTTATCATAAGCTAAAACATGCAGTACTCAATCCTAAACTTAGATCTATAATACAGAGAAGTGTTTAGAGTACGAGTATCGGAATATGGATCAATCTAAAACAGGGCCTTTCCATCCCGGAAAAATTATTTATTTGTTTTGCTTTACCTGTTATTCAGTTTGTGAATTCCCTCTGAATTTCAAATATCATATAAATCTGGAGCAGGATTTCAAATATCATATAACTATGTAACAGCAACCAAAATCTCTAAAACTTGAGTGTCAATCTGTACTAGACTCGTAAATGCTCTTTAACCAATCATACATGTCACAAAAGGGAGAATTGTAAGTTTTAACAGTACCAGACTTTTAAGAAGTTATTGATTACCTGCAGGAATGGATGCAAGAGCATACCGCCTCAGCTGCTTGAAAGAAAGCAGTGTTTTCGAGGTTGATTTTCCAGAGGTTTTGCAAGTGAAAACCACAATTCTCGAGGCGGCGGAACAATCAGGGGACGAACAACTCCGCCCAGTGGTGACAGCTAAATCCTTGAGCAGACTGGCAGCTGACCTGACGGAAGATGACTGGCTTGATAAGCTACAAACATCAGGATTTGAGCCAAAGAAGAACACAGTGTGGATATTAGAGGGCATCTTATACTATCTCTCACACTCCCATGCCATGAAAGTACTTAATATCATTGCGGAAAAATGCAATCTCACTCACACGGTCCTCCTAGCAGACTTTATGAACAAACAAGCAACAGCAATATCCAGCTCTACTTACCATTTCTATTGCGATTGGCCTGATGAGTTATTGCCATCGTTAGGGTTTTCTGATGTCAAGCTTTCACAGATTGGAGATGCAGATGCAAATTTTGGTCTATTGCAAGATCCATTGAATCTGTTCAACAAGCTGCGCCAGTTGCCTAGATCGATTCAAATCCACCCTGATGACGGGACCCCCTGCAGTCGCTTGTATCTATTACAGGCTTCTGGCATACCTAATCACTCTAGTTAATACAGAGAAGCTGCAACAGCACACATGATATGCATATCAAACTTTCATTTTTACAGTACATTTGCAGTATTGTTTCACTCTCTATTTACAGGTTCAATATCACAAATGCGGGCAACAGTGCCTTTAGACTTGATACATGGTATTATGGTAACACATAATGAGAGCATTTCAGGACTTCAGATCAGAGTGCAAAGAAAGAAAAATCTTGTTTAAGTTAAATGCATCTTCATCTTCGACTTTCTGAAGGTCTATGGCCTGAGCTTTTGCTGCATATCACTGTGCATATCACTGTACTAAGCATGTCAAGAGTTGCTTGATACATTTTTAAACTGGGAGTATTCTTTCACAATGTACAAACATTTATTGAAATAATAATTTTTTCTAATTTTCCTTTTACTTCTTTTGACTGCAGCCTGTTGATTGCCGCAGTGCAGGGAAATGTGTATTACAGACCCAGTTTTACAGTGAAACTACTAACCTACAAGACATTGAGCAACAATTGTTCAATTGATGAATCAAACTCTTTCTGTGGGTTACATATTTTTAGACACATAGATCTCTATTGAGCCCATTATCCGGCACTAAGATATTTAGAGCAGTTAACATACAAGGTGAACCTTACATTGGTCAGTTACTGCAAAGAGCCTTAACAGATATCCAGTTCATTAAGCCTTGACATAAGTAAACATGCAATTGTAACATTTAATAGATTAATGAAATAAGCTAGGAATGGACTTCCTCTTGCAACATTAACCATAAAACTACCATGACATAACAGCATTTGCTGATCAAAAGATATTCACCAAGTTCTCATTAATTTTGCAAAACAAAAAGAAGTTGCAGTATAACATTGTTATAGCATCACAATTAAGAAATGTCAAAACCAGTAGTGGCAATTGCATGAACAAGATCTGCATTGTCCTATCCTGATTTCATTCGGTATGCTAACAACATACTGAAGAGATATTAATAGTACTTATTGAAGTTGGGCCAAAGAGACTTACATTGACATGTAACCGTAAAGAGAATGCATGAAGAAATTTATATTCGATGACACAAACACAAAATTATTGCATGAGACAGGACATAATGGAAACTGATGTCTGCCAAAGAATCAAATCTCATTGAGCCACTGTTTGATATAATGAAAACGAATGTTCTTACCCAATGACATTAGCTGCTATTTAGGTTTTCTTTGATCCTTCAGTATACAAAAATGGCAATTAGGAATGCCCGGATTACAATCATTTAAATGCGCATAACTCGGAGCATTTTTGTCTCCCAAGGGGTAAAATTCAGGACATTATGCCAAAATAAAGCATCAGGTTTCAAGACATTCCTTGATACCCTGCTCAAAGTTGTTCAGGGAAGATATTGTATCATTGAGCGCATCCGCAATTTCTTGCCTACAGTTAAAATTAAATTAAATTTAAAAAAAAAAAAAGTGAAGTGGATACCGTACAGACTATAACACCAAATGAATCATAATGTGACTTGTCCATTAATTTGGAGAGTGATTTAAAGTGACAGAAAAGAAATTACTAACACATTTATACAGATGATTTATAATACTAATAAGCCATACCTGTTCGAAGTAAGTTGCATATCTCTTGCCATACCATTAAGAAAAGCAAATGATCTGCAACTTACAGGAGAAAACTGTTAATAGATGAACCTGACATGCCCAATATTTTGCTCCCTCCCTCCTACCTTTCCCATGCAGATGTTTACAACAATATAGAACGAAAGGCAAGGTGCACTATTTTTATTTTTTATTTTAAATGGAACTTACCTTATGAGAGCATTAAGCTTGTCTTCGGCTTCTAACTTGATAGGATCTCTATCATCCAGTAATGAAGATGCATTCTTCACAACCAATCGGAAAGTACAGACCTAAAGTTAAGAATAAGGATTAGAGGTCCATCTTCATCCACACAAATGTAGATACACAATTATATGAACCAATATGAGTTCCTATTCCTTACATAACTAGGGATCTAAGTTGATTTATAGTGTAGCCAGTGACTTGAGCCAAGTAACAAAACAAAAGAACATATAATTAATTGCATTGTGTACGGAGATTCACTATTCATTTTTCGTCTAACTTGTGTTGTCAATTGTCATCTCAATTTAACCAGCTTATATCATATGTAATCCGTCCATCTATATTAAATTTAACTCAAGACAAACAATCTGACACTGACAATTCCTTTTGATGTCTTAGCATTGCGAGCTACCCCATGATCTTTAGCTGTTAATTTACCATATAATAAGTTCACGAGGTCAAGCTCTTTCTAGAGTTGGCAAACGCAATAGTTCTTTGACATGTTCACAATCAAAACGATCAAACAAAAAGCGATGCTATAGCTTCAAATTGCAGACATTCCAGGCTTGTTGTTTTTTAATAGGGATAATGTTGCGTAAAACTAAAAGCTAAGAACAATTTTACCTCAACTCCAGTGTTGGACTGAAACTCAACAAAAGAACTCCTGTCCTCAGGGATACAATCCCTCGAAGCAGATACAACTAACTGCTGAACCTGTTCAGATTCCTTCGCCCCCAACTCCTGATCATTACTCACTGCACTCCAGTCCAACCAATAATAAGCATATCAATAATACAGAAATAAACACAACACAGATATTACACTGAAAAGCAATCAGACTCACTCAGTAAAGTGTAGGCAGACTGGAGAATGTTGCGCGAGGCGTCCACCGGAGCTAGCAGGAACTTAGCTGACTTCTTCTTCTGCTCCTTCAGCCACTCCTTTGGTCCTGCTAATCCCATTCCGAAATTAACAAAACGACAAAAAAAAATAGCTAAAATTGAGCAGGTTTTTTTTTAAGTAATTAGGATAGATAAGAGTGAATTACAGATGCCCAAGGTGAATGCTGTGGCGGCAGGTGGTTGGATGAGAGGAGAAAGGAGAGGAGTGGCGATGATTGAGGAGAGGAAAACGGCAGTGTTACGGCGGGAGATTGTGGTGGAATCGACGGATGGAGGTGGTGAGATTGGGGATTTTGGCGGTAATTGGATAGCGGAACGAAGGACAGAGGTGGTGTGCAGCGGCGGCATGGTGGTGGCGTTCGGGTGAGTGGATGGAAGTAGTGAGGGGAATTGGCGGTTGGGGATTAACGGTAAAGCTGCTAAAGTTTTGTGAAAATCCAATGTAAGTTAAGTTAATATATGTACATGATTGATTTAAGACAACGATCCTTGGGATCTAACCGGTTGTCTCACTTGGAAACCGTAATTGTAATTGAGATAACACAATTTCATTTTGATACTATTGCTCCTTTTAAATTACATAAAGTTTAGTTATCACAAAACTACTAATCATCATACATTTGAGCAAAACATTATCACACATCCAATAGAAAGTTCACTTCTCATTTTAAGTTTATTTAAATTACGATCAAAGTTAGAAAAAAAATCAACTTAAGAAAATTAGTTTAGAACATAGGGAGAGGGAGTATATTTATTTGTTTGATACCGTTTGTAACAACAAACCCTCTTTATGAATCCTCTAAATGTTACAATTGGTATGAGAATCTTGGTCATCTCCAAACCTGCAAGGATATGGGGATGGTTTTAACATGTTATATGTATAATTTATGAAAAATACACAAACAATACCAAACTATTTAAATTTTTGTATCTAAAGTGCTAAATTATTTTTTTCGCACAAACAATACTAAACTATCTAAATTTTCCATTTTTTTTGCATCTAAGATACTAAACTATTTTATTGGCAAAAACAAGAGGGTGCGATGTTGCATGGACGAACTAGATCAATCTAAAAGTTTCAGCTTGGCACGAAGGCCATATTCACAATTACAATATAATTGAGTATATTCAGTATATAAGCAGACAAGAATCGATTAATTTGTACCTCAAAAAACTGAAAAACTTAAAAAAACAAATGGTGAAGGTGGTCACAACATTAACATATTTAGCAAACTTCTCCCACGATGAAGTTTCAGGTTTTGGTTGCAAACATTGGTAAAGATGCCAAGCAAGAAAGACATGCTTTGTCAAGGAAATATCAATTTAATTTATATTTTTAATGTCAATTTATTTTTACTTGACACGTAAAATTATTAAGACGTGTATAAATCGTACACTCCAAAAAGGTTCACAGCCCACCACTTCAAAAAAAATGATACAACAACAAAATCATATTAATCACCTCCACCATGATCATTTTCCACTTGCGTAAATGTTTAAGGACAAAGTTAATTTTTACCACCCCATCGTATAGATGTCTAGTTTCAAGTCAAGAGTTAAAAGGTCTGAACCAACGTTTCGATTATATATAGGCAAACCTGTAAGCAAATATCAATTTAAGATCAGTAATAATAAATTCTCAGTCGAAAATTTCATCACTGTTTTCATTTTTCCTCTTTTTATGCTTTTTATTTTAATTAGAAAATGATTTTCATTTTTCATTATAATATAGCAGATACATAAAATCACAACAATAGAGCAGTAACCTCTACGCTAGTTTTGTGTACGCAAATCGTTGAAATTTGTGCTTTTACAATGAAGCATTTGTCATTTGTAAAAGGAATTTAAAAAAATGCATATATAACACCTTAATCTTAAAATTTTGGATAGACGGTACTAATTGTGCGTCTGTGCCAAAAGAAATAATTTAGTATTCTAGATGCAAAAATTGTGATAGTATGAAAAATACATGAACAATACCAAACTATTTTTGTATCTAAAGTGCTAAATTATTTTTTTCGCACAAACAATACTAAACTATCTAAATTTCCATTTTTTTGCATCTAAGATACTAAACTATTTTATTGACAAAAACAAGAGGGTGCGATGTTGCATGGACGAACTGGATCAATTTGAAAGTTGCAGCTTGGCACGAAGGTCACATTCACAATTACAATATAATTGAGTATATTCAGTATATAAGCATACAAGAATCAATTAATTTGTACCTAAAAAACTGAAAAACTTAAAAAACAAATGGTGAAGGTGCTCACAACATTAACATATTTTCTAGAGCAAACTTCTCCCACGGTGAAGTTTCAGGTTTTAGTTGCAAACATTGGTAAAGATGCCAAGCAAGAAAGACATGCTATGTCAAGGAAATATCAATTTAATTTATATTTTTCATGTCAATTTATTTTTACTTGACAAGTAAAATCATTAAGAAGTGTATAAATCTTCCATTTGGTTTATTGCTACAATAGTACTCTATTCCATAAAAAATAATTGACGTTCTGCAAATTGCACAGATTTTAAGGAAATTTTGTTAACTCATAATTGTCATTAAAGTAGTATTATTAATGTCATTTAAAATTGAAAAGAAATGTTCATGCATGAAAAGTAATCGTAGGTGTCCGAAGAGAAGAAAATAAAGAACATATAGAATCCCAATGAATAAAATAACAAAGAAGAGTAATGATTACTACTTTTACACATAGAACGACAAGTTTATCATGCATGTTAACGTGTTTAGAAAAAATTATTTTACCTATAAAACATAAAACTCTACGTAGAAATAAAATTATAAAATGGTATTTTCGTCGGTTATCACAATATTACTATGTAGAATTTTTATTGTATTACAAACACGTTTTGTTCTAATTTTTCAAATGAATCGATTAAACATATCCTTAGCAATAAACAATAAACGTTGGCGTGCTAATACATATTTTCCAGGGTTTAAAAATCAAACCGGTGAGGGCTACAATCCAAAAATGTCAAATATTATATCACAAAATCAACCATTAGTACGTTAAGATAAACAGAAAATAATCAATAACAATCCAAAAATGTCAAATATTATATCCAAAAATCAACCGTTAGTTAAGATACAGAAAAATAGTTATGGAGAATGTGGGGGATCGAACCTCGTGCTTCTCGCATGAAAAGCAAGCTCCCGTTAGTAAGTTAATTACTGGACTCAGATGCAGGGGATCGAACCCCGTGCCTCTCGCATGCAAAGCGAGCGCTCTACCATTTGAGCTACATCCCCATATGATGATTATAGTTCTTTAACCCCCAATTTGAAATCAGTGTCTGTGACACTAACGCAACCCATAAAAGCCAAACGAAAGAACTATGTCCAAGAGGTACACTCACTACACTTGCTACATCCACCCACTAACGGCTAACCCTAGCCTCTTTGACAATAGTCAAACACCACCATTTCCCAGCCCTATATTTTATAGGTAGATAAAATTTATTCAATTTCACTCCCTCTCCCACGTATTTAACCCACATATTAGGTAAGAGGATTTATAGGGGTCGCGAACAGATCTAACAAGTGCAAGAGAAAATGACTCTTCCTCTGAGAGCAACTAGGCAAACAAAATGCCTTTAGAATTGGAAGTAGAATACGCTTGAGATTTGCTTGTTTTCCTTATGAATTAACGTGGAAAGATTTTGGTAGAAAATCATTATAAACAAATGAAAAAGTAAGTAAAAAATATCGAAAAACAACCCTATGGAGATGCAAAAAAAGCGACCTTGTGCCTCTTGTATGCAAAGCGCTCTAGCTTTTGAGCTACATCTCTAAAGTCTAAACTCATCAATCCGTTGTAGTCTAGTTGGTCAGGATACTCGGCTCTCACCCGAGAGACCCGGGTTCAAGTCCCGGCAACGGAATTTTTTTTTTGTTTCAAGACATATAACAAACTTCATTACTTTTCCATGGTACAGTACATATGGCAAAACCTCGCACTTTTCATGATACCTTACTTGCCTTTACCTCTATTAACTTACTCTTGTAGTTTTTAATAAGAAACAAGCAACGACCAAAGGACCAAATGAAGGGGAAAATGAGTCTTCCTTTGAGAGTAGATAGGAAAAAAAAATTAAAAAGTTGTTGCCATATGCATTAATGTGGAATGATTTGTTGGTCCCAATTCGGGTTTTTCCTCCGTGAAATAGAGGTTCACGGTTCATTTTTTCCTCCCCATAACACGCCACCAAAAGTACGTAACAACGATATGAGTAGTATGGTATATAAATCATGGTATGCACAAAACTCAACAAAAGTGAGATATCGAAATTAGAGAACTTACATTAATTTTAGTGGATAAAAGGATGTCAAGCCTAGAGATTTTGGGTTTGATCTTGAACAAGACAGCGGCTTAACCCCTTACCATTGAGCACAATTTGCTCCCCTTTTTAGTGCTTAAGACCTACTTAAACAATGTGCTCCCAAAATACAAAGCACTAGTTCCTTTGAACCTTTCAATTAAGTGTTCCAACTCTCTCATCTCTAAATAAATGTATGCAAATATCAATAAGCAAACCTTTTATGCTAAGAATGATTATGCAGTAGGAGGAGGAGGGAGGAGAATAGAATGTGTTGTGACTAGCCATGAGTTACAAAGTTGGAAATAAATTATAGAAAACACACAAAATTATCTTCTAGAATATTCACATTATATCCAACGTGTACCTTATTTCTTCGAGTCAAATTTTATTCACACCAAGAATTGCTTTTTACTCATGTATTACATCATTTTGTAGTTTGCGTAACCCGCTGCATGATGAGTATACATGCCAAAACTGTTGTAAAATGTGAAGAACAATGATAAATAAATAATACCTCTTGTGGTTATTTATTTGTAGACCATTTCTTAATTATTGATTAATTAAGATAAAGTAATATGTATCAGAAAGCTACTCCACAAGAGTTTCGAATGGATATATTTGATGCCCATTACAGACTTTGGGTTAGTGAGGTATAAGTGCTTAAATGTAGAAGGTTGAGTGGGTGTGTCCCACATTGCTTGAGATAAATTGAAGTCTCTAGTTTATAACTTAATAATTACTATTTTGTGTTCAAGTTGTGTAGCAAGATAAGTTGAGTGCAAATCCTGGCCAGATTTGTACACAAAATTAGAAGACTTGTGTACGAGTGGATGTGCGCGACCCTCGAACATGGAACGTGAAACGGACCAAGGTTTTTGCTAGTTCCACATCTCAAGACCTTCTAGAAGAATGTTGACTCATGTTGACATTTGTAACTTATGGGATTTACAAATATTTAACATGACATTTGTTGTCATTTAACATGACATTTGTTGTCATCCATAAAGATCCAAATATTTTGTAATGATGAACACTTATGATGCCATGAAATGCACTATGGACTTGGGAGTTACATACTCTATTCTCACATATATAAAAAGGTCCCACTTACATGGAGATGAATGTAGAAAAGAAGATATAGAAATATATGGAATAAAAGATGAGAGAAAACCCTCTTTATTCTATCTCTCTTCTTCTCCCCTTGTGTATAATCCAAGCAAAAGTTCTTGCTCGCAGTGGGTTGCTAGCTAGTGCGGCTAGTAATCCTGGAATCGTTGTATCCTAGAAGGTAGACGCCCAACGTCTCAAGCACCATAGTGAGAGGGCGTATTCTACTTGAAGGAAACATCCACGATTCACCTTTTGTCCCTACAAGTTCATGGAAGACGAAGCAGAAAACAGGATGTTGGACAGACTGCCAAGCGGCCCGCCTGACTTCCTTCAAGCGGCCCACTTATGCCAAGAGGGCCGCTTCAGTTGATGTTTTGAAAACAGTTTATTTTCTCTAATTTGTTTGCATTTCGTATTTTGTACAAGTTATTTTTATGTATTTTCTATCATTATATCAAACAAAAACAAGTGGTGTTGAACATCTAAAATAAAGTTCAAATGAAGTCCCAAAGACAATTTAACGTTCAAGTTCAAGCTAAGTTGCGTTTGATGCTTTAAAAAATGGCCGCTCAACCAACTAATTATCCAACAAGAATTTGGTAGAAAAACATCAAAATAAAAGCAGAATAAAAGTAGAATACAAGTATTTAGGCCCAAGATTTGCTTTTCATTATGCATTAATGTGAAAATATTTTACTAGAAAAGCATACGAAAACTTGAAAAGTAAAATTAAAAATATAAATAATGTATTTCTTTATGCACTAATGTGAAAATATTTTAGTAGAAAAGCATACGAAAAGTTGAAAAGTAAAGTTAAAAATATATAATTTAACCCAATGGAGATGCGGGGGATCAAACCCCGTGCCTCTCGCATGCAAAGCGAGCGCTCTACCATTTGAGCTACATCCCCATATGATACTGATAAATACTCATTCAAATCATAAATATTATTTTATCTTAAAAAATTAATTATTTTAAAGAAAAATGTAAATTTATGTGGGAAAGAACTATAGAAGAAGAAGATAGTAAGGAAAGCAAAAATTGCTTGGATTCCATTTTTGTAACTATGCACAAGGGTGATTGAACTTAGTTGAGCCCTGAAATTAAGATTGCATTGCTAAATTAAGCTCTCTAGGCTATATCAACCAAGCAAGACAAAATTGTGGGTGAAACTGATACTTAATTTGCAAGTTTATGGAATGTGAAGGTATAGAAATGTATAAGTTACTTAATTACGTACCTATCTTTAATCATGAAAAAATAACGAAGTTTAGCAGTGAAAAATGGAACATATTATATTAATACGATAGACATAATAGTTGCATAAAAGAAAACTCGATGCTAACAGTTGAGTATGAATTTTTGTTAAGTTCTAAAAGTGGAGTACAATATATAACATGCTCTTGGAGTACAATATGCTAAGCGTAGGAAAATCATTTTGCACTATGTTGCATTGCACATCATTTTAGTATCATAGGTACTAAAAGGACACAATATATAACATGCTTTTATGAGAGTTGGAGTTACTTTCTTTCCCAACAAGTTCCGCCCAAGAGCATGTTATATATTGTGTCAAGTAATATATAACATGCTCTTGGAGAGTTGGAGTTACTTTCTTTCCCAACAAGTACCACCCAAGAGCATGTTATATATTGTGTCAAGTAACTCCAACTCTCCAAGAGCATGTTATATATTGTGTCATTTTACACTAAGTTGCATTTTACACTAAGCGTAGGAAAAGCATTTTACACTATGTTGCACTGCAGATCAATGTGTATGATAAGTTCAGGCAATTGTCTAACTTGGTACGGGTTGGACCGGTTCACATTGGATCTGATCAAGAGTAGCGAGAGAAGAGAGTATTGTAGGTTTTAGTTTATTTTGATGGAAAGAGAGAGAGAAGAAAGGACTATAGTTTTGTTGTTTGGGGCAGTGAAATTTAGTTCAAATCTATCATTTGATTCATCCGATCCATCATACTTACCTTTATTTTGAATTAGATTTGGCAAAGACAAGTTTGTTACAATGAACTCATGATTCATCTACTAAATCAAGTATCCTGAAAATTATGCTTGTTGTACCCATCCATCTAGTTACATTTCAGGAGTTGAACTCTATTATTGTGTTTTTCTTGTTTGGTTTTTTCATATATGTACATGGTTTTTTTATGAAGGTATGAGCTATAGTTGTTTGTTGATAGTAATGAGATTTGAAAGGAAATAGTTGTTTGTTGATAGTAATGAGATTTGAAAGGAAATAGTTGTTTGTTGATAGTAATGAGATTTGAAAGGAAAAAAAAAATTATCAGAGCCAGGTTTCGATCCTGGGACCTGTGGGTTATGGGCCCACCACGCTTCCGCTGCGCCACTCTGATTTTGTTTAATAATTTGCAACTTAGAATATTTATTCTAACTAATGTTCTTAAGGTTTTTAAGTTCTTCATAATTTATATTCCTATTTGAAACTTATATTCTCGATCGGATCATCCATGTACAAAATACCCGTCCTGCCCACCTTGATATGCATGTTGAATTGAATTAAATTAAATTAAATATTATAAGAAGACTCAAGTTAATGGCGGTTACTGACATAACATATTTAAGGTATAAAATTCACTAGTTGCTATATATCATAGAGTTACATAACAAAGAATAATTGATTGGATGTTGAGAAAACTGTTAGAAACCCAATTATGTTCCAAAGGGGTCATTGGCAACTTTGAGATCAATTACGAGGAAACATCCTTTACTTTGAATTTTTATGAATGTGTTTGGATAAAAAAATAAAAAAAATAAATTCAAATCATATGTATGGCTACCATTATCAATCAATTAAGTTTTTTTTTAATAATCGAACCATTACAATTTCATAAGTAGCATTACAAAGCTAGTAATAAACTATAAATAATCTCGCACTTGACAAGAATTGAACCTATGACCTCTAGTGTCATGACACCTCACTCTAACCAATTGAGCTAGACCTCATTGTTTATGAGTTTTGACCACCTCTCCTTTCGTGCACAAGGTTGATGAGGACTTGAGGTCGGTTGGAAAATATAGGGAGCAAATAGGGATGTATCGAAATGTATAAACTGAAAATTGAACGAGTTAACAAATATGCAGAGTCGAGTGATGACCCTCTCTCCTAATTAAGACATAATTCGCCCTACTACGGTGCTCACAGTTCAAGCGTCTCCCAAGATACAACTGCATGTGAGTCTGTATACTAGAACTCGAAATACAAGACCCTCTTGAATTAATTCAATATGGTAGACAAGCATTTTAGGAAAAAGGGAAGAAGGAGGAAACGTTTGGATTTCAAAGTGGATTTTCGAAATTCACTTATGCTCAATCCAAAACATGGGGCTTTATTTATAATTTTGAAAGGTTATAAATAAAGAGGTGCAACTCTTGGAGAAAGTAACTTCTCGCTCCAAAATCTATCTATTTCAATTGCAATACAACATTTCACCAAAAGGTGCAATGGTTAAGTGACAACTGTCTAGTTCCACAACCAATAAGGCGCGAGTTTGACACTTGTTGGTGTCAACTCTCCCCACTTATTATTTTTACACATTTTCAACAATTTCACCCTTATCCAAGAGTGCTAATTCAAATAACCCTATAACAAAATATTATTTTTAATATTTTGCTTTTTCCTTCTTATTTTAGCTACTTTCAACTTTTAGTTTTCCATAACTAGCACATCAACCAACACACTCCGATCATTAATTACTCTTTCACTACGAAATTTTAGTAACAAATGTTCGAGTGAATCCTACTATTTTAGTAGATTATTCACGTTCAAAAAAACTCTAATTCTAACATGTGAGGCGCATCTCTTGGTTAATGTACATAGTCATAAACAGACCAACCATGATTTGTCTAAGCTAAAGTCTAGGGAGAGGCCAGACTTTCCTATATTAATGGAAAGGCCTGTTTTTTTAGCTAAACTAGTCTGCCCGGCCGGTCAAACCACTTGCGGTATGGTTTTAAGAGGTTATGGTGTGGTTTTAAGTTGTTAGCATCAACATTTTCGGTTATGGTTTTAACGTAATTTGGTGTGGTTTTAAGAGTTTATGGTGTGGTTTTAAGTTGTTAGTACATAAAGTTTCTGTTATGATGTTAACGTCATTTGGTGTGCTTTTAAGAGATGATTTGATGGTTTTAAGAAGCTAAAGTATGATTTTAATATAGTTTGTTATAGTTTTAATTGGCAATAAAAAATCATTCACAAATGTAAAAAAAATCACTATCAAACAACTCATCAAAAAATGAGGATTAGCAACATCAATGAACAAGTTTACAATAAGCTACTTCAAACATTTAGTCACTACAATGTTGAATTTCCGAATAAACTTGTTGGAGAACTTCTGCTTCTTGCCTTTTCTTCATCAAACTCGATTGACATCATTAGCACCTGCTTAAAACCATAACAATTCTCGTTAAAACAACAATGAAAATACTTAAAACCACACCATGTCCCTTTAAAACCACACAATGGAAAAGTCCCACACAATAGCATTATAAATTTCTTAAAGCCACAAACAAGAGGAATTAATACCACACCAAAATCTCTTAAAAACGTAACACAACAGTGCATGCAGCTGAAGCTAAAATCATATCAAGGATGTTTAGAACCTTAACACGAGTTCTTAAAACCACAACAATAAAAATTAAAACCACACTAAAATCTCTTAAAACCATAGCATGATGCTTAAAACCTTAACACGAGTTATTAAAACCACAACAAGTATACTTATAACCACACCACATCCCCTTAAAACCTATAGGGGACAAATCCAACACACAAATCCAACACAGTAGCATTATATATATATTTCTTAAAACCACAACAACAATAATTAAAACCACACCAAAATCTCTTAAAATTACAACATACAACTGAAGCTAAAAATCTTCTCAATGATGCTTAAAACATTAGCAAGAGTTCTTAAAACCACAACAATAGTAATTTAAACCACACCAAAATCTCTTAAAAATACAACAATTAGTAACACGCAACTGAAATTAAAATTCAAAACACAACAACATAAGTCCTTAAAACCACAACAAAGACACTTATAACCACATCATGTTCCCTTAAAATAATAAAATGGAGAAAACCAACGCAATAACATTATATATTTCTGAAAAGCACAACAACTGTAATTAAAACCACACCAAAATGTCTTAAAACTACAACGTGCATCTGAAGCTAAAAAATCATCTCAAGGATGCTTAGAACATTTAACACGACTTCTTAAACCCACAATATAAGTAATTAAAACAACAACAAAATATTTTAAAACTACACCATGAAACTAAAACTACACCTGCCCGCTTACCATTTTTCATACCATTTTTGTTGTAAAGTAGAACTAGGTATTTACTAACAAAATACTCCCTATTAAAATCTTTATAATTTCATACTTGTCCATTATAATATGTTATTTACATTAAGTTTTTAGTAAACCTTAGCTCACATACTTATTTGTGGTAACTATAAGAAACCATTAAAAAGAAAAAACATAAAGAAGTTTTTTTCTAAAACAAAACACCAAAAGAAAGAGTACTAGTATCATTTTGAAACTCAATTAAATTGTAATTATAGGAGGGAATTGAAAGGAGAATATTGACGAGTTTAGATATTAGAAAAAATAAATAATGTGCATGGTAGTTGGCCAATTTAAATGAATCTGAAGCTATTACTATAACATCTAGAAAGATAAAGTCAAGTTTTAAGTGACTACCGTCTATCAAACTATACGGATGTAATGAAAATTACTGCCAATTCTTGTGTTGGCACATTTTGTAAGGATAATAAGAATATAAGTGGGGTATTATTTGATTAAAAAGTAAAAAAATTATCGTGAATGGAGTATTTTTTAAATAAAGAATGAGAAATGTATAATGAGTGAGGGAATAAATGAAGAATAGTTAATGAATGATAAATTATAAATATATGTGGGTGTTGGAGGTAATGATTATAATAGTTATTTATATTTTTGTTACGTGAATCTTCTAACGAAACGTTCAAGAATAAAAAATAGGAAGATTTAGAATTAAGCGAGAGAGTATATAATAATGTAAAGAAACATACATTATTTTGCACGTGCGAATTATATAAGCATCACATCAAAGTCAAAGAGTGGGGAACAGGTGTTTTTTTTATTAAAGACACTCTCAGTTCAGTTCTCATCCTTTTTGAATGTTCACCACAAAGTAAAGGGAAATCCGATCGAGTTTTAACAATAGGAAAAAAATGGATGGACTAGAATCAAGCTTTGCTTTAAAAAGCTGGCATGTAGGACCCTTATCCCTTCATCATATAATATGTGGCTCATATGTACAAAATCATTCATCTCATTAATCTCTCAGATCATCACAACTACCACTAACTCAGGCTAATTAATTCGATTTCAATACTGTAAATCTCATTTTGAAAAAAAATTGAACTCGTAATCTCTTACTGTAAATACGGGTGTTTCAATTTGCTAATCGTCTGCAAACCTAAAAAGTTACAGGTCAAGACGTCAAGTCAATATTACTCGAACTCTTCACCTTTCTACACACCTTTAATTTTTCCCTTTCTATCTAAATTCTAAAATTAACCGAAAAAAATAGCGAAAGGCCACGTGCCAAATCAATATGAAGAACGAAAATCATACATAGCCTACGAATGCATTCATTGAATTTGTGAATAATTTTCCCCATAATTTTAAAGTCCCATCCCAATTCAAACAGAAGCATAATTCCAGTAATATCCGATCGGTAGCGTGTGAATGAAATTCCATTAGAGCCCCATCTGGGAAAAAGAAAGAGAAAGAAAAAAAGCAAAGCATGGCAGCCATGTGAAACTCGCAAAATGCGTTTTGTTGCCAAGTCTACTCGTTCATTTTCCTACTGCTGCTTCATTTCTGTTCTCTCTTTTCGCGAGCCTTTTCTCTCCTCTTCCTCTTCATCGTTATCATCGAGAGCTTTCTCTTCTTCTGCTCACGAGCGCTTTCCTAGTCGAACCAAGCTCAATCTCATCCTCAGAGGTTTGGTTTTAATCCTCCTGCCTTTTTTTTTTTTTTTTGTTTTTTTTTGCTTTTACTGTTAATGTTAATTTCTAGTTTTGCTTTTTAACGAAGGTTTTGGTGGTAATGTGTCTCAATTCTAGCTTACCGGAATGCGATTGGATCAGTTTTGTGCTGTTTGTGTTGATTCAGCTCGAGAATTTCTGATCAGGAGATTTGCACCTTTTTTTTTTACTGTAAACTTAGCGGTTGCTGTATGCTATTTTGTGTTGGTAGAGGCTGAGTTAGCGAGTTAACGATGCTTTTATTTCTCTTCTGAGGAGAATTGGGGGAGTTAATCAGCTGTGGTTTTATTGATGATTGTGTTTATGTTAGCTGTTACTGTTCAGTAGCATGGTGCAAGCATGTTAAGTTGATGTCGAAAATTACGTGCGTAAATGCTGAGAAGTTAACTTGATTAGTATAGCTACTTGGATATGTCTTAATTCATCATTACTAGTATACAGTAGTTTTGGATGGTCTGTTCAGTAGCATGGTGCAAGCATGTTAAGTAGCTGTCGAAAATGCTTACAACTTAGAAGTTAACCTGATTAGTATAGCTACTTGGATATCTCTTAATTGATCATTACTAGTATATACAGTAGTTTTGGATGGTTGTGGTTCTTCTATACTGTGTGAATGGCATTTGTAGTTATATCTTACAGTCTGCTCTTCTGGTTTTGAATGGAATCAGGTAATATTCAGCCGCATACGAGTAATACAATGGACAGTGAGACACTGCAGTTTGAAAAGACTGGATGCAATGGGGGCGATAAGCCTTCCGTGTGGTCATCTCCAGAAGGAGGGAGAAAGATTGATATTGGGAAGCAGATCTTCTGCAACCGATCACTAAATATGAGGGGTATTGTTGCTGTCGGATTCGACATGGATTACACTTTGGCACAATATAAACCCGAGACTTTCGAATCACTTGCTTATGAAGGCACTCTAAAAAGCTGGTCAATGATTTAGGATACCCGAAAGAGGTATGCTGGCTCCTAGTCCCCATTTTGGATGTTTGTTGGTGGGACACCTGTTCCATTTAATTTAAACATAAGCTGATTCAGTTTCTGAGTCATTATGTGGAGCCAGTAAACAAAACAATAATATTCTAGTTACATTGTCTATAGTTCTTTCAAACCTAAAAAAGGTGTACTATGTGAATTTAACCTGGCCTAGTAATTTATGAAATGTTGTTCCCGGTGACAAGGTTCTGCGCCATGTTGTTTGATTTCTGTTTTCAAATTTGTACATTCTTAACAAGTGTAATTTGACGCACTATGTAGCTGCTGAAGTGGACATTTGATTGGACGTACATGGTCAGAGGACTGGTCCTCGATAAGAAGAGAGGGAATATATTGAAGGTTTGTGTTGCTTTTTCGTGAATAAAGTTTCTCAGAATCTCCACACGTGTTGAGTAATTTCACTCATAAAACACGTGTTTTGTCAATTTAGAATTTGTCTTTACAGATGTCAAATATCTATTCTGGTTAATTGATCTGCAGATGGACCGACATAAGTATGTAAAGGTTGCTTATCATGGATTCAGAGAGTTGTCGAAGGAAGACAAAGTTGCATCATATGGAAGTACTTTGACTCGTGATTCGTTCGATGAACCTGAATATGCTCTCATCGATACTCTATTTTCTCTGGCCGAAGCTTACTTATTTGCACAACTCGTTGACTTCAAGGATAACAATCCAGGAAAAATACCAGCAGAGTAAGAGTTACTACAAGCTCTTTCGGACATACTTTTTTCCTTGATTGGTTTACATTGAATTTTTGCTTTGTGTGATACATAAAGAGAGGTGAGATATGATTCGATGGTTTTTACTTGGCCTTTGAATCCTAATAAAATGTTTGATGTGGGAGAATTGGGAAGAAAAGGGTGTCAAATTATGTTTACTCAACTTCTCAAGTTTGTGTTTTTGGGGAAGGATTCTGCTGAAGTAGCATGCAATTTGTCAACTTGCCTTCAGTCAGAAAGTTGTGTGCATAGAGTTGAAAGAGTTATGGAAAAACTTAGTAAAAGCGAATAAAATGTTCCTTATAGACCATTCATTACTTTTCTTGATGATTCTAAGATGTAATTGTACTTATTGCCTCTTGAACTGCTACCTGTCACTGTTGGTACTTGTATAGAAGGTAAAGAAACTTCTTATGGTAATCTTGTTTCACACAATGTTTCCGAATTTCCCTGTAATCGCGTTGCAGGTACTCTCATATGTATAAAGATGTTCGAGCTGCAGTTGACTTATGCCATCGTGATGGGACACTAAAGAAGATGGTAGCAGAAGATCCTAAAAGGTATTGAAAGGATAAAATTCTTAAATCAATAGTTTATTCTACTGAAGATAGAATATGCCTGAGGAAATTGACTCAAACTTCCCCTAGTTGTTGGATATTGGAATATTGTGATATTCATTTTCTGTCAGTCACACGGTGTGTTTCTTGAACGGAATGTATTCCTTCTGTGTTTCTCATAAGCCTTGTTCACATGAACAAAGACTTTTTGCTAGTTTCTTTAGAATTTAGATGGAATAATTGTTCATAGAGAGCCTCAGTGGAAACATAGTTGTCATTATTTAAGCAGTGACTGATGGGGATAATTATACCTTTGTTGGCAACCACTAATATCTCCTTCAGGTGAAATGATAGTTTCATAATAGTGTGGCATGATTAGGCCGATGAGGACCTGCATGGAAGCTATTATAAATAACAAATTTTAATTTTCTGTCTCCCAGTTTCCTTCAAAAGCATTCGAATTATGCCAATATGATGCGTAATTCGTAAAACATAGTTGTTGCTGGCTATCTTCTATTTGTGCAAATAATTTGCATGCAAATGAATCTATTCAAATGGGAAGGCCACAATACTCTGCTATACACCCTCCTTAACATCACACACGTGATCAGCATGAAAATAAGAAAAGTGTGGGGTACTGGGAAGTCAGCTCTCATTTGCGGAAGACCCAAAGCATCAATTATTCAACTAAAATCTTTTAATTAATTAATTTACTTGTTTCTGCTGAACGACAACCACTTATGTGGAATCAAATCCAAATTGCTGGATGAGCAAGTATCATATAAAATCATTTTTCGCTAAACATATGGAAAAACCACTCTTAAGTTTAAACCAGTGCAGATTAGGGGGAATGCACCTGATGCTTGGATTAATGGCGGTGTATGTTTACACTATCATGATATGGAATGTGGTATACTGTGGTAGAGGATCCACAAAATGTGTCTTCCTAATGTTTAGGGAAAACTTTTTCTTTTTCCCACTTCTCCACAAACTGTTGTGTTTGTAAAGAGCAAATTATGTTGTTCCAAAGGATTCACGATATCATGATCTAGCTCAACAATAAATACATTGAGCCTTAGCTCTTTGTCATTTTAATTCTCGGCCATAGATCATGCGTCCCAAACGCAGTAGAAATTGTTATGACACATGCACTGTTTGCAACAATGCATCCCTTCACGGAAAAGTATTTTTATTATGCTATGTAATGCTGGTGTGGATGATTGTCGATATGATGTATCATATGTGTGGCTACTATTGATAATCCTTTTTTATGGTCTATAATACCTGTTAATTAGTTCTTGAAAATAGCAAGTTTAAGATATTTGAGATTAGCGGGGTGCTTTTGTTTCCTCCAAGCTCTATTGCTAAAGCATTGAAATTCTTTAATGAGTATTACGTCCACATGTTAATTTCATTACTACCTTTCATTATCAGATATATCAATGAGGACAGCACAACTGTTCCCATGCTAAAGATGCTCAGAGACTCTGGCCGTTCTGTATTTCTGGTGACCAACAGGTAATGATTTCTTATATTATAAGTTGGAGTGGGAAATGTAATGAATGCAAATAAAGGAAAGTCACAGTATCATTTTGACCGAAGGATTAATTAGAGTGGTACTAAATCTATCCCCATGACAATTGATGAGTCCAGACTCAGCATGATAAATCCTTACTTTGCTTTTTGGTACAAGAAATATCTCGTGACAAAATAGAGTTTCAGGCATGTTTAAAGTTCTCAATCTTCCTTAGCATCACTCAATGATGTTCTATCATTTCAAAGTAGCAAAGTAGGCATGTAATAAATCCTTGCCTGAAATGTGTTTGGTAAAAGTGTAAGTTTTCGTTACTTCAACGGCTGAAATGTCATGGAAAATCATTCTGATTGTGTAATCTCATCTCCAAAGATTGTTGCATTGTTTGTGTTTCTGTTTTTATGGTGGATAAAACTCTTTCATTTTTGGTCATCTTTCAATGCTCACATTATTTTGCAATCTGAATAGGAAATATGGAAACTTAATAGCTCGAGATTCTCTTTAATTAATACTAATTCAAATGTTCAAGTGCATTGCACTTGTTAGCATTATGCATGTCAGGATATTTTGCAATAGCCTTTTCTTTTATAGACATAAGTTAGGGAACTGAAGCTGCATGCCTGCACACACTTCTTGTCTTGAGTTCTGATTAGAAGTTTCACGTTTTCTTGTGCAGCCTTTGGGATTACACAAATATTGTGATGAACTTTCTCTGTGGCCCAGGAACGGGGGTTGGTTCCTCTGCATCCAAATTTGACTGGCTACAATATTTCGATGTTGTTATTACTGGCAGGTTGTAATGATTTCATTTTACTAAAATATTCAAGCTTTGTTATTGTTTACTGATTGATCATCATTTAGTATATCACTCAACTAATTAACTAATTCAGCTTAAAGTGTAGACAAGCCGGTAAGCAGTACATAGTTTGTTTTGGTGCACAGTAACAAACAACACATCGTCATCATCATCATCATCTTCTTCTGTTCTATCATGCTCTCCGGTATTGCTTGACCTGGTTGTTTAGGATGTGGATATTTGGTCGCACTTGGATATTTAAATAAAGAATTAATAAAGTGTGGTAACTTGTTAGTTGTAAGTATGTGTGTTATGACTTGTGAGGGTAAGGATATTACCAACAATAGATGTTCTGGAATGAAAAAAATATAATGGGACTCAGAAAATGGAGTAAAATATTAATGGGATACAGGAGTATACTATTGTGTTACAGTAATTTTTATCAATCCTACAACAGAATACCTTCTAAGAAGATATTGCAAGTTCTGAAACTTCGCATGTTGACGTATGCCACTCCGTGTGCTATTAATACTGACATATACTATTCCAAGTTCCCAAACTTCCGAAATTTTATTATCTGTAATTTCCTCTGATGACTGAATATAATGATTTCTTCTACACAGCGCAAAACCAGGTTTTTTTCATGATGAAAATCGTGCGAACCTTTTTGAGGTTGATCCCGAGTCAGCAATGCTTATTAACACAGACAACGGAACCCCTATGCCTCAGGTAGGTGCATCTTTGTGAGATATTGAATGCTGCATTTCTGGAGTAATGACAACTTCATCCTGTTAACTAAACCAGGTTGATACTTCATTAAAGATGCCATTAAAGAGCCTGGACAATGGTTGCCGAGTTTACCAGGTAAATCTAAACTCTACAGTTTCATAAATCCATACCGTTTTGATATATAAGATTGTGGGTTGTTGTTTCTTCGATCTCTCTAACACCTGCATTGTTGTGATTTGTCTTTCTGGAATGACTTCTCAGGGAGGAAATGTTGGTCATCTGCATAAATTACTTTCTATAGAATCAAGTTCTCAGGTATTAGTCTTCCTGCTGACCTCCACATGTTTGTGAACTTGATTGTAAGCACGGTCATTTTATTTTCGTGTTTGAATCGATTGAAGTTCGCGGGAATGTCACTAACTGGCTTTTGCGCTTCCAATATGATTGATCCTTGCGACTGAGTTTATTATAGTTTTAAATTTTAAATACAAGGACCAAGAGATGCCTAGGAGTATGATTTAATTGAACTCACTAACTGGCTAGACCCATTTAAATGGAACCGGGAGAACCAAACTGAGGTAAAATGTTGTGGAATTGTTGACCACTTACTTTCTGATCATCTAATCTATTTATAGGTCAAAATTCATTGGTTGAGCTATGCGCAAGTTATTCGCATCAAATGCGCCTAATCTTATAGTTTACTTCTGCATGATGGAGTTATACCTTCCTCAATGAGGTAGCAAACTCCATATTTGAAAAAAAAAAAAAGAAGAAGAAGAAGAAGAAGAAGAAGTATCCATATAATTTATGTTGGATCTCTCTCAGTTTCTTCATCGCAATTTGGGCCTCAAATTAAGGAACTATATCTTAGAGTTGGATTCCTTTTACGTAATTGAAGTCAAAAGCTTACGAAGAAGAGATTGGCAACAAACATAACGTTGTCCAGTTTACTTCAAACAAATTCAAAAATCCAAATGTTTTATACAAAGGACTATTACATGCATTCTTGGAATTGCATAGGCTGGAGGAAATAGCAATTATCTTGTTTATCATGGTTATTATCTTCCTGCAACATTACATGGTATCGGTTTGCACAAGCATGCCATATTTTATGAATATTTGCACCTTGTGTTTCAGGTACTATATGTTGGGGATCACATATATGGCGATATCTTGAGCAGTAAAAAGGTTCTTGGTATGTCTTCAGTCTGGTTCATAAGCATTATAATTCTTTTGTGTTCTATTTGTTTTGATTTGACTTCCAAATTTAGTCCAATATATTTGCTTATAGCATTATGTCTGAAAGTTGGTACTTATGAATGGAGGCAGCTTTTGAGATAAAGTTTTGCATTGTTGTAGCATGGTCGTTAGCAATATAGCAGCATAGTCTGTGCTTCAAAGCGGAATGCGCAATCGTCGTGCTGCACATATGTGTTTTTCCTTTGCTGTTTTTGCACCTAAGATGCACGCTTATGGAAGTCACATGTCTTCTTTTATTGAGTAAATAATTTTAAAACTTTCGCTTGTACGTGGTGCTGTAATTGATTCAAATCCTCACATTTCTTGCTTGCAATGAAACTAACCCAATTTATAAAATGCATATTCAGGAAATGATATCAGAAAAACTATCACTTGCGGCCTTTCAGAATCTTCCTTTTGCTATAATTGATTCAATTCCTTATATATCTTGTTTGGGATGAACTTTCCCTGTCATAAAATGCGTATTCTATGTATATAGATGTTGCTGTTTCTGAAATTTAAATGGAACCGGAGGCTCAATTTCCACGATCTCAGTTGCAGCGAGCCAATAATGATATGAAATTTATGCATGGACAAATATCTGTTAACCTTCAAATTTCAAAATATTGTTTCTTTCTGAAATATGCTTTAAGATGACCTAACTTTCCTTTTTGATAGGCTGGAGAACAATGCTTGTTGTTCCAGAGCTTGAGAAGGAAGCTGAACTTCTTTCAACATTCCGGGATACCCGCAAGGTAAAGAATAAAGATTTACTATCTGCTCTTATTGCACCTTCTGGCTGCAGTTCATTCCTAGGACAGACCAGCTTTTGTGACAACTTCTGGAGTGGGTTCTTGCAATTATATTCGTTCTTTTCTTCTTTTGCGAATCATGCTGACCTATGCCATTTTATAATCTCATTCTTGCATAGTAAGTAGCATTAAGCTGTAACTTGCTTATTTTGGAAGGTCCATTATTTTTTTGTTTCTTCACAAGTGTCTGGATGTCAGAACTAATTTGCTGGATCATGTTGATTCAATTGGTTTTATATGACAAATCAAAACCTGATTTCTCAAATGTTGTTTTACTTTGCATTCTTTTGTGGGTTATTTACGTTTACACCCCCTGTGAGGCTGTGATATTTCAATCTTACAGGTGGACCCCATTAGTTATTGTTATTACATATAGCTCCTGATACTCAATCCCGGTCACATATTAGTCCTTTGATTTAACAACTTTCCCAATTTCACATTATTATTAAGCAACATTTTGTATTTGTACTTTCTTGCCCCTGTATAAATATAAGAATAAAGCTCTGAAGATGTTATATTTCTTATTTTTAATCACTATTGACATAAAAAATAAATCACTTATACTTGAATAGAGCATGTATATTTGAATTACTATGTTTCATTATCTTATTATTTTATAAAGATATGACACTACTTCATCACACATTCTCCTACTATTGAATTTGGGATTCTCCTGTTAATTCTGAAACTTCTATTTAACTTTGTGTAGCAACTCCAAATATTGAGGAATGAACGTGATGATATCGAGGACCAGATACATCATCTGGAGTGGTCACTTAGGTAATCTTCCATTTATTTGAAGTTAATACTCTGCTCAGATTTTAAGCAGTGGAAAAAGGCCTTCATAGTTTATCTATTCTAGGCATCCATCCCCAGTTCCTACTTGTTTTTTCCATCTATTTTTTCTTGGAAATTCTGATAGTAATAAGGATCTTGTATTAGAAAAAATAAATGCAAGACTCCTTACCATGAAATTCTATAGGAGGAAGACAGGCCAAGTTTGAGTAGAAATTGGAGAGAAATACTATGAAGTTTGATTTAGGTTTCATTAAAGTTTAATGGCAGTTTATTGACCAAATAAATGTATCAGCAGCATTGTAACAGAGCAGAACGAAATTAAAGAGGGAGCAGAATTACTTTCAGTTCCGGTTTTGCATCTCCTTCATCATTTAGTGCCAACTTTCGGGTGAAGGGCCTTCATGTAGTTCATTTAGTATTTACTGAAGGCTAGGGTTGGAAAGTCCATTCTGATCATATTTACTTTATGTAGTTCAAGGACCTCCCTGCACACCACCATCTTTGTTTTTCTTAGGTTCAGAAATTTGTATTGAACCCCTTTTCCAAATCCAGTAAAGTCTGGAGCAGCTATCTCTTGGTTCCTGAGAATATTAACTTAATTATTGCAACTTCCTGTGGTATTAAAATATTCAGCAGACTTCGCTCATTATGCTACTGCTGTTTAGGTATGATGGTGTGAATGAGGAACAGATACATACGGTGCTTGAAAAGCTCAAGGTATCTTCCAGCTGTGCGCTCTGATTAACTTGATTTATTGGATGTCTGAATTAGAATCCTCTTTGAATTTGTTATTTGGTTCAAACTTTTGCTGTGTGTTCTTCCCATAATCACTTTTTAACAGTTTGGTTTTACTTATGCGTATTCGCCTCTCATGGACTAATTTAACTGCTGACTGAACATAGACATCCATCTTCAATATGGTTATATGCATTATTATTTGCCTTTGGTTCTGAAACTACTGGCACTAAAGCTTGTATGAATTACTTTAATGTCAGTCGCAGCAAGAGAAAATGCGGCTCAGTCATCAACAAGCTCAAAGAGAATGTCACCAAAAGGTAAATGTTTTGGAAACCTGGTTTCTTAAAAATAAAAATAAAATAAAAAATAAAAAATAGAGTAGTATCATATAATCTTAATTTTGTTATCAGATTTTAGCCTCAGACCAGTAGCATACTGTCTGGCAGTGCCTACAAGAACTAACTGTTATATCGTAATCATTTATGTTCAGTTCCACAAGGTGTGGGGACAACTGATGAAGACTGGCTATCAGAATTCACGATTTGCGCATCAGGTGAGTGAAAATCACTGAATTTGTTTCACTAATCATAGAAGGATACTTCCAGGTAAATTGTTGATCAATTTAAATCTTTGTTTTGCAATTCTCAGGTGGAGAGATTTGCTTGTCTATATACAAGCCAAGTGTCCAATTTAAGCCTCTACTCCCCTGACAAATACTACAGACCGAGTGACGATTTCATGCCCCATGAATTTGATATCCTGGCCCTGTGAGAACATTATTTCTGTAGATAATCTCACATTTTGAAGAAGCATAGTTGATTGGAAAGGAATCAGATGGAGTTATATGATATAGCCTGCAAATGAAAATATTCGCCCGAAGTGTAAATCATTATAGTCGTTATATATGGAAATCTGAGGCTAGGATTTGCATTAGTATTCTGTTTTATGTGGTTTCCGCTCCATCCTGTATTGCTAAGTACATAGATATGCAGCGGAGCGGCCTGTTGTTAACTTTACCCTTGATAGGAAAGGACCAAATGTTAATTAACATATTATTGTGTTCATCTGTGAATTTCATATTTTGCACCTGTGAAAATTATACCCTTTTTGCCCCTTGTTCAGTTGTTCGATGGTTAGTTATTTGCTTATAAATTGTTATTTTCGTTTGAACATAACTGAACGGAACCGGACAGAATTGAACTGAATGAACCTGAACATAACTGAATTGAATTTATTTGTAGTATAAAATTTAACTAAACAAACCTGAACTGAATGAACTTGAACTGAACAAAACTGAATAAAATTTAAATTAATGAGTTTTCATACGAAGATAACAGAACCTTATTTATGAACTTGCACACAATTTTTACTTTATCACAATTATTTAGCCCCCATTTGGTTTGATTCAGGGTTTGTTAAGTATTTTAGTTCTTGAATCAACAGCATGTTTCAGCTGCTTCCCGTATACACGCTTTTCAATTTGGTTCCCAAGCTTGTTGAGCTTGTTGATGAAGTGCTGCATATGAAACGTATTTCAAGTTTAATGTTCTAATCTATATTTCAAGATCTTATAGCACTGAAATTTTGAATGAGAGGTAGAAAGAATATTTCAAGTTTAAGAGCAATTCAAGAAGATAAGTTTTCAACTCAGATAAGTCCTCTATATAGATGTAGAGGAAGAGCCATTTAGAAGTACCCGTCGGGATGTTGCAAGGTCAATCCCGTCCATTTATAAATTCAGATAGCCGTTTGGGCATTAAATGCTTTGCGGAGCATTCTTGAGACGTGTTGTACCTTTCACCTTTTTTGAAATATTTTCACTTGTTTATATTTCTTTTTTTTTTCTTAGGGTCATTTGCACATGGTATCCTCTTAGTACTTTTAATTACATCTAGCCCTCCCTTAGTTTGGGGTTTACATTCACTACCCTTGTTAGATGATATTAATTACATCTGGATCCACGAACTTGACTTTTCACGAACTTATTCCTAGAAAGTACTTTTTTACCCTTGGTCAATTATTAGATTTTTCGTTGACCAAACAATTTGAACTTTTGTTTATTACATTTAATCCAAATATTTTCTTTTACAAAATTAACACTATATATTTAAAAACGAACCCACATAATTCTACAATATTTCAAGATGGTCTAAAAAATTATTAAAAAACAAACCCCTATAAAATTATATTTCAAAATAAATCCTAAATTACAAAAAAAAAAAAATAAGCAAAAGAAAAAAAAAAGATCGGAGTTGTTTGCAGCTCCGATCTGGATCTGTAACAGCCCCAGATCGGAGTTGTTACACCTCCGATCTGGAGCTGTAACATTAACAACTCCGACGACTGAGCTGTAAAGCTCCAATTCTGGGGCTGCAAAGCTCAAAATCGGAGTTGCAGTTTTATCCGATATCGGAACCGGAATTATTCCGGTACCGGAAATCGGAGACGAAGAAAAAGATAAAAAAAAAAAGAAGAAGAAGGAAAAAACGAAATAGAAAATTAAAAAAGAAATGAAAAAGAGTTAAGGCCGTGTTTGGTTCTCCAAGAATGAATAGTGCCTTATTTTTTGGTCTACTAAAAATAGGCTCGTGGATCTGAATGTAATTGTGGGACTATGAGGGACCTGGATTAAATATGAATTGTTTTCAAATTTAACAATACTTTAATATGCAAGGTCTACATGGACTTTTGTTATTTTTTGTTGTTGTGTTCGTAACTAGTGACACAATTGGCCAATGTAAAAGAAACCTAACACTACTCACCAATAACAAAGAGACAAATGTAACTAGATAAGGATTAGAATTATTATCCAACTTTAACCTTATCGGTACAAAACTAAAAATCAATTGAATAATAAATATATTCTTTTTTTTTAAACGACAAATATTGCAACTACTCCTACACTACTACTTCCTCCGTCCCATAACAAATGAAACACTTCATTTTGTTGACTTTTTTAGGGTCAGTTTGACCTTAAATTATTCTCAAATCATATGATAAAAATAATTAAAAATATTATATTATAAAACTAGAATGTTTATATTCTCATTATATAAAATTCTTATTTATTTTTCTTGTATAATTTGGGATTAATACGAGGTTAAACTGACCCTCGAAAAGTCAACAAAATAAAGTGTTTCATTTGTTATGTGACAGAGGAAGTAATATATAAACATCACAAGCCACCTTATTTCTCCACATCTATATCAACCTTATAACTTTGTCACCGCCATGGATCGAACCATGCATCTCTCATTTCACAACTCCAGCTCCTCACCGCTGCACCATCTTATGACTCCCAATTGTATAACAAATATAATAGAGAATATTAGGATATTCCATAGCAAAACCCTAGATCACGAGTCAGCCTTTACCTCACGGACGGACCAGAATGAAATCACAACAAAAATTAGCATCTAATCTAATAATACGCGAATAAGGAGAGATTATAGCTCACTCCCTCAATTCCTATTTTTTTCTCCAATTTAATACTTTTTTCTCCCTTCTTTTTTTTAAAAAAAAACAACATCCTTTTGGCCCTTTTTCGCCTTTTTAATCATTTCATTAATTACAAAAAAAACGTATAACCACAATAACAATATATGCGGGACGACGGACCTTTGAGCGCGATACTCTCAACCAATCAATCGGCAACAAGTCGATCCATCCAATTTTTACTTCCAGGATGCGCACTAAACTTAACGAAACTGAACTGGACTTATTTGTAGTATAAAATACTATTAAGTAAATTAGAACTGAACTTAATGCATCTGAACTGAACTGAACTTAAAATAATCAATTTTTGAAATAAGAGAACGGAACCTTGTATGTAACACACACAAAAAAATTAAAAAATATTTATTGGTTGTAACTTGTAAGTAATTAAGTGTACTCATATGGCTGGCCTTATTTATAGCTCAAAAGTCTTATTAGAGTCCGTATCTTTTTAACTTAAAAATAAACCGTATTCTATTTTTATGAAAAGTACATATGCTAACTATTAATTACAATGTATATATTTTTTTATGAAAAATACATACGTAAGAAGAAATTTAAAAAGGACCTGCGGAAATGCGGGAGAGTTATTAGGTAGTCACAACTCTTTAGGTTTTTTGTAGTTATTAGGGGTAGTGCTGTTAACCCAACCCAAGTTTACTTGAGGGCTCGACTTTGCCAGGTAGCTTTCGAGATGACCTAACTTGATAAGGTATTCGAGTCGAGTTCGAATCTAATTTGAAGCTCGTTCCACTAAGGAACCGAGTAGAGCGTGGCTCGTGAATACTCAATTAGGCTCAGTTGTATCATGTACACATTAGTAATATAAATAGTATTATGATTTAATATTTAGTCGGCTTGTTAAACAAGACTAATTAATTAAGTTGACAGATGATAAATCCTATAGTAGTGTAAAAGCCGAATTTGACGTATGTTCAGTGTGGGCTAAGTTAGATTAATTAAAAGCCTAAGCCTAGAAAACAGGGTGGTTAATATACTTAATAATCCTACTAAGTTTTAGGCAAACAAAGCACGATCTTGAATGGTCACTTAAGTCAATCAAATTACTCCTACACGTGAGTTTCTGATTTCCGTTAGCAGCTTCAAGAAATTAATTAATACTACTACGCTCAGCTCTGAAGCTTGCAAATGTAAACTTCATCACTAATGTAAGTCATCACGGCTGGTGTCCGTTACATCAACCAGCTTGCCATCCTAAAATACAATCACAATTCACATCAAATTTCAGCATGGATTCGAGATTGATATATAACAAAGAGTCGGCACTGTTACTCATACGTTTTTTTTTCACTTTTTCCTTGTAACATACACGTCCAATAAACTAACACGTACAATATTTAATAAAAAACTTTTTTACCGTTTTAAAAAAAAAAAAAAAAAAAAACTATTTAACGCGCTTTAATTGTTATCTTCATTCATAACCATATTAGGAAACTTTCAAGTGGAGCATCACACCCAACATTTTCCTGAATAAGTATAATATGTTTAACTTGTAATTATTAACTTATTATGAATTGACTTGTGAAAATAAAAGGTGCAACATTTTCTATATAAGTAGCATTATTAACTCGAAACTCTTCGAACGTTACAACCAACTATTCGATAAATGTGCGATGTCCTTGTCAGGATCACCCATTTATACATAGGAGAAAAATATATCAAACCCACCCACCCCCAACTATTAATCTTTTGATACTATGTCCCCTAAACTAATAAGTTTTGTAATTAACCTCCTAAACTATTATACTTTTGAGACAATGCCTCCCAATATAATAAATTTAATAATAAACTCTTAATAAATCAACCAAATAGGTTAATTTCTTAGATGTTGTGATACAAAATTCACTTTTGTCGATTATCATGATGTTTAAGTGCACGTTCAAATTTTATTTTATAGTTTTGATTTAATTTATAATTAGTTCATCCTCCATTACTTTAAATAACTTTGTATTAAATGTTTTGGAAACTTTTTGACAATGAATTTATTTTAATTTATATTGTAAATAAATATACAAAAAATATTGTGAAACTATACTTAAAGTACTTTGATGATAAATGTAATATTATTTATATATTTTTCAATGTAATTTAACTAATTTATGGCAAAAATAACTCGAAAATGCCAACTATAAAGTAATTACGGAGGAAATATATTTTTTAATTTTTGGTATGTCATCTGAAATATAACGTCGTAGCGATGGAATATGAATAAATATTTTTATGTGTTGAATATATAAAATTGTAACAGCTACAAATGTTGTTTTATCTATTTATTTAATTAAAAAAGTTACTTCGGGGGCATTGTCTCAAAAGTTTAATAGTTGGGGGGTTAATTATCAAATTTATTAGCTTGGAGGCATAGTATCAAAAGAGTAATAATTTAGGGGGTTTCATTTTTTCCTATATATCTTGTAGGTTTACAGATGATCATGTTCTAATACAATTTCTGACTCCCCAACCACTAATTCATCGAGTTACGGCCGTTTATGTTATTATTAAATTCAAATCAAGTTTGAGATTCTATTATTACAAGCTTGATTTGAAATTTAACAGGTCAATTTGTCTTTCAGTATCAGTATGTATATGATAAAAAAAACAGTTTGTAATCACTTGACTCATTAGTCATTTGTAACAAATTATATTAGAGCGGAACCATATTTGTAGATACGGATTCTGTGATTGCAATTGGCAAGCTTATCTATTCATACATATATATACATTTTCAGTAACATTATCTATTATAGGCAAACTTGTTAGTTGTTACCGTAATTTGCATAAATGTAGTGACTTGGTAGAAGAGTACACAAACCTCAACGAGCAAAAGTATCATTATTACGTGACATCCTAAAAAACACATGTATCCATAAGCCTATATATATCACAATCTGAGAATTCTGAGTATGATTTAACCAACTAAATCTCAATCTTAAACCCATCTGATCTCCACATTAATCCGTCAATCCTAGCTTGCTCTTCCATGGCGTCTCTCTACGACGCAATGCACTATTGGCTAGTCGACCACCCAACCATCAGCCACTTCGAATGGGACCCACAACGTACATTCGGCGCCTCGCTCGCCTTCCCGGCCCTAACAATAACCGCCTACCTCTTCGTAACATACCTTCTCTACCGCTTCCCTATCCTCCCCACCATCCCCGCCATACCCCTCCGTTTCATCTCCGCCTCACACAGCCTTCTCCTTTGTCTCATCTCCCTCATCATGGCCACCGGCTCGGCCCTCTCCATTCTCCACCAAACGCCCCCTAACAACCACACATGGTCCCTATGCTTCCCCCCGGGTGACACCCCACGCCGTGGCCCCATTTTCTTCTGGGGCCACGTGTTCTACTTGTCAAAATTTTTAGAATTCGTAGACACATTGCTAATCCTCCTAAGTGGGTCCCGCTCAAGAAGGTTATCGTTCCTCCACGTGTACCACCACGCGGTGGTGGTGGCAATGTGTTATGTATGGTTGGCGGCCCCACAGTCAATGTTCTCGGAAGGAGTGGTAACAAACTCCGCGGTGCATGTGCTAATGTACGCCTATTACTTCATGAGTGCACTTGGGTACCGGCCGGCGTGGAAGAAGATGGTGACGAATTGCCAAATCACGCAGTTCCGGTTCGGGTACGTGATGTCGTGTTGGATGTTCTACTTACATTTTAACGGGTCAGAGGGTTGCTCGGGAATATTAGCTTGGATCTTCAATGCTATTTTTAACACTTCCCTTCTACTACTTTTCCGCAATTTTCATGTTAAAACTTATGCCAACAATAGTAGTGAGACATCTGATGATAAAAAGCAGTCTTAAATTGAACGTTAAATTATAAATAAAGATACATTTTATCATTTAATATATATTTCTGCATGTTACTATCCCGATAAATATGATTGCTTATTCTAATGTGTGTTATTTTCACTTTAAGCTCATTTTAGAATTCTGCTGACTTTTTCTTCTTTTTTTTTTTCCTTCCTAATTTTAGAAGGGATTTTAGAAATCTGCTGACTTTTTCTTCTCATTTTTTTTCATGTGTTTCTTAATTCTATGAAATTCATATATATTTGATTCTGTAATAATCAAATTTTTCCCAGCCTTAATTAGCCTACTATGCTTAAGGTGGATCCAGAAATATTTTGTTGGATAGGCTAATTAGAGTTCTCGTAGTCTCATTGATTCTTTTTATTTTTCATTTTTGCCCGTCCTACTAAATTTTGCATATTTTTTTTCTATTTTATCTACTTTTCTTTATAAATTTTACAACTCAAACATACTCAGTAAGTAAAATAAAATAAAATATAGAAAATCAAAACAAAAAATAACTTGCATGAAGTAATAAAATTATTGAATTGGGCACAACAAGTATTGAACACTTGACCTCATCAATGACAACTCAGCAACCACTCGACCAAAGGAATTCACAGTATATACATATATATAGGTACTATTATTAATTTTAATTTTAGGGTGGGCTTGAGCCTACATCTACCCTTGACTATGCTTTGAATACGTTCTTATGATAATAACTAAAATTCATGTTGCATGTTTAAACATGAAAATTTCCATAAAGTCATGGTGTAGATAGTGATCTCTATTGATAATGGTAACCGTTTGCCGCGGGATATGGTTTATGATCATCAGATGTGTGTAAGTGTGTAACTATAATGCTATAAGATACAGGTGCATTACTAATACACTTAACACCTAACATTTTTTTGAAACGGCAAATATTACAACTACTACATTACAATTATACAAATATCATATACCAACTTATATCTTCACACCTAAATCGCCTTATGTCTCCGTTCGGGATCGATCCCTACATTTCTCCGTTCACCAACCCAACTCATGAAATAAACTGTAATCAGTATCCAACCTCCCGTCATTTTTAAATGGGAAATAGACTATCCCCAACGACTTTTGTTAAGTATTTGTAAGGGTGTTTTTGTAGTAAGTCAAATAACCATTTAGAATAAGTCACTAATCCGTTACAAAACTCAGCAGTTCACGTACTCTCTAAGTCACCATAGTCACACACAAGGCCCACTTTCTTCTTTAGGTCCAATGTCCTTTTATCAGTACATGCAATCAACTTTGTTAGTCCCTGAAATTATCACATGCACGTGTGGAAGTGTGATTATGCCGGTTTGTCTGAGGTCAAACTGATAGAGACTTTACTTAAAGGAGGTTGGTAGCCGTCCTTGTCTAAGTGTAATGAGTGAGAGTAGTTAATAATTTATATCTTGATCTTGGGATTGGAGTCCTTCTGTAGGTATCGGTCCTCCTTATGTCGGTCCAATCTCTATCTGACATATGTCGTCTCCTCGTTCTTCCACGTGTACCTAGTAGGTCCAACATTGACTTTTATGGGCTTGGCCCAGGCCCACTTAGATGTATCTTCCTGAATCTTCTAGAACCTTCAATCCTTTTGTGGCTTAATCCTTCTGTAGCTTACTCTCTGACTTTGTATGAAATATCAAGTCATGCGTGCCTACTACTTCGTTCCTTCCTGTTTGTTGCTCTCTGTCGTCCTTTCCTGGTCCATCTAAACATAGAAGTCAAGTCATCAAGGTACGAGACAATTGAGATAAGGAATGTATAACCTAATTAAGTAGAAATATGTCAATTCGTCCGTAGCTGGCTAGCTGCTATTCTTCCGTAGCTCCCTAGGATCAAATTCTCCAAACCTTTGTTTGGCCCATATATGTGATTCTGAGACCCTTATTAATTTATCTTGAAGGTAAGGATCATCAAGGTATGGACGGTGAGAGATAGATATGATTTGAGATACTAAAAGCGTAATAATACTTCTTAATTCATTGTGGAGCGGGACATACGAACTAGATATATTTTAATATCAAAAGTATCTTGAAAAGAAAATTGGACCGCAACACTACAATAAGTGTGAGAATCTTCTAGATAATTTATTATTGAGTGTGTCTAAAGTTTGTAAAATATTAAGAAATATTTTCTAAGATTAAGATATCAAGTAACCCAAATATAAATAGAAAGCTCGGAAGTTGTCAATTGTCATAACCAAAAAGCCAACCGAGTGATTTAAGCTAGAAAGTCTTATTTAGACAATCTTCAATCATGGGTCTAATGAGGGTATTATGTATAGACTCTCATAAAACTCATAGGATTGGACATTAAAGTCGCGAGCCTTAAAGGCATGTTAAATGTCTTTCATGTGGAACTCGAAAGAAAATGGCATTGGTTGAGCGGAACTAGCTTCTATTTTGCCCAATTGTACACGTTAAATTAAATGCGGGTTAATGGCAAGGATACAAGATCTTTAATTGAAACATCTTAATATAATTTTTGAAATCATTGTCTTACTTTATCATATTGCTTTGCTTTATTATTCCCTTTTAGGATCGGATTTCAAGTTAGTAACTTTGATTTGTGCCTGTTAATTGTTATATGCATTTTATGTGGAACTCAAAAGAAAAAAAAAAAAAAAAAAAGGGCTACCTGTACTTGAGACAAGATTGGACTGGTCGACCGGAAAGCTTCTATTTTGCCCAATTGTACGTTAAAAAATGCGGGTCAAGGGCATTACTTCGGGTGAAATAGAATTTTCGAAATCATTATTTTACTTATCCTATGGCTTTCCTTTATTATTCCTTTCTAGGATTGGATTTCAAGTTGGTAACTTCAATTTGTTATTTTATACTTTTTATTCCTTTCGAATCAAAATCAAATAGAAATAGAAGAGTTGAGTAAATCAAAAAATGAAAATGCAAGGGAGGTTAATGGCCAAGACACTTATTTTGCAATGTAAGGATTGTATTCGAAACGGTGTTAAAAGGTACCAACGGACATTTCCAGATATATAATATAACTCAAAAGAACGGGCATAATAATACGCCAAATCAATTAGAATTAAGAAATTTTGTCCGGATTCATGGGAAACAAAGAAGTGTTATGATAAGTAAGATTAAATTAATGTTGCATGAAATTACCATGAATTATTTTCCAACATAAACATATAAAAATTAAGGCCAGGAGTAGACGGAATTCAGTGGGTGTTTGCAATAAACCGTAATCAACATCAGTAGATCTGATTTTTTATCACAGTAATAAACATCATACATTTTCATTAAATTTCACGACATAGCCCCAAAATTTTGAAAATGGTGAACCCATAGCCCCAAGGGCCAAAGGGAATGAATGGCAAAACCAAAAGATAAACAGGTATATAAAAACACTTCAAGGTTTACACCAACACAAGAAAAAACAAAGGTACAGAACAAATTTCTACATATTAGACAGCTCAAGGAGCGGCCTGGGGCCTCCTTATGTCTTGCGATCTGTTATACGATAGAACTAGGGTGCCCGTCTAGAGTGGACATGCACAATCAACACAACATTCCCCATAATTAATTCACATCGATGTACTGCAACACATTTTTGGATGCTATTCCACTATGTACACGGACAAGCAATTAAACTAAACTAGCAAACCGAACATTTCATCTTATAACTGTTGCCTACCTTTAAGTGGCGCCTATAAGAGAGAGAAGAAATGTTCTGTAATGTCCAGATGTTTCTTTAGAAATAGCATCTTTCAGTGTCTTCCCATACTTCTTTTCGTATTCTGCTTTTATATACTGCATATCTATCTCCGCTCGTGTCACTATTACTCGTATAAGGGTGGCATCATCAGTTCCCATGCCCTTCATTGCCTTATGCAGCACCTAAATGTTTGTTAATGCAAAGCTCTGGTCAGTCCACAATACAAACTTTTGCACCGGTTGCAGACGTAAGAAGCAATATTTGAAGTTGAACAATGTCGGTCTTTCCCATGAGATAGTATCTATGATGTAGTATATTGAAACCTTCTATAGTTTGACATATTACATTTAAAGACTGATTTTGAATTCCACAAAAAGGAAGTCAAGGATATCAAGGAATGCAAGTATACAAGCTTTTTAATCGTTGCAAAAGTGATAGTTTCGTGTTCAGTTAAGAAGCAGGACATGCTATGTTTAAAGAAAACATGCAGACTTCGAGGATAACACATTGCCACTAATAGCGTTGTTATTGGAAAACCAGAGGTGATTAGACAAATGATGATCTAGTATAGATGACTATTATTGATTGAAATAGTCCTAGTGTTATTTTTTTGGAAAAAACGGAGGTGATTAAATTTGCACATAATTACTAGTGCAGTGTTATTATTACCTTAGCAAAGTACTTTCCGGGGTTTTCAGCACTCTGTAGAATAGTCAAGAGTGCAAACCTGAAGTTCCCAGAGGTTTCACTTTTTACAGCCTGCAAAATATAGATATTAGCATGTAAGGCAAGGAAGATAACACAAATTGATCATGTCTGAGTGTGATGGACGGCTTTTATCTACCTTCTCTAGCGAGTCTGCGTAAATCTTGTGATAAGCAGAAGCAGTTTCAGCCAATTGAGCACGGCTGTGTTGAGTGAAAATGCGTATAAAAGTGTCCTCATCAGTACCAATCCTCTTCTCCCCAGCATGGAACAGAGATTTAGCATCCTGCTCCGCCAATTGTCTGTCCACTTCAGGACCTTCATACCTCACTATACCAATATAGCCAAGCAACAACTGCACATGGAATAAAATTGCATCGCTTTATTAGTTACCCACAGTACGAATTTCTTAACTAAAATGGGTATATTGAATGGCAAGTATGATCAAATCATGCCGTGTAAGTAAATGTTTTCTCAATTTTCGATGAACAAACTTCATAAGATCTCCAGCAACACATTAGTGCATCAATTCATAAACTTCAACATATTGTTATGTCAATACAGAAGCGTGCATGGAAGTCAGAGGGAGAGAGTAAGAACCTTTTGGAGGTCACCGGTTGCATGACGTTCAATATCATGTTCAAGATAAGCGTGAAACCGAGCATTGTATAGCTGTTTAAGGTGTTGTATCTGGGCGGGAGTACGAGAGCATATCACTTCAGTAGCAGCTTTTAGATCAATCTTATCCCCAGCCAAAGCTTGCCTTATAATGGTGGCATCCTTCATAGCCACATCCGGCATCCAACTTAAAATTGCTTTCTGAAACAACTCAGAACAAAGAATCTCCCATAAGTATTGTTTTTATAGTTAATGAGGTTAAAATTTAACGAAAGATAAAACCATAACAAAATACCTTGACATCGCCTTTAAGTTCTGAGGACAGGCGACTAGTTAGATCTTCAGAGTAAATAGCCCTGAACTCTTGCTCAATAAGTGCACGCTGTGTTGCATCCCGATGGGCAAGCACACGCACAACTTCTGCAGTATCGCACCCGAAACCTAACAAATGCATCAAAAAGTTAAGTCCAACTCTTACATATATGTGCTACCATATTGTTACACTTACATAAATGGCGTAAAGTTCTTTAAAAAAAAAACACATCACCAGTCACCTCTACCTACCCCCAACTGTTAGGCACACCTCACCCTCACCTAATGACTAATGTACATTACTTACTGTGAACTGATTTTTCATGATGGTTGGAAAAAACATTATCTTTCTGTGACCTGCTCATATACCCAACACTCCAAAGTAACTCGAGGGTAGTCTTAAACACCAAATACTTGGTCCCTTGTTGGAGATAGTTGTGAATTGTGATCATTGAAAGTGATAAAATCCTGGCTTCCTGAGGCCTATTTCTTCATGTGCTTCACTAAATTAGCCTTTTCAGCTAAAACTCACTTGGACTATTAGAACTGGCTACCTTCACCTTAAAACCCCATTAACAAGGGATGAGATTATCCAACTTATATACGAGTATTCAAGATCCTTTTAACAGATACTTCTCCCACCCACAAGTTCACAGCATACCCAAATCTACTACTTTTTTTTTAACCCCCTAGTCATATGATAACCAATAGTTATAAGACCTCAGGTAAAAAATGACAAGTTTTTCTAATAGTGTTATGGACAAACAAGTTTTGTTTCCCCAAATTGATATTCCCTTAATTTTGTCATATCTTGAAATATGACAACTTCGGTTTTTCATTTTTCTTTCTTATTCTCCTATTTGAAAGAGTAACAAGAACCCCAGTTAGGTCAGTTGGCAGCAAGTAAAATAAATTTAAAAAAAAAAAACAAAAACCCTAGCTCCCCCTGCAATTAGTTATAGGCAGAAAGTCTATGATTACATAGAGAGAAAATGTAAATGAAGCCAAAATCTTGACTTCAATTGAGTTTGATAGGTAACGAATTGGGCAAGAACAAGTGAAATTGAGTATACCTTTGAAAGCACGGAAGAGCTGCATAGCATCCTCACGGGGCGAAGTTAAAACAGGAGGAACACTCAATGTCGCCATTCTTGATCAACAATTCTATTCTCTGCTTTGCTTTGCTTCTCTCTCTTTAATTTCTTCTTTGATTCTCAAAATGCTGTATGTATGTGATCAGTGAGTTACCGTTTGCAGTTATATTAGGAGTGAGTGACTGGGTTTATATAAACAACCTCCAATTAATAATATAGCTTTAATATTGTCCTTTTCTTCTTCTTGACTTGACCTCTCCTTAAAGTAAAATATTATTAGTACAACGTGGTGGGACCCCTTTTTGTTCCTTGTAATCTATGATGTCCATTGGTACCGCGTAGATGAAATGAAGTTGTACCGCGTAGACAGCGATTTCGACTTTAATAATAGTAAAATAATAATTGTTGTAACCAACCCAACTACTATGGCACAGTACCGTTTGATTTAAGAAATTTGAAATTCTTTTCTTTTAATCATAAACATATAAACGTAGTAGCGTAAACGTGCATTCCAACCAACGACCTCCCCTATCATACTCTAACAGATTTAAGATTATGATGTTTTTAAGAAATCCGAAATGAATTGTACCATGAACTTTTGAATTGAATGTATTTAAAATATAAATTGTAACTAATTAAATTTAGAATGAATTGAAATGAATATTTTCTTAGTACGAATCAAATAAGGTTGATGTGGTAACTGCTGAATGTTGTATCTCTCTCTTTTTTTAAACGTCAATATTAAAACTTTTTCTACATTAGTATTATACAAACATTCTAAACTGTCTTATTAATAAACAGTTAAACCAACGTTATAACTCCTTTCGTCACCGCAAGAGATCGAACCATGCACCTCTCCTTCACTATATTCCTTACCGTTGCACCACCTTATGACTCCCGCCGAAAATGTCATATCATAAACTAAACTCAATTTCGTTTCTTGATAAACTCAAATTCTTTTCTTTTCCATTGGAATTACCCAAACCATGCAAGTCCTAAGCTACTTAGTTTCCCTATTTGATTGATTTGAACGGAAGAGTTTTGGTAATTATCAACTTAATTAAATTTATATGAATTTATTTGTGATATAAAATATAATAAAATAAAAATTACACAGGAATAGTTTTATTTAATAAACCTGAATTGATTTATAAAAGCTTTTTTGTTCAAACAAATGAAATAAAACGTTAAACTGTGTCTCACGCCCTCACCCTGACGACTCGTATTACTAGTGACGAGTACTAGTATTACTTTTTCGGGAATTAAGGAGTACATTAATGCGGAGAGCTTTGTTTCTGTTTCCTGTGCGTATGTTAGAAGAGATAGCAATAAGTTAGCTCATAACTTAGCAAAAGGAGTAGTTAGAGCAGGGGCATATTTTGCCTGTTGCGTATCATGATTTCTTGTAATCTGTAACAGTTGAGAGTATTGAATGAAAAGTTTGCTGTTTTCTCAACAAAAAAAAAAAAAAAATGGATTCGAAATGATTGATCCAGGTCAAAACCACCTCAGATACGTTTGAATCATTTTAAATCCAAACATTGATTCACTCTGTATCAACCAACCCATAGAATCAAGACCTGTGATTATGCTTGTCAAGAGCTGCGGCATAGATGATAGATAGATAGATATAAACACTTTTTATTCTGATACAAAAATTACACATAACACATGAATTGGAAGCTCATGTTACAAAAAATACATCAACCGGCTATACGTAGTACACCCCATGAGTTCCAATCAAAACAGCAGTCACAGCACCATTATGCCTGACCATATTTTCCGGTTATACAGACAATGGCTCGCACCGAAAATAATGAGCAAACCCTGACAAAAATAGTACTATACTTTATCTCCCAGGAGTGAGTATCATCTGAAGGATGACTGGATTTCCTCTAGAGTTTTCCCTTTCGTTTCCGGGACCCAGATCGTCACAAATGTGGCGGTCAGTATACATACGACTGTGTACACAGTGAACGTGCCTGAACAAATGTGAAAATTCCCGTAAGTTTCTTGTTCAAGAGTTTACCACTAACATTATTTTCGGATACTATAACCACTTTATTGTTTACTTGGTATTCAAGAACGATTAGAAAAAGAGCACGGAAAAGAAAAAACACACAAGGTAATCGACATATATAGGGTTCAGTTTTAACCACCTCCACTGCTCCAAGCCAGTAACAATGGTGCGGTCATGGTGATAATCCAGGAGGAGAACCAGTTGAGCAATGTTGCCCCGGATCCAGCTAGGCCTTTGATTTTAACGGGAAGAATCTGTCACACCAGATATAACATAAAAGCGATTAGATTCTAACAATCTCCCTAAAAGTGAGACAAGACAAAACTAATTCTTCAAGCAAAGCACTCTGCAACTAATTATTAAGGGTATAAAAACGAACTTAAGCAACGATCACATGCCACAAATATAACCAAATAAAAACTTGGAAGGGGAAAAAAAGTACCTCAGACATTATAAGCCATGGAATGGGACCCATTCCAAGTGAAAATGCGATTATCATGAACTGCAATTGAAATTACGTAAAAAACGCATGCAGAAAATTTAGGAAACATGATTAAGTCGTACATATGTAAGGGGAACATACCAAACACCAACTACTGATACAATCCCCAATATGCCATATATTGAAGAATCCGGCTCAAAGAAGCCCTGGACAATGACAACAACAAAGGTGTCAAACAGCAGCAAGCCGGGAAAATAGTATGCTCACAGCAAGATTTTCTAGTTTCAAAGAAAGAATCCATAGAGAGAAACATTCATACGACATTTACCTTTAAGAAAAATGCAACAGCAACAACTAGGAGACTAACAGCCATGCCAGAAGAGGATACCTGACATGAATAGCTGACCTTTGTGAGCTGAATTAATAATATTTATAACATCACGAAAGAATCTTTGTTTTTTCTTTAACTTACCGTCAGTAGGACCCTACGCCCGGTTTTGTCCACCAACCATGTAGAAACCGCTGTAGCAATTACCTTGAGTATGCCAAGAGTTGAAAAGTATAGAAACAATTTAGCAAGAAAATAATTCTATCCCACAAAACAGAACTGTAAAAACTAAGCAAGTATACAGTTTTCCAAGCTTAACCTGAATAACACCAACTCCAACTGTTGCGGCATTGCTTGATGTGATTCCTGTTCAAAAAACATAGTCAATATATCTCTTCGACTCTAACCAAAAGGAGGACATATTAAATGCATATATTGGTACAACTTAACCAGGAAAAAGAGTGCATAAATAGCAGACTATCAGAGGTTTTTCCTAATCGGAATCGAGTTGGAGAAGTGGTGAAGTACACATTCATTATGCAGTTTTCCATGTCAAGATTTGTAACATATATTGATGCGTAATTGTATACTATTTTTCATACTGTCGATTTCTAATCTCTTTCTGTCCCATAGATTTAAGCATGTCGTGAAATTACATTATTCTTTATGTTCATCTGTTGCTTTTCTTTTTACCTTTTGAGGTCTATATTTTTGGTGCACTATTACTATTTTTTACCTACAGATTTGGCATCACTTGCCTGGTAAATGATTATTACTTACTAGAAACCAGTCCACACAGATAGCATAAAATCAACTTTTTTTTTTAAATTCAAGTAAATCACCTATTAGTATTAATTCTGCCTACCAAATGGGAATTTAGTGGAATAATTTAATATCCAGAATTCCCCATTAGTTAATAAAGTTGCTTCTACGTACCAGCAGATTCAAATATAGTGGCAGAGTAGAAGATGACACCATTGATTCCAGATAGCTGCTGGAGAACGAGTAGCCCAATACCAATCTGCACAAGAAAGAGAAACAAAATGATCATATACGAAACTAAAGGTAGGGTAATCATAAGTCCAAGAAAATGTATATACCATCAGAGGTAACCAATATCTTCTCAATTTAAGATCCGCAAAGTGAATTGCACCTGCTCTTCGGCTAGTTGAGGCAACAGATCTCTGAGATAAAAAAAGTAAAAAAGTTAGCATGAGTGATTAAAAAGAAGTATGCAGAACTGATACTAATAGGTGAATACACCTGCAATGCGGAAATGAATACTACTCATAGGTTTACCTTTATTTCGTTTACTTCAACTGAAATATCAGTGTCAAATCCACGAAGAACTTGCAGGGATGCTTCGAAATCATCTGTCATTCCCATTTTGGCCTTTCATAAAATGGAGGGCAAGATTATTTTTGTGCATGCTAAAACAGAATTCAGGGAAAAGAAGGTCTCTCGTAGTCTCACCAACCACCGGGGAGACTCTGGGATGAAAAAGAGACCAGGTATCAATATAAGACAAGGCAATGTCCCTGCACGAGGAGATGAATATAAGCATTCATTAGCGACATATAGTTACAAACCTTCATTCTGGAAGTGGTCAGGATAATGAACAATGGGCTCAACACAGTGTGCGCATGACGTGGTTTTACAAACACATCTTTAATCTGATTGACCCGACTAAACAAGAAATTAATTGGCTAAAACATAGTATCTATTAGTAACGAATAATTAATCCACTTATTCTCCGAACAATGTTATGAGTATCCAAGCACTAGATAAACAAACTCTTGGATATCAGTGAGTCCGATTGTGTATTACCTAGTACAGCAAGCACTCTCCAATTGACAAACAGTCCCAGTAAATACGCAAGCAGTATTCCAATTGTTACAGAGAGCTACATTGATGGAAAAGAAAAATTAGAACACAGATACACTTGAGGTGAAAAAGGTCAAAATGGACAAGGAACAAACTCGATGGACAAACCTGATTGACAGAACCCAGACCACCTCTAAGATTTTGAGGTGCTATCTCCGCTATGTATACAGGTACCTATGTGGAATTTGGAGAAAATATTTAGAGAAATAACTCCTGAGACCCTTTTCTCAACCTAAAATGCCTACAAAAAGAAGTTTGTACTTACTACGTACGAAATTATACCAACTCCAAAACCTTCTAGCAGTCTTCCCATGTACAGAAACGAAAAGTCCTGGGACAAGTTAAAGCGAATCGGTAAAAATTAAAAGCTGCCAAAGAAAAAGTGTGTCTCACATAGTGTAGGGAAATCTTACTTTTGCGAATGATACTGCAAGCCAGCCAATGATATTAGGTACAGCAGCAATCATCAAACACTGCAAGGTAATGTTTACTTAATACCGAAGGAAAAAAAAAAGGGGCAGCTGCAGATAATTATAAGAATGAAGAGATAGAGCATAGTACCCCCTTTCTCCCAACGTATTCAGCAATTTGACCACTAGCTATTGCTCCAACCATAGCTCCCACATTTGATAAAGAACCAAATAATGAAAACTGCGTCGAACATTACAGTTAATAATATGAATCCAGTTATACTGATAGACAAAACCATAGCATGAAAATGGACATATAACTAACCTGCGAGACTGTGAGCTTAAGATCCTTGCTAATTGCAGCCTGTGTTGGGGAAGAGTAACCACACTACAACACCAAAAGGAAAGGTCATTACTTTGCTTGAAATTTGAAACCACACAACAAAACAATTGCATTCATGCAAGACATTAGATACTTCGAATTAACCAGCCATAACGATCTATGAATCCAGCTTTACGTTGCCAAAAATACCATCTTTGTACCTTAACAATGAACTTGAGGCTATTAAGACTCAAATGTACCACGGCCACAATAAGCTATGATCCTTTTAGGTTTACTACAGAGGCTTCAAACAAAATACAATCCTGATTCAGTTAGTATACATTCTTAGCTTTGCATTCATGAGTGTGTCAGTCAGTAAGAGTGTCCCCTGAATTTCACAAGAGGTACACATGTACTACAATTCCAAGTTACAACACCCCATCCTAATCTGGTTGCAGACAATAAGCCATCTTTTTTTAAGTAACCAGCTAAAGGGATCTATATGACTCAGTTTCACATAGTAAAAAGATACGATCTTTGTACTTTAACTATGAACTTGAGGGTTATAAGACTCAATGTACCGCCGCGGCCACAATAAGCTATGATACTTTTTAGGTTTACTACATATATTTCAAACAAAATACAATCTTGATTCAATTAGTTTGGCATTCAAGAATATGTTAGTCAGTAAGTGTCCCCTGAATTTCACAAGAGGTGAAACTACTCTAGCACTATACATACATGTACTACAATTCCAAGTCACAGCACCTATCCTATCAATAGGCCACTCTGACATATAGCAATTATACCACATCAACTAAATCCAATCAATAAGTAGTAATTTGCTCATTCCCAAAACACAAAGCAATAAAAAAGGTCATTACTTTGCTTGAAACCGCATAACAAAACACTTACATTCATGCAAGACATTAGATACTTCGAATTAACCAGCCATAACGGTCCATGACTCCAGCTTTACATTGCCAAAAATACCATCATTGCACCCTTAACTATGAACTTGAGGCTATAAAGACACGAATGTACCACGGCCACAATAAGTTATGATCCTTTCTAGTGTTACTACATAGGTTTCAAACAATATACGATCTTGATTCAGTTGCAAACAATAAGCCACTCTGAATAATAGAAATTATGCCACATCAACTAAAACCAATCAATCAAGTAGCAACTTGCTCATCACCAAAACACATACTAGCAATCCAAGAACTGATTTTTTTAGCAGAAACATACACAAAAAGGACAAGTAAACAAAAGAGGAAAAGGTTGATCAGAGAATTTACAGTGAAACCAAACTGGATAGGGCCAAGAGCAACAATGAGGACACAAGCCAAGACAGAGATGGAGCTGTCTCGAATACCCGGAGTCGAACCCATCATACTAGATTGCCTCGAACCCATCCGATACCAACTCCCTGTATGCAAAAAAGGCTTCCTCAGATCCCCTCTCCCATCTTCTTGGTCTTCCCTGAAACTCATCTTCTTTCTTTACTTGAGCAAACCCAATTCAAGAAATTGATTGCTGATACAGAAAGTCTAGTTCTTGATCAAGAAGCAGCAGCAGGTGGTGTAAAGCTGGGTGCTTTGAACTTCAAGAAGAAGCCCAGTTGAAGTTGAGAAACGGTCTTGATCGAATGGATGAGATGAGAGATGAGCACGAACGATGCAGAACAATTTGAATATAAATTTGTATCAAGACGAATTGCGTCGTGCCAGCATCATGTTTATCATGTTGATTTGATTGACAACAAAGAGTAGTCTTTCTTTTGCTATTTTTTCCGACCGAGTGGATAACAATTTCAATTTCTATAAGACTAGGGGTTAAAGATGCCAATTGCCATATGGACTTTTAAATTATTTTATCCCTATGGTTTTCGATAAGGATTTATTAGGTGATTTATAAAGTGGATTGGTGTTAGTTTTGGGCATAGTTTTGTGTCAAAGTAGATAATCATGTCCAATTCGTAAGTAATCACAAGGTTCATAAGGTCAGTGGCAAATGTAGGAGTGAGTTTCACCCGTGTACCCGTGTTGTAGTGTAACTAATTTATCATAATATAACAACTTTTAATATAAAATAAAATAAAAATTAATAAAAAGATAGAATTTTTAATATTTAGGGGGTCAATAATGTAAAATTATAATTTTTAGGACGGTCAAAATGCAAAATTAAACTAGTTTTTTTTTTAATGGGAAATGGGATGTTTCAGGGGACCCAGTGGCCCTACTGGACCATCAGTCCCTCCGCCACTGCAAAAGGTGGTTCACAACCCATGAAGTTGGATCTGGAGCGTTACAATTTCTATAAGACCTTAGGTATGTTAATTGGCATGTGGACTTGTAATTGATTTTATTGGTATAATTTACATAAGGATTTGTTAGATGATTTAGCAAGTAGATATATTCAAGTTATGTGTCAAAGTGGATAATAATATCATATTATATTAGAGAAAGGCATGTCCGACTCATACATAATCATATGGTTCAAAGGATGGTACAGTGCTCATATCATATCAATGAGTCAAGTCATGAGTAACCAAACCATCCCATAAGGTCGTATGCCGTATCTCCATTTTTCTTATATTTTTGCTCTTTATTTTCCTTTTTGTTGCTTTTCTTTCTCTTGGATAATTTTGCTTCATTCTTTGGTTTGTTTAATCCTCTTGTAGTTTATAATAATTTGAATAGGTTTGGCATTAGCTGCTGGAGTGGTTGAAGGGGCAATAATTTGATTTAGTCCATTCCCAAATCCCAAATCAAGATTATGTTGATGATGTGGTGATGAAGAGGACAAAGAGTCTCCGGATCCTTAACCAAAAGAAACCTTATTATTGGCATCTGGATATCTATTACTCTTGTACTATAGTTTTAGGGTTATTTTTCTAATTATTATTTTATTTTGTCCATCTCAATTTAGATATTTTGGGATATTGTAGCTAAGAAAGAATAGAGGAATATAAGATATCTCTTATTCTTTTAGGCGTGAAAAAGGTACCATATGATGATTTTAAAGTCGTTTCAAATAATAAAGTTGTTCATACTTAAAAATGGATGAAACAGGTCGTGATCTCTCTTAATACACGCTAGCTTTAGAAGTAATTGAGAAGTGTCTATCTGCTGCTAGATCGTATCTAACATGTTAATTAACGGACCCGTGACATTTTGTGATTTTGGTGCTACACATCTTGTATTCAAATTTTGTGGTGGAACTCAATTGTGGATATTTGAGAAGTATAAATTTCACATGCCTGCCGGTAGAATCATATTGGACAAAAAAAAAATCAACTTTTTCTAAAAAGAAAACACAAAAAAGAAAAGAAAATTAATTAGAAAAATAACACAAAATGTGAAAAAGAAATAGACAATGAAAGAGGAAATTCTCATAAAATTACATACTGTAATTCTTTTACTTCACTTTCTTCATGAAAGGGAAAAAAAGAAAAAAGAAAGACCATGACTTTCCATGTCATATTGTCATCCCTAATAATGCATCATTTTATATTGTCATCTCTTATAAATTTTATGTGTTTACCGTAAATTATATCGAACCATCGAATAATTGAACTTATATATTAAAAAATAAAAAATATTGAAAGAAAAACACAAAAAATACCAAAGTAAGGAAATAACACAAAATGTAAAAAGAAATACATGACCATGAAAGAGAAAATTCCTCATAAGATTTCATAATTCTTACTCCTTTCTTCATAATTCTGCACTTTCTTCGTGAAAGGGAAAAAAGAAGACCATGACTTTCCATGTCATTCTAATAATCCATCTTTTTATCGGATTAGCACTTAGCAGCATTTACTCAATTTGTTTACTACTACTACTTCCACTATTTTCTTCTTTATTTGGTCCACGGTCCCCTCATGGAGCCAGCTACACCACAGGCGGCTGAGCCGCCTAGCCGCACCGCATCTCCGTCTTCTTCCTCATCAAAGGCTCCCAATCCTGGCCTCATGGGGAAGCACAGAATGGCAGCTGCAATTACTCATCTCAACCAGCAAATCCAAATGATCAAGGTCATCTTTCTTTCTCAAATCTTGCTGCTTTTTCTTGATAATGGCCTTTTTAACTTCATACATCAATTTCTTGATTTTTTTCCCCTTCCAAATGGACCTGATTTTGTTGTTGCAGGAAGAGCTGGACCTGCTGGAAACTATTGGTGGAGCCTCTACTGTTTGCCCAGAGTATGTTGTCCTTATTAGTCATAAATTCTACAACTAGTTTTACTATATATATACATGTGGTGCCTGGCTTGAAGCCTTGGATATTATCATATGATCATTACAAAGAATGAGTCTTTTTCATCCCATTTTTAGAAATGTGCCTAATGATTTCTTTGTACTCCTCTTAAATAATCATATTTGTAAAAAAAAGGTTTCATAAATCATAAAATCTACACCTAGATAAATATTATTGTTATTATTACTTATTAATAACGAATTCGAATCAGAAGTAGTAGTTGCATAATTTCAAGGTATAGGACTTTTATTGCACTGGTATGTGCTATGGGATACTATCATACTAAGGTGTGATTTATAGTAAAGGGCTATCCACGTGTTAGCTGTGAGGTCACGATCTACGCTCACCTAAGGTTCTTATTAGTATCCGTGAATGTCTTGTTCTTAAGTAGTTGCAGCTGGAAACAAACAGCCACTGGTTGAGTGGTTGTTTAGTAGGCACATAAGAGGCAGTGATGTTCTTGATGTTTGGATTCTATGCAGACATGGTTGTTTAGTGACTTATCTAACATTTTATTTTTTTAGGTTCTGTGATTTCGTAAAATGACTCATGATTCAGAATAGGTACATAGAGACATAGAGGTTTTAGGATTGTGCATAGTATGGGAACTTGTCATGGCCGGTGGAGGGAATCGTGTTGTTTATGAGAATGTTTGGGGACTTGCAACTTGCTTTCGGAGTGTAGATTGATGGTCTTTTATGTACCATGGTTTTTTACTACGCAGGTCATTCTTTTAACTCATAGGGATGTGTTTACATATCAGTATAATAACTAAATAACTCAGAGTGTAGAGATCATTTTTATTACTAGAAAAGGTTAATAGTCTAATACACTTGATTGCATCTAAGTACAGTCGACGAAATAAAGACATACCTATAAGCGAAAATTGTTCTAACAGAGTCTTAAAAGACTAGTCGTTGTGTTTTTCCCATGTGTCTTGGTCTCAAGTCTGTGTAGCCAGTATTCGTGTGTTCTAGTGACGGATAGTTAGATAGATAGGCAAGGAGGAGGTTAAATAATGGTGTAAAATATTAAGTAATGCATGGTGTCAAGGAACTCCTATAGTGATGGAAGGGATGATATTGATAGAGCAGATGATGGTCATTAGGTCTAGGCAAAATCAGAAACATGTTGATTCATAAGACGTCCATTTTCTGATGGGGACTTTATTTCTAATCTTCTGTTCCAGTTTTCAGCATAAAAGTTATGTATATGAGTAGGTCCAACCATTTCCTCACCGGAATTGTGCATAAGGCCCGCAAGAGATTTACTTTTACTCTAGTTTGTCGGATTCATTGTTGATTAGGGCTCAAGAACCATTTTTTAGCTATATTCTTCCTTTCAAAGGAAGGAGATCAAAATAATTTTCTGTAGACTACAGTCCAACTCCAACTCCAACATGTTCAGGATAATGTGCTTATAAGCTGCAAATGAAGGAAATGCCTCCTTTTGATACCAAGCATGGGGCAGTGGCCTTTTTAATTTGTATGGATTCACCAAGAGCACAAGACCTAGTTAGTTGATGCATGGAAGTAAACGTTCTCTAGAAACTTGCCGTTGGCTGTAGTTATCAGTTATGGCATTTTAAACTAGCAACACTCTTTGTGTATGGATGTAAGCTTTTGGGAAGTTTGTAGGAAAATATATGATTCATAGCACAGACTGAATTTCGAAACTGAGCCGTTAGTTTTGATAAAATTTCCTGCCTGGTTAGTGTATATATATATATATATATATATATATATATATATATATATATATATAAGATGAATCGCGTATTCTTGGTTTTATATATATATATATATATATATATATATATATATATATATATATATATATATATATATATATATATATATATATATAAAACCAAAGGAATACGCGATTCATCTTATATATATATATATATATATATATATATATATAAGATGAATCGCGTATTCCTTTGGTTTTGAAGGGACGGAACCATTTAGTTGTGCATTCTCTCAATCAAGATGCATAACCATTATGTCCTTTTGATTATTTCACGTGAAATGCACCACGATAAGGATACTGGTCCCCGTTGGAAATAAGTCCAACCAAATGAGGGGCCTGCAAATCTCCCCTTTGTTCTTCATTTCATGCACTTGAGAAGATATATACTATTTATATGGGCTGTTTAAGAACATTATCCTCGTATAACAATTATTTCACACTTGTACTCATTTTCTTGCAACAGGTTAATCTCAACAATTGACTCTGTTCCAGACCCTCTACTTCCAGAGTAAGAATCTTATGCACCTAATCCCAATTGGTCTTTGATAAGAAGTTATTCGAGTATCAATGTAATGAAATGCAATCATATGAATGAAACATAAATTTAACTTCAATTATAGACAATGAACGACCACTAAAGAATAAGAGAAACGTAAATGTTAACTTTTGGATTGTGATCTATATAGTTTAAGAAATGGTTGAACCTTAAAAGTGAGTAACAACTTACCCTCAGTGAATTGATATATTTGGTGCAGTACCAGAGGGCCAGTGGATCCAGGCTGGGATCGATGGTTCCAAGGAGCACAGAGCTCCCGAAGCCGCAGGCGATGGTTATAGAGCGTTGGTTTGGTATGTCAACTGACTCAGACCATGCAAGTAGTCTGCTTTCACTATTTTTCACATCATCATTATTATTATTATTCTTGGTATGCGAGGGCAAAGAAGTAGTTAACGGAAAGCAAGTCTTCTAACACAACAACACAAGGTTGTTGTTTTTGTATCATGATCCACTTTACGTTTCTAGATAGTCATGGAAACAATTGCTTCTTGCTCTCGTATGATGTGTGTAAATCTAACAATTCGCTGTACGTTACTCATAAGTTGTAGCTCTTGAATTTTCCGCTACATTGACTTATGACTTATTTGTTGATCTTTCGACTTTCATATCTGCTAATGAAAACAATATTTTTCCAGTCTCTTTCTGAGGTGTCTCTATAGCTCAGCTTGCATATACTATACTCTATGTTGCTAAATGTCTGAAAGTAACAGATGCTCAAATGGCCTGTTGAGGATGACTAGGATTGTAAACAAACTGAGCCAAACAGTGTTTTTCAAGTATTTGGCCTAGGGTTCTGTACTGCTCGTCATAATGCCAGGTGTACGCGGGCGGGTGATATTTAACAAAAATCCTAGCCGACCTGCCTATGGCGGGTAGACTAAATCACTAACCGCGGGGGGTGACATTTTGTCTAACCGCCGCGGGCAGTTTAGTATTGTTGGCGGGTGGATGGCAGGCGGTTTGGTGGTTTACACGTGAAAAATAGTTTTTTTTTTTTAACGGCCAATAGAAAGTTTTATTTTTAAAAATGCTTGGAGCAAGTATAACGAAAATGAAAAGAAACTAAGTGCACCACCTCCTCTATTAGAGGGTGTACCAGTGGTTACGCCCCTAACATCTAATAAACCCATCTCCATCTAACAAAACGCGGAGGAGACAAAGCAAGCAAAACAATCGGGCCAAAACCAAAACTAACTCGAAAGATCTAAATCCAGAGACCAATGAGCCAAAATACCAAGACCAACAGAGGGACTTGCTTGCTGCCATGAGAAAACAGAGGCCAGAAAGTGCACCCCAACACCAATAATCCAAATCAAAGGCTTTCCCAGGAGACCCAACCGAACCAAACGTGTACGTTAATAATAATATTAAAAGACATGACAATATGAATATGACACAAAATAATAGACACAAGTACACAAAGTTTTAAATGTCATAAAATCTTAAATCTCATACGCAAAAATACATTAAAAAAAAAAAGAAAAAGCAAAATAGTTCTAATCTCAAATCCTAATGTTAGAAAATAAATAAGTCTTTCAAATATAAGTACATAATTTATTCAGAAAATAATAGTACTAATATTATAAAAAAAATTTTAAAAATCCTATTAGGTGGGTGGCGGGTTGTCACCCGCCAAACCGTCTTTTGGCGGGTAACTAAAATTTTAACCGCGGCTGTTTTTTATGAAACTTCTAACCGTCGCGAGCGGCTAGAATGGCGGGTGAAACAGGTGGGCATTTTTATGTACAACATTGGTTCCTGTAAACCTTGTGGGTTTTTTTTTTTTTTTTTTTCTTTTTCTTGAACGTAGAAAAACTTTCTATTAACCGAAAACCAAGTACGTACAAAAGTCGATCCGTGATCCAGGCTGGTAAAACAAAAAACACAGAGTTTACAAAATCACAGCAAAAACAGATGCAACAACTCAACAGCTACAGAATATGGCAACTCTAGCTCAGAAAGTCGGTTTGTTCTTTTAATCCCAGAATCTGGTCACTGCAGATTCCAGAACGCTTCACATCTCATCCTTATCATTTCTTTTATTCGGTTTTCTATCAGCTATCCATCATCTCCTTGATAAAAATTAATTCTATTTCTCAGGATCCATATAGCATAAATGGTTTCCGCAGCAGCTAGCTTCAACGGTTGTGCTTTCACACCCTTACCTTTGGTCGTTTTCAATATCCACTTCACTACATCGCTCCAACCTGTGGGGGAGTGATTAATGCGCATCCATGCTAGTATCTTCTTCCATATTCCAGTCGTATAGACACACTCAAAAAATAAATGTTGCACCGTTTTTTTTTCGGACAAAACACACACAGTTCATCATTGCTGAGCCCAAACTTGGTTAATCTATCCTTAGTATATAAGCGTTCCTGGACACACATCCATGCCACAAAAAGGGCTCTGGGCCGTGCTCTGTTTGTGAAAAACAGTTTGCGCCACTCGACTTGCTACCTCTCACGTCTGATCTCGTGATACATGGCCGTGGTTGGGAATTTTCCATCACGGTTTATCCCTGGCCACACTTGACTCTGTACAAAATGCTCCCTCATTTTCGGAATAGTCTTCAATGTCCATGAGCAGGTTGTTCGTGGCATGTAATCCATAACCGAACTCTGTTTTATATAGTACACATGCACCCAACGTACCCAAAGCTTATCCTCTCTTTCACTCAAATTCCTCGGGGACTTCAAATGGCTATATCAATCACATTTAGTCCCCCGGTATTTTTCATTCAGTGAAATCTGAGCTTAGGCAAAAAGAAAAAGCTCTTCGGCTTGAGTTGCTGATAATTCTAAATTTATTTGTAGTATAAAAATAACTAAAGTAAATGTAAATTGAAATGAAGTTATTATTTTCAAATATAATGAACATAGCCTAAGCTGTATTTGTCATAAAATTCGTATTTGTAAATACTACTCTTACAATTTATTTAACTTAAAATATTTTTGTAAATCCACTAAATTATCTAACATGTTAATCATTGTACCGACTTTTCATAAATTAAACCCCTTGGAATAAGTCAAAGCCGTTTAAAGCACCCCCTAAACCATACTTGTCCGTAAATTTTAATAAGACATTACAAGAAATAAACTATACAAACAAAACTTGCCAACTTGGTATATACTGGTCAAAACAGAGAAAAAGAAAACAAAAAAGAAAACCTTGATATTATACTTAACTGCCGTAGTTAAGGTCTTAAGGAGGACCTTATAAGGTCTCTCATTTTGTTATCTTCTCTCAAGTCATATGTATATGGAATAACAAAAAAAATGGGCCTTAATTCGGTGGCCTGCAAACCTTTGTGAACTTGTCAACCAAACACATCTATTCTCGGCCAAAACATATGTGCTGCACTGTGTGCCTTTGTTATTCTTATAAAAACTCATTAATTTCAGTTCCATTCAATTCAGTTCATATTCATTTAGTTCGGTTCATTTTTGTTTAGTTTTGTTCAAATTTATTTACTTGTATTTTATACTACAAATAAATTCAACTCAATTCATTTTCACTCACTTTTGTTCAGTTGATACGAAAAGAACAATTTATTACACTTATCCTAATCATCTCATAAACCGTAAATGATTGCGTGTCGAACCAGTCTATGTCACCAGAAAGGAAGAAAATAGAAAGAGTACAAACGTATAATTTGCCAGAGAGAGAAAGACTGTGGTATATGCGAGGATCAGTCTGTGTCATCACTTTGATTACACCGAAACAAACATGCAACTTAGTACAAAACACACACACCTATCATCACTAAGCATGGTGGATATTCATGGAATATCTACCTTTGACATGTCTGATTCTAATTGTTTAACTCCTACCATTTATCCTTACTCTTGTCACCTTATTCATCTATATATTCTACGAGCTGATACATAATATTTGATATGATCACAACAGCAGAAACACTAAATTACTGATAAAAGAAATGAAGCATGAAAATTATGACCTTTGTTTCCCAGACCAGCCAGTTGTGGATCTTTACCTCCCTATATGGGCTAGCCTTCCAGCATTCCGAGACAAGCCCGCCTTTGTCTGGGTCGAAGATGGCCAGGACAGAGTATCCGGTTCGTCTGGTATTACTTACGGTCAGCTGAACGTGTCTGTTCAGTCTATTTCTTCGCAGCTGTTATATACATTGCAAAGGGGAGATACTGCTGTGATCTTGTGCGGACCGGGGCTTGAGCTTGTCGAAGTCATATTCGGTTGCCAAAGGGCGGGGATTCTAGCTGTTCCGATGGCACCTCCGAACCCGTCTTTTGCTAATGAGAACTATCACCACCTTGTGAGAGTTCTGTCCCAGACGAAAGCTAAGGCTGCGATAGCGACTCAGAGTTACATAAGCCGTGTTAGAAAGTATGTATCCTCTTCCTTGGGCGATAACCGCCTCACGGAGCTTCTGAAAAGGCTTAGATGGATTCCTAGCGAGGAACTCAAGGGCCGGGAAGTGGAGGATGCTGGATGGAATATGTCTCGATATAATGGATGCAAAGCGGAAGACGTGTACTTGGTTCAGTACACGTCAGGTGCGACTGGAATACCTAAGCCGGTTCTTGTGACTGCTGGTGCAGCAGCTCATAATGTCAGGGTGGCTCGGACCGCGTATGATCTTCATCCTAACAGTGTCATCGTTTCGTGGTTGCCTCAGTACCATGATTGTGGACTCATGTTTTTGTTACTAACGATTGTATCTGGTGCGACTTCTGTGCTAACGTCGCCCAATGCTTTCATAACTCGGCCTAGGCTCTGGCTGGAGATGATTAGCGAGTACAATGCAACTTGTACACCCGTTCCATCTTTCACTTTGCCACTTGTGGTCAAGCGTGGAGGCGTGGACAAAGGGATGACTTCTGTAAACTTGGGGAGCATGAAGAACTTGATCATCGTCAACGAACCAATATACAACGCTGCAGTACAAGAATTTGTTGGAGTTTTCAGGTCTTTCGGGCTTGATCCCGCCAGCATTTCCCCATCTTACGGCCTGGCAGAGAATTGCACGTTCGTTTCGACGGCGTGGAGAAGTGAAAAGGGAGCAAATCTTCCCATTTATAAAGATCTCTTACCAAGCGCAAAGCTACCTTCTTCTAGGGAAGAAGTGTTAGAAGAAGAGATCGAAATTTTGGTGGTGAACGAAGAAACATGCGAACCTGCTGCCGATGGAACCGAAGGAGAGATTTGGCTTTCATCACCGAGCAATGCGTCAGGATACCTCCACCACCCTTCGCTAACTCGTGAAGTGTTCAACGGCAGGCTAAAGAACCGGGTGGGAGGATGTTACGTTCGAACAGGTGACAGGGGAATCGTTAGAGGGCACGACAGGTACTTATTTGTCACGGGGCGATGCTCGGATATCATCAAGGTTGATGACGGAAGGGAAGTACATGCTCATTTTATGGAAACCGCAGCGTTCAACAGCTGTTCGAACCTGCTGAGGGCTGGTTGTCTGACTGCTTTCGAAACTTCTGGAACTATAGTTATCGTGGCAGAGCTGCAGGGGGCTGTTGCAGAAGGAAACACTCTGAGGAAAATATGTGTAGGGATTAAAGATGCTGTGTTGAATGCAGAAGGAGTTGCAGTTGGTAAAGTGGTTCTGGTCAAGAGTGGAAATGTTCCTAAGACAACTTCAGGGAAAGTGCAGAGATGGTTGGCTAAGGATAAACTGGAGAGGGGGGCAATGGATGTTGTAATGAAGATGGAGTTTGGTGATAGTGGATTTGAGTCAATGGAGTTTACAACAATAACAGTAAAGGATGAAAAGAAGAAGAAGGAGATTGAGGTAACTGAAGACAAAGGGAATAGTATGTTTCTTGCAACCATAAGCAATGGGAATCATCTTTCTTTGAGATCTTCCTTGTAAAATTCATAAGTATTGGCAAAAAAAAGTTTCTGGTTTTTATGAGTATGAGTAATACGATAATATCCACACCTCGTGGATCGTTGCGTTTGAATCACATGTTGTTTTTATCAGTACGGAGTGTTGTTAGCTCCGAATAGATCCTTGTATGATTAATTGATAGAATGTGATGTTTATAAGATATGAGCTGGTGTAATGATATTTGTAATTCAAAAGAAAAGTGAAGTGCTTGCCTGAGTATTTTAGGTCCATTTGTTAAATGGACGAGCTAGCAGTGAATGAAGTACTAGTTACACAGCTGCTGGTACCACTTAAATCCCTAATTGCGATTTAGTGAAAAACACTAGCAGTAAATGTTTTTGCAACGCAAAGTACCGTGTCTATTTTATGAACCCAAAATGTGACATTTTTTATTTGCATATTTGTATTATCCCTATGTTTCATTTGAAGTTTTCTAATTTGAATCTTTAAAACTTTAATCATTAATTACTTCTAAATTATATCTTCATAAAATATAAATATTCTAAAAAATTATATTATAAAATAAAATTAATTATTTTATTTTATAATATAATTTTACTATTATATTTGTGATGATATAATTTAGATGTAATTTAGAGTTAGAGTTTGGAAGAAAAAATAATTTATAAAACTTAAAATGAAACCGAAAAAAGTAAAAAATAATTACAACCTTTAACACATTGGTGAAAAACATATCTAAGAACCTAATATATTCTCTAGCTTTGTTTTTAGTTAGCACAAAGTTGTTCTTGTTCTTAGTGATGTCTGTGATTTGGAATACAACATTAGCATATAGTTTTGTCTGTTTGGTTAATGTATAGTATGAACTTTTCATTGAACAAGACCAAGTTTATTTTGAATTATTACATCATTAGTCACATCAAATCCTCCAATGATCATACTTGACGTACACAGTAATAGTTATACTATGTTTGTAACAAACACATATAAGATGTTACGTACGAGATGTATCAGCTGAACAATCGATATATAGACGATGTTATACGAAAAAGGTGTTTGGGGTTTCGCTAAGTTTTCTGTTTGGGGATAAAGGGTGTTTGGGGTTTCGCTTCTATGATGAAGCATTCGTTGCTAAGTCGTAGTTGTTTGGGTAGTCGTGTGTAGGTTTTGGCTTTGTTCGTTTTCTTTGTTTTTAGAGTTAGTCTTGGGTCGTTTTTTTGGGGTTTGCACGTTTTTCCTTCTCTTCTTTGTCGATACTTTTCATTTTCTTATGGTGTTTTCCTACTGTATGACCGAATCTTTGGCAACAATCCCGGAGCTATTCGAGCTGCGACGAAGGGAAGCTGATTTGGGTAAGAGGCTTGTTTATGCGGCCAGTTCAAACTACATTCACCATTTCATTACGCTCGCCGCTCAGTCCTGCGAAATTGCTACGCCACGAAGAATCAGTTGCTTCACATATGCCGTTTATGATATGTGACGTTGGAAGGGCAAGGCTTGACCGGAGCAGGGGCGGGTTGGGATGGAGATGTGGAGCGGGATGGTCTGTTTATAAGCGGAGCTGGGATTGCTATGGGAGGCTGAGATGACGATTGAGTTGGGAAGGCGTGTTGTTTTTCTTTGCTTGGGTGGTCTGTGTCCGTTTTTGTTGTTTTCTAGTTTTTAGTTCGTTTCAAGAGCATTACTCTAGTTGTTTCGGTTGTAAGGGAGTCGTGCTCTCGTTGTATTTGTTTTGTTTCGAGCTTTTCTTATGTTCGTTTCGTTTTAATTAGTAATAAAAATAAAAAAACTTTGACTGCTTCAAAAAAAATAGACGATGTTATACGAGATTATTGTTAGAGGTCTAGCTAAAATGAATTGGTGATCCACACTTTTAACTGTTCTACAGATAAGGATGGAATTCTATCTGAGCAAGCACAGGGTATGGTGGTGGAGATAGCAGAAGAATGCCAATCAGGATGGATAATTAATGGTGGTAGTTCTGTAATTTAGCATATGCTACATCCTTGGTGACTTTAGTTTCTGTTATTTTTGTATGAAAATTGATTATTTTAAGTTTATTTCAGATCAGTTCAGGTCAACTCATATTTTTTTAGTAGTATTTTATACTACAAATAAGTTCAGTCCAGATCCATTAAATTTAGTTCAATTAATTCCAAATCAGTTCAGTTCAGACGAAGAGAACAAAACCTTATTGAAGTTGAGTACATTAATTTTAAAAGTTGAAAAAAATATAAAAATCCAGAAATGATTTCTAATTTAGGACAAATTTTTTGCTTCTCATCTTAACTTGAGGTTTTGGTGTTTTAAAAAAATGAAAAAAAAGTATGAAAATATAAAAATCCCATTATTTAATATTACTCATACAATTAATATGTCAAATTATAAAGTCATTAAAAACCAATAAAACACAACCATAAACATTCAAATTTAATGATAGAATCTCCGATAATATTATAGATGTTATATATCACGAGCCTTAACAAGTATGACCGATCTAAAATAGGCTCTATTCGTTAGTAGAACGAGCATGAACTCGACTCAAAGACCTTACCACGCGAGTGTTAGCAAACTTAGCCAATTTGAATCTTCATTGAGGTTAGAATCGCATATCACATGGTATACATTCTCATTATCAACGAAAATTCTTATGTGGACCGAGTCTATGTGAGCATTGCTTATGGTTTGGGGCTTAAATGGATCTTTAAACATATAAGCCCCGAAAAAAGCCACTCCCAAATTGAAGGTTTTAATTGTTTTGGGGCTTAAGGAGCTTCTAAGTGGGACCCATATGACATATAGAACTTCATTATTTCATTTTCTAATTGTAAAGATATTTTTTTATATCAACTGGGGCTTGGAGGCTACTATGTAGTAGCCCTTTCCCAGTAGCCCTGATAAAAGCCCCCATTGGAGTCATTTTTGGGCTTAATTGGAAATTTAAGCCCTAAAAAAGCCTACATAAGGAGTGCTCTGAGACTTTGGTAAATTTTGTGATTTTAAGTAGCACCCCACCACTAACTATTATGTATATCGCACCTAATTGCATAAGTGACACATTTATAGAGACAAGATCTATAAAATTGATCATAGATTACATTTACTTTAGAATTTTCCATTCTTAGTTTCTCACTCTTAGTTTCTCACTGTAACATTGAACATGAGTATCATGAAGTCATGTTTAATGTTTAATTTATGCTAGGTTCAAACTTCACTTGAATGTTATATCAAACCTTAGCTAGTTGAAGTCTTTTTTTTAAGGTTCAACTCACATTCAACTCCTTCAACATAGTATCACGAGGGAGTGTTTAATTTTCCGAGATAAAGTAATGAGAGTAGAGATTTTTAGTGCATCCTATGTATTGGATTGACAAAACATAAAGTGGCATGGAGGGTCAAATCTCACAAATGAGAGATAATACATCCATGATCCAAGCCCTTTATTAATAATATAGTGTGGTCATTTTGAATTTTGTCTAAAAATGATGAACAGCTATGCTAGCTGTTTGTGGAACCGTGGCAAGATATCAATCCTGTAAAAGCCTGACACTTACATGTGATTCCCTTCCTAAATGCATCATCACCAAATTTGCGTGTTTGGCGACCTAGCTAAATTTCATATTTTACCATATAGTATGAACTTAACTTCGATCCTTTGGGGCCGGGCTCACCCTAGAATTATCTATCATATTGAGATTTGAGAGTGCTCTACTCTCGCTAGCGAACCAGGGGCGGGGCAGGTGGAGCCGTTCCCCAACTTTTGAATTTTTTTTATATGTACTCCCTCCATTTTTTATCATGTGTCGTCCTCTAAATTTTATCTTTGTAACAATAAGTGTCTATACTATTATTAGGTGTTCACAAATTAGTGGGTTGACTATGTGAGTGTATTTGAACATTGATTAACTAAAAATAGGTGTGATAAAATTTGACCTATTAATATATATGATTTCTTTAAGTTTTGGCCCCTGAACTCTCGAAAAATCATTTATGTATAATTTGCCCCCTTAATTTCAAATCCTGGGTACTTCCCTGTCTACTCTCATCTTGTGTTGTTTGTTTAAATTTTTTATTCATTTACATTTGAGTTTAGGATCGTTTCTTACTTTCTTTTACAAAATTAACTCATTTTTCCTTTTAGTCCATTTCTCTTTTTTTTTTCTTTCTTTTTTTTATACCACTGATCATATTCTATATGTAAATTTATACCAATCATACTACCCCACCCATCCTATATTTTACAAATCTTAAGTCAAACCTAAACACATTTCTCATCCGTACATTTCAATAAACAACATTATTATTTTACAATTTTTTAAATTTTAAAACTCAACAAAGTAACAACAACAAGCGAAGTTAGAGCAAAAGAGTGCTATATTCTTCTATTAATTTGAGTTTGGTTTATAGTATTTTTTTTTAATTGAATCAAGAAAGAATTTAAAGTGAACCTCAAAAAATGCGTAGTCAATGTATCAATTTCCATCATATAAGTTCATAACATGAAACTACGACATGTGATACATTTTTTTATTATCATTTGTGTACGATGGCAATGATGAAAAATATCTTCGTCCTACTACTACAAACTACAAAGTAATGAAAGGTGACTGGCGGCGATATTTGGATATGCGTTTAGACATAAGTAGTGTATTTATAGATGTATAAAACGGTAACATGAGAAAGCACGTTAAAATAGGTGTTATTTTAGGGTGACGTTAACAACTTAAGGAAGGGCAAAGAAGGGAAAAAGTAATGAGGAGAGATAGCATCAATAATTGTAGAGAGGTAGAATGGAAAATATGGGACCAATGATACAAAAAATGGCAGGGCGTGGGATAGGACGAACATGACCTTGTCGGTTGTTTTTTATGCTCAGACCGCTTATTGTTTTGTTTCCCACTCACAGCACTAGTACTCTACTAGTATTATCCATCTCCTTTCCTTTGATAACCTTAGTTGTAAAAGACCTTAATTAAGCTTCTTCACTAGCAAGAACATTCACTCAACTCCCTTGTTGCCAACACCACCAACAAAGTCTAAGTCACGTCGGCCATGTCGTTAACCGGCGACGACAACATGAGGTCAATGCAAACGTCCTACGCCAACAATTTCGACCCCTCCTCCAACAACACCAATAACATAACCTCCCCACAACCTAGAAACAACAACCACCACAACCATATCAACAACAACCCGGATCCGGGTTTAACCGGGTCAACAAAACCGAAGCCGCCCAAAATCAGCTACCGCGAGTGCCTCAAGAACCACGCGGCCAGCATGGGCGGCACGGTCACCGACGGATGCGGCGAATTCATGCCTTCGGGTGAGGAAGGAACCCTAGAAGCCCTAAAATGCGCTGCCTGCTCCTGCCACCGCAACTTCCACCGCCGCGAAACCCTAACTCCCACTGGTCCGCCGCACCACCACTACCTCGCACTCCCCCCGCCGCTTCCGTCTCCTTCGGTCGTCCAGCCGATGAAGATCGCGTTCGGAACTGGAGGCGGTGGAGGGAGTAGCGTGGGGACCGAGTCTTCGAGCGAGGAGCTGAATTTCCCTGGATACTCACATCAGAACCATAACAACAATAATAATAACAATAACAATCAGTCGAGTGTGGTGGCGGCGCCTCCACCGCCGCATTTCTCGTCGTCGGGGAAGAAGAGGTTCAGGACGAAGTTCACTGCGGAGCAGAAGGAGAAGATGATGGCGTTCGCGGAGAAGCTGGGGTGGAGGATACCGAGGGAAGATGATAGTGAGATGCAGAGGTTTTGTGTGGAGGTTGGGGTTAAGAGGCAGGTTTTTAAGGTGTGGATGCATAACAATAAGATCACCAGTTCTAATGCTAATGCTAATGCTGCTGCTACCACTCCAACTTCTAATCCTAAGAAAATTCAAGCTACTAGTAGTGAACTTCCATTTTAATTGCTTGTTATTAGTAGCTTCTATGATCATGATCATCATTTTATGTTTTTGGTTGGGATTAGTTATTAATTATTATTCAGAATGTTGTTCATTGGTACTACTATTATTATTGTTGTAGATTACTGATCGAGTACTACTAGTATAATAATTAATTAATTGATGGTAGTGTGGATTTGGATGTGCTTTCTTTTCTTAGTTATGGTATGGTGTAGTTAATATATACTATGTGCATGTATGAGGAATTAATTAATGTATTAATTGGAGATGGTGGTTCTTGCGGTTGCAGTAGTACCTGTAGCAGTATACTAGTTTTAGATTACAGCTTCAGCCTTGAATGACATGCACCATTGTTTCACTCATCTTCTCTTCATGCTCAGGAGTTTTTCCTGATAATCTGATGTAGTATGTGTGTGATTTGACTGATTTCAACGTTGAGTTTTAGATAAAATAGAGTTATTAATTAATGGTTTGTTTTTTTAATTTTATATGTATTTCATTTTTGTCTATTTTTTTACTTTTTTTTAGGTTTTATACATTTTTTTTCTTTTATGAATTTTTATCTCACAACTTTATTACAGGTTCTGATACTAAACTAACCTACTACATTCATTATAAAATTGAAAAAAAAACAAAAACAGATGAATAGTACTTAACATCATAGGAAATCAAAATTCTCCAAAGTTTAAAGTATTTATCATGAAATTAGTTTTAATTAAAAGGTTTATTATTTTTTTAATAATAAAATTATTATTATTATTATTATTATTATTATTATTATTATTATTATTATTCAAACTATAGAAATTTGTGACTTGTATTTTTTAAAATTATATACAAATTCTTAGAATAATTATAGTTTTTTGTTTCTCCTAATTTTTGTTTTTATTTGTGATCGTTAATAATTAATTAAAAAAATAAATTGTACTATAATTTTTATAAAAAGCACGGATGTTGGGTTATTTATATGAATTATTATACAAGTTATTAGGAAAAATTCCCGTTTTCATTTATCTATTAATTCTTGTTTTTATTTTCCCAAAATCTTATTGTAAATCGTTCATATCTAACTTTAAATAGATTTATTATGTTTTAGTTTTTAAAATACAAATATTATTTGGTAAAATTGTAAAACATATATTTCCTCCGTCCAAGTGAATCATTTACGTTCGTTTTGTTGACTTTTTCATAACCTCGTTTGACCTCTAATAAATTATAAATATTTACGAAAAAATAATTAGTGAAGTTATATAATGAAAGTAGAGACACTATATTTTCATAATATACTTTTATAAATTAATTTTTTATTGTAGTTTAGGAGTAAATGAATGTCAAATGGAGTACAAAAGAGTAAAAAAAAAACAATAAGAAAATGTCTGAAATTGATGAATAAGTTGTAGGAGTTGGACATTTTCTAGTCAATTGTCATCAACTTTGATTATCAAACTAAATTGATAAAATATTTAATAAAACTATATTATGTGACTTTACTTTCTAAATTTTTATTATATATTTTTATTAAATGTTTTACTATTATAAATTAATATTAATTTGTAGTCAAATTTAATAATAGTTTATCAGAAATGTACAACAAGTGTAATTGCTCAGAGACGGAGGGAGTATGTTGTTAATAAAATGTAATATTTGTTATAAAAAAACCATATACGTTATTATTATTATTAAGCACTTCTATGTTCTCGTAAAAAATTCTAGAAAACGTATGGATGTCACATGAAGCTCAAACCTGAACTACCTAAATGACACTAGACCTAAACTTCAATTAATAAAATTACACTTCGAATGATGTGATTCATGTTATATTTATTTACACACAAATATAAAAAATATTTTAAGAATCAGTTTCTATTAAATTCAACCTTTTCATTTATTTTTAATTTTTCAATTTTACTCTTTAAATAATTAAATAAAAAAATGAAATGAAAGACAAAAAAAGAATAGATCGAGCTCACCAGGGTCATCCCAATTAAGGTTAGCCTAACCCCAAAAACCAAAATGAAAATTTTTCAATCTACTCATGATGTTTTTAGTATTTATTAATATTTTATCATTATTTGTTTCACACTTTATTTCTCGGTTACAACTTTATCAACGTAATACTCTATGTTTAAGATCTCGCCGGGTCAACCCGGGTTGACTCGGGATTCCCGGGTGTCGATGGTGCCTCCGGGACGAAACATGCTAATCTCGGCCATTTGTCTCTAATACTACACAAAAATTATTATTTTAATTACTTAATTTTCATGATCTATGTGTTTTGTTTTGACTCCTTATAAAGCTTTTACAGATTATTATTTTAATTATTTCATATGTTTCTTAATGGATTCTTAATTCCTTATGAATTTTTTTTTTTTTTTTGTAATTTAGAAATTGCGTAATAGAGTAGTACGAGTAGTTTAAAAAAGGAAAAGAGTTTGGAGTTGGAATTAACTGGGTGAATAATGTACAAGTTGGATGATGATGATATACTACTGGAATTTTGAAATTTAGAGCCTAGTAGGTATGTAGCTGGTTAGGCTATGCTAGCCAGGCTGGTTGCATATTCATCAAGAATTAAAAGGATTAAAATGACAAGAGCAAACGTACAGTGATGGTCATATTTCGTCCCGTCTGACTTGACTGACTGACAGACCTGAGCTGATAAACTTTGCTTTTGCGTAATTGCTTGCGGAAATTATTAATAAATAAATATAATTATTAAAGCATGCATGGGATGCCCTGCAACACAATGTCAGGTCAGCAGTCCAGGCCTCGATCACACACTTAACTTAAAATGCCAATTACCTTCACAGCTTCAGTGCTTCACTCATCACCTCCATTTTCCTCTCTGGAAAAATAAATAAAGCCATGGTTCGGGTATTTATGATTTTTGTAAGGCGAGGTATACATAGTTATAGTTATATAGATGTATATTTCGATCCACCGTTAATTAATTAGTTTTTAAAAGTAATTGAGATTCATAGTTTGCGTATAATACGAATATTACCTTTTAAATTGGAAGGAGGCATTATGACTAAATTTTGTTTTTAATGTATAAATACGAAGTATATTTTTGGGAGTTCCGGATGTGTATATATAAATATCATTTTGTTATTATTATTATTTATTTTTTAAAAAGAACACTTGGTATTGTAGGTTGATGATAATTTGGCTCAAAGTCATGTTATATATGCTCGTATATTAGCAATTTAGTTCAATTCAATTTAGTTTGTGTCCACTAGCAATCTGCAAGGTAAAATACAAGTGTAAATAACATAGTGTGATACTTCACATTAATCGGATCAAACCGGCCGGGCGAACCCTTTTTTAAAACATAGGCTCTATTCTACCCCGCCTAGCTTATTTTCACACCATAACCCAAACCTATACACTTTTTGCACCCTTATATTTCAACAAATAACGTTATTATTCACGTTTATTCAAACTTTCAAGAAATAACAAATGAGGTTAGAACCAAACATCCCACATGTTTTTTTTTCTTTACATAAAATTATGCAAAATATTATTAAAAGTTTATTCAAACTTCAGTTGAACCGATAATTGAATTAGGTCCGTTAGAACCCACAGCTGGTGTAGGACTTGTATGTGGGACCTAGCTAGCGCTATAGTAATAGAGAGATCATTGGAGGGGGTTTATTTTCAAACTTTTTTTTTAATTGAGTTGGTTTATCATAAAGTATGGAAAATACTTGCAAAGAGAGAAGGGTATAAATTTTTGCCAACACGGCAATTGAAGTTCATCCCACCAAAGTGACCACAATCATATTTAGGGAAGAAATTGGACAAGGAAAGGTTACCAGCAGCATTTATGTTCTCTCCTACATTTGACACATGATGTCCTTTTACATCGAAATTACTTATTGGAGTTATTACTTATTTGTTTCAAGCTACAGTACCACGGTTTAATCACACATTCTAGGGTACTAATCGGTACGTGGATTCATGGGACGGGTCCAAAAAACTTTTATATAATGAGGCATATATCCACTTATGTACTTCACATTACACATGTACCATAGTATATATAATATAAATTGTAATAATTAAATCTAATTGGTATAACTCCAGTAAAATCCGGAGCTCCTTCTTGTATGGTTTTCGATGGGTGTGTTATATTATGTGTCTGAGTAGATGGGAGCCGGGACTCATAATAATAATAATAATAATAATAATAATAATAATAATAATAATAATAATAATAATAATAAAGTAATAAGAGAAGGTGTAAAAAAAGTGAAACGTGAAGTAAAGAATGCGACGGTTAAAAAAGTAAAATGTAAAGAAATGAGTGGGACGGAAAATGTTAATTAGTTGGAGACTGGAGTTGCCAATGTGACGGGTAAGCTAGACATGCCTACTTAACCCCGATCTAGGGGACTTTGATCCAATATGGACCGCATTCGATTCACAAAATTGCTAATTTGGTCCAACATATTAAAATCCATTTGAATTGGATTGGACCGGGATAAGGTCCAAAATGCAAATGTAAATTGAACGGTTGAACCAAACAACACAAGGCTTAGCTTGAGGCCCATCAAGGATCTAGCTTGAAGCCCTGGACGTTTTCTTTTTTTAAATTTTGTTTTTTTAAAAGCTAATTACTGTACAGTGGACTCCATTAAAATCCATTTGAATTGGAGTACTTCTTATTTCTTCCCATCCATCTCCATTACACTCAAGTGCTCAAAACCATGTGTGTTTGGTCGAATTTCTCATTTAGAGATTTTAAAATGAGGAATTTGAGCTCAAATGATGAAATGGATTTTTGGAGAGATTTGTGTGTATCAGATCCCTCTTGTTTGGTTGTAAGTCTCCTAATAGAGATTCAGAGGGATTTGGAAACAAATACAGTACCTTATTTGGTTGCATAGGGATTTGTAACGTATTTCGGATTTCGTGCAAGGAATTTTGTTAGTTGTGCTAGTTAGCTATAACTATCTATTTAAAGTTACAATAATGCCCTTTTAGTTGAAATCATTTGTTCTTTGAGGTGATGGTTTAAAAGTAAATTTGACATTTTTAAATTTCCCTCTCAAATACTTTGCTACACCAATTTTTAAATAATGGAAAAATCCTAAAATTATTATGGCACCATAATAGTAGTATAATTATTACTTATCCAACCGAAACATTTTGGTAGAGCACAAAAAGACTCACGCATAATGAAGGGTTAGGGGCACATGTTTAAATGATGATAATATTTTAAATATTTCTATTATTTAATAAACAATGATAATAATATGAATTGTAATATTGACATAAAATATATTTTATAATTTTTTAAAGTTTAATTAAGAGATAATTAGGAGTCGGAGATAGGGGACTCCTAACATAGCGAAGATTGGTCTATATTTATAGATCTCGAAAAAATAAAGTCGTAGGTGATTTTTATTTATTTTTTGCATTTTTATTTTTTGAGTTATGACCGTTTTATAATAAATGGTGTCGTCGTTTTCCTGTGTAAACACGCGACATGTTGTCTGTTGTCCGTTGTGGTTTTCTCATAATTGTTTACTAATGACGAAGGCAGGAAAGTAATTTCAACTTGGACATGAAATCTTCATTTGAGGGATTTCACAAATACCTACCCCTTTCTAGGTATTTCAAACCCAACAAAAGACAAGAGCCCTCACATGAAGGGATTCGAAAATCTCTGGCCCGACGTGGTGACATTAATTAACCAGACATGGTATGTCGAGGAATTTGGGGTAAAAACGGATCAAATCCCTCAATAAGTGACAATTTTGACTTAATTAAGAGAAAATTTGGAATTTAGGAGTTGGAGATGAGGGTGACTCGGGTTAATCCGAGAGAACCGGTGATTAGGGATGGTAATGGGTCGGGCCGGGCTTCTTGAGGCCTGGCCGGCCCGGGAAACCTAGCATTAAGCCCATGCCCGACCCATGGCCAAGGACGGGCCTGAACAATAGGCCCATGCCCGGGCCCGTCATGGTCGGGCCGGGCCTTACGTATTTAAAATTTTATATTTTTCTTCCATTTATTTAGTTATAAAAATGTTTTTTCCAATAATTATTATTTAGTAATATCAAAATTAACTAATAAATCATATAATATACTAAAAATATAGTATATAAAATGATTGTATATCATTTGAAAATCTTATAAGTATAGAAAGTTATTCTAAACATATAAATATACAAGTGTATAAATTATAGATTCAATAGTTATAAATACATATCTATATATATAAAACAGAAATGCTATATATATTCACGGGCCAGGCCGGGCCTACGGGCCAAGATGTTAGACCCGGGCCCGGCCAATGGGCTGGTCTGGGTCGGGCATGGGCGCGATATATCGGGCCGGGTCCGGGTGGCCCAAATTGCCATCCCTACCGGTGATACCTTGGAAAAAAGACCTGGGTGTTTCTCTGAGATTTTCATGTGTCTCCTGGGTCATATTGGACACGTCCGAGATATATGGTTAAACTGGGTCAACCCGGACTTGACCCGCGGGTTCCGAAACATAACTGATAACTCTGTTGGGCGGGTCAGCTTACTCAGCCAGTGAAAAATAATATCGATGCCAAGAACATCACCTTAATCAGCAACAATGGCAATTCACGCCGAATCACGTCAAATTTCATTATAACGACGGCATTCGCAATTGTCAAAACGACGTCTCTCTGTACCGAACCGTCGTGAAAATTTCTCTTAGGTCAGTTTTATCATCTTGTACTCTCTAATTTTGATAATGTATGATGTATCCTTCCTCAGAGTGAAAATACGGATACGACTATTTCTAGCTGTTTCGATTATCTCTTCTACTGTTTACTTGCTTTGTGATTTGCCAAACAAAGTGATATGATACCAATTGTAAGGGTTAAGGAAAGTTATTAGGAGCTAAATCATGAGCTGTATTAATTTTACTGATTTGGGCTTTTTGTCTGCTGCATTTTCACTAGCTAGGTCAGATTCTTATGTGACAGAAGTTAATCTCGAGGGGCATTATGATTATGATGACAGTATAACACCCATTTCGGTTTACAATGTAGTATTAGTTAGAATTGCAATGTTTTAATGTCATCGACTTATTGCTCGCCTTTAGTAAAATTCGAACATCCACCACCATAGTATGATTGGGAGTGAGATTGTTGTGAGACCGAGATGAACGAAACACATTACTATTATACAGTTTATACACCAGTTGGCATGGTGTAATACATGATCATAGGTAGAGTTTCTTATTTTGAATGAAACTCGGCGGAAAACAGTGCTAACATACATTATTCTTGGTATCTTGTTTCGGGTTTCTTAAACAAAACAACTCTCATCTCTTAGAACAGGTCACACATACTGCATTATATGTAGTGCCTGCTTGGTACAGAACTTCTGGTTTTACGTAATGGAAAGTTGATTACTGCAGCCTGAGATTCTTCAGAAGCCTGATAATGTCAAAGTCAAACACATTAGCGAGAAAATCTTGGAAATGCTTGGATACTAATCAAATAGTTACAAGTAGAAAACAAATAGCGTAAGTGTGTTGAAAATGATTGCCTAGTCATGCTTTAATTTTGGAAATTGTAAGTGGTAGATAACATTCAGTGCACTAGTGTATGTAACCATGTATTCTCCAGTAATTATTCTGGAAGTGCTGTCTTGTTTACCTATGTTTTTTCGGTCAGTGAATGATAAATCGGGTTTATGAAAAGTGAAGATCTTGAATGATGCAATGATAGTTCGATGATCATTTAGTATGAACACATGAAAGATGATGTATAAAATTGTAAATATACAGTAAGTGTTTGGTATGTGTGTGTGTGTTCAAAATATTATTTGCATGCATGCGTAATACCTCTTCTCACTGCCATATCCCCGGCTGTTGCTTGATATGGTTCTGTAATTTGGAATTGGCACCTGGTCATTTTCAATCTTCATAATGTCCCTGAGCAAGTCATCATAATACCTTCTTACTTCCTCTGCTGATTTGCCGTCAACTCTCCTGGCTATGTTATGCCAGCGATCAGGTGTTTCCTTGTCAAACGTGGCCAAGGCATCCTCGAATTGCTTATTTTGCTTGAGTGACCATGGGGAGCCTGTGCCTCGTTGAGATGTCATGAAGGTTGATGCCATCACCAAGTAGGTCTTAGGGGTTCTAACTGAAGGGAGCTGAGTCAAAGGAGATCTATAAGCGTTTTGGTAAGAGAACTGCCACATGAAGCCCTTAAATACTGGGAGAAAGTTGATACAGGGGGGGGGGGGGGAGACACAAGTTGATAAACATTTATTCCTTTGCTATTTTATTTTTCGGGGTCATATAAGGATGTGATTCGCTTCCCGTGAGGTCACTGTCTATGACTAAGAAGAAGAATGAATGGAGGACAAGTGTTGCTTTGGTTTAGAAGTCCTTTTCAGGTCCTTTTATGATATCATCATCAGCAAGAAGATTATCCTGGGAATTTTTTCTTTCCTAGCTGGAGGGGATTAGATCCCTAATCTTAAGCACTTCCTACTGGTTAAGATAGATGCTCTAACACAATAAGATCATACACTCATGCAATAAATGCACAAGATATTCCATTCATCTTTTTGCTGGATATTGTCTTCTTTTCTACTCTAATCATGTTTCATTTATTGTTCATGATTTTACATGACAACACAACATGTTTAACAAGTTGCAAATTTTGTGCTACATTGCAACAGTTTCTCATCTTTCATTAAAGTAACTTGAATCAGGATTTTCTTGAATGATATTGTTATTGAAATGATCACAGTTGTCATGATAATCACTATTGCAGTGTTAAACCAATTTCCTACGAACATGTCATCATTTTTTTTGTTTTTGTTTCGTTGTTGTTGTTGTTAATTGAACTCCATCTATTAGTTTTGGTTTACTAGATAACCAGACTTGGTAGGACATGTGTCAGTTTTTGCTGGGGTATGCTCCAATACTAGATCGTACAGAATCAGCAGTAATTTGAACTTGATTATCATTCTACTACTATAAAGCTTCCATAATTCCCGTTTCTCCATATTTTTGTGTTTTTCTGTATTTGTACCCCTTACCACTCCCTCCATTTGGTCCATTGTTTTAACATACTGGAAGTTACTTATACGAGTTGATGTGGTATAAATGCTTGATCCATAATAGTGCCTAGTCTTCTTCTTCATAATTGTTCCTTCTGGAAAGTTAATGCCACTGGATGTTCACTTGATAGAAAGGGTTGCAAGCATGGTGATGCAGTCATGTGAAACTCTTATGGAGATAAATAACCTCTACCAATATATGCAGTGAATTCCTTAAAAAAATTCTGCTGTCCTCAAGAATAAATTCTTCCTTCCTACCAGTTGAAGCAAATATAATGTGGATCATGCAAGCAGGGTAATACTTTGCACTGTTGTATCATGTATGTGCTTCATCATGATTTAATAATTGTGGGTACAGTGAGATATTGTTCAGAATAACCTCAGAATTGAAGTGTGACTGCTTGAAAGAGTAAAATAATAATAATAATAATAATAATATAATAATAATAATAATAATAATAATAATAATAGTAAATATTAAATATTATTGAATAGATATAAGATGGTCGATAATAAAAAATGTTGGGGATGAAATGACTAGAGTGAAAAGTTGATGTTACTTGGTTGCTGATGAGGGGGAGCATAACTATTAGCATGAAGGAGCCAATTTATTTTTACTGAGAGTTTTAGAGGTTGGTGAATGGAACAGTTACAGATGAGCTGAATGTTGAGAACTTATGTCTGCCAACCATTCAACATTTAACTAATCAGTTCTGAAGTAAGGTGTTTGAGATTTTGGTGTCCAATATAGTTTGAGAATATTTAACATTTCTTTACAAGTCAGGTAGATTACTCATTGCATGTAGTCAACTAATTTTAGATTTAGCCGCCATCCTTCCATCGTTCAACCAACTGATTCTGATGGTTAAAAAGCTGCCTATATGAAAGAGAGATCACAGAACATATTACTATTATACATTTTTACACATCATGGTAATGTACAAGTTCATGAAAACATGAAAACAGTGCTACTGATGAAATCTCCTTCACAAGACGAGTAAAATAATCTTGAGATTCTTCAACAACCTGTTAGCATATAAAAACACAAAACAACTAATTCAGATAGTCTCCAAAGTGGTGAGTTGTTAAAGAAGATTGTATGTAGGTTATTGGAAATGATTACAAATTTATGTTGTTTTGAAATGAATGCTGCACAGTTTCTATTTTGTTCAGAACCTTAATTTAGAATCTTATGTCTTGTTTGCCTACGCACTTCTGTAATGAGAGAAAATGAGTATGTGATTAAATAATAGTTACATCATGTGAATATACTTGATGCAAAATTAAGTATTATAAATTAAGATGTTTTGTATGCTAAGGTGGCTGTAGCGTAGGACAAGACCATGTGCTCTGTGATCTAAAGCAAGAGGATTAGATTTCATGTGGTTTTTATTAGTACTGTAGTATGAATTAATTAAATGCATTAATCTCTTTCTCTATAATTTAACAAAAGAAGACATAACTGAACAAGTGACTTCCCTTGGGTTTAGGCACCAGAAATGGAAAGTCAAATGCTATAAATGGAATGAAAGAATGTATTCGCTGTATGTGGGTCATGGTATAACAGTGAAGTGAATATTGATACTAGTCTTGTGCTGTTTCTGTAGTTAAATTCTGTCTCTCAGAATTTTGGATATTTTACGTGGATTTTTTTTCTTGTTTGTTTTTGCAATACCTGTGGTGTCGATATATGAAGATTTTCGGAAATCTATCGTCTATTATGGGAACTTGAAGAAGTACAACATTAAAATTAATTATAACTCTGCGAAATGATTTAGTGACTGTTAGGTTATATTTGGTGAAAAACAAATAGAAGATTTATGCATTGCATGTATGTCTAAAAAACAGATAGAAGATTTATACATTGCATGTATGTGTAATTTCTATTACCTCTGCCATATCCTCTTCCATTGCCCGTGATGTTTCTGTAATTTGGAATTGGCACCTGATCATTTTCTATCTGCATGATATCCTTGAGCAAGATATCATAATGTCGCCTTACTTCCTCTGCTGACTTTCCATCAACTCTTCTGGCTATGTTATGCCAGCGGTCAGGCGTATCCTTGTCAAATATGGCCAAGGCCTCCTCGAATTGCTTGTTCTGCTTCTGTGTCCATGATGCCATTATTCTTGTGGAAATGGCTTGGAAATTGAGGGATAAGTTATGAGCAGAATGCTAAAAAACAAATGAAATTGAAGGTGTCTCACCTCAGTCAAGGGAGAAATACAATTGTGTTCTGGTAAGAGGTTTGCAACATTATGCCTTTAAATACTTGGGAAAAGGTGCACATAGAAACAGCAAGTTGACGAATATTTTTTGTGTAGTTGTAATTTTTATTTTCCTTCGGGTTATAAAAGAAGTGATTCGCTCGCATAAAAGGTGACAGTAGGAATGCAGGAGATGTTGCTTACTCACTGAAAAGTACATGCCCTTTTTATAATATCACGATCAGCAAGTGGATTATACGGGGATTTTCCCTAGCTAGAGGGATTAGATCCCTAATCTCATGTTCTCTCCTCCCTACTGGTTAAGACCAATAGATAGATTCTCCAACAAAATTTTTAAGATTATACATTCTCCACACACCGAATGCACACGATATTTATTCCTCTCATCGTTTTGCTGGATATTGTCCCCTTTTACTCCTCAAATCACATTTCATCTATAGTTCCGGAATGCTGATTTCAAAAGACATTATAACATACTTAACAAGCTATCGATTTTTATTCTAGAATTCCTTCAAGTTCGCTCTATCCTTTCTTTACTGTGATTGGAGTGTTGTGCGATTTTACACTGCCAATCTTTCCTTAAATTTTTATTATGTTGCTTTTGAAATGGTATGGTAGTAGATTGGTGCCTAAGTAATTTGTGACATTGCGTACATTTTCATTAGTCTTATTGTATCCTTAAGTGTAGTAACAGTATGCCGTTAATATATGATAAGAGTTGGAAATGGTGATTTATCCTTCTGTAACATCCTAAAGGTTTTTTTTTTTCTTTTTCCTACTACTGTTTAGCTCTGTCATGCAATTATGCTGTTGCCGTTCTTTAATTAAGTGAGGCTGCAATAACTTGCTGCTATTTTCTTCTTTCTCTTCTGTCAGTTCTTAGCGATGTTTATTTCACTATTTCTTTCTAGTGTGGCAAAATTGATACCAAATAGTCTACTTCATCATTCTGTCATTCTGTTGTAAGTAAGTCTAATTTATGGTAACTTGATTTTGATTCAAGCTTAGATACCTTTTCATGGTAAAGCCATAATAACGGATGGATATTGTTAGTAACTAGTATCCCTGAATCCTCTTTGTTAGTACGCATGGCTAAATCTTAACTTAAAGACTGTACTTATAGCGCACAGTTTCACTGTAAATGCGTGTACTTGTTTAGTACTTATCTTAGGTCTTTACCATGGGTATTTGTATCATTACATGAGCCTAGAGTTAAGATTGGTTGAAGACCAATAGCCAAATATCTATGCTTTCTTTGTATCTATGTGCATTCTATAATCACTGGTGGCACACGTTTTAGACAACTAGCAATAACTGAGGTCACCGGTTTTAGATACTGCATTGGTGGAGGGGCTATGTATTAGGTGAATTTCAGCTTAAAGTATTGCAAGAATCTGGATCAGCACCTGTGATATGTTAGAATCCTTATCATTTAATATCTTGCCTTTTAAGGGAAGCTGCACCAATCGGTTACATTGTTAGGTATTCTTTGGTTAGTAAAATCCATCATGCATTTTGACTTTACTGGTCAACTAAAGAATAGCGGGAACGTTAATATAGCTTTTTGGTTAAAGGGTGTTAATTGAATAGTGTTTGTGCGGTAGCGGGAAAACTCCTCGAGAAGGCGCCAAGTAGTTTAGTCGAAAAATGCTCTTCATAGTTTGGAGGTAAGTGAGAATAACTTTGTGTTAGACGGTATAACAATTATACATTATGGTATTCAAGGTTTATGTGAAAAGTATAGGAATATGCGTAAGTCCTAACGTTTCGTGAGTGGAGTGTGGTTATTCCTAATATTTACGGTTTGCCTGATCATTGGACCGTCAAACAAGTTTTTGTCTTTGTAAAGTATGATTTTGTGTTAAATTTGTAAGGGCAAAGAGATCACAGATTCAACTCCTCTGATGTTTACTTATAGAGTTGATAACTAGGTGGCACAGAATTGATTGAACAATGTAATATCAGCTATTGAAAGAAACAGAGGTGATTTTGTGATAAACAATTTTTGATAGATAACATTGTGATCGATAACACTGTCTGTTGTTAAACCATTAGGCTATGCAGAAAAAACAAATTACTACACGGAAGGGAATGGTTACATGATCATAGGAAGAGCTTCTTATTTTGGTTGAAGCTTGTATGAAAATAGTGCTTATAATACAGATACAAGTAGTACACAGTTACATAATTTTGGTGTCTTTTTTTTTTTTTTATCTGAAACAGAATACCAAATCACATATACAATATGTGTGTTTGCTTAATTTGTGTACATATCTTCCTGTTTCACCTAATGATAACTCGATGATCATTGCAGCTCAAGATTCTTCAGAAGCCTGTCAAAGTGAAGAAATTCGACGAAATTATAACCAGGAAAGCATATATTAATTGGAAATAAAGAATCTTCCAATATGTGAAGTGTTTACTAAAGGTGTTAGTACCTCTGCTCATTGCCATATCCTAGCTCTATTGTTGCCTTGTGCTTCTCTGTAGTCTGGAATAGGGACCTGGTCGTTTTCTATCCTTGTAATGTCCCTCAGCAATGCATCATAGTATCTTCTCACTTCATCTGCTGATTTGCCTTCTACTCTTCTGGCAATGTTATGCCAGCGGTCAGGTGAGTCCTTGTCAAACATGGCCAAGGCCTCCTCGAATTGCTTGTTCTGCTTCAGCGTCCAGGACCCTGACCCTCGTGCAGACATGGATGCCATTGTAAGTGAAGTTTAGTTCAGAAAATCAAACTAGAATTGAAGTGGTGAAGTTATGCTGGAGTCTTAAGGGAGAGAAGTAGTGAGTTTGTGTTGTTGGTAAGTGACTTGCCACAGCAAGTCCTTATATACTTGTTGAAAGGCAAAGGAGTGAGGGAGCTAGTTGATGAATATTTTCGTTTTCATTGGGGTCGTAAAAGATGTGATTCGCCTGCTTAGAGGTGGTCACAGTGTATATGATCAGTAAGATGTTCTTGCATATATACATAGAGGACTTGATATGCTCTCCTTAGTTATACAGAAGTAGACCTTTTTATTCGTAGTCTCACCATCAGCAAGTGGACTCATGTCCAGGGAATTTTCGTCCCGCCAGAGGGGATTAGATCCTTAACCTGATTCCTGCGACCCCTGCTAGAACTTGAGATAGGCAGATAGATGCTCCATCAGGACCATTCCATTTACAAGATCATACCACCTTTTGCTGGATACTGTGTCCTTTAGTACCCTTCTCATATCAAATTTCATCCATTCTTTTACTTGATTTAACTTGACATGTTTAACAAGTTGTTTGCATTTTTTATTCTAGAATCCATTAATGACTTCAGTTCTCATCTTCCTTTGTTTCATGTGAGCTAAGTGTTATGGAAAATTTAAAAGTTTAGTGCTCTAAATTCCAATCACTAAAGGAAAAGAATTTCTTGATTTTTGCCCTTTCGTGTGTATGAGTGTGTATTCATAAGTTTTGGTTGGTAGTAGATGATCAGAGTTGGGAATGGTGATTCATCATGTTCTAGGCAACATTCCAAAGGTTTCTTTCTCTGTGGTTGATATATAGTTCTGTCATGCCATCCAATTTATGTTGTCTTGTCCTAAATTTGGGCAATGTATCATCCTCTTCATGCTCCTATGGCATCTTGTGCAATTTTTTCCAGGATATGTACAATACCTTTTTACCTCTGGTCAAGTTCATGATAAGCAGCAGTAACTTGAACTTTGATTACGAAATTTTGACTACCTAGCTACTAGCTAGGCTTGTAAGTAAGTGTACACTGTTATCATTGCTTGTAGAAAGTTGGCTAGTTCATAATGACCTGACTCATGGTTTTTTTTTGTTTGGTTTTAATTGCTGACAGATAAACTAAAATCTCTTCCACAGGACGAGTAGAATCATCTTTGGATCTTGAGATTCTTCACAAGCCTGTTAACATAAAAAACACAAAACAACTAATTCAGACAGTCTCCAAAGTGGTGAATTGTTAAAGAAGGTTTTATGAAGGGTATTGGAAATGATTACAAATTTATGTTGTTTCGAAATGAATGCTGCACAGTTTCTATTTTGTTCGGAACCTTTATTTAGAAGCTAATGTCTTGTTTGCCTACGCATTTCTATAATGAGAGAAAATGAGTATCTGATAAAATAATAGTTGCATCATGTGAATATACTTAGAAGCAAAAGTAAGCATGCTAAGGTGGCTGGAGCTTAGGACAAGACCATGTGCTATGTGATCTAAAGCAAGAGGATTAGATTTCATGTGGTTTCTTTTAGTAGTATTAACTAATTAAATGCAGTAATCTCTTTATCTATAATATAATAACAAAAGAAGACATAACTAAACAAGTGACTTCCCTTGAGTTTAGGCACCAGAAATGGAAAGTCAAATGCTATAAATGGAATGAAAGAATGTATTCGCTGTATGTGGGTCATGATATAACAGTTAACTGAATATTGATACTAGTCTGTGGCTGTTTCTGTAGTTAAATTCTGTCTCTTAGAATTTTACGTGGAATTCTTTCTTCTTTTTTTTCCCCCTCGTTTGTTTTTGCAATACCTTTGGTGTCGAAATATGAAGATTTTTGGAAATCTTTCGTCTAGTATTGGAGCACGAAGAGTATAATATTAGAAATAATTATAACTCTGCAAAATGATTTACTGATCATTCAGGTTTTATTTGGTTTAGAAGATTTATGCATTGCATTTATGTGTAAAAAACAAATACGAAGTACAAGATTTATGCGTTGCATGTATGTGTAACTTGTATTATTTACCTCTGCCATATCCTCTTCCATTGCCCTTGATGTTTCTGTAATTTGGAATTGGCACCTGATCATTTTCTATCTGCTTGATATCCTTGAGCAAGATATCATAATGCCGCCTTACTTCCTCTGCTGACTTTCCGTCAACTCTTCTGGCTATGTTATGCCAGCGGTCAGGCGTATCCTTGTCAAACATGGCCAAGGCCTCCTCGAATTGCTTGTTCTGTTTCTGTGTCCATGATGCCATAATTCTTGTAGATATTGCTTGGGAATTGAGGGACAAGTTATAAACAGGATGCAAAAAAACAAATGAAACTCTGTTTGAAGGTGCCTCACCTCAGTCAAGGGAGAAATACAATTGTGTGCTGGTAAGAGGTTTGCAGCATGATGCCTTTAAATACTTGGGAAAAGGTGCAGACAGAAACTGCAAGTTGACGAATATTTTTTGTGTAGTTGTAATTTTTATTTTCCTTCAGGTTGTAAAAGAAGTGATTCGCTCGCATAAAAGGTGACAGTAGATGAATGCAGGAGAAGATGTTACTTACTCACTGAAAAGTACATGCCCTTTTTATAATATCACGACCAGCAAGTGGATTATCCGAGGATTTTCCCTAGCTAGAGGGATTAGATCCCTAATATCATGTTCTCTCCTCCCTACTGGTTATGATCGATAGATAGATTCTCCAACAAAATTTTAAGATTAATTCTCCACACACCAAATGCACACGATATTTATTCCTCTCTTGATATTGTTCCCTTTTACTCCTCAAATCACATTTCATCTATAGTTCCGGATTTCACAAGACATTACAACATATTTAACAAGCTATTGATTTTATTCTAGAATCTCTTCTAGTTTGCTCTATCCTTTCTTTACTGTAATTGGAGTGTTGTGGCATTCTGCTGTGCCAATCTTTCCTTGAATTTTTATTCATATTACTTTTGAAATGGTATGGTAGTAGATTCATTGGTGCTGAAGTAATTTGTGACATTGCGTATGTTTTCCTTAGTTTTACTGTATCCTTAAGTGTAGTAAACAATATGCCGTTAATAGATGAATTAAGAGCTGGAAATGGTGATTTATCCGTCAGTAATATCCTAAAGTTTTTTATTTTTTATTATTTTTTTATTTTTTATTATTTTATTATTTTTTATTTTTTTAGCTCTGTGATGCAATTATTCTGTTGCTGTTCTTAATCATGTGAAGCTGCAATAACTTGCAGCTATTTTCTTTGTTCTCTTCTGTCAGTTCTTGGCGATGTTTATTTCACTATTTCTTTCTAGTGTGGCAAAATTGATTCCAAATACTAGTCTACTTCATCATTTCTTCTGTAAGAAAGTAAGTCTAATTGTTGAACTTGATTTCGATTCAAGCTTAGATACCTTTTTCATGGTAAAGCCATAACGGATGGATATTGTTAGTAACTGGTATCCCTGAATCCTTTTTGTTAGTAATTCCTTAAACATCAAGGGTAAATCTTAACTTGAAGACTGTACTTATAGAGCACAGTTTAACTGTAAATGTGTGTACTTCCATGTTTAGTACTTATCTTAGGTCTTTGCCATGGGTATTTCCGTATTTGTATCATCACATGAGCCTAGAGGTAAGATTTTCTTAAGACCAATAGCCAAATTCCTATGGTTTCTTTGTATCTATGTGCATTCTATGATCCCTGGTGGTACACCTTTTAGACAACTAGCAATGACTGAGGTCATCAATTTGAGATTCTGCATTGGTGGAGGGCCCTTTGTATTAGGTGAAATTCAGTTTAAAGTATTGTAAGAATCTGGATCAACGCCTTTGATATGTTAGAATCCTTATCATTTAATATCTAGCCTTTTAAGGGAAGCTGCACCAATGGGTTACTCAAAGGTCATTCTCTAGTCTCTACCGTTAGATGCACACAGCTAGAATCAGAATGCTGTGACTTTGCCTTGAATAAGGCTGTTGAGATGACAGAGTATACTGGTAGGACGCCATTGAATCCATTTTATGAATTAAGTTGATAAAGTGTTTCTTAGCATGCATGTCGTTATAATATAAAGAGAAATGGAGCAGTTTATTTAGTGAGACTGAAGTTCAGGTATGGACGAACGATAATGGCATTCGGATCAGGTGGGGAAGCAAGCAGTATTTTCTGCAGTTCTGCTGGGCGTAAAGAAAGAGGACTGAGGAGGGTGAGACTGAAGTTTAGGATTTAACTACTGTCTGCAGTCTGCACTCTGCACCATCAACCAAGTTAAACTTTGTCATAAACTGGTGGTGTTGCTGAATGCAGTCCAGTCACTCTAATGTAACCAGCTAAACGGTGTAGTTATAAAAGCTGTAATGTCCGAAACAGTAAATTATAATTTAACTGGTAAGGGGTGCTTTATTTTATTTTTATTTTTTATTTTTTAATAAGGAGAAGAGGGACTTCAAAATAAAATAGCACTGGTTGAATCTGTATGATTGTATACTTGGGGGAATTGTGCTCTTTATGGATTTTAGAGTTCACAATTTCAAAAAAATGGGGTTAAGAAGTGATCATCCCAGAAAGAACTTATTATCAAGATGAAAATGGATTACAGTGAAAAAAACTTATGCAGTGATGTTCTTGGGACCTGAAAACATATTAAAGTAGAGAGTTTATTTCTTATGACCAAAGGCATGTGTCGTGAAAGACTCTTGGTTAGTAAAATCCATCATGCATTTTGAACAGTACTGGTCAAATAAAGAATAGCGGAAAATGGTTAAATAGCTTTTTGGTTAAAGGGTGTTAATTGAATTATTGAATAGTGTCTGTACAATAGCTATTAAGTCAACTAAGTACTAAATTAGCTGGTTCAGTTAAGAGGCAGCATATTGGAAAACTCCTCGAGAGGGCGCCAAGTAGTTTAATCTCAAAATGCTCTTCATAGTTTGGTGTTGGTAAATGACTAAATGAGAATAACTTTGTATTAGGGTATAACGGTTATACTTGTACAATTTAGGAGAAAGCACTTTACACTTGGGTTGGTGGTGGCGTGGTTATATTATACTTCACGGTTATGTGAAAAGTATAGGAATATGCCTAAGTCTTGGTGACTGGAGTGTGGTCATTCCTAATGTTTACAGTTTGTCTGATCATTTGACCGTCAAACAAGTTTTTGTCTTTTAAATTGTGATTTTGTGTTAAATTTGTATTGCCTAGTTTCTTAATGATTCGGCTCGGGGCAAAGAGATATTGGATTCAACTACTCTGATATGTTTACTTGTAGAGTTGATAACTAGGTGGCATAGAATTGATTGAACAATGTAATATCAGCTATGGGCAAAAAAAGGGATTTTGCGATACAGTTTTTGATAGATGACATTGTGATAACACCATCTATTGTACGTTCAACCATCAGTCTATGCAGAAAAAACATATTACTATTAATACATTTTTACACATAGGGTATGGTACATGATCATATGAAGAGCTTCTTATTTTGGTTGAAGCTTGTATGAAAATAGTGCTTATAATACGTATATAAGTAGTACAGTACATAGTTACATACTTTTAGTGTCTTTTATCTCTGAAACAGAATACCAAGTCACATATATTGCAATATGTGTGTTTGCTTAATTTGTACATATCTTCCTGTTTCACCTAATGATAACTTGATGATCACTGCAGCTCAAGATTAATTGTTCAGAAGCCTGTTAAAGTGAAGAAATTCGACGAAATTATAACCAAGAAAGCATATACATATATCAATTGGAAATAAACAATCTTCCAATATGTGAAGGTGTGAGTACCTCTGCTCATTGCCATATCCTAGCTCTGTTGTTGCCTTGTGCAGCTCTGTAATTTGGAATAGGGACTTGGTCGTTTTCTATCCTCCTAATGTCCCTCAGCAATTCATCATAGTATCTCCTCACTTCCTCTGCTGATTTGCCTTCTACTCTTCTGGCAATGTTATGCCAGCGGTCAGGTGAGTCCTTGTCAAACATGGCCAAGGCCTCCTCGAATTGCTTGTTCTGCTTCAGCGTCCAGGACCCTGACCCTCGTGCAGACATTGATGCCATTGTAAGTGAAGTTTAGTTTCAGAAAATAAAACTAAGAAAACAGATATTGAAGTAGTGTGAAGTTCTGCTTGAGTCTTAAGGGGAGAGAAGTAGTGAGTTTGTGTTGTTGCCTTGTTGGTAAGTGACTTGCCACGCCAAGTCCTTATATACTTGTTGAAAGGCGGAGTGAGTGAGCTAGTTGACGAATATTTTCTTTTTATCTTATTTTATCATTGGGGTCGTAAGATGTGATTCGCTTGCTTAGAGGTGATCACAGTGTGTATATATGATCAGTAAGAAGTTCTTGAATATATACAGAGAGGACTTGATATGCTTTCCTTAGTTATACAGAAGTAGACCTTTTTATTCGTAATCTCAACATCAGCAAGTGGACTCATGTCCAGGGAATTTTTGCTCGGCCAGAGGGGATTAGATCCTTAATCCTGATTCCTGAGACCCCTGCTAGAACTTAAGATAGACAGATAGATGCTCCATCAGGACCATTACATTTACAAGATCATACTACCTTTTGCTAGATACTGTCTCCTCTAGTATCTCTTGATATCAAATTTCATCCATTCTTTTACTCATTTTACTTGATTTAACTTGACATGTTTAACAAGTTGTATGCATTTTTAGTGTTGTGGAAAATTTAAATTTTAGTGCTGTAAATTTCAATCACTGAAGGAAAAGATATTCTTGATTTTAGCCCTTTTTTTGGTGTATTGGAGTGTGTATGCATAAGTTTTGGTTGGTAGTAGATGATCAGAGTTGGGAATGGTGCTTCATCATGTTCTAGGCAACATTCCAAAGGTTTCTTTCTTTGTGGTTCATATATAGTTCTGTCATGCCATCCAATTTATGTTGTCTTGTCCTAAATTTAGGAAAAATGTATCATCCTCTTCATGCTCTTATGGCACCTTGTGCCAGTTTTTCCAGGATATGTACAACACTTATTTACCTCACATTAAGCTCATAATTATTCAGCAGTAACTTGAACTTGGATTTCTGTATGGTATTTTCACCTGAAAAAAAATATTCAGTTCAATCCGTACTTGATTGTTTTTCATACTATAAACAATATGCATAAGTTTAGTTCAAATCAAATTTTTTCAGGCGAACATCATGTAAGTGTCCACTATTACGATTGCTTTTAGAAACTTGGTGTAGTTGTTAATGACTTGGTTCGGTGAAAACTATTATTGGACCACTTAGATTATGGATATGTACCGATTTGCAATTATATGATCATCTACTGTACTATAGTGTTAATTTACACTAATATTGTGTGAAGCGTGAAATAGATGATCTATTTCGCATACGGCATGCGGACATATATCGTTTGGAAAACCAAACTCTTATTTGGGTCTCTTTTATATAGCTTTTTTATATGTATCATTTTTAGAATTTTTAGAATGGGTGGTTAATGAGGTGAATAGAAAATTTATTTGAGACTGAGAGAAATTAGTATTTGTTATTATTTTGAAGAGTTTAGTAAGTAAGAAAAATTAAAATGATGATGTGTAAAGATGAGTTATAGAAAGAGAAAGGGAGATAATGGGTTATAGAGATACAAATAATATAGAGAGATAAATTCTGAAGACAAAAAAAGGAAAAGGCTAAAAAAAGAAAACGTGAATAGTATTGAGGGGTGGCTCAAAAGGAGAGGTAAAACTAATTTATATTTTTAGAACGAAACTCCCAAAATGAAAAGAGAGCCAAACCGTGTGTTAATGGCTTGATCTTCACATATGGTGTTTGATACTCATACTTGTGCTAAGACTTGTACATAGCAAGGTTAGGTTTGAGGAATTGATCTTATCTACGAAAAGAATGGCACATACAAGTTGTATTTAGCGGTTTCTCTAATCTAACAATTAACAAATGTAATATGTGTGTAAATGAGAAGCATTATTGATTCTCGCTTTGCCGCTTAAAAAAATCTAAATGTAATATGTGGTGTTACCTAGTGTGTATATTCTTGAGCTAATCATTCAAAAAGGTTTATTTGTTGAAATCCCTTGGGCTGATAGAGATTTACCCAGTTCATCAAAATCTAATAACCTAACTTGATCAAACATTCAATTGATTCGGTTTTATTAAAAAGTTATTATATTTTTAATCATATGATAAATAATACGTGCCACTCATAATACATTATATTATTACATAAATGTAATTAATTATATGCCACATCAACTTTGATCCGGGTTAATCTGGTTGAACCTGGAACCGGAGAATTTTCGATTTTCAAAGTTTGATTTGAAACCACATAATAGTAGTGATTCCATGATTTCACTTCTTTTCTTTCTCTCCCTGTTTTTAATTATTTTTTTTTTCTTTTTTCTCTCTTTCTGGAACAAGTAGCAAAATGAAGTCATGGTTTTGAGATACTTCCGTGGTGGAGGGAGGACCTTGTATGTCACAGACAAATAATACTATTCAGGCTGTCAAATTGGTGCAAGAATCTGTATCCAAGCTAAGTATTGCTACTCCATTACTTAGCAAGAATCCTTATCATTTATTCCACTATAATTGAACAGAAGGGCCACTCAAAGGTAAGGGATCTCGGGTATGATTTTGCTCGAACACCTATTCGTTCTCTCAAAAAAAAACAATGTCCTATTCGGACTGTAAGAGAGTAAACATAAAATAAATAGTTAGGTATGGATCTTATCCAGAGCCAAACTCATTTCATTTGGACCCTTTTTAACCTTTTTATGGACCAGTAAGCAAAAATTCAAGGTACAAGTATGCACAACAACATAAGCTAGAAACTATAGATTTGTACTTATAATTACATGATATTGGTCCAAGTTCATAACATTGGGACCAAAACTTGAAAATAAGAGAACAGTCATGCTCATGCATGGGTAAAAATAAAAGATTAGATCCCAAGAGTTGAAATCCAACGTGTGAAGGAGTAAGCAAAAAAAGCTAAGCTAAGGTGATTGATGATTCTTTATAGATATGATCATATGAGATTAGATGTTCCTAAAGATAAGGAAATAGACCTTTTCTGCAACTCACTCACACATATGCTTGACCCATTCTGTTACTTTTATTGTTGTTCTTCCAAATTTATCATCTTATGTGCAATCTGTAGTGGTTGGGGAGATAAAATTACACATATAGAGTTGGTTCATAGGTTTAGGAGGGCAAATTTTAAAAATTCGACAATATTACCATTACTTTTTGAATATTTCTTTTTTTAGGGGAGGACATTTCTCGGTGTCCACCATTGGCTCCTTCTCTACTAATGTGAATCTCATGAGATGTCTAACTTTAAAGTTGAAAAAAAGTAAACCGTTCAACTAGTCAAACTTTGGAGTAAAATATGTGACAATAACAAGTTGGGGCTTTCTATTCTCAGGTCGGCTCTGTACCGACCTAAACTCAGGTCTTCATTCAATAGTTGCCATAAGACGCTTAATTTAATCTCATCCATTCATTTCGGTTCAAAGTCATTTTTGGTACGATGGATTATAATTAATTTTCTTTAACATTAAAAATCACCACAAAAATACAAATTAACTATAATGCCCTTAATTTCAATTTATATGATTACATATACGTAAACCTTATTAATTAATCTTAATCACAAATCAAAGTTAATTGATCACAATTAATTTATCCATTTTAATGATACATAAACTATCGAACACTTCTAAATAATATACTTCGTAGCTAAAAGAATAAGCCTCTGTTATTGTCCTCTACAAATGTTGATAGCTAGTGCAATTAGATTATGGAAAACGAATATTCCATTGAATTGTTGTTGAAATTAATTTGATATATATTGGTTAATTTTAATTTTAGTTAAAGTAAATTTTTATTTTTAATTTAATACTTATAAAATAGTAAGAACTTATTTAAATTATTTAAATGAATTTTTTGAAAGTAGGGGTATAACTGCACATTTATATATTTTTATCAAAATTTAATAAATTAGAATGAAATATATAATAAAGACCTACATAATTTTAATATGTAATACTAGGTTCTTACCTATTATCTACTAAAACTACACCAAATGAAGTTAAAACCATACGCTTTCAATGCTAACAACTTAAAACCACTCCATAAACTCGTAAAACCATACTACAAATGATTTGACCAGCCGACCAAGTAAACTAAAAGCCCAGTCCTTTCCTAAAAAAGAATTGCTGTTTTAATAATAATTTCAATCGGTTAAGGTTATATACATAATATTTGGTATCCCCACCCCTTCTTTTCTGTTTTGTTTATCTCATCAAATTATTCAATGAAAAGAGATGATTATTTTCTACATTTCAATAATACTCCCTCTCTCCTACTAAAATGTACGTTTTCAATTTTTTTTATTTAAATGAATTTTTTAAAAGTAGGGGTATAACTGCACATTTATATATTTTTATCAAAATTTAATAAATTAGAATGAAATATATAATAAAGACCTACATAATTTTAATATGTAATACTAGGTTCTTACCTATTATCTATTAAAACTACACCAAATGAAGTTAAAACCATACGCTTTCAATGCTAACAACTTAAAACCACTCCATAAACTCGTAAAACCATACTACAAATGATTTGACCAGCCGACCAAGTAAACTAAAAGCCCAGTCCTTTCCTAAAAAAGAATTGCTGTTTTAATAATAATTTCAATCGGTTAAGGTTATATACATAATATTTGGTATCCCCACCCCTTCTTTTCTGTTTTGTTTATCTCATCAAATTATTCAAAGAAAAGAGATGATTATTTTCTACATTTCAATAATACTCCCTCTCTCCTACTAAAATGTACGTTTTCAGTTTTTTTTATTTCTTTGTTTTGTTTTTCTTGAAACGATAAAAAATTTTATTAATGAGAATAGCACAAGTAATGCTCATAATGATTACAACGGAAACCAAAACAATCCAAATAAAAAAAAATCAGCCTAACACCAACTAAACTATAATTAATTATATAAAGAAATGCCCCGAAATGGGTGATTATCTGCTCTGTATATAGATTATTGAAATGAGGTTGATTAGTAATTTACTGATGTAAATTTGTAGGCCAAACATTGTAATTATAATAGTATCTAAAAAAAAAAATGCCCACAACATCGGTTGTATTGATTTCTTTATATTTCATATCTGTTAATATTTTATTATGAATCGTGCCGATTAAACACATAAAATGTCACATTCATAAAAAAAAACCATTAAAAACCTTGAAGTAAAACACAAAGGTAGTCAATCCGATTGTGTTATTTTCGTGTGAGAAAGTATTAATTTTTGGGTACGAAATTACAAATAGAAAGAACAGAAGATAGCTTTTCATAGGGAGGGTAACTCTTTCCTGTGTTTATGGCGATGTTGATTTTGACTATTAGTATATTTAAATTTAAATAAATCTTCTTCACTTTCTTGCTTCTAAAGTAGGAGCACAGACGTCCCTGATGGAGAATACCAAAAAGTAAAAAAGTTAGCCCTGGCCTGACCCAAATTTCTCCGTAAAATTTCCATGGAATGGAATCTCGTGTAAGTTCTGTTTTACATTGACCTTTTAATGGGTATTTCCGTATTTGGTTTCTTGTCTTTGCCCTTCAATTTTATTCTCTCTCTCTCTCTTGTATGGAATCAAATGAAATGATTCATTCTTTTCAAATCAAATAGTCAGAGTCAGAGATATATATATGTATGTGTTGAAAATGGGAATTGCTTGATGAGATGAATGGGTGATGGGTTTAATATGCTGTAGTAAGTACTGATTATTGGAATTTGGAAGAGAGTGTAGAAAGTAGGATTGTATGTTCAAATCTTGTTGTTAATGTGTGAAAAAGTGCTGACAAATTAAATCCCAAGAAATGATGTATAATTAACTGGTTCTAGGTTTGTGCACGTAAGTGTCATATGTAGTATCATGCCTTGCAGCACCCTAAGTTACAAGAATAATGAATGATGATAAGTATATACTTCATTCTTCAATAGTTCAGTCTATTTCCTAGTCGGAAAGCTCGAATTAACGAGGTTTCATATTATTATTATTATTATTATTATTATTATTATTATTATTATTATTATTATTATTATTATTATTATTATTATTATTATTATAAGACCATCTGATGGTGACAATTTTGGAGATGAAATCCACATGCACGAAACACATTTTGTATTATACATATTTACACGATATGGTACATGATCATGGATAATCTCTTAAATATCGAAACTCGTACGAAAACAGTTTCTTGGCTTCTGGAAATATAGTTTCTCGAAGAAAAGAACGCCAATTCTCTTACTTTACATCACAATGCTAGATTCATTATTGTAGATGGAGATTCTTCATAATCATAAGCCTGCCATGTCAGAAAATTGATGATTAATTTAGTATTACAATCTGGAAAACATACATGCCAACTTTAGAAAGAGTTCATCTGTTGGATTGTGTGCTTTAACAGTACCTCCTTTCATTGACATATTCTAGTTCTGTTGTTGCTTGATACGGCTCTGTAGTTTGGAATGGGGACTTGATCGTTTTCTATCCTCGTTATGTCCTTCAACAAGTCATCATAGTATTTTCGTACTTCCTCTGCTGATTTTCCTTCTACTCTTCTGGCAATGTTATGCCAGCGATTGGGGGTGTCCTGGTCAAACATGGCTAAAGCCTCCTCGAATTGCTTGTTCTGCTTGACCGTCCATGAGGACCCTGAGCCTCTTGCAGACATCATGGAGCTTGATGCCATGTAATTTGCTTTAAAAAGAAAAAGTTAGAGAACACGAAGATAAGAAGAAGTGTGAGTTAGTGAGTGTGTTGTTAAAAGATTTGCCATGCACAGTCTTTAAATACTTGGAGAAAGGTCAGGGAGGGAGCAAGTTGATGAATATTTCCTTTTTATCTTATTTTATTATTGAGTCGTAAAGGATGTGATTCTTTTGCTTAGAGGTCACAGTCGATGACTGAGAAATTGCTCAAGTTCTTTTATTACTAATCTCAACATCAGCATGTGGAATTGTGGATTGTCCAGGGAATTTTCCTTGGGCAGAGGGGATTAGATCCTTAATCTTCCTACTAGTTTAGACAGATAGATGCTCCAACACAATAATAAGATGATCATACATACTCTCATACGCCAAATGCACAAATATCTGGTCCAGCTTTTGGCCAGATATTGTTCTTCTCATTTTACTTGACTGAATGCGACAATGAAACATGCTTACGAAGTTAGTTTATATTCTAGAACATATTAAAGTTTTCACCTTTCCTTTGATTCATTTGATCAAAGTGTTCTGGGATCCTTCTTTTATTATTTTTGGTGGGAAGAAGTTTTGTGGAGTCTTTCCGATTTTAACCTTTGTGTGCAACATTGAAGTGCATCATATACTGTGTATGGTATTATATGTTTAGAGTTGGAAATGGTGATTCATCCTATATTATGAGCACAACACTCCAAAGACTTCTCTCTGTGGTTTATATAATAGTTATGCCATGCCAGCCAACATGTATTTTTCGTCTTTTGCTTAATTTAGGCCATCTGTCATCTTCTGCATGCTCCTTTGATCTTCTGACAGTTTTTGCCAGGCACATGATATATGCTCATTTACCTAAGTGTAATTACATGATTGAGCAGTAGTTTTGAACTTGACATTAAGTAATTACTGAAACATGATATATCACTTGTCCATGTCCTATTCAAGATTTTCCCCTAGAAGTTACCCTATGATAAGAATAATGCTTCTGGACTCTGGTAAGATCTGATTAACATGCACTATGATAGATTCCTTAATTCATGTAGGTGGTCAATCAAGTGATTAACCAAACAATTCTACTTTCTCGAATCTCTAACTGGATTTTATTTCAGTGCTGTTTCTCTGATGCAGTATAATAGGTTTCTAATAGTACTAAATCTTCTACTTCACTGGTGCTTAAACATAAGCTAGTGGTTGGTGACACGACACATGAAAAGTAATCAATGGTGATATATGATAACCCTTATTGTTTTTATGTATGTAGCATATAGGTTTGAATGACAATGTTTTAGAGTTTGAAATACTATTGGTATAAATGCTTCGAATGATATAGTGGCTCTCTTCATCACTAGTAAGTGAGATTTTGTGTTAGGCAGTTTAAATGTTAGACATGCAGGGGAAAACTGCGCCTAACACTTGGTTGCGTGGTGGTAATGGTTTTTAATGTTTAAGATGTGTCGAGCGAAAGTTTATAGCATGTAAGCTTTGTTGACAGTACTTGGTTGTACCATTTGCACTACCTGTACCAATAGTAGCAGGCACTATTTGTACTATAAGATATAATATATTGTTTAAGATTGTTATTGAAAAGGTATTTGCCTTTCCAAAATCAATTAATCAAAAGTTCTATACATATATTATCAGAAATTTACTATGTTTATTGAAGAAGTCTCAGAAATAAAATAATGATTCCACTTTTCATACAAGTAGAGAAATGATGTCAGGTTTGAGATGCTCCCCTTGTGGAGGGACCTTGTTATTTAGGTAAAAATATTCAGGTTTATTTAGTGCTGGAAGAATCTGAATCCAAATATATATTCAATTGATATGTTAGAATCCTTATCATTAAGTAGTACAATTCACCACTTCCATTGAAAGTTGCACAAATAGGCTTCTGAAGGCTATTGCTTATCTGATAATAGTGCTGAATTTATTGAGTGGGTTCTTTGGCTCTTCCTAGTTACTCAAGGAATTATCGGCTTGTCTAGAAGTTCAAACTTGTGGAGAGAAGATCACAAGAGTGACATTGACTAAAAATGACAAGAATGTATGTTGAAACTGGTGATTGGATTCTTATACTTGCATGATATTGGTCCAAGTCCATAACATTGGGACCAAAACTGGGAAATAAGTTTCGAACAAAAGGGTCATACTCATGCACCTTGCATTGGTAAAAATATCAGATCCCAAGAGTTGAAATCCTGAGTGGGAAAGAGTAAGCAAGCCAAGCTGGTGATTGATGATTCTTACAGATATGAGATGAGATCAATATTCCAAAAGATAAGGAGATAGATAGGCCATCTCTGAGTTGTATCAAACTCACTTTAGTGCACCTCACCCATATGCTCATCCGATCTGATTTTTTATCAATGTCATTCCACATATACGACTACCCAGTTGGAATATTACTAGAAGCGAGGCCTAATGCTAGTTTTGAAATAATAGGTTCTATGCTACTTCTGAAATATAAGGTCCAATTTAAAGCTTTCTTTCTTTCTTTTTTTTTTTTTTTTAATTTTTTTTTTTTTAAGTAATGAGAATTTGAAACTTTTGACTTTGAGCATGGTATCTGTATCATGCTTCATTTTCGATAGTAAAGCTTATTTTGTCATCTAGTTAGCACAAGTGTTACTCAAACATGTGCACTTATCAATCACTTATTTACCAGTCCAAACATGCATTGTGGTATATGCATCTATGTTCTTGTGTTTCACGTCTTCTCTACTTATGGTATATGACTTGCTTGCACGTCAAAATGTATTTCTGTCTTTGCTTTTTCTACACCTTTCAAAAGCAACTAGAAAGTAGAATCAATTAGACAAAAGCTGGAGAATAGTGTTTATTTATAAACAACTTACCAGCTCAGCTCTAACCCTTTGTACGATAGTTTGCCCCAGTCCGCTCAAGCATAATCTTCTTTAGTCTATGCTATTTATTTTTACTGGTTATTGGAAGAGAGTGTAGAAAGTAAAGAGCGTATGTTCAACTTGTTAATATGTGAAAGAGAGCAGACAAATGCGAATAAATGCGGTATCTGGTGTTGGTCAAGTAGAGTACTGTAGGTATTGTATCTAAGAAGCCGCAAGCTCAAATAAAGGAGAGGATTTTCTCATAGTGTAGGTTATATGACCTTCTTTACCTTTTGTAGCCAGCAAAGTACGCGCACCAACCTCTTACACCAAGTTTATGACAATATGTGGGTATTAACTATTAATTCCTTTCTATTACTTCCTCCGGTAACTTGCAACAACCCCATTTCATTTTGTTGACTTTTTTAATGTACGGTTTGACCTCAAATTCATAATTCATTGTGAAAAAAAATAATTAAAAAATTATATTATGAAAATATAAGAAGTATATTTTCATAATATAATTTTTAAAATTATTTTTTTCATGATGAATTATGATTAATTTGAGGTCAAACCGGACGTCGAAAAAGTCAACAAAATGAATTGGGGTTCTTGAAAGTTACCGAAGTAAGTACAAGATTTGGACGATTCATGTATATCAGGAAATGTTCGTCAATCTTAAAGTGAATATTTCTGATTTAGATGCATAATACTCATTTTGACCTTGAGGTGTTTCTGCCTTTTTCGAAGTACGAGGGGGTAAATTTCTTGTGACCGGGGTTACGACTCACCCCTGGTGAGTGGTAACAGGAACTCTATACTAAGATCTGGATTTTCATTCTTCAATAGCTGAATCAGGTTCCTACTGGTGGTCACCAATTAATGAGAACTGATAATAATGATAAACAGTGACTAATTTGGAGATGAAAATCCAGATGCATGATATTATACATTTTTACACCACATGGGTAGTATTTCTTAATTTCCTCAAAGCTTCTATGAGAACAATGCTAAATATACATGTTTTTCCTTTCTTGGCTTTTCGAACTTGAACTGCTGATAGGAAAGAACACCAATTTACTTGCACAAGGAGTATATAATATATTGCATAGCAAGCGCCTGCTTTGTGTAGATCTTCCAGCTTTTCGGATCATTGTATCCGGAGATTCTTCAAAAGCCTGTTATGTTAAAAAAGGTCGATGATGAATTATCACTATCACCACAGAGAAAGTATACATGTCAGCATTTATAAAAAGTTCCCTCATAAAGTTGATGTTGCTATGTAGATATAATATCTTGACCAAGGTTATCATAAAGCAATCATCAAATTGTGGTCCGTTGATGAAATGTAGGTGGTAGATTATTTTGGTGCCACTCTAGGATCATGTATAAGTGTATAACTTTCATAGTGGACCTCCATATGCCTTATCTAATTATAGTTCAGTTAGAGTTAAATTATCATCAGGTTTCATTTCATCAACAATTAAAGTAAGTATTGTCAATTGACTTGTGCATGTTGTACTGTACCTATGCTCATTACCATACCCTCTGTTGTTGCTTGCAATGGTTCTGTAATTTGGAATTGGGACTTGATCATTTTCTATCTTCATGATATCCTTTAACAAGTCCTCATAATATCTCCTTACTTCCTCTGCTGATTTTCCTTCAACTCTTCTGGCAATGTTATGCCAGCGATCAGGTGTTTCCTTGTCAAACATGGCCAAGGCTTCCTCGAATTGCTTGTTCTGCTTGACGGTCCATGAGGAGCACAAGCCACGTGAAGATGTCATAAAGCTTGATGCCATCAGTGGAAATGTAGTTGTGGAAGGAATGTAGAAGGTTGTGAAAGAGAGCGGGAACAGAAAGGAAGTTCTGCGTAAAGTGAAGGGAGAATTGTAAGTATGTTGGTGAGAGGTTTACATTACCAAGTCTTTAAATACATATGAAATGGCAAATAGTGTGGGCAAGTTGACGCATATTTTCTGTTTTATTTTATTATCATATGGAGTCGTAAAAGATGTGATTCGATTGCATTAAGGTCACGTATGACTGAGTAGAGAAAAATGGTGATGTGAAGAAGTGAAGAAGATCATGCATTTTGGGAAGTGCTTTTCTTTGCTTTAATAAATATCATGATCACCAGCAATTGGATCGTCAAGGGAATTTTTTTCTCAGCTGGTCGGATTAGATCCCTAATCCCAAGCACCCTACTAGTTAGGATAGATAGATAGATGCCCCATGACAATTTTAAGATCACACATTCACTACTGGATGCACAAGATATTCCCTCTGCCTCTTCCCTGGATTTTGTTCCATTTTTCTTCTCGAATCAACTTCACGTATTGTTCTTTATTGATATTTAATTTTACATGACGAATACAATATCTTCAACAAGTTGTCTGATTATGTGCTAAAATGTGAATTTCCAATACTACTGCTACTAGTAATATTTGCATGAAGATTTTACCAAGTGGTAAACCATTGGTTTTGCGCCGAAGTATCTCACGTCACTGATTTCATATTTCTTAGTTAAATATATCCTTTACGCACAACAGGTTATCCACCTGTAGATGATAAGAGTTGGAAATGGTGATTTATCCTGTTGTGAGCAACATTCCAAACTTCTCATTCACTGTGGTTTATCTCTGCAATTCAATCATGTTTGTGGTCCTTATTTTGTCCAAACTAAATTATCTGCTTCTTCATTTTCTGAGGAATACTGGTCCGAGGTATTCTTGTTGGGATGTGTCCTTATTTATTTTTACCTAATAACAATATGTGATTCAGCAGTAATTTTGACGGCTGATCATTGTAAATCATATAGTTGCTTCTTCAATGTTGTAGGGGCATGTGGAAGTGAGACGAAGGAGTTGTGCAGAATTCTGGCAGAGCCACTATGGCTATCACTGCAATTTCCAAAAAGCTGCACAAATCTGAAATTTTGCAGCCTACTAGATATGAGGGGGGAGAGGTAAGTTGTTTGATGAATTTATTAACAAAGAATAAGGATAGTATAGTACTTAAACGTGTGCGTAATGCACAGTAGCAAACAAACGGGCAGGAAGCACCTAGATCGCGTGAAGCTGAAGCATGAGAGCATGTGCTAAAGCAATGAAATTGTAAAAGTAATTAAAACAAAAAATATAGTATTTGATACATATAATTAGAATTATAGTCCATTCCTGGCTGAAAATAATGAGCAGAATCATTTTCACAATAATGAAAATATATAAATAAAGTGTAAAACTTACTAATGCAATTTCTTATTATGCAAAATGTAAATTATGGGAAGAATCATAATTTCTTATTATGAAAATATACAACACAGAATATATTATATAGTAACTTTTTCGCAAATATCTCAATAGAACACCAGATTCTACTAGGCGAATACAGAAATATTTACATGGAAATCATAATGCAAGCTTTATAGTGAAACTTAAAATGGTAATTAAGTAATTTAAAAGCATTATAAAGAGCTTCTAAAGCTCTATAGGTGCCAAAGCGGGCTGAAGCAGAAAATATATCAGGATTCTGTAGTAGAATCTTTAAGGTGATCTAGAAAGAACCACCTTTGGAATAACAAGGACGCATATTTCCAATTTTCGAAATATATAGGGTTTTGATTGCACATTGACTGCACTGTGAATCTGAAGGACTATGATAAAACTTTCTTATTCTTTTTGACTGATCCATGTTGCTTGCCTGCTTGGAATACAGAGGTGTACTACTATAGCATAATGTACCACTTGTCCTTTGCCTACGAGTAGAATTTAGGTACAGAGTTTACAGATTCTGTTCTTCATGGAAATAGTTAAGTGATTAGGCCAATAATGTCACCTGTTTTTTAGCATTTTTTACAAGATATGCTTATTTCAATCTTTTCTCAATGTGGCAGAACTGATTCCGGTTAATAAGTACTTAATCCTGGTTGCTTTTAGAAAGTTAATTCCAATGGAATGGCAGCTTTTCATTAGTGAAGGTGCCACTGTACAGATCATATTCTTAAAACATCATAAGATTTGCACCATATTACAGTGAAAACCACATTCTAATTTGGTGCCTTTGTCATTAAGCGCGATACTTATAAATTATAATGTCTCTAGAATCAAAACTGCATTGTCAGTGACGTGTAATTTACGCACATTATTTTGCTTTGTGGTTTTCAGATTTTCTATTAGACTGCCTGGAGGAATTCTGAGTCTTTTTTCATGCTTCACATATACACCCTTCAGAAGCTCGTTTCAAAAGTTATCTGACAAATAGGTCCCTAAACCGAGAGGTGAAACTGGAACTCTCTGTATCTATCGGCGAAGGAGGTTAGTTTTCTATTACCATTACGTGACTCCGCATCACATTGACTAGAGCTTTTGCTTGAGACGAATAGTCGAGTTTAATACTATACATCAATAGCCTCATAAATACCCACATCCTTTTTTTGCACAAGTAGCAAAATGAGGTCATGGGTTTGAGATACTCTTCTGGTGGAGGGCCCTTTTTATTAGGTTATGATAATATTCAGGTTGTTAAAGTGCTGCAAGAATCTGCATCCAAATACTGCATGCAATGCCTTTGATATGTCAGATTCCTTATCATGAAGTACAATTCATCATTTTCATTGAAAATTTTAGAAGTCTATATTCCAATGTCCTTGTCTATTTGATGCCTTCTTGACCTGCACAGTAGTGGATCAATACGCCTTTCTCTAGGCCAGTCGTGTTTAGTTTGCATTGAGAAGTACTTTAACTGTCACCTGTTTATGCACACGCTTGTGAATTATTCCAGGACGATAAGTCTCATGTTCATTTTGCGCAAGGATACTGACATACTGTAACATGATAACTAGAGCAATGTCTCACAAACATTAGGCTAAGTTGTGAGGATCTTGAGAAGCGAATACATCTTGCTTTTTTTCTGTATTTAACCTGCAATTGGGCTACATTTGGTCACGGAATGATCAGAATGTGCTTATCTGAATCTACAACTGGTTCATTTTCCTCAATGTTCTTTCTTTGATGGCTTTGATTTGGTTCTGTTTGCCATTGCTATATTAGAGTCCAACTAAATGGGTTTTTCGATAACTCGGAGCCATTATTAACGCGAGAAACACAAATTTGAGACTAGATTCGCAGTGGCAGTTTACATTGCAAAAATTAATACTTGGTGTGAATAATAATTATATCGAAAGCTGTAGGTTGATTAGTGGCATCCAAAAATGTTTTTTTTTCTCTGTCCGAGAAATTTAAGCGATAACAATCCTAGGAAAAATTCTCTAAAGTGTACCATAAGTTTACTACTTCACCCATTTTATACCATAAGTTTGGTACTCTCATATTTTATCGTGTAAATTCACAAAAAATTTAATTTTTGTACTTGGGCCAAATTTAGCCCGACGAACTAATATTAGGGGCAAATGTGAATCTAATTCACCCCAATTCACGAATTAGTGATAATTCTTCACTAATTCGTTCAAATTATAAATAAATAAATAAATAAGAGTTCACAATAACTCTGTTTCTTGCTAGAAATAAATAAATAATTTTAAGCAAAAAAGGTAATTGTTGAGCACACTCATTTATATGACATATCATTGCAAAATAAATAAATAAACAATAATAAATAAATAAAATTGAGCATTTATATTACACAAAAGTCTAATTAATAATTTAGCATACCCCAACTGATTTATGTAAAGAATTAGAACTTAAAACAAGAAGAGCGGCAACCAATCCATTTTGTCTTCATGGCATACATTGAAAAAAATTGGATCTATTTTATTTGTTTGCTTGCATCGATATGTCATACAAATCGATATGTCATACAAATGGGTATGCTCCACAATTACCTTAATTGTTTTGAAAAGTTTTTTTATATATTTTAATAATGTTGGAGAAATAGTGAAAAATTATAATTAATTCTCGAGTTCATGACGAATTTAGGGTGAATCATATTCAAATTTAACCTAATATTAGTTCATCGGGCTAGATTTGGCTCGAAGTACAATAATTAGATTTTTTTGTGAAGTTACAGGATAAAATGTGGAAATAGCACACTTCAACTTAAATACAAAATGAGCATAGTAGAAAATTTATTGTACATTTTGAAGGATTTTACCCTAATCCTACTGGCCAAGTACTTAAGTTTCTAATGTTCATTTCAATTTTCATTAATATGGGCTTTGATTTTAAGGGCCCAGTTACCATATCCAGAGAAGGATTTTGCCAGTTTCTAACTTTATGTTGATTGGGCCACATTTCATTTCATTTGGGCTAGCTGTTAGTAGTACTGTAGTATGAAAGTCATTTGCTGCAACTAGTGCTCTTGTGTGAGTCGACTTGAGCCTTATCAAGTACTTTGCTCGACTTATTAAGGTTCAAGTTCGGTTCGTTTGATAAGGTTAACGAGTCAAGGTCAAGCTTAAATTTATACTTATATTATTAACGAGTCAAGCTCGACTGCTCGACTCGATATATACTCAAGATGCTCATTACACCTCCATACCCTTTATATTATAGCCTACATTTCAAACTCATAAGTTCATCTTGAATTGTCTCTGTTTGACTTTTCTTAAACTTTGCATTTGAGATGTTGATCTGTAATGTGTAATCTTAAAATTCATTGATCTTAACATCTTATTTCATATTTTTGGATATTTTTTTCTTTTTCAATTATCACGAGCTTGTCTCGGCTCAAGCTCATTTCATAAGGTTCTTGAGCTACTCGCTTTCTTAAATGTTATTCAAGCTCGAGCGGAACTTGACAATACTCGGTTTGGCTCGTCTAACCGCATTAACTTGCAACGTGCAAGTCTATATTACTAAAGATTAAATACTCCTAGTGCATCTAAATTATTTTCATCCGAAAAATAGTTCACTGGGATTTATTTAGTTGATTTTTTATATTACAAATTTATTTAGTTGGCCAGTGTATGAATTGGTTTTAAAATGAATATGATATTGTGGGAGATGGAAACCGGGGCGCGGTGACGAGTTATTATTAGTCGGCAGTATTTTCAATTCTCGTCTCGTACTATGTTGCGAGTATGTAACAAGTTGTTCGAGACAAAAAGATAGGCGGCATGTAGCCATGTATTACAAAGGACTAGATGTGGATATTGGGAGGATTATGATGATGACCCATTCGATGTCGCACTGAATATAATAATACTAGTAATTCACTAATGTACAGATGTAGCAGTAAAATGATGAGTACTGAATAAACAAAAATATCTTATTAAAGATGATCTTCCAAAGTCGTATGAAATGAAACTATGTGCTAAAAATTCTTTTGTCATCCCACACAAAACCAGCTGCGTTAATAATGAGTCCAATCTTCTAGTTTTATCCATCGACCATCGTATATATCTTCAAAATAAAATAATTAGTACGAAAATTAATATATAGTGTACTCGTAGATTGTAGTAAAATAGTAATATTATATTTTATTATTGTGGTAGATAAGATCAAACTATTATTAGAAGCTGCTACTACATTGGCCTACTTTTTTCTTCCTTTATGTATATATAAAACATAAAACACATTTATCGACTAGATTGCACTAGCACACAAACAAACACACACCCGAAGTTGTACGTCCAAGTTGTAAACGGAAGCAAATTACATTATCAATCATCTGCAAGCTTTTGATGTAGCAATGGGTTCACTTATGGCAGGTTGGGATTCACACGTTCCAGACCCTAAATTTGGTTAGTAGCACTTATTCAAAACTACATACAATTTTTTTTCATATATTTCCGTTTATTGATTGAGTAAATAAGTACATGAAAGTGAAGTGTAGGCTATGTTTGATGGATGATTTACTTAAGTTTGTTGCTTAATAGTAGTAGTAGTAATAGTAGTAATTAATGATTTTATGTGCTCGCAGTGAAGTTGAAAAGGAATAAATCACTGACCAAGGAAGAAATTGAAACGTTTTGGAAATCCAAGAATAAGCAGCTGCATATAGATCGAGAGGCTCACGAACAACATGGCTCCAAGAACATTTCTCCCATGGCCTCACCCCGTACCCAACTGGTTAGTACTACTTCGTTTAAGCTTGTCAAGTTAATATTTTTTATTTGATGTACAAAGGGGCGGTCATCGATCGTGTTTCATTCCTCTGAAAATTTTTAACTTATCTGAGTCAAACAGAACTGAAATTATTTGTTAATCTGTATCTGTGTGTTGCTCAGGCAAGCATATTTGAGGAGGCAAGCAAGGGAATTGAGAGAGCAAACTCGGAGCCTCCTATGCCCACAATGGGACAAGTTGTCGACATGGAAACTCGTGACACTACTACTACTGGTCTCGATAAATTGATCAAGAAAAACGGCTGGTACGTACCATGGTACTTTTTCTTATTTTTTAGGGTCCATTGCTTAGCGTCCCTGGTCCCTAATAACTGCTTAGCGTCCCCCTAATAACCCCTAATAAGGAAATGAACCACCTTAGTTTATCAATTACATTTTAGTCGTTTAAAGTCAAAAAAATTCACTATTTTAAAATTGAATTTTGATGAAACAAAACAAACTTTTAACTTTAGCGTTTTCAAATAAAAAGATAAATAATTAAAAGAAAAACTAAGTAAAATAATAAAATAAATTTAAAAAAAAACATAACTAAAATAAAAATAAAAAAATTATCTTCATCATCCCAAAATTTCGGTACCGTAATTTTTTCCGGTATTTTTCCGATACCGGAGCTCCAGCGCCGAAAACGGTGAAGCAAGCTGCTCCACCACCATTAATAAAACGGTGCAGCAAGCAGCTTGCTCCGGTGGAGCAGCCGCTCAACCATTGCTCCACCGTTACTGGCACCGGAGCTCCGATATCGAAATTTTTCAGTACCGAAGCTTTAGCGAAGAAGAAGATAGGATGGATCTTGTTAAATATTTAATTTTTATTTATTTTATAATTCTATTTAGATTTTTTAAATCTTTAAATTAATTTTTTGATCGAAAATATTTATTTTTCTTAAGTCATAGTCATGTTTGGTTGGAGTCGTAGTCATGTTTGGTTGGTTGGAAGGTGTTTAAATTGTTGGTCAACTCAAATAGACTAAAATGTAATTGAGTTTGGACTAAAATGTAATTGATAACAGAAGAGGATCTTTTATGAGAAATGACTTCATAGTGAGTCTTTATAATTAATTTTCTCTATTTTTTAAATATAAAATCTAACTATCCTACTTTTATTTTTACACTACTTTTATTTTTACACTTACACGACTGCTTAATACACCTTTACCAACTTTTATCACACTTTTACCAACCTTTACCATTCGACTCTTATAATTCCATTAATACTTATACTACTAGTAATATAATTGTGAGAAGTTTATTACCATCTGACGGAGAGTGTTTAAAATGAATTTTGTAACCGTGTTTTATATATATATATATGCAGGTGGATAAGCAGTAGGTGGGCATTTCTAAACGAACCGCCGGTTCTGCAACAAGGAGACGGAGCCACCCACCGATATGCATCGCAGTACCACGTAGCGGATATGTCCGGTAACTCCAACACGCGCCACGGCCCGTCCAGGATCAGTGCGTGATCGATCTGGGCTGGCCCCAAGAACAGTGTTCGCATGATGTACATGTATATACTTAAAAGTCTTGAAGTACTTCCAGCTAAACGCTAGTAAAATATAAGTATCCTCTTCTCGTCTTATGATCTTATTATACATAAATAAATTGTACTAATATAATATGAGATTACACTCTAGCTAGCTATCAGCGGGTGTAGATTTGTTATATGATACGAGTATGAGACATAGTATTATGCGATTACATTTAGTTTTTCTGATCGATCTTTATTTTATGCATGCTAGTAGTCGGAGTGCTTAATTGGTTTCCTTTTTCATCTTTTATTGTAAAATTACATGGTTGTATTTTACATTAAAAACTTCCTAAACTTCCTAAGAGGACGCATTTCTTGCATCCCAGCTGAAAGGACATTCTCAAGTGCCAAAACCAACATATCATCGTGAGCAAAGTCTATCTCTCTTGGATGCTGAAGAGACATGTCATGCTTTCTCCACTTTGCACGTATAACTTTTAAATTAAACTTTTTTTAGTATAAATTAAAAGTTGATTATGAAAATATATTCCATTTAATTTCATAATATAATTTTATTATATTTTTATCTATGTAATTTAGGAGTTATACGTGGTCAAAGGTCGCGATAAATAGTCTCCTCTATTCCATCCAAACGACGATTTCTTTATGGCGGTGGAAAGTATAGTCTATTTCTTCCTCTATGTTCGAACTTCTCCACCCAAGGTCGACAATCGAGGTTACGGCACCACGGTTTCAATTTTCAGCCGCACTGTAGTGTACGGTTACTATGTGAAAATAATTTTCATTTTTTACACGCTATCTAAATCTAAGTAAATGGTGGGGTGCCCTCAATTTCCAACCATATGCATGGTTAATAATAATAATAAAGTCCTTTAAAAAAAATAATAAAGAATGATTCAACTTTACTCAACTATAATCGCAACTATTGTTGATTTGGATTGGTAATTTCTCATTGCTATTTCATACTATATTTCATGATCATATATAATTAAGTTCAACTTCGAATTTGATTTAGACGCAACTCGTCTTAAGCTACCCCATAAATTAACACTTTATAGTAAATATGAAATGGTTGGGATATGACTTCACAGCCACTGATGGTATTATAATCTAGATTGAGATTTAATTAGCCTTTGATAAGTATTTATTATCATTCATGAATAAAAACATGAATTATTAAATCCGATAGAATATAAGAATGAATGAATATGGATGTATACCCGGTTGTTCATCCGACGAGTGGAATTATGATGAGCGTTTGCGTAGATAGCGGACAACATTCTATATATAAATCCCGTTTTCATGAACCGGGTCGGTTAGGATCCACGAATTTGGAGTTTAATTGGGTTAAATATATTTCCTTTGTGTCTCTTTCAAGACGGACTCTTATTAGTATTGATTTGATCTCAAATTAATTCTACATTACATAAGAAAAATAATTAATTAAAAATGTAATATTATGAAAATATAAACATTTTAATTTTATAATATAATCTATAATTTTTTAAATTATATTTATCATACGATTTGTGAATGATTTAAGGTTAAATTAATTGTTAAAAAAATAAACAAAACTAAATATTAAATTTACTTAAGAAGGTGGGAGGAAGTATTAATTATTTCACTAATATTTACTCCCACCGTCCCACTAATAATGTGTCGTTTGACTTTTTAGGGTCGACTTTGACAACAAATTACTCCTAAATGACACCGTAAATATCTTAAATAAAATTATCTACCGAAAGTTTATGAAATGTAGTTTCATAAATAATTTTATTAAATATTTTTATGTTGTAGGAGTAATATGCGATCAAAATCAACGTCGACAAATCAAACAACACATTATTATTATTATTAGCGGGTAAGATGGAGTGTTCACCTAGCTAGCTGACAATTAATGAGATGTACTCAAGTCTGTAAACCACACTTTTTAGTGATGTGCTGTGCCACCTACCCTCAACTAGTATCAAGCACCAAACACACTTTAATTAGCAACCACATGCCCGGAGTGGGGGAAAAATAAAGTTAGGGAGGGAGAAATATATGTTGGAAGTGAATCATATGCATATGGTTGGTTATGTCAGTCTACATATTTCCTCATCCCTTTTTTCCTAAAATTACTTGCGTTTGAAATTTATTATATAATATATGTGGTGTTTGATTTACTGATGAGATTAACGATAAAAGTGTGTGATTAAAATAAAATTAAAAACGTAAACAATATATTTATGTACGAAAAAAGAGTACGTAAACAATATAAAAAAAATCATATCGATCTCATGTTAGACCATCAAGAGTCATCTCCTCTCAATCCTCTCTTTTCTGCCACCCACTGTCTACTTACTCTTTCTCAAATTATCAAATTATTCAGCATTCATTTACTCTTAAATCCATCATTCTCATTTCTTTTAAAACTTTATTTCTTAAACAAGTAAATTAAAAAGTATAAAGAATAAAATAAACGACAAAAAGGAATAAAAAATAGAGCTATGATCAGGTCATTATATTACAGCTTACACGCCTATCAGTTTATCAATTTATGAGTAAAGTTGAGCTAGATCACCGGTAAAAGCTCACACGCCGAAGATAGAAATTCATAGTACCAACACAAATTAATGGAAGTGAACACCATATTTTTGCTAATTAATCTCTTATATTTCCTACTTGCATGCTACTCTTGAAAAAGAAAATTGAATCAATCAAAGTTTGTCTTCATTTTTAAGCAAAATGTAACCATACAATAGGTGACCCATCATGGTGAGTTCTTACAATAACAATGACTACATATATAGAACCCAAGTAGATGATGATTAACTATGTTTCTAGAAGATGCCAAGTACCTAAACATGGTGAGGTTCATTCATGATCAAGTTCACTTCACTCCTTACCTTACAAAACTTGTCTATATAAACACTGTTTCTTTGCTTGCTTTTTCAATCAATAAACCTTAACTTCATTTATTCTCCACCACCTTTTCTTTTCTGCAACTCAATAGAGGCCCAACATATTGCAGTTGAGTCCAAATGGCAAGCAAGATTTTGATAATCGGAGGAACGGGGTACATTGGTAAATTCGTTGTTCAAGCAAGTGCCAAATCCGAGCATCCAACTTTTGCTTTGATAAGAGAATCCACCCTCTCCGATCCTGCTAAGGCCAAGCTCGTCGAGGACTTCAAGAATTCCGGTGTTACCATTCTCCATGTATGTTTTTTCATGTTTCGTACGAACCATTATTGATCCTCCAGATGCAGTTCCATTTTTGTTAATTTCTCACAACTTTTTTCATTCAGTTGGTTAATATTAAATTTGGGGTTGGGATGAACAGGGTGATCTGAATGATCATGAGAGCTTGGTGAAGGCAATAAAGCAAGTGGATGTTGTCATATCGACCGTTGGTCAGATGCAGTTAGCTGATCAAGCTAAGATCATTGCTGCTATTAAAGAAGCTGGAAATGTTAAGGTTCGTATATTGTTTCTTCAATTAATTTATAAGGCATGAGATAGTGAGATAGTATAAGCGATTAGATCGATAAATATTAATTAACTTTATTCCTTAGAACAAGTAACACTTAATTATAAAAGTGATGTGGACTAGGGCCGGGCATAATAACCGAAAATCGATCCGAAAAATTGAAAAACCGAACCGAACCAATCCGATCCAGCATCTTCGGTTCGGTTTGCGGTTCATTACTTTGACAGATTTCGGTTTTCGGTTCGGTTCGGTTAAAAAACCGCGGTTTATCGGATTAAACCGATCCGATCAATATTATTATTATTATTATTATTATTTTTTTACAAATTATATATACGGCACTCCAGTCTTCTCCTCATTTTTCAACCCTAATCGACTAAACACCGCCCCCTTTCCCTCTTTACGCAAACGGCAAAACCTTATCCTCTCTAGTGGTTGAATGAATATGTAATAGACTAATCGTAATCGTTTTCGTACCCGTATCGTATGAACTTTGAATTTGGTGAACTTCTTCCATTTGGTAGAAAATTGTCAAACTTGTGTTTTGACTTTTGATTTGATTTAGAGTACTACTGTTTGATTTGGATATTTGTGGCAAAAAACTGTTTGATTTGGATATTTGTTGTCTGCCTATTTGATGAAAAATTAAAAAAAAAAAAAAGTTCGGATTATTCGGATTAATACGAAACCGAACCGATAATTTTCGGATCAAACCGAAACCGATCCGAAATTTCAGTTCGATTTTCGGATTGGACAAAATTTCGAAGTTCGGTTCGATTCAAGCCGAAGTTCGGTTTGATTTTGAACCGAACTGCCCCATGCCCAGCCTTAATGTGGACTAATGAGCAAAGAGCCAAAGAGGGACCCTAACTTTTAATAGCACTAAGAAATTCCCACTAGTCCAGTTTCATAGGAGGGGGAAGTTGCTCACTAGTCACCATCACGGATTACATAGTGCGCACCTAAAATATAACGACTGTGAACGGATAGAGATTGATTGAGTTCGAGTTCATGTGAGTGTCAAGTATAAATATTACTCTTTCCATCCCGATGATATGACTAATATACGTTTGTTTTTTACACGGTTTTTAATGAGTTATTTTGTTTGGTAGTATTAATGTATTATATTATAATATCGTATGTAAATGTGAGTATTGTGTTAAAAGAAGGTGATATATGAATAAAATTAAGAAGTTGTAAATGTGGGGTACACATTTAAAATAATATACGTAAAGAATTGATTAGAACTTATAACTATGTCTCTTTACAGAGGTTCTTCCCATCGGAATTCAGAAATGATGTGGATCGTGCTCGTGCTGTAGAACCGGCAAAGTCAGCATGGGCGGTGAAGGTCCAAATCCGGAGAGCGATAGAGGCGGAAGGCATACCGTACACTTACGTCTCATCCAACTACTTCGCCGGGTATTCCCTCCCAAACCTGTCGCAGCCAGGCCCACCCCCTCCCCCTAGAGAAAAGGTCATCATCTTAGGAGATGGCAATGCCAAAGGTACCATACACAGTTCCAAATTTCACAACTCTGCTAATATGTTTTGTATAAGTTTGCTTACATGTTCATTAGCTTTGACTGCTTTTTCGTGTCGAATTTAAGCTGTGTTCAACAACGAAAGTGACATCGGAACGTTCACCATCAAAGCAGTGGATGATCCAAGAACATTGAACAAGATCCTGTACATAAAGCCTAGCAAGAACACATACTCTTTTAATGAACTTGTCGCTTTATGGGAGAAGAAGATTGGCAAAACTCTCGAGAAAATCTACGTGCCTGAAGACGAACTCTTGAAACAAATCGCAGGTACTTAATACCCCTCAATACTGACTAGTCTAGTACACACATTGGCGATACATTAACTTTTGTGCTGATTTTTGTGTTGTGTATATGACAGAGGCTCCACTCCCTTTGAACATCATATTGGCTATTACCCATTCGACTCTTGTGAAAGGTGACCAGACCTACTTTGAGATCGAACCATCGTTCGGGGTTGAGGCTACAGAGCTTTATCCTGATGTTAGCTACACCACTGTGGATGAGTACCTCCAGCAATTTGTTTAAGTACAATTGTATTTGATTATACTGTGGCGCTGCTCTATGTGTAATGTTGCATTTGCTATTCAACAAATGGTTTGTTATTTATCGGACAAACATTATGTAATCTCCAGTTCTTTTCTCCCCTTAGGCCTTAGGCTCTGTCTTCAGTTCAGTTCAGTTTAAATCAGTTTAGCAGTTCAGAATTATTTAGTTCTCTTCAGACAAATAGAACAGAGCTTTACTGTTAGCTAAATGCAATGTTGTCGCAATATATAAGTAGTTTACCTATCTATATAAGTATAGTCGCACTGTAAAAACCGATATTGCTTCAACATCATATAGATCGTTGTAGCAACGCATGTTGCAGCATTTCTTGCGATCTTGCTAAATCTTCTCCTATTGTCCTTCGAATTTCTAGTTGATTTTGTTCTAGTAACACAAAAGCGTATACCAGTGAGAAAAACAAGAACACGAAAGTGAATATGTAGCATAAAATGTAATAATATTATGTTCAACTATAAACGATTTTAACACTAGGTTTTTACAAGTTACACACATGCCGCGGAATTCAACTAGCACACGAAGCTGTTTACAGTGTTGAATATTTGAATTCAATACTCTGTTATGTTGTTGCTCTTGATCCAACACCGGAGAACAGAGCTGAATTTACATTCTCTGATATCAATCTTCGTGCAGCTGAATCTCCGCCTAGAGGCAGCCTCGAATAGCCTTCAGCAGCTGATAATGGAGCTGGCGCAGGTGAAGGTGATTCTAAGGCCATGACAAGTGCCCTTCTAGGCAATAACAACCTCAACCCAACCCTTTGTTCCCCTGCAATTTACGAAGAAATAGAGCAGAGTTTCAACACCAAGACTTACTTTCGAGGAAAAGGTAGGATGTCAACATCTACAAAAAATGCGCTGTAAACAGAAACATACATATATCCATGCAAAGGCTGAAGCTCAAACATACCATTAAGTCGTTCTTGAAGCTTAGCGGAAGCAGACATGCGTATGAGAGCCGGAGTGACAATTGTAAGAGCAGCCCACAGAAACAAGATCAACACATAGGTTCTTCCATTGCTCATTGCTCACAGAGCTAATTAGGAAAATTGATACAGAAGAGGCATTTTATTCAACTCCAATGGTTGTTAAGTTGAAAAAGACTTGTTGGTACTTAATTAGCTAGCTGGCCATGTTTGAGAAACCAACCAAATCATTTGTCATTAACTCATCATTATAAAATGTAAACCACAGTGGTTATTTGGTTAACTATTATTACAAGTAGTATATAAAAACAAACATGTGTGTAAGCTAAACACTCAACGCATCTCATGACAAGTACTAGAGTTTTGATTATTAGAATTGGTTGTTAGAAGTTGTTACACCAAATATATATATGAGTAGTATCTTTCATATATGATCCCTCCTCTAGCATCTCCTTCCTAGAGTCAAGCTATATACTCATGCTCGACCCATGTATGATTTTCTCATAACAATTACTACAACATGCACTCTTTAGCCCTACTTCAGGACTCTGCGAGTCTCATCGATCACCACCGCGTTTTATACAGAAAGAAAAGGGTATGTATGGTGTTAGATAAATTATGAACATAAATGAAATCAAATAATAGAATTTAAGTACCACTACTTAATCATAATAACATTATTGGAACTTGGAAGCAAACTGCATTTCATTTAAACCACCAAAAGGAACAGTATTATGTCCAAACAATACAAAATTAAACCTAGCAAGTGGTGGATGTGTTAAAAGGCCACCAACCAAAAGTCAGAACTACTATTGTGGACTAAGTCTAGCTATCATCAGAACACAACTACAATGATAGCTACCCATCCTCAAACCAAGTTAATAGTATAATTTATATATAAAAAGAAATATTAGTATTAACAAGAGAGCAGAATCTCAGAGAAGATTCCAAGGTCTATTATAAAGAGGTGGAATAACATGGTGGTATTTGGTTACTTATAAGCATAAATATAAATAATGACATCTAGAAATCATATGATAAGTGGTCTAAATCACTCAAATTCATAATCCGTTAACACGTGAGTTAATTTAGTACGAGTATATCGGATGAGTACATCATCATCATCTGGTTATTCATTATTCATCTTCACTGGGTTCATCATCATCTGCATGCACAGGAGGAGAAAAGAAGAAATAATTTGTTATATGCATAACAAGAAGAGACACGTTTCAGCAATACCATGCATAGCATAATATACGCTGCATGCATGCATATACGAAGCAAGCAAATTTAATTCGGATAAACCAAAACCAAATACTGCTGCTGCTGCTACTATAATTAATTAGTTGGATACAGATCGACCGACCGACAGGAGTAATGTTTAATTAAATTACATGCCTGGAACAATGACATTAAACCTTGAGCAAATAATTTCCGAATTCTTCGATTTGCTCTTTTTGGATCTCCTTTGTTAGATTCAGATTCAGAAGCAGTGGGGCTGCACTCCTTTACCTTCAAAAAATCGATCTCCACAAAGCTACAAGGGATTTCCTCAAGGTACCAGCAATGCTCTAAAACCAGATTTGGAGGCGTGGGAAATTCTCAGCAGAAGCTATCCAGCAATGTTCTTCAAGTCATACAACAATTTAAGATGTGTTTGTTTATGATAATTGTTGGGGATTTTATGCCATTTACTCAATTAAATTAAATGGGCAGAAAACTGTGACGTCAAATATAGATAAGAACGTCATGAGAAAGTCAACACATATAATAACATATGCATAATATAATACTCCATAATATAATTACATCAGATAAAACGGATTAGACGGAGTTTAACTAACAAGAGTAAATCCCGCTGATTTGACTTTTCCTCCCAAAAAAATCGAAAACTTTTCCTTTTACCCCAAAAAAAATTCCGATTAGCAATTACTTCTAACTATCAATTCCGAAAATGGCACAGATTCAGGTTCAACAGAATAATGTGGCGGTGCGGCCGGGACAGTTTTCGGCGACGTCTCTGTATGTTGGAGACTGTGACTGACTCGCAGCTGTACGATCTGTTCAATCAAGTTGGCCAGGTTGTGTTTAATTTTCATTTTGCTCTGTTCTGTTCTGTTATGGTTTTAATTTTCATTTTGTTGGTTTATTATTTGCAGCTTCAAGGAGGTGTTGAACTTCACTCCCCTCAACAACAAGGCAATTAGGGTCATGTATTATCACCGAGATCCAAGTATCATGAAAAGTGGAATGGCAATTGTATTTATCAAGATAATATCTTGTGCTTATTTTATTTTGTGAAATCTCCCAGCTGCTCTTACAACGTGAAGCAAACCTGTATGTAATGTAATTTACGAGTCCTTATCATGCTGTTCGGTTCTATATGGCAGTGTTTGTGTGTTTTCAGTTTGTATTTTATGTTTTCAGATGTCTGTGAAATGGTTTTGATGTGTAGGTGTCATATTTGATTAAATGAATATGGAGAACAATTTGTTTTTAGTTGTCGTATATTTGTCTTTTGTAACCTACAAAATTGGTGTCTTTGTTCCATCGTGTATGATTTGTATGCTCTATTGCTCAAAGAACTCGATACGTTCTCTTTTCTAAGAGAAGTTGGTTATTTATTTTCTTCTGTGCATTGGGCAACTTATTTGTTTAATCAATAGTTTTGGCTGGCTTACATGTTTTTGGACTTATTTATGCAGAACTTGGACAGATCTATTGACAACAAAGCACTACATGACACTTTTCAAGTCTTTGGAAATATCCTCTTTTGCAAGATTGCAACAGACACTAATGCTCGATCTAAGGGCTATGGGTTTGTACGATTTGAAAATGAAGAATCTGCCCAAAGTGCTATTGATAAGTTAAACTGTATGCTTCTAAATGATAAGGAAGTCTATGTTAGCCATTTCCTCCGTAGGCAACGGGAAAGAGAAACTGTATCCGACAATGTCAAACTATGCCTGGGTTATACAAGCACATGTACAGGCTGCAGTTTGGCAGCGTATAGTTTTGAGGGTATACTTGTTCTTTCTTGGTTGTTCTTTGTCTTGTTAGGTTTCTTGTTTGGTAGCTGGGTTGGTCTGAGATGCTGATGGGAAGTCGAAATGTTTTGGGTTTGTCAATTTTGAAAACGCTGATGATGCTGCAAAAGTTGAAGCTCTAGAAGATATTTAATTAGGACGTGGAACTTTGAAATAAATACATAATTAGGAGTGCTGTTGGTGTTCTTGAAAGGTGAGTTGTTCATTTGGGTATGTTTCCCCGGCTGGCTTCTTCCGAGTTAAGCAATTTTTCTACCAGGGAATGAAGCTGAAGAGTGGGAACGAAAGAAGCGAAATTTTTGTTACGAATATAGATTTTCGAATTATATGCTTCCCTGCGTTCTGAAGTTGGTGCATGAGTGAAGAGGCTTAATTCCTGTTAGAAGCTGTTCTGTTCAATATATATATACTACTTCAGTATATGATTTGGTCACTTTAGTAATGTTGCTTAATTTCTACTCCAGCAAACTAAATAATTCTCCTCATTTGATATATTTCTCACATTTTGTATGGGATTTGATTATTGTGTTTTGTTATCTTCTTTTGGATTTCACACACTCGTCTTTCAAATATTGCACGCTCGGACAAGAGTTCATCAAACCTGACACAATGCAAAAAGCCCTCTGCCTTAGCTTTTGAAAAAGCCATATCACGCATCAAATCATGGATACGACAAGTTTTCACCAATCCATTAGACTTTCTTTTGTCGACCATGAGAAGGCCTCTATCTATTAGATCCATAAGATATGTTTCTGCTTGATCCTCTTGGCTCCTATCTTCACTTATCCTTATAAAACCCTCCGCATTCCAACAACCGTTTTAAGGTCACTGTAGAAATGCTTTCATCCTCTGAAAACACCCCAATATAAAGAAACAATGGTTTCAAGTGATCAAGTAAAAACTCATAGCTCAGATCCAACGCCTTCATCCCCTCTCCCTCATGAGAATCATCAGCATCACTATAGATGCTCAATCTTTCAGAAATTTCCTTCCATACATCTTCATCCTTGTCTGACTTGGCAAGTAACCCAGCCACCACGACAACTGCTAGTGGTATCCTCCACATTTCTTAGCAATTCTTCTACCAATTTCAAGCAATTCAACCGGGAATTCTTTGCTCGGATACCTTCGCTTTCAGCATATTCCAACTTTCATCATCTGATAAAAGATTGAGTTTAATAGGATTGCTATCATGTCCCGTTAGCAGAGCTCGGCTTGTCAACACTATCCGACTTCCATCATTAACATCTGGAAAATAACGTTTGAGACAATAGAATGCATCTACGTCCCATTAATCATCAAGTACCTTCTTCCCATGAGCTTTTTGTGAAGCACAACACCCAATTCTTCATAACTTTCCTCTGGGCTCCCATCTGTGCCTAAGATGCGAAGCAACAAGTCTTTCTTGTCGTAATCATGGGATACAACATACCATGCACGAAGTTGAAAGTGGTTAACGGTGTAAAGATCTTCATACACTTTCTTTGGAAGAGTAGCTTGCCAATTCCACCCATTCCTACAACTGGGATAACTTTCAGCTGCCTGTTGTCACTAGCAAGACGTTCCTTCAGTTGCTCTGTCAAAATCTCGAAACCCATAATCACATCAGTTGATGTAACTGACACTTGTGATGAGGCATGAATAATAACCTTCTCTAAATTAGTTGTTGTAATTGGCTCATGTGGCAAGACATCACTTGAGCCCTCCATAACAATTTCTCATGCAGTTTTAACCTCTTTTTTAATCATATGTTGCATTTCTGATGCGGGTAGAAAGATCTCGTGAACTGTAGCGTCTGATGCTTTTGTCTGTTTTTTTGGAGAAATGATTTGAAAACAAGAAGGTTTTCCTAAATGGTTTCCAACTGATCCTTAATCAAAATTACGAACTCTCAACTCCTCCAAGTTCTCAAGGAAAAAACTCAAGAACCCCAGTAGATCAGTTTGCGGAGCCTGTAGTCTTGAGCAAATAAAGATTTTGACAAAGATTATCCTTGTGAGTTCTTTGACATGCTCAAACTTCAAGGGCAGCTCAAGTAGCCCAAAACTCAACTCTATTGGTGTCCTTCTCCCTATCTCATTATTTAAAGTTGAGCAAATTATGAATCCCAGGCCTCTTAACACATCAACCATTTCTTTTCTTCCATTCAGTAGCATCTCCTGGTCTATGTGATACTCTGACCACTTATAGAAGACAAAACGTACCACAGAGACCAGGTCCTCATCAAATCTGGATTGCCTACAAACTCCCTCATTTATTGGGAAAAGAAACCGATACTGGTCGAAGTAATATGCATATCTAATCAAACTTTCAATACTCAGCCAATCATCATAAACTAGTGGCAAATATAAAGCCTGGCAGATTTCAGCGAGGCAACCAGTGATTCTAGACCTCATCTTGTCTTCATCAAATTCAAATGCAAACAAATATAAGATTTTCATCATGTCAAGTAAGTAATCGACCCAAGGTAAGATATCCTCCAAACTTGCTTGATCCGTGGATTCCTTGATAAAATGGATGAACTTTTTCAAAACGACAGCCTGTTTCTTATGCTTCCTATCATCTTCAATGGCTTGGTTTAGACGCTCCATTACTGACTCCTCGGTGAACATGGATGTGGATGGAACACATGCAATGCTTCCATATAAATATATAAATAGGCATCTAGAATATTCTTCTCCACAAAGTAGAGGCAAAATCCCATATCCTTATGAATTTCAACGAAAACACTCTCACCTTTATGATAGAGAACTGATGAGGAGGAGCTGTGAGACATTTATAAAGTCAGCTTCAATGCAAGACAAGAGATGAAATAAACTCCTATTAATAACCCCACCATCACTGAGACACCATTCAACGCGCTCCTAATGAATCCCCTTAGGTACTTTATTTCCCAAATACGGTTGGGATAAGTGTGTTCGATCACATTTGCCATTGAAATGAAGTTGTTGTATACATCAGTTAACACTTGGGGCAGGGTATCAATGCTCTGGGTATAATCTCTTCCGGTCCATCCAAAAGGTACATCTTCCCACTTATTTTAAATGGCCTCTTTGAAGAGCTTGGATCAATTTTTACCTGTAAAAAAAAAATCAAGTATTAACAGTGTAAATAATTGCCAAAGTGAGGGAACAGACATGTGGAGAAATTTATTGATTTTTCGCAGTTCAATTTCTATTCTCTCTTACTGCATAACAAATCTGATTTCTAGAAGAACTGTTTTATTCAGAAGTTCAGGCTTAGAAGCCGCCACAGTTATCTGTTACTATTAAATCAAACTCTAGGAATGATGTTTGAAATTACATATACTACGGCTCCATGACACAAGATTTCGATAATTATAGATTAATCCCTAAAGTTTAAGTTATCACATATATATATAATTCAAAATCAGGCTTGGTTTGATAGTTTAAATTATTAGTACGTTTGAAATTCTATATATCAATATATGCAATTAGTCCGCAAGATGAATGAGTGAAGTGAAGTGAAAATACCTGTCTATCCTCAGCTGAGATGATAGGTGTTGAGGTGGCGATGGGATATATAAACTTCACTCGGGGGAGGCGGCGATCTGTCTAAGATGGATGAAATATTACTTGGTAAGTGGATTCCCGGGGATGATGATGCATTTTATAGTTACAAAAAAAAAAAAAGGAAGAGATCAGTGGACTTACAAAAATGCAGCTCAAGATGTGTGGTGCCTTAGGGTCGATTGGTCAGCAGCAGCTTACGCAGCTGTGAAACTAGCTAGCTTCTGGGCTAAACAATGGAAACAAGGCACCTGGGCTGAGATGATCTGTTCAGATAAGGTTTTGGTGAGATAAAGAATCTGGTGAGATAAGGCTTTGGTAAAGACTAAAGAGATGATCAATAATAAAGGGCATAAGTACACATTAGATTAGAGTGAGCATCTGTCTCCAGAAGCTCTGCCATTAACTTCTTTTTGTGCTTTCTACGTAATAAAGTGGTTTGTGAGATAAAGGATATGGTGATGATCAATTATTCTTTGTATACTACTTCTGGTGTGTGATTTGGCACTTCATCCTGAGGAAAAATAGGAAAGTCCAGTAAGAGAATAAAATGGGCCAGAAAACTGGTCTGGGACGTCAAGTATAGATAAGAACGACATGAGAACGGCAACACAGAAAGCTTTAGTAATCGCGTACCTGCAGAAATGATGATAAAAGAAGAGCAGTTGGTTACACAAAAGGCCCCGAGCAAAAACTCACATGAGAAATAACATGTGCATTGTGCAATGTGTTTTTCAATTCATTTCAAACTGTAAATCAGATCTTGTTGTTGTACTATAGTTATTGCTTTTGAGTTTGATGAAGCTGTATATGAATTATGTTATGTAGTGCTGCGTTTTAGTAGTACCATCTTTAGTTTTATGCAATGTTCTGCTGGGTTTAGTTATATGCTCCCTCAAGTTCAACTTGCATGTATTGCAGGATAGATTTTCTCCATTTCCTTCACCCTTTTCACCGTCTGTGTGTGAGTGTGTCAGTGTTGTAAGCCCCTATTATAAAGGATAAACGAGCGACTAACACCTTACTAGATTACTAAAAAAACACGGTTTAGGCATGGCCTAATTAAACCCCGTACTGTATCAACAGTCATTTATTGTTGTGTTGCACTTATTCTGTTACAAATCGACATGCCCTTTGCATATATGAAGGGAGAGAAGAAATGCAGCAGAGGCAAGCTGTTGAGGCAAACATGGTGTTCAAATAAAGATATTGTTCACATCCTTAGATTCAATTCACTGTCCGTCTTAGTCATGCGCTGCTCCATGTACTGCATTACTGCTTGCATTGGTCGAAACGGACTTGAGAATACGAGCATCGAGATCACTTGCATTACTGTAGAAACAGATAAACAGAACATAAGATGTGAAGTAAAGTTCCACAAACAAATGCCTATAAACTAGTACTCCAGGCAACTTTTATCGAAATAAATTTGTAAAGAGATAAGGTAAAGAAGCAAAAAAAAAAGCACCTAGGCCTATGCGTGCGTCGGCAGTCAATATAACTAGTACCCCATGCAACTTCGCCCCTTCGATTATCATACATCACCAACTTATTTACCATAGCATTAGCTGCACACAAACGACATGCAACTTGTTAAGAAATTGAAAATATTACTATTATCTTCTTTATAATACGCTAATGAACTCAACTTTAGTTTCTGAAATAAGTTTTACGTACCTCCTAGCAGGTTCATAGCATGTAAACCACGATTTTCCAGTATCCTCATGCATATGTTGCCCGGAACCTGAAAAGATGAGGTTATTATAGGCAAACTTTTCGGTTTCACAGGGAAGATATAAAGAGCAATAGACCCACCGTGCTCCCACGTAGATAATCTCTCGGTCTCAATTTTATGAATTTGTTTCCCCTAAAGTAAAGTATTATGGGCTTAAAGTAGCGGAAGTAGTGCGACGGGCCGGTTGCATGGTGTGCTTGCCCTTTCCAGCAGACAGTATGAACTGTTCTAGGTTCATCACGTGTTAAACGTAAGGGGGCGCTACTCCGTTGCAGATTCGACTTGATCTAAAACAAGTTGCCATTTCTTGGATCAGTTAGTCTTCTTAAGACAAAGATAAATGAGGTTTACTGTAACTCCTTACCGTATCTATAATGTATGTGTAAGTATGACTATTGAAGTGTGTAAGAGTACTTCCAGTGTCCAATACTATTGAAGAGAGATTTGTTCCATGTTGTGCCCCCTCAATACTAAGTGTTGCTGGCCCAATAACATAGTAGCCTAGTGCCCTTTAATAGCAAATATAAGAAAAAACAGATAGCTGGTCAGTGCAAGAAGAAATAAACTCGGCATCTGAAAGTAATTAAAGGAGGAATTAATCGGTGATTCTTACGATTGTTGCATCGGTAACCGAATATAACTATTTGATGATTGAGAAGCTCTTTCAGAACCAAAAAATATGTATCCTGAATATGCTCCTTGGGCGGGTATGCCCAAGCAATGTCCAAAAATGTTGTTGGTGTGAGCCTTTAGTTGTGATATAAAGCTAAAATTAGCTATGCCTAGGCCAAGCAGACCATCAAAATCGAGTCTTTCACCTACTAGAGGTCCTTGATAATTTCCACACCTGAATGAACCATCAAAATGTTACTAGTATTTTAATTTCCTGCCAAGGTTTCCTAGGGGACTTGGAAGGAGATCATTATGATTCATCTAAAGGAGAAAGGATATGAAGTCATTACCCAAAAATTAGTGTGGCGTTAGGAGTAGAACCATGGCCATGAAGGTGAATAATGTCCTTGACCACATCACCAGTGCTTGAGGTTTCGTCTTGGTATCGCAATCTGTATTTACAAACTTGCTTTGCAGGCCTACGAGGGGAACGAGTTGGGCAATCTGGATCACCGTTTTCTAGGAAATTGTTGAAAGGTTTATAGGGTTGACTAGGTGCCTAAGAATGAACCAGAACAAGCTTCAGAAATAGATATAATAATGAAGATAGATATATGAATCAACCAAAATTTGTTAAAAGTGCATGCTACGTTTATACCGGTTTAGCATGATCTCCAGCACACTGAATCCATGTGAAAGGACTACCAGTGTCCACCAGGAGATGAAAATCTTTTCCTTCGTGGACTCCGATGTTCAAGATTGCTAGATACCCCCTTCAACAGAACCAAAGTGTATGTTCAACTAGTAAGTCTTTCGGGTAAAACAATGCAAGATTGATGAAGGGATGAAGCATGAACCATATTACACAATCTAAACCTCAACATCAACATGCCAGATCAGATGCAGAACAAGAAGAAGAAGAAAGATACAAGTGACGAAAAGGATTATTATACGTACTGTGGGCGCTCATGTCCATATCCATAAAGAGGATATCGGAATTGAGAAACAGAGCAATGCACCAGGAGAGCATATAGAGCAAAGGTAAACATAACCATAATGGGTGTTGAATTTCTCATAGCTAGTTGGTTTTGAAAGGAACTGCCATGTACTAGTGCACACACACACACATATATATACGGTGGTAATTTTCTTTTATATTCTTTTATATGGTGGTAATTTTTCTTTTATTTTCTTTTATATGGTGGAAATTTTCTTTTTTTTTTCTTTTATATGGTGGTAATTTTCTTTTATTTACTTAACTTTAATAAATATTCAGAAATTTCGTTCATACATCTTCCAATAACGATAAGGTAAACAGTGAAGACCGGATGTTACTTACCTGAACACGAGTGGTGTTATCTTGCAGGGCAGCAGTGGCGGCCATTGGCATCATGTTGCTTATTATGCACCAATGATATGAACATTAAAAGATGCTACATTATTAAGAGAACAGAACAGCTAAAACGTTGAGAATTCTGTTACAAGTACATAATTATAACCGATGTCCATTCCTAATTTCCTATGCAGCCTATGATTGTAACTTGTAAAGCATTATGCCCTAGCTTCTATAATATATACATGGATTACATTTTAACTGTGAATTCTTGAAAAGTTTCATCAAAACTACAGTTCTATGTACAGGCTTCCTTTTCGACCTATTAACAAGATTTTCCAACCTTACTCGTTAAGTGAACCACTAGTTCTCTCAGAAAACGTCCTCCCAGCATACCTCTGTACGTACATGCATACAGAAGAGAAATGTCACTAATTCAGCTTTTAAAGAATAAGACACAAAGCTTGTAATGAAATACTGAAAGTGTTGTAGTATCACCTGCTTTCCCGTGTTAAAGGGAAGATATTTGTATCTGATCATGTGTGTGATTTGGCGCTTCATTGTGAGGAAAAATAGGAAGGTCCAGTAAGAGAATAAAATGGGCCAGAAAACTGGGACATCAAATATAGATAAGAACGTCATGAGAAAGGCAACACAGAAAGCTTTAGTAATCGCGTACCTGAAATGATAAAACATGAGCAGTTGGTTACACAAAAGGCTCTGAGAAAAAACCCACAATGCGAAATAACATGTGCAGATTGTTTTTGCATAAAATTGGATTAAACCGTCAGAATGGAGTTAAAAAAGATAAACAAATGAACCCTTTAACTATTTGCCAGGTCGACCTTCCTCTTAGGTTTTAAGGGCTTCTAAGTTCTGTTTTGATCAAGACACAGACAAGGCTGCACCACAGAAAACTCTCAGTTCTGAACTTCTGATACTCTTTCTTTCCGTTAGGTTCTCAAAAGCCCACATGCAGTTAATATAATAAAAATAAATCAACTACTAATTATGTGGTTAAAAAAACATTGTAGTTCTGGACTTATTTTCATCTACATTTACAAGCTTACTGGAGTAGATTTCACTGTAAAAGAAACAGAAAATTTTCAAGTTATGACTTATACTGAATATTCCACAAGGATGATGCACCACTATTGCTTTTCTTGAACTACGAATCTTGTAAGCTAGAACCAGCAGAAACTCTAACACAGATAACAGCTAGAGAAACATTCTGAGTAGACATGAATCTCCAGAATACAAAGAGGCTGGACTCCTTACCACCAGAAATACATGAAAACATCATAAAAGACTATTGAGGTGATATTTTGGCAATTTCTTTCTTTATAATGATCTAGAAAACGTAAAAGATCAAGAAAATAGACACTGAGCAAAAACTGCCACAAGTCACACAACAATATGGAACCAACCATACTGCCAAATCAACTCAGACATCCATAACGAAAAACCTTATACAGTACTTATCTAACTCAAAATCATCGTTGTAAACTTGCTTCAATAGTTAGTCGTCATAATCTCTTCTATTATTAACAAACCTAAGTATGTATTTCAGAAAGAATACAACAAAGAAACAGCTAATATAAATTCATAGTTTGAGAACATTTACCAGAAGAAGAACTCAGGCAGGCGGCGGATAAAAGGTTTAAATTCACCCCTTGGTGAAGAAACTCCATCTAAAGCCTCTAGTTCTGGGTCAACTTTCGGAGACATAAACCCGATCAGCAAGTTCAAGATATAGATTCCCAAACCATACGAGATAACATAAAAACCCCTAATGTAATAAACACGCAGAACGTAAATTGCTGCCGCGGCAAGTGTCCCAAGCCATCTGTTAAGTGTATGAGGAGCAGATCTGTCTAAGTAGTATTGAAATTTTCTAGAAAAGTCATTTCTCCACTTTGTTAGAGGTGACACTAGAGAGGCATCATCAGTCCTATCTCCTTCCATTGTATTCGCCGTCTAAACCTACCATTGAATATTTGAATACAGAATTAACTTAACAACCTACCTATATGATCATCATCTATATAGCTAGCTAACTCACACAAGTCACATCAAAGAAGAAAAAGATTCTGCTTTTTGCCCAAGAAAAGCATAAAGATAAGAAATTTATGCACAGCACTACTCTATCAGTAATCAGGGCATATAAAGACTACAAACAAATTGAATTGGGTTCATTCCAATTTCCCAAACACTAACTACTGCTACTTTTATGAATCACTAATTTAGTCATAGGTTTTCCATCAATTTTTACAAAAAAGAAAAACATGAACGAATTAAGAAAGAACTTAAACATGAATATGAACAACCGATTGATTGATGAAGAGAGGTTACCTTAGTTTCTGAGAGAGATCATGTAGAGTAGAAGAATTAAGAGGCAACCGATTGATTTCGTATAAAATTGTGGGTTTTCGGGAATTTACTTGGAGCTCATTTCCTCAAAACTTAAATTCCAAACTCCAAAGATTTTTTTGGAAAAATAGCATTTTGCTCCTTGCACTATACTCGGTTACGACTTGTCCCCTAAAATTTATTTATATGTGTAAACGGCAAAATCCTAATGTTTTCTTGCAAAAAGACGTATTCAGTACGAATACGCCTAAAAACGCTACGAAAACGTTTTTGTGCATTGTTTACTTACTTTTTATTATGTTCTTTCTAAACTAAGTCGGTGATTGAATTATTATTTTTATTATTAAAATAATTGCTTCTTTAATACGCCAATTTTCAGAAGAAAACAAACACCATTTTCACACCACCTCCACCAAAGTCGTCATCGCCACACCACCGACGTCGTACTTAACAGCTCACGTTCTCCTCCAATTCATTCATCTTTGTCACTGCGTGAAACCGCTCGATAGTGTCTCTGGCGATTGGGACTCTGTTTTCTTTAATTTGTTCAGTGCTTTAGTTGGTGGTGGCGACAAGGACGGCGATGGGAAAGGAAGAGAATGAACTGATTGAGTTTGACAGTGTTTGTCTCTATTATGGTCTTATGTTATTTATTTGTTTGTTAATTTTAGTAAATGATAATGTATAAATAAATATTTAAAAAATGTTATTAGAAATGTATTCGTACTTTGATATTTTGAATTTTCCAGTTTTTTCGTATTCGTGATAATTTGTGCTTCCAACGAAATGAGTCATGTGCCTATTGCACATATTTGCTCTTTACTTTATTATGTTGTTAAAGAAGTACTAAGAACAAATGGGGATGTAGCTCAAATGGTAGAGCGCTCGCTTTGCATGCGAGAGGCACGGGGTTCGATCCCCCGCATCTCCATAAATTGTTGTATTTTAATATTTTAACTTTCCAGTTTTTACTTATTTCATACTTTTCCACCAAAATCTATTCACATTAATTCATAATGGAAACAAGCAAACCAAGATCAAAGATAGAAGTGAGACTTTGGTTGTACGTGCAGGTTTGCGTTTGGCCCTTCATCCATTTTTTCTTCATTTACATGTGTAGTTAGATTGCAACAATTTGGTAACCAAGATCAAAGATAGAATGAGTCTCGTTCCTGTGTTGAAGTTTTGGTTGAGGATATTAAAGCTTTCGCTTCATACTATTTATCTATTACTTTTTATTTTATCTTTACAAATTGTAATAAGGTTGTCCATTTGTTAGCGTATGATGCTACTAGAGCATTGTTTGGAGGCCTTGCCTTTTGTTAAATGGGATGTAATTCATTATTGAGACATAAGTGAGATTTTGTTACAAATAGTTGGGGGGGGGGGGGGGGGAATTCCGTTGTCGGGACTTGAATCCGGGTTTTTGTTACAAATAGTGGGGGGGGGGGGACTTGAATCCGGGTCTCTCTGGTGAGAGCCGAGTATCCTAACCAACTAGACTACAACGGATTGATGCATGTGCTAATGTAGGTCAAGAGCTAGAGCGTTCGCTTTGCATACAAGACGCACAGGGTTGACAATATACATCTCCACAAATTATAAGGTTGTTTTTTTTTTCATATTTTTAACTTAACTTTCACTTTTTCAATGTGTTTCTACCAAAATCTACCCACATTAATTCATAATGAAAACAATTAATTTTTGGGTGAAAATACTTTTACATTCTACTTCCAATCCTGAACGTGGTTTCCATTTAGTCTCATTTGTTTCCACATTGTAACATTTGAATACTATCAAGAGTAAGTTAATGGGTTCAATGGGCAAGTAAGAAATTGTCAAAAGTGTGAGATTTTGTTACAAATAGTTGGAAAAAAAAATCCGTTGCGGGACTTGAACGTTGGTATCTCGGGTGAGAGTCGGATATCCTGACCAACTAGCCGTGTTTTTAACCAAATCTACCCACATTAATTCATAATGAAAACAATCAACTTTTGGGTGAAAATACATGTACATTCTACTTCGAATCCTGAACGTGGTTTCCATTTAGTCTCATTTGCTTCCATATTGTAACATTTGAATACTATCACAATTTTTTTTTTTACTTATTAGTCTCATTAGTTTTAGTATCTTGGTACTTGAATTTTAGTACCTCGCTAGATATAGTACATAAATACTTATATTTAATTACCCAATACTTAGTACAGTATCTCCTAATTTTTGTACCAAGTACTTAAATATTTTAGTACCCGAATGCCTAGTGTCCATGTCTCTTTTAACATTTTATATTAAAACTTGTGATGTCTTGGAGTTATACAGTACATGACTATTAATGAATTTATGTCTCGACTTATACTTGGCACGTCAGAAGGCATATAAAAGTTCAAAGTGTAAGTGGCAACCGAACAAAATTCAGGTGGCAAATCGCATAAACATGCAAACTTGAGGGGTGAAATTATAACATTATTTTAACCTATGGTGAAACCCAGGAAATCTGAAATTTACCCCATGAGACACACAGTACAAACCAGTCGCCCCCTTGTTGTTGGACCCTCCTCTTTGTCTCTTTAATCCGCCACAAATCAAAGCAGCTGAAAAATCCCCCTTTCTTAGATCAAAATCAAATTCTGATTCTGTGACGACGGCAACATCATGGGGAGCTTAGGAAGGGCAGTGTACAGGTTGGGACACTGGATTCGGGAAACGGGTCAGGCCATGGATCGTCTCGGTTGCCGCTTCCAAGGAGACTACTATTTCAAAGAAGAGCGTAAGAACCAAGAACCCTACTTTTTCTGTACTGGGTTTTCTTGATGGATCCACATTTTGCTTCTGCCTTTTCATTTTGTGATTTATTTATTTATGCTCTAGATCAAATGGTTGTTTGCTTGTGGGTACATGGACTACTAGTAGTAGCCAATGAGCAATTTTTAGGAATGAACAGCAACCCATGTTTCATCTTATTTTGGTGGACTATAGCCCACAAATTTGCGATTCTGTTCTAGTCAAATATGCTGATTTTTGTGTTTTAATTTTACACTTGAAGCTTTTGGGTTTCTTTCATGTTGTTTGTTTGAGTGTTGTGGGTAGTGAAATGAACAAATTGCTAATCGTTTATCGAAAGAGGTCTCCTGACAGTTGTTTCCCTGTAAATATTGTAATTTCAACAGATGATTTGTGTGACAAGTGTCTAGTTTTCGTGGGCTCTGCATTATACTGTCTGTTTTGTGGGAATTAGCAAGGGATAAGTTTGTGTGAGAACTGACATGTATGCCGTTGTGACGCAAAGTACAAGCACTAGCATTTGGGACCTCAATTATACTCTACATTATTTTATGCCCAAGGATGAGAGCTACCTACCAATTTATTAGTTTTACAAGTCATTTGACAATCATAAAAAACCTGGAACCTGGAGGCTTGTGTTATGAAATTTTGTCATATGTAGAGAACAGATGCTGCTAAATGTGACTATGTGTAAGCAAAGCGGATTATGTCGATACCTACTTCTTTTGTTACATCTAGCATTTAAGTCCTAACAAAACTGCGACCCTAGACTTTTAGTAACACAGTACGGTGCACCAAGATGCTGGAAATGCAAATATAGATTAAGCACCCGTTTAGGTTGGGTTTTTGAAATAGTCAAAAGCTTAAACCTTGTGGATTCAATTGACCCAGCTCACCCAATGACTTGGCGTACTAGCAGCTTGAAATAGGACAACGTGGATGTTAAGTCTTCATGGAGATTTTGAAGTGTGTATATGGTATACACTCAAACTACCACCTATCTTCAAAGTCTGATTATAGTTGCACCTCCCCTGGCAGGAGCGGGACTCCCATCTTTTCTGCAATGTATTATCACTTGTTTCACACAAGTATGGTATCCAGCATTGGATTCTTATGTATCCTAAAATGCCAGGGGCAAAAGAGCTATCTTACATGTCAGCAGTGGGTTAAGTAGAATAAGAGTATGGTGCATCTGTCTTAACTTTTACCCTTGTTGGTTCATGCTTCATTGATGCATGCCTTAATACTATATTTGGTATTGTTTTCCTTAGGTGATATCTACACTGCATTGAGAACAATCTTGGATCTTCACTGTATCATGCTACCTTTTATTTGAGTGATGTAAAATGGTTGATCAGTGGAGTACGAGTGAGATTGTTGCTAAGTGCAATGATGAAAGGATTATTTAACATTAAAAAGAAAAAGAAAAAAGAAAAAAACAATTCTAACATCCTTGGTGTGATTGCCTGGTGGTATTTGTTGCATGCTTTACTTTAATATCTCTTATTTCCATGCACAATCTGTATGATACCTTGAAAATTTCATCCTTTTTGTACAATTTTTTCCTGTTTTACTTACAAATGTGTATTTCAGTGTCTAGGCATCGGACACTTATGAACGTATTTGATAAATCTCCGGCGGTTGATAAGGATGCTTTTGTTGCCCCAAGTGCTTCCGTCACTGGGGATGTTCTACTCGGACGGGGATCATCAATTTGGTATGGGAGTGTTCTTCGAGGTATGTGCTGGATTCCAAACATCATGCTGGTTGAAATGTTAAAGTATATATGCATGTGGAGATAATTACCCGACTCATGCCAGATCAATAGGAGTGGAGGAAGATGTCAGGGTGATGGATAGAAGTGCTTTATTTTCACTACTTTTACATTACTCATTATTCTCCATGACCAAAACCAAATGCATAGGACATTTCATCCGCAACTCAGGGAGTACAATATCTAGAATAATAGAATATCAGCCATCCTGCAATCTGCTATCCCATTTCCGGGGTTGGCTGCTAGCTGGGATTGATAACTATGATCTTAGAGTTTTAAGTAGACTTTTGGAATCATGAAGCATCATTAAAATCTTGCATTTATTTCCTGTTTCCCTTTCAACTTCTCATATTGTACCCTGTTCTAAGACATGGTGCGCCTACAGAAGCTTTTCAAATGTAGGCTCTCTTACTCTGCAGCCCATTGTAGATTTATTTTATTTTTTCAAGCCAATTTTTCTGTTCATGTTATCTTTTCCTTCTGGAACCACAATGGAGTCTGATTTTTGCTCACTTCTCTGAGCACCATAGTAAATTATCCGGTAAGAAATTCTAGTAAAACTTCTGGTAGTTTCAGCTGAAAATATTTATTTTTGAAACAAGACTAAGCATCCTTATTGTTTCATTCACTGGGTTATATCGGACAAACACTGTCCACACCTATTATGTCAAAGGATGTGGGAAGCAATTGCTTGGCAGCTTTTTAAATGCAGCACATCAGCGTTTTTTGTTTTTTTCCATAGAGCCTGTGTTTTCCCTTGAATACTAAACAATTTTCGATGCTTGAGGAGGATTGCCTTATCTGTGAATTTTTTATCCCTTACCGTCGTCACTTTCCAGAGACTTTTGTTTGGACTTGTGAAAACAGAGAAGAATTGCTTGTAATACTTCAGATAACTGTTATTCACATGCTATCTAGATTCAACATTCACATAGCCAGAGCTTTTTAAGTGCTTCTCTTGCATTTGGCTTTATAACATCCATTTTTTCAGTGACATGGATGTTCTGCTTGCTTTAATCAGATGTGATATTCGACATTTTTTTTTAATTTTAGTTTTAAAGGTGTTATTATTTTATTTTATGTTATGGGAGTATAATTTTATTAATTACCTCCTTTCTGGCACAGGTGACGTGAATAGCATCAGGATTGGAGCTGGAACTAATATACAGGACAACTCCCTTGTTCATGTTGCAAAATCTAATGTAGCTGGGAAAGTGCTTCCTACCATAATTGGAAACAATGTGACTATTGGTTAGTGCTCTACTTCAATTATGTTCTCCCCCATCCCTACATATCGTTAGTTGAGCAGTATTAGCACTAGCACTGCAATTGTTTACTTCACTTGTAAGGTAAGTAGCTTCATACTAACCTGAATTTCGGTGTAAACTCGAACACACAGGTCATAGTGCAGTTCTACATGGCTGCACAATTGAAGATGAGGCGTTTGTTGGTATGGGAGCAATCCTTCTTGATGGTGTTGTTGTGGAAACACATGCTATGGTGGCTGCAGGAGCCCTTGTGAGACAGAATACTAGGGTCCCTGCCGGTGAGGTATAGTTCCGTTGTCTATTAACCCACCTTTTTGTTGTGGTTATTCCGGATCAGCTGTTTGACCATTGACATTTCTGTTCTCTATTATATTTCCACCTTTAGTGTATTTCTTGATTTTCTTGGTCATAGCAGTATATATTTATCTAAACTGCCTGGCATTGATAAGAGTCAGTTTGCCCCAGTTTTCGGTCACCTTCATATTCTAGCAGTGGTTATAGGTGAAACAGAGAAAGTACTCCGCCCTTACCACGTCATACGTGAAGTCAATTAACTTTTTATACCAAGTACTTAATATATCTGTCTTAATTGGATTCCAATTCCAAAAAGTTGAGAAAAAACTTAAAATTAAATAGGCAAATTTTAGTAAAGTAAGCTAGATATTTAAAACAAGCCTATAATCTGAGATGGAAACCAAACCTATGTTTGTGTGACAGAGTTTTGTTTTGCTCAGATAAATTTATGGACAGTGTCATTTTTTATCATTTTCATGCACTCGCCTTTGCTATCTGTTTATGTGAACATCAGCCCGACTGGATACATGCTTTTGAATGGTTTTTGGTTTGATTAGCAAGAAGATCAATTTTGCTCAAGTGAATTCTCATTTTGAGCCCTCAAACAATAAAGAAGCAAACACTGCATGGAATGGCAATCACACTTAGTTCGCCTTAAAAGAAGAACTTGAATATTGGATGTGAAATCAAGAGATGTGTATAGAATTATATGTTTGATATCATGCGAAATACATGGAAAGAAAGCCTGGTCTGTGGCTAAGATGTCTTTCACTTACTGTTCAACTGCTTTTGACACTTCATGTTCATAATGTTACCAAGTTGTGAACTTTTTTTCATTGGCAAAAACAATAAGAGAGATATATGTTTAGTTTCATGAAGAGAAGCGACCTCTTCCGCGTAAACCCTCCCCTAACTTAAGTTTTTGTTGCCTTACTTGGAAGACAAATCCGTTATCAGTGGCATGCTCCAAGACTTCTGGTTTATATTTTAGTTGATACAGTGCTTGTGATTGCCAGTTTTCTTTTATCCATCTTAAAGTGATTCCCGTTGTCCTTAATTTGATATTACTAACTTCTCTTACGACATCTTATTCAGTATATGCATCAGTGTCTTTTCTGTCATTGTTTTAGGGAGTCCAGTCAATTATGCTGACATGAACCTTACTCCCTGCATCATGAATTCACGATGTCCTGTTGAGTCGCTAAGAAATTCAGATCTATTTATGTATTATCATTGATATTGTTTCAAAATTGCTTTCATCACAGGTATGGGCTGGCAATCCTGCCAAGTTCCTCAGGAAGCTTACCGATGAAGAGATTGCCTTCATTGCTGAATCTGCCACAAAGTACATCAACCTTGCAAAGGCCCATGCTGCTGAAAACGCCAAGTCCTTTGAGGAGATAGAATTTGAAAAGATGCTACGCAAGAAGTATGCCAAGAGTGATGAGGAGTATGATGCAATGATCGGTGTTGTTCGTGAAATTCCACCAGAACTCGTCCTCCCCGATAACATCTTACCCGAGAAAGCCCAAAAAGCTGTTCAATGAGAGCCGCCTGTTAACATTTTTTTCTCTCTCCACTTTTTGCTCTCTTACCATTTGCACCTAGGAGTACCTAAATTATGGTCCTTCACTTTCTTTAGTTGTTACTACAAAATAAAAAACGAGGACTTGTTTGGGGGGCGAATCTTGGAACGTCTTTACATTTCGACTCCTGGCTGTGTGTTGTCAATGTTTGATAATGCAAAGCAATGTGATATTATTGCTTACATACCTGATTGACATGAATGTGTTGAATCAACTCGAGATAATCATTGGATGACTTCTCTGCATAAGGTCAAGTATTTTGCAGCAATGTAGCTTGTGGTTCAATTCAGTCTGATCCATCTACCGGGTGTTTGAGAGTGGACACCTTCGATTTTCGTAGTTATCGTTGAATATATATCATCATAAGATCACACTATTATTTATGTTATCCTATAATCCTACTAAAGAGTTACCAGTAGTATAGTATAGAGTGGAAATTAAAGAAGGGTTTCATTCATTCATTCATGTGAGTAGCATTATTATTACTGGTGGAGAAGAGAATCTGTGAAAGATTTGACTGATTAAGAATTGAAGAGACAAAAGAAGAAAGATCTCATCCAATCCACTCCCGTGAATTCAGTAATGATAATATGACAAAGATCAAACAGTGGCTCCTTTAATCACTGTTGCTCCCACTAGTACCGGTTTATTTTATGGAACACCTCGCTCATAATATTATGAATGTTTAACGTGTTATACCGTGCAAGAGAACAATTATATCCTAACATATCCATATAATAATAAATCTTTCTCACCCTCAGTGTAATCAATGATTGATTTGGAAGAATCATACTATAGTATAACTGTGTATGTTTATACACTTGTCGAATTGTTGTTTAATGGTTTGTCTTATTTTGTTGAATTGAATAGTTTTAGTATCTTTGATTGGATTCTCTGCCCAAAGGCGGAAAAGAAGTGTATTCTTTATGATCTGGAATCGTATGATATGATGATACATGATTATTCATTTCCTAGCTAACACGACAAGAAGATTCCATTTCAATGGCCTGAAAATTAATGAATGGATCTCTATTGAGAACATGAACTCTCAATAATCCCTCGTCTTGTTATTCTTTAGGTTAACATGCAACATAACCATAGGATACATGCATTATACGGCTGCTTAGGCTATGTTCACGAAAATATTTAATTCAATTTAATTCAGATCAATTTAGCTCTAATTTAATTAGTTATTTTTATATTATAAATAAATTTGATTTAGTTGACTTTTACTCTGAAATAAACATAGCCTCAGTGCATCAGTTTGAAAGTTGAGCATGTTTGTCCGATATTTGCATGCCGCATTTCGTTTTGATTTTCACATGTATTGTTTGATGAAAATAAAGCAATCTTGACTTCTTGTTGTAATATATCCTGTCCAACAACAACAATGGGCTCATCTCATCTCATGCTAGCCGCAGTATCCACGTAAGAACCACGTACACCATAGCACCTTTAATCATACTCTCTCCATGTAATTCATTTTACAAGTCACTCTCAAAATTTAGACCTTTTCATTCTTCACCTTGCAAACATCACCCACACTTATGCTCAAGTGTTAGGGACTTATTGGTTGGGCATTTTTATTTTTACATGTAAAGTGGAGTTGACCGCCACAAAACCTCCCAATTGGTTCTTATTTCGTGTGTACGTGAAAAATCCCGGGCAGCTTGAGGAATTGTGCAAATGTGAAAAAGATGCTGATTTTTACACTTGAAAAACCTCCTCCCCCCCCTCCCCCATGTTTTAGTCCAAGCCCAGATGTGTTTTGGACAGCCCACCTGATAAGACGTATTAACCCCCAAAGTTCGGAACAATTACTGCAACTGCCATCCGCCCTAATGTATAAATAAGTGGTGAGGAGAAATAAGTGGCAGAAAACAAAAGCAACACGTAGGAAGGCGCAGAGACGGTAAAACTTGTAAGTACTCCTTTATTTATTTATTTGTTTTGTTTAGGCAAAAAAAAACTTTACGTGCATTATTGCACGAGCCATGCTTCTACTTTACTTAACATGAAAAGCATAATTAGCAAGGAATAATAAAGGATCATTGATCGAATAATATATACGAGTACTTTTTTTTTGAAAAGTTATATATACGAGTACTATATTTTCTTTGTTTTTCACTTTTCTTTTTCCTTTCTTTTTATTCCAGTTCTATGATTGTTATTACAAGTTCTATAAAATCTTTGCTCTTCTTCAGCTGGATTGGTGTCACTTTCATAGGAATTGAGATCATTCAGGCATGCTTCATCACCCCAACAAAACACCTTGTTCACTTAAGTACCAAACATAAGTTTTTGCATTTACTCCCTCAACTTTCTGCATTCCTAACTAAGAACCAATCGGTGGTTTTTAATTTTTTTGGTGGTCAAACTTGGCGTTTTACATGTTGTAACGACCCGACCAATCCTGCTTTGGGCCTGAGCCCGCACGAATTTGCTTTTGGAATCACCCAAAAGGCCTCATACCATGTGAGATTGGTGGTCTAATTTATATACCCTTTATTCCAATCAATCTTAAGCGATGTGGGATGCGGGGCATTACACATGTAAATTGGTTCCAGACAGGGAGGAGGTGTTTTACACTTGTTGACTGTAAATGGAAAGTGACATTTACCAATTGACACCTTAGGAAATATCTATAGTTAGGGTTAGGCCAGAGACAGACCCAAAATTTAAAAGTTAACATAGGAGATAAAATTTTGAAAAATACATAATACTCGTAAAATGTACTTTTCAAAATTGTAAAGAGACAAATGTTTTCATTTTTGGACTGACTTTGAACTTCGCGAAGTATTCCAATCCTCGATTACAGGTAGAGCAGGGGTATACAAAAGAAGAAAAATTACATCCCGTAGGTTCAATGAAAAAATGTCCCGCAATGTCCAACCTTGCGTTAGTAGAAATTTGGAAGAGATTCTAAGTACAAAATATCCATTTTTGTGATTCAATCCATAATATTCAGTGTAAAGTTTTTCAACGCGTGTAAGAGTGAAGACAAATTGCACTTCGATGTACAGTTATTAGTATGTGGTGTCATCCTAACGATTCTCAAAGATCATTTCGAAATCAACATGTAGGTATAAAGGATCGTACCTAAATCGATTAGTGGCCCGGACATGACGGTTTAAAAAAAAAAAAAAAAAAAAAAGTATAGTGAGTCGTGACTTGTGAGCGTGTGGGAAGGAGACTAGGAGGGCTTATAGTCCTCATACTATAAATAGTGAACAAAAACACAGAATCCAATGGAGGAGGCAGACGCATTGGAAGAAGAAGAAGCAGCAGCTCATCACAGAATCAATCAATCAATCCTCCTGCACCCACCTCTTTCCACATAAGAAGAATGGGTATAGAAATCATCTCCTCCGAAAATGGAAACAACAACAACAACAACGGATTCAATGATGATACTGCTGCACCTTTGATAGTGGGTTTACAGCCCTCGGCTGTGGTAGACTACTACGTCGACAGGGTTGATTCTTCCTTTCTCTCCCGAATTGGTGGCGAACCCGGTGGCTCCTTCCCTGTACGCCCCCTCTTTCTTCTTGATTTATTCTGCTCTATCTATTTTTGGATTCTTGTTTATTGGATGATGTGATGTTTTGGTAAAGGTGGATCTTATGTATGCACAATTGGGTCCTTATGCAATTGTGGGGTGGGAAAAAGAACAGATTTTGATGCCGATTTCATGATGATTTATTAACAGTGTATATATATATATATATATATATATATATATATATATATATATATATATATATATATATATATATATATATATGCTTACTTGTCTCTTGCTTAGGCTATGTTATCTTGGTCTTCGTATTAAAACTCATTAATTTCAGTTACGTTCACATTCATGTGTAGTTGAGTTATATGTTCAGATTTATCCGTTGCAGTTTAGTTCATATTTGTTTAGTTGTTATTTATACTACAAATAACTACATTAATTTCAGAGAGCCTTAGCCATACTAGACTAGACCACTCAATGATGTTCCTGGCTTTTTGGGAATGTTTTTTGTGGACTTGTTCAAACTGTTTCTTGGCTGAAAACATTTTGCAAACAGTGCTTGTTTTGAAATAATGACGTGCTTCATGTCAACTTTAATAGTTTGGATTGGTTTTTCTAGTCTAGTGTGAATTGGGTTGACTAACCATACATTTAGCTATCCTAGGTTGCGGCAGAAGAGATGAAGTTCATACTAGACCAGGTAAATGCGCATGTCGCTGCTCCAGATAACACGTCTTCGTTAAAGTCGATAGCAGGAGGAAGTGTAGCCAATACTATTAGAGGCCTGTCTGCTGGCTTTGGGGTTAAATGTGGTATAATTGGGGCTTGTGGAGATGATGAGCAAGGAAGCTTGTTCATTGAAAACATGGGCTGTCATAAAATTGATGTCTCGAGGTTAAGGCTTAAGAGTGGGACCACTGCACAAGTGAGCCTTCTGAATGTTCTAATGCAAGCTCTTTTTGTTAGTAGTAGTAGTAGTATATGTTTAAGATCATGACTAGTTTATGGACATGATTTGTGGAATTGATGGTGCAGTGTCTTTGCTTAGTAGACGATCTTGGAAACCGCACAATGCGACCATTTCTATCTGGTGCTGTAAAAGTTCAGGTGCATTTAGTCTTACATACAGTGTCGTGATTCAGAAGTTATAATTCATGTTGATGAGCACTTTGAGAGAAGTATTCACAATGTTATTGTGTTTGTTGTTTACCAGGCCAATGACTTGACTTCGGCAGATTTGAGAGGTGCTAAGGTGAGGCCTCATCAGTCCTTTCTCATCTTTTTGTCTCTTAACTTCTTTTGTCATTCTTTTATCAACCGGCTTGTGCTTATTTGCATTATCTTTCATGTCACAGTGGATGGTGATGAGGTACGCAATTATCAATATAGAAGTCATTCAGGCAGCAATTAAGATTGCAAAGCAGGAAGGTGTTTTTGTTTCATTAGATCTTGCCAGTTTTGAGGTAACATTTTCAAGTCGTTTAAAATGTTTTGGTTTTAACACACAATGAATTTGATTACACTTTGTATGTAATTTCTTGGTACATAGTAACACTTTTGCATTTCGCAGATGGTAAGAAAGTTTAGGTTACCACTTCTAGAACTACTGGAATCGGGGAGTATAGATCTTTGTTTTGCGAATGAGGATGAAGCAGCAGAACTGCTTCGGTAAATCCTTGCTTTCTATTATTTTTCATAAAATATAATTGTAACTGATTAGGAACTTTTTGCCAGTGTTGTACTTGTATCATTGTTTTTATGTCTTGAATACTAGCAGTTTTTGTGCTGCTGCTGATCTTTCTACCACTTAAATGTAGGGGTGAAGACAAAACAGATCCGGAATCCGCCCTGGAGTTTTTGTCCAAGTACTGCAAATGGTCTGTGGTGACGTTGGCTCAGAAGGGTTGCATTGCAAAACATGGAGAAGAGGTCAGTTCATCTTCCCTCGATTATGTATTCCTTTTTCATAAAAATCTGAGAATATCACAAGCATGTTTCATGGACAATATTGCCAGTGCTAAGTTCACTTTTAGTCATCTTAGAAATCCCTCGAGTCGTCAATGTTGCTTATTACAATGAGGAGAAGTTACCAATGGCATTCGGAACTTTTGCATGTATCGTTCACAGCTAAATTATTGCCCATAAAATCATATTTACAATGAATTTTTTTTTCTTGTCTTTTTTTTTTTTTTGTGTCTGTATGTCTTTCATCTAATAATGTCAAGAACAAATGTATGTAGATTGTCCGAGTTCCGGCAATAGGTGAATCAAAGGCAATCGACGCGACTGGTGCTGGGGATCTGTTTGCTAGCGGGTTTCTATATGGATTGGTGAAGGGACTATCACTGGAGGAGTCGTGTAGGATTGGGTCTTGCAGTGGTGGATCTGTGATCCGTGCTCTGGGTGGGGAGGTGGCACCTGAGAACTGGCATTGGATGTACAAACAAATGCACACCAAGGGACTTCCTGTTCCGGACCACCACCAGAATTAGCATATGGGCACTATTTTTATGTATGCCTGCCTGCATTTTCTTTCATCTACTCTCTTGTTATCTATCCTTTGCTGCAGACAACGCCAATCTAAAGATTCAATAATTCGATTTCGATTATCGTTCGTTTATGTGTGGCTTAATCTCTGTATGGTTTTCGTTTTATCCGTGTTCCTTGAGTCGGGGTGAGCAGAAAGTGACCCATACCATATGGACTCTGACCATAGAAAGTTCATTGAACACTCAATAAACGCCTATTGGAAGTCTGGATTTCATTACTCATGAGTTTGTTCATCGTGATGCCCTCTACCTCAAAACTACCCAACCATAAACAGTAGTAAACCTTATGAGAAAGTATTCTGGTAGTATGTCTATTAGATAGACAGACGAACAAACATAAGAGCTATTATCGAGAACGTCTGGGTTGTTTTAGTTTGGAACATTATAGTTTTTCATAACATAGGCCGGTTTATATTCAAGATACATGCAGTCCATAATATTACTCCAAGGCATTGCAAAATTTAACAGGAGTTCAATATTCACTAGCAATGAGACATTCATAATATTCACTAGACATTCATGAGTACCTAAGTGAAAGATCTAATGGAGCCGGACTGCCAGAGGATCAAGTGCTCGATGAAAAAGCCAAATATCAATCTGCAATTTGATAAAAACTCGTTTCATCACACAACATATCAGAAGCATTTCATGTTTAACAAAATTCCTGCTGTTATCGATCTTGCACTGTAAAACAGTAATGACCTTAGGCGCATTGGAGCATCAAACATGACCTTTTTACATTATTCCCAGCCATGGATTTGAGACTAGATAAAATTTCATCTCACTTGTGCTTGGTTGTCAGCGGATGTTGATTCGTGGGGTTTTGCATCATTTTTAGCATCCTGCAAACTTGCGACTCTTTCTGCCTCAGCTTGGTCCATCAAAGCCTGTGCTTGCATGGTTCTCAACATTTCTTTCATCGATTTTTCTTCTCCGTCAAGCTGTGTTTTCATTATGAACTCTGCTTCCTTGTCTATTGGCTTAAAATATTCCTCAATGGCTGCCTCCTGAGACAAATCACCACTTGGTTAATACATCACCATATACATTGGTAGAAAAGACGGTACAGAATTCAGTTGAAAGTGGTTATGTGAGTGATCTGATGCATAGATTGTCTTCATGCAGATTTCAACTAAGCTGAAAAGTGAAGATAATGCAGCCTTGGAAAAACATCATCACAGGACTCGAATTATGTAACACTCTCACCAATCAAGTTTTGTGATTGGATGGAAGCTACTGTGATTCCAAGTTACAAATGGTCATCAAAATATACACACTAAAGTGTGAACAAACAGGGAAATCTGCACTCTGTCAACCACGACAGCGGGAATATTGTGAAGACTGAATAATGTAGATAGTATAGTGAAGAATAAAGAGGAAAAAGAAAATATTATGGGCTTATTTTGAAAAATTAGAAAGGGACTTGAGTTAGGAACTAAAGGAGTGCGGTTTTGGAGAACCCATTACTAACATAAGGAGGTCATTACGGAATTAACAACTATTACTACATTTCAATTCAAAGTTGACATTAAGGACAACCTTCATAATGTATGTAATGTAAGCTCCTTGGGAAGTTGCTACGATTCTGATTAATAATTGGTTAGGAATTACTAAATAAAGATCTAATCTAGTTTCTTTTAATGGGGTAGGGTGGTTGGCTTCATTGCAGTAATTTTTTTCCAGCTCCCTTGCTCCATCAGCTATCTAGCCAGATAAGTTTCCAAGGTGGATGGATAGCCAGATATGCATGATCATGCAATTAGATAATTAAGATGAGTCCTATAAAAAGTAGGAATATCTATGTAGAAATTAGAAAGACAAGCTTCAGACGCTTTGCTTGTTCATTTGTAGTCCGCTGATCATGAAACTCATAACACAATCCACCATCAATGACTTCAATATTCCAGATCCAGAGTGCTCTAAAAATATGAAACTTGCATTAGGGAGTTTACTATGTTATTGGAGACAGCTAGAAAGAACTTGGAGAATAGGTAAGACCTAATGAACTCTCTGTAAAAGATATCTCCCAAACCATCCGAATTGTGTCAAGTAGATTTTTGATTGAAGTGTAGAGGAAACAGAACATAATTAGCTTTTCAGTTGTCAGCCATACATGGTTTTCCATCCGTCTATATCTTCCAGTAATCATGAGAACTAAACCAAACCGACTATGCTTTTTATCCCAATAAAAATCAGGGTAAGCTCCCAGTAATCATGACAATAATTTCATTCCAGTACTCACCACTCAGTTCATTGTTTCACAACCCACGCAACAAACATGAATACTGAATTTGGAGCTACACGTGTTCAATAAATACACCTAAGATATGAATAGGAGCAATATCAACCTAGATGAGTTATGCTAACTAATAATTCTAAATATTTGCATAGTATATCGCAATATAAAAGATTCGGAGTACCAATCACATTAAAACACAGTCAAACATCATATGATGAAAGCATAACTCAGTCACCATAAGTAAGATCCTAACTAAACATTGACACCAAAAAAAAAAAAAAAAAAAAAAAACTTACAGTATCTTCTAACTGTTTATTCACAGCTTGCATATCTTCCACCATCCGTCGGACCTCCGATATAATAATTTGTTCAGGAACCTTGTTAAGGGCCGCTTTTTTTGCTTGTGCCTTGTCAAACAGAAAAAATGACAACTCAGTAAGCAAGACATTATTTGCATGTACATAACACGGATGCAAATAGTAAAGGCCAGCATGTTTGCTCCCTTTGAGTACTCGTAAGCAACTCAGTTTCTCACTAAATTCCCAGAGCATCAAGTTAGTAACCGATAACAAAGATTAATTTCTCTATTCAAATTTCAAATCTTTAACCCACGTGAGAAAGATTACGCAATGGACAATAGGACAGAACAAGAAACTCTTCTTTACTCAAATACATAGCTCAGTATAACCTCTTCTTTGCTCAAATACTCTTACGACACCAAACAAGAACCAGAAAGCAAAAATGGTAGTTTTTCTGAACATTTCTTACAACAGTTCATAAACCCAATACATACAGCAGAAAACAGAATCCCTAAAACCTTTTTTTTTTTTTTTCTTGAAACGGCAAATCTAACCTACCCTACTCCTACTCCACTAATCCCACACCACCTTATGCCCCCTTCGGGGTTCGAACCCCTGACCTTTCCTGTGCTACTCCGGCACCAAACCTATAAATTAAGTTTCTGCCTAAAGTCAATTAACTGGGGGTTGTAGACAATCTAATATTCAAAATTAGTATTGTTAATCGAGCCGAGGCTAGTATATTGTAAAGCTACATTAGTTAAGAAAACAAGGAATAAAAAGGTTCGAGCTCGGGCCAGAATATTTATACTATATACTACTAGTGTCAATCAATCAATGAATTAATAGTGTCGCCGAGCCTAGTATTGTAGAGCTAGGTTGGTAAGAAAACGAGCCATAATATTTATACTATAGTTTCTAATCCAACTGGAACTGATTGAATCAAATCGGGAGCAATAAATCCCTAAATTGAAATTTCTGATCCAATAATAAGGTCATCAGTCAATCAATGAAATCAGGAACTAAGTAGAAAGTAGAAATGAGCACCACCTGTTGGAGGCGTTGCTGGAGCTGTATTCTGTAAGATCGGATTCTGCGCTCTTCGTAACCGGAAAGGACCCTAACGTAGAACATAGCTTTTCTCCCAAAATCTAAGAGCCTCTCCATTTTTTATTTCAGAACTTTGCAAATTCAGCTTCGTAACACTCTATTCACCTCTAATCCATTTCTATTGTGAAAAATGGTGGTACAATAATAATAATGATGAGATAGAGTGGTGTAGTAGTTGATTTTCGATTAGGGTTCTTATTTCTCTCCTCCTTCGATCTATCTAATCTAACAGTCCATAAATAAACAAATTGATTTTTGTGGAGAATTAGTGCTAATCCTACAAAATTCAATAAACGATTTATGTCGAATTATAAGTATTAGTTTTTACCGTAATTCGCCAGCTGCTAATTAAATTGGCCCAATCCATATATCGATTTCTCAAGGTCCAGCTCCAGCTATAATAATACTTATACTCTGTTAAAAAAAGATCGAGCCGAGTCTTAAGAAGTTCGAGCAATCGAGCTGGGTTCGTGATAAAATTAAAAATAAAAAACATGTGAAAATATATAAAATAAAATGTTAAGATTAAAAAATTTAAGATTATACATTACAAATCAACATTTCAATTATAAAGTTATTAAAGTATAACAAAAGTAAAATATAAATAATTCAACATGGACTAATGGTTTGAAAATGTAGACTATAGTAGGAAGGGTATGGGGGTATGACGAGTAGGCTCGGCTTGTTAACTAATTTAAACTCGAGTTAGGCTCGAAAACTTTAGCGAGCGAGTTGAACTCGAGCTGAGTACGATAAGTCTCGACTTACACAACACGACTACATGTGCTAGACTTAAAGTCGTGTCAAAACATCAAATTGGGTATGTGCATGGTGCTCGGCAAAGCCAACAAGGAACACGATATACTTTTATTGCGTGGTTATAACGATTTCTTTTTTACAAACTATCGATAATCAACCTCGGAGTGTCATATCTGCAGTTCATATATATTAATTTATGTCTATCTATCACTCAATATCATGTTGGTTTATTAATTAAGATTTGCACCAATTTTAATTTTAAGTAAACAACTGACACACGTAAAATTTAAATTAGATTTCAATTATTTCGAATGGTACAGAATCCGATTATACCATGGTGCTCTCTTAATTGTTAGTAATGCCATCATTTACGTACATCTTAACTAATTAAGGTGGGCAAAGACTTGATTGATTTTATAAAATGTAACTTGTAGGATGAGCAAATTGATTTTCCGTATGAACGACTTGATTATTCTCTTTATGGACATAAAGAATTGTCTGGTGATTTTGAAACATTTTGTTCCTACACGTAAAAAATTACGTATTTTAACCATTTTGTTTATGAATAAAAAAATTAAGAATCTGCACCATTTAAACAATTTACCAACTTATTTGAGTAACAACAACCAACACTCCACTTTTGCAAGAAGATACCCCTGATTTGCGCAACATGATTGGTGAATTTGGCAAAGGGATGCATCTCAAACAACCCTTAGGAACGAATGAACCATTTGTTGGAGTCGGCATATCAAATCGCATCCCAAATGCCAGTGCTTCTAGGCAAAGCACATAGTCCAACATTGGTGCATTTCCATATGAGCAACCAAGAGTGGAAGCACAACCAAGTGTAAAATATTTACCACGAAAATCGGAGGATGTTTTCAATGATTTGAATTCTTAATCTCCACGAAAATCCATATAGCCAGAGTAAATGCATTGTGACAACAAATGACATTGTGTCATTGTGGGTGAAGCTCGTCTGCAGAAGGTTTGAAGATGATCAGTCTGTAGTGCAAATTGGGCTAGTTGACACCTAGCTAAGACTATATAGTTCCAGAAGTTATCACTTATGGGGAAGTCAACGTCATGTATGAGGTTCATAGCTTTGGCATTGTTGTTCTCGAGATTTTAAGTGACAATAGACTTTTGAATATTAGACATGAAACCTTGATGAATATGTAAGTATTGTAGTAGTACTTAGTTCAAGTACTTAGTTCAACTTCAATGGACCTAATTGTATGCAATCACATGCATATGTTGTTGTAAAAAAAAAAAAAAAAAAAAAAAAGCAACTAACACTCCACTTACTCTACTTATGAATAACTATTAATTTATTTTTAGTTTAAACTCACACACCATCTCTGAGTGAGTTGCCCCGGTGACATTATTACCCATGTTGATATGAAACTCTTTACTATTACCATTTGATGGCAGGAGTTTCGAACGAGGAGTTGTTGAAGCTTGTATCGTCCATTACATCATTATTTATATTTCCTGCCATTTGTGATTTTATTTAATTCATTTTATAGGATTTTATTTAATGCATTTTATAGCAGTGTATTTATTACTTGAACATGCAAATGGAATTTACATTTTGTGCATACCATCTATGATGTAATATAGCTCGAGTACTCTGTGCTACAATGTATCTCGGTTCAATATCAGCGCTGAATTAGCTCCAACAATGGATGAACAACCCTTGACAGATTAGAGTAGGATTTTATTTATTTATTTATTTTCTATAATCAAAACCATGGTAATTTTGTAGCAACTTAAAATCCTACATCAATACTTTCATTGAATTTGGGGTTGGGGAGGTCAATTTTCTCACGTACAGAAGACTCTTCATTTCCACCCAAACCCTTATATATGCTAATATATATCCTATTTTTATCTACATCTTACCTCAAAGTTTTTATTTTATAGAACTATTAGATTATTCTATTCATTATTCAATTATGTTTTTGTCTTTATAGTCATACATGAAAATGAGAAGGTTGTTATACTATTTTAGAGTGTTTTAGAGGCTACGTATTCTTGTGATTATGCTATAGGTTTCAAATGTAGGCAAGAGTGTTATGCTTTATATATGAACTTGATCATGTTTTATACTCTGATAGAAACAACATGTTCATTGTTATTATGCTAAACGTGCGTATGTGATATGGATAGTGTTGAGAATATTCTATACTTTATATATACATACATAAAGTTATATTATTCTACGATTTAGAAATTAAGTGTGCTATATTTATCACATGAAATACTTTTGTTTAATTTGTTAATTTTTTCGATAGTCAGTGAGCTGAAATTAATCACAAATCATACAATTAAAATAGTTAAAAACTACTACTATATATTATGGATTAATTTGATATGAAACCAATCCTAAAAAAAAGGTCAACAAAATAAAGCATTTCACTTATTACGATAATTGTGAGAATTATATATGGGAAGGAGGAAGTACGGAATATACAGAGTAGCACTCAATCAAAGAGACGGATTATGTTCAAGACAAGAATTGAGGTTCAAGTAAAGCTGAAGTAGTGGATCAGCTGTGTAGGAGATTTCCTTTCCTTGGCAATTAAAACATGTTCAAATAGTTATTGGACAAATCCTAGTTTGTTCGCTGAGTCAGGAACATGAAATGGTTATGGCAAAAAGCCTACAAAACCTTAAGTCAATATCAGATCGAGATACCTTAAATTAATTTAGCATACTGTTCTTGTGATTTACAACGTACAACACTACTTTCTTTGATCAGGAGCAGCAGTAGGCTCAGAAGCAGCCGGCTCTTCATCTACCATCTCAAATTCACCGATAAGTCCTTGCACGGTTTCTTGATCCAGTACGTGGAATACCTCTCCTACTCCCACTACATCATTTTACGTGTTCATATTGAGCTTGTCAGCTTTTCACCTTGTAACGTCCTCTCAGTCCAAATAGAGCATCCTTCATGATCAGATTCTCTCAAGAAGAGTTCTCTAATTTTCATTCCAGATATGTCTATGCAGCCTGCACCTAAAGTCAATCGCAAATGCTTGATATTAATTCAAAGTAATTACAAGTTGGGCAGTTGTAATAGAGATGGGCTACTGATTCGTCTAGGCCACCCACCAGCAAGCCAACGCTATAAGGTCGTTTCCATGAACGCTGGGCGCAGAAACGGGAGTCTTTATGGGCCACTTTTCTGTACAACTAATCCATATGCAAGTTTATGAAGGAACAGTAAAGAAAACATATATATGACCTGTTTGGGGAACAGGAGAACTAATATATTATGTAAGCAAAAACCAAATCATAGTATGTAGCATTGAAATGCAAGTTGATAAAATTAACAAGTTTGTAGGTTTCCTATAAGGATACCAAGAATTCTGTCGAAGCATGCTTGTAAGCCGCTTTTAGGTCCATTTGAGCCTTATCCGAAACAGTCTTGCCCCTTCCTTAGCTTCCTGCAGTCGAACAGGATGCCATTCCCTAAGATTCTTATCATAATGTTCAATGTCTTCTCCCTCTAGGCGATGGATATGTATACAAGGCAATGCGTTCTTATTTTCATGCTTCTTCAATTCTTTATATGCAAGCTCTAGGTTCTTCTTGCCGATCCAAATTATGTATTTGGGCCGGCAACACAACAACCAACCAAACGAAATTTGATCCCCCCAGTGGGAAGCTATATTTTTTCAGGTTCTCCACAAAAGGTGAAATATGGTTACTCTGGATCTTTGAGATAATTTCCTCTGAAATAGAATCAAGTTGAGCATGACTTCGTGACAAATGAATGACAATAAAAATTTTAGACAAGCTTAATTTTGTCAGAAGAGCTCTAATCATAATCCACCAAGAATCCTCAGCATTCCTATCCCTGAAATCTGGCATGTTGAGCTTCAAATCAGACTTCCATTCCTCGGAACTCCTATCAACTGATACCGAAGGGATATCTTCATCCCTCCGGGTACTTTCAAACCTCAAGTTCTGAATATTTTGAGCCTCAACGTTGGCCAATTTCAACTGGTCGATCCGAATCAAGCGCAAGTGGCAGAGTGATTTGCTTGCAATATCGATCTATATTGATCTCAGGCCTTATAGTACAACAATCTTCAAGTTCTAATCTGTCAAGACAAGGAAATCTATTCGAAAAGAGTTCAAAAAATAGATCATCAACTTGGACACAGCTCCATCCGTGGGCATGAAAGGTTCTTAGGTTACAATGAATTACAGCACTCAAGATAATTTTCTCCAAACCATCACAGGATTCCACTCGCAATTCTTCTAACAATGGACATCCCAAGAGAATATCCCTCATCATATCATCACATACACGAGCGTGCCATAATTCCAATGAGACAAGTCGTGAACAAATCAAGTAGTATGGATTTCCCATTGGATTGTGGGAGATCGATATAGCATCCATAAATATCAAGCTTCTTCAAATATATGGAGGAAAATACCTCGTACGGTAAAGTATATTTAACAAGGCAACCTAGCTAGATTAGATACTAACCCCAGATGAAGATTGACACCCAAAGTTAAAGCAGCTAAAATCAAATCATCAACCTGTTGGTTGTCCTCCCAGCTGCGGATATAGAGCTTGAGACAGAAACTAAATATTTTCGTGTTACTAGTTAGGTGCCTGTTGATGGTCCTCCTTGGCAAATCATAGAATTCAGGCATTGCACTGGGGCGGGAAGCGCGTTTCATCTAGGCTGAGAACTGGATTAGCAAGCCAAGCGTTGTACCAAGTTTTTGATAATACGAAGGTACGAAATAGGTCTGTCACATCATCATCGACATCCAGAAAAGATTGTATGTGTTGGATTAGTTCCTCCGGCAGTTCAAACTCAAAGTTGTCAGCACCCAATTTGTGCTTCTTATTCATTGCGGCTGATCTTAATTCTTCTGACAGGGAAAGACCTAGTATAATATAATAATGATAGAGTGAAATTTATTTAGGTTTTAACTAGCTAGGACTAGTGTTATGGGCTCTTTCAAGTTAAGATCAACATTGGGCCTAAACTTGTTTACGTGAACAAAATAATTTCATCTTAAAATTTAGGGCTGTTAATTCAACATGTACTACACACGCTCTCCACAATTTATAAGTGTTAATTCATCGAACCGAGACAAGGAAATCTATACGAAAGCGAGCCGAAAAACAAGTCATCAGCTTCGACGCTGTCCAACCAACGTATAGAGCTTCACACTTTTGAAGTTTCTTGGTACCTCTTGATGGTTCTCCTAACATGGTACGAAGTTTCTCATAGATTGACAAAATGATTTTACTGATAGTTCAAAACTATAAACAAGACAAGTAGTTATTAGTTAAGCCAAATCTAAAACTGAAGCAACTTTTTCATAGGTATTATGCAGATGACTTAATATATTCATTTTCAAATATTTTGAAAGAGGGGTATAGCTAGTAGTGATTACAATTCCAACATCGAGGGGCACTCAGACCGCTTGGCATAGTGTAGATCCGCCTCTGTTCTCACCAGGGTATGATCCCTGATGTTAATCCATCGTATTATATCAACTTATGTTTTATACTCGTACGCATTTAAAGTCAGGAAAAAGAAACATTAAATATCCATTGGGGCGTCTTACAGCACTCAAAAGTCACAGCAAAAAAAAATTACATTAACATTAAATATCCATTGGAGCAACATCAGGGGCCCCTTCATCAGCAGGGGGTGGAACGGATTCACTACTTTGATCAGCAGCAGCAGTAGGCTCAGAAGCAGCCGGCTCTTCACCTACAATCTCGAATTCACTGATAAGTCCTTGCACGGTTTTTTGATCCAGAACGTGGAATGCCTCTCCTACTCCCAGTACAGCAATTGTGCATATTGAGCTTGTCAGCTTTTCACCTTGTAATGTTTCTCTCAGTGCAAATAGAGCATCCTTGATCAGATTCTCCCGCGAAGAGTCCGAGAAACTCTCAAACTTCCGTTCTAGATATGTCTTAGCAGCCTGTGACCTAGAGCCAATTGCAAATGCTTGATATTCAAAGTAATTTCCACTTGGGCAGTTGTAATAGAGATGAGCTCCTGATTCGTCTAGCCCACCCACCAGTAGGCCAACACCATAAGGTCGCTTCCATGAACGCTGAGTACAGACCTGCATCAAATGCAAACATTCATTTAGGTGTATTCAATCCAACTTAAGAAGTTTCATAGTACAAAGACAAACACAATAAAGTACGTGTGAAAGTCGAGATAATTAAATATCATACTATATAAATTTATATAGCAGGTTTAAAATCAAGGCCAAAATTGTCATTGAGGAAAGTTTATTTGAAATCTACACCTACGGCTATAGTGCCATAAGGTCCATATAGAGTAATAATTCAACATCAAGTATATAAGGGAGAAGTCTAATGTATATATGGATCAGCTATCTTGAGACTTGAAATAAGAATTTCACAAAGAAAAGGGAGGCTCCACAACTAATCCATATGTAAGTTTATGGAGCGACAGTAAAGAAAAACATATTGCGTCTTTGGGGTACAGGAGAACTAAAATTTATAAAGGTTATGTTTTCGTCACAGTCATCATAAGATGCCTCTTCGTAACATATTCCTAACAGTCTATCAGATATGTGAGCCAGGTAAACTGCAAGGCCTTAAGCAATCTCAAAATTCTAGATCAACACGAGTCAAGAGAACAAATATGAGAATCAGATGCTTCTTGGAAGCGCCCGAGAAAACAAGAAACACAATCTGGATCTATGATACCCTGGGTTGATCCGCCTTTGATACAGCTGAATAACTGAACTATATCTTAAGGTTGCTCCAAGAAGGTAACTCTAATCAAGCAGCAGGATTGAATTTCAAACCCTCGAGTCTATCAGTCAAGGCAAGGTATCCAGTATTTACTAAATGTTCTCAATACTCTCTAATCAAAGTTCCACCTCCCTGGCTCCCCAGAAATTTATGCAGTCGAAAAAAGTAGAAAACTGTCAAAACTTAATCCGAATGTGGTGGAGGCCAATCAGCTCGATTAGCATTAGCTTGCAAAGCCTCAGCAAATAGCTACATAAATGTCATCATTTCCAGCATCTATAGCAAACACACAAGCTACATTTCCCTAAAGAGTCGTAACGTGGCTTGGAATAGCAACACCTCGCTAAGGCCTCCTCTTTTTGGCCAAATAACCAATGTCTCCTTGTTCGTGACGTCCAAAGGGGCGCCTCAGCAAGGTGAAGCCACTCGATGCCGGTTACGACTTCAAGGTCTCAAGTTAGTACAGCAGGAAACGGTGAACAAAAGACCCGCACTAGTGTTTTCAATATGGATGCAGCAGATGATAACAGCAATTGGGGTTCACAGGCACTTCGCAATGTAATGCTAACCGAGCAGATTGGCCTACAGGCCCTACACCACAAGACATGACTTGGCTGTGGATGACTCTGGTGTCTGGGTAAGCTAAGCATTTGAAAAAAATTAAAGGCCTCAATGTGAGAAGCATATGACTAGAGCATCAAATGGCAGATGTGAGAACCAACTTAGGGTGAAAAAACAATATTCTCAAGAAAAAGAATTAAGTCTAGAACTCATGCAGCGTCTCTAGATTATCTTCTTTCAGTAGCTGACCAAGGTCCAGTACTGATTCGCAAGTTGGCACATATTATCTTTCCTAAGCAGAAACCAAAATAAGAGGTACACTTCCAAAATATCATATGTGACAAGTAAAAGATACTATTATTTCCAGTTTAACAGATATGATCAAATGATCACACATTTCATTCCAAGTAATCCCAATTTATACTTTCTGAGTAAAGAACTAGTAGAGATCCTAAGCCACGCCGAATAGTATATACTAACATCATCTCGAATCGAGTAACATTTCATCCCTCGGTTTTCCCCTCTACCCAACTTGAATTAACCACTAAGCTCAGTAGATGCTTCTATATAATAATAATGCATACTCACTTTCCTAATTCCTGACAATTTTGAGTCATGTTATCATTCATGGCGATTTCGAAACATTTAAATATGATTCACAAAAGGAACTAGATCAGCTACCCGCTAACTTATCGATTTTCAGTCAACTTATCATCTACTAGTCAACTAACAGAGTTTGTTTCGCCAAACATACACTACACCTACTCAATCCTCAATTACACAATTCCCCAATTACACATAAAAAATAACACAAATCAAAACAATTAGGGTTTCAATCAATTAATCAATCAATCGAACCGAACCTGAGCCTTATCGGCGAGCTGAACAACGAGACGGCCAACAGGAAGCGGCGACTCGTAAGTATACGAATAGTTAATGCACTCATTCCGCATGTATCTGGACAGAACACGGCCATCGGCGGTGAGACCAGCAATGGCGACGCCGATGTGGTCATCGACCTTGAAGATCTTTTTCTGGTGAGAAGAGAGCTCCGAGCTGGCCTTGTTAACGGACGCAAGGACCACGTGAGTCTTCGATCGCAGGCCTATGGCAGCTGAGCCTTGCTTCACGGCCTCCATCGCGTATTCTACCTGGAAAAGCCTCCCTGCCGGAGACCATGTCGTCACGTCAGTGTCGTACTGGTTTCTGAACATCGTCGTCGATTTTGTTGTTGATTTTCTCAGATTGAGCTTGAGAAGAAGAAGCTTTACTGGTTTGATCGATTTTGTTTTCTTTTTCTTCAAGTCAAGACGAAATTGCAGAGGGATAGTTTTGGACTTTTAGATCTGCCTTTTTTATATTGGGCCTATGTGAGTTTAGTGGACTATATGCAGCCCACCAAATCTGGACTATTTTTATTTTCTTACACTAATACTAATGCTGGCATTTATTAATAACATAACAATAACAATGTGTCGAAGTCATTAACTCTTCTTCCGAACTTGAACAAGGCAACTCATTTGCCGTGGAGCTACCAAAATCATAAGACGTATTTTTGGAGTTATAACTGAACTGAATTGATCTTGTATTATAAATTCCAAATGAATAAATCTGAATTTAACTTAACGCATCTAAAATGAATTGTGTCTTTTAAGTTTAATCAAACATAGCATATAACACTTTAATTTTGTGTGAATTCAATTTTATATAAATAGGACGGTGCTAACTGAGTAATCGTTTTCTAGAATGTTATTAATGATTTCATATGTTATCTCCACAACCCAAATTTTGCACGTGTGTAAGAATACAATAGAATTTCAAAAGGTGTACAAGTGTAGTGTGTCGTTATGGAAGTCTTCAACATTGTTGTCATGCACCCAAACATAGAGTGGGACTAAAGGTTGCAATCTCGTGTCTATGACAAAAAGAAGGAAAAAAAATGAAAAGAAAATACAAGAGAATGCGGTTTAAATATTAAAGAATAAATCTTTTAAAATTCATAATTTTTCTAAGAACGATAGTAACATTCAATTTCAAGCTGGTTAGAGTCAAGTATTCTTAGTATCATTTGCTTATTTATAATTAACTTTTGTTTGATGTTAGATTAAAGAAAAGTCGGTGGTATAATAATAATTAACATATGGTCAATTACATGCAAGTTGATCCATCCACTAGAGCTGCTCTTTTCTTTTGGGTACGTACGTACCATAACATAATAAACTGATAAAAGAGAACATATTGCCATGTCCCAGTATAATAATTGTAATGTGCCGAGCAACAACCAACGATCGATCGGTACACTTTTCTATCTTTCTTTCCAGTAAGGACCTTTCTGTTTCCCAACGTCTATATTGCGTTCCTCTCTCCCCCAACTTTTGAAAAAAAAATTATATATAGTATTTATAATTCTTCAAATTTTTTATAGGTAATATATACGATTTTTCAAGTTCCTCACACTCCTCTCCCGAACTTTTGAAAAATCATGTGTATATCAGTATATAATTCCCCCCCCCCCTCCCCAAACTCCAAATCCTGGTTCCGCCCCTACCTCTGTCACTCAGTTTTTATCTAATCACTATGTAGTAATCATGTTTTTATTGAAGTTCGACCAATAACAATTTAAAAGATATAGTTAAAGTGATAAAGTTATTCAATTTATATGTGCTATGTGGAATCATAAATGTCATCATTTTTTTTATTTTTTTTGAAGAACTAGAATCTATTAAGCCCAAAGTTTGTACATGAATGAGAGGGGCACACTCCAATATTTACATGTATCATATATCTAGTAAAATCTCAGTACATGAAAGGCCCAGCTAGTCAGAGTAACTAGTGGAAGAAATCTATCTTGGCACAAGTAAGCAAACTGTAGTACAAAAGACTATGATTCACTCCACTCTAAAACACCCTTCCAGACTCCAGTATAAAAACTGTGATCCAGGAAAAGAATGTACGTTGTTATCTCCATTAGTTCTCAGGGCAATGGTATAAGCCATGACCCTCCGTCCAACTCAACAAAGAGTGCAGTTTCCGACATGTGTTTCCTCAAGATTTCAAGCCTTCCCGGGCTATAATGGATAGAGCGACAGGTTTAGAAGCAACTTACAGTATTTGCAAATCTCCTGTGCACAACACCAATACGTCGGAATTTGCATCGGCTGCGACACCTATCATCAACTTTGGCTCTGATACCATATTGAAGTTGAGCAAATAACACCTTAAAATTTTTATTAAGGTGATAAGATTATCAAACTTATATATGTGCTAATTAATAATTATAGCTCCCACAAGTGATGTGGGATATTTTAACAGTTTTTCCGTTTCATTCATTTTTCTTTATTGTCTTTTTAAATAATTTTTCTAGAAAAATACTACATTGTGTGATTAACGCACTCAAATATTTATTTTATTCAATCACAACAGAAATTTACAGGAAAAAAAACGCACTTAAATATTTAAGATCACACACTCAAAAACAATTATGTAAAAGGTGAACGAAACTAAAACGGATAAACTAATAGAAACTAAAAATATCTTTAAAAGAAAATAAAAGATACTCTTATTTAAACTCTACACTGTTTAACGTGGGTTGTTGTTTATTCCTTCATTTCATACTCATTTCATAAGATGATCTTCAAACAAATGTAAATGCGGAGTGGATCGCCTACCTCATTTAATACCCCATAATTTACCCCACTCTTTTTATTGGTTCAAATGTCATCACATTAACTCAACACTAAAATAAGTTCTAAATCTACTATTTTTACCAATTTACTAAGATTAGCATCACAATATTATTCTTGTCCATTTACCAAGTATAAGATCTCGATTTCTTTTTTTAAGTCTTGCCGGATGAATTTTCCCAATCCTTGTTGTCGTAATTTTTTCCTCTCATAAAAAACTCTTCAGAGCAGCAAACTAAATCCTCAAAACCAAACTTGAGCATTTTTAAGTTTCTAAAACATGTTCAAGTTTGGTTTTGAGGATTTAACTTACAAATGCTCAAGTTTGGTTTTGAGGATTTAGTTTGCTGCTCTGAAGAGTTTTTTATGAGAGGAAAAAATTACGACAACAAGGATTGGGAAAATTCATCCGGCAAGACTTAAAAAAGAAATCGAGATCTTATACTTGGTAAATGGACAAGAATAATATTGTGATGCTAATCTTAGTAAATTGGTAAAAATAGTAGATTTAGAACTTAATTTAGTGTTGAGTTAATGTGATGACATTTGAACCAATAAAAAGAGTGGGGTAAATTATGGGGTATTAAATGGGGTAGGCGATCCACTCCGATGTAAATGTAGATGTATATATATACTTCCCTTTTTCGTCTAGAGTAGTGGCTAGTGGGGTCTTTTCTTCAAACTTTAATCAAATTGAATACCTCACCTCCTTTATGCCATACGATAGCAATAGCCTAGCACCCACCAGAGATATTTTAAACATTCTCGTTAGTTTCCATGATTTAACCTATGTTATATAGTGAGTCTGAACTTAATGAAGCTGAACTGAACTTAACGGATTTGAATTGAACTTAATTTAATTTAACGGACCTGGACTGAACTGAAATGAAGAATTTTTTTAGTAATAATAATATTAATAATAGTAATAGTAATAATAATAAATAATAATATAATCATAATATTATTATTATTATTATTATTATTATTATTATTATTATTATGGTTATTATTTATTATCAACATTAAAAAATTATATACTTAAATCCATTCCATTTTAAACTATTTAAGTTTCCTTATATATTTTTCGAATTTCGACCATAGAAAACAAACACACTTTAAAAATAAAAATATGAACTTGTATGGATGAACTTTGACTATAAATTAGTTTTTAAATTAAACTTTAATAATATATAATAAAATTAGACCATGAAATATATGTAATTTAATTTTATTATATTTTTTGATATAATTTAATAGTTATGTGTTATCAAAGTATATACACAATCAAACCAATTACTAGTACTATAATTCAAGTGGAAATTAATTGATTCGAGTGAAAATGGGAGCACAGCTTGTCTCTCGATTATCGACTCCCTTCCAATTTTGCGTGTTAATAAAATTTTAATTATAATAAAATAATAATAATAATAATAATAATGTTATTAAAAATTAAAAAATCTAAATAAATTTAATGAGCATGAACTGAACTTAATGAAGCTGAACTGAACTGAACTTAACTTAATGAAGCTGAACTGAACTGAACTTAAAATAATAAAATTTCAGACGAAAATAACAGAAATTTAGTTTATGTACCGTAACTTTACCCCACTTTAATTTTTATACCATAAATTTTCATTTGTTAATTTATGTACCATGTGTTTCCTTCAACTTTAATTTGTGTATCCCGGTGATATTTTCTGATAAAATTAGGGTTTTGGATCTAATTCACCCCAATTTAGCAAATTACACATATGAGCGCCTTAGTTCACGCATTATAATTCAATTAATTCATTTAACATTGAAAAATTGATTATAAAAACTAAGAATTCTTGTTAAGTTATTCTGGAAGAATAATAATTATAATTCTGTTATTTTTCAGATTTTAAATTCTTTACGTTTTTTTTCTTGTGGCAAAGAATAATAATCACATTTTGTTTCATTATTTATTTTCTAAATTCAGCTGAAGAATAACGGAATCACGACGTCAATAAAAAAAGTACTATTATATTTGCAAGATCCCAATTAAGTCCAGTTAAAGAGCGTCATAATAATAACAAACAAGATACAAGACGATTATTTTTGCGTTGGACATATTTCATTGTTAGCAAGAAGACATCATAACTATTTTGATGTAAATTATAACGGTTACACACTTCCATCTATTAAAAATATTATTTTGTATACTATATTATAAATTTGTTAATATTTTATACTTAACAACTGTATTTTATACGATTTTGCCATTTTGACAGTCCCGTTAGAGTTACACCATTTCATTTATTTGTCATATTTGGACATGTTAATAATAATTTTATATTTTCTCAACACATTTATGTGGCCACAAATCAACAATAAATTAAATCACCACCAACTATCAATATAACTAGATATATAACTCTCCTTTCTTATTTTATGTATTCAAAATTAAATGGTGCAACTGAATTGGGACGGATTAGCTTACTATACCATTAGCTTTATATTTTTATAATGTTTCTTATTATTAAAAACTATCTAGTGGGTAAAATGTATTGCGATTGATGATGCATTTTTTTGCCTTTGTCTAAGGTCTGTGTTATTTTTGTATGTTGTCCACCAAAGAACACCGCATCAATTATTTTTTTAATACTACTACTACTTAATCTACAAATGCCAATATATTTTGATTGAATAAGAGGAGACAAAGGGTAAAACAAAAGTTTGAACTGGGGTAGAAGTGCAATAATTACAAAGTTTGATCTCAAAGAAAGAAATTTATATATTGGACTTTTTAATGATTTCTCAAATTTACAGGACCACAACCGTAAGAGTTTCAAAATTCAGAAAAATGTACTTTCACAAACACAAATTCAATTTGAATGGTCATCATATCATTTTACGTAGGACCCAAATTGTTTCTTCTTCCAAGTAATAGAGACAACTTGAAATATTTAATTTTATTTCAACTAGTTTGCTTTACTGGAATGCTTTTTCAGTATTTATTTACAAGGATTTCTAAGAAATAAATGCGTCTCAATCTTTAATAAATGTTTTTGTCAGATTTATTTATCATGGAAAAGAAAAAAGAGACATGTTAAACTGAAATTATAAAAATTTAAGAGATCATTATGAAATAGGAAAGATAAGGTGGTGTTTTGCTCTGAATATTAGATTGTAAAAGTACTAGAGTTTATATATGCAGCACGCGTTGTTGCATCGTGCTATAAATTGAGTAAGAAAATTACAAATAATGTATTAAAATATATCGAGTATTAAGTATACTGAATAGAACTATATACTAACTTATAATTATTTAATAACTAATTGAGTAATTGAGTAATTAAACTTAATAGAAACGATGTCCTATAAATGTATATAGTTTTTGTCGTCATGCAATGAATAGTTTGAACGGAACGATATTAGATGGACGAATAGTATTCATCTGATGAGTTAAGAACCATCTGATACAACTGTAGGCTATTAAAATATCAGCTTTCACATGTTTAATTGGTGTTCTTCATCAGTTGAATATACTATTTTGTGCGTCATTATCTCTTGTTATTTTGCTTCATCGATGCCTTAATTTTGTTATGTCGATGCCGCATACTCCTTTATTGGATAATGAAATGGGGCAAACAGAAATAGTTGATGGATGGATCTCTACATAAAGCTAAGATCAAATCAATTCAAAAAAAAATGATGAAAATATTAAATCCTAAAATTTAGCTTAACGATTGGGTAATTTAGAAATTTGACGTGAAAGAGAAAAGCGAAGTCTCTTTTTAGAGGAAAAAGAAACGTAAAAAAGAAAGAAACAATGATTTTGTTTTCCCACAACACCGCGCTTGCCCCATCGCCATAATAGGAGATACGAGGTCTTCACAAAATTTGAACTTTCAGAATTTAATAAAACTTATATCAACATCAAGTTGGAAGCAAGATAAAAAAAATTAGTAGAATTATTTCATCTTTCAAATTTGTCCAGCAAATAGTAAAATATAGAAAATTGATTTTGGAACCCAAGTACTTTCTAAATAATTAATAAGAAAAAATTAGAGAAATATTACGCCAACTCGATTCGAACTCAAGACCTTTTTACATAAAGAATAAGAAAAAAGAGAAAAAATATTACGCCAACAGGATTCGGACCCCCACACATATACTTAAGATTGACACATGTACACACCAGATTAAATTGCGTAAATAAGATTAACGGATTAGATTCAAATTGAAATTAAATTTAAGCAATTTAATGATTGCTCCAATTTGATCATTGTTTGGTTGTTAACTACTATTAAAATAAAAAATAATAATTTTAGACTAATACTTACTCATAGAATACCCATTTGGCAATTTCATCATATAATTTTGTTAAATATTTATTTTATATAATTTTAAAATAAAATAAGGTCAAATCGGACGTAAAACATGTTAATAAAATCAAATGAAAACCTTATTAATAGACATGGTATGTTGCCATCCCAATTTTACAACAATAAGTTCAATATTTTGTTTTGTTGATTTTTTCGATATCAATTTTACCTAAAATTGTTGGAAGTATTATTCAACTATGGATAGTGGTACTAATAAGTAATTGGTAAATATAATTGGGATAGTAAACGTAATATCCCATTCAATTAATCATATTGTGGATGGTAATTTTAGGCTTCCTTTGATTCCCTCATAATTTTTTAACTAAGTTGAATTTGATTAATGTAAACTGAATTATTATTTTAAATTGAAATAATTTATTTAAATTATGAATTTTAATTAAAAATAAATATGAACTAAATTTATTTGAACGTTAATAAATTAAACTTAATCAATTGAAATTGAATTTAATAAAATTGAATTTGAAGTGAAATGAACTCATTTTACTCTTATTGCAAGTGAGATAAATGAAGACATAATTAAGCATTCTGATTCAGTTAATCCACATAATTTCGGTAGTTTAGATGCATGTGTCGATGATTAGAAATGATTAGATACAAATAATCATTGGTTGGAACAATTACAGTATACATTTTTTGTATATATAATTATTAATTTGGCCTACATATATATCATTGCTCGTTCGAATATTCATCATGCCAAATTATCCATGCGGCCCCTCCGATTTGATCAATGGTACTAGGAAGTAGGAACTTAATGTGATTTCAATTACTTAGATTTTGGCACGTAAAATAAATGAGCCTAAAATCGAATTTGAGCTACAACTTAATAGTATAGAAATTATTTAAAAAAATTATAAATATTAGTAAAAACAAAATACGTTTTAATGTTTATATAACATGCACTCATTTTTTAGAGTCTCAATGAGACATTTGGGTGAAGAGAAGAAAGAGTAGTTCTCAAACAAGGAGCTAAATGCAACTCAAAACTATGTCCTTGCAAATTGTGTTGATGTTGACAGGTTTATGGTGTTAGAATTCTAGTAGTTAATACAATGATATTATTCATGTAATCTCTCCTACCGACCGTAAATTATTCAATTTGACTTTTTTCGTCAACAGTTTTTAACTTTGACTTTCGATTACTCTTAAACTATAATGATAAACGTATTTGACAAAATCATATTATGAAAATATAGAACCAAAATTTTCATAATATAATTTTATTAAATATTGTATCATTATAGTTTAAGAGTAATGGGGAGTCAAAGTTGAAAACTGTTGACCGAAAAAAATCAAACTGAATAATTTCAAACGGGACAGAGGGAGTAGTGATTTCCAAGAGCGATGTTGGCCAAGGATCCAATAATGGCATATGACACAATTGAATATCTCTTTTACAAGAAGTTGGAATCAAAATTTCATCCTTGGTTCAAGAAGTATGTCCAAAATCCCGTCAACAACATCAGATTGCAGAGAAGGTCATACAGAGAGGTTGCCATATACTCAGGTTACATAGTGAATGGCTTTAAGTTCCACAGATCGACTCTTCTTAACACGACCATGGGTACAAGCAACTCAGGGGTATGCGTCAGATCTAGGATCATCTTATCTGTATTATTTATATGGGAAGCTCAAGCGAGTTGTGAGACTCGAATATTCCGGTGTGCCCTTGAAGAGGATCTTTATGTTTGATTTTGATTGGTATTATTCATTTTCCAAAAGGTATGAAGTAGAACGAAGAGTATGAAATGGTGAACATAAACTTGAGGAAGAAGTACAATAAGCATGAACCATTTATCTTGGCAACTCAAGCACGCATGGTACATTGTGTTTCTTAAATATCCAACCATGAGATGTGGGGGCTGGGTTGTTGTGGTACCTAAACATGCACGCTCTAAGGTGAAACACATTGAGAAGGACGAGTCAAAAACTAACTCTTAACAAGAAAATGATGTGGATGGACATGCAATGAATCTGGTACATGCTTGTAATGAACCCATACAACTTTACGAGACCATGTATGTGGACTTAGCCAAAAGCGAGGAAGAAGGTCCGTGTGTATAATAAATTACATATATATTTAGTCAATTGTTGATATAGCACTAGGGTCTTTGTGCCTTAATTACAACTAAATTGTATATGTTGTGCATGCAGTTGTATACTTACATGTTTTTCTCTCTGTATTTCTTATATGTTTATGCAGATCCCGCTACTCAACCAATCCAACTTGCGGTATAAGGCAGATTGCTTTGATGCTTTGAGGGTGCGTTTACATTCTATAGTGCTTGATATAGTATTGTATTCATTATGTGATTGGTATGTTGGACGCTGGATTTGAATGATATGTAGTCATCATTGTGTTAGTCAATTTAGGACAGTGTAATTGATATGTTAGTCACTATACTTAATTGGGTGGTACGTTAGTCACCATCGAATTAGTACATCTCTCTTAAAGTAATGTTGTCTTCATCTTCAACCTTTTATTTTCTATTTTTCATCAATCTATCTTATAGGCATGTTGAAGAAGGAGAAGATCAACAAATGACCAACCCGCACGCTCACTTGAACTTGATAATTAGCACAATTGGTCTTATATAGCTAGCAAGGTTGCACTTGTAGTATCTTTAGATACATCAGACTTGTTTTTATCTTTGACTACATTTGAATTGTAATCGTAAAACCTTTTTCGATTATTAATACAATTTTATCTATTTTGATTTCATTTTGGGTGTATTATCGCAAGTTATATTTGTGTATAATAGGTTACAGCTGCAATAGTGGCATAAAAAACAAAGCCCTATCCAAACTTAATTTATACAGGTTTTACTATTGTCATTTCCATTTCTAGATGGACTCGAAAAACTACAATACAATAAGCGGAGAATTTTGACCAAAAAATTATTTGCATACTCTCCACAAAAGTAGGTCTAAGTGTGCGTAGATTCATCCATATATATTTCCATGTCATAAACATTTCCTACTATGTATATATAAGTAGTATAATTAGAAAAATATAAGCAAACTCAACAAAAACTGATCACCATTTATACAATTATAAACATACATCATCAATCATGAATCGATTTATGTTCTCAATTGTAATTTTGATGTTGACAATGTTGGTTACGATGCATGGCGATGGTTTTGCAAATGCCAGGGCACTCATGACCACAGAGGACCCGGTATCCACAATGTTGCCAAAAGGAGAGCATCACCATTCCGGACCTTCCACCGGTCCTTTCGATCCTCCTCCTCCACCTCCTCAGATATCATCAATGTTGCCAAAAGGAGAGCTTCCCCGTTCCGGACCTTCTGCCGGCCCTTTCTATCCTCCTCCTCCTCTTTTCCGCTAGATCATCATCCGGTTAGCTATTTTAAGGGGGCATCACTCTTCTTCTCAACATCTCCAAACAAGTTGGTGTAAGGTGTAGATGGAGCAAGCATACAATTTGTATTTTGGCCGTGTTGCTGATATGCATTGTAACCTATTAAATAAATAATTGTTGTAGTATTTATTATCATATAAAAATACAATACAATTTAGACGGGACATATTTTTCTACGTTTACATAATAATTCAGGGGTGGAGACAGGGGGTGACAGGGGAAGGCGATTGCCACCCTCAAACTTTTGAATTTTTTAACTATCATATGTATATTTTTGAAAAATTCACATTTTGCCACCCCTAAATTTTTTTATTAGTATATTTTTTAAATAAAATTTCTTAACTTTCGAATAAGTATCTTGTTATAATATATCTCGCCACTCCCACTAATCATTTCTGGCTCCGCTCCGACAATAATATACTTAATAATTAATACATTTATACAAGGACCAATTATTATCGGTTCACAATCGAATCCAACAATATAAATACTCCGCCAGAAAACAAATGTACCAGCACCACATGCATGTATATCCTTGAGATCGACCTGCAAAATAATGGAATTTTACGAATTGAAGTTTATTACTCCCTCCTTTCCTCCTTTCTCTTATAAGCTTTCTAGTGATTTTTTTCGGTTCACAACTTTCAATTTTATCTCCCGATTACTCTTAAACTATAATGATAAAATATGTAACACAATTATATTATAAAAATTTAGGTTCTATATTTTCATAATATGATTTTGTCAAATACGATTATTATTATAGTTTAAAAGTAATCGAGAGTTAAAGTTGAAAATTGTTGATCGAAAAAAGTCAAATTGGAAAGCTTCTGAGAGAGAACGGAGGGAGTAGTTGTCTAGAGGTTGCAATCACGGACGATATAAGACGGATTAGGGTAAAACTGATAATGTTTACTCCGTCTGTTCCATTATAATTATCCAGCTTGATTTTTTTAGTCAACGTCTTTTGATTTTGACCACAAAGTAATCTTCAATTATATAATAAAATATTTAACAAAATTATATTAGAATGTAGACTTTAAATTTTCATAATATAATTTAATTATGCATTTTATCATTATAGTTTAAGAGTAATTTATACGTCAAAGTCGAACAATGTTGATCGAAAAAAGTCAAAATGGGTAAAGGAACCAGGGCTATATCCTCTAGATATGTTGAAGATGAAAATTAAGTAGAAAATATGGCAGCTCTTTTTGTGTAGGGATTCGAAAAATGCGACATATTTTTTTACTGCACACACGAAAGAAGAACTTGGGCATGTGTTTTGGGTTTGTTAGATCATGGAAATCTCTAGTGATAGGCATCTCGGAAATTTCAGTGGCCTCTTAACCTTTGTTAGGATCCGTATTATCTAGAATTAATATCGAAAAATAATTAACATTTTATATTATAGAAATATGTAATGTCTATATTGTTTGAATATAAAACTTTTCATTATTATTTCGTTGTATTTTGGGATTAGTTTATGATTAAATGACCCAAATAAAATTTAACAAAATAAAGTGTTAAATTAGACGGATCCAAAAGAAATAGTTTTGAATGCCTAAATTTTTATTTTTTTGGAATCAGCCAAATATATTAATAAACATAGAACAATAGTACAAAGTAGTGCATTAGAGGTGCACGAATAAAGCAAAACCGAAAAGCAAAGTCCCAACTCCTCGTCTTAAAAAGGATAAAAGCATGTCCAATAAACTCCCGTTATGACCGTACCATATCTTGATCACCCCTTCGTCTAGTATATCTTCTTACTAATTGAATGCCTAACTAATTGATCTAGATCTGATAATATAAAGTGGCACGATTACTCATGAGTCATGACACAATCACATATGTATCAGTCGACTAGCGTGTTAATGTGGACAAGTAAGGAAGAACGATAACATAAAGCTTCGTTGATTCTGTAAAATATGGAAAAGTGACAAATTTGAGAAAAAATTTGATTTTTTTATTCATAAGCATCAAAGAAACTGTTTGAGAAAAAATAAACAATAAATGCTTAAATAAAAATACTCCTAGGAAACCATAATGCTAACTACCTAACAAATTGAACTATAAATATATAACAAAGTCAAATAAGACCGACTCCATCAAAGTCGCAACTAGGGAGTTGATCCCCAAGTTGCGACTCCCACAAAGCATCAACTTGCTCAATAGTTGAGTTTGAGCTCAACTGTTGAGCTCAAGCTCAACTATATAATATTATTATTTTTACTTTTGTTTTTTTATCCTTTATCTCGTGGTGATGATTACACATATATGTACACTACTACTACACTACTACTAGCGGCTGGCCTTTATTTTCTTTTTATGTTTTTCTTTTCTTTTTTCTCTTTTTCTTTTTATTATTTATTGCCATATTTAATAATGCATAAATAAAAATAATAAAATAGAATTTGTAAAATAGGCCATCACATTACATAAATTTTATTACAAAACTTCTAAAAAATAAAAGACTCTTCTTAAATAACGATAAAACCACACATCTTACAATGACAAATTATTATTAAAATTATAATAGCATATTAACCTTTAGCACATTACATAATTTTCTAATATTTATTGCATTTGGAAGTATTATATGACGTTTTAAAATGAAATGAATAGTGAATTTTAAAAAAAAAACTAATGGAAAAAAAAGGATGAAATAAAAAAATAATAAAATAAATGAAAAAGATGGGATCATTGGGGATCAACTGTTGGAGTATGTTAGAAGAGATGGGGATTAAGTTAGTGAAATGCCGACGTGACACAGTTGAGCCCCAATTTTGAGCTCAACTGTTGGAGAAGGCCTAAAAGTTGTTAAAAATATTTAGATCGCAGGGCTTCGAATTTTATTATTTGGCTTCCTAAAACATATTGTACCACTCGGTTTGGGTGATGCATATATATAGCTACTGCTTAGTGCTTAATTTTGTTTTTATTTAATGGCTTTAAATTTTGGTCAAATAGACAATGCGAGAGTCATGAGCAACAACGACCATGCAATTTGTTACTTTCATCTGGGTAAATTTATCATTTGGTTTTATCTTCTATATTATCATTCATTTTGTAATATATTATCTGTAATGATATATTTTATGGAGTACATGATTTAAGGCCAATATTTTAACTGTTTCAATTTGCAAACAGAACTTACTCGGTGTAATAAAATGAACCAAACAAGGTGGGAAAGGACAAACCCTGCGTGTTTCAAATTAAATACCGTAAAGTTAAACATTAAAGTTAAAATACGTAACAAGACCACGCAGCAACACGCGTACCGTGCTGCATAAATTATACTACTACTAGTATTGAAAAAAAAGGGAAAAAGGTTTTATTTTGATTATTTAATTGTAAATGTTTATTAAATTAAATATTATTTTCTCTCACATCACTCATTAGTCATTTCATATTTCTCTCTCCTCGCTTTCTTTCTTTCTTTCTTCTTCACCTTGTCTGACTCTACAGACAAAAAAACCTCACCGAGCAACAGCAAGACAGAAAATAAAGGACACAACAAACAAACAAGGATTCAATTCAACAACAAAATTTCAAAAACCCTAGCCATTTTCGTACAGGACCAAAAACACCATTTCCATTTCCAATGGAGTCGCTCTCTAGGCCACCTCACCGGAGAAAGCACTCCTCCGCCACAAACACCCGCTCTTACGACGACGTTTTGCTCTCCAACGGAAATGGTACTAAAACGATGACGTTGCGACCTCACGAGTACGCCGAGATTTTCGCCGGCTCTTCTTCCATTCCGGTGCTGGACCTCTCTTCTCTCGACAATCAGGTCGGGTCGGGCTCCGGTAGGGTCGATTACTCGAACATTTTCGGTGGATTGAGGAATGATGACGTGGCCCTGCCCTACGAGGAGCTGCTAATTCATGCTTCTTCAAAGACAGCCCAGCAGCAACAAAGGTCAATTTAATTGAATTATTTCGCTTTCTTCCCTTTTCAATTTTTTGTTATTTAATTTTATTTTTTCTTCATGAATTGTGTAATTGATGAATGTTTTTCTGAAAGCGTGTTTGTACATTCTGTTGACCGTCTGTGTGCTGTTAGTTCATACATGTGGCCTGCATGTTCAATTAATGACGCCTACTGTTTTCCCTTTCATTCTGTTATTGGCTGGACTACTACTATTGTTCATTTACTCTCTGATTGTGATATCTGTTTCAGTACTGTATGTACATGATTATGAATTTATGAGTGTGAAAATTGTTTTTAATAAGCTTAAAATGTTAATCAGTAGATAGAGAGGCTCTGGAAAAACTTGAGATAGTGTCTGTTGATAGAGTGGCTAAGCTGCAAGCATTTAGATTTAGTCGAATAAAGGTCTTACATGGGACTTACTGATGCTGTACTGTATTTGAGTATATGTTCTTGTGGAGAGGTTTGACACTGATGTAAAGTTAGTTGATCAACAGTGAGACAAAACGAAGTGGCATAGTACTTTTTACGAATCGGAATAATAAAAGAAAACGTATCATTTGTGTGTGTCGATTTGTGTAGAGGAACGTCAGTGTCTACTTTTCTTGCTCATTTATTGTTTTGGTTCGAGTGATTCGTTATAGACTTGTTGCTGATATGTTAAGTTCTGGCGGTTAATAGATTCGGTTGCTTTTCTTTATGTTCAAGATTGGGATGTATGGTTCAAGTAGTAGTGGAACTTAATTTACCGAATCTTTCAGATTATGTGATCTTTCTTGATACTGTTACAATAAATTTGTATCTAAAGCATACGCATGGATCTACGTAATGAATTTGCAGAAGATTTCTTTTTCCTCTTAATGTTTCCTACTTTCCGTGTAATGCCCTTATGTGAATCTGATATTGTTTGGTATGCTCTTAAACGCTCATTGTGAATGATACAGGTCTCAGGCAGATGCTCGGTCCCCTTCAAAAGAATCGGGTTCTTTACATTCCTCTGGAAGGACCAAAAAGTCCTCTGCTGAGGCATCTGATCAATCTCCCAATGGGGTAAAGCAGCAGATCAACTTGTCATTCAATAAGACGAGCCAAATAAATAAAGACGAATCAAATGGGAAAACACACATTGCTCAATTCCATGCTGTTCCTGCATTCACTCGCTTTGTTGATGAAGCCTCAAAACCACAGAAGAAGGTGGAGGATAACAAACATGTATCGCCGTTGAAACGTGAAGTTAGCCGCACTTGGAGTTTCAGTGCAGAGGTTGAAGCAAATAATAAAAGCAAAGGCTTTGGATTAAATTGGGATAAATTTCATACACCCGAAAAGTTGCATAGCCCTAATGAATTTGACCTCAAATCACAACCTTCAAATGTGCCATCGTCGGAGCTCCCATCTAAAACAAATGATAAGACGGATTCCAGGCAATCAAAGCTACCAAGTTTTGTTTCTGAAGAAGATGCTTGTGGAAAGATTTCTGGCAAAACCTCACCAGAGTTCCTTGATGAGGAGTTAGACGAAAATTCAGTTGCTGCTGTATCTGCTGCTGCCTTGAAGAAAGCCATAGAACAGGCTCAAGAAAGTATAAGAGTCGCAAAAATGATAATGGAAAGTAGGGAAGGCCTACGAGATGCTGCTAAGCCTAGGTCTAAGAATGGCTCAAGAGTTAAGGATAAGAAGAAAATTTGGATTGATCATGAGGTTGTTAATCATTCAAATGATAAAATTGCTAGTGAGCATTTCGAAAGATCCAATCCTATGTTTACTGGGGTTGATGGGCAAACTGCTGCATCCTTCAGTCACGGTGACCCACTTGTGGATACAAGGAAGGCTAATGGGGAAAGGATTATGGAAAGTGTTGAAACAGCAAAAGAACATGCTGAAGCATTCACTGAGCTAGATAAGAAAATTTTCTCGTCTTCAAGCAAGGATGAAAGACTTCATGTTTCTGGAAAGATTGAACTGGAAAACCGAGGTGGAAATATTGAATCTGTAGAAGATGGTGAAGAGGCACCAAGTGGGCCTGGACTTGCGGCCAACACCGAGCCTAGAGATGTAAATCTGATGTCTAGACTGGTAGAAAACATTAATTCAATGCTCTTCAGGAATAAGCTGGCATCTCCTTCAGAGAAGATAGAAGAAACTGGCAAGGTAACCCAGGATGATTTAGAGGTGTTACCTGATATTGAAAAAGGATTCTGTGAATTGGCAGAGAGCACTCATGGAAATTCGGAACTGAATCATGAACCTGAGAGGAGTGTGATTGAAACCTCGGAGCAGTTTCAGGGTATACATGATCATTCTGATGAACCTGAAAAAGTTATCGAAGTATTTGCAAGTGATTTTGATACTGTTCCAGTCATGCAAGATATGGTAAAGATTGTCGAGGAAGAATGTGAAATCTCAAGAATCATCCAGGAGGAGCAAGTAGTTGAGGAAAACGAACATGCTACTGATGATAATGAGAATGATGAAAGATTTCAACAATCAGATGAAGTGGTTAATTGTGAAGGCTCCACAATATTGAGGTCCGAGATCCATAATTTGATGAATGCATCAAGGATAGAAGAAGATCTGATAGAGCAAGAGGAGATGAGACACAAACCTCAATTTGTTAATGAATGTAGGGAACATGACCAGGGAGATGGAGATAGTTTTGGCTTGGAAGAAAATGTTGCGAGGCAGATAGAGACTCACCAGAAACTTGAAAGTGGCTCTCAGCTGAATGAGGATACAGAGGAAGAGATAAATCATAAGGATCCTGAAAGCATTCTGGAAATTGAAGAGGTTGACATAAAAGGCAATCGGGATCATGAGCCAGGAATTGATAAGAAAAATCATCCTCATGATGTGAACGAAGAAAATTTTCCTGGAGAACTTGAGCAGGTGGAAGAGATAGACAACAATACCACTGATACCCCTGGGGGTGCTGAAATGGAATCAGATAATCCTGCTGCAGTTCAGAATTCTGATGTTTTTCAGGATGCTGAAGAAACAAAAGTCGAAGACAATCAATATCATTTTGAGTTCCGGGAGGTCATTTATGATAAGGTTGCTGATAAAGCTGTTGATGCCAGTAGTGATATGAGCAGTATATCTAATGAGGATTATCATGACGACAGGCAACAATCCTATGATCTTGACTTGAACAACGGAACGGAAGAGTGCCAAAATGCATCTAGTGGTTTTGAGGAGAAGGTTGCTCAATCGTCTGGAATCAATGAGGTCAACGAAGCAGAGGAGCAGCCTTGCGTGGGGGATATTGAGATGCCTGAAACATGCGGCTCGTGTCAAAGTGATTCAGAAGAGAATGTTGTTGGAATTAAATTTCAGAATACCAATGAAGGTGCTACATTTGATGGCGTGAATGACTATTTTGTTGATGTGAGTGCAGATAATGAAGAAAAACTGCCAAAAGATCAAGACGGATTTGAAACAGCTGATGAAATTAGTGATGCAGTGGAAGAGTCCACTGCAGAAATCCAGGAACAGACTTTACTGGAGTCCCACCCTGATGATAATGAAAGTGCAGAATTTGATATCACATATGTGGGACAGGAGTTTGAACGGACTTCTGGGAGTGATGGCGAATCTGTGTCCACGTGTAGTTTTGATAATATAGACGGAATATCTGGTCGTGCATCTGTTGAAAGTGCAGAAGTTCCAGAGGACATGAACTCAAACAAGGTTGAAATTAAGGATGACATTGAAATGGCTTCTACAGAGAGAAAAAGTGCCGATGAGAAAAATATTGCTGCAAGTTTGTCATTAGATAATGAGCCAAAGGACATAAGAAAAACTGAAGGGGATGTAGCAACAGGTCAAAACATAGAAAAGATCAAGGAAAATCGCAGAGGAACATCCACGACGGGACACAAAGATGCCAAAGAGAAGGTTCTAGATTTTGATAAAGATGATCACCAGAAACGAATCGAAGCCATCAAGAAGGGAAGAGAGCGAGAAAAGCACAAAATTGCTGTAGAAAGAGCCATCAGAGAAGTGCGTGAGAGGGCATTTGCCGAAGCTCGAGAAAGAGCTGCTGTGGAGAAAGCAGCAGCTGAAGCTCGACAAAAGGCTATTGCAGAGGCGAGAGAGAAGCTTGATAAGGAAGCCAAGATGAAGGCAGAGCGTGCTGCTGTAGAAAGAGTCACTGCAGAAGCACTTGAACGTGCTCGAGAGAAAGCAAAATCTTCCACTGAGGCCAGGAAAATGGTTGAAAGATCCAGCACAGAAAAGTTTACCAGTTCTTCCCGATATAGTGAACTGAAGCACAGCGTTTCATCCTCTGTAAGTATCAGTTGTTTTTTTACAACTAGCTTCAATGATAGTGTTCACTTGCATACCAAGAGAGTTACAAGTTTTTTTTGTACAGGATCTGGAGGCAGTTGAAGGAAAAAGTACCGATTCAGCACAGAGACAAAAAGCAAAATTGGAGAAGCACAACAGAATAATGGAGCGAGCGGTATGCATGTCTTACATTTATATTTAGCAGCTTGTTTTATGTGGAGCTAGCTTGTGGTATTATAACCCGATTTAACTGATCTGTCCAGGCCAAAGCCCTCGAGGAGAAGAACATGCGTGATCTCATTGCCCAGAAGGAGCAGGCTGAGAGAAATGTAATGTCTCTTTCAGGAACATATCTAGTATAATGATTGCAGAAGTCTCCTTTAATTTCTCAAAACAAATGCTACATTTACTTTTATTCACAATCTTCTATTTATGAATTGCAGAGACTTGCTCAAACCCTTGATGCTGAAGTTAAGAGATGGGCAATGGGAAAAGAAGGAAACTTGCGTGCACTTCTCTCAACTCTGCAATATGTATGCATTAACTAACTCCCTACTGCACTGTTAGTTTCCCGTTTTGATTTTTACTGTTATATCTCTCAAATACTCGCATGCCATCCCCAGAAAGAGGATTTGAAAGCCCAATTCCAAACTGGGTGTGTGATCTCATGCTAAGTGATTACAAAATTTGGTGTGTACTATAAACTGGTTAATTAGTTATCACCCTTATCTCATTCATTGTTTCTGGAATTGAAGAAATGGTAATGGGAAAACATTGTACTATTTTACTTGGCATGTAACTGCAAACACAAGCTTTTTGCATTTAGTCTTATTTTTTGGGTAAAAACTTCCTATCGAGTTTCCATTCTGAAACTTGAAGAAAAGGAAAAAGGGTCGTAAAGAGGGTCAGCCAACTCATATTAAGTGCTGACTAAATTTTTGCAGATCCTTGGTACCAATAGCGGTTGGCAGCCTATATCGTTGACTGAGATTATAACAACTGCTGCAGTGAAGAAAGCTTATAGAAAGGCAACTCTTTACGTACATCCTGACAAGTTGCAGCAAAGAGGAGCTAGTATTCAGCAAAAATACATATGTGAGAAGGTGTTTGATTTGCTCAAGGTAATTTTCATTGGAAGATTACAGAATGGTAGTTGCTATACATGAATCTAACGGCATAAATAGCACTCATTTAAGAAGTATAGTAAATATGAATCATTGTCTCTTCATTTTCGGATTTTGTGATTGTTGGACTATGGCATTACATTTCTATCTTCGTCTGCTTTTCTCTTATGGCATGCTTTATGTCCCTCAGGCGGCATGGAACAGGTTCAACTCGGAGGAGCGGTGATTAGCATATGCGTATTCTATTTATTTAATTTATTTTTGGATGCGACGGGTCGTTTTTCATGATTTCACCTGTGAGGTGTTGTCAGATTGGCTCAAGGGGTTTAGAAAACTACATAGTTTTACCCATATTTCTAAATGTAATTTATTCAACCTTCTTGAATCAGTTATGCAGAAAACTGGCAAAATTGTATTTTGTTGTCCAATGATAACTATCCATCCCAATTTGCTGGAATGTGTTATTTTCTGCTTTCTGAATCGTACTAGTAGACTTGAACACTGAATTGTCTTATTTCTGTGGTTTAAAAGCCGACCGGAACAGATTTTAAACCACCGAAGTTTAGGACTAAAGTTATAGAAACTATCGAATTTTCAACCTATCTAGTAAGTTGAAAGGAAACTGTTTTAAACACTTTGGCAGAAAATTTACAAATACCTATGCACAACACATTGCAGACTGCAGATAATAGTAAGGGTGGGTACCCAGAATAAGTTTTTATATAGAAGAGTGCTAAACCCATAGTAACAACATAGGATGTTCAATCAATACAACAGTCTACTAGGCAATGTACTAAAAATGACATGATCAGAAACCGTCTTCCATGATACCACCAGTCTCGCCTGAACATTTTCAACACTGATTTCGAGCTATCGTCACCAGGTCCTCTAACTGATAAGGTATTTTATTCTGAAGGGGTATACACACACGGTAGGTAACGAACTAGTGAAGTACACACGGAAGTCTGTCTGTCTGCCTGGTAACTTGGAGGTGCAGAGAGTACCAGTTTCCTGGACTGGATTAACTTGCATGGTGCTGCTTTCATGCTTGGTTCTATACGATTGTCCCATCTTTAATGGTGGAGTTCTTCAGTATGACTGTTATCCCGGACCTGATGTAAAATCCTTCTTCTGACCTGTCAGCTTCTTCAACATTCTGTCACATCCAGGAAACCAAAGAAGTTATCATTAGTAACATGGTTTTCATTTCGCCAACAAAGTATCCTTGATGCGAAGAAACTTACATCTGTATTTGCAATCACCACGTTCTTTCCAATCTTGGCATTCTTGTCGATTATACAATTGCTTTAACACCAAAGCATGAATCAAATGAGTCAGGAAATAAGTCTACAGAGAATACGGCCAGAAATGAATGAGAAATATCATAGCCAGCAGCAGGACAAAATTTTCTTAAGAAATTGATCGAGGACAACCATGTAGTTTTATGGTTTGGAATTGAATCATTAACGTTATGCTATAACTGGGGAAAACTTTCTGGCAATCTCCAAGACGAAGATGAAATTCTGAAACAATTTTTTTTCAATATATACTCCTAGCATCCTTACCTTATTTTGGTATTAGCTCCAACACCGATTGGGACCTTTCCCTGAGCTAAGAGAGATGCAATTTCAGATTCCGTTTGATAGTAGTCGGCACCCATCATCATAGTATCCTGAAACAGGTCCCCTTTCAAATCAGCATATAAATAACCAATTTCATAAATTTATACCAAAATGCAACTTCAGGTGATCAACTCTCTCTGAAGTTACAAGATCATAAGCTAATATGAGCTTGCTTACCTTGAGTTCAACTCCATAGTCTAGCCGTGACCGAATACCCACTATAGAGTGCTGTACGCTACATTCTCGCAGGAAGCAGCCATGGGAAATTATCGCATCCACTATCTGTAAGAACGAAACTCATTATACATAGTAGAACAAGAAGGTATAAGTACTACTGACAAAGTATAATACCATACCCTGCACTGTTCAACTTTAGTAGGTGGCAAGAATCTTGGAGATGTATAGAAAGGTGTCTTTGGATCGCTGAAATCGAACTTTGGAGGCTGCAAACAAACACGAGTCAGTCCAGCTTGCAATTCCAGATATATGAGTAGTGAAACATCAAAGAATTACTGACCTGTTCTGTGAGAGCTAAATTGGCATCAAAGAAAGATTTGATGGTTCCAATGTCTTCCCAGTAGTCGCTAAACAAAAATGCCTAACGATAGAATGCATCAACCAATCAGTAATGTGTTCAAATCCGACTTGCATAAGAAAGAGTAGATCAGCAGTCTCTCACCTGAACATTATAATCCTTTACAGCTGAAGGGATAATCTCGGACCCAAAGTCATTGCATGAAGGATACTGATGTCTTAGAAGCTTCAACAGGACATCTGTTCTAAATACGTAAACACCCATTGATGCGATATAGGGAAAGCTCTCAGCTTCTTGTTGAGAAAGTCCCAGCACAGAGGTGTCGACTTGCTGATGAAGGGAAGAATTAGATAACAGACATTAAAAGTGATGCATAAGCATGGAAAACAGCGGAAAGATAAAATAATAAATTGTTGTGGACAATACGGATGACAAATTAGGCCAAGTAGAGTAAAATAGTCACCATGGCTTTCAGATCAGGCCCCTTTGGTTTCTCAGAAAACTGAACAATACGACCGCTTGCATCAATTTTCATCAAGCCATAGTCTGAGGCTCGGCTGCATTTGCATGAAAAGGAATCAATCAATGGTGCATTAAAACAGGCGATAACATTGTGTAGTTCTTTGTACAACATGAAGAACTGACCTATCATCCATGGGTATACATGAGACTGTAATGTCTGCATTTGAATCTATATGTTTCTGAAAGAAAGCTCTGTCACTTGATGAGAATGGAACGACTTATAAAGTGCAAAAGATTTTCAAATAAGTGAGAACAGTACCTGAATAAAGTCCATATAATCCATCCGGTAAAGATGGTCACCGGACAAAATTATTATGTGCTGTACATTTTTGTTTTTAGCATTCTGCAAACATGTAGAAGTCACCATATCAGACCTATTCAGAAAAAGGAAGAGAACGGAAAGGAACGTAAAGGAGATGCATATCAACCAAGCACCTCAAAAACCCATGTAAATTGTCTAACAGCATCTGCGGTTCCCTGAAACCATCTGTTTCCCGCCTCTCCTGGTGTCTGAGTGGCAGCGAGGACCTACCGAGAAAACATTTGATTTTATAATTTTATACTTAGATATGGATAAAGAATAGTTGTAAAATTCTATTGACAATTGCATGTTGACATGAAATGGACATTTCAAATAAAAACCAACATCATGTCCAAACAATTACTCCAATAAGTTTATCATTGCCCGTCATTGAATCCCATGTCTCACCTCCACAAAACCATCTCCGAAATTCACGCCATTTCCAAAGTTGTAGGTTCGAGCAAGGTGTCTGTTCAGGGAGAAAGAGTTGAACTGCGTCAAAATGAAAATCTTTCTTATCCCGCTGTTGATGCAGTTGCTCATGGGCACATCAATCAGCCTGTAACAGCCCCCAATTGGAACCTGCACAATAAGCAATCAAACATCTATAGTTACAGCAGGTTACTGGTCACATCTTAGCATAGTAGCAAGTGCAATGTCTAGCAGCAAATCAATTTCCTTACATACCACCACCACCTACCCAAGTATAACACTTAAGAGTTAAGATATTCTCTTCTTTTACATGCGCAGATCCTTACACGTTGGTTTTAGTTTCATATTCATGCCAAAATTTTAAAGTATAATCAAGCCCATTTAGAATCATTCTTGTCAAAAAAGATTCTCCTTTTCATATGCATGCTAGTAGAATATTGCATGAATATAAAATGATACTAATACAAATGTAGGTACAGAAAAGAATAATCAAAAAAAAAAAAGTTGCATCCTATCCATATCATGATATCATAATATCCAAAAAATTGTTGAATCCAGATCCTAGTCCATATAATAACATCACAGATATAATGAAAGCTACTTTTAAACAAATCAATATCATCATAAGTTCATCATATCCAAATACAGTGAAATGGTGATGATGTTATAATTTCTTACAGCTGGTTTAGCTCTTCTACTGGTAAGGGGAAAGAGTCTAGTCCCAGCACCACCACCTAATATTATTGATGCCACATTTTTCGGATCTGCCCTCGGGTTCTCTTCCAAGAACGGTGCCGTTTCCAATCCCTATACACACACACACATTCACTCATTAGGCCATTCAAAATGGTGAACAAGAACAACAAAACTTGACATTAGTACTACTACTTACAACCAATTCTTTATTAATGTCACGAGTTAGAACAGAATATGCAACACCAGGGTTGTTGGATCTTCTTGAAACAACTATCTTATTCTTGCGATGATAATTCAGAGAAACTTTGTCACCCCAAAAGGCACTGCTGCTGCTGCTCTTGATGGCTCCAGGTAACACATTATTAGCTTTCATGGTGGCACACCAAGAAGAAGAATCCATCATCTTTCTTGGTCCAAAACGTCAATACCAATGCAAAAAGAAAATAAAAGAAAAACAAGCAACCAACTTTTACGACGACTCAAAAAGCGAAGAAAAGGTAACGAACAACTTTCTGCTAAAGGATCCAAGATTTCATCATAAAGTGGCCTGAAGTTACCAAGAAAAAAAAAAAAGAGAAGCTCCAATCTTGGAAAAGATCAATACAAAACAATTAAAGCCCAGATCACAAAATGCTTTCTTTCTGCATTAATAATTCCAAACAATTCAACCATAAGCAAGTTTCTGTTTCAAACTCAAACAAACGTCACAATGTGTGTGTGTGAGAAAATGAATGGTTGGAGTATAGTGAGTATTTCAAGTTCGGTATTTGTTCTGTTGGCATGTGAAGAAGGTAAAGAAGAGAATCACCAAGATTAGCGTGATGGGAGTTAATTTAAAGTGCAAAGGCAGCAAAGTTGCATAATAATAAAAAACACCATGGATTTCTGAATGGAGAGAATTTGGAAGATCCTATTCCTATGCAGCACTAGGATCGGATTAATGTTCTTCTTAAATAAAATGGTAAATTTTATATCATAACCCTAAGAAATTCTCTTATTATATTTCAGTCCTTCTGATATAAACAATTACATATAGCTTCGATGTTCATTGATCAAGTATATATAAATAGACATTATTACCCCTACTCTTCAAAAATCCTCAACCTTTTTTCTTTTCTTTTTCTTTCTTTTAATGACTTGGAAACACGCATCCACTATCATTTGCGTGTGCACTGAGTAAATTCCTTAGTCCGACATAATAGATTGCAAACCACGTAAGCCAAATTAAACCGCAACAAGTTACAACCAAGTTAAACCGCAACAGACGTAATATACTAAACCACGTAAGTCAAGTTAAACTACGAAACTATAATCGTAGCCCATACACATCAAATTTATATTATTTTTTCTTCAATTTTTTTATAACTAAAGTTTATTTGGTTCTCCAAAACTCCAATATTGCTTCAGTGCCTTAGTTTTTCAAAATATAAATCGTGGCCTAAAATATTATTGTTGATCTAATAGGCCATACCATTAAGAGACCCTACATAATGGATCCTAATCACAAATTACAATTCTTTCATAGTTAAATTTTGAATGGTACAATGGGACATTTGTTCCACTAATGTTGGCTTTTAGACTAATATGTAATCGAAAAGAATATTATAAGGACTTAGATATAATTATTAAAATGATAAGGACCTATTTGAGAAACTAGTGTTTACTGAGTGTGTCAAATGTAATCATCTCTTAAATAAGATTAATTAGAGTTACATTTGCATTTTGTAGTACTAGATCGGGGACCAATAATGTGTAAAATCTGGAAAGGTGTCAGTGAATAGTGATGAAATTGGACCGAGTTTCTATATTTGCTTGGGAATTGAATTTCTTAATGGTGCACGTGGTTTCACACCTAACCGTCCGTTATTTTCTTGGCAATGCTTTTCTCACCGTGAAATTTTTATTTTTATTTTGTTTCAATTTCTACTTCCGATTTATGCAGAAGTACAGTCGAGTATAGTCGTACCCTTTTTTTATTTTTAGATAGCGATTCCTCCTCTATCAGACTCTAGTTCAAAATGACATAATCACAAATTCAATTCCTATAAAATTAAAACTTGTAACAAAGAAGTAAATACTTACTACTCGTAATTACTAATTAGAGGTCATAGGTTCAAATCTCGCAAAGTGCGGGATGATTTATAGTTTATTACTAGCTTTGTAATGGTTCGATTATAAAAAACCTAACTTTATTTTCTCTATTTGTATTGTCAATGCCAATAAACTGTACCATAAACTAAATTATTGAGCAGCTTTGTCCATTTTCACTTATCTTCACACTCTCTGATTTGATCGTACATACTCTTATCTCAAATCTCAATCAACCAACTTGAATTATTGTTCTTGAAAAGTAACATATTATGTTAACTTGGTTTATTCTTTTACTAGCCTACTATAAGACATTGTCATAGAGTATGATTTTTAAGTGTTTTAATTTTAACCTTACACGACCATATATACCATGTAAGTGTAATAGTACAACATTTTTAACATAATGGTATGTTTCGACGCCACAATTACAAAACCGAGAAGCGTTATTCAATGGACCAGTTTTTTATGCACAATTCTGGAATGTTAACTTTTATACGTTAAATTTGAATTGAAGTTATTACAAATTGATTCCTAAGTTAATATGACTAGAGCTCATGCTTATCACATTTTGCATCATGTTAAATGTGGGGGCACCGGGTAAACATAAAAAGAAATGAAAAAAAATTATTATATATAATAGGTTTTTTTTTAAACAGATTATTATATATAAAAGTAAATAAACAAACGGAGACGCCAACAAAAAACTAACGGGGTGGGAAGGAAAAGAGCAGGGGCGTCCATAGATTTTAGGGGCCCTGTTCGAACTCGGAAAAAAAAAGTGAAACGAAAAGATGGGGATAAAAAGTATTAAACCAGAGACCTGTTGGAAGGGAATAAATATTTACACTAGCAGCTTTGACCACTAAACCAGTTTCATTTTATTTACTTCATATGTAAAACATACCTATATAGATATTATAAAATTAATTTGAGGCCCTCAGGTTTCCGAGGCCCTGTGCGGTCGGGCTGACCACATAGGCCTTGAGCCGGCCCTGGAAAAGAGAAACCAAAACGAAAACGAAAAGGGCACGAAAAGACACTAAAAATAGAAGAAAAAGAGTTGAAATTGAGTCAAAAAGATTAAAAAAAAAAGTGGTTTAATAATTAAAAAACATAGTAATTAGGAGAAATTACAGATAATTAAAATATTAGAAAAACATACATGTAAAAGCAATATGTATATGATAAAAAATTAATTTCTCTCTCATACACATACCCCATCCTTCAACCAACCCACCACAACACAAAAAACCACATTTATCCATGACCAACCACCATCCAATCAATTCAATTTATTTGTTTTTTTATTTTCTTATTATCATTTAATAATTATAATATAATAATTGTATATTATTATAAAATTACTGTATTAATCTAGAAAAGTTCTATAATTTTCCGAAATAACAAATTAAACATTATTATATTAATAAATTACAACCATTACTAAAATTACTAAAGGAAAAAAAATTAATATTACATATTTTTATACATTGATTACACGAAAAACATGAAATGCAGAATTATGAAAACGAAATAAAAATACATATTTAGTCCATTTGGCTAGGAGAGAATGAGAGAGAGATTGAGAGTAATTTAGGGTTTTTAGAAGTGTGTGAAATATAATGAAGTTAGGTTATATTTATAGATGGAAAAAAATTATGAATTTTAATATATATATATATATATATATATATATTATATATATATATATATATATATATATATATATATATATATATATATATATATATATATATATATATATATATATATATATATATTTTAAATAATAAAAATATCAGATAATATAAAAGATAATAATAAATTAAAAAGATAATTATAAAATCTAAAAAGATAATTAAAAAGATAAATAGAAAAAAAAATAAAAAATGGACAAATAGGAGGGGGACAAGTGTCCCCCTCCATATATGCCACCAGCCGGTGGCTGGTGGCATCATGGGCGCACGTTTATTTGTTGGGCCACTGTGGGGCCCACTGCACAGTGGCCACCACTTGTGACCCAACGAGACCGATATTATCGGTCTAAAGCCATACAGGACATTCGGTCCAAACCGTACAACTACTCCTATTTGGACTAGCTAACGGCCCAAGTGCTTGTAACGAGTTATAAACTAAACTAAGCATACCACTACCTAGTTTAGACAAAATGTCTGCAGCATTATTACATTCCCTATATACAAAGTACAACTTTCATTCCTCTAGCAACAAGAAACGTCTTCTAATTTGATCCAGAAGATGTCGATGCCTCCAGTTCGGCACCATTGTCCTGTTTATACACGAAACCAAATACAACGAGTTAGATTGAATTTCAACTAATTTAAATCCAAACTGAATAATAAGCAACAAACCATGAAGGAAACCAAAAAGTTCTGCTATATTGTTGTCTGTATGACCAATATAGCTAGAAAATGCACAGATAAAGTCCTCTTGTGCATTCCGAATAATGCCCCCACAACCAGCCTTACCTGGATTACTACAGATCCATCTACATTTAAGACAACACTATTGGAACTCATAGCCTGCCACTTGCACCATATAGTAGTAGGTAACTTATAATCAACATAAGGGAAGCAAATAGCCGGCTGGGACTTTAGCTTTTGAAACATACGAAGTATAAAACATTTGCTTGAACTCTCTTGGAATTCTTCTAAAAACATAATTATTTCTAGTTGTCAAAATACAATAAGCCATGATACACAACCCTATTTGATCTGCAGAATTCATATGACACACATTTTAGAGTTTTTGAGTTGATAATCTAATAATATGCATACATTCATCTTATTCATTTTACAATTTTGAGTTCAAAGTCTTAGTAGTTGTTTGGCTCTATTTTAACCAATCCATTTTAGAGGTCTAAAAACGTGAGGTTGTTTGGCTCTATTTTAAGGGCTATTGTAGCGTTTTAAGCATTTTAAGCATTTTCAATTTTATTTTCATTTCCCGCACTATCTCTCTGGCCTATAAATTTAATAAAATCTACACCCTTCATTTTTTACACTCATCATCCATATCCATATCATCTATACTCTCCATTCTCCTCAATTTTCGTTCCTCGTACCAAACAAAAAAACATTACTCCCTCCGTTCTCTCAGAAGTGTCCTGTTTTGACTTTTTTCGGTCAACAACTTTCAACTTTGACTCACGATTACTCTTAAACTATAATGATATAGTATTTAACGAAATTATATTATGAAAATATAGAACCTAAAATTTCATAATATAATTTCGTTATATGTTTTATCATTATAGTTTAAGAGTAATCGGGAGTCAAAGTTGAAAGTTGTTGACCGAAAAAAGTCAAAACAGGACACTCCTGAGAGAACGGAAGGAGTATCTTTTACTCATCATTATTATCCTACTCTATACACCTATTTTTACTTAAAATTCATCCAAACACAATGTTTTTCTCTCATCTAAAATGGATCCCTATTCATGTTTCAGAGCTTGAGCTCTAAAATGGGTGCTAAAAATAGAGCCAAACAGCCTCTTATAATTTCTTTCTTACTTTCTCTTAATGTAATTTTGTTTTATTTTTTCTTTTTATAGTCCATTTACCATATAACCATAAGTTATAAGTTATAATGAAAAATTCAAAAATCATATTATTATTGAAGTATAATGCTTGTACTCTCATAATAATGATTTGAAAAATATTTTTTAATTCTAATTTACAATTAATTTGTAGTCAAGGTAATTTATGAAAAAATCAATAAAAACGAAGTGCACAACTTCTTCCACGGAGAAGTTAATTTCTCTTGTTAAATTTAATGGCGTACTACTATTTGTTTTAAAATTATATCGATAAGCGACATACGACTTTCTTTTTTTTTTTTACACATTTAGCTTTGACACATGGGTCAATAGAAAATAAAAAAATCCTTGCTTCACTCCCTATTCAATGTGGGTCGTCTCATGCTTAAAGTCCCAAGTAGCCAAATGTACCGCTAATTTAAAGAGTCTGAACTTTATGACCAAATTGAAGTTTGTACTAGTAGCCTACGCCATCATTATATATAGGAAGATTATTAATGGTGCACATCTCTTTCCACCTGGGTGGATCATCGGACCCCCAAAAATTAAATGTATTGAAATAAATCTTACAAAACTATAGAGCGTTTGGTAGTAATATAAAAAATGAATTCCCCTTATCTGAATCACCAAAATAACTTTTGGATTGATTTTAGGCCTTCTCTCCACCAGCGTATGAGCTGTTGGAGATGAGTGAGCTCATCCCCTCTCACATGTTGCTGGGCGTGTTAGTGGAGATGAGAGTCTCATCCCGGGATGAGCTTATTTTATTTTTTTTCCATTTTATTTTCTTACTTTTACCTTTTCAATTGACTTGTTTTGTTTTTGTATTTTATTTAATAAAATAAATGAAAAAAAGTTGGGATGAGAGGGGGTGACTGTTGGAATAGTTTGGGATGAGTAAGTGAGCCGCTAACGTGACATAAGAGAGAGAGGATGACTGTTGGAGAAGACCATAAGATGGGTCAATTTTGTTGTGGTATAAAGTTTTTCCCAACCCCTTCTTCATTTCACCTATGTTTTAAAAAACGGAGTCGGAGGTTGAGCGGAACACCCCCAAAAAAGGTTTAACTGGGGTCGGACCTGTTGAGCCGTTTTGTGAGCCGATTGAGCCGGTGTACCATTATAATATTAATATATATATAATATATTCATACTAACATATTTATACTATGTTATTATTCATATTTCCATCCAAAATCACACTAAACAAGATTAAATGATCACCAATCAAGTAAAATGGCTTGGTGAAGATCCATATTCAATCAAGATATAGATGAAAAGATGCTTCTTTTTTTTTCAATTTTTTTTTGCAATTTACCCAAAAAAACGGCTCAAACTTCCGGCCCAACCGCTTTCCGGTTCATCAATTTTGCCATTTTTCCGGTTTTTAGCGTTTAAATAGCGGCTTCAAACCGATAGGTCCCGATTTCCACGGTCCGACCGTCCGACTCAACCCGATTTTTAAAACATAGCATTTCACCCTTTTAAATTATCTGTCCGCTCAATTTTTAAATCAACTCCATGAATAAAAACCAAACCTGCCAGGAGCGATTCTAATTAGTAACACGGGTTCCAAAAAGAAAAATAAAATAAAAATTAGTACTAAGTACTCTTTTATTGAGTAGTTATGTAGTTGACACACATGTTAGATTTGAATTTGATAGATTGAAAATCCTACTTTACAAATAAGAATGTGAATTAAACTAGGGGTGCCTTAAACTATTGCCAACTGCCAAGAGGTCCAATAAAATTCAAGAGGAACAAAAATGCGTTGCTGGGCCTTTTAGTATAGTCTACAAACATAACGAATTTAAAAGTGCGTTTTTGAGTATATATTACATGGACACATATATATATGCTGAATGGATTAGTCGAAATGTCGCCGTGTTTTCTCAGATGATGTTTAATCCACAAACTAGTGAAATCAAATTCCAGGTGCCATGTGGGATTGAAAACTTACTGTGATAGAATTGCTAGACACTTGAGAGTAAGATGAGTTTTGATAGTATGGGATCTGTTCCAAAACTGAGTTGTCATGAAGGGCAAATTAGTAATTTCAGTAAGACTAGGCATTCACCAAGTAGCAAAACCCATGGATAAACAAAATCCTCAACCTCAAAAAATCATTCATCAGCCCAAATCCAACAACAATTCTTGGAGCTGCAACGACAACAACAATGGCGCTTACTCTATCCAACACCTTCCTCTCCAGAACCCTCTCTCCTCCTTCCGCATCACCCAACACCAAGGTAGATTTCTTTCCCCCACTCATAATCACCTACTAATTTAAACCCTCTTATTCCTGTTTGTTCTCTTCTGTCACAGGTCAAGAAATTGGGGAGCTACAAACCCTTGCGGTGTAGCTGCAGGAAGAAGGACTTACACCCTGAGTTCCACAACGACGCAAAGGTGTACTGCAATGGTGAGCTGGTGATGACAACTGGTGGAACCAAGAAAGATTATGTTGTTGATGTGTGGTCTGGTAATCACCCCTTTTACTTGGGTAGTAGGTCCAGCCTCATGATTGATGCTGACCAAGTTGAGAAGTTCCGTAAGAAGTTTAGTGGGCTTGAGGAGTTTATGGAGATTCCTGTGCTTAAAGGAGAGATTGTGCTTCCTCCCAAGAAAAAGTCTGGCAAAAAGAAGTGAAGTAGTATTTTTTGTGTGCATTGTTGTTATCTGTATTTAGGCTTCGATCGTTTCTTTTCGTGTTTGATATGTAATTGTTTGTGACATTGATAATTGGATGTTTATGAAAGTTGAGTTTTTATTTTTTGGTGTTATATAATGGCTCTTGATTTATTGTGTCTTAGTGTGAAACAAGCATTTTGAGAGGAGTTGTGTAGTGTACCATATGTTGATCCGCGTTTGTCTTATGCAGCCTATTAGGGGCTTAATTAGTGGTTGGTTCTTGATTCTTAAATTTGGTTTTGGAAAGATTCATTTAAAGGATCGAAGCTAGAGGCTTTTGTGAAATACCTCAACTTTCATATGTTAATCTTCATTTTGCATTATTTAGGCCTGGATCATTTCGTGTTTGAAATGTAATTGTTTGTGACGTTGAGAATTGGATGTTTATGAAAGTTTAGTTCTTTTTTGGTCTTATATAATGGTTCTTGATTTATTGTGTCTCTGTCTGAAACAAGCATTTTTAGGAGACTTGTGTAGTGTACCATATGTTAATCTGCATTTGGCTTACGTAGCCTAATAGAGGCTTAATTAGTGGTTGGTTCTTGCCTTGAATTTGGTTTTGGGAAGATTCATTTTTGCAGCTTTTGTCGAAGGATCAAAGCTAGAGGTTTTTGTGACATTGAAGTTATAATCAGGTTGTTAACCAGTGCTCTCACTTATCAGCTTATTCATTTTGAAATGGTCATTTTCTGATGTGATGAAATCAATTGATACGTTAGTGATTACTGCTAATGTGTTTGGCTTCTCATTTTGCAGTGATTCTGCTAGGAAGTTGGAAGTCTTGGTGAATGGTGATCATGCTGAATTTGAGTCTCTTTCTCTTATGGAAAGATGAGAATCGTTCATGTGTTACGGTGATTTCTCCTTGCCGCATTACAGATTTTCTTTGGTTACTGCTATGCATTTTTTAAGATGTAAAGTTAAGAATTGCAGAATTTGATCTATTAACAGACTCAAATAAACTTACTATCCAACACTTGTGACTTGCCTCCACATTTTAGATATACTACATGAACTTACACCTTTTGCTGATATTTTTCTTAAAAAAAAAAAAAACTGCGTTCTTACTGTTACTAAATAATTAGCTTTCATTATGAAAAATAAAATAAAATATAGCTTTCATAGATTTGTAACTTAAATTACTGTAAGGGGTGAATCTAATTAGAGAAAATTGATGCAAGGTCTTCCTAACTTATTTCACTAGCTTATAACTCGTTCTGCTGAATGTATAGAACTCTCTGAAGTTGGCCCTGTCCATTTTATATGTATTAGTCAAAGACCTGCCCCATCCATTTTTTTACTCGAGTATGATGTTGAAGCCTAGCATTTCCAAAATTATTATGCTTTGTAATCAACTTTAATAGTTCAAGCATGGCATACATCAGAAATGAATAAGAGTAAAATGTTATCACTAGAGTGCATTGCCTTCACATATTTCACAATGTGTTGTAGAATGGTTCCGAATGTTATGGGTTACTTACTCATATAATGAAGCCTTACAGCTGTATTCTGTTCAATGGTCAATAAAAGTTTACCCCCATCAACTCAGAATGTATGATTAAATCGCCCTGTTAGAAAAGAGGCCACCAAAGTGAGCATCATATACCATATGTAAGAGCCAATGTCAAACTTTCCAACATTTCTCAGATTGATTACATTACTCATGTAATTCTCTGTACTTCCACTGCACTTTTAGACGGGGGGATTACCATAGTTTTTGTTTGATGTTCATTCTTTAAGCTTGAAGGATAAAATCTTTAGATTACTATCGGAAGACCTACAGTATCGCTTGCTTGAGCAGCAGCCTGGGTAAGTCTTTAAAGATATCACAAAAGTATGCTTTGTTGAATGATAATGGTTCGTGCTTCAGTCCTGGAGGCACAGTTTTTACATTGTTGCCATCTTGGTGTTGGATGCATTTTGTTGTTGTAGCTTCTTGACTGGACATTTCCCCATTTGTACTATAAGATCGATATCATTAAATTCCAACCAGTGTTGGAATCTGGCCCAGGAAAGAATCAGGAGAGACTATCTTAAGTCATGCTCTGGTAAAGTATAAGTAACAATAGTAATTAGGTAGGTTAAAGCTTGCTATTATCTGTTGTAAAGCAAATAGAGCATGAGCAGTATTAGGTAGGTTAACGGATTCATATCAACCTGTTCCCTGCTCCCCTTGCGATTAATTTTAAAGAGTCTCACTTTACAAAAGAAATGTACTCCTTGCTTGATTTGAACTCCCACCCCTGTTCAGTTGAATATACCTGATTCCCTTCACCACTGTCCATGCACATTATATTTTCTGATTTTCTCCCCAACTTGCACTTTGCTTTAGTTGTTTGATTTCAATATTCGAATCAGATAAGTGCTGCAGAAACTCATGCTTGGATAAATTATTGAACTTTCAATGTATGTGTGCCAAGTTCGGAGATGATGGATATGTTCGAACCAGGGCATGGCAGTAGGGCTAACATGTAGTCTCTCTTTCTTCTATGCCAATGGAAGTTAGGTGTCCAAAATGGGGTTGTCCTTATATATCTTGATTCCAGCAGAGGCTAGATCTCTGACAATATTCATGGTGCAGTAGCAAAAGCATTACACAGTTTCTTATATTTTCTTATACTATGCTTTAGCTCTTTGTTTTTTTTTTTTTTTACCTTGCCAGTTTCTTATTTTTGTTAATCCGGACCCGCGCCCGCGTGATAAAAAGTCGATAGATTATATATTAAATCCGGACCCGCGCCCGCGTGATAAAAAGTCGATAGATTATATATTAGTTCACGTGAATTTTCCCTAATGAGAAACAAATAAATTTATTAGATAAATTGTACTTCTAGTAAATTAAAATTTTATTAATTTGTTTTTAATTTCTATATTAGTGTATGTTTTTTTATAAATAATTGTTGTTCTTTATGATTTTTAATTAAATATTTAAATTAGAAAATAATTTAGCCGTGGGGAAAAACTATTTTGGGACTAATAACTACACTTCTCAACATTTAACATTAAATTAGTATAGTAGAGATATTAAGATTTATGTTCGGAAATGCCTTTTTCCCTTTCTTTTTCTGGAAACACGAGAACGAAACGATAGAATCAGTTGCGTGTGTGAATTTCACAGGTGGAAAACCTGTGTCCTGACCATTTACCTTTAATTTTAATACATGATTAGTTGCGCATACATTTTAACCGACCAACGTGTTTTATAACCCAACCTGCCTCGATTTATAATTACGATCACCCCGCTTATAGTGGTTCGTTTAAGTTGGAGTTGCCATCCTCTTTTGCCAATGTTTTTGAATTTTTAAACTAATTCTTCTAAACAATAAGTGAATATGACAAGTTTTATTGTAGCCTTTTTTTTTCTTCTTTAATTTTGAGAAACAAGTTTAGAGATAGATATTTCATGAGATTTTGTTGATGCGTTTTTAACCGATCCGACCCGACCTGCAACTGCCCCAATAAGTTTTATCCGAAAACCCACAAGAGAATTCTAGTATCTTTCTATTTTATTTTCCTTTTTCCTTTTTAATAACTAATTTCGCTTAAACCTCTGTTCCGTCTCCGGCAAGTAACCACCGTCTACATAAAACCGATCAAACCAAACAAACACCAACAAAACCATGGCGATCTCATTCGACTCCTTTCCATCTGCCGACAAGATACTACCAACATTCTACGCCGTCACCGGTTCCATCATCTTCCTCAAAACCTTCTCCAACGAACTCATTCCACAATCTGTCCAGTCCTACTTCTCCTCCACCCTCAACACCCTCTTCTCCCGCCTCTCCTCCAACCTCACCGTCGTCATCGACGAGTTCAACGGCCTCACACCCAACCGCATGTTCGACGCTTCCAACCTCTACTTAGGCACCAAAATCTCCCCTTCCACACTACGTATCAAGGTCAATAAGCCCCCCAAAGACGACGAGTTGTCCGTTATGGTCGACAAGAATCAAGAACTCCACGATTTTCATGACGGAGTTAAGCTCAAGTGGGTGTTACAATCCTCTGTTGTGAAACAGAGTGGTGGAAACAGAGGTGGTAATGGTAATGCTAAGAGTGAAGTTAGGTACTTTGAGTTGAGCTTTAACAAGAAGCACAGGGATTATGTGTTGAAGGTTTACTTGCCGTACGTGTTGGCACGGGCAAAGGAGATTGAGGAGGAGATGAAGACGGTGAGGTTGCATACGGTTGATTACCAAGGGCCGGACTATTGGAGCTCGGTTGTGTTGAACCATCCGGCAAGTTTTGATACAATGGCGATGGATCCTGAGGTGAAGAAGGAGCTGGTTGAGGATCTGGACAGGTTTGTGAGGAGGAAGGAGTATTATAGGAGAGTTGGGAAGGCGTGGAAACGGGGGTACTTGTTTTATGGACCTCCCGGGACTGGGAAGTCAAGCTTGGTTGCTGCTATGGCGAATTATTTGAAGTTTGATGTGTATGATTTGGATTTGAGGGAGGTGCAGTGTAATTCGGATTTGAGGAGGTTGTTGATTGGGTCGGCGAATAGGTCTATACTTGTGATTGAGGATATTGATTGTAATGTTGGGTTGCAGAATAGAGAGACCAGTAATGCTGTTCTTGAAGATGACAAGGTTCGTCTTTTTTTCTTTCGCCTTTTTCTCGAGGTAACGATATAGTGTGTTTTATGTATTATGATGTTATTGATAGTGTACATAACGTCTAACAGCTCCAATGTTTTGTACTTCTGTTAGTATTTGAATGGTGATGTTTGTTGTATAATTTCTGGTTATGCTTTATTCCGTAGAGGGGAATCAAGAACTGTTGCCGTTTGCATAGAGTTTTGTGTTATGAAGTTCGTTCTGTTGATTTGTTAGTATGTAGATGGTTGCATTTTATTATGTAAGCTTTAAATGCTTAATCTAGAGAGGAGAATCAAGAATTGATGTCATCTGCACTGCTATCATGTTATTCGATTATGGTACTTACTGTCTAGCAGCTCCACCTTCTGTCAGTGTCTTAACTGTCTATGTGCTGATATTTTGAGTAGTAGTTTTGAATAGCCAAGAATTGTTTTCATCTGCAGTAATCTGTGTGTAATACTGTCTAACAGTCCAATCGAGTTGTTAGTATCGGTATGGTTTTAAGTGTCATGTAAGTTTTGAATATGCTTGATCTAGTTGAGGATAATCAAGAACTGTTCTCGTCTGCACCATTGTGTGTGTACTTGAGGGTTCTTCCATTTACACTTCCTGACTTAATACTACTGAATAATGGTTTGTTGTTCATGTAAAACAGATTACGCTATCTGGACTGCTTAACTTCATTGATGGACTGTGGTCAAGCTGTGGGGATGAGAGAATCATAGTGTTTACTACTAACCACAAGGACCGATTAGACCCAGCGTTGCTGAGACCAGGTCGGATGGACGTGCAGTTGGAGATGTCCTACTGCTGTTTTAGTGGTTTCAAGATACTCGTGTCTAATTATCTGAAGGTTGAGGAACATGCCTTGTTTCCATTGATCGAGCAGCTCTTGAGAAAAGTCCGGGCTACACCAGCAGAAGTTGCGGGTGAGCTCATGAAAAGTGAGAATGCTGGTGTTGCGCTGCAAGCTCTTGTTAAATTCCTTCAGGGCAAAGACAGGGCGGAATTGACTGTTGAAGCAGCACATGTTGACGGATCCACAGCACTTGCCGGGACTGGGAGCAGTAGTTTGCAAACCGACTAGGTAATCCCGTTAGCATTATTATGCTTGTTCAGTTTAAATTTGTTTAGTTTACTACAAATACAAACAAGTTCTGTTCTCGAAGTCTTGGTGAAACTTTTTATCTACTTTCTGATTGGTCACATTATTGTGTTGGCCTATGCTCCGCAACTTCCTTTCAGTTCTTGAAAACATAAGCTGTGATTCAGTTCTTGAATACTATCAAGCACATTGCTACTGCTGATTCAAGTGATAAAGGCCTTCCTCATACTTTCAAGTAATTCTAGCCTTGGCTTTCAAAATCACTGACATGACATTTCACTTGAATTCCTTAACAAGTGATCTGGTCCGAAGAAAAGCAATTTTCACATGGTAGCATTTGAATCAACAATTCTGCTAATTCAACTCGAAAATGCAGAACTGACAACGAAAAGTATAGTTTCAAGTGTTGATGAAGTCCTAAATTGACTTACAAATCTAAACTCCAAGAAACTTAACAACCACATAAGCTGCACCAACTATACAATAGATAGCAAGTAACAACAGTTATAAGAGTAAATCCAGAAGTTACCAGTTACCACATACAACTTAGCATCCCTTACATACCGTTGCGTTGTCTATCTATATATAACCTATACATATATATATATGTACATATACACATTGCTTTCTAGGTAAATCTTGATTCTTAAAAGGCGAATATCAGAGGGAAGCACCACCAATGATCCTTATGTACAAATGCCATCCTCATGCAGTACCTGCAAACCAGAAAACCGGGGTGAACATCCTAGTTTGGATCAAGTGATTTGCAAAAGTTAAAACATACATACCTCAGAACTCGCCAGGATCATGAACATGACGTTATCACACTATGTCCAATTCCTCTTCGACCTAAGTTGGGTGAGCTGGTCCCTCCATGAAGCTGCACCAAACAGTAGAGTAGTCGTCCAAACTTGTCCAATTTCATTGAAAACTTGTTTGAAAGTAAAAGCTTGGCTGCTGAATATCAAGATTATGTTTTTTGTTCTTTATTGGACAAGAGAGGAAAAGTAATCTCATTAATAAGGAAAGTCAAGTAACCTAAAGTCCTAAACCCTCACCAAACGTAATGGAAACCCTCTCATTTAAGTTTAAAAAACATCTCCAAACAAACAGGCAAACAGCATATGGGTTCGACATGTTGAGTGGCAGCAAATCGTCATGATCATCATAGATACATAATTAGGAATCAGATATACATAAGTCATATCAACCAACACATCCTTGGGCTTATGTAGGTACCGCAACATGATATACTGATTCTCATTTAATTCACTGCACTAGTAACACATCAGTGCACTAATTTTGATGTATCGGCGAATTAGAAGCCATAATTTCCATTCTAAATAACACAAGGCTAACCCGACCTCAAGTTAGACACACGCATGCATCATTCTATATATAATTCCCTTTTGCGCTCTTAGTTCCAGTATACCAAGGTACAAATGCAAATTGACGGAGTCTTGCCAAAGAAACAAAACAGTTTCTTCTAGGGTCTAAGTTTTTGTTATAAATCAACAAAAGTACCTGCATCCTTATAGCGCTCCTCCACAGCAGCAAGTAGCATGTTGCGAACCAGAATGAACTCCTTTGTCTCAGTGCAGGGCTGCCCAGTAGGCCTGCACAAAAAATGACACACACCCAACAATAAGTTGAGTCTTAGATCTCACAACTTGATATATCAAAGAAATAAATCACACACACTGACTCTTTGCCATGTAATTACAATCTTCTGAAGATATGTATATTCAACAAACTGACATGGACGTTGATAATAAAATTCCCGTCAAGTGTCTGGTGTATACCTATCCTGTTCTGTGGACAGAAGATCAGAGGCAGTGCTGTGAACTGAAACCTTCGCAGACTCGACAACTCTCATACCGTCACTGTGTGCCAAGAATTTGTTGACTTGTATTGGTACCTGCAGGTCACATATAATTGTAGCATTGATTTAGGACAAAATTCATAATGGCAACCCATACAAGGATTCATTCAGGTAGCTGATACACCCAAAATAAAGCAAACGTATTATGAATCAGTTAAAAAAAAATTCCACTCACTAAGTTGAGGTGATTATAGATGTGATAATACAAGAGAAAAAAACTGTCGGTCTAACATTTTTCGGTTTTGCAACATAGAGATTGTACAAAGCAGGTCTTTATGCACATAAAAGGAAAGGTAAATTAGTAAGCAAAGGTATAATTAAGAACACTATATGTACTTGGATTTCAGAGCTGCCGTCCACTAATACTGACGGAAGTTATACCAATTGAATAAGCAATGCCACAAACAAGTGATGGAGAATTACCTTGCATCTCACTGCAATATTGATGGCATCTGATGGCCGCAAATCGAAACAGACAGACTCTTCTTCGTTACCAAGCTTCAATCAGAAACCAAAATCAATCAGTTAAATGGGGAAAGGCCATTCTTTTTAACTCTGGTCACTAATTAGTTAAGTTTCAATTCCAGTTCCATTTGGATAGACTTCCAATATCAAATAGGGAAGGATCTGCTACCTTGGTGAGGTGCAGCTCAGCAAAATAAGCCTCGTGTACTCTCTTGGTGACACGAACAACTTTCACCTGTAATTGACAACCAAAGAAGTCAACATCATACACTAGAACATTTTAAACCGAAGGTCAAACATTGACACATAAGCATCTCCAGCTGAGTTCACACAAAAAGTTTACCGTATAGCCCATCTTGTCAACCATATCCTTCACGACTTGATACATGGTAGGCCTCGCCTGAGAAGTGACTCAAGAAGTTAGCTATTGCCAAAGATAAGTAAAAGGAAGAAAAAATATCATTCGCAAGTCCAGCAGTGAAAACAAAAAATGTCTGCACTTACAATTTGGACATTGCGAATAGCAGCCATTAGCAGTACACTAGGCATCTCCACTGAAATAAAGAGTCAAGTCACTGTAAAAAACCAAAGTAACATTTCATCCATCAGGGAAAATCAGTAGAGAGTAAAAGACATACAAACAATTATTGGGAGAAGAAGTCCGGTCCCGTCCTCCATCTTCAATACTATTGCGGGATGTGGAGCATAATCTGGCAGGTGACCTCCCTGGGGGTTGTTGTGAACACATCTGAGATGCCGACCATCCCTCATTTTGACCATGAAACCCTCCGGACCACTTTTGACCTCAACTATTAGGAAAAATAATTTAAACCAAAATAAATAAATCAGCCCCGATGATGTTTTAGTTGAACACTGCATTTGCATTAGATGATCTTAACCGACGCAACACAAGAGAAAGACCGACAAAATATCAACTACACCTGGTTTATATACAAAATGTAGACCTTGCGGAGCAATTCCATCCACGTACTGTATATGATGCACATGAACGAAATCAGCCACAAGGTCTAATAGATTTAGTTTTGGTAAGAAATTTGAATTCCAGATTTTTTTTTTCTTATTAGCTTCACAGCGGGGTATTTTTTGCCAGACATGAGTGTTGGGAAATTTTAGCCATTAAGCAATGTGAACACAAGCATGTGATCAAGGAAAATGACACAAGCATGAACGAACCAGCTTCAACCACGCTTGAGTTAACATAATCAGCATCACTCTCACTGAAGTTCCCCGCCATGCTGCCGTTACCATTTGAAGATGAATTGAAACTACAGCGTGCCGTTTTGCAGTGTTTCGAGCTTTTACGGTAACCTGAATTAGCCCTGCCATTGCTCAGCTTCTTTATTCCCCAGAATCCACTTCTAACTAGTTTAGCTTTCAGCAATGGCGAATTAGCAGGCATCGAGTAGACTCCAGTTTGTTTTGCACGCACTACTGGGCAAATTACAGGGCCTTGTAGAGAAGCCATCTCGAATCCTACCAAATGCATCAAAAGGAATTTCAGTATACAATCCTGAGCCTAATTTACAGGCACCAAACAAGTTGAAGCCTAATCATACTAAGACATGCAATCAAGTCTCAACCCATCAAAATGAAACAGAATCAAGTCAAACCAAGTCCCAAACCACACAAGACAAATCCAAGTCAAGATACTAAAATCAACTGTATACTGATTACATACTAGATAGAAAACTCAATCTTGAAATCACAAAATCACTGAACTTCCAAGATTATCTTCCCATCTTCACTGTTTGACCTGGTTGAATTAAGCTTACACACATGCAAGAATCATCAAGATTACACACACAATTAGCCTTAAAAACTGATCTTTCTACAAAAGGTAAATGAACAAAATAAATAAAAAACAATAAAAATCACTAAAGTTCCAAGATTATCTTCCCATCTTCACTGTTTGACCTCGTTGAATCATTCTTACCCTTTTCAAATTAAGGATCATACATGCAAGAATCATCAAGATTACACACAATTAGCCTTAAAAAATGATCTTTCCAGCAAAAAAAATCACTAAAACACATGAATCACAAAATCACTAAGTTCCAAGATTATCTTCCAATTTTTACTGTTTGACCTGGTTGAATTAAGCTTACCTTCCCAAATTAAGGATCATATCATCAAGAGTCCACACAATTAGCCGTAAAGATATGATTTTTCCACTAAAAAGACACATGGGCATAGCTGAAGTAAACTTAGATTTGCCTCAAGAAGCATGCAATAATATGAAGATCAAAGATTAATAAAAAAAACATGTTCTTTGTAGAAAAAAAAATGATCATAAATACATACCTGAAGAAAACCCGGAGATTGTTTAAGGAAGATGAAGGATCAAGGCAAACTAAACTAAACTATCTATTTGAGCACAAGTTCCAAGAAAGGAATCAAGTTTTGAAATTAGTTTTGTTTTGAAGGATCAGAATCTAATAAGAATGAAGGAGAGGAGAGGAGAGGAGAGGAGTGAGAAAGAGAATAGTAGTGTTTGATACTAGTGGATAGTTCAAAACCGACAAGTTTATTATACTACTGGATAAAGGCAAAGAACTAAAGAAGAGATGGTGTGAGAGAGAGAGAGATCAGAGTCTTAAAAGAAAGAGAGTTCAAGATAAGGAAGAGAGAGAGAGTGGTTTTGTATTGTGTGTAAGATATTATTCCTGGTTTGGTCTCTTTTTAGATGTTTTATTTTTCCAGATTTCAACACCATTTCTGAACAAGTAGCTTGTTTGAATGTTATCTTGATGATCAGATGCAAGTGAAGTTTGAATGTTATCTTGATTACGGTGTAGATGTTATTGACTGTTGTCTTTCATCCGGAGTTATAAGATGGTCAGGTAAAAAGTTGCAATTCAATCAATATGTAGTAGGGAATGTATAAGTCAAGTTAGGGAGTGGATGTGTTCTGGTCCGAAAACTTAATAATTTCAGTTTTGTTCAATTTCATAAACTTAATAATTTCAGTTTCGTTCAGTTTGTTTAATTTCATACTGTACAATTCAGTTCAACTTCATTCAATTTTATTCATACGAAAAAAGAACAATTTATTACCGTGATAACTTTTCAAAATGGAGTTTTTTCTCCAAGTGGATCCGTTTAAACGATTAGTAATTTATTAAACAGTCGATACGGTGAAATGCACATTATAATTATCAAATTGATATAGCCGAGTGGTGAGTTCACATACACCGTAACTAAAATGTCACGGTTTTGATTCCCCACAATGATTATGATTGATTGCAAAGTTCAAACCCAAGTAGCCATAATTTTGTCCCGTGAAACTTTATCTCATTATTGTAAAATGATAAGGTAACTCTAACGAATTAGTTAACACGATTAGTAATTTATTAAACAAACAATTGAAATGCACATTTCTAATTGTGAAATTGATTATAGTCAAGTTGAGTTACACAGTAACTAAAAAATTTACGGTTTTAATTCCTAGTAAGTAATGATTGATCCTAATATCTGGTGGGTTTTGGCAAGTGATGATAAGATGAAATTTGTGAAGAAGCAAAAGTCCAATGATAAGAAAGCGATTGCACCAAAACGACGTTTCATAGAGGAAGTGAATCTTAGCTTCTTCCAGAAAAAAGTCCAACGCATGAATGCAATTTTATTTTTATTTTTAGTTATTAATGTATAATTTTCTATCTTAATTAATACTCGAATAAATAAATAAAATATCTAGCTAGAGGGAGAGGGAGAGTATTTATTAACATCAATTTCCCTTTCCACTGTTTGTGTAACTTTAATTTTAGGGGTTCCTTAGGTAGAATTTTCCGTTTCCCTTATAGAAAGATAAAGATTATATAAGCTCAAATTCTCCCCTTCTTTATTGGATACAAAATACTCGGTTTTTCAATAATAACGATATTTACTCGTTCAAAAGATCATCGCGATAACTACACAAGTATGCATTTAATACACTAATATTATTGTACTTAACATGCATGATCTTTACTAATAGTCGTGGCCTCGTTGGTTTAAATGCTAAGGACTTAAATTCAATTAAATTAAATAAACTGATACCGGTGAGAAATAAAAAAACAAAGAGAGAGAGGAACATGATACTAATTATCATGTAATTATAGTATACATGTATAATAATATTGGTTTTGTTTCCTAATTTTTCAAGAGTAAGGAGGATAAACAAATCAGACGTAATAATAGTACTACTACTATAGTTATAAATTACCTAAGAGCTAGCTAGGGTATACTAGTAATTTAAAGAGCAAGGTAACGTAGAAGAACCAGTCGTGTCGTTGGTTCAGAGGTTGTGGTTTTGTTTTCCCTTGTGCATCTATTCTGCACTTTGTTGTAAACTTTTATTGTTCTTTTTAATAAATTATTTGGCCGATAAAAAGACAGTGTTTAATTAAGTGCGTATGGTAGGACTAGTAATATCATTATTATAAATTAATGAAGAATCATGAATAATTATGATTTAATATAGGAGCTAGCTAATAACAGGTCATTTTTGTAGTAGTACCAGTTTTGACGTGAAGTGCACATTACGTCTCATTAAACATCAAACACACTTGTCTTGCATGAAAAGGTTATGCACAAACACACAAATTAGTAGTAACGACTCTATATACGTCTTAACGTCTTATCTTAGCTTGCTACTAGCTGGAGTAGCAATTTATATTACCTAGTTAAGTCTGTTTGTTACCCTTAAAATATGACCAAACCGAGGACACGAGACTTTTAAGATTAACATGACTAGCATAGCAGTATTCATAAATCTGTTTTCAAGTAATAATTGCACGTAATCAAATTACCACTACTACAAAACAATTAATCATAGTATCATACTTATGTTTAATCAAACTCGATTGAATTTCCTAATCTATACACTATACAGTATTACAGTTCATGTGTAGCAGTCATTAAATTTATTCTAATTTATTGAGTAGGCAGTGCATCATCATCATCATCCAGCAGCAACGAAGAGTCCTAGAAGAGTGCCACGTAGGTCGTCTTTACCAAGAGTATTCTGTTGTGTTCGGATAAGGTGGTGACTGGTGATCATAAATTGAAGTGATTCAATTAAGTTCCAGGAGGAGGCAGGCAGGAGAGTCTTTCTTTGTTCTAAAGAAAGAAAGTTAAGAAAGAAAGAGTCGACCGACCCCGCGTGGTCCTTATCACAAACAAATTGCTTGCAAGAATCTTTTTGTCACTTATTATATATGTAGTAATATATATATTCAACAAACAATTTCGATGAAATAAATACTCATCTCATCTGTACCGATCAATTTGTTGCGTATTCTTTTTTTTAATGTATCAATTAATTAATTAATTAATTATTTACGTTTTTATTTTTAAAAAATCTCCACAACCTATCTATATTATTTTAAATGTGAAACCCGCTTTTAAACTTTTTTATTTCCACTCACATATCACACTCTTTTAGTTCATTACTTCACATTTACGTTCAATATTAATATAATAGTATCAACCAAAACCATTCATTAAAAACCGTGCAAAAATCAAACGTAGTCATATCATCGGGACGGAGTGTGTTAATAGATAGCGACAAAAACAAACTTATCTGCTTTTATTGTTATATTCGTTAGCAAATACTGAACTGCTGATGATATAAAAGATCATCGGTTCGGCCCCATGCATCATCATCTCCCGATCAGGGCCGGCTCAAGGCCTGTGTGGTCAGCCCGACCGCACAGAGCCTCGGAAACCTGAGGGCCTCAAATTAATTTTATAATATCTATATAGGTATGTTTTACATATGAAGTAAATAAAATGAAACTGGTTTAGTGGTCAAAGCTGCTAGTGTAAGTATTTATTCCCTTCCAACAGGTCTCTGGTTCAATACTTTTTATCCCCATCTTTTCGTTTCACTTTTTTTTTCCGGGTTCGAACAGGGCCCCTAAAATCTAGGGACGCCCCTGCTCCCGATTGAACTACTAGTACAGTAGTACTACTATCTTTCGGTTGCTAACCAGTAACCATTATTGATTTGCGTAGTAACCAACCACCAAATCAAAAATACCACTTCACTTCTATTTTAATTATTTGCAGTTCTATACAGTTGAACACAGGATAAATCCATTTTTGGTACTCCAAAGTGAGACACGTCCGATTTATATACTCTAGAGTGGCTATGTCCAATTTATGTCCTTTATTGTAACATACTGTCCAATTTTGATACTTTCTCAATTTAATCTTGAAAAATTGAACAATAAGAGCGCATGACAAACACACAACGGCCTAACTCGAAAATGGCGAAAAAATCAAAATCGAAAATTATGAAAAAGATAGAAAAATGGGTGTGTAATGTATACTTTTTGGTATTTTAAAGTATGAAAATGCGCTTATAATGCGTGTATATTTTTCCTATTTCTTTGAAATTTTTGACATGTCTAGCGATTGGTTGTCATGCGTTCATATTGTTTACTTTATTACGATTAAATTGAGAAAATACCAAAATTGGACAGTATGTTACAATAATAAAGTACATAAATTGGACATAGCTACTCTAGAGTACATAAATTGGACGAGTCTCACTCTGAAGTAAAAAATGAATTTACCCGTTGAACACACATCATATTAAGGAAAAAAATTAATTAGGGAAGCTTTTTCTAAACAAAAACGCCATACTTGTTTGTAATTTGAATGGGAGGAAGTATTCTTCCTAAATCCTAACCTCTGACGAATAAATTTTGTTTGCTGTAATTATTGGATATTTGTTGGATATTGAGATTTCATGGTTGCATAGTTCATTATCTAGAACCTGGATCCTTGGTCCGACATATCATTTGTGTTTTGGAATAAGAAAATTGAATCGTACGAGTAATTTTCTTATTTTGAACTAGAAGATGTTCGAAATGGATTTTACCACCACTGCTGCTGGTACTCTACCACAGATAGAGGAACCTACAAATAGGGCTGAAATCAAGCCGAGCCGAGCTTTTGTATGGCTCGGTTCGTTAAATTATTTTTCTACCTAGGCTCGAGCTCGAGACAAACTTTATATTTGGCTCGAGCTCGGACTCAAATGTTATTTTTGAAGACTCGAACTCGGCTCGGAAGCTCGGTCTCTTGCCTTGAGCTCGAAAGCTCGAACTTCAGGCTCGAAATTTTTTGTGTGGCAATGCAAACAGTTATCCTATAACATCATCACTTAGGGAATGGGTTTGGATGAACTAGGGTTTGTTAGGTGTATTTACCAAATACCCCCAAACTTTAATAACTTTACTAAATAAACATAGAAGAAAAATATATAAATATACATAGTATATTATTAACGAGTCGAGCACTACGTAACTCGAGTTCGACTCATTAATATTGTCGAGCCTTAAAGCATGCTCGAGCTTGAACTGAAACGAGCCAAAATCGAGCTTTTACCGAGCCAAGCCCAAGCCGCTCGTTAAAAAAGCTCAGTTCGTTTTCAGCCCTACCTACAAATTAGTTGCCCATTGGTAACGAGAATCTATCCAGTCACTTCACTAATACACACCACCGTAGTAGATCATCTCTACAACCTAGAAAAAGTAGTACTATTATTTAGTACTAAAGACTGAACCTCTCTTGCAAAAATCCTCATACATTTCAACACCAATTAAAAAACAGAAAGCAGGACACAATGTGTAAGGATCAGTGACTAGAATATTGTTATTAAAACCTAGCTCAAATCAGTAAGCTGAGACTCATTCCCTAATTCAACTGCAAAATGATATGCTCAATTAGAGGTACAAGGGCATACATACTGGATATAGTTGTTTCTCAGTCTCAAGATCCATCATCTTACACAAATCAGAATTTCATTCACTAACATGTACGTACGGCTCAGAATATCTTGAAAGTCACAAACTGATGGGCATGACTAGGTCAGGATTGCAACGTCTAAGTAATCACCAATCTGCAAAAGTTAGCAGTGAGTCAAAATTTAAGCTGTGGACAGTAATTCATAATGAGGGCATGCTAAGACAAGCGAGTAGTTACCTGAAAATTAAGTTCCCCCAAGGCTTTGTTTCCGTTATCAGGAGGCCGCCTTGCATTAGGAGTAGAATAAGTCTTTCCCACCTTCAAACCAACAATGAAGAGTAGCAACAATCAGACATAACAGGCTACCAGCTTTGCTTTAGCTATTCACGAGCTTTTAAAAATAAAAGAAGAGAGTATTGAACCATGACCAAGAATAACATAGAAATTATTTAAAGATTTTCAACCTGTTTCACTACGAAACGACCACGTTTATCAGGATAGACAAAAGCAAAGGAAAGAACTGCATCTCGTGCTCTTGCTTCAGGAGCCACCTCTTTAACCTATAAGAGGAACATAAAGGAAAGAGCTGTGATGCGAGCACAAAAACCATGGCAAAACTAAATGCAAGACTAACACCATGGCAACCCAGAATCCAACATGCAACTATATTAATAAACCAAGTTACTTTAAGCTAATTATGCTTTCATGCATACAGGCAACCTCTAATGAAAATGGATGCTAAAGTCGGAGATAGCTGTAAGGGGCACAGGTTGTTTTTTTATAAGTGAGTATTGCCAATGCAATCAAGACGCATAAAAGGAATTATGTCCAACTGTGTGTGCATGCACAAACATACAAGCACAAAGTTCAATATATAGAAACAGAGAATGAAGATCTGAAACTAGAAGAATATTGAACTTCTTATACCAGATCAGTCAGTTCACGTAAAGTTGCATCCATCCATGTGTATATCTGGACCTCATCTTTGGGTTCCTTTCCCCTCACTGCAAAATCTCCATCAGTATGATGATCTCCCACCTGTAAGCGATGAAACAGATTACTCTTATCTGATTCGCACAAATTATAAATGAATGATTTGAGATGGAACACACACCTTAGTGAAAACACGAAGCAGCAATGGACAAGTCTGTACAAATATGGCAACAAAAAAAAGATTCCACAATTAGCTCACTGAAGCAACATAATAAAACGATTCATCATAAAATCTGATCACATAGTAAGCACAATTATACTTCTCTGATGACAAGCAGTAATCACGGAATCACATAAGCAATAGACCTACAGTATAGGCCTCAAAACAATATACTACTATGTGTCTTAGCTATTGATAAAATATGTGTTCAGGAACCAACTTCTGGAAGAATTTCCCCAACCTTTTTACTTCTTGATTTTCCAAATTTAGCAACACATCCATTCGTTACAACAAACCAGAGTCTCTACACTTTACTCACTAGGTAACCATATGAAGTGGAAAAATCCCCAAAACATCCCGTTCATGGTGAAATCAGTTCTAATTATTACTTAACAATTTAAGCTAATTCAGCTCAAAACAATAACCTTCTCCACTGCCACTGAAAATCAAATGCACTTCCAGCTGAAATCTATAGCTAAACCCTAAGCTCTAAACTTGAATTAACTCATGGTATCAAACACACATCCAACTGAAACGAATAAACCTGAATCAGAAACGCATAGATGTAGACAAAACCACAGCAAATCAATCTCAAAGGCAAAACCCTAGATAGGTAGATATAAAATTATAATCAAGGAAATCAAAGAGAGGAGAAACCTTCTCGCGGTCGACTGGTTCGAATCGAGGCATGGCAGGTTTGACATTCGGAGGTGGACGGCCTCTCGGCGGTGGCGGCAATGGCCGCCCTGGTCTTCTATGGACATCCGCCATTTCTCTCTCTCTCTCTCTGCGAAATTGGTCTCTCCTACTGCTTTAGCATATGCTGTTGAAAGAATTTTTTTTTTAATATAACTAACAGGCCGTTTTATTCCAATCATGGGCTGGCTCGTTCTCACTGAAGGGCCGATCCATTTAGGACTATGTAAACTTACAGGCCCACCCGTTTTAGTACTAACGCACTCCCTCCATCCCATTTAAGTTTGCTTTATCTTCTTTTAAAACTCCATTTCACATCGAATTATAGTAACAATATTGGAAAAGTAATTAAAACAATTACCTTATAATTATAAAGTATGCATATATTACGAGTATATTACTGTGGAAAAATAACAATATCAATGGGCTGAGATAGTGTAACCATGCTATAGAAAAACTAGTTTTAGAGCGCCAGGCCCAAACATAATAATGTGGTGGAAATTGGTTCGAGTCCGGTAGAATGAATTAAGTTCATAAGCTCTCTATGATAGCTAGAAAGATATTCAAAATATCCTATGGCAAAAAGAGGTGGTGTTTCGGATACATGGCCTATGGTTCGGATGACTGAGAGAGTGACACTGGGCATCGTTTTTGTGTGGGTACCAAACTACACTATAAGAAATCAGCCATTTAGCGACGGACAAATAGATACAGATCGCATCCGTCGCTATTTAGCTACGGATCGGTGTTTGTAGAGATGGATGAACACGAACTGCACTTTAAGCTCAGTTCGTGTCCAAAAAGATTCAATCCGGTTTATCCGTCGCTAAACTAGAGACGGTTAAAGTCATCCGTCACTATACGGGAATTGACCAGAATTTAGTTTACAATTAAAAGAATAAATAAATAAATAAATAAATAAATAAATATAGCGACAGAAGAGTCATCCGTCGCCAAAATAAAACGCGGTCTGTATAACACAAACAACGTCTTCTTCTCTTCTCCATTCTCCATCCCCCCCCCCCCAATTCAAACCCTAAACTCTCCACCCACGCCACCACCGTCCACCGTCACTACCGGATCCGATGCCACCTTCTACCGCCTCCTCTTCTCCTCTCGATCTCAATTGGTAAGTTCCTTTCTTGTTTTTAATTTCAATTTCATTTTTTTAATTCCTCTCTTTGGGTGAAATTGATAGATCCCTCATTCTCATTTTTTAATTTATAGCGACGAATGCGATCCGTTGTTAAATTCTTGTTTCCTTGTAGTGCTATTTGGCCACCTTCATTGTTTAATTCACACCTCTACTAGGGTGGGAATAGGATCAGAATCTTAAAGTTCACTTGATTTTTTTCATTTAGGGTTGTGAAAACTAATTTTAAAGCACCCTGATCACGGGAGTATAGTTTTGTTTTGCAAAAATATATGGTTGAAAAATAGTCAATTTTTGGTGGTTGTCCATGGAAATTGACCTTTTGGTTACAACAACTTGGGAATTGAATTTTTATTTGTTCTTCTCATTATGCAAGAAGGATGCTACTTGTGTATTAAGCATGCTTCCGATCCGTAGTTATCAGCGGAGCAGAAAGCCAGAAAGTATTTTATGCACTACCAGTAATTAAAAGGTTAAAAATATGTGAAATTTCTGACTTTGAATGGACATATAGTTCAATCACACGGCATATGTACATTTTCAACCGTTATATGAATCGATTAACAGTCATCTATAATCTGTTTGTGAAAAAGAGACCGTAAGACATATTACTTTTTGGTTGAGTAGTCCACAAAAAAAGTGACTTGTTAGATCGACTCCATCGACCGTCTGGATGGAGTCTGAAGAAACCATCAGACTCTATCCAGACGTCTGATGGAGTTCCAATGGCATTTGGGTTTGATGAACTCATCGGACCCGTAATAAACTTTATTACGGGCCTGATGAGTTTCATGGTTTATTTTTTACTTTTTTTTCTTTACCTTTTTATTTCCTTGAAATCTTTCTATATTCTTTTTTCTCTTTAATCCCCTCATTATTTCCCTTATAATATTTGTAGTACATTATATATAAGTACTATTTGTAACTTTTATAAATATTTGAATACAATTAAAAAAACTACATTTGCACCTAAATCTATTTTCATTCTAAAATATTGTTTTGTTTTATTATCCAAAATTGTAATTTTTATATTTTATTTATATTTAATTAATTAACAACATTTTTAGTAGTATGAAGTATAAAAAATAGTGTAGTTTAAAAAGAAATGAGGAAATACAAATGTAGTTTAAAAGGAAATAAGAAAAGAAAAGAAAATGTGAGTTTGAATGGATGGAGTGCATGGTATGGTAGAGTCTGGTGGCTAATAAAATAATCTGAATGCTGATGTGGCAGCGTCTGAAGAGTTTGAACGGATGGAGATGGTCTTAGGTTCCGGAAACTTCATAATAGAATTATGATGTTTATGTGTCAGCCGCATCGATTGATGATGCGAGTCCGTTAACGTTATGTGTTTGCAATAGCTTCAACTTAAAATAAGTGGCTTAATGTAAGGAGAAGTTGGTAAAGTTGGCTTAATAGAGAATTTGATGGGTGTTTGCAAAAAACTATTTATAAGTTAAATAAGTTGTAGGAGTAGTGTTTGCAAATCTAACTTTTTGGACAAAAACAACTAAAATCCAGCTTAATTTAAGTAGAAGCTGTTGAAGGAGGTACAACCCAACTTCTCCAACTTCAACTTATCCAGCTTAATTTAAGAGAATTAAGCAGCTTATAAGATGTTGCAAACACTCAAAAAACTGTTTCTGCTTAAAATAAGTGATAAGCTGGATAAGTTAAGCTGTTGCAAACACCCACTAAAATCATTCTGGGCCCCGAAACTCAAAGTGAATATTCGCTATACGCATTATGTGAAACCAATAACAACGGACAACAATATAATATAAACCATGCTGATAATAAATGTCATAAAAGCCTACAATAAATTTAATTTGTTTGCACAAATACCACCGAACCAAGATACTACTCCTAATGGATCAAACTTGGTCGATCCCAAAATCGTTTCTTTTTGTTCCACATCTTGTAGGATGACCAAGTTTGCTCCATTACTTAATTAAATCAAGTGCATGCAAAGTGTCACTTAATTCCTAAGATCACCAGGTAAATTTAGCCGCTCAAAGTGTTAGTGGCTAGGGCATCCTTTTAAATTGTTAGCTAGGTAGGGCCTCCAAAGTTAGGCATCGGCCAAACGGCTCCACCACCATCACTGATGTACGATAAGCATGACAATGGCACCAAGCACAGTCCTCTAGTTTTAAGATCTCGCTTCATCTGTTCTTGATCATTTTCGCTCTCAGGAGCAACCTATGATCATCATCCATTGTTATCATATCATACAATCAAATTAGCATGTATACGTGTTAAGGGTAATAGTATGGTCTTTTCGTACCCCTGTGTTCACTGATCTAGTGTTCTTGTTCCTTGATGCCTTCATGTAAGGGACGCTCAATGTCTGCCAGGAAAGCAAACATGCAATTAGGTTTAGTATTAGCTTAGTATCTTAATTCTTAAACCACCAGGTATTTATATTCATTACTATTACTTTAGTTTTAATGTTACGTTGTTGACTAATGTGTAATCACCGTAATGTAATGCAACATTTTTATTGGAATAAATATAATTTAAATATGTGACATTTGATCTAAAATTTATTTTAACGCCTCAAATATTTATTAGGGGTGATATAGAGTTAAGGATAACAAAGTAGCACAAGTTCCAAGAAGAATGTTAGTACTAGTACCTCAACTTGATCTTGAAGGAATTTAATATAACCAATGGCCTCCATTAGTACGGACGCTGTGTCTGTCTGCAATATTCCACAATAAGAATATTCCTTTATATTGAAACTTAAATTTGCAGCTAGCTGAAGTATATGAGTATTTCAATAGAATTATTTCATGCATGCTAAAACCCTAAAAGACACTACAAAGTTTGACTGTTCAAACCCGCACATATATGTGGATATGTCCTCATCAGATAATCTATGACTGATCATATATTGGTTCATGAATATAAAGTGTCTTTGGTTATTGCTACAAATGTCTCTTTAGTTTGTGACAATGTATCAGTTCTACAGGTGACATGAAGTATATTAAAGATGCAAATGTTAGTAATTTTTACTGTGTCAATGAATTTTTACATTGTATTGTATACCTTGCCAAAAGGTGCAACCAGCTGTTGAAGGGCAGCAATTCTATCTCCAAGTTTCTCTTTTCTCACCTAATCAATCATCATACACAAATCATTAACTCAAATTGTTACCATCTTCTTAATTACTGCATGTAGTAGTACTTAAAAGACCACTTTTTTCCTTTTCTTTTCCCTTTAATATATATGTATAAAGTGCACCTGCATTGGCTCATGTGTGTTGTACCTTAAAGGGAGGGCAAGCAGCGCGTGTCTCATTACGCGATTTCTTGGGTGCATTACTCTGCTTCGGCTGGTCCATTTTGCGTTTCGATTCTGGGTTTCCATGGCTTGATGGGGCATACTGGGGCATCTGAATTACAAATTTTGAAAGGTGGAGAGCAGAATATGATCAATAATTAAAAATGCATGGCCCTTTTGGTGTCAAATCTATGACCATTAATAAAAAGTCTCAAAAAAATTCTGAAAAAATGTAAAGGTGTTTTGTACATACATAATGCATAAAGCTGAAGTAACCTTTAATTGATTGCTGGACTTATAAAAAGAGAGAACGCAGCTTCCTTTACTTAGCCATGCTTTCGGGAAACAAGTAATAAAAGGGAAAAGGAACAATTCTAGCTAGCATGCCTCATTAATCTTGAAAATCCAATAACAGGAGGCATTAATTTTCATGGGACTGTAATATTTCAAGCATTTCTTATGCATTCGTCTTTAAATAAGTAAAAATTGGATTTTCCCGGCGAAAAAAGGCATTCATTTAGATGATTAAAACGAGGATAAAAAGATGGAACTGATATAAATTAGAAAAGATAAATTCTTTTAGTTGGGGATGTCATTTGGCAGTGAGCTATATATACTAACTTACGGTTAATTAAGTAAGCTATTTTAACCACCGATGTAAGCACAAATACTACTAATTACAACTATATATAGCAAACACCTTTTAAGTTCATGAGTTCACTGCCAAATCATTGGCGATTAGCACCTGAGTCGAAGGGTTAGTACTAACCAGATTTTTTTCTTTAGAATCAAAATTACAGGACATAATTCAGCTTCAAGATGTTCAAGGTTCGAGTTGTTTGTTAAAGTTTAGTGAATTTCATTACCATTACATGCATGTCGCAATTTGTGTAAATAACGGACTAATCCTATTTTCTTGTTTATTTCATAAAAAAGGCAAAAAAAAAAAAAAGTTCTTTCTAGCTAGGGAGATTTTATCACCAGCTGAATGAATTATAGGCTCACCTCATTTTCCTGTAAGTTTTGAGAACAAAAGCTGCATTTTACTGGTGTTAATTAAGTTCACTGTATATTAATCTTTTCAAGTAAATATACATCATCTGTACATGCCTACATCCGAATAAATTAAGATCACCTGTATTTTAATTTGAACATAAAAAAGAACTAGTCATGTAATAATAAAGTTATAGCACAATGATTAATTCAGTTCCTCATAGGGGAAATTTTGCCATAGTTCTCATTGTTCACAATATATGATTAATATAATATACTTACCACAATATTACTTGATCAAGAACCTTAATTAATTATGTGACAATTGAAAACAAAAGGTCAACTAGCTAGTACTAACTTACTCCCGCGATAAGCTTCCCATTTATTTTGTTGACTTTTTCGAAGCATTGTGTGATCTGGAATTAAATCTTAAATCATATATAATAAATAATTTTTGAATTTATATTATGAAAGTAGAAAACTTATATTTTCATAATATAAGTTTCAAAATAATTTTTTTTGGTATAATTTAGAAGTAATTCAAGGTCAAACGGAAACTAAAAAATCAACAAAAACAAATGGAAAGTTAATTGCGGGACGGAGGAAGTAATATTCTTCTGTATTATTTTTTTTTCAATTAGTTAAGCACATGCAATGAAATGGTAGTTGTGTAAATGCTTATAGAAAAATAATATGGCGCACAACATATATACTAACCTTGTTAACAGTAAATGATGAGATTTGATCATTTTGCCGCATATGATCATCAAATCCATAACTAGAAATCCCATCTCCAAAAACTCCAATTTGATTCTGTGGAGATGATGAGCTACTCATTAAGTTTCCACCAAATCTTGAAGATGCAAGGAGATCTAGTGCCTGTAGATTCATGTCAAAAGATCCACCACCACTAGGAAGGTTATTCCCTAATTCGTGCTGATACGAATTTGGCACATTAACACTGGGAAAAATCCTGGAAGAGGTAAGCAGCATCTTGGTTCTGATATCACTTGTTTGGTCGTCAATATTCCTTCGTATTATCTCATCCTGAGTAATACTTGACGACGGACTGCTGTTTAACATGTCGGTGAACTTAAGGTAGTAACTCTGGGTGCTGAATTCATGTTCCTCCTTAATCTCCGAATTATTAGTGAAGGTTCCAGGTGCAGAAATATAGCCCAAATCTGGAGGCATACTGAAGTTCATATATGGTGATGAATTTGGAAATAGGTTCTCTTGATGTTGTTGTTGCCTAGGTACTTGAGTGTACAAGCTAAACCCATTTGTGTTCCTGCAGTACGATAACAAGAAATTGTTGAATGTAAAAACAATAACTATATATATATATAAATCAAAACAACCTTAAGAAAATCTATCTGCAGGACATATACACTTCCAAACTTACCATGAACATTGTTCAAGATAAGTCATAGCCTCATATGCAAAATATTTGGAGCTTAGTATTAGGTGAGATTCTGATTGATGCACATCAAATCATGCACAAAGGAATATAAGCAAAGCAAAAGGGTAAAAAGAGAGTTCAAGTCATAATAGATGACATAACACTTATCATAATGACACTAAGAAATAGACAAAAAACAATCATTCCATCAAGGACTAATGGTTTAAGAGAGAGACTTACAAGATGGAATTAGGGATCCAACTGGTAGTGGTGGCTCCAGCTCCATAGACATTAGGGATAGCTAGAGATACATAGGAAGTTGAAGAAGAAGATGAGCCAACAAGTTGATCTTGTTGGAGATGATGATGATGAATATTTGCAGACTCCATAATGAGGTGATAATATTTTAAACACACCTTGAAAATCCCAAGATTAACAATTTTTTAGCTAACAAAGCTCAGGAATCTTTCTATCTTTTCATCAAATTAAGATGAGTCACACTTTGCTTTTAGCAACTTTTCATGGGTAGTCCCTTCTTTACTCTTTCACTGCCTCATCATAAAGCAGACAGCTTTCATGAAATAGGAGAGGAAGGAAAAGAGAAGGGGGAAAAAAGAAAAAAACTGCAATGAATAAATGAAATGATATGATTCAAATCAAACAAGAATAAATAGTGCTAGCTTGATGTTATAATTTTCAAGAAATATATGCATGAACTGAAGATGATGAGAGTAATATTTGTTATGATTTATTTGTAGCTAGCTAGGGCATGATGGAGATCCTTGCCTTCAATCCCAAGGCTTTCAAGAAAAGTCTGTGCAAACAAATGATGACATTCTCAACTCTCTTGTATAGATAGTATTTTCTATTGGGTTATGATATGATGTGAGAAATATGGGTACAAGAGAAGAGGATAGACCCTGAACAATGGCTGGTGTGTTTGTCTGTCTAGCTATTCTGTACATCTCTCCCTTCAATAAGTGTTCTCTTGTGGTCCTATTGCATCATTAGACCTTTCATGGTCACATATACAAGGAAATAAATGGTCATACCCATAGAGGAAATTAACTAATGTTATAAAGAGACATAGATATGGTGATGTCAGTGTTTTTAATGTATAACGCTCTCTTGGTGATCGTAGAGCTATTAACGAGCCAAGCTTGGTCTGAATGATCGATGGTCGTTAGACTTTCAGGCGTGCTTGTGATCGGCTCGCTCAATGAATTCAAGTGTTGTGCTCGGCTCATCAGGTTTTCGAGTTGCTTATGATCTACTCGAGAAGTTCGATTCATTTTGCTCGCAAGCGCTTGGCTTGGTAGAGCTCGGAAAAGAGTTTAATAGTTAAAAACTTTACGTAATATTCAACGTATACAAGTCATTTTTCAAAATAATGGAAAATAAAATATCCATGTATTCATAAAATTTCAAATTAAAAGTCAAATATATATTCGTAACATTGAAAAATGTCGTGAGAGTCGAAATTTTAGCGTTCATATGTTCTACTAGTCCAAATAAATGTCATACTTGGTGGTTCTTGTTAAAAAATAATTATATGTTCCACTAGCCGCGAGCTTCTATCATATTGCCTTGGTGATTGATTCAACCTCGAATTTGAGATGAGATTGCTAGCCCATGTTGACCGATACCTGGACTTTGATCAAACTTTTACATGAGCCAATTGAATCCCCTAACACCTCTGAGCTCGCTCAAGCACATTTTGACTAGGGCTTTTTATTATGCGGCTGACCTCGTTAGTTTATCATGACATGATGAGAATGGTGATTTAAAATAGAAACTAATAAGGAGGACTAGATTGAAAATTGACTCTGGTAGTTAGATAGGAATCTTAGAGTTGAGACAAAAATTTAGGGTTGTAATGTGTTGATTTTAGCAAGATTAATTTGGATTCTATTATATAATGAACGAGGTGTAATTTATATGATACTACTTCAGTAAATATCTAGGTGATGTATACATATGGGACATGATATCATGTCTATGTGAAGCGTGCGATGAAGAAATTCAGAGTTCTGACAATGTAAGTATTGTGGAAATTTATGATAACAACCTTGTAGTGGATTTATTGTGAAACAACATAATACAACCAACGACTAAACCAACAAACGATCGATCGATGATCGATCACACCACATATATATATATATATATATATATATATATATATATATATATATATATATATATATATATATATATATATATATATATATATATATATATATAATACTAGGAACCACGTACGCGTGTGGAGCGTAATTTTGTAAAACATTATTGTTTTACTAATAAATAATATATTGAAATGAATGTAGTAAATATATAATTTTAATGACTTCAAACTTAACATAATAAATGGTGTCCTATAAATGTATATAATTTTTGTAGTTATGCAATTAATAGTTTTGAATTGAACTATATTAGACATACATAAAGTATTATTTCGATGAGTTAAGAACCATCAGATACATCTCTAGGCTTTGGAAACATTCAACTTCAAAATCTGTAATGCATGTTAATTGGTGTTCTTCATCAGTTGAATATATTGTCATATGCGTCATTATCTCTTGTCATTTTATTTCGTCGATGCCTTTTGTTATGTTGATGCCGTAATATGGACGATATTCAAATTCCAAGTGGCCGAGCTAGTATCCTCAGGTTCTCTATCATCAGAGCTAAATTGACGTTTTGGTAAATAAAATACTTCCTCCGTCCAATAACAAGTGTAACATTTGATTTTATTGACTTTTTCGACGATTAGTTTGACCTAAAAAATTAATTGTAAATCATTAAAGTAAGTAAAATAATTAAAAAAAACTATATTATGAAAATATAAAAATTCTGGTTTCATAATATGAGATTTTTAATTATTTTTATCGTATGATTTAAGAATAATTTAAGGTCAAAATGACCATCGAAAAAGTCAACAAAATCAAGTTATGTTTTTTTGGACGGAGGAAGTATGTCTTTTTTTTATAAGAACATATCATGGTTATTTTTAAATTAAGTATAATACGACCATACAACTTTATGTTAAAAATAAAAAATTAAGAAGAGAATAAATAAACAGAAAAAAAATTACGTCAATAAGATTCGAACCCAACACCTTCAACTAAAATAATGATACAAATAATAGAGAAATATCACGCCAACATGATTCGAATCCTACACCTTATAATTAAATAATGACACATGTACACACCGGATTGAAATTATATAAGCAAGATCAACGGATTAAAATTGATTGGTAGGTCAATCAATTGGGTAAATCAACCGGCTGATCATATACTAGGAACCGCGTCACACGCTGCGCGTGTGAAGCATAATCTTGTAAAACATAATATATTGAAATAAATGGAGTGAATATATAATTTTCACATAATGACTTCAAACGTAATAAAAAAGTAACTAATTGAGTAATTAAACTTAATATAAATGGTGTGCTATAAATGTATATAGTTTTTGTAGTTATGCAATTAATAGTTTTGAATTGAACTATATTAGACATACGAAAAGTATTATTCCGATGAGTTGAGAACCATCATATTAGAAACATTCAACTTCAAAATCTGCAATGCATCTTTTTCGCATGTTAATTGGTATTCTTCATCAGTTGAATATATTGTCAAGTGCTTCATATAAACATTCTAGTTTCATAATATGATGTTTTTAGTTATTTTTATCGTATGGTTTAAAAATAATTTAAAGTCAAAATAACCATCGAAAAAGTCAACAAAATCAAGTGTTACATTTATTATTGGACCGATGAAGTATGTCTTTTTTTATAAGAACATATCATGGTTATTTTAAAATTAAGTATAATACGTCATACAACTTTATGTTAAAAAATAAAAATTTAAGAAGAGAATAAATAAAAAAGAATAAAAGTATGTCAATAAGATTCGAACCCAACACCTTCAACTAAAATAATGATACAAATAATAGATAAAAATCACGCCAACAAGATTCGAACCAAACACCTTCAATAAAAAAATAATAATAATAATAATGGAGAAAAATCACGCCAACAGGATTCGAACCCTACATCTTTTAATTAACTAATGACACATGTACGCACCAGATTGAAATTGGATAAGCAAGATCAACGGATTAAAATTGATTGGTAGGTCAATCAATTGGGTAAATCAACCGATTTATTATATTACTTTAATACCTTATCCTATTGCTATTATTATCTTCAGGCCTTGTTGAATGGATTGGAACTCATGGATGCCGATCAATAATACATTCAAAGTAGATCATTAATTAAATTGGTGATAGATCATTAATTAAATTGGTGACCCAATTCGTACGTACTTATGATTCGTGAAGGACTCATAGATACGATTCAATCAAATTAAAATTGAAATTGATCAATTTTGATTCCAATTGATTTTCAATTGCGTGGTCTGCAAATTTATTAGATAGATAGTAAATATATATATTGCGAAGTATATACTCTCTGCAGAAATCTTTATAAAGGATAAGTAAGGACCATCTCTGTTCATCTCACAGGATATATATGTAGCAACAGTCAACAGGCCACACCACTTAGCTACATGAATAACATCATGCATGCGCACAAAAATTTCCACTCACAATTCACCCCAAAATCTATAATCACAATTCTCGGAATAGAAATTACTCAATAATCATTATGGTCGGAGTAGAATCTTAACTACCCACCTTGTCTAATATGTCTCCCTTATAGTAAAGAGCCAAGAGTTAGAAGGTGGTGAGTTGTCGTTTCAACTCTAGTAATTAAGACCATTGGGACGGAAAATCAACCAGGCCAAGTTTAGGTGACTAAAACACATCGATTGATGGTGTTTTCCAATGGAACCCGAGGCCAATCACAATTACTAAGATAATCCCATTCAGAGATAATGCGAAGTAACCAACCATTACATAGAATTAGAAAATGGAAAAAAAAATGCAAAGTAACCAACCATTAGATAGAATATGAAATAGGAAAAGCTCGTAGTTGGACTTTGAGTTGGGCTGATTGGTCCGCCTCTGGTGTGCACCAGTGGTCTCGTCCCTTCTGTTGGCGATGCGCTCCTGGCCTTAACTGGCCGAGTAGCACACTGTTACTATAGTGCTTTGTGTGTGACAAACAACTGGGAAATCATAATTCGATTGATCTTGACATTAACAATTTTTACTATGGAATTGTTGTATCAGTAGTTTTGTAAATATCAATTATGTTTTAACTTTTAAGTTTTAAGTAAGTAATGATAATATTCTTGAATTATGTTAGCCAAGTCCAAGCTCGTGGGCCTATATATATGTCCAATTTCGGTCCATGTGTGTTCGAATGAGCTTCTATGACTCAGGCCTAATTGATATGTATATCTATTAATTGTGTTAGGCTCTGATTAACTGATCTAATAAAATTTGAACTGAACTCATATGAACTAAATTAAATTGAATTTTTAGTATAAAAAAGAACTAAGTAAAGTTAAACCGATCTGATTTAATTTAACGGAACTACTATTAACTTAACTAAAAATTTATGTTTTCCGGATGCATCAAACGAAGTCTAAACTCATAATGACGTATTTGAGTAGGTAAAAATGTTCATTTTCATCACATATATATAGGTAAAAAGCAAAAGCTTTGGTAGTCAGGTAAAAGATTCATTATAATAGACTAATAGTTTAGTTAATTACTTGATCTCATCTCAACTTTTTCATAATGTTGCTAGCTAATTCTGTCACTTAACTACGGGTAAACGTAGCCCACAAGATAAAATTATATATTTATAAGTGAAAAAGCTAAGTAGTGTAGTAGTATTATAATTTATATTGTAATGTTAAAGAATGATAACAAGAAATGATGGAAGCTAAAAGTGGAAAAACATATGGCAAAACCCTTAAAAGGAGGTCTAAAGTTTGCTGGCGGGCGATAAAGTTGTTCCGGGCCGGAAGAAGACAAGTCCCCAACAATATTATAGGAGTATACAGTATATAAATATATACGTATATGCTTTCTTTATTATTGTTAATGTTAAATTTAAATAAAAAATTCTATTGGGCAACAAATCCAACACTTAGCTCCATGCCCTCATGCCATGGCTTTCCTTGTCCCATTCCTTTCTAGTATCGATAATTGCCTAGTCCTTGTAAGTTGATCAAACGGGGGAGGATTAATAATGTACGAGTAAATGGAGGCAAGGATCGTTTTACTTGTGGGGTAGATAGGAAAATATCGAACCGGGTCTTCAATAGACATTAGAAAATTAATATAAATGATCAATTTATACATATCCTTAACAGATCGAGATTTTAAAAGAGTTGAAATTTTATCATAAGGATCCGATCGATAAACAAGTATAAATGTCTCAGTTTCACATGTAATTAAATCAAAGAGGACCTTTAAGTGTAACCATTGATAATAACACTTTCAAGAATCGGATCACAAACTACAAATGGTCGAAAGATTACATACAATGTGAATACGGTGATTCACTGTGTTTCGCACTATAGAAAAGGTTTAGGTCGCATAAACGCAATGTCTTTCTATATGACTCAATCTCATTAATATACATGGATCTTCCACAAGTAATTAATTAATCTTTGAAATTCTAATTGTAATTGCAAATATGTTTTCGTTTACTACCCAGACGATTCCCATCACTTTGAGCCCCATTGCAAATAACCCAAATCCATCCATTTATGCTCCTATCTTGGTCCTCACCCCGACCCCCCCCCCCCCCAACATCCCCTAACGGTCCTATTTTCTTTTTCTTCTTTTTCCATTTTATTATTATTATTATTATTATTATTGTTATTATTATTTATTTATTTATTTATTTATTATCATTATTATTATTATTATTATTATTATTATTATTATTATTATAAAAACCAACGAATGTTTACACAAAATTATTAGTGGGCAACCGAGACACAAGCTGGGCTCCCACTCCCTTAGCAATAGCAAAACTAATCCTAGGGAAAATATGATGAGCAACACGCGCTCAGTATCCTGAGCCAAAGTGCAACCCCGAATAAAAAAAAAAAAACAAATTACTCCTATCCAAATTAAAAAGCAAAGTTAGAGAGATCGAAAGAGAGTGATATACGTTGTTATGTCATTTTCCAGCAAGCCAACTACACTGTAAGATGCTACCTCTCAAATGTGAAGCCCATGAAATAGGTTTGGCCGAGTTTCGCGAGCGCATTCTCACAGTGGTTGCCTTCCCGTTCGATGAGCGAGGGAAGTTTCCCATGGATGACGAAGAGCACGTCTACGGTCTTCGTGAATATAAGGGTGGTTCCTTGTATTCTCCATTGGGAGAAGCTTGACTATATAATCTCAGAATTTATCACAACTTTAATTTTGTGGTATCTTCTCTCCCACACTAGAAGCAGTCCCTCTCGAAGAGCAAATAGCTCCGCGAAGTTGATAAAAACATTCGCTAGCTTCTTTGAGGATCCATAAATCCAATCATCATTAGCCCCCTCCCCTCACAGGAACACCTTTATAATTATTATTTTAAACGGTTATTCCCTTATTTTTAAATTTTCCATTTTTCTAATCGTGAAATTAGTAAAAGAAATCTGTTGTAGAGTAAAAAGTTACTCATGTACTTCATTCACACTACCCACACATGCATATAAGTTTTAGGGGTCATTTTCTTAGATTGTACTATATATAAGGTAAACTAATAATGTAATTTATGGGATGCAATTCATCCCTAAATCTGTAGATGCGCATCCTGAAGATGGACACGAATTGCCCTCCGAGACGAGGAGAACTTCAGGTGCTTAGGTGACTGCAGACGATGCCATGGTATGAGATTCGTAGTATGGACGTGAAAGATACATTAAAGTGGAGGGGGGTACGCAGTGCTATATATCTAGTTTGCCGTGTGGGCAAAGCGGGGTCAGAAACTGTACTCAAAGGATGTTGGTAGGATGCTTTGTAATAACTACAAGATTAGATTAGGGTTTGTTGGAGAATTTATGATTACCTTTTTTTTTTGGGATTTGATTTAGACACTGTTCATTCCTAGGTCGGTCCACTTAGATGATGTCACATGTTGATGCCAGTTAGTGGTTGTTGGACATGATATTGATAGCAATGGGCTTGGCCCAAGATCAACTAAGAGCAACTTTCCTGTTTTTCTAGAATACGAGTGTACAATGTAATTGTCGAGTGCTCGTCGTGATCCTTCATAGTACATATTTTGGAGTATGATACGATCCTGGTGAGATAAAATGAGGCTTGCTTATTCTTTATAACTCCCAGAGGTGAATAACTTGCAGGTATAACAATTTGTGGTATATGATACGAAGACATGATCGTGAAGGGAATCATCTTGACGGAGATATGAAGGTTGTGACTGACGGATCCTGTACCTTCATATCTCCGTCAGTCAGTGACAGTATATATATATATCTCCGTGGGACAATATACTCATAGATGGAGGTAGTATTAAACAATGACAAACGACAACGAAGTATAACTCAGTTGGTAAACTGCTTCACCTCCAACCAATAGGTCCTCGATTTGCCGCTTCAAAAAAGAAAAAAAAAACTAAAGAAGGACAAATGGGAAATGTGTTACTCCCTTTTATAAGAGTATATATTCGCAGTTATTACTACTGCTCAAATTGGAAATGTGTTACTCCCTCCATTATGAAATATAAGACATTCTAGGTGTTTACACACATATTAAGGCAATGGAATAAATATGAATAAATACGGAAAAATATGACTAAATCCTTGAAGAAACTAAAAAAGTTGAGATAATGTGTAAAAAAAAGAGACAAATAGGGAAAAACATGGAATAACATGGCTAAAATAGCTAAAACTTTAGGGTTCGTCTCCTAGTAGAAGGTCTCTAGTATAGACCAACTTATATAAATTATAAAACTACCCCAACTAAGAAGCTATAAAAATTCGGGGTCAAAAGTGTAATAATTATAAAGAATGGGCTTTTTAGCAAAAAATCCCTTCTTCTTCCTTATTTCTTATTATTCTTTCTGATAACTACAGATCGATCTGAGCAGCCATATTCTTCTTTTCTTCTTCTACTTTCTGATCACAGATCTGCATCTTCTACTCCAATCCACCGGATCTTCTTTCTGATAAACAGATTCTAGGGAGAGAAACCCTAGCTTGCCACCCATCTCCACTGGATTCTTCTGTTGCACCACTGCTCTCCCCTCCTCTCGTAACTCCACCACCAGAGAAAAAACATCCTTGACGGAGACACTATCCGTATATATCCATCGTATATATCCATTGCGTATCATCTCCTCTTCTACGTACAGATCCACCACTCGTCGGTGAAAGCAACGAAACCAGAGCCCCAACACGATAGAAAACTAACTGAAACAGAAGGAGATGAGAAGTGAAATTAGTGTAGTGATGAGTGAGTGTTTGTGTGAAGTGACGAAAGAGAGAGTAACGTTACAGATATCTCCCATGATCTCATCAATATGTCCCATCATCTCAACAATATTGCGCAACAATATTGCCTATGATCTCTAGCATCATGATCTCAACAATATATGTCTCATTATCTCAACAATATTGTCCATGATCTCTAGCATATGTCCAATGATTTTAACAAATTTTACCTAGTCAGGCATATGTCCCTGATTTCAATAATATTACCCATGATCTCTGGCATATGTCCCATGATCTCAAAAATATTGCCCATGATCTCAACAATATTGCTTAGAATTTCAGATATATGTCCCATGTTCTCAACAATATTGCCCAGGATCATGGACATATTTCCCATGATCTCATGAATATGTCGCATGATCTCTGAAATATGCCCATCTCAATAATATGTACCATATATGATCTCAATAAAGTTACTCTTGAAATTTTACTTCAAGAGGAAGGAAATAACAATAGATCTTCTAAACTCCTCCACTGTTAAGACTTAAAACCCCAGAACAGAATATCCATCTCTATCAAACAACAAAACAAAACATCCATCAAATCATCATGATCATCATCATCATCACGAGTCAACCTTTCATTCCCATTTACTCTTGTGTAATTTCTAATCTTTCTTTCTCTCTGAATACACGCACATGATTGATTTTCTCTACACTCTTCCCTTCCCTTCAAGATCTAGACGGTCTCTAGGAGTTCTGCCGGTGGTGGTGGTGCAATTGTTGTGGAGTGTGGCGGCCGATAGTCTACCCTCAGGTGAACAAATTGGCGGTGTTATTGATCTAGAATTTGCAGAAAGAAAGAGAAAGAAAGAGATAAGGGGAGGGGATCGATCTATCATCATCGATTTGTATCTTAGATTTAGATTAGAAGAGAGAAAAAGAAAATTTACTCAGAGAACCTTATATTTGTAGTTTATTACAATTCTACCACCGAGATTTTGACTGATTGTAAGATGATGTTGTACGTTAATTGTCTCTCCTATCTCCTAGAGAACGTCTTTCTTTAGAATTTGCGAAACTTTAATTGTTTATTTTTGAAAATATAATTATATATTGATTAAAGTCTATAAAATGACTTATATTTAAGAACAAGGTAAAAAAATCTAAAATGACTTATATTTAAAATGGTGGGAGTATTTGGAATATTTCAGATAGAAATTAAAATTCTCATCTTGACTTTTTTCCATAATGCGCATCTAGTTAGAGTCAGCGGCAATATCTCCATACATATAAAAGCTCAAACATGATAATCTAATTTAATTGTCTTGACATGTTTTCATACAATGTTATTTAGCTGTAGATTCGATTTGAATATTTGATCATAAAGGTTTAGTTAAATCAAAGAAAGATAATAAATTAACAATATTTGAATTTGAAATGTCTTTATAGATATTAATTAAAAAAAGAAATAAGAAAACGATAGTCGGCATGCGGATATCGACTCGGGATCCACTAAAGAGTTAAACATAGATATGAAATTATGAAAAAGGTAACAGAGATGCCTGTGAAGAGGATCTTTCATGTGGATCTATAAAGTGCACTCTACTAGCTGCACCACTAGTAATGTCGTATCTAGTGGAATACTCCGTTACTAGCTGCACCACTAGTAATGTCGTATCTAGTGGAATACTCCGTAATATATATCCCATTCGTCCGATTCTATAATTCATTTACGTCTGTTTCATTATAAATTTCTGTTCTCGTTATTGTAAAATTTCGAATTCATGTGCATTAAGTCATTTATAAATATGTAGTTATAAGGTGGTCTAGTACAGCAGCAGTGGATCTACTGAAAGACCGCCCGGTCCATTGCCATTTCAGAGCCATTTGTAATTAGTTGATATGTGAATGATATTTTGATAATGTAAATGTTGTAATAATAAACAACTTTTTAAAAAAATCTACTTTAATACTATGTTTCATTCATCTAAAAGAAATAATTTCAATTCAGTTTATAGTTTAATTTAGATTTGTTTGGTTATTTTTGATACACTATAAAAAATTTAATTCAATTTCAATTTAGTTCAATGCTATTTTATTCTGTTATGCTTAGTTATATTCAAGGGAAGTGAATAAAACCTTACAAATTTATTTAATATCCATGTTCAAAATCAAATCTACATAACGTTTGTTATCGACCTAAGTTGGACTAGTATAGCTAGTAGCATAAAATATTCTCGGAGGTTAGACGTGGAAATGTGGCACGATTAGTAAAATGGCACTAGGTGAATAAAGTGTTATCAGTAAGATCGTCATGATGCAGTTCCACTTGAATGATGATTGCCATTGTTGTCCTTCATTGTGGAAGAGTATTAGGATTTTCATTTCATGCTTCAATTAATATGGACTTATTAAATATTCTAGGTTCTTCAATTCTACAAACTTTAGTTTCTATCCAGTTTCACGATTGGCCACTTATAATTCAATAGTATTTCACACTGATTAGGGTACAAAATCTTAACTCGACCTACATAAACTGGCCCTTGAAAGATGGTACCTTTCTTGTATATATGTTTGTATTGCGCGCATAGTGAAAATGGTAACATTTAATTTCATAAATGAGAGTACAATGATAAGATAAAATGAACCTTAACCAAAACATTGTCTAAGAATTATAGTGCAAACAACTTCTTTTTTTCTTTCATAGTTTCGGGCCATATACTATATGGTTAAAACTTAGCTCAAACCGATACCAATTCAAGATTTTCGACTCCACGAAAGTTTATTCCATTTCCGTTCTCCGCGGCCCTAAAAAGTTCGGTCATGTAAAACTGAAATTTCTCAATCACGCTTTCAGGCATAGAGACGAGCACTCTCGTGGCACTACCAGCATCTCCGTTCACCGGTAGCAATAAGCAGTATATGTCACTAGTAACAGGACCCATATGCAAGGGTTTTCCTTCTCCGAAATCCAAGTCTTCAAGCCCTAAATTGGACCATTGTGATATAACCAAGCTTGTTGATAGATCCGTTCTTATCCTTTTATTCTCCAACAAATCAACTGTTGATCTCACAAAATCTTTAGTAATACTCAATTTGGCATGTTGCACTAGCCTAACTCCATCATGTAAGTTAGGCTCAATCAACTCCTTGACCTCAGTTTCTGCGCATGCTAGCACGAAGCCGTTTCCATAATAGCCTTTCGGAAGTGACAACTTTTCCTAATGTTAACCGAGAACAACAATTTCACTCTAACGGAAGAAGGTAGGTCGAGTGATTTAACCCAACAACGCCAAGTGTGAGATGCTAAAACCTCGAAGTTGGTGCATTTGAGCGAGGGAACACAATGTCGTTTCAGGTTAAGAACTTGAGAGGTTGAAAATGTTATAGACGCGGTCAGTAGTGGTTGAGTTTGCAAGTACTTGAAAATGTTGAGTCCCGAATGTGATTTTAAAGTTTCTTCGGTAAATCCAAGGTGAGGGCAGCTAACCTGCGGTGGGGTGCGGGGGCTCAACACGTGGCGGGAGTGGAATGGTTGTATCGGTGGCACCGGAGTGGATTGGGTAGTCATGTGGGCCCAAGCATGTAAAAATTGGGAAGTGCCAATTCCATCACAAATGCAGTGGTTGATGGCAAGACACAAAATCATTCCTCCACATCTAAGATTTGTTACCTGCAATGGTTAGAAAGCAAAAGTTGGTGGCCAGTCAAACAATATTTTTAAAAGTCATTTTAAGAATTAATTCATTTTATGAATTAATTAGTCTCATGATTAGTACAATGTGTGTATATGAAATGGAATGAGAATAAATAATCACTTCTTTGGTAATTGATCATTAGAGCAACGTGAGATATACTTGATAAATAGCATGCATTGTAATAATATGTAAAAATAAATGTAGTGTCAATATGACATTGATACCTTTGGTGGGGATTAGTTCTAAATGAGCTGGTTATGTACCTTATAAATTTTAATTTAATTTTGTTCCGAGCATTTCTTATATATTCTCGGTGTACTTATTGTTCCATATATAATCAATAAAATTATTTAGTCGTTTTCATGAAAATAAACCCTATAGCTACCAACCACTAGCTCGTTGGATCCGACCAGATCACATGATTTATATAAAAGCATCCTGCTATTTTGTTTGATGCATGCTTTCACTTTCTGTCTAATCGTGTTCGTAACATACTCAATATGGTTCCTTGTACCTATGTTTGATCATCATGAATTCATTATCATAAGTTCATAATAACTAAACCAGATGTGAAAATAAGAATTAAGGAAATGTTTGGTAATGATTAAACTGACCTGAACCACGAGAGGTGGAGTGTCCAAGAAACTGGGAGACCCTTCAATCTTGTACAGCAGTTTCCTCAAGCTCTTATTAGGCTTTCTTGCAAATTCAACAAACTCATCACCACTCAAGTCCATTACCGCTTCAGCAAAAACCGCACCTTCTCCATTGCACTCGACTTCAAGCTTGTGATCAGCATCGTCGTCATCATGTTTTTTGCTTCTACATAACCTTCCAGCCAGAGGATAGTACTCAACAAGAACTCTTGCCAGAGACTCCTTGAGTTTTTCAGTGTTCACTGATTTTCGAAACAGGTAGAGATACTTGATTGAGAATCTCAAGAACTTCTGGTCGTCAAGGTTCGAGAGGTAGAGTACATGGTTTGGAGTCGGGTTGCTTGGTCGGATTAAGACTGGTTCTGTTTTGTAGACACAATCAGGCAGATCAAGACTAGGTGTTGTCAACATGGTTATACAAGATTATGGGATTGATGAGAGTGAGGTTTGAGAAAATTAAGGGAATGGGAGGTACTAATTTGTAGGAGAGAATGTCAACAAAGTGTGATGGTCATGGACAATCAATAGTCCAAATGGTGATGAGATATTCTCTGCCACTTTATGCATAATTAGTCTATGACGGTATACTATTGGTGTGTAAAGTTGAGAATAACATATCAATACAGAATTAATATTTTTTTAAAATATTTACTCGTAGTCAACACACTAATTAATATGCGTAACTAATTTGAAATTGTAACAATGTGTAATTGTTTAAACCCTAGAACGTGATGATCATAAGTGTCATGAGGCTTACTTTTGAAAATGATGCCTTGGATATCATATCATAGGCAATTCAATGTGCACATTTGTCACATAACACTTTATCAAAATGTGACACCCACATAGCATATACTAGTACTAAATATTTTAAATACACTAGCTAGTCTGTTAGATCCTCGTTCATTACTTTTTGCAATGTTCTATGCTTATCTTTTGGTTGCTTTAGCATATTGATTATGTTAATTAATCTTCTTTTATTTAGTATAATAATCATATAGTTCAACTCTCTACAAAGTATTTTATTACCATGGATTAGGGGGTGATGACTTGCACTTTCTTTCTCATCCTTGATCAGCCCAAAACTTTCGGCCTGTAGGCGGCTAATTGTTGCATGTATCCATTCTTTATAGACTACAGTGTACTTATTTCTTAATGTTGCATGCTGAAATCTCATTCCGCACGATTTGTGAGTTATGGCACAATTCGTTAGTTAACTTGTGTTCTGACGGTATGTTATATATGGAATATCATATTAAAACATTTTGGTATGTTTCTTTGATTTGTAAAATTTACAAGTTGATAATGTCCAACCCTATTTCTGATTAATTAGCGTGATCGTTAATAATTCTCTTTCGCAATCTATATTTCATTTTACTGATATACTGATCAGTTATAGGTAATCAGTTAGTTTCAGTGTTCACACGTTAATATTACTTAATTCGTTGATTTTTAGTTCGTAAGCCCGTGAACAAGATCTCAACATTGTCTTAATTAAATAATGTTTTTTGTGAACTTCCTTATCTCATAAATACAATTTTGAGGGTCTCAAAACAATTATTTGAAATCTACTTCAACACTAGAAATACCATTTTTGTTATGCTTCAACTCCAGTCGGGCTGGTCCATGTATGTTACTTGAGTCGGACCCAAGAAGATTGTTGCCCGAATTAGTCAATAACACAAAAGTCCACGCAGCCCAACTTAAAAGACAGTTCCAATTTATGTTTTTGGGCCGTTTTGCATCGGTAAATTCCACCCAAGTGTTATTCAAATTTGGAAAACTTGCCCTGCTATGCATGCATATGCATGTAATACCCCACATCCAAATATTCCCACCTTGATTAAGAACAAGTGTTATAAATGTGTCATATCATTTTCTCTTGATAGGAGGTATATTATGTTATCTTAAAAGCATAAAAGCATATATGTGATCGGTAAATCCAACAAAATAGTAAAATACGTATGTAACCCAATTAATTAGTGGTTAATTTGTTACGAAGTATGTGAACTTTGAGTCTATGACACAATCAACTAGTGGCCGGATTGCCACAATTTGAGTATGTGCACTTTAACATTAACATTGAAATTAAAATAACATTAATTACAAATACTTCAGAATATTCTATATTCAAACATGTATATCTAGCTTTTTATTCCAAGAACACAGTCCATCTTGTTTAAAGCTAAATTAAAGTAGACTCACGCACAATTTTTTTTTTCAGCTAATGATGAACTTGTTAAAATTATAATCTATTTAATTTTCCACAATCCACATTACCTAACCTTTATAAATAAGCTTTTGCGTAAGACCATCGATATAGCTACTATATAAAGTCATAGGATAGAAATCCCGCCATGATAATTCTTCTCACGGTATTTCTCTGTTTTATTTTGCACCAGATTAATGTCCATGCTAATCGGACTGTTCGTATGAATTTGACATAACTTGGAATGTGCTTGGATGTGGGTCCTCTTTACGTATTTTCTTGCATAACTATGCTTCATTTGTGTACATGCAGACTGAAATTATGCACATGTCTTTTATGTAGTATATATCAAGTAGTGGTGGTCATATACAGTACAAGAGTAAGAGATTGAGGAAGCAGCAGCAGGTACGTAGCACATGGTAATAAAGCAGGAAAAATATGATATGTCAGCAGTCAGATCAGATCATTGATCAGTGGCTGTTAAAAGGAAAAGAAGAATTAAATTAAAAGAAGCAAACCTTTGAAATGAAGCAACGGCATAGTACTGGATAAGAGCTAAAAAACATCTAGAACTTAACAGGAACCTTGAGAGTTAAAGTGACTGTAATAAGATATCCAAATCCAATTGTAATGGTAATGTATCTTTAAAAGTCATATAGGGACAGTGACTCCACTACTTTGAACTAGTACTATTTTTCTATTGGTAGATTATGAATATCAACTTTGCAGTACATTGCTTTTGTAATGTCATGCTAACTTGTTAGCCATCTTTGCTTTTCATTCTTGTTTGTTGAAATAAACAAGAAGGACAAGTTGAACTTATAATAGTGTTGGTCAGTTGGTGTGTGCTGCTAATTGCATTGAACCTTTATGATGAACTACAGTTGTTGTTTTATGATGGAACATTTGATTGTAGTAATGAAGATCTCTAGAACAAAATTGTTGTAATGACGTAGCTTACGTCCGAGATTACTGTTCGATCAGTCTACGTGACGGTTCGCAACTGGCTATTTTTTAAACTGCCTGTTGCTTATTTAAAGTCTGAGTGTTTGCAGAAAAACAACATCTGCTACAAACTGGTTTAAAGAATGTAAAATGGATGAAGATCAACTGTTTTGGATAAGTATGTACCTCCAAATTTGATTCAAGAAACCTTGTTCTTCATTTTTGTAAACAATTTTAAAACATAGTCATATGTTGTCAGTATTTGACTTGTGCAAAAAGGCCAAAATCCAGATTAGAACAAAGACCATCAAATTTTTTCCAGTTAATTAAATATGATCATGTAAGTACACTAGACAGTATTAAATAAAATTGTTGCATGTCATGTAACTTTCAATGTTGCCAGGGTCGGACCCAGGAAACGAAGTTCGGGGGTCAAATTACATATATAGAATAGAAGTTCGGACGCTTCATAATGCCCTCTGGTTCCGCCCCTGCCATCTATATAAGCACACAATTCTCCAACTCCAAAACCCTCTTCCACTTCTGCCTCTATTCTCCCTATACTTCTTCATATCTCTACTTCCCTCTGATTTCAGTTTATCTTCACTTCAAATAAAACATCTGCAACAAAACTACTTACAACAATATAATTACTAGTTAATATAAACTAATTAATGTACTATCTAGTTCAATCTTTCTCTGTTGTTTTTCTTTACTGGTTCTATGTTTTCTCATGATCAGCTCATTTCGATCCATTTCTTCCCAATAGTTAAGCTCTAAGTCATTTACAACTTTTCTTTCTTAGTAGTACCACATTAGCTAATCATATTCAAGAATTTAAGTAAACTTCTTTAAGTCTTATTGTGGAAAAGTTAACTGTGCTAGCTCCTTGAACTAGCTAGAATGATGTCTTCATACGGAAATTCATCGTCCGGTTCTCCAAACTCAGGCGGCTCATCAGACGAAGATCTGAGGAAGCGAAAGAGGATGGAATCGAACAGGGAGTCTGCGAAGCGGTCCAGGATGAGAAAACAACAACATTTGGAGGAACTGAAGGCTCAGGCGGCTCAGCTTCGGAATGAAAATGACAAGATATCAATGGGAGTGAACTTCACCAGACAACAGTTGGTCAATGTTGAAGCTGAAAATGCATTTCTGAGGGCTCAGGTTATTGAGTTCACTCAAAGCCTCAACTCACTGAAGCAAATCTTGGATCTTGTCAACTCCTGTTTGTTTAAAACTGATGACCATGAGATTGGATCATCATATTCTGGTGATGGTTTGTTGAACAGTTCATGGAATTTTGTGGGGTTTAGTAATCAGCAACAACAGCAACAGTATCCCATTATGGCTTCACCTCTCATGTTTGATTATTGAATGAATCAATTATATATATCATAATTAATTCATCAATTAGAGGTTAAATAATTTTTATGTTTAATGTAATATAGCTAGTATTCAATATTTTCATTTTCTTAGTTTAGGATGCATGTAATAATAGTCCTTTGTTTAATGATAGTATGTGACTATGGGGTTTCAATTGAATGTTATGATGATTTCAATATTATCTTTATCAGTACTAATTAATGGCAAATGATTTATAATTAAGTAAACTTGTGATAGAGGAAGAGAAAATATATAGGGTAAATTACAAATCAGTTATATACTCCCCAAAATTGGTAAGCAATTTATTTATAGTTTCAGAAAAATGGAAGCAACCTTCTTGACTGGTGATTAAAAAAAAAAAAGATTAAAATAGATGGGAATGGAGTATTAACTGTATAATTAAAACTGATATTAATTAGTTCCTACTAATTGTTTGTACTAAATGTTTTATCCAAAAGTCCAAGTAGGTAACAGAAATTTATTAGATTATTAGTATTATGAAAAAAGAAAAGGCAACAAGATTAATTGGATTATCAAATAAATCATAGATATTCACTTGATTATCATATTGGTAAATTTGATTTTAAAACCGATATTAATTAGTTCCTACGAAATGTTTTTTTTTTTTTTTTTTTGATTAAATGTATTATCCAAGGGTCCAAGTAGGTAACAAATTTATTATTATTATCATTATGAAAAAAGAAAAGGCAACAAGATTAATTGGATTATCAAATAAATCATAGAAATACACTAGATTATCATATTGGTAAATTTGATTTTGACTAATTTGGTCACCTCTTCCACTATATAAACCCATAATGTGGACAAGCTAGAGGAGTCAATATCCAACACATATATAGAATTGTGTCATTTGCAACAGAGAAAATATTTCTCAAGAAAAAATGGCAAAGTTCTTTTGGATCCTCTTCCTTGTCATCTCAGCTGGTATGCATACTATTTAAATCATCTTTCTGAACATTTTCTTTCTAATTCATCTTTGTTTAGGCCAAGATAATATTTTGAATATGATGTGTATATATATACTACATATTTTTTCTTCCACTTCTATAATCATTTAATTTCAAGTAAGTGTTTTTCAATTTTAAAAAGTTGAATTTATTTGTTGTAGTTGCTATGGTTGGTGTGCCGGTGATGGGAGCTGGTGGAGTGAAGACATGCTCTGTGGAATTGAGTTCAAGCGGCTGCGAATTTTCAACGTGCATGCCAAATTGTCAGAAACAATACAAAGGAAGAGGACAATGTAGCAATGGTGTTTGCTATTGTATCTACCCTTGTTGATTATTAGTATTAATTATTAATATGAAAGAATAATCAGTATTGTACCCAATTATTGATTCAATGAATGAAACTAAATCTTAATTTTCGAGTTACATGTTTTGTTGTTTTACATATACAAGATCAGTAACTTTTTACAAGAACCAAGCTCTTCATAGGATGGTTGCTGCATGCAGTAAATAAATGTACAACTTTACAAGAAAGACCTGCAACGATCTTTATCTTCATCCTGGATTACATTTACGACACACAAGTTTGCCTCATTGGGGTCAGAAGCCTTGCAAATCGAAGCGGAACATACGCTTTAACCAAAGCTCCATTCTCAACATATTCCTGTCAAGTAGAGGAGTTTTTGTCACAGAGGTGAAGTCGTAAATGCAACATTTAATTGATTAACGGTTTGACCTTCATATAAGGTACTGCGTTTGTATGACCCAACAGTAAAGAAGTATGCTTACTGTTTCCTCAACCATTCCAACATGATGAATGGTGCTTAAGAGCTCCCCTTTGTCAAATGGAATCAGAGCTTCCACCCAAACCATCATATCCTGTTAAATGTAAATACAATTTACACACATTAATCAGAATTTGAAAACAATTTTTACGCCAAGAAAAGATGATTAAAAGAAAAGCAGGACTTGAATTAAAATTCTCTCTACTGAACTATAGCATCAAGAAGAGGCTTCTAGCTAGCACCTTTAGTTTTTCTTGAACTGCATTGCGGAAGTCATCCAAGCCTTCCCCTGTTAAAGCAGATATGCACACAACATCTGCATTTTCCTTGGCTTCACGCTTGAGCTTTTCAGGGTCCTTTGCGTTATCAACCTGTAAGAGTATCCATTAGCTAGAGGTGGAAGCAAACGACATACATCTGGAAGCCAATTGCAGAAGACAACACTTGAAACTACGTTGTAATTATAAACCAATAATCTGGTCACTGGCCGAAAAATAGAGACAAGTACGTTCAGTCCATGTAACCAAGTACTCTGGCTCATTTTTAAATTTGGCATGTTGAGGATTCCTAGGTCAAAATTAAATAAACAGGCTCATAATCATTGTTTCAAACATCAGTACAAAAAAGAACAGAGAACACTTCGTACCTTATTCCAAACCACTAATTTGGGAATTGATGACGTATCGAGTTCATCCAGAACTTTGTTCACAGCCTCGATTTGCTGCTCTGCTGACGGATGGCTGAATCAAATAGCAATGATAATAAGAAGCTGCAAAGTTGTAAATCTATATCGAACTCTTAAGTATTAAGCATACCTAATGTCCACCACATGAACCAGAAGTGATGACTCCGCTATCTCTTCCAGAGTTGCCCTAAAGGCAGCTATCTACAAAAAGATCAGTTCAAAGCGAGAGGATCTCATTCTGAAGCAAAGACATATCTGGATAGAGAAGTTCATACCAGTGTTGTAGGTAACTTTTGAATGAAGCCGACAGTGTCAGTTAAAAGAAATTCCTTTCCGTTCTTCATCTAAATATCAAACAACAACGTAAGTTGATGACGTACAAAGGAATTTAACTAGCATAACAAATCTGATCCATTTCAAACAACTTTAAGCATTCTTTCGCTGGACCTACAATTGCAGTACTGCATATATCCTCAAAGCCACATTTCATAAGCGTAAAACATAGTATTAAAAGTTACATGCTACCCAATATACTAGCTGCACCGCTAAAAAGTAGGGCCAAAAAATACGCTAAGAGATATTGAAATGACAATCTGAATACTACAAGGTGCAAACATACTTACCTCTACTCTTCTTGTGGTAGGATCGAGTGTAGCAAATAACTTGTCCTCAGCTAGAACATCGGCTCCAGTCAACCGGTTTAAAAGGGTACTCTTTCCAGCATTTGTGTACCCGACCTGACCAAATAACACTAGTCGTCTCATGTATTGATAGTAAGGTATGATATAGGAGTAGTACAAGTCTTCATATTAACATATCAGTAACTAGGTTTAGAAAATGCAGACCCATCCAGTTTTATTTCACACAAAATAGTCGACAATCTAAAAAGAATCAAACTTCACTAAGAATTTTCTTCAACCTTCAGAAAAGAATTATTTTACGCGCCAATACAAGCAAGTCCTCTTTGAATTAGACGGCCCTCTACGACTACAACAACAAAAACAACAAGACTTTTACCCTAATAATAGGGGTAAGCTACATGAACCAATAACAGAATCACACTGGGTTACAGCACACTGCACACATATCTTTAGAATTAACAGTTTACGATTAGCCTCTTCTGCAACACCAATGAACTTGCTGCCAACAACTTATGTCATTAGTTTCTCCATGTCTCGACGAATAATTACATATAGCAAGGTAAGTTTTCAAGTTCCACTACTAACCGGCCTTAACATTTCAACATGGAGTAACTAATAATATACTTCTATTATACAAGTAGAATGTAGGTGTCCATGTTTACCCACATCACCACATGCATTTTTTTTTTTTTTCCTTTTCGAGTCCTAAATTTGATTAGAAGAAACTACCAATAAAATTTGATTAGAAGAAGACAACAACCAGAGAATCACACATACTGCAAGTAAGTACACTGATGATGCACACAACTCTATTTTCTGTTACCAAACCTTTTGACATGAAACAAAATCGGAAAAGAGCAAGAACAAGAAGCCAATTATGTTTTCTTACCAATGACACGACAGGGACAGGTACTGATACACGCCGGTTTCTGTACTGTTTTCGGTGTTTTCGAACAGATTCCATTTCTTTCTTGAGTGCAGCAATCTGGGAGCCCAAAAAAGTAAATAACAATTAAGATCTCTGTTATAAAGTTAGCCAAGTGCTCAGGCTACAAAGTTCCTTTGAAATAAGTATCAAACATGTAACGAGCAATCCGCTGCACACAGTGAAAACTTTTGACAAACACAGGGACATCGTCATTACTATATGCAATCATTCGTGGAAAGGTCTCATTATAGTTAACTTGCATACAGTGACTAATCGAAGATAGGCTATCTCCTTATCTGACGACTCTCGGTTCTTACTGCAAAACCTCCTGAGGGTCGAAGAGTGGTTGCTTGTCACTCAGTCTTCGTTGTTTGTTCAGATACTGATTCAGCTTTATTATAGGAACACCATAGCTACCATCGCCAAACTTGATAAAAGACAGATTCATGCCACTTTAAGTTTATCACACAGTAATCTATCGCTGATCTAACCTATGCCTAGATCATCACACTTGGAAAACTGAAATGCACTGAGTATAGCCTGAGTCACAGCTAGTTATACCATATGCATAACAAATGCTGTAGAAAAAAGCAAGTTTAATACCTGATCGCGTAGAATACGCTTATCCACTTCAATTTGTTTCTCTCCCATACCCTTCACTTGGCCTCCAGATTGCCGCTCAAGATGAGTCCACATTTTTGTTAACCGTGGTAACTGATATTCCATCTGAGCCAATGAGACCTGGAAGAAAGAGTGTTAGCCTGAAGTCATTCACGAGACACATTATAAACTCGATAATATGTCATGATAACCACCTGTAAAGAAGCTTCATGAGTGGCTGCTCGCTGGTTAAAGATATCAAGGATTAACGCTGTACGGTCACACACCCTAACATCTTTACCGAATATCTTTTCCAAATTACGCAATTGCCTGTTTCAAACATGTACAGAGACAAAATGATTAGGCCAATCCGGTAATGTTTTTGGATTGAACTTGTGCAACACACTTCTAGTATAAGAACCACAGACAGCAACGCACAACATGAGACGTTACGAAGTCAGTAGAATACTGACCCAGGTGAAAGCTCATCATCGAAAATTACAGTCTCAACATCAAATGCATGAATAGCATCCTTAATTTCAGCAACCTTTCCTGATCCTATATACGTTTTAGGATTTGGAGCCACAAGCCTGCACAGAAAATAACAACCACTCCAGTTAGTCCAATGCCTCCAAAATCACAGCCATAATTGCAAAATAATCAACACCTAGCTAACAGCACAACAAAACGTAACATAACGAAGAGCAAATAAGACAGACTTTTGAATGGTGGAACCAACAACTGCCAATCCAGCAGTATCAGCCAGCTGTTCTAACTCACTAAGTGATTCCTCAATCCCAAATGAGTTATCAGTATAGCCTTTCCTCGCAACACCAACAAGATAAGCTTTCTCTTCAAACACCTATGTCGAAAACTCTTGAGTATCAGTCACTACAAATACAGACTAACAACTCTTCCAAAAGATCGAACTATATAAATATATATATCTAATAATGAGTCACTATAAAGACTATATATATAGTACTTACTCCGCCCCTTAACAATTTTAACACTTATTTTTGTTGAATTTTGTTTTCGAGGTTATTTTGACACCAAATTAATCTCAAATCGTATAGAAAAAGTTATTATTTGCAAGTGGAGCAGAAGGAAGAAACCTCTCGTCCATTTCTGAGCTTGAAGCGACTATATTCATCTTTTTCGTCTACATCTGTGAGCTTTTTGGACCTAGAAATTGCAGGCCCAGCTGTAGGTTCTTCGATTGCAGTGACGTGGGAATCTGGGTGAGCAGGTTGAGTGAGCGAATTGGTTCGTTCTGCTGGGATGGTTTGGTCGGGATAGAGAAGGCCGATTCCATCTGTATCGAGAGACTTGACGTTTGTTCGAAGATTGAGGAAGAAATTCAAGTGGTTGGGATTAGGGTTTTGTTGAGTCCATGGAGAAAATCTACTAGTGTTGAAATGGAGAAATGGCGGTTTGATGATGGAGCAAAAGCTCATGATAGTATTAGTTAACTGTTCTGTTCTGTTCTTGAATTTCAAGATTATGGTGATACTTCTAACTTCTTTACTAGCAGTTGCCTCTCGTGGCTACTGGTACTGGTTATTAATTTACATTAGAGATTGAGGGACTAAAATTATTAAACCTAATACCGAAAGCAACAATGTACTAAATCCAAAGGGAAAATTCTAACAGGCATCTCATAGATGAGTTAATTAAAGATGATAACGTGATCGATAAAAAAGATGAAAAATGAACTAATAAGATGACTCATATCTCATAAATATAAATATGATTGAAAACTGATAAGATATTCGGTAGTTGATTATTTACTTTTTATATTTATTTTTATTTATTATTTTTCTTTTAACAATAAGCCATCTCGAATAGATTCTCAAATCAGCCACCTTACGAGTCACCTGTCACTTTATTGACATTCAATAAACAAATTTATTATGGTCAAACGTTCAAATAAGGTGAAATCACCTGATAAGATAATGCCAAAAACACACATCGAAGTTTCGAATCAAATTGCTATTCCTAAACCAGATATCCATGTAACAGCTTGCCCTTAAGTTTTAACTGTTTTTGTAAGCTTCGAGCATTCCGTGGACAACGAGCTCCTATGGTACAACACTACATCACACTTGCTACAAGAAACTGCGATATCAAGTTTGTTGTGGACAACGAGCTCGTAAGGCACAACACTACATCACACTTGCTACAATAAGCTCCTAAAGTACAACATTACATCACACTTCCTACAAGAAACAAGTCTGTCGAGAAAGGTCTAGCCAAGAGACTAACTCATGGGCTAGCCAAGAGACTAAGTTTGGAGTTGCACATTTAACTCGGAATTGGAGCCAAAAAATGATCAACATAGGCTAGCGGGTAGCCCATATATTTCTCAAACATCAAGAAACGAACTTCTACAAAAACGATATATAACCTAGCTAGAGAACTTTCCTCACACTTCAAATGTGGGACATAAGTCCCAACTATACAACTTTACTTTGATCCAATTGTCATTCTCATTCATACCAAAAATCGATTTAATCACATGTTTTATACCGTTACAAAACTTGTACAACCATCATCGCAACCAACTGAATAACATGAAAAACCAACAGTGTATGTCACTCTAATTTGACACTAGTTTTAACTAGTCAAATAGTAAGTAACCAATTTCTCCAGCACTTGTGTTGTGATATTGCTGTACTCTAGTACTCTTCATGATCTGTGTTCTTTCCATTTCACTAAGGTTTTAATGCTAAAAAGTAATGTTCAGCCTGTGAAAGTTCATGAATGCATACAGAGGTTCAGTTCAAAAGATTTGTACTCTTCTTAAAACAACATAGTACTAGCATTTACCAATAAACATGGAAGCTCATGAATGCATCTACACCAAGAAATTAAAGTACACCACACTGAAACACTTCTATCTCCAGATTTCAGTCTTATTGATGTCCGTATCTACTATACTATATCAACAGAATGTACAATAGGTATACAATTTTCTTTAAACACAAGTGTTTGATGAACTCCAAATGCCTATACAAATGGACTATAAACACACATATACACACTTTTCATAGACCTACTCAAAATTTATTGGTAGAGAACAGGCCAGGCATCTTTCTCTACGCTACAGTTTCGATTAAATCCTAAAGTCACGTACGTGAGCGTGACTCAGCTCCCTCTTATCTTCGAGATCCAAGCATTGTTCCGGTTCTTGAACGACAATCTTTCTCAAGATTGCCAGTGCCACTCTTCTGGGGTGATGGTTTTATTGTCAGAAGAAAATGCTATTACCACCTGCATTAAGAACTTGTTTGTTGGGAAAGTGAGCTAACCCAAAATTATCTTCGCTGTCTTGGAAAGGCCCGGTCTGGTAGCCTAAATCAGCTCTACTTGCATCAATCTGTGCGCTGGAAATAACATCAGGCCTCATCAAGTAAGACTGAGTCCGGTGATTGTCTTCTGATGCTAAGTTTCCTAGGAACTCGTCCCGTCTTTCATCAAAGGCAGAATTAATGTCTTGCGATGTCGCAGCATGTTCTGGTGAAGATTTAGGCTCGATTTCTGCATCCCCAATTTCCTCCTTGTACATGTCCTCAATCATGGGTTTCCAAAGACGTACACGTGCATTGATAAACCAGTTTGCAACCTGATTCAATCAAGAGACTTTAGTTAAAGTCGACTATGACAAATCCCTCGATTTTACTACACAGAATATCCCCTTAAATTCATTGCAATCGACTATTGAGTGACACGAGGAATTTCGTACAAGGTGCATATAATACAAGGAAATAGAATGTTTACCTGGCTCCGGCTTAGTCCTGTCTGCCTTGCAAGCACAATTTTTTCGGAGTCTTTTGGATAACTGCCAAGTGGTCGAAATTCAGATATTAAGATGAGTGCCTCAGGTTAAAATGTAGTGGAAATAAGGAGAAATGGGACAGTAAAAGAACATACGGGTGAAGAAAATGCTCGAAGAGCCAAGCACGAAGAATTGAAACAGCATTTTCAGGTAAGCCCCTCTGTGGTCTCCAAGGTTGTCTCATTACACCGAACTGGTGGAGAGCTTTTCGCTGCCTGAGCTGCTGATCCACATAACGGAGACGAGATAATACCCCTTGACCTGGGGAGTTGGGTTCTTGGTCTCCTAAGCTCTTTTGTACTTCTTGGATTTGTTTCTTAATTGCATCGCGTAGACAGCGAAACTGGCGGGAAATAGTTTGGAGGGCAACTGCGGTGTATGGCTGGGCAGAACCAGGGCCTGCTACCATGTCGAATGATGACACCACTACTTGCATTTGATGATAATACTGTTTGTATCTTCTATCCACCTATCAAGCAGACATAATATATTTAACTTACAGTTTGTAGTTAATAAACAGCAAGATGCAACAACGACAAATTAAGCAACAAGATGGCCAAGCATGTAATATTAACACAGGAAAAAGAAGAATGAATCACCCCAAGTGAGCTTTTGCACTTCATATCTGAAAACAGATTATGGCCATTTAAACGAAAAAGCACCGAAAAGAGTGCCTGGTGACCTGAGAACAAATTTGAGACAAATAACATCTAGAAGTTGATTCTTTGAACAACATTTCAGCTGATTATAATTAGAGAACATTGTCACTTTTGCAAACAACAATTCCAATTTTTTTAATGAAGTTATAATCTTTAAACACTATCCGCAAATACCCACCGAATTCACTTTTATCCACTTTATTTTGTTGATTTCAAACCTCCTCATTTTTATCTGAGTACTGGTTTTTCTTTCCAAGATAACGATAACAGCAAGCCTCCTAAGACTGCTGATACGGAGGGACTAGTTCGTCCTCTAAGTAATGCAGCATGATTCTGTAAACGTTCACATGAATTATGTAGTGCTCAGAATTTTCCTATAAAGAAACAGATTTAAATTTGAAATTTTCTCGCAGTGCTGCTCATAGTATCAGTAGGGACAGAGTCACAGAGACATAATGATTAATCATAATAATAAAACTTCCGAGAACTGTGAAATACTACTGGGCTGCTGAGGAGAAAATCAAACTCACTCACCAAAAAGCAAAATTATGTTCAAACAAGTAAAAAAAACAGATTAATATAGTGTATGAGTTAATATGGAAACTAAAGAAGATGCCTAAAACTATAGAAGTAATAAAACAGTAAATGACCGAGTACTTTACTGAGGTAGAAAAGAGAAAGTAACATACCTCATCTAACATGGAGAACAGTTTTGTAATTTTATCCTGCAAATCATGGCGTTCGGAGGGCAAGAGATCACGAGGTGCTTTGGCAGTTGACTCTTGAAGCTCATCCTTTTCACGTCTGTGCCCGAGGAGGATCCATCTTGATCTAGCGAATTAAAGTTCCTAGCTTTCTCCGACTGTTTAAGAACTTTATGGATATTCACTACTTCATCAAGTAAATCTTGAGCTGCCTTCAGATATTTAGAGTTACAAAATGTTCTTGCTTGTTCTGGTGCTTGATGTAGGGAAGGGGCGCCAAAATTCGTCATTTTGGAGCTAATCAAATTGTTCTGAGTTTCATAATTTACAATATTGTTGTCCTGAGTCTTTCCTGTCAAGTCAAACGATAAGTACTGAACATTCTTGAGATCGTTGTTTTGGGACTCTGATTGCATACCAGAACTTAACATTGAACAGAAGCTCGAGTTTGTATACTGGTTCATATCGGAAGAAAGCTGAAGCAGTGATGGTCCTTGAGACCCCAAGCTAAGTGACAAGCCATGATAGTCTGGAATTGGCTCAGAGCTCTGAACGTGCATCGATTCTTTAGAAAACATGTGTGTATCTGCTATAACTGCATCACCATCTGAATAACGAGGAGCTATATTAAGCTCTCTATCCATTTGATGCATTTGTGTGGCACCATTAGTAGTAGGTGGAATAAACACCATCTCATCCCTGCTTGAAATAGATTCAGCTTCGACATGGTCAATACCAGACAACAAATTCGGATAGGCTAAAGACATTGACCGCTGGATCTCGTAATCCTTATTATCAGGAAGCTCAGACGACGCATAAGAAAGCTTCTGATTCAAGAAATATCCATTAGGAAGCATGTCTCCTTCACTGGATACACTCGAATAATACGAAGCCATCTCTTTACCTTCACTTATATTACTTGCACCAATTGACAAAATTCGAAGGGAGATGAACCATAACCAGTGCCTTTCAAGGCTAAATGCACCTGCTGGTAAACAAACAGTCATGAACTTGATTCAGAATATATGCAACAAGTGTTACAAATTTTGTAAATTGAGCTTTAAGAATCCAAATGTCAACACTAAGGCATGAAATCAACAATCAACATGAAGATAAAATATGGTTACAGTATCATCAAACTTCATAACATAAGCCCAATTTCAGTATCCCTTCAAATTAGTCTTATTTCCATTAAAATTTGAACATAAAGTGAGCTTACAGACACAAAGAGAAGTGCACAAACAAGCATAGAAGACACAAAATTCACTCAAAAGAGAAACAAAACAGAGAAAAGAATCCATTTTTGCTATAATACAGTCCAAATAGTGACTGAGAAACAACTCAAGAACACAATATATGATGACCCACAACAAAATTAAGCATCAAGAACACAAGTGAACTACTCATAATCATCAACATCATCATCAGAATAGGACTAAGGAAACAAGTGGGATTAAAGATTACCTGGAGGAAAGGAAAGGAAAGGAAGAAACTATAAAAGAAAGAAGAGTAGAAAAATGAAAAATTGTTGCCCTCAAATTGGGAAGCAAAGCAAGGCAAAGCAGAGAGATGAAATTGGAGAAGAAAAAAGAAAGAAACTACTGATCCCGAAGAAGAACAAGACCAACAACAACCCTCCTTATCATTGAACAATGACACCAACCAAAATATATTATTAATTATTTATTACTATTAAAAAAATATTAATGAAAAAAAGAAAAGGAAGAAAGAAGAAAAGAAAAGAATGATGATGAGTCTCAAAGCTTCATTCATCTTCTTCTTCTTCTACAGTTCCACTACTGGTAAATAAATTCTTGAAAAAGAAATAATATATTAGCTTTCAGCTTAGGCCAACTTTCTCACGTGGAGACAAGTAACAGGCCTAAGATTACCCAGATGGTGCAATTAATTCATAAAACTGCCAAAAGGGTTGGTTGTAGCTTGTATGTATGTATTCTTGTTTGCTACTATTCGGCTCCATATACATACATTACCCTTCTTTATCTTTTTCTTCATCATCATGATTCTCTTTTTGTTTTGGTCTTTTCCTACCATATACTTTATCCGCAACCACGTGAAAATTAACTAGTTTATCGACTCTAAATTTTTCTCAGTCTAGTTATATACTGGGTTACTAACATTAACATGGATTACGAATAAGTGGTAATCAAACATCTACACGAAAATTAGCTAGTTTATCATCTTTTTTAATTTTTGGGTCTAGTCATGTAGTACCGGTTAGTAACATTAAGATGGATTGCGAATTAGTGGTAAAGGAAAAAATAAGAGACAATTAAGACAACCACCAGTAAGTGGACCTAAAATTAAGATAGGTTGGTTGGTTGGTCTTTCTTGTTCTTCTTGTTAAGATTTAAGAAGGAAGGAAGGAAGAAATAAAGTGGTTATGTATATTAATTTACACCATTAAAGGAAAGGTAATGCAACTAAGCAAGGTGGTGTTGTTGCTGTTATAACTACTGTAGTTAGGCGCCCATAGTCGGTTGAATGGTCTACTTGAATGCTAATCAACCCCTCATTATTAGCTGTAGCATCACCATATGTACGTAACGCCATCCCAAAATAATATTTTTCCACTTCGATTTAAATTTATCAAATTCATTCATTGGAACAGTTCAATTTAGATTTTTAAAGACCAATATATAACATAAATGAGTAATTTGTATACATAGTTGGTTAATTGGATGAATGGATAAATGATACGCATTCAATTAAAGTTACTTCTTTGGGAACTTTTTTCATGGGAGGTGGAACCAAGCAACTCTTTGTTTCTGGGAAGTAGTAGTTGTTTACCTCAAGTACACATAATAATCATTGGTGATCCATAAAACACGGCTGCGAAATGTGAATATATATAGCCCTTATCATACCGTTATTCGACTATAATAAGTTAGTGAATGTTAATGAAATAATACTCCATTTTGATTGTCATTCATCTTATAAAGTCGTTTTACTAAGCATACATAATACAAGTTTAAATTTTAGTTATGATCTTCGTTGACATACATGCAAACTATTTTTTTTTTCTTTTTCATTGTTGATGTATTTTACATGAATTAGCTAGCTAGGTGACATGAAAAAATGTTCCAAATTAAAAGGTGATAGATAAGATACCTATATGAAAATGTAACATTGTTTGAATTTGGAATGAGCAAATATCTTATGATATTTAATTTATTTTATAATTAACCTAACTTGTAAATGTGCATGTATTAGTCCATTGTGATCGACTTTGACTTTTTTTTTACATCTAGCCAAAAGATACTGCTAAGTTGTAACTTAGATAATATCTACAAATATAATCAAATATTGCAGACTTTTGATCAAACAAAACTAGCATGTTTCAATTGCGTAAAGCGCCCACCATCTCCTCTAATCTAAATTAGTTTATTGTGGATTGGTGATGGGGATTCCCACTTCAAATATTGATTCTATGCAATTTGTATATATAGGGTGTAATAGCATTTTTTATGGGGACTTTTTTTTTTCTTAATTGAGGCTTAAAGCTCCAATTAAGTCTAAAAATGTCTTCAATGGGGGCTATAAAGAGGCTACTAATTAGTAGCCCCTAAAAATAGACTACTAATTAGTAGTCTCAATTTAAGCCCCAAATATGGAACCCACAAAGAAAAAACAACTACATTTGAAGGATTAATGTGGGTCCCAAAAATAAAAAATATCAAATTAAGTCCCCAAACAATTGGATACTTCATTTGGAATGGACTTTTTTGGGGATTATATGTTAAAAATCCCCTAATTAAGCCCCAACCATAAGGAATGCTCTAAAATATGATATTTTTAATGGAATCGCAAATATTGAACAAATTCATAAATTTACGTTATAGTGTCCAAATTAATTATGTAATTAAAGGAAATAAAATTTTATTATTGATTTTATGTTGTCACGCCACTACCATAGTTGAGTTCAAATGACGGTTAAAATGTCATTATCTTTTATCTATATTTGTATCTATATAGGATATATAGGATAGAAGAAATTAGCACGCAACAAATTACACATTTTCCACTTCACTCTTCACATGAATGAAAACTAGACTTGTTTGAGATTTTTAAAAAAAATACCAGGTAAAATTCATGTTAGTCACTATAGCTAGAGTGGGACATGTTCAGTTTAAATACTTTTGAAAGTGATTAAATTTATTTTAAATACCTTATTGCAACATATTGTTCAATTTGATTCTTTTTTTTTCTTCAACTTAAGGCGAAAAAAAATTGAAGAACATCGTCAGACAAAATTGAAAATGGAGAAAACATAATAATTCAAGAAAATATCAAAATTCGAGAATATGAATAATAATGTACCTAATTAAATTGAAAATAATTACTTCAAAATATTTAAATTGTATATGATGCCATTCTAGAGCATTAAAATTGAAACCCAACAAATCTGGATAAATACGAAAATGTTTTGGTTTGTGAAATGTTTTCCAAAAGGTTCACTATGAATCTACATAAAACACCTCATCACACAATAAATTTACTCATAAAACTAAGTGATAAAAACAAATATATGTGGCAAAAATTTAAGTTCATCAGAGGATCAATGAAGCTTTTACCGATGCATGGATCGAGATTGAGATTTTACTAGAGGCGACAACGTTAAAACTGAGGGTTTATATAATTTAATTATTTTTTTCGCTAAATATTAATTTGTTGATTAGTGCATGAATAATTAAATGAATTGATGATAATGTTGATGTTAGGTAAATTGTTGTTTAGTACAAGTGGCAGACATATTTTGCTCTGACGGCTGCCGGTATCGTTAGGCGCGTATCGTAATGTTGTCAGTTACCAACAAGAATATACGATATATTCTAATCAAATAATACAATACGTATTAATTCCGTTCCGATCTCATCTTTAGAGGCAACCATTCGTCTTTAGAAGACAGGCCGTGGAAGTTTTTTACCGTAGAGTAATACCGTAGTATTGTTTCTTGTTTCGAATTGTATTCGGATCAATTTTTCCGGATCTACTAGTGTTTGCTGATGTTCTTTTTTTTTTAATTATTATTATTGTGAACTGTATAATATCTTGCTCAGTTGACAAACATGATCAACCCTTTCTTTAGTGTTCAGTTCAAAACATTGATCTATCCATGTCTCATGGATAAATGATTCCTCTAACCTTGGTGGCATGAGACTAAACTAATTGTTTAGATCACATCATGAGTTGAATTCATTTTAATAGCATTTGAAGGCTTGAATTTCAAGATTGAAAACTACATAATTGAAAGAATCTAAGCCAATATAATTTGTTCCTTGCTAATTTGAATGAGCCATTGCGTGTTTCAGGTAAGCAAAATATATTAATTAAATTTGGGTTTGATCACCTCCATTAACCAATTATTTGAAATTTAGATTAGCCAGGTGTTCACAAAGCTGAATTGACTAAGTAATATGGTACTATTATCTCCGTTTCAATCTCAACTTCTTATTGAGTTGGACATGAAAACTAAGAGTAACAACACTACAAATAATTAGAGTGGTAAAAGAAATGAAAAACGTAGACTAGATAATAAATACCATATGAGAGGGTGTGGATAGTATTTTTATACTCTCAACATCCCGTTAATAATGTGTTATTTGACTTTTTGAGGTCGGGTTGACCTCTAATTACTGCTAAATGACAACACGGAAATATTAAAGAATGTCATGTTGCGAAAGTTCATGAAGTTTACTTTTATTATATAATTGTATTAAGTATTTTTCTATCATAATTTAAGAGTATTATGTGATCACATTTGATGTCGATACATTATTAGTAGGAAAGAAGGAGTAGTAAGTTTGAGGTTTAAAAAATGTTACGGTAGGTGATTTTTCTTTTTCTTCTTTTTAATAGACGCAAGTAGTTCTAATTCTGGTGGGGAGTAAATTTTGTATTGATAAGGTTGGAAAAAGTAGGTTTGTGTGCCAAAGTATATTTGGTATGAGTTGAAAATAAATATAAAAAAAATGAAACAAGTTGATTTTGATTAATTGATTAAAAAAAACTTATGTGAGACCAAAAAGTTGGTGAGATGAAACCAAACAAACAAGAGCTATACCATATCCGGATTGGAATCATCAATCAGCCTAGAGAGTAGTTGCCTTGCTTTTGATTAGACTATCTTAATCCTCCAAATTAGTCTTTTTTAATTAGAATTAGATACACCATTAAGTCATTAACCTTGTAAATTCTTCTAGATATATTACTTAATTACTTCTATAACATTGTCTTTGTAGGTTCTTCGTGACTTCTTGCTATAATGATCCACTTATAATCTAGTATGTGTGAGTCAATTAATGAACAATCATATTTTTTTACTTATATGCTACTATCTGTTTCTCATCAAATGTCAAATTTAGTTATAAACACGAAAATAAGGTATAAATTGAAAAAAATAAGGATTAAAGTGCATATAATATGTCAAGATAAAAAAACATATCATTTGTATTTGTTCATATATAAATTTTAATGATTTACGCCCCCCCCCCCCCCCCCCCCCCCACAGCAGTTTAGCAACAACAAATTGGAACTGCTTTGAAGTAGCATTACTAACATTGTATCTAAATGCTGATAAACAAGCTAAAATACCCTCAAGTACTTGCCAATTCTGAAACTTGGGACAGAAACTACTTAGGAGTAGCTCATTACAACATCCATAAGACCATAACCATAAGCAGCCAAGTATGGTCTAGAATCTAGGCAAAGTATTTATCCAAGCCTCCTAAAGGCATGTTTCATTCAAACTTGGGATAGAAACTACTTAGGAGTTAGCTCATGATATCGGACTAGCCTTCTTTGATCAATGTTTTACATTTAGGCAGGGTAGGTTACATCTGGACACAAGTCTGGAAAACTCTGGTCCTCACTTTATATCGTTCTCCAGGGAAGAAGGTGTTTCAAAACTGTTGATATAAACTCGGTCAATTTTTATTGTGAGGAGCAACTTGATTCCCGAATTTCTCTAGAGCTAGGGAATATATCGCTTTCCTTTTCATGGAATTTCCTGTTGCCACCAACTTGACAGCCTGCAAGCACAACAATGTTAAGACGTGTAAAATTCTCAAATCGAATCCTCCAAAACAAAGTGATTAGAGTAAGTTATAAGGGAAGCAGACATTCAAACAGAAAACCTGGAAACCTGAACAATAGACTAAACCATGAAATTTAAACATATCCCATCAGTTTGGTAGAAACTTAGAAGTTAAATCAAAGTTTTCATTCTGTTGGGTGACAATAGAAGAGTAATTTCTGAGCATGTTAATCAACTGAGGCCGTAGCTTTCATAAAACCTCCATTTTCAGATGGTAGAAAAGATCATAACCATATTTGCTGGATTTTCACTAAAAGTGCAATATTTAAGTCTTGAGAGCATGGATTACACATTTGAACAGAACAATAAAAACAGTTTACTTAAGGCCCAAGGAAAAAACAAGCTGCATAAGCCAAAGTTCATGTAATAATCATCAGCATGTCACCATAATATAAAATACATCCTTATCATCAAACATGTTTCAAATTTACGAAACAAAAATGAGGCTAAGGATGTGACAACTGACTAATAACCGATAGTATAGCGTTGGAGTAGGGATCTGCTTTAGCATGAGTGTAGTAGCTAGCTACATTAAACCAATGGCTACACAGAGCACCAAATTGACAGGTTAAAATATCATCACTCAACCAAGGATAAGACGTAATTTCTTAATAAGTGAGTTGCAAGTTAATTTTTATGTTGTTTGAACACAGATATCCATGAGACAAATTGTTTTTGCATTGAAATCAAATGAATGAGGCAAATTGACTTGCATAACAATTCAAAGAAAGACTCAATTTCTCCAACAAGAATCATAACGTCCAAGAAAAGGAAACCATATGAAACCACTAAGGAAATTAGTTAATTTTTTTTTTTTAATTCCAAAATGCTTTTAGTTTCAACTTTATACTCTTATCTGATAAAAAATTCAGGGGTTGCATTGCGTCAATGCCTAAGTGATTATTGAAACTTCCATGTTTTCTATCATATGTAAACAAGAAAAACAATTGATGCATCAACTGAAAAAATCGAAAATATCATTGTAACAGAGTAAATTCAGTTCCATGAATCGAGCTTCACAGGGAAATAATCATTACCATGGAAAGACTATGCCCTTTTGAGATCAAGTCTCCCAACTGATTTTCCACTTCTGACTCGGTAAGGGTCTCATCCTCCCTAACTGTTGTTCCCTCAATCAAGAGAGTGATTTCACCCTTTGGTTGGTGGGTTGAGAATGCTTCTTTTGCTTCCGCAAGAGTACCCCTCCAGAACTAGTCAACATAGTATGTCAAATCAAAATCTTTCCCTCGTCTCTTATTTTATGAGCAGAAAATGTTAATAGGCAGACAAAATTTAACAAGTGGACGGTGGCTAGTAACAGTGGCAGGGCAGGTGGGGAGAAGAGAGTATTACTTCATAGTGAATGTGGGAGAAGAGAAATTATGATCAAGATTCCAGGGATATATTAAATGCATAAAAAAAAATCAAAATGAAATTTCAAGCTCTCAGCTCAACGCAAGATGAAATATTGATACTTTCTTTGCTTTCAAGAATACATGAGATGAATCAATTAACTATTGTGGTCAAGAAAGATTCACACAGTACGAAGCAGCTGAAACAGAAGAAATTAATATTCAGCTCATTAATAGTTCTTTTCCTGTTTGACTGGACTTTTTCTCTTATGCTTTTACAGGGAGAGTACGGGAGGGGGTTCTATGAGACATCTCAGTATCTGTGACTGTGACTATTGCCAGTGAGTTTTCTCTGTTAGCAAAAATCGTACTAACTACCACATACCATGAAACAGGAGCTAACAGACTCCTTGCTTAGATTTGCCACTTGCAGCAATAACTAATATAAATAACACACTGGGTTTCACTCTTAATTTCTAAGACAAATCTGTGTATTTGGTATATGCTACCAAGTACAGAAGAAAATAGAGTCCAAGTGAAGTCTTACTTCTTCATGTAGTTTGGTCATCTCCCGAGCAATGACACATCTCCTGCGGTAAATGCAGCCAATATAAAATAAATCTAAAATAAATAAAAGTTTATTCCTGTAATGTTCCAGCTTCCCTCTCAAAATGATCAAGAATATGAGAACTTAAGCACTTATTGTAGATATCTCACAGCCTAACCTATTCCTAAATTTGAGCTAAAACATGAACAATGACATTAAAAACAATAAAACCAGATTCCCTAAATTGCTCAGGGCACAGATACAAAGAACACCAATCAATGAATACACTTTGACTTAGAAAATGACAACGCTACATGTTATCACGTCTAGATATTTTTACACATACTCCTCCTTTGAACGAATTTAACAGCCAAAGTGTCAAGATAGCCAACAGCTCATGTAGTTACCATGTATCAGTGGTTATGAGCTAATTCTATACACCGTGGCCAACAACAAACAATTTTATTTTATTTTTTATTTTTTGGGGGTGGGGTGCTGTGCTCTCCTTTTACACTATTGTTTAAGCTGTTTCATTTTACTTGTTCACATTTGTGCCCATTGAATAGATAAGTCTACATTTCTTCCATCCTGGGGAGGCAACAATGGATGGTAATCATCTTTACTCCATTTTCTCTTATAATAATTTGATCCAAGGCTTAATCCCAATGGACTATGGATGACAAAATGAAGAGCATCACAGAAATAACTGAGTAAACAGTTCAATACATCTAACTTATTCTAGCAATCAATTCACAATACCTATATGAGCTTTAAATAGCTCATTTGATATAAAATGCCAAAAGCCTAAGGGCAAGAAAACTAAATTCAACAAAAGAAAACTTGAGAATTGTATCATGTAACACTTGCATTGTTATTTTATACCATAAGCCTAAGGAGCAAACAAGCTCTGCAACCATATCAAACAACAGAAAGCCCAAGTTAATCCATAAAAGAACTGCCGGATATAATGACTGCTTAACCAAATTTACCTTGATTGACCAAATATTGTGAATGATTCTTCTAAAAATTGACAAAGCTTGTGTGGCGGAACAAAGAACACCTGAGTGGCTGCACTGTTTGCACAAACCATCAGCTTTTCTCTTCTTGTCCCAGCATGTTTAGGGAGGAAGCCCACTGCAGCATATTATACGATATTGTCATGACAATATAGTATCCAATACTTACCAGAGTCATCGAAAATCTTACCAAATGTGAACTCATTAGTTGGTAAACCAGATGCAGAAAGTGCTGTCAATGGAGCAGATGGCCCAGGGACTGGTACGATGAGTATGTTTTTGTCAGCGCATAATCTGGCCTGCATCCACATTATCAAATAAAGAACGTTCATAACTTAATTGTTCATCAGTTCAACGACATTTAGCCTTCAATCCAGCACTCAAATGCGCGATTACTCACCAGTTCCATACCAGGATCGCTGATGCCCGGCGTCCCAGCATCACTAATCAGAGCCACGATTTCACCATCCTCAAGCCTCCTGAGAACTACTTGCTCCCTTTGAGCTTCATTAAACTTGTGGTAACTCAACTGTAAACCTAAATAGCAGAAATGAGAAATCCACCTTTTCGCCAAAAAAAAAAAAAAACACCATTTCATCAAAGTCATTTCAAGATGATAACCCATAATCCACATTTGACTTACAAGTGGAGTTTTAATGTTGTAGTGATGAAGCAACTTCCCGGAATGCCTCGTATCTTCGGCAAGTATAACATTAGCAGACCTCAAAACTCTCAAAGCTCTGATACACATAAAACATAATACATTAAGTAAAGGAAAGCCTGCCGGAAATTCTTTCATAAACCATGGCCTAATCAACGGCATCACTTAGAAACATGTGGTCTATAATTAGTCATAGACCAGGTGTATAGAAGAATTTTCGAAATCATGAAATAAACATTTATAATAATGCTGGGTGTATATATATACCTAAAAGTTATATCTTCAAGATTTCCAATTGGTGTTCCAACTAGATACAATCCTGGTTTCAAAGGACCCTATATAATAAATTTACGAAACTAACTGCACATGTTAAGAAACTAGAAAATAGAAATGCAATTCGTTATAGAAAAGTAAACTACGAAAATGGAGTTGAAGTGAACAAGAAATTTACGAAACTTGTTTTGAAGGGAAGTCTGGCCCGAATTGAGAACTGTCGGAAGACGAACAAAGCGAGCGAAAGGTGTGTTGCAAAGGTGAAGAGATTCCGGTGAGCTTTATTATCTGTAGGGGGTGGCGCAGTGGTGGTGGTCGCCGGAGATAAGGGGCGGAGAGTGGATGGCAGTAGCGGCGTAATAACATCTTAGTGGATGGCTCTATTTTTCTTCCTTGTAAAAAACTTGTTTCTACTGTATATCTTTACGAACTAAGGAAACGCTCTAAATCCTAGTAAAAACTTAAATCTGGAACTTATAGCAGTTTATAAATGCTGATCCGGGCTGAGTATTATCGACTTCCTCAAGCTCGAATATTACACTAGTCAAATAAGTTTGGTTTGTTAAAAAATAAATTATTATAAAATTAATATTTCTAGTATGTATTGGTGAAGATTTGTGGGACATGTCAAAATGAAAGATTGATAAAATTTTGTAAGACCGAGAAAATAAGATGATTTTCACATATGTGTATATGTGTGATTTTTCTTTTTTTCTTTGCCGGCGTTTGGGGGGAGTGGTGGGACCGGGGTACCCCGTCCGGCGCCCACCTAGTGGTGTGTGGTGTGAGCATATATAAATGTTTGGATAAAATTTTTGTGTATATTTAGTTATTTACATATGTCCAAGAAAGTATAAATTGCAATTAGAATTTAAAAAGCTAAAAACATGTAAACAAATACCGGGACCTACTCGGCCCCGTTCTGACAAGTGTCTCGGGCTCTAACGGACTTGGGTTGGACGGACTACCCAACCATTGCATTTAGTTTTATTTTTCATTGACCCACGGCCCATTTAAATGATGTAATTGTTTATTTAACCGATAAAACCCTAATTCTTTTGTTTAATTTCGAGTAATGATTATAGACATTGAAACTACGCGAGCGTCTCCACCATAGTTATTGAGACCCACTTGCAAAAAGGGTTTGGTAACTAATCTCATGCCTCGTGTTCGTGTGCCGCCCCTTATCAACGAGGTAGATTTTTTTGAATATCAATGTGTCATTTTGTTTCAACTCATGTTAGCATAAATCCCCAATATCTTTCTTTACCCTTTTTGAATAGTGTTTCATTTCTCCCATTTATTTAGTAATATACTGATTGAACAATGTGTGAAATTGTATGGAACAATTTTTTTTGGCCTACGATTCAACGCATGTTTTGAGATTATATAGCCTCTTGTCGTATATGTTTTTTTAGGCAAATCGATTTTACTACAGATATGATAATCATATAAAAAAAACAACATGAACCAACATTTTCGATTGGGCTTTGGATAATTTTGCAATGTTGGAATTTGAATAATGACAGAGTGTGAACGAGTAACTCAATTTGATCTTAACTTCTAAATAAATATTTCATCATGTGATGTGGAGGATGTCATTTGATTTATCGTGAGTTGTTAAATATTTCAAATTTTATGGATTTGTGTCGTTCCTTTCATTTGTAAAATTGATAGCTTTACTTTTTTTTTTTTTTCACATTCAAATCTCAGGTTTTATATATGGTCATTGTACTCCGAACACCAAAGGCAACTATGAACTATCTTTCTCAAAACAGGTACACTGTACACTATTGACTATTTATTTACTACTTTTTCTAATATGTAGTAGCAAATAGCAATCCCCAAATATTACCGCCCCAAACCACCTTATATGAACTATTTGCTCTTCTATAGAATCATGAAGTAATACTCTGAGATAGAAGCCCGCTTGTAATGTCAAATTCATATATCAAATTATCCCTTGCTTCATTTTCGCTATTTGAACAATCAATACTTGTTCTATGGACTCTTTTAGGACTCTATATATTGGCTAGTACAAGTACTTTTACCTTTGTGATATCTTCGGATGTAATTGATGTTTTTATCTTTTGCCTATATAAACCCATAATTAACTACTTGGCCACATTGATTAGTCCAATGGCGAACAACCTAGTAAGTAACAAGTCCATGTTGGGTATATATTGCATGTGAACTAGGAGTGTTAACGGAGCGTGGGTCTTATAAAGCGCCGATTGTATCATGAAATCGAAATAATTTTGAGAACAATTTTTGTAAAACTTTAAAATTATGTGATCGTTCAAAAGCTCGCGACGGATGGGACTATCCTAGATCATATATTGAACAATATTCAATATGTCCAGAAAACAAATACTTTTTTCAATATTAATACGTTCATTAATATTAATTTTGTAAATACAAAATATATTGCCCACAAAAAATTATACATATAATTACTTTTGTGTTCATAAGTTGAAAGACAATAGCAGTTGTGATTTTCTTTCAAAGTCCTTGTAACTTGATTAAAATCAAGTCGAGTTTGATTTTGATCATGATGAAACTTGTGTTGACCATATGAGTGCAATGTTTGATGCAAGTTTGATCCGGCCGTATGAGCCGTGATCGAGATATGAGTGCAATGTTTGGTGCAATGGAACGCAATGTGCCGATGTACATATCCAAGATTGCGAGAGTATGTTATCACCAATGCGCTAGCTTTAGTATTAGTATTGTTTGCATGTCTCGCCCTAACTGTCTCTTTTGGCCAGCTTGATTCAGGGAAGGTCTTCAATTCTCTCCCAATTACTATTCTTCTTTCTGGAATTCAAAGCTGTTGAGGTTCTAGTATACTCATTTGCGGCATACGTCAGCTGGATTTCTGTTCAGCGCGCAAGGTCCCGCCGCCCCGATGGCAAAATGCTTAATGTTGGCTGAATAGCTGGGTACGTTATTTGTCTCTTCCAAACGATGTTGCTAGCCGTATTTAACCCACAAAACCATAATTCTCTTGTTCAGTTTCGAGTGTTGATTATTGACATTGAAACTGCACGAGCACCTCCAAGGTGTAGTAGTTATTGAGATTCACTTTGCAAAAGGGTTTGGTAACTAATCTCAGGTCTCGTCCGGGGCTGATTTTCCTGAATATCAATATGTCAAAAATCAAAATGCTTAATGCTGGCTGAATAGCAAGGTTTCCTGGCCCCTTCCAAATGAATCCCTTTGAAGTTACTAATTAATTAATTAATTTATCTTATAATTACTGGGTCTTAGTCGCATCAGGTGCGCAAAAGCTAAATTGCATTCTGCACATATATATAGATAATATATACATCTATACACCAATGACCAATCTGCATGCAATATCACTAATAATTCAATACTACATTTACCAAAACTCTCTAATAATGTTGCTATACTTTTCAAAATTCAAAAGGTGGTTTCATATTATATATATATAGTTCTTCATTCAAATTCAATGTTCTTCAAACATCGAAAGAATACCTTCTACATCCAATTTATTCTCAACATTCATGGGCTCGATTTAATTTGACTCTGGTCCATCATAGATAGCAATGTCATTGCTGGAATGCAGGTTTCTTTCGGGAAGGATTGAATCCGCCCGCAGACATTTGGCTGGACCAATTTAGGCTCCTTTTCTCTTCTCGGCACTTTATGTCGCTCACAGTTTTTCCCCTGTAGTAGGGGCTGCCTGAGAAAGCCGAAGTCGAATTCCCAAAACACTAGTAGTAGATTATTTTAATTTATTAGTAATAAAGCTAAATCAAATGGTTAATTGATCTTCATGATTCATGAATATAGATAGGGTCCTTGCGCTGTTGCGCACCATTTGCCAGGATATATCTGAAGCGCATAGGCTTTGTAAGTTGCGCAAGCTGATTTATTTTTTTGCATACTGATCTGAAGCGCATATACTCAGTTGGGATTCTTCAAGCTAGTAAGCTAGCTATACTATATATATATGTAGAGACTCTTAAATGTCCTTTAGCTAGCTGAGTGTAGGAAGATATATGTGGCTCAGGGCTGTAGCTTCAGGGGATGGATGGATGGATCAAGCTGTCCTCTCATTTAATCAATATAATTGGGACTATACATGCCGGGTGGAACCAGAAAATGTTTTACAGATAATGTTTTTGCCGAACATTCAAAATACTCTTGACGCCTATAATTTTACATCCCGAACTTTTTGACTCTTGGGTCCACACCTGTGTAAATGATTTTATTAGTGCTTTGGAGTTTGGAGAATCCTGACTTGTAATACTTGCCACTCATATCTTGTCATATAGTTTCACTTCCGAAGATCCTTTCTTTTAGAATCAGAAGATAAACACATATTGGGGCTTTTGTTGGTTGTGTTCTAGTCTTAAGCAGTAGTGTACATGCTTTACATTGTTCCAATCAACCAATTATTCCTAGACTAAGTACAGAGTTGCCTGCATTTGTCGATGTTTTTTGTTCCTTTAGTTGCTGATGCAGATGTTATATTTATTTTTAATAAGGTGGAAAATGGAATCATGCAAGTCAATATTATCCAAAGCATAGAAAAACTAAAATTATGCTCTGCGCCAACTAGTTGAAATTCCTTTTCCCATAAAGACAATTAAGTCACTGATTAAGTGATTAGTATTAGTATTCCACAAGATTTAGAGCATCTTTAAGTACTTGATCATTTTAAGCCTAGCTACAATTAGCATAACTTCACACTCACTGTACATTATCCTATCATCTTCCAATTAAGAACATCATGGATGTCCGAATCATTTCCATGGAGATGATCAAGCCATCTATTCCTACTCCAGATCACCTCAAAACCTTCAAATTATGCACTTTAGACCAGTTAAATCCATGCTGCCTATGCTCCCATTGTCTTCTTCTATCCCGACAACAATGGCTCCTCTCATTAGAAAGATTGGTTGTGCTCAAAAGATCCAAAACAACAATGGCTCCTCTTATCCAAAACCTTAACGCGGTTTTACCCTCTTGCAGGCACATTAAACGAAGACCTTACTGTCATTTGCGATGATGAAGGTGCATGTTTCACGACTGCAAAGGTCGATTATAAACCCTGATATTAAGATGGTTGCCAAATTTCTTCCTTGTGGACTGGAAGTCATTAGTCCTACTGTGATTAATATACAAGTTACTCTATTTGAATGTGGTGGAATTGCCATAGGGGTATGCATCTCTCATCGGATTCTTGACGGGGTGGCCTTGAGCACGTTCATGAAATCTTGGGCCGGTTCTGCTTCTTCAAGCAAAGAAAACTCGCCCCTTTCTCCTGATTTCTCTGCATGACTGCATCTTCTCTGTTTCCAGCCAATGCTTTAAGCCTTAGAGACGCCTCAGTCGCGATGTGGGGCTCATTCTTCAAGAAAGGCCAGTTTGTTACTTAGAGATTCTTGTTTGACAGATTGGCTATAACGAATCTCAAAAAGAAGGCGGGGGTGGGTCTAACTTGTGTGGAGGCAGTCTCAGCGTTCATATGGAAACATGCAGTTGAATCCCGTCAAGTAGTGTCATGTTCCCAAAAACCTTCTTTGGTTACGCATGTAGTGAACTTGCGCAGGAGGGGCAGCTCCCAATTTCGCGGAGAGTTCTCTCGGAAATCTCATTTGGATCGCCACCACAAGAATAAGGCGGAAGTTCGAAGCATTGGATATCAGTGCATGGCTGCAGATAAGGTGAGGAACTGTATTTCGAAAATAGATGGTGACTATGTGAAGAAACTGCGAGGAGACGAGGGGTCTATTGTGATGCACAAGTATCTCAAAGAGATTGAGGAACTAGGCTCTCAGGGGTGGATCATTATGGGTTCAGTAGCTGGTGCAGGTTGGGATTCTATGACGTCGAATTCGGGTGGGGAAAGCCTGTGTGGGTCAGCAGCATTGATGCAAGTGGTCCCTTTTTCATGAACCTTGTGATACTTAATGACACGAGATGTGGTAATGGGATTGAAGCTAGAGAATGGACTTTGGATGAAGAACAAATGCTTGTGCTAGAGAATGATCAAGAATTTAGAGCATTTGTTTCTATAAATCCAAGCCCTCTGGATACAAATATGTGACAAAGTGAGTGAATGATATATATTATTAGCAAATAAACAATGATACATATTATTAGCAATCTTGTTATTCTGAAAAAACAAATTTGTTGCTATGAGAATTGAGATGCTACGGTTCTTGTCTCTTTCCAAATAAGATACTCGCATTCTCCTCCTTAACTTGATGTTTTTATTACTTTAATTTTCTTCAACTTTTTCATTCAAAATCATGAAACTGGTTTGTTAAGAGAGACTAGACTCCTAGAATGAGAGTTTGAATGAGTTTAGTCAATTGGCACCACTCCTAAAACTGATCATGACACCACTTTACAACATTTACAGTGACCCTGACCGGTTGACCAACACGTTTTTCTTTTTTTTTTTCCCTTCATATATTAAGGCTAGCTTTCATGTGTTTTTTAATCTCTCCACGACATATGGTCAATCCCAGAACGAGAGTTTAGATATAACAAAGCAATACAAGTTGTATGTTGGAGTTTTCTATATGTAAGTCATTTTGAGATGGATGAAAAGCATCAATGGTACAATATAATCATGAATGTGCATTGTTTTTTTGTTTCTTTATGATTGATGAAAATATTGCTATACGGTTCTAATATCAGTAATTCATTTTCTAACTAAATAAATAATAATTTACCATGTACTTCATCTTTCATTAAATAAAATAAGTTGTCCACTTCGATTTTTATTTGCATGTTTGAAATTCCATTTTGATTATAAATTATTATCGATCAATAATAAAGAACAAACATTTAAAAAATTATATAGCGAAAATCTTAAATACAGGTGAACAGATAAAAAGAAAAAAAAAAAAGAAAAACAAGAAAGAAAAAGAAACCGATATAAACATATTCCACAGAAGCTTCTTTTCATTTTCCCTTTTCCTCCCACTCGCATAAACTAGTAGTTCCACAAAAAGAAAAAGAAAGAAAAATAAAATAAATAAATAAAATGTTTTTATTATTAATAATGTCGCAATAATCCAATCATCGTCATCATCAAATCCCTAGAATTTAACCCAAAAACTCATCGTCTTCTCACCATAACACACACAAACGAAGCAGAAGAAAGGAAAAAAAAAAAAAAAAATCCTTCTCTCTATTCCCGTTTCCAATGGCTTCGCCATCTGCTTCTTCACGCAAGGTATCATCATCATCTCTTTCCGTGTTTAATCGGTATGCGTAACACTAATAATCGATTTCGAAACGGTTTTGATTCGTTTTTGTCAATTTTGGGGGTAAAAAACAGGCGCTGAGCAAGATCGCGTGCAATCGGCTACAGAAAGAGCTCGTTGAGTGGCAGGTCAATCCTCCAACAGGTTTCAAGCATAAAGTTACTGACAATCTCCAGAGGTTCTGTTTGTTTGCCCTAATATTTACCCTAATTGGCTGTTTGATTACCCTAATTTTACGTTTGATTATGTTATTGTGATCGTAATTGATGTTTTTATTATAATGAGTTGTTGAATTTGGTGGTGTTAGGTGGGTAATTGAAGTGATCGGTGCACCGGGGACTCTGTACGCTGGTGAGACTTACCAGCTTCAGGTCGATTTTCCGGAGCATTACCCGATGGAAGCGCCTCAGGTAGTTTTGTTTTTGTGTTGTCACTGTGTTGTTTGAGAGTCAGTGGAAGAGTATTGGAAAATGTTAGGTTTGACTTGACTGTGGTTGCTTGTTGATTAGTAAGTTGCTTCCAATGACACTGGCTCTTGTGACAGGTTATATTTGTTCCTCCGGCTCCACTGCACCCTCATATTTATAGCAATGGCCATATATGTTTAGGTACGCTCCAAGTCTGTTGCCTTCTTGATCCTTGTTTTGTTGGTTTTATCATGTCTTGGTTTCTTGTTGTATGATATAAGTAAACTTTGCTCGAGTGGTCATCTGATATCAGCATGGCATGATTCGTGTAAAGCCTTCTTAAGTGTGATTGCTATGGTATGGCTTTCTAAACATGTGTAGGATAGATGCATCGGAGTTTGCTGTAAAACAATTTTAGAAACTTGAGCATAAGAAATGTGCAATTTGCTCATGTGTATTTTGTTGTGAGAGATTCTGGGACTGAGCAGGATGAATTCATCTGTAATAGAGTCTTAGTTGCAGTTCTGTAAGCAAGTTTTCCTACATTCAAAGCTTCATGCAAGATATATATTCGTGCTTGTTCTTGCACTAAATACTGTAAAGGTGTTTGGTGACTGTCACTTGGTCATTCCGGTGTTTGTTCTTAATAATTAGAACTTGTATAGAGCTATTGGTTCTGCATTCTAGAAATGTGCCACGTTGATGCCATTCATGCCATACCTCTTTAAGATTTTCTTGAAACGGGTACCTCTTTAAGATTTTAAAGGATAAAAAGATAAAAAGTGCATATTGACTGCCCTCTCTCTTTGAGATTAATATAGAGTTTGCATGCAATGGTTAGAACATTTCAGTTGTCTGTACTATAGTTTTAATCCTTACTCCTTATCTATAAACATGAATAGTTCTGAATGCCTTTGAAGAATTTGCTCGTGATCATCATGGACCCTATTGGAAGGGTAAAAAAATTTGATCTTCTCCTGATGCTTAGTTATGAGACATACCTGAAAATTAACTAGGCATAATGTTTACTCCATATGATGTGGACCAGAAGAGATATACGAGTGATATAGACTGGTGCACTATTTTTTTTTTCTTTTAATCTTTGTCCCATAGTTAATCTACTACTACTTTTTTTTTTTTTTTTTTGTCAAGGTTGACCTTGAGGATCTTGTTGAGTTACCTTTGTATCTTTGAATGTTATGATCTCCTCAACACTCAAGGAAGACAGACAAACTGTTTAGATCGTTAGACTGGTAAAATAGAAGTATAAACCGCTTCACCCACTAGAAAAAAAAAAAAAGGTGATAGAAGAAGAATTGTCTTTATCGAACTCAACAATAGTAGCCTATTTTTAGTTGTCTTTCAAATTTCCTTGTTGCAGTGCTCATCTTTTGTTCATTAGATGATGGTATTGAATATTTACTTTCTACTTGCTGTCTATTTTCATTCAGACATTCTGTATGACTCCTGGTCCCCAGCCATGACTGTAAGTTCAATTTGCATCAGCATACTCTCAATGTTATCGAGCTCCACTGCAAAGGTTTGTCAAGTATTGAACTTATATTGTTCCTGAAGTTCATTAGTTTCTATTTCTAAATCAGCAACTTTTGGCCTGATCCCCCTAAATGGTTTCACATCTTTGCAGCAACGCCCAGCTGACAATGATCGCTATGTGAAGAACTGCAAAAATGGGAGATCTCCCAAGGAGACGAGATGGTGGTTCCATGATGATAAAGTGTAATTACTGAACATGGAGAAATCTGTAACACCACCTCAGTTGAGGGTAGAAGATGTTTTCATCCCATATAAACGTTGGGGGAGACGGAGAATATATTTGAAAATAAAAAATTATCTTTAATCTTTGACAGTTCTACCTTGTCAGTGGTGTGTCAACTTCACCCATTTTAGTTGCATCTAACTCTGTTTATGTATCAATCTAGTCTGTAGTGTGAATGGCTTTCAAATATTGAGTTTTGAGTATAATTTCATTAACATGCTCTATGTGCAAGCAAACCGAGTTAGATGCAAGAAGAAACACTTTCTTTGATATTAGCAGAAGTCCTTGTACCATGTTCATGTATAACTTGCTTGAATTTGTTCTGGGAACTTATTCTTGGGAGAGTGATGTTGGTTTGTACACACTGAACAGTGAAGGCCACGTGTAATCTTTTTTACTTTTGTGTGGGCTCAGATCCAAAGTGGGTCATACCATTGGGAGTTGAGATGTGCAGGTGTGATTTCGCCGGCTTAATGGGTTGGGTCTCGGTCTATTAGTGGTTAGGTCAATTTGTGTAATTCCCACAAGTAAGAGACTGTCGTTCGTTCGCGTAGGAAATAGATCCATTCATCAAGCAAATTTTATGATCGACTGATGTCAGTTAATCTGGCAGATTTTATGATCAACGGATGTCAGTTAATCTGGCAATTTTATGAAACAGAATAGATCTTTTTTTTCCTTCTATGAGGAAGTTGGAAAATTTACTATGTGAAGGATACATCGTTTACGTTTACTATAAGACTCAATAGTCAACCAACACACACAAGAAATTGAGTTTCTGTGTAGCATTATAAATTCATTTTTTATTTTTTTTAATCATTAGTTCTTTACAAGTTTTGCCCACTTAGTAGAAGCAACAATAGTAGATGCTCCTCTCACCTATTGTTCATGGTGCACGAGTCGTCCAACATCGATGCGAACTTAAAAGAAAAAACGATTTTGTTTTTGTTGAATGACAACGAGATCAAACTTTATTTTCTAACTTTTACGGATAGAGGTTTGGCTCATACAGAGGAATTCACAAGGAATGATGAAGAGCAAAGAAAGGTCTGGCCACTTACGGTATGTGTGGCACTCAATTAATTTAGAGAGTCTCCTCCCCTTTCTAAATTAACACGTAAATTTAAAGCTAATTTTAAACTAGTTCAAATAGTAAAAATACACTTTATTTTGTCATCTCTAAATCAATTACTATTCACCTCTCATCCCCCTCCTTAAATTAGCATGTCTAAATTGAGTACCAAACATCATACTAGCTCTATTCGGTCGGACAAAATAGAAGCTTACTCTTTTATTCCTCTTCATTTTTCTTCAAAAAATAAATAAATAAAATAAAATAAAATAAAATAAATAAATCAACATTAACCGTGAGGTTTGACCTTGAATTCACAACTCACCCCCCTCTTAACAATTTATGACAATACTCCAAACTTTTAAATATTAATTTAAGATAAATTAAATTTTTTAATTAAAGTTCGTCCTAAACTAATACGAAACTGGTAGTCAAGTTTTTAGCTCAATGCTTCTTAATAGCTTAACCTAAACATGAATCCACAAGTTACTGTACATCGTAGACGGGTTTAAAGTGAACTGATCTAAATTTAATGGAACCGAATTTAAAATGAATCGAATAGAGTTTAAACACTCCGTTCTCATATAGAACAGTCACATATTAATAATTTTCAAATTTGTCATAAGATAAGGTCTACCAAAATCTCATAGACTCGGTCCACATCGTGTACCTAGGTTCGTCACATATCAATCGGTCCGGATTTACTGTACCAGTTTGCATACCATCTACTATACCACCGTTAAGATCTTAACACTTGTCAATAAAGTGAAAAGAAGAATAAATATAATGTGACACCATCTTTCACCTAAAATAGTGTTCACCGTTTTCATCAATCCTATAATTAAGGAATCAGTTATGAAAATTAAATACTATTTGATTTAGCTAGTTGATTAATGATTAGTGTGGTGGGAAAAATATTAATGAAACCGTGTAGATTTACAGAGTTATACAATTACAAAGATTTTAGTAGTAGTTTTTTTTTTTTTTTTTTAACCTGATATATGATTAGTTAACCTTAGACCATAAGTATGTTGTTCCACACATGATATAACGTACATCTATATCTATATTATATACCAAGCAAATGTTAAAAAGTAGTTTTAGTCCCAAAAATTAAATTTCCCCCACTAAGGCCACTACTTAATTAATATTTTCTATTTTAAATTAATTAAGTTAAAAAATGTAATAGTTACGGTTACTTACGAGACAATTGTACACTAACAAGTTAATAAGAGAAAAGGTCGCGTGTTAATTTACTATAACATTGTCTACTTTTCCTTCTCTGTATGGTTTGAGTAACTTTGTCAAATAGGTATTTGAATAATTTTGTCAAAAAAGAAGTAAGTGACATTCATAAACATCAAGAACGTAAGAAGAAAAATCTATGAAGGAGTAGTATCTCTATCTTTGAGGGAAGGTTTTTTACTCTTTCCACATTTACCACATATTTATCTCAAACTGTTTGCCAATCCCAGTCATAATTACTAAATTTAGAGCTAAACACGGTTAAGATACGGCTTCAAAATCTTCTTTTGGTTTGACTAATAATAAGAGGAAAAACAGTCCATTTATTTGAAATTATGCCATCATCACAATACTACTTTTATATATATATATATATATATATATATATATATGTTAACGACCGTCAATTAAACCAGAAAAAAAAGAAAAGAATCTACTACAACTACAAAATTTAAATTTTAATAATTATAATGGGACTTAAACCCATGCAAGCATTTACTACTACAAGCTTAAGCTTAATATTGATCATTCTTGTTGAGTTTACTGAAGCTGGATTGACGAGTAGTTATGTGAGGAAAAATGAGATCAGCAGTGATATGCCTTTAGATAGTGATGTTTTCCGAGTTCCTTCTGGTTATAATGCTCCTCAACAGGTTTGATCCTACTACTATATCTCTGCGTTTATGTCTACTTCTTTCTTTTGTTGAGTAACGATTGTTTTGTCAAAGTATGAGAAATTTAGTGGATGTTGATAATGCTCCTCACTTTATTATTCATCATGCTTGTATATTATGATTACTCAATTTAACTTGATCAATTGCTTATGATCTCTTACTTTAGCTATAATTAAACATATTGCTTAAATTTGGTGGACTAATTCTAATACTCAGAGAGCATATTGATTACTGAAATAGACTGTGTATATCAAGAATGGACTAAACTAAACTAAACGTCGATTTTAAGATGTTTTTCGGGTTGTAAAGAACGAAACATCTAGGATTAAAAACTGTAAAGAAGAAAATTTGGAATTGCATGTTGATGATACATTTGCGAAATTCTGATTTAGTTTGAGCCAAATTTTGATGCTGAAGGTTAGTACGCATATCGTTTTTTGGATGCATTGATCTTATTTTCATACTGGCCTTATCTTTAGAAACATCAGTGTGTAGTAGACACTTGTAGTTGGGTTGATCTGTTTAGAACAGCTGGGTGCACGATTAGGAGTTGCGATTTGTTTACGAAGTTTGCTTCTTCTTTTTTTGAAGGTGCATATTACACAAGGAGACCATGATGGAAGAGGCGTAATCATCTCCTGGATTACGCCTTCGGAACGAGGTTCAAAATCAGTGATGTATTGGGCTGCAGATAGCCAGACCAAAAAAACTGCGCATGGCGTAGTGGTCAGATACAAGTACCACAACTATACGTCTGGCTACATTCATCACTGTACCATCAAGCATCTTGAAGTGAGTATCCGTACTACAAGTTTGCAAACTAGTAAATGTATGGAATTGTCACCACCGTTATGGACTAATAATTTACAATTGGCAGTATGACACCAAATACTACTATGCAGTAGGAACTGGCAGTTCGACAAGACAATTTTCGTTCGTAACCCCTCCAAAACCAGGACCTGATGTTCCTTATACATTTGGTATAATAGGTATGGTTTTTTTTTTTTTTAATATTAGGCACTGTTATGTTCAGAGGCTGATGATATCCTAGTTTTGAAAAGAAAAGAAAAGAAACTCGTTTTCACATTTCTTGTTAATCCAAATATTTAAGTTTAATGTTCATAATCAATTAATTGACATCAGATATTTTAAAGATGAAAATACTAGTATGGCAGATTAAAGATTTGAGAAAATTGGCAATTTTAGTACTATATGCTAAGTGATGTGTGTTAGTGATACTTGCGCCTCTTAAAACATTTTTCCAAGGGATGAAGATCCAAACTTTACCATGATGGACCTCTATGTTTGGTGTTACTTACAGGTGATCTTGGCCAAACTTTTCATTCCAACCGAACACTTGAACATTACGAGATGAACCCCATCAAAGGGCAGACATTGTTGTTCGTTGGAGACCTTTCATACGCTGATCGTTATCCTTTACATGATAACACAAGATGGGATACATGGGGGAGATTCGTTGAAAGAAGTGCAGCCTACCAACCATGGATTTGGACTGCCGGAAATCATGAAATCGATTTCCTTCCTGCAATTGTATGTTCTCCACTTCTCTGTGCTTTTACCGCAATATTGTCCATTGTAGATATGCTTCGACCTTTTGAATCTTTTCCACTTAAGAAATTAGTTGTTTTCTGATATATCGGTTCGGCATGACTTTGATACCGAGTGTTTAAGCTTTATCATTCTCGGAGAAGATTTAGTCTGTACTTATTTACCAGATACTTTCTGTTGCAGGGTGAAACGAAGCCGTTTAAGCCTTTTACACACCGATTTTTTACACCATACAAGAAATCGGGAAGTACAGATCGTCTTTGGTATTCAATAAAGAGAGCTTCGGCCTACATCATTGTCATGTCCTCTTATTCAGCTTATGGTATGAGTTCAAGTGTTCTACATCAATCAAACAGATTACTGTACCATCATACCATGGTTTATAATTATCATTCTACTATCTGTTGACAGGGAAATACACTCCTCAGTACAAATGGCTCGAGCAAGAGTTCCCCAAGGTAAATCGCACAGAGACTCCATGGCTCATTGTGCTCGTGCATTCTCCGTTTTATAGTAGTTACTCCCATCACTATATGGAGGGGGAGAGTATGCGAGTGATGTATGAACCGTGGTTTGTCAAGTACAAAGTTGACGTTGTCTTTTCTGGTCATGTTCATGCTTACGAACGCTCTGTGAGTTTTCTGTCCTTCCCAATATTACTGTTTTGCATGCAGGTCGAAAAAATTTGCACACAACTTTAACAGACGATATTCTCCCATTTCAGGAACGAATTTCGAACATTGCATACAAAGTTGTGAACGAACTATGCACTCCTATTAGGGACAACTCTGCGCCAGTTTACCTTACAATCGGAGACGGAGGAAATTCGGAAGGCTTACTTACGGAGTACGACATGCTAGACACCTTTCGTACACATACAGAATAGCATATAGAGCTAATCAAGTTGGTCTAATAATTTTTGTGTATTCTTGCAGGATGACAGAGCCACAACCAATGTACTCTGCTTATAGAGAACCAAGCTATGGCCATGGGACATTTGATATTAAAAACAGGACTCATGCTCATTTCGGGTGGCATCGCAATCAAGATGGATATGCTGTCGAAGGTGACTCATTATGGCTTCTTAATCGGTACTGGGGATCCGCCAATCATACTGCTGCAGCCGAAGCTAACGATGATGCTTGAAATTTAAGTTTTTCTACTTGTTTGCTATTTTGGTGTTACCACTTAATTAATTATGTACTTTCAGTGACACCATCTTTTTTAATCAATAAAGTTCCATTGTATGTATGAAAGTCATTGCCTTCCTTCCTTACCTTAGGATATGTTTTTCTCGTTTTAAAACTCATTATTATTAGTTACGTTCAGTTCAGACCTAGATCACATAGTTCGCTCCCGAACCCATAGTTTTACGCTCTACGGAAAGGTCATTGATCAATCGTTAATGTTTATGGTGAACAGGTAAATGATTTGAGGTCTTCTAGGGTCAGGCAGGCTTCGCCCTGCCTGATATCAGGCAAACTGATCTAGACAATTAGATCTTTGATCTAATGGTTCGCAACACTTCGCCAAAAAATATTTGGCGATCGCCTTTCGCCTTATCCTTCGCCTTGTCGCCTTATTAATATTTTAATTAATAAATTATAATAAAAATATTAATATTTTATAAAATGTCATTTTTACCCTCCAAAAAATAAAAATTTTAATATTTTTTTTTATAATTTCGATTTATTAATATTTTTTGGACGATTTTTTTAATTATTTTTATTATATTAAATTATTTATTAATGAATTTGAAAATATTTAATTATAGTTACCAAAAATATTCAAAGCTAGGATTTGAACCTGAGACCTTTGGCTAAATAGCACAAGACTAAACCACCAGGCTACCAATTACTATGTTCATTAATTGCTATTACTTTATACAATATCATAATAGAAAATTAATAGTCAACCTAAATTTATAATTAATTGAACACTCATTCACGTCTCTCTCTTGCTGCTGCTACCTCTCTCAGTCGACTTCTCATAAGAAAAAACAGTGACAGGTCGCTCATTCTCGTCTATTTTCCCATTCGCATTTCCATATAATTGACCTGTTCCAACTCATGAATTAGAGTGGACAAAGGAAGCTAAAAAGTGTTCATGGAGCTTCCAAACACAAGATTATTCACAAATAGAAATTATTTAATTTCTTTAATTTTATATAAATGGGCGTATCATGTTAAAATTGATATGCCAAAATTCAATTTAGTCCATAAAGGATCAGAAATATATCGGTTAAATATTTAAATTTAACCCGGGATTTGATCTGACAACATAATAATAAAGTTGACAACAAGATAACCGATTCCAAATTATCCAAATTAATATTGACACAAATTCATCAGATTAAAATATATATTTGAACTGAATAAATCGAATCAAATTTAACCCGGAATTTGTTATGATAAAAAATAAATTGAATCAAATTTAATCCGAAATTATCCGATTTGAATTTGAGTGGGATACAACTGTTCCTATTTAAATTTGGCTTGTATTCATCCAAACGAAAATAATCAAAATTGTGCATACAGATGACAAAAATGGCCAACAAATATTCACATATTTATTTTATATGTCTAAATTTAAAATCGATTTAATAGATTATATTAGGATTATTTTAAATGGGCTACATCTCTCTTAATTTTATTATCCGATTAGAATATTATTCACAATATTAATAGAAATGTCTATTAATTTTTTAATTGTATATATAGGTGTAACCTTAATCCGACTACTCATGATAAATATATAGGTTACTAATCTAAGAGCCAATCCTACAAAACAAGAATAAAATTGACCAAAAGAGAAACTGATTCGAAATTTATTTTCACAGAAATTCATTCAATCCCAAGCAGATGATAAAAGTGATATCAAAATATTTGATCTCAAGCAAAAAGATATAAATTAAATAGATTTACCATTCTACTAATACTACACTACATAACTAAAAATACAACATTTAGATTACTAAATAATTGACAAAAAAAAAAAAAAAAAAAAGGCCCGGCCTTAGCCCGGCCCGGCCCATGACGGACCCTGGCCTGGGCTTGGTGCTAGTCTTCCCGGGCCCGACCGGGCCTCTTAAAGCCTGGTCCGGCCCATTGCCATCCCTATACTCAACAAACTAACAAATGATAACAATCAGTGAGATATGAGATAATGGATAAGTGCATTAATCTTCTCCAATGAAACATTCACTATAAAATGAGTCAAACCTTCAGACTCATAGATACCAACTTACATTGTCTTAACTCTATCACAATTATAGAAGCAACTTAGTAGCCTCATATACGTAACAAGTCATGATATATGTTGTTTTATCCATTCTTAGTGTCAATTAGTTTATTATTTAATATGAATGTAGAAAAATTCATAAATAATAAATCAACTAGACAACATGTTTATAAACTAGTCATCATGTGAGTCATATGGTAAGGATGGACATTGTTGAGGTTAGAATAATGAGTAATTCCGTTGGTCAATCAACCAGAGTAAAAAAACAATGAGAAATAATTTATTATAGTTTAAGATTAAGAATATAATAAAATGAAATGCAAATTCACAATTAAAATGTTAAATGTTTACATTATACAAAATACATTACTTAAATTTATAACATCATCAATTCAACCAAATTGGAACATTCTTCTATTGGTTAAGTAAGCTAACTTCCACTGTGGTGGCTTGGGTTCAAATCCCACATCCAACATTAAAATTACTATTTTTTTAATTAGATGCAAAGTTGGGATATGAATCCGGGCCGGACCTTCCCGGTCCGTTTCTGACCGGCAGGCATGTTCTCGGGCCTGGGTCGGACCTTCCCGGTTCTCGGGCCCGAGTCGGACCTTCCTGGTTCTCGGGCCCGGCCCGAACCGTCATCAGCCCACCTGGCCCGAATATTAAAAGATGATAATAATAATAATAAATGTAAATATTTTTATTTTACTATATTTTTTAATAACTGTATTTATTATTCTGATTCAAGGTTATTTAAGTAAATTTATATTTGATTGAAAAATAAATAAAAATAATTATTTTAACTTTTTGGCGAAGGGTTGGCGAAGGCGAATGACGTGGCGACTTTTGATTGGGTGTCTGTTGTCAGGCAAGGCGAAAGCCTGCCTGCCCGTAGAAAAGTCCAAATGATTTTGTTTTTCCTTTGACTATAGCATGTGTAGTTGTAAGTTTTTCATATTGTAAAACTATTCGTTTTCAGAAAATTTATGATTCATTCTCTCGATTATGGATATATCAGTAATGTCATAAATTATTTATTCATTTTTTTTCTTTAGGGAATTTTTATACTGTGCTCACTGGAGTCTCTGGACACTACATTCTGTGTTGAGGTAAACTTACTCTGACTGCAGAATGACAGACTTCTACAGGTTGCTAAAGGTGATTTATCTTACTGTCAACGGGTAAGCAGAAATTCTGTTTTCCGCTTGTACCGATCCCATGTTTGATAATCCATATAATCTTTATGCTAAGAAGAAATTCCGAATGAGTTTTTAGATATATCATACATACATCAACCTATAATGCGAAGAAGAAACTGTGTTTTCAGTTGGGGCTACACCACTTCTACAGGTAAATTAGATGATGTACTTGAGTCACAGTATGTATAGTCATTGGAGATTTTAAGGGCATTTAACAACTTCTACGGGTAAATTAAATGATGTATTATGAAACATTAAATTTTCTGAAACTTTTTTTACCTACCATGTGTTTGTTAAAAGATCTCATCTATCATAAACGGATGTCCCTAATTTATTAAACAACAAAGTTGAGCTACTGTATATTCTCTCATATATCACAGTTCAACACACTTATCTCTTGGATTTTATTGGTAGTTTGGTTGAATTCATTGGGTACGTCCTACATTTTACTTACGAAATTTATGATTTAAATTTCTAATCATGTTGTAAGTAAGTTGTTATATTGGCCTATGTGCAAATACATTGCTTCCAGCCTGCTTTTAAAGGCATAATTCATTTAGCGCTCATGGTGTATTTTTTGGATTCGATACCAAATAGCAAATTAATTATTGATTTTAATGTTAACTTCACATGCTACAGGTATGGATGAAATTATGAAATAAGCAGTACAATTGTTTCTTCATTAGTGCAAACCGTCCAACTCTGGAAATTTTCAGTGACTCTGTTACCTGCAAGCAACATCTTATTGTTGAAACCTTCAGTTATGGATGTCATATTATTAACGATGCATCAAGATGGATGGAGAAACGATGCATCAAATAACTGTTATCAAGATAGGTCGTAAAATTTTCGAAATTCCGCTACGTATGCTTAGAGCAAAACGACCATATATTCCTACAACATGTTGTGCAAGCGCTAGCAGAAACTAGCTGCAATCTCTGCTATGATATGAAACTGATTCTCCTTAAAAAAGAAAAATGATTCTTATATCATCATCATAATGGAAGCACTATTTCTCACCTCATTGCAGTGCATGGCTCCAGTCGGTTAGTTTCGAGTGATTTTTGCTTTTTATCCAGTTAATTGGTGTTTCATGGATGAATCTCATATATGACATTGGATCTCTACACATGACAATTCAACTGCACATTGTTTTGTACATTTATATACCACATTCCCACTATATTGTACTAGCATTTTAGCTTATTAGAGTTGTAGCAGAACTGAAATAACACCCGTAGTACCTACCTTTTGCTTTTGTACAAATTTGAGGCCGTTGAATTTATTTTAATCAGTTTGCTTTATTTTCTGCGGAGTTGGTACAATAGGTGAGGAGACGAATGGATATTGATCCACTGGTATATGTGAGTTTTTGGTAGAACTATTTACAGAGATTCACAGCTGTTATTTTCAGTTTGTGGAACAAAGGCACCTCATGGATCTATTAGACGTCTACGCATCAGTTTTTGAACATCTCCGATCTGCAGGGCTTGGGATGGTTGCTCTAAACAACAACGTCAATGTAATAGCCTGGAGGCAAAAACATATGCTTTCATTTTCAATCCTGAAGTTGCCAACAGTATGGCTGGATACATGTCATTGAAAGGTATAGTGTTGCTGTAGTGAATGCGACCTTTTTTCTTCTAAGAAATGTTTATGACGAACTGGTGGTTACTTTGTGGACGAGATAGGCCTAAATTGGCTAATCTACATAATATTCAGTTCAGAGATCCCTAATCTACATAATGTTCAGTTCAGAGATCCGGTAATAGTTTTGCTCACTCATTAGCAAAAGAAAAGATGTTGAGAACTTGAGATAGTGAGGGCGTCTGGGAGCTGCGATTTCTTATGTCGGATGAGTGAATGTATGCAATATGTTTGTCTAGAAAACATCTACGAGTACTATATATTATATATGTAAAATAAATGGAAAAGGTCCCCTGTTTCTCTTCAGTTGTCTTCCTTTTATTGCAAGTTGTAATCTCTGCGCAATATATTTACTCAGAAGCCTAAACCACAGTACATGAAAAATGTGAAAATATATTTTGTTGCTTTTGGATTTTTGGATTGAAAATAAATGTGAAAGGATTAAAGCTAAACACTTTAATTAAAAACAGTACCTATAGTATAACACCCCAAACATTCATAGGCTTAAAGGGGTTAAGAACGCTACTCATGTGAACAAGGTGCACCTTTATTTTCGATCGATTAGTGTTCGGGGCCTTACATAAGGTTTCTATTTGTTTTTCTTTCTTTTTTTTTAAAAAGTTTGATTTGAAATCATATTAATTTAAAATTATACAGGAAAAATAATTATTTTGTAAACAAGTACAACGATAATAATTGTTGGTGATTTTAGTGTCATCAATTCATTTTAGTAGTAATGTGATTTGCTAGAGTCTGATGCGATCTCTCGTTGAGGCTCGGGACAAGTTCGGGTAGTGCGGAGTGCACGCTTGTTGAGCTAACGAGTTATCGGCCACGAATACGAAGCAGGGGTCAAGGGGGATGCGCCCCCTTGCGGGGTCGAGGGGCAGAGCCCCTCCTGGGGTTGCAAGGGGCAGAGCCCCTGGCTGGGGTCCAAGGGGCATAGCCCCGACCTTTTTGGATATATGCACCCCTTCGTGAACAAACAAGTTTGTTCTGAACAGATGCGCCCCTTCGTTCATACCTCTTCGTTTTGTACTTCTATATATTGAAGGAATCAGTCTCCTCAACAGATACAACGAAAACTATTACATCCTCTCTACTTTCTGATCGAAATTAATATTGCCTGAATTAGATTGCCTTCTTGGATTATCCCGGCAAGGAATTCGTGAAACCCAGGCAACAAATTAGGGTCGAATTATCTTGTTTGGAAAGTGACTACACGATCCATTGAAGTTTTCAAGATTATCACAACCCTCATATATTACTAACAAAAATTTCATGATATGATCCTGTTAATTACCTTTTCAATATGTTTTAAAATTAATAATATAAGGTCAAACTGGATTTTATAAAAACTCTGTTTTTTAATGGTCCGACCGACAGACCGATGAACCGGTAGTATCCGCCCTGAAAGTATTCCGGTCTAACTCCAGCCTGACCTCCGACCTTTTGGGGGTGTTCAGCTCGACTTCCGGTGGCTTTCAAAACATAGATAAAAATCAATAAAAACAAATGAGAATTTTAGTGGGGGATGGAGGATGTACGTTTTTTTTCTTTTAATAATTTAGTAAGATTCAATTTCAAGTCTTCAACCCGGTGAGGTGATGTGACTTAATTTTCCCATCTCCATTCATGTATTTTGCAGCTCCATTGTTATGTTCTTGCACATTTCATAGCGATTCATTAATATTTCTAACCCTTTTCCTGTTGACTTTTAAGTATTAAGACAATCCCAATCATAATTTATCCATTTCTTATTAAAGTTATGATGCGGAACGTTCGTGGAGCTCATAGACAGGAGTTTTAGCTGGCTTTGAAATAGATGGTTCATCTACATAAGCTGATGGTTGGGGTACTTATGGACACCCGTTCTGATTATAATTCCGCAATGAGTGTGATTTCTTCCCTCAACTCAGGTAACTAGATTCAGGAAGTAGATGGACAGATCAGAGGGTTTTGGTTTTTTTTGGTAACTAAGTTTTGGGGTTATGTTTAGTGGTGTTGGACGGAAGAATGATGTTATCGCACTCAGATCTGATACATGATATGCATTTAGTTTATTCTAATTATGACGGGTCTTATAGCTTAGAGTGGTTTTCTTCCTAACTCCTAAGAATAGTGTGCTAACATTATTTATTCTCGACTTTTGTCGACATTATTTATGGAGAAGGTTATTTAATTAGTTCTTATGCACATTTTGCTATACTATGATGGGTTGGTTGCATGCATGAGCGCCCATCTGAGTGTGAGATAGTGACTGGCTTAGAGCATAAATATCCATGACCACCCACCACCCACCACAACAAATAAAAAATTATCTCTTTCATCCACATACTTCATCCTTCAACCAATCCACCACAACACCAAAATCCACATTTATCCACGACCACCCACCATCCAACCAATTCAATTTATTTATTTTTTACTTTTTTTATTATCATTTAATAATTATAATATAATAATTGTATATTATTATAAAATTACTGTATTAATTAGAGGGGACAAAATTATGGATTTTAATATATTTTTATTGTTTAAAATAATAAAAATATCAAATAATATAAAAATAATAATAAAATCTAAAAATATAATATAAAAGATAATAATTAGTATAAAAGATAAATAGAAAACAAAAAAAATAAATGACCAATAGGAGGGGGACAAGTCCATAGAGGCCACCAGCCACCAGCCAAGGCTGGTGGCCATGTGGGCGCACATAATTGTGCGCCCTCTCTATTTTTTTTTTTTAAATGGTGATGGTGGTGGGGCCCGCCCACCACCCACCGATATTCCAGGTCTTAGTGTTTGTTGACAAAACAAGCAGATAAGGTTGATAAGTTGATTGGTAGGTGATAATGTGACTGGTAGCTGATAATGTGCTTGGTAGCTGACCAGTCACCTTAATTTTTAATAAGCACATAGAGTAGCTCAGTCACCTTATTGACACTAGCCGAACATAATTATTGTGGTCAAACAATCAAATAAGGCGAAATCAACTTATAATGTGACACCAAATATACACTTATAAATTATAGGAGTAATACTTAGGGCGAATTACATCCAGATCCCTTTTAATTTCATCAATTACATTTTTATCCCTTTTCAAAAAATAATTATAACATTTTCCCTGTTAATTTAATGACAAATATACCTAATGCTTTTTGCATTTAACTTGAAATGAGGTGGATTTTTATTCTATTATGGATTTTCAATATGATTTTAAGTACAATATAATAATATCATCACTTTTTTTTGTTTTTGTTGTATAGTGAATATTCCATTTCAATTATAAGATGGTCAACACGTTTTTGTTATTTTTTTAGTAACAATAACATAACCTTGATACCTCTTGGTTTTTGTCTATATTTACGTTAGAATGTGTTTTATTATTGTAATAGGAATAATTTAAGATGATCGTGTGGCAACTCCACTGATATTTACTACTCAATTCTTTACGTATTACTTTTTTGGACGTCCCAATCAATTTTTTACGTTTCTATTTTTGGAAAGTACCCCACATCCCATCTACATTATTTTAAATATGGACCCCACTTTCACACTTTTTTTTTATCTCCACTCATATCTCACACCTTTTTAATCTACTACCCCACATTTACATACAATATTAATATACCACTGCCAAACAAAACCATTCATTAAAAACTGTTGTAAAAATCAAACGTAGGTTTATCATTATGGGACGGAGGGAGCAGTTGATGGCTAAGAATTGTGTTCGGGCAAATTCAGTCCATGATGATATTGAACTAATAAACGAGGCCCAATCCAACACTATGCCAACATGGACTGGTATTATCATATACTCCGTATGATGGTCTAGAAGACGAAATCAACCTTTCTCTGCACATATATATGCATGCTTGCAATCCAAATGGTAACCCACCAACCTCATCCATTGACACCTTCATGTAGCCAATATACATTAATAATAATAAATAAAAAAAATGCATCTTCTCTATGACTTTTAAAAAGTGTAGATCACCACGAGATGTAATCAAAACATTTGACACGTACAAATAATGAATTACGTGGTGTTTCTAAGAAGTACGAATACGAATACGCAAACTGAATATGATACGAATACGAATACGAAAAATGATAAAGTTAAAAATATTAAAATACGAATACGTAAAAAATACGTTTAATTATCAATATATTTATTTATATTTTTATTCATATTATGAGAGAATTATCATAATTCCATATTTGTATTGAAACTTTTTTGATGACCATTAATCTTTAAACTTTTTGAATTAACCATTAATTAATATAGAGTATCGCTAGCATTTCTATGATCTAATGATTCTAATACTGCTACCACTATCCAAGAAAAGTAAGACAATAGAAGAAAAGGACAAAAATAGGTAATGAAAGAGAGAAAGCATAGATGAAAAAGTAGAAAGAGAAAAAATTATAAACTAAGTGTACAACAAACGTTTTCGTATCGTTTGTTGACGTTTTCGAAACGTATTTTTCATGAATACCCTCATGTTTAAACGTATTCATGCTTCATATACGTGTTCATATTTCATGCTACTGTACATCACTCACATAAAAACTATTCTCCGTTTCTCCTGATTTCCACGTACGGGATGAACACCGGAGAAATTAAGAGACTTTTAATTAATATAATAAAATATTTACAAGAATCGGATCCTACGTACGTACTAATGCAACTCAACTCAGAGATAGTATTTGTGATCATTATAAGTCGTCGTCTCCATTAGAAGTGTGATGGTTGGACTTGGGAGTAAATATGCGTTGTCCAGTGGCTAAAATATGTCTGGGGTCAAATTCCATCTTCCTAGCCTCAAACTGGGTCCATTTGTCCCCAAAGTGGTGTATCCATTCTTGTCTTGTGGTATAATGAGGTAGATATTGCTTTATATCGATTCCTGATTCCTGACAGAATTCTAGTATTTGACGATTTTGATCGCTCAAATACTCTAACGCTTGCATCTCGTCGCCACTGTTCAATGCAGACCTAAGAAGCGCTACTACGTAAAACACGTCTTCCTTTGGTGTTACCGCAGATGTTCTCTCGTCCCACCTACACCAAATCAAAATTTTGTGAGATGAACGAAGTTTGATATGTTTGGAAGCAATGATATATACAATTTAACATGAACAACGCAAAGTGTTGCTAATACTTTCTCCGTCTCGAATATGGGGTGGCCCTTATCAGGTTAAACGGTAGCTAATAAAGTCTAAAAAAACAAATGGAAAGTTTAATTCCGAACTAAGAAAATACAAAATGCTAGAAACTAAAGTGTTACAAATAGTTGATTTTTGTTCGATACTAAACGAGAGCACATGAAGTTACAAGACACAAGCACAATGAACTCGATGCGTAAACCTCAAATATGGGGTGACCCTTATGGTCTAATAAACAAATCAAATACTACTAGTACTGTCTATTTGACAAAGCGAACTAATAAGATGACTGATATCTAATCAGATGACTGATCTAGTAGCTGATCAGTCACTTTATCTTGAATAAGCTACATATAATAGTTTACTGAACAAATTTATTATAATTAAACCGAGTATCATTACATAATTTTAACAAATGCTAGTAATAATGTAGTATGTTGAATAAAGAAAGATCAATAAAGTAGATGCATGTATACTTTTGTTTTTGTTGTTATGTACTCTAGTAAAGAAAGCATGTCTCAAGAAGAAAATCATAACATTAGCAATATAGTACTCTTCTGTTTTTTTATTCTATACGTTTTCTTTTAAATTGGAGGTTTATATAATGAGTGTAATGTATTGGTTTAGTGGCATGAACTATAATAAAGTTGTGATATAAAGATTTACCAAAAATAAAAACGTATAGAATTTAAAAAAATGTATAAAAATGGAATACTTATAGAATTAAAAAAACAGATTTACTACAATACAATGGGACATCCAACAAAGAGAAGAGTGACATAATCATTGTGCACTTGACATGGATTCGTGTCTGTATATGCAGTTTCGTTTCGATTATATAGTGCACAAAAGACAAACAAAGATATTGAAAAGCTTATTAACGTACGTAAGAGCAAGAATGAACAGTAGCATGACAAACTAGTACTACTAGTTAATTAAAAATGTCGACGAGGCTTACTTGTTTTTATTCATAGGGTAGATGAGAATTGGACCACTAGTCTTATTGCCAAGGATCCCCTTAAACACTCCCTTATCGAACTCCACTATTCTTGATTTCGGCACGAATAGGTTCAGCCACGGGTGCGGCACTTCCCATAGATTCTGCGACCGGAGCTTCAACTCCGCCTTGTGAACCCGGTCTAAGAAATCCACGTATGGAAGATCGGTCGTAAACACCGATGCAGGTATAAAGCTTAGTTTACTCAGTACAGCTTCCACTTCCTACAAGTAACACAAGTCATCATAAGATTCTCTATAAGTACAATAATAAAGTTGGTTAATGAGTATTATTCGTTAGCTTGATCAATAAAGGAAAATAAAGTTTATGTGTTCCCTGTTGAGATGAATGTAGTCATGATGATCATAGATCGCAGACAATTTTTTATGTTGTCTTTTGATCATAATATTGTCTTCTAATATAATATACAGTAGTACTATAGCTTTAGTTGTCAATTAAGGAGTTAGCCAAGTTATCTCCGTCTCAAAAAATCATTAAATAAAGATCAATTCACTTCAATTAACTTAGAATACACAAGTTAAATTTATTGAATTATTTCTTATATTAAATAAGTTCAATTCATTATAAATTTAATTTAGTTCAGATATTTTCAAACGAATAAAATAGAATGTGAATTAAATAAACCTTAGCAAGATCGCAGAATCTAGTATAGTTCACATCTTTCCAATCTGTCCTTCAATTATGGGGCAGCCATGGCAACATAATTATTATTATCCTTTATAAACATTCGAGTCCATAAATTAATTGGCAATCTTGATGCCCTATCATTCATTCTACTTTAAAATTTCATTAGTTAAATATCATGTAATCTCTTTATGAGATCTCGTACGTACATATTGCAAAATGATCCTTAGTGCAACTCGATCTCTATCCAGGGACCAACCATACGTTCTTATCCTCTATCTACTTATGAGCTAGAGTTACGTACGTACCAGATTGATGGCATCATAATCAGAATGATGGTAGTTCTTGGTGATCTCGAGGCAGTATAGGATGCCTCCGGTGGCATTAAGTGAAGAAATCTTGACGGGATTACGCGGTGAGAAGAAGGAAGAACGCCAATTGTTGATAAGTCCTTCATCGACTATGACGAAACCTTCAACATAGTCAAATTTCTGGGCTTGTCCATGTAACGATATGAGATACTCCTGATCTTGCGTGAAGGCCGTAAAATCTGAATACAGCACTCTAATCCATCTCACCTGCATTAAATAATTAATGATTATTGTTATAACTATAATTAATTACACGGCATGGAACAAAATCCATTAAAAGTTACTAGTAAAAGCAAGAACATCTTCATTGCATTGGAACAATTATTATGGGACTTTAGTATAATGCATGTCCGATCGAGATTGCATCTTGCCTTTTGGTTTATTAATGTTGTCTGATTAGGAGTTATAAGGGTGCTCGGCGTGGTAAAGGTGGTGTAGTAGCAAAGAGAGGTTGGAGGTTTGAACTCCGACGAAGTCTTAAGGTTGGTTTAGAATATTTGAGTAGTGTATGAGTAGAGTAGATCTAGAAGAATAGATTCGCCGTTTCTCTAAAAAATATAAAAAATAAATGTTGTCCGATTAAACTTTTTTTAGATAGTAAAATTTGTTGAATTTCGACTCTCCCAAAATTTAAAAATTTGAAACATATGCGAATCGGGAAGATGCAATTCTCACAAAAGTTCGAAGGGCCATTGTATTTTATATTCGCACAAGTACAAGTAGCTAGGGTTGTTAGATAAATTTATAATGTGAAATTAACATATCTGTTACGTCCATGATCATTGGGCCTAATATATCACATCCATCTTGTACTATCTCAAGTTTAAAGATAAGGTAATACTTCATACATTTCTTTAGTTAATTCCTAAGGGGAATGTTCATCGCGAACTTTGACCGCGTATAACTTTTAAATTAAACTGTATCAATATAAATTAAAAGTTGATTATTAAATATACTTCATTTAATTTCATAATATAATTTTATTATATTTTTCTCTAATGTAATTTAGGAGTTATACGTGGTCAAAGGTCGCGGTGAACAGTTCCCTTAGAAGGAAGTAACTAAAGAAATGGAGGAAGTATTAATTTGTTTAAAAATTCATAAATTTTGTACTTGACAATTCTGACTGCGTTTTAGGATCAGGATATATACATGCAATGCAGGGACCAATAATAATTGGACAACAGTTAACTTGTTGGAATGGAACTAATTAGTTTATCACCTAAATAATATTCAACCTTAGTCTTTGTTCACATTTAATTTAACAACTACCGTTTCATTAATAACTTCCTAAGGGCACTATTCATCGTGACCTTTGACCACGTATAACTTTTAAATTAAATTGTATCAATATAAATTAAAAATTGATTATGAAAATATACTCCATTTAATTTCATAATATAATTTTATTATATTTTTCTCTAATGTAATTTCGGAGTTATACGTGCGCGATGAATAGTCCTCTTAAAAAGTTATTAATGAAATGGAGTTACTACTATATATATAACGACCAATACTTTGATGTATGCACTTAACTAGTTACTATTATTAACTTGTTAGTTCGTTTAACTATCGTGTAATGGAATCTAATTAACTATAGTCGCGTCCCATTTAGAAGCATTTAGAGGGAATATTCCAACAAATTGATCGTAAGCTTAATCAAGTGGTTGTGCAAAGCCAAAACAAAAACGGACCCATGAATCAACACCTTAAAAGCCAACTTGTTTGAGTGATTAATTTAGCTTTCTAGGTGTCGTCACTACCCTAGTACTAGGTGGAAAGAAACTAACAAGGCCCACGCCGAAAGTTAACATTTAAAAGAACACGACTAAGACATGTAAATGTTTGGTAAATTGGTAATGAATTTCATACCAGTTGAGATTTTTTTCAGACAGACAAAACAGAAATCTAATATAATTACCATTTGAGGAGCTCGTTCCAGTGCAATTGTTGCCCTAGTAATGATCCCGAATTGTCCTAATCCTCCAAGAACACTGTGGTACAGTTCCGAATTATCTTTTTCCGAACATGTCACCAACTCACCTTTACCTGTTAATTTTTTCCAAAAAATTGATTCAAATCAACGTCACACCAAAGATTATTTTTTGAAAATTGTATCAACAAACACATGAGATTTGGTTGGATAGTTTCAACTAGGGGCCATAAATTCTTAATCTTGTCTAATAATTTCTCAACATGGCAACATCCAATAATTATAATTATAATTTTATAGAAACAGAAGAACAACAACCCATGTGTGATTAGAACATTGAATGCTATGTAATGTTTTAACTAATACAAAGAATTTTCCGTTTATAATTAATTAATAAAATCATTGATAATTAATTAGGAAATGGAGGAGGCAACAAAATTGAGAACCTGTGACAACTTGTAGCTGATGGACATTGCTGATCTGAGGTCCATGATTCAAAGCCTGTCCACTAATCCCTGCATTAGAGAGTGTACCTCCAACTGAAAGGTACAAGTAGTCCGTCCACGATTTTGGCGCCAGTCCATACTCCAAAGTTGCCTTCAAAACATCTATCCAAAGTTCCCCACCCCACACATCCACACTCATCAACTTATCCGAAACCCTCGTTTGAGGCAGTTTCCGACCTCCACCGCTCATCTGAACCACCACGCCGTTCCCATCAACCATCGCTTGCCCGTTTATCGAATGGCCATGCCCCCTAGCCGACACTGAGAAACCGGACTCGTAAGCATACTTCACTAGTCGCGCCACGTCCTCCGCGGAAGCCGGGTGGAGAACGCCCATTGGCTCGACAGTCCCTAACGCGCCAAAGTCACGGGAAGCCGAGACGAGGTCGGGTTGGTCGAGACTGAGGCGGCCTTCGAGTTCTAACTCGGTCGGATCCATGGTTAACCCGACCGTCATGATTAGTCGACATATCGCGAACATGAGGAGAGTTTTCGAAGCCATTTCGCGTAAAAATTAAAATCGAAATTGAAATTTGAAATTGATTAGTTGGATGTAGGGAGGGGTTGTGGGTTGGTAGGAGGGATAAAGGAAATCTTGATGGCAGGGGAGAAACGTAAGGCAAAGATTTGGCTTTAAAGATTTGGTACATACATAACACAACACAATATATAGATGGAGTTTATAACCATGCAAAGAAAAACAGAAAAAAAGATTCTTATGGTATGCGAAGATGATATGTTTGTGTCAGTGTTGATTGGAGAAAATTATAGTATGTGTGTGATGGGAGAAATAAGAGTGTTGTCGAGGATATAAGATACAAATTGCATACAAGGTATATTGTGACAGTTTGGTTTGGTCTATATTTATAGGTGAAAATTAACAAGTGTGATGGGACACGGTGTGTTTATAAGATGAAATGAAAATAGACAGATAAAATATAACTGTTATTATAAAAAATCTAGTGTATATGCTGAAGAATGCAATATTTTTTACGAATAGGTGTACATGTTAATAACCCGGGGCGGGGTAGGTGGGGCGTCCGCCCCTCAAAATTTTGAAAAAGAAAATTTTATATGTAAGTATTTACGATTTTTTAAGTTTTTTATAGGTAATATATACGATTTTTCAAGTTTTGATTCCCGAATTTTTAAAAAATAATGTTTACGGTATATAATTTGGCCCCAACTCCAAATTCTGATTCCGCCACTGTTAATAACATATTGTATGCTTTTTACTTAATACTAATATTTATGTTTGTATTAAAGAAATAATATATTTATTTTTAAGTTAATTATATACGATTCCGAGGAAAGTTAATGAAAACAGAAAAGAAAAATGATAAAGATATGGTTATCACGTGCGAGGCATGAGGAGTGACACGTGTGAAACAAGGGTGTAGGGTCAACTGTTGATATTGGGGATCTCTGGTGGGGGCCACATTAGTTTTAACGTCGGAAATTCACGGGAAGGTGAGAGAGGTAGATCGGAGACGAAGACTGGTGTCATTTTCGTTTCACATTTCTCGACTCTAATTTCAAACTCACTAACTACTTTTTTTTTCATAGGTCTTATGTATGACCAGTTGTTATCAAATGGTAGTTGATGTGAATGGTAAACCACATAATAGTCGGATGAACTGGAATTAGTGTATGTTTAGCTAAAATAAACTATTACTAAGTTAACTCTATTTCAAAAAAAAAATATAAAAAAAAAAATCTATAAGTTAACTGATAATTTTTCAGTTGATAAAGTGAAAAGTGATTGCTCGATGATCAGTCACTTTAATTTTAATAAGTTAAATAAAGTAGATTAATTTATAAAACCATCTTATAAAGCGACGTTAAACACAAACTTTTCAAAATGAAATAAAGTTGGTGTCCATTCATCCCATCTCAACGTACGGTTCATAAGTTGGTATGTTGGTGAAGATGTTGTAGTAGCACAAGCGAGGTCGGTGGAGTTATAATGTGCTATAGAAGTACTAGGGGAGTTTGATTTTTCCGTTTTAAAAAGAATCCCAACTCTACAACGTTACGAGTCTTTTTTTGAATCGTCTCTTCATTGGAAAGTGCCCTTTCTATTAATACGATATGCTAGAACGTTAAGAAATGCTCAATTATACAAGATAATAAAACCAACACACCTCTCCTCGCCTGGAAAAGAGAAGGCAATAATAATAATAATACAATTAAGTAAATTATTAGTACAATTGTTGATTTTGGGAGGTTTGATTATTTTTCGTTATGAAAAAGTCTAATTCAATTCGACCGAAAACAGTTGATATCAATTCAACTCAGTTGAATTTGTTTCATTTCTCTACTTAAAGAAGCATCCTACTGAATTTGACGTAAAATTATTTTTTATGAAGTATATATGAAAAAACGCAATTAAATTTCGAAAATATATATGCAGTGGCGGATTCAAGGTGGGGCAGTTGACCCAGCTGGAATTCCGATAAGTACCATAATACTACTAAAAATTCCAAATAATTTGGGTAGCTCATTTGATGTTGCCCATGCTGGGTCATGAAACACCCAGAGTTCGATCCTATCTATCTGTTGGCAATTCAAACTTTTTAATATCTTTTTCTTTTCTTTTTCTCCAAAAGTAAACTTTAAATATTTTTTTCCCTACAAAACATTCCTTCAATTTTCTCTTTTTTGCAAAAAAAATCTTTAATTTCTTATTTTCAGAAAAAAAATCGTTGTGTTTTACATTTGATTTTCAATATTTAGCTTTAAATATTAGAGAAAACTTCTCCTTTAATGTTGTTTTTTTATTATTTTTGAATTTTTTTTATATTTAAATTATTTATCAGTTATAGTTTTATAATCATATATTACATGATTAAATTTTCGACGCCTCTCTGGGTTCTGATTCACACATTAAAAACTTTTTTTTTATTTTAAATTTCTAACCCGGATATAGATTTCTATTCATTATCACTTTGGGTCCTGGATTCACCAAAATATATATATATATATATATATATATATATATATATATATATATATATATATATATAATATATATATATATATATATATATATATATATATATATATATATATATATATATATGTATATATATATATGCGCATTTGCATATATAATTTTTCTGGTTCCCGAGACCATGGGGTTACAAACATAAAGTATGTTCCCCATTAAACTGTTTCCAACTCGAAGATATATCGTAAACCCTACAAACAAACTTGGATCTTGTCTTTTACTTTCTTTTTTGTTCAAGCTAATGATCGATTTCCAAATTAGATGATGAAACATCTTAATAGTACTAGTAGTGTTTACTTTAATAAATTCATTAATTAACTAATTCTCTACCACACAAATGGTTACAACCTGTCAACTTTCCTCGTTATTTTATTTCAAATGGCTTGTATTCAGCTAGGGACGTGCCTGGAAGAAAAAGAAAGAAGTGAAAAAGAAAAAAAAAAAAATCCCCTCCGAGAGTGATAATGAATAGAAATCTATATCCGGGTTAGAAATTTAAAATAAGAAAAAAAGTTTTTAATGTGTGGAGTATATTCCATTTTAGGAAATTGATAAGGTTTTATGGGACACCTATAAAATAAAAGTGAGTAAAGTTTTGTAAGGTGGAATGAGTATATTTCAATTCAGTTTAGTTCAACTCATTTCTGATCAGTTCAAAGTTCAGTTCACATTAGTTCAATTCGGTTTAGAGGAAGAGAACATAGCACCTTACTAAAACACAAGATTGCACATCCCAATAATTGCAGGAGAAATATTTAAGTTATTTTACCATCACAAAGCAATGTAATAACATGCATAACAATGCCAGAGCAAACCCAAAGTCTAGCAATGGATCAATAAAGAAGCAACCAAATTTTAATGTATAAGTTAAGTTTTCAAATATTACTTTGCACGACACGGATGTAATATTGATTGACACTTACATAAAAGATATCGGTTTCATGTGCGGATGGCGTCATTATTACTATAATCCGTAAAATCACTTTTTAAAATAAAAGGCCAACTGACTGAAGATTTTGTAAATCTCTTAAAAATATTACTTTTGTTTCACGCATTTTAATCACGTGTCACTTTTGGTTGCATGAAAGGAAGAATCTGGGCTGGACAGTTCAGTGTACCAAATCTTTTTTTTCCCAGTGAAAACTGCTATGTATGCCGTCGGTACTTCATCACTGATCACCCCATCATGCAGAACAGTACGTAAGATAATAAGAAATAAATTACATGCATCATGATGTCCAACTCCAGCCAAGATCATCAGTTGAAACCAACTAAGGGTGGTGATAATAGCAGGCGAACCCAACCTCCTCCGTCATCACACAGGCATTGCCCGCAGTGTGGTTCGTACAATACAAAGTTTGTTATTATAATAACTACTATAACATTACACAACCACGATAGTTATGTAAAAGTTATCGCAGGTACTGGACAGATGGTCGGTGGGGTTGCAAAAAGATGAAGCGAAGAAAGATCTCATGAGGCCCGCCTCACTCTAACGAAGTTCCATCATGGCACGAACACGCACTAACAGGCGCGCACACACAAAATTACGCCCTAAGATGTAATAAATCAAATCATGAAATTTTGTTTGAAGAATTAATAATCAAATCATGAAATTTTGTTTGAAGAATTGGAGACGTGCTAGCTAGTGTCACTTTCATCTTTCTTTTTGGTCCGTCTCTCTGTGAAATGATGAAATAAAGAAAATATCATCAATCAAAAATCATCAATATTACCAAGTTAGAAACTGGATCTTTCTTTCTCTTCTCTTGAATTTCAAACACTCACCTCTTCTTCAACTGGAGAGAAAAGAAAGAAACAAAACTTACTTCACTCGCAAACTTTTCGCTGTTCAATCAATCACTAAAGCTCAGTTTTCCGGCGACCGATTGTATCGAATTTGGGGGAACTCATGGAACCTGACCCGCGCCAATACGAGAACATTGTAAGCCAATTTCTTCTTTTGCGATGTTTACTTGGTTTGGTACTAATTCAGTTTCATACATTTATTTTGTTACCTGAAATTTTAGGCTATTTGGTTATAAAGTGTATCATTGTTTATTATTATGGTTATGTATTTAATAATTGAGTGGATGGAATGTCACTGGTATCCCCTTTGACGACTAATCGAGCCAGCAGAGTACTGTATTTGATTGAGTTGATGGATTGTAGTATGTCATTGCTTTATTTGAGTCTCAGTTTTTATGTGGTTTGAGGTTTATTTTTGTGATATGGGGTGAATGATTGCTGTTATATTTGGTAGGTAGTCAAGGAGGATGACGTCCACGAGATTGTGCTCTCATATCTTGTGCATAATTGCTACAAAGACACACTCGAGTCCTTTGTTGCTTCTACTGGGTTGAAGCAGCCTGTCAACCATCTTGAAGATATCGAGAGGCGGAAGAGTAAGCAGTCTTTTATATAATGTTTATTGTGGTATAGTTTGCTATCGATGTTCCGGTTTCTGATTATACGTGACCTAGTTTTAACTGAATAGGTTCTTCATACTGTTGATGTTCTTAATTGATGAAAATTAATCTGACAGGGAGTTTGATCCTTGATAAGTTGATATAAGTAAGGCCGCAGTCTAATCTTTCATGTATGGAATTTGTTTAATCATCTGGCAAGTTATCCAAGTTGTTAGTACTGCTACTTAATTGCAGTTAGAAATGACAGGAATAGTTTCATTGCTCTCAAGTCTGAATTGTTATGATTGGCATGACATGTTTTTAAAACATTACACGAACAAGATTTGGGAAAGCATAAAAGTCGATTGACCACAGTGGTTTTTGAATTTTGAACGTAATTTGACTTATGGATAGAGATAAATAAATCTGCTGATAAGAATAAGCATTTGATCCTTGATAAACATATCCTATTTATATGGATAAACCATGGATGTAGTGGCATACATGCCTGTTTGTTTTGCAGCCTGATACATCTCAACCTTTTGCACCTATTTTTAACTCACACTCAACTAAAAACACACCATAATATGTTTCTCTCTCACAAACACTCGATCAAACTAGAAAAGAAAAAAATCCAATCATCCTTATTAATCACAGCCAGTTTTAGTTTACGCTTAAGTAGGCTTACTGATTGAGATAAAACTATCTTTTTTGTCTTTGAATTTGGTAGATTAAGGTGACCTTATTGCCCTGGATGGGAAATATCTTGAAGGATGATATTAGATAGTACTATGAGTTATTTAGTTCATTTTGGTATTGGACTAACGATCTTCAATACTATCTTGTTGTGTTGCAATATTATTAAAGACACGCACAGTATGACATTTGCAAAGACTAGTAATGACACTTGACATGACATGGGATATAGTTAATTTTTGCTAATAATCCTAGATTTTTGGAAAGTATAAGCTGGGCATCCAAAGATTTTCTTTCAGACTGGCCCCATGTGAGCTGCTAATTGGAATGTTACTAATCAGTTAATTTCCGACATTCCATACATAGAATAGAAGTTGCATATAATCAGTAAGTAATTGGATTTGCTTCCATTTTGATGTACAAAGCTTCTGGGGTCCTGTCTTACTTGGAATTCTCGTATCTGCATGTAATACAGAATGAATCAAGTTTTTTGAAAATGTGCAGAGTGAAAACTATTAAAAAGCGGAGGGAGTACTTAATTGGTTTTGGTGCATGACTATTTGACTCCAAACTCTAATTTGATGTTCCATTTCAACACGGGGGACCGGGGTGGGGGTGAAACGGGCAGAATGACAAATCAAGTGGTTCTGGTGCATGCCTATTTGACTCCAAACTCTAGTTCGGTGTTCCATTTCGACACATCATTACTATATAACTTCTCTTGCTTTACGCCAAATATATCAGTTTCAAATTTTCTTTCAACAAGTTATCTCTCAGTACACTCGATGTTGTTTCAAGTTTCATCACCCTGGGACCTGGGCTGGCTACATGTTTTGTTTTAACAAGTTATCTCTCAGATAAGCATGAAAATGCAACCTCGTTGTAAAGTTGTATCAATAACTATAGGCTAAACTAGGAAGTAGTATCATTCCACGCAAGGAAATAAAAGTCCATGACGAGTGTAGCAATGAAACCCAATTCATTTACTGGGTGTAACCTGGGCAAGGGAACCAAGTAGTATATTATCTTACCTAGTTACCTGGTTTCCATATCTACAGTTAATATACCCTGGTTTCCGTATCTACAGTTAATATACCCTGCCATGAGCATTACTAGTGAGAATTAATGTTTGGGAATAGGATTCTTTCATGTGATTCTGGTAAAGGGAGTCGTGGGCTTTATGGAGTTATGATCTGATAAGAATACATTTGAGTGGTAAGGGGAAGCTCCAACAAAGAGAGAGAGGCTAAAGCACAAAGGGCAAGGGGAGGTAAAGAATATAGGAAGAGTAGTTAGAAATATGAATCGGTCTTATCCTTACATGAATCCAAGTAAAACATCTGTCTTTTCATTTCTGAAGGATTTGAGACAGTAACCCCTCTTTATTATCATCTTCCATCCCCTTGATACCAATATAAGATCAATTACACTCAAGGCCAAGGAATTTTGCTCGACCCAGAATGGCAGCTATGCAAAACTTAACCAAAGTACAGTTGAGTTCTTTTTAGCCTAACCCATCACTTGAAGACACGAATTATGGCTAAGCCCTGCCAAACAAAGTGCAAATGATTTGGTGCATAGTTTCAGTGAAATGTCTGAGACCAGGAAAATATACACCTGGGGTTCTAAGCCATTGTATAGCTTACCTGGAAGTGGAAAGAGTTTCTATTATCTGAACTCGTTATTTATCAAGTCAGAAAGGAATCACAAGGAGTAGCTAATTTACTTACCTGGCTTTACTTGCAGGAATATTTCACCTTGCATTGGATGGAAATGCATCAAAGGCGATTGAGTTGACAGAAGAATTTGCACCAGGCTTGTTGGAGGAAAATAAGGATCTATATTTTGATCTCTTAAGCCTTCATTTTGTTGAACTTGTTTGTGCTGGAAGAATGTGAGTAAAGTTGGCTTTTCCGTAATTTTGTTGATGTACAATGTTAAATCCGACTTCTTATGTTTTTCCTTTTGGCAGTGAAGAAGCTCTGGGATTTGCCCAGAGTAAGTTTACTTCTTTTGGGAAGGAGCAGAAATATGTTGGAAAGCTTGAGGTATGCCCCTCCTTTGATTACTTTGGTTGTTGAGGTACCTGGCTAGTTGTAATATATGTCGGTTCAACTCATATTATGATGTAAAAATATTGTCTTACAGGATTTCATGGCCTTGCTTGCGTATGATGAGCCAGAAAAATCTCCAATGTTTCATCTGATGAGCTCAGACCGTCGACAGAATGTTGCAGACAGTTTAAACAGAGAAATCCTGGGTAAATGGTTTTTATATGGTTATACAAATCTGAAATACTTGTTGGGAGAGATGTTAAACCCACTCAGCTCTGGCCAATGTGCAGCTTACCCCTGAAGTATGTTGATTTTATTGAAAGTCATGAGATAGAATTTTGTGCAGACGGTCCAAAAATCTGTTTTCCTTGTCCTCAGTCTATTTATGAGGCATGTGCTATCGGGGTGGTTTTTGAAGGGTTATTCATCAGCTTAATGTGGGATACTATCTCCTGATTTTCGCCCTAATTTCCCAATTTTATTTCCGCAACCTGCACAATTTTGTCTAGTCCAGAGTTCAGGGCAATAAATTTGGGTAACTGGGAAAGGATTGAGGTAAAATCCTGTCTTCAACTGACGAAAGCAACCCTCAATCCACCCCGGCATGCATCTCATAAATCTGGGTCCATGAGAAAATGTATGTTAAGGGAGATGCCAGTGTCTCTCATGAGTCATGCTCGAGGGGAAACTGCACATTCACCCAAGTTATGGGGTTTTGATTGATTTTCTCTTTGTTTTGCATTTTTACATTCTCTCCACTGTGGAGAACTTCTGCATTGTGTTTGATTATTGTTGCAAAAAACTGCTGAATGTCTTTTTTTTTGAACTTCAGCACATAGTAAGCTGCCTAGTTATTCTGTCCTGGAGAGGCTAGTACAGCAGACAACTGTTGCTACACAATGCTTAAACGATGAAGAATCCGGAAAGGTTTGAAATCCTCAAACTTTCCTTACTGATTTCGCTGGTATGCATTCAATACTTACCGCATGCTAAAGTCTTGTTTTCCATTTATGTTCTTTTCTAGGATGGACCTCAGCCTTTCTGTTTAAAGGATTTTCTCAAGAGTTGAAAGGTGTCTGCAGAGGCAAGAAAGCTCATTCCAAAACATCTGTTCTGGCTTCAAGTGATTGGAGTGGAGGCATTTAACTAACAACTCCCTTGTGATTACAATGCATTCTGTTTTCTTTTATAAATTACTTAGCCATGAGTGCAAAAGGTATTGGGGTCTGCAATTTATCATTGCAGATTCGGCCCAGATTTGTTTTTAGTTTTACGTACTACTACGAGTGTCAAATAGTGAGATCCATCATGAGTAAAGATGCCAGAACTGTGAAAGGGAGGTGTTGCAGGTTTCATGAAGAACACAGCGTTGTCTATTTATACTCTGGCTGCACAGATAACTTGTATAGCCTATCTTGACAAAAATCTAAGAAGTTTTGCCAAAAAATGAGAGCTAGTTCTGTTGGTAGGAATCAAATTGTTTTGACTCCCGTTATCTTTTTTTTTTTTTTTTTGAAAGAATTAAAACTCCATTAAGTCCAAATGTTGTACATGCCCTATTACTCCAATTTGTACAATTATCACATAATATCAACAAATGGAAAGCTCCTATAGACTATAGTCATAGTAGCTACAGAAAGGGAACCCAAAGGAACAAGTCCTAGATTTTCAGTACAAAACTCTCATCTAAGGACTCTAAAGCATCTGCAAATCTGCACAAGGACCATTGGACTCCAGTCTACGCTGTGATCCAATTATCTAACATGGAGCTGTTTTACTCCATTAGCTCCCAGGGCAATGAGAGCCACGACCCATCCTTCATCTCAATGAAGGGGTAGAAATTTCGCAGATGCTTCCTCCAATCCCCTGTACTTTCTGGGCCAATAATGGCTCGACTAGAGAGGAGAAATCATACCAGGAGCACACTAAGGACTGGACTGTATACGTACTCCGTACAAATCAACTAAAATCTACACAGAATTAGATTGTAGAAAGCAGATCCAGAATAGTCCCCAGAATCTCATCTCTAATATGAAGAATTGACTTCCACCAAAAACTATCCCCACCTTTTCATTAACAGTCCATATGGAAGCTCTTTTAAGATAATAGGCATAAATCCACCTGTGCTAAAGTGAACCAGTAGGCAACTTCCCGATATCAAACAACAGACAAATCATGGCCGTCTTGTTCCAATAAAGTAATTCTTTAAATCCCAGACCTCCATTTTCTTTCTCATGGAAGACAGTACGCCCAGCAACCATACTCTATTTTGCAGTCCAAAGAAAGCTGCGTAATATACTATTTATCCTTCTAATAATCCCAACAGGTAACACCAAGATTCGAGCTCAGAACTTCACTATGCTATCCTGAACTGACTTTACAAGAACCATTCGCCCAGCATAACTCACTTGTTTCCAGCTCCAAGATTGAATTCTAGCCACCAATTTCTTGATTAAAGGGTCAAATTCACTTATATGAAGCCTTTTAGGACTAAAAGCTGTACTCTGAGATATCTAAACGGAAAGAAACCTTCAGAGAAACCAGTTATCTGCAAAATTTCTTGCATCACTTAAATGTAATAAAGGTTGATTTATATTATTGAAAATGTAAAGAAGAATATTGAGATCATTAATTTGAGTAGTAATAAATTTTGAAAAATGTTACTATAATGTAATTTTCCGTAATTGAATCTCTGCGGATTGTGTCAGCAAGCCGTTTAGTAAGATTTCTGTAGGCTGATCTTCACTCAGTATATTGTGTCAGGTCGCTCTGATCAGCTGATTGTGTGTAACTGTGTATCATATTCTCTGATCATAAACTTAGTTAGCTTCAGTGTTGAAGCTAGATATAAATGTTGCACTCCTAGACTCACTAGTGGCAAAACACCACCTAAAGGTAAATGCAACCAAGGACTACAGCTGCTCAAGTACAGTTGCTATCTATCTCAACAATAAGTGTAATTTTTCATTCAAGCTCTCTCATACACTTGTAATGCTAGTTTCAGAATAAATGCAGCTGATGAAAAGTATGAGAAACAACAAATCATAACCAGAAATTGATCAGAGTCAGAGGTGAAAAGTTACTTGTTCAAGACAAACTTACAACAAAAAAATGGAACTACAGATATATCTCTATACAAATTTGGACAGACTGCGCTGACATGCAAGAGTTATTACTACACCAACACTGGCAATAACAGATGAGGACAACTGGACAGGTTGAAGATGAAACAACTTACAACATGCTATCAGTCCTGCGGAAGAAGTTCAGTGGTGCGGTGGGTAATTTATGGCAAAATTTAGGATGCCTCGTGACATACAAACCAATAAAGATGACCAACAGCTGGAAAGGTACAGCATAAAATACAGAAGCAGCAAAGATGCAGACACCCATAACTGTTTGGATTTGCCCAGCTACACTTCTCAGTCAATCATACCTCATTCGGACAAGATCTGGACTTCTTGAAGTGGGAAAGTGTCAAATTCCTCATCCAGCTCGTCAGGGTGTGCTGACTCCGCACCGGATAGTTTGATTGGGACTCATTTATTAGTTCAATATCATCATGGACTGAATTGGCCCGAACACAATTCTTAGCCATCAATGACAACTACACATGCTACAGTCAAAGGAAAAACAAAATCATTTTACCTGTTGACAATAAACATTAACAATTCAAGGACCTTTCATTTACCAGAGCGTAAAACGATGTGTTCGGGGAGCGAACTATGTGATCTAGGTCTGAACTGAATAGGATTGAAATGAGTTTTAAGATCAAGATTAACATATCCTAAGAAAAGTAAAGCAATGAACTTTCATAGAATGGAACTTAATTGATTAAAAAAAAATGGTGTCACTGAAACTACATAATGAAATGGTAACAGCAAAATAGCAAACAAGTACAAGAACTTAATTTCAAGCATCATCGTTAGCTTCGGCTGCAGCAGTATGATTGGCGGATCCCCAGTACCGATTAAGAAGCCATAACGAGTCACCTTCGACAGCATATCCATCTTGATTGCGATGCCACCCGAAATGAGCATGAGTCCTGTTTTTAATATCAAACGTCCCATGCACAGACAACTTGTATAGCCTATCTTGACAAAATTCTAAGAAGTCTTTACCAAAAAATGAGAGCTAGTTCTGTTGGTAGGAATCAAATTATTTTGGCTTCAATTATCTTTGATAGAATAAGAACTTTTCGTCTAAACTGAACAGAACTAGATGAGCTGAACAAAACTTACCTGAATTTATAAAATACAACTATCTGTTAATACAACTATTTGAATAGAATTGAACTGAACAAAACTGAAATGAGTTTCCGACCAAGAGAACATAGCCTAAGGAGCTGAGGAAGGCAGTGAACTTTCATAGAATGAAACTTTAATTTATTTGATTAAAAATGGTGTCACTGAAAATACATAATTAAGTGGTAACATCAACATAGCAACCAAGTACAGGAACTTAATTTCAAGCATCAGAGTTACCCTCGGCTGCAGTAGTATGATCCGCAGATCCCCAGTACTGATTAAGAAACCATAACGAGTCACCTTCGACAGCATATCCATCTTGATTGCGATGCCACCCGAAATGAGCATGAGTCCTGTTTTTAATATCAAATGTCCCATGGCCATAGCTTGGTTCTCTATAAGCAGAGTACATTGGTTGTGGCTCTGTCATCCTGCAAGAATACACAAAAATTAGACCAACTTGATTAGTTCTATATGGTATTCTGGATGTGTATGAAAAGGTGTCTAGCATGTCGTACTCCGTAAGTAAGCCTTCCTGATTTCCTCCGTCTCCGATTGTAAGGTAAACTGGCGCAGAGTTGTCCCTAATAGGAGTGCATAATCCATTCACAACATTGTATGCAATGTTCGAAATTCGTTCCTGATTAGGAAAAATATCTACTGTTAAATTCGTGTACTGATTCTTTCAAACTTAAGGAGACTGGCATGCAAAATAGTAATTCCAGAAGGGCAAAGAACTCACAGAGCGTTCGTAAGCATGAACATGACCAGCAAAGACAACGTCAACTTTGTACTGGACAAACCACGGTTCATACATCACTCGCATAGTCTCCCCCTCCATATAATGATGGATGTAACTACTATACAGTGGGGCATGCATGAGGACAATGAGCCATGGAGTCTCTGTGCGATTTACCTTGGGGAACTCTTGCTCGAGCCATTTGTATTGAGGAGTGTATTTCCCTATCAACAGATAGTAAAATGATGATTATAAACCATGGTATGATGGTACAACAATCTGTTTGATTGATGTAGAACACAACACTTGAACTCATACCATAAGCTGAGTAAGAGGACATGACAATGATGTAGGCTGAAGCTCTCTTTATTGAATACCAGAGAGGATCTGTACTTCCCGATGCCTTATGTGGTGTAAAAAATCGGTGTGTAAAAGGCTTAAAGGGCTTCGTTTCACCCTGCAACAGAAAGTATCAGCTAAACAAATGATTACAGACTAAATCTGCTCCAAGAATGATAAAGCTTAAACACTCGGTATCAAAGTAATGTCGAATCGATATATCAGGAAACAACTAATTTCTCAAGTAGAAAAGATTCAAAAGGTCGAAGCTTATCTACATTAATGGACAATATGATTGCGGTAAGAGCACAAAGAAGTGGAAAACATACAATTGCAGGAAGGAAATCGATTTCATGATTGCCAGCAGTCCAAATCCATGGCTGGTATGCTACGCTTCTTTCAACGAATCTCCCCCATGTATCCCATCTTGTGTTATCATGTAAAGGATAACTATCAGCATACGAAAGGTCTCCAACGAACAATAATGTCTGTCCTTTGATAGGGTTCATCTCGTAATGTTCAAGTGTTCGGTTGGAATCAAAAGTTTGACCAAGATCGCCTGTGCATAACGCCAAACACAGAGGTCCATGTTAAAGTTTGGATCTTCATCCCTTGGAAAAACGCATGCTTTAAGAGGCGCAAGTATCACTAACACAACATCACCTAGCATATACTAAAAGTTGCAAATTTTCTCAAATCTTTAATCCTATCTGCCATACTAGTAAGTAGTAAGTTTTCGTCTTTAACATATCTGCTGTCAATTAAGTTATTAAGAACATTAAAGTTAAATATTTGGATTAACAAGAAATGTAAAATAGAGCCTTTTTTTTTTCAAGACTAGGATATCATAAGCCTTTGATTATTGAAAAAGCTTGCAGACGACTGATCATAACAGTGCCTAATACAAAAAACATACCTATTATACCAAATGTATAAGGAACATCAGGTCCTGGCTTAGGAGGGGTTACGAACCAAAACTGTCTTGTCGAACTGCCAGTTCCTACTGCATAGTAGTATTTGGTGTCAAACTGCAAATTAATCCATAATGGTGGTGACAATTCCATACATATACAAAAAGCAGCAAACTTGAAAATGCTTTATAAATCGCAGTTACTAATTGCACACTTGTATAATACTCACTTCAAGATTCTTGATGGTGCAGTGATGAATGTAGCCAGACGTATAGTTGTGGTACTTGTAGGTGACCACTACGCCATGCGCAGTTTCTTTGGTCTGGCTATCTGCAGCCCAATAGATCACTGATTTTGAGCCCGGTTCATTAGGTGTAATCCATGAGATGATTACGCCTCTTCCATCATGGTCTCCTTGTGTAATATGCACCTTAAAAAAAAAAGCAAACTTTTGTAAACAAATCGCAACTGCTAATCGTGCACCCAGCAGTATTAAACAGATCAACCCAACTACAAATGTCTACAGTGATGTTTCTAGTAGGTAGATATATAAACCTATATTACTAATTATATAAACCCATATTAAAACATGTTTGGTATACATTATTACTAATCTAATTCATGTTCAGTAATACTAATAGCTAATATGAATTACTTTTAATAATCCATAATCACAAAACTGAATTTTATATAATTCCACCTACTTCCAGGTCCAAATCAATTTACCCCCAAAACATAAAGCTTCAAACTCACAACATCAAAAACAAAATGTACAATCCATTCAAACTTATTATTGTTATGTATATCAAAATAAACACTTTTTATAATGAGCCAAAAATAATCCTAAAACATTGTTTGTTTAATCCTAAATCAATCTAATTTGATACAACAAACTTAAAATCAATAATTATTGAAATAAATAACTCATTGTAGCAAAAGGGGAAGAATTATGAATGAAATAATATCCAACTGGAAAAGAATTAATGAAACTAATAGCAACAGGGAAGAATTACATCACAAACTCCAAATCCATTCTGCTTGATGGGCAATGGCTTTGGTTTGAATATATTGCTACAGATGGGAACTAAAATAATGCCGCCACAGAAACAGACGTATTGAGGAGTATAGGTATGATTAGCCAGATTAGTAATACGTGTTTATGTGCGGGCTGGACGTATAAACCTAGATAGGCCCCCAATTTTAGTAGGCTTTACTAAACAAGGATTAAATCATAATACATATCACTATATGGCTTAATCTAACCCAATAAGCACTACTAAACGTCTCCTAAAACAGATAAGGCTGATACTAAAACAAGATCAATGCATCCAAAAAACGATATACCAACCTTCTTATTATCCAAAACAAGGATTGAAATCTTGCACAAACTAAATCAGAATATCACACATAAATTTTTAATCGGAAAATTACATTCTAGTGATACTGGATATTTCGTTCTTTACAGCCCGAAACACATCTTAAAATGGACATTTAACCCATTCTCTGAGATACACAGTCAATTTGAATAATCAATATGCCACCCTGAGTATTAGAATTAGTCCTCCAAATTTAAGTACTTATGAACATTCAAGCACATATGTTCAAGCCCAATAGCTAAAGTGAAAGATGACAATCAATTCAAAGTATCCAACTCAAACTGAGTAATCATAATATACAAGCATGATGAATGATTCTCTACCCACTTATTAAAAGCAAGTTACATACATATCATCAGCAGCAATCTGCAACAGTGAATCCACTAAATTTATCATACTTTGACAAAACAATCATTACTTAACAAAAGAGTAGACATAATCAAGAAAAACCCAGAGATAGTAGTAGCAGCAAACCTACCTGTTGAGGAGCATTATAACCCGAAGGAACTCGAAAAACATCGCTATCTGAAGGCATATCACTGCTGATCCCATTTGTCCTCACATAACTACTCGCCAATCCAGCTTCAGTGAGTGATGATGAAATCAAGATTAAGCTTGTAGTAACAAGGCAAGTAAATGCTATGGGTCTAATAATAAGATGCTCAACTCCCATTAGTAAAGAGAAGAGATTCTTTTTCTGGGTTTAATTGATTGTTAAAAAATTATAGGAGTATAATTATTACTACTATTTGTTTTCCTTATTTTATTTAAGGCAAGAAATGAAAACAAGAAAGGAAGGAATATTCTGCTTCCTGGTACGAATATTGGATTCGATGAGAACTGGACACGTCGTATTCTGTGATTTAAGCTAGCATCTTAACTCTAATAGCAAGCTTAGCTCCCGCCCCTGCTAAAGCTTTGCATTTACTTGATTTTTTTAGTCTATCTTTCTTTATCTTTTTTTACTCCAAATTAATCTTAATTCACATCGAAAAAATAATTTTACAAATTAAATTATGAAAATATAAGATTTGCACTTTCATAATATAATTTCAAATATTGATTTTCCGGTACGATTTAGGATTAAATCGGAATCAAACAAGGACTAAAAAAGTCAACAAAATTAAATGAAAATCTTTAGCAGGGACGGACCAAGTACTACTTACTTATGATTGGGATCCGCAAGTAGATGAGATAAATATGGTTAAATGTGGAAAGAGTCAAAAACCTTCCATGGAAGTCAAACTCAAAAGAGGGGAATAGGGCAGGACAAGAGATACTATTGTGACCGATCAAGATATACAAAAAGTTTCTCTGTGGACCGCATATATCAGACTTTAGTAAACCTTATTTTGATACAAATTTGAATGTTGTTGGATGATTTAGATGAGAACTAGGTGTTTAAGCTCTATTCGGTTCATTTTAATTTTATTTTATTAAATTTTATTTAGTCTAGTTTCATTGATTTCAGTTCAATTGAAGCATTGAGTTAAAAACTTATTAGTTTATGGTCAATTAAGTTGAAGTTTTAGTTTACTATGTTAAATCACAATTTGAAAGTTTGGAGTGTTGTGTGATAAATTCATTAAATTGTGAAGAGGGTGTGACTATGAGTCTATGACAATCATGATACAGCACCATCAACAACTCTCCAAAAGACAGATGAGAGCTTTATGCAAAAATCCACTTGCATCAGGCCATCTTTAGAAATCATAATTACCACAAGTGTGCAATTTAAGTGGGTCCATCTTGTAATAATCATCATAATTATAATATATCTTAGCAACAATACATAAAAAATAAAAAATAAACTTAAGGGATATCCATGCTTAGACCCCATGAAACAGCATCACCATCATACTCATTACAATCTTCCCCCAACAAAACACCACCATCTTTTTCTTCATCACTCACTCATGTACCCTAATAAAAAATTCAAAAGAAAAGTAAAAGCCCCTAGTAAAAATTAAAGTTCTAGCACACACTTATCAAACCAACTTCTTGATAGCAAACTAGATGAAACTGGAAGGACCTTCTTGTTAATTTTCCAGCCAAAAAAAAGGAACTGCAGTACCAAAAGTTAACAAGGTCAAGCATTTTGTTCTGTTGACTGGTTGAGAAGTGGCTGAGTGATGGATCCCCTGATGCTGGCATTTGTACTCCTTGGAACGTGCTCCGGTGCAGCCTGAATCGAGGCCAACGCAAACTTCTTCTCTTCGTTCTTGCCCCATAGCACTAAGTACAAACCAGTAATGATCAACACTGCACCGATGATCCTGTGGAATGCGTTCACAAACTAGTGTTAGTCAATTTTGTCACATTGATTCAAGAATTGGACGTTTTACTAGTTGGATTAGGGACCATATGAGTTAATAACAGAATATTTGATTGATGTTATCTTGATGACAATATGAATGCAATTAGCCTCAAACTTTTCTTCAACTTTCATGAATTATTGAAGTAATGTGAAATAGACATGCAAATGCAATTAACATAGCAGATGAGAGTCCTTGGTGACAGGGTATGGATGAGAATGAAGTGTTAGGAAACATCAGAATTAAAGCCCACTTCATGTGGGGTTTCAAAACTTCCATTAGTACTATTTCTTCTAGACAAAATTATTTTTGACTTCGCCCCTGCTTAGTTTAGTTTAGGCCTTTAGGGTAGTGACTAAAATACGTACCCTCCCAAGTAGAACTCTTCGCCCAAAACAAATGAAGTCATAAGGGCAACGACAAGGGTCTGAACAGGTTGGTACACAGCGACGAACACAGGACCCCCTCTATCAATGCACCATATTTGTACAGCGAATGCGATCCCAGATGCAACTACACCCTGCAAAGTTCACCAATATTCATCATCATCTTCAGTCAATCTCATATTTCTGTCTAGGACCAACATATTGATACACGCACAACTATAATTATTAAATGTCCTGTTTCTTTTAAAGATTTAATTTGTATATAAAAATATAATTCGATGGTCACACCATATAGCTACAGAACTGTTTATATGTATAAAAACACCGACTTTACACTTGCTACTTCACATGCAACTGACCCACTTCTGCTGTTCAATAATGTTTTTGTAAAATTATTAGACTTTTAATGAACTGTCTAACTTCACTACTACTATGTTTCATGGCATAATTTGGTTATTATTGCTAGAACAGATTAATCAGAAGTTATTATACTGCTACTAATTAACATTTTCGAGAACTGAGGTTATCAAGATTCATGACAGTTTGGTTCCAAATTTGACTTATGATTGCATCATTTCACATATAAATAGTAGTATAGTACACATATGACAGACCCCGTGAAACTCTGGGACAAAAAATGTCATTTTCCGGTACACATATGGTGCAAATTTCATTGTTTTGGAGGAAACCAAGTTTGGTAGAGTATCAATTCTGTCCTTATTATGTGACTAAAGCCATATTTAGTACTACTCCTACTAAGATTCAAATGTGTCCTATTGTATACTCTCTAGATTCAAATGTGTCCTATTGTATACTCTCTAGATTCAAATGTGTCCTATTGTATACTCTCTATGACTTGAAAACAAAAACAAAAAAGGTCAATTTTTTATCTGGGAAAAAAAAAAAACAAGGTATATATAGTCATGCAATCATCTTGCCATTCCAGATTCAGTATAGTAAATTATGAAGTTTGTTAAAAAAAAGAAAAAGAAAGAGTACTTACAGCATAGAAGACACTGAAAAGCTCAGCTCCAGAGTGAATTAACCAAGCCTGAGGGTCTCTTTCGATGAAAGCGGCGATGAGAAGGAACTGAATGACTCCAAAAATCAACTGGTAGGAAGTGAAGGACAGTCTAGCAGGGTACTTCTTCAGAACTGGGGCCTGGAGAACGAGCCAACCGGACCAGGACAGGCAGTGACCGATGAGGAATATGCATCCCAGTGTCCAGCTTTTGCCACTGGCCTCCAGGTCCAGGGCAAGCAGGGCAGGGGTGGACACTGCTGCTTCAGGGATGAATGATTGGAGTTTCGGAGTTGGGCTGTAGATGGTGGGGCCTTTGTAGAGTGTGATCACGGACGCGCCTGCCACGCAGAACAGTGTTCCTGCTACCTTTGAGATTCCATCTTTTCTGTCTAGCCTCACTTTCTCAATCCTGTAAAAAAAGTAGATTTTTACATTTGGATTTTTGTGGCGGTAAATGGACTGTTTTAATTTGAGAACCAGATTTTAATTTTCTCTGCTACAAAAAAAGCAACTACAATTTTGAAAAAAAAAAGGTCTTAGTATATTGCCTGAGAGCAACTGCCATAAGGAAAGTAATGGCAGGGACTGAGTTTTGTATCGCGGAAGCGAATGTAGGGGAAGTGAGTTCCAATCCCAACAGGTAAAATCCTTGATTTGCTGTGATCCTGCCATGATATCATTATGATCATATTGTAAGTTAAACGTCTAAGTTTCGTTGGATTGTACATTTGTGCACGTTTAAATCGACATGATCGTGCAAAATGATCATACCCGACTATAGCAAGGAGGAAGAATTGGATGATGAAGTTCCATGAAATCGGCGGCCTCTCTTTCCTGATTAATTTCAAGAATTGGAATTAATTTCAACTTTTATTTAGAAAGAATGAATATATATTGTTTGTTTGAAAAGGGAAGAACATAGCATACTTTTCGAGAAAATAGGCGAAAGGCAAGAGGAGGAGGAGGGCAAGAATGTTCCTGTAAACAGGAAAGACAATCTTGCTGATCCCCATGTTAAGTGCAGCCCTGGAAACAACATGGAAACCTGCATAGCCAAACTGTAAGGCCAACATGGCCAAGTGCAGCTGCATCTTCTCCGGGACCGAGCAGCATATTCGTTTCGCCACAGCTGAGCCACCAGTATCAGCCATCCTTCTTGATTGAGGATCAAGAAATTAGAGTGAGTCTACTAGTGTTGAGTTGTGTGATGAAGTGAAGTTGTGTTATGGTAATGGTAGTAGTGTGTTAGGGGTAGAGTGTAGGGGTGGTATAAATACACCCAGGAAATGAGATGAGGTCCCTACATTAAGGGACCACCAAAAGGACTTGTGAGCCTTGAGAGCGGGAGAGAGTTTTTTTGCTTTTGCTTTGTCTCCCACATTACCTATTTTAATTTCTTTCATTCATCAACCTTGTAAACTCTAGTAGTAACTAAAACTTGTTACCAAATACTAACTTATCATTTTTTAAACATCAAAAGTTTTTTGTTTTTTTATTATTAAAGAAAACGAAACGAGCATAAAAAATGCTCGAAACAAAACAAATACAACGAGAACACGACTTCTTTACAACAGAAAGGAAACAGCTAGAGTAATGCTCTTGAAACGAACTAAAACGGACATGGACCACCAAAACAAAGAAAAACAACACGTCCTCCCATCTCAATCGTCATCTCAGCCTCCATAGCAATCCCACCTCAACTTATAAACAGGCCTGCCCGCTCCACATCTCCATCCCAACCCGCCCCTGCTCCGGTCAAGCCTTGCGCTTCCAACGTCGCATATCACAAACGGCATATGTGAAGCCACTGATTCTTCGTGGCGTAGCAGTTTCACAGAACTGAACGGCGAGTTTAAAGAAATAGTTAATAACTAGCTTATTAAGTGATTTAAGTCCCAACCCACTCTGTTAGTAATTTATTTTACTACCCTTTTAATCTACTAGTCACATTTGTGTGGTATATATTCCATGAAAAATGACACAGGCAAGGTCTCAAAAACTTTTCTTGATCTTTTTTTTTAAACATCAAATATTACAACTACTTCTGCACTACTGTTATACAACATTCTATACACCTTATATCTCCACACCTAATCCGTCTTTTGTCTCTGCTAAGGATCGAACCCTGCACCAGAATCTTTTCCTGATCCATAGGTTCCGCCCACACACACGAATGATGATTCGATTTCATTGAATATACGGTCGTAGTCATCTAGGCGCCCCAAGATCAACTTTATGCACCTATAAGGGTGAAAATTAGATGAAATGTATATATAACTTTGGGGCAAGTTCAATCACACGTGAACTGTAATTTTTTTCATTACGTGTATCGGTTGAAAGGGACGTCCTTGCTACTTCGAAAATACAGACGGTTGAGAAAAGTCACATTTTTGTGCTCTATAGTCCAAAAAATACACCTGACACGAAGTGTCCTAGAAACACAAGGATGACGATCTCTAAGTCCCTTGAGCATACTCCCATTGTTATCCGGGAGCTCGAAAGTTAATCCTAAACACCTGTAAGGGTGATAATCAAGTGAAAGATCCAACTTCGATAGGCCATGGGAAGGGGACATCCGGACATAGAATCCAATCAATCCACAGAATATACGCATTTACTCATGTTGTGTGTGTGTATCGACTGATAAGGGGTGTGTACATTGTTTCGTAAAAGGAGAAGGTCGTAAAAAGAATCACATAATCAGAGAGTGTTCTATTCTATAGGCAGGTTGCTGGCTTTTGTTATATGTAAACTGACAAAGACAACCTACAATCGCACTAAGCTAGCTGAAAAGGTTGAAAGCAAAAAAAATAAAGAGAAATAAAGTAAATAACGTATAGACGCAAAACACATGTATACGTATAGGTAGCTATATGAATTAATGTTAGCTGGTGGTTAATTAGGGGTGGACCACTGTGGTGTGGGGCTGGGGGGTGAGTAATGCACCCATGGGCTAAGGATTGTGCACACGAGGGGTAAACTGTTGTGTGTCCACCCCACCCGACCCAGTTCACACATGACTCGGCTCCTTGTTCAGTTTTGGGGACCGTTTCATTTGATATCGTGTATAGTGTATACAATATTGTCCAAAAAATGACAACATCACATTAACCGCTCTCCATAAATATTCGCTAATTAATTATTATATCCAATTATCCATGGAAAAAATAATAATGATAAGAAAATAGAAATTGTTTATGTACTTTGACCGCATCATTTGACGAATATTGCCACGGGCTTGATTTGAATATAATTTTCCGCAAGATAATTAAAAGCTAGTACTAGCTGATATTATCAACAAAGTTAATAATAATAAAAAAAAAATCAACAAAGTTAATTTTGCAATCAGAAAGCAAATTAATTAGCTGGGTGAGCCGGCCGGTCCACCATTAACCAAAGATTAAAGTAGGCAAATACATTATATTAAGAATAAAAATAAATGTTTAATTAAAAAGTGAAGTGTAATTAAGCATAGTCGTGGTCGTGCAACCAAAAAGGAACAGCAAAGAAGCAAGCTGAAAAGCACACTTCTCTTTTGTCCTGAATTCGTGAAATCCCTACTTTACGAGTATATTTCTTTTTGGATTATTGTACTACTACTATTACTAAAGTCATCATTATAAATTAATTAGTCCATTTTTAACGATCTAATATACTAATTAATGTAAATGTGACTTTAATTAGATGCTAGTCCACTTTAATAATAGTGAGTCTGAAATAATCAGAACCAACAACCCAGGTTTAACTTCACCCCTCCTACCCATCTTAAATTTTCCCATCCACCAGGCTTCTCTCACCAAACATCCCACACCCCACCCAACCCACCAGCCCACCCTACCTTGCCACACCCACCAGGATTCCCTGTACCTTTACCACTCCAACAGGCCCAATTGACCCTCCCTGATCCTCAAGTCCAAAACCAGTCGTTCCCTCTGTATATTGGACTGACCCAAAATGGTACTGAAAACAAGATACCTCCTGCTAAGAAAAGAGGACGTCCAGTAGGCTCGGGAAAGCATAAAAACAATGATCCTAAACCCGTTGATGCCAACACAAAAAACAAAAACCTGAAACCCAAGGATGCCATTAGAAAGCGTCGAACTCCCAAAAAAATCATTGTACCAGAGGCGGAGGTTGCAGAGCAACCCCGCCTATCCCAATGAGTATCCTTTCGTGGAACTGTCAAGGCTTGGGGGGCCTTTGGACAGTAAGAGCCTTAAAAGAGTTTATCTGTACTCATAACCCCGAACTTATTTTTCTCATGGAGACTCGGTTAGGAGATCGTGGGATAGATAGGATAAAACAGAATTTGAATTTATTTGGTTTATGTGTTCCATCAATTGGGAGATCGGGAGGATTAGCATTGTTGTGGAGAAAGGATATTAATGTCTTAATCCAAAGTTACTCTATACATCACATAGATGCCACAGTTGACTTGGGTGATGGTGTAAATAATTGGAGATTGACTGGGTTTTATGGGCACCCAGAAGCTAGCAAACGTACAAGCACATGGGAATTACTTAAAAGATTGGCACACCAGTCTATTCGGCCTTGGGTAGTCATCGGTGATTGGAATGAAATTACAACATCAGCTGATAAACGTGGTGGTGCTCAGGTCCCGGAATGGCGAGTAAGAAACTTGCGTGATACACAGAGCTATTGTGGACTGACTGATGTCGATTTCGACGGGTATCCTTACACATGGTCGAATCGACAGATTGACGAGGACTTTACAGAAATTCGACTGGATCGAGCGGCAGTCACGGGAAATTTTACAGATCTGTTCCCATTCAGTAAGGTTAGTCATCTCTTTACTCGAAATTCTGATCATCTACCTATCTTGCTTCGCCTTAGGGGGGTTTCAAGTAGGAGATTTCGACATAATAGGAGGAGGTTTAGATTTGAAGCAATGTGGGTACGGGCGGAAGATTGTGGGAGAATTGTGGAGGAAAATTGGATGGGTGATGTAGATTTCTTGACGAAGATAGAAAATTGTCAATTGGGTCTAGCTAATTGGGGGAAGTTCGAATTCGGTTCAGTTAAAGAAAAAGTTAAGAAGCTACAAAAAGAGCTTGAACAGTTGCATTCTCAGCCGCATAACAGTGCAAACAGGGAGCGGACTAAGTGTTTGAAAGCTGAATTAGAAGAAGTGTTGGATAGGGAAGATTTGATGTGGCGTCAGAGAGCTAAAACGCAGTGGATGGCGGAGGGTGATCGTAATACAAAGTTTTTTCACTCCCAGGCTTCGCACAGGGCCAAGATTAATGAAATAACGGGGTTACTTGATGAAAATGGAGTCCGACAGGAGACGATGGAGCAAATGGGAGACATTGTTAATAATTACTTCAACAGCATTTTCTCATCGCAGCGGCCATCTGCGAGTGAAGTAGACAATGTTGTTCGAGTTATGCGTGCCAAGGTGGATGAAGAGATGAACCAGGACCTCCGACAACCTTTCACTCCAATTGAGGTAAAAAAAGCTTTGTTTGATATGTTTCCATTAAAGTCTCCGGGGCCTGATGGTCTCCCTGCGCTTTTTTATCAACGGTTTTGGAATATTGTTGGTTCTTCTGTGACTTCTTGTGTGCTTGATCTGTTAAATAACCGAAATTTGATTCATAAGCTAAATTTTACACATGTGGTCCTGATACCTAAATGCAAACTCCCTGACCAGATAACCCAGTTCCGGCCGATTAGCTTGAGTAATGTGATTTTCAAAATTGCATCTAAAGCCATTACCAATAGACTCAAACCTCACATGTGCAAAATTATTGCCGAAACCCAATCTGCTTTTGTCCCCAACAGATTAATTACTGATAATGTGCTTGTTGCGTATGAAGTGAATCATTTTTTAAAACTAAAAACCAAGGGCAAAGATGTTTTTATGGCTTTGAAACTTGACATGAGCAAAGCTTACGATAGAGTTGAGTGGATTTTCTTAAAAAGAGTGCTTGAGTGCCTTGGCTTTGAGGATTCATTTATTGACCTCATTATGTTATGTGTGAGTACTGTCTCCTATTCGTTCCTCTTAAACGGAGTACAGCTTGAACCGATCCAGCCGGAAAGGGGGATTCGTCAGGGAGATCCCCTTTCTCCTTATTTATTTCTTTTTGTGACCGAGGCTTTTAGTGCTTTAATTAGAGATGCTGAACTGAGAGGGGTGATACAAGGGGTCCGTGTGGCTCCGAGTGCACCGAGGATCTCTCATTTACTGTTTGCAGATGATACACTACTCTTTTGCCAAGCTAGTACTCGTGCTGCTAATGAAATTGTGGACATTCTTGATCGGTATAGTTTGGCTTCTGGGCAAGTAATTAATCTTGATAAGTCTACTGTGGTTTTTAGTAGAAATATTGATACACCTCTTACTCAGGAAATCATGAACTGTCTGCCTGTTCGTGTTGTCGACAAGCATGAGAAATATTTGGGGCTTCCAACAGTTATGGGTAGATCAAAAAAGAAATCTTTAGTTGGTTGAGAGAGCGTGTTTGGGATAAGATCAAAGGGTATGGTAATAGATTCTTGTCAAAAGCGGGAAAGGAGGTATTAATCAAATCTGTTATCCAAGCTATACCTACCTATGTGATGAATTGCTTTAAACTTCCTGATTCTTTGTTGTCTGAGATTGATTCTATCATTGCGAGATTTTGGTGGGGGGGAAGGGAATGTTAGGAAGATTCATTGGCATAATTGGGATTCTTTGTGTGAGTCAAAGCGAGATGGTGGGATGGGTTTAGGGACTTGAGGTCTTTTAATTTAGCTTTGCTAGGTAAACAGGCTTGGCGACTAATTCAATTCCCTAATTCTTTATTGGCTTGAGTTCTTAAGGCGAAGTATTTCCCTTTATGCGACTTGTTTGATGCTGTTTTACCTAGTAATGTTTCCTTTACGTGGAAGAGCATTTTTGGAGCTCTAAATTTGGTAAAACAGGGTGTAAGGTGGAGGATAGGCGATGGCTTAAACGTGAAGGTATGGTCTGATAATTGGATCCCTAGGGATACTTGTATGACTCCTATAACACCTGATCTTCATAATTTGCCGGACTTGACAGTGGCATCACTACACACCGACCTGAGATGGGCTGAGGAATTGATACGGAGTATTTTTTGGGAGGAGGATGTGGAGTATATATTGCAGATTCCCTTGCCTTCTATGAGTTTGCAGGATGTACGAATATGGAATTTCTCCAAGAATGGGGGGTATACTGTTAGAACCGCTTATCACCTAGCCAGGCAGTTAAAACGCAGAGCAAGGGAAAATCAAGGGGGTGGTTGTAGTACGGTTAGGGACCTGAATCTGGAATGGATATGGAAGCTTGATTTGCCTAATAAAATCAAGGTTTTTCTGTGGCGGGTGATAAAAAACTCTCTACCTGTTTTAAGCCGTCTACAGCAACGTGGTCTAAATGTTCATAATATTTGTCCGGTGTGCCTTATTGACGATGAATCCGTACTTCATATCTTGCGTGATTGTGCATATGCGCGTTTATTTTGGGCTCTTTCTAACATGCCATCTTATATTATTATGACTTCACATACAGATGTTTATGAGTGGCTTGGTTTGCTGCGGAAGAAACTTACTAAAGAGCAACTGGAATTTTGTGTGGTGGGCATGTGGAGTATTTGGAGTAACCGCAATAAAATTGTGCATGAAGCGTGTGGCTATGAACCTGATGAGTCGATCAACTTTGTGCAGCAGTACATTACCAGATTCCATGAAGCTCGCAACCAGTTTTCAGGACCTAGACCGCTAGATAATAGCCAGCAGCGATGGGTGCCGCCTACTCCAGATAATGCAATAAAGATAAACTTTGATGCATCCATTTGTGCGAACAGAGCAGGTGCAGGACTTGGGGGTGTAGCTAGAGATCATTTTGGACAGATTCTTGCGTGGAGGCGTAGCTGGAAGCCACATATTTTGTCTCCAGAAATTGCTGAGTCGTTGGCTGTCCTTCAAGCTATTCGACTGGCTACAGAATTACAGTTGCAGGAAGTCATCTTTGAAGGTGACTGTTTGCGTCTTATTCAGAATCTGCAATGCGCTTCCCCTTGTTTGTCAGCTGCAGGGACGTTAGTAGAAGAGGCCAAAATTTTAGTTTCTGTTTTGCCTTCGTTTTCTTTTTGTTTTGCGAATCGGAACTGTAATAAGCTTGCTCATCTTTTAGCATATAACGTAGTTGAGGATAGTTTTGGCTCTTCGGCTCTGCCCTTTGATAATCCGGATGTGGATTAACATTATTTGATTATTTGATTGCAATATATGATCTTTTCTACTCAAAAAAAAAAAAAAAGAGTCTATTTATTTTCTATTTTTTAGGGTATTCGCTTTGGTGACTAATCCAGTCAAACAGTATTGTATCCTATTCGAGGACGACTTTTTCAGCTGCGTTTATTATATCCACAAGACTCGAACCTGAGAACTTGCTTAAGTGAATTTAAGTCTCTAATTACCAATTGAGTCAAGAACCGTTAATGAGGATATCTTATTTTCATATGTAAATTTATTAATTTCAGTTCAATTTTGTTCAAATTTATTCAGTTTAATTCCTTTTTTTATTATTATTATTTTTTAAATTTGCTCGGTTGTATTTTATATAACAAATAAGTTAATGCAGTTATATTCAATACAGTTCAACTCCATGTTCAATTTTTTCAATTTAGACGAAGAGAATATACGTTAATAACTAGTCTAAAAATGTTTACAGAAAATTGTCTGGTGTTAATTACTAATAAATTATACTACTAATTGAACCACCACTAAGAATCGAATTGAAGATTAGCCAGCCACGCCGCATGATGGGTAATGTTATGCTTATGCATACTCTAGTGTATATATGTACTCTTTCTTTGCTTTAGGAGACAATTTGTCCCAAAAAGATATTTGTATACGCATATGCATAGGCTACCCACCACTACATCTAGTGCTGTTACGCGAATCGAGGCTTATCGAGTACTCGGCTTGGCTGGGCTCGTTAAGGTTCGGCTCGATAACCTTATCGAGCCGAGCTCGAGCCTAAACTTAGGCTCGTTTCATTAACGAGCCGAGCCTAGCTCGGCTCGCGAGTACTCGGTAAGGCTCGGTAAGGCTCGATATCATATAGATTATGAGTAGTATTAGTATTATAAGTTATGATTTAAATTTCAAATTATTGGCTTGAATTGCTTATATTTGCATTTTGTTAAACTTTAATGATTTCATCATTTGAGAGTTGATTGTAATGCATAATCTTGAATTTGTTTATATTTTATTTAATATTTTAACATATTTTTTATGGTATTTTAACAAACGAACCGAGCCAAACGAGCCGAGCTCGAGCCAAATGAACCGAGTTTGAGCCTGAAATTAAGCTCGCTTCGTTAAACGAGCCGAGCCTCGTTTAACGAGCTCGAGCTCGAGCCTGATTTCAGGCTCGCTTCGTTAACGAGCCGAGCCGAGCCTCAGCAATACTCGGCTCGGCTCGGCTCGTTAAACAGCACTAACTACATCATCCTAAATTTCTAATTCAACTTCTCTTACAGGTTCAGTAAAATATATGTAGTGTTTAGTATAGTGGCAGTAGTAAAATTGTGTAATAAAGTTTGTTAAAAATAAAATGTAAAAATTCTATATAAAAATGGAAAAAAAAAAAAAAAAGTACTTACGTGACTAGGGATTGAATGACTTTCATTAATTAAAAAAAAAAAAGAAGGTAGTAATAGTTCGATTATTAAGAAGAAGGTAGTAATAGTAAGACTTTATGTAGAGGGATTGAATACCTTTCAGTAAAAAATAAAAACTACTAAAAAAAATACTTATGTGACAAGGACGTCATGGAATTTTAATTCCTTCAAACTCATCGCCATCAACGGTAGACCTGCTTTGTATCCATGATAGTAGTCCAATATACTTTGAGCTACTTCCAACATCATCATTTATTGGTCCAACGCAGTTCTAGCAAAATCAAGACAATCATCACTCAACCCATAAATGTGCATCACTCAACCCATAAATGTGTATCGTCTCCTCACGTTCATATGGTTTACTTTGAAATGTTCCAACGATATGTTGGGCAAGAGTAAGAGATATTATTTTTTGAAGGTCTCAAATCTAACAGCTCCAAACAGACGAACGAAGAGTAATTGGCATGCCTCTTTCATCCCTCTTGTCTTATGTGGCGTCCTTTTAATGTCCATCGGACTCATGACATGCGATACACTTTACCTTGGTTGATCAACATAGTTCACATCCTTTTTTTATAATATTGCATCTTCTTCAACAAAAATATCCGGACACTTGGTATCAAATTGAAACCATCACTCCATTGGTGTATAAATTAAAATGCACTCATATAGAGGTTGCTTTTGAATATAAAAAATTCTGCAAATTCAAACCTTCCGTCTCTTCTAATCTTGGTGTCACAACATATTATTCCACCACGTATTTCCCTTTTCTTCTCAGATCAAAATCTTCCACCTCCATATTTTTCTCTTCATGTTTAGTGGAGAGATAACCATATATTACCTCACTGGACAACCACACCTCCGCCCAATTCAAAATTTTAATTCCTTCAACTCATCGCCATGAATTGTAGACATGCTTCGTAGCAGTCCAATATACTTGGACCAAAGTGAATGGAAAAAAAAAAGTTGCATCTCAATATTTCAATTCAAACAGACAAATAAAAAGTGGACTAATAAAATTATAACTTTGCTACTTCTGATTTTTTTCCCTTCTTCCGACTCTTGACGTCGTGGTCGGTAACTGTTAGAAGACCAAAACAAAATTAAGTTATCTCATTTTGAACGGTAATAGGCAAGATTTGGTAAATGTAAGTAACTAGCTTTTGGGCCTCACAATCTTTTATTGTCTAACGAGGTCATAAATTTTGAATTTCATATTTCTATAAACTTTGAGTTTGGTTTCATCCTCCCCACCTCTTCCCACTCCTTTAAAATTATGAACTCCAAATTAATATCGTACAACATCGCAAGTGTGTATCTCAACCCTTAATTTCATAGATGACATATGAGAATCATATCCAACGTTTGTAAACTTATGATGACTTTATTACAAGGCTCATAGACATGCTTGGTCTTCCCGTGAATGTTGCACAAACACACTTTCTAGATCCTCCTCCATATCTTCGTCCATATGCAACTCAATACACAATACAGTTGACTGTATTTGAATTGAGATTTCAAATATGTAATTATAAACATTTACTTAATTAATTGTTATATAACTCAAAGCTTTATTCAATTAATATTATAAACATTTACTTACTTGATTTAACTCAATGCCTTATTTACTTATTATTTTATTGTGTGTTTTATAAATATATTTGGTATATTATAATAGGAGGGTTGATTATTTGTTGATGTCATTGAAAGTCGTCAGTAAGTATACAATCTACACATAAGATAAAAATAGATGGACAAATATAGGGATTATTTTCTATATAATAAAATTTATGATGTTTTTAATCACAAATTTATATTTAAGTATCAATACTTTTTTTCCTTTTTTTTTCTTTTTTTTGTGGTTAGGGGTGTTGGAGTACGTAGCAAGGAGAGGTCGGCGATTCGAACCCTAGCGGAGTCATAAGATTGGTATAGATGTATTGGAGTTATAATTAAGGTTGTAAATGAACAATGTAATAGTAGGAGGAGTAGGATAAAGTTAGATTTGATGTTTAAAAAAAAATATTGATGTTTTCTTTGAAACAAAAATGAACCACATATGTACAAATTTTATGAGTAAATTATGGTGTGTTTGCAATTAATTTTTAAGTTGATAAAATTTTAACGTGGGATGTGAAAGTCCATCATCAAGCTTTATAATTTAGTGTCAAACACTAGGTCGGGTGTTTGCAAATTTCAACTATTTTAACTTATTTGGTTCATCACTTATTTTATTTTAAGGATAAGTTGTTTTTGTTTTAAAGTTAGATTTAACAAACATTACTTTTACCTCTCTTATCTAACTTTCAAGTTTTTTTTTTCTTTTTTAAACACCCATCAAATTCACTAATAATTCAATTTTACCCATTTCTCCTTAAATTAAGCTACTTATTTTATTTTATGTTGAAACTATTACAAACACGAAACACCCCATTAATGACTTATTACCTCGCGCATAAACATTATCAATTACCAATTGCCGCATTTATCAAAATATACTTATTGTAGATAGATATAGATTTTTTTAAATCAAAATATCAAATTAATTGAATTCTAATTATCCGTGATGATATACAATAAAAAATCTATGATGACTGGCTTATAATTCCTATACCTACGTTTTGACTTAGGAAAAGGTACTTATGAATTTATGATCAGCTAGCTCACACACACACAAAAGTTGTGTGTTGACTAAAAATTGAAGAAATGTAATTAGAAAACGTAAAGCATGTTATTGGAGGAGTAATAAGGCGTGTAATTGTAATTATGGGATTTGAAATTTGGCAATTGTTAGTTTATGGTGATGAGGGAACATTTAGTACAGACATGAATGTCTAAGCGTGACTCACTTTTAAAAATTTCAGGTGCATATAGATCTTTCATAATGATAACGACCAATTTATAAGGTAGTAGTAGGATTCTGTAGCAGATCAGTAAAAGGTATAGTAAAATTGAAAGATTGATCAGAAAAAAAGAAGAAAGTGAATTAATTAAAGCAGATTCCATATGCTCGATAAAGAGTGCAAATGCACATTCATTTCAATTTAAATTGATCATTACAGCATGCTCAAATGTTTCCCATGAAGAATATTACTCCTATTTACACTCCACAGCTAGATACATAAAGTAATAGAGAGGATCGAACTGAGACGGAGTCGATCGGGAATGGAATATGAATATACTATCAATCATACGTACGTGTAGAATACTTAGTCTCTGTTTGTTTCACCTGAAAAACTCTAAATTTATCTGAACTGAACTGAAGTTAATTAATCTAAACTGAACTGAACTGAAGTTAATTAATCTAAACTGAACTGAACTTATTTGAAGTATAAATTTTAACTAAGCAAATCTGAACTAAACTTAATTTATCTGAACTGAACTTAATAATACTGGAATTAAGATGAAACGAACCGAGCCTTATTATGAATGTATTTTTCGAATGTAAATTTGCACCTTATTAATATGAGTAACATTTTTAATTCCTGTAAATTCTTTAAAATTATCGGGCCTTACATTCAAACCAACCGTCAACAACATTGTGAGTTTTGGTCTGTTCGGCTCTAATACCGAATATGCTCAATGAAGGGAGTGATTTATCATTTATGTGAAACAATGAGCAATTTATTTTATAAATGTATAAATGAAATAGGTCGTTCTCTTAAAAGTATGAATATGGTTATATATCTTGATTATGAAATGTTGGGGATCTTACAACATAATGTATCACGCTTGCCTCTATGTTATAAAGAATCAAGAAAATTCTACATTGGTGGCGTGTATCAACATAACATTCTTATATGGACCTTTACTTGAGATAATAATTTTAAATTCTTTTTCTAAGTGATATGGTTGATTTTGAATAATCTATACATATTAACGATTACCTAAGGTTTCAACTATACGACTTCATATATATATATATGTTCAGACAACTTGAGATCAAGATTGATGGATCACTTCACTTGTAGCACAATTAATGTATAACATGCAGTAGAAACACAAGGAAAAGATGAAATATTTGGTAGTGTAAAGTTTCAATCAAGCTCTAAATGGCACTGTAGACAAACACACGTCCCCTGCTACTGAAAAGTCCCCTTCAGTGTTATTATATTAAGACATGATGAAGTTTCCTGAAGTTGAATAAGGACATGCTATGGGTCTCAATTTGGGTTAGATCTATGGTCTTAATCTCTGTCCAGTCGAGAGTTGATTGAATTTGGATCTAGACTGATATGGTTAATAGAGTGTTTGGATGTGGGTTTTGGATGTGGATTTTGAAGGGATTTTCAAGTGTAAATTTAAACTACAAAATCAAAAATTCAGTCTCAAACATCATGTAAGTATTTTCTTTTATTGCATGAATCTTCCGTTGTTTCATGTTTGTCCCTAATCTGGTCCGGTTTCATAGATAATAGAAGAGATCCGTGATGGATCCTGTTAATGTGGCTCATGAAGATATCTATAATTCTATATGTAGTTTGTAGATGTTGCAATTACAAGTTGGTCATCCATCATGCGAGTTTGACTGCTTTTGTTAAAAGATGGCTATCTGGCTAACACTAGCTACTTTCACATTCCATTTCCATGCATTGGTGTTTTCACTTCATTTATGTCAAGTAAACATCACCCCATCACCCAACACTTTGTAATCAGTTGCTAAGCTTCATCAACTTAAAGAGTAAAGAGTGGGTTCAATGAAATGAATATCTTGAGGCGTTGTCGTAGTCGTAAATTCACACCTTTTCTAAGTGTGCACTTGCACGAATTTTGGTGTTTTCCGCTACTGTCGATTCGTGAATTTAAAAGTACTAGTCGTCTCATGTGAATCAAATTTTCATGTGCATGTGTATGTGAGCGTGACTTTATGTTATGAGCTTATGTACACGTTTCGTATTTATATTAATTTGTAAGTAGTTAAATATAAGGGGCACAATAGCTTCGGTTTTGCTCTTTGGTGTTGGTGTCTCTTGAGTTTGTTGCGGGGTGGCCATCTTCCTCTTGGAGCACTTATATTGTTGTAGCTAGTTTTGTTGGTTTGGCTTCGGCCTTTGTAGTTTGGTTGACTTTGTTTGAGTTCTTCTTCGTGATTGACCCGGAACCCTTAGGAGAAAATCACTCTCCTTTTTCGAGCTAAGTCCCCTAGACTTGCATTAGAAAGTATGCACACTCCTACGGACCTTGACTAAGAGCTGGTGGTACAACTTGCAAACTTCCCGGATCTTGACATCTTGCTCGAAAGATGATATACTAGACGAAGGGAGGGTTAAGGTTTTGTTTTGGAGCGGTAACTCTTTTTTCGGTTGTATTTTTGCTCTTGTGGGGTGCATTACTTATGCACCCTTTTGTACTTTAAAGTTTTGAGTAATTAATAAAAGTTTAGCCGATTAAAAAAAAAAAAAACCATGAAATTGAAAGATGTTTTACCAGAAAAGGGATGTGGATTGTTAGAAGAAGAATTAGAGGTATGTTTTTGGGAGGTCTGTTTGGACTTGGTGCAGTTTGGCCATTTTCATGTGATAATTATTTACCTACCAATATAGCCAATAGGATAGATAGAGATTACACACACCCTACTTATTTTTCATTGCTTTTTGTTTGGAATTATGGGCTAAAGTAATTCCACCCAACTTTAATCAATACCTACTCCATAAATCATCTTAAGGCAAGCAAGCCACAGAGCTTTTTTTTTTTCCCTACAACTAGCTAGACTTATATATTTGCCTCTTACATTGATCATTATATTGTCCCATTAATTTGACAAAGATTCGTTCTTACTAACATACAAATGATACATATATTATCTACCCATGTTCTTATAGCAGAACTGCAGAAGTGTTATTGAAAATAGTTACTAGCATACAAAAGATTTGTTATTGAGCATTAACTTCATGATAAGGCTTATTCAAATCAAATTTTGTGCTATGTGATGATGATATGCTAAATAAGAAGGCTTATATTGATCATAATGTCCCGAAATCTTATCAGTTGCTCAACTATGACTGATATGAGCCTGCCCTCGAGCTGGTGCCAGGTGTCCAGGACCCTCAAGGGACAGGGTAGGCTTGGACCTAATATAAGTTTTCTTGGACCTAGGAGATGTCCTCGAAGGTGCCCTCAAAGAGGAAGTCACGCCTCGAGGGCATTATGTTCTACTGGTTTACATACATGAGTTGCACCAACTCGCCACACAATTTCTATAGAATACAACAATAGTACTCCCTCTATTCCATTCATTTCTTTACGTAACATTTTCATTAAAAATCATGCAAAAACAAACACAGACGTACGCTATTCATTCGGACGGAGGGAGTAAATAATAAGTGACCACATGCATACTTCATCATCCAATTTGGAACTACTCGCAGTTTAAAGATTCCAAACATATGTTACACTCGAGTCATTATCCTTTCATAGTAGAATAAAAACAATTCTCATCTTTATATCAGCTCAAGCTACAGCTTTTTCGGCCAAACGATAAGAATTCACATCACAATCAAGTCAAAAAAATCAACCACCCAATACAACTACAGCCCTAAATACCTACGCCTTCACAAAATTTATCAACTATAAATCTCTCAAAGTTGCATGCTTCTATTAATAGGTTTTTTACTATATTCTTTAATCATGATGATCCGACTCATACGGTCATACCCGATTTTTTTTTTTTTTTCAATTAGAAGCACACTTAGGCTCTGAAAATAAAACCAATCAATCAGAGCATAATTTTGACTGTGTTCATTCAACTGATTGAACCCACCGGCAACAAACTGGCCAGTGGTGTCCAATCTGTTGAACAAGATTAACAGCCCACTGTTTAACATAACCACTGCAATGATCATATCGATAACCAGCAAAGACTAAAATACAAGCTCGTGCACACAAAATAACAAAAGATTACAAATGTATCCCAACTGGTTAACGGAATGGACAAGCACAAGAAACTGGAACCACCAGCGATCACCATCAAGAAATACCAGAAGAAAAAAAAAAAAAAAGGCAAGAATTTCTCATGACACCATTTACCTGTAGGACCAACCTGTATCGATGGAATCTTGACGCAACTTACCCATATTTGATATCCACGTTCATGGGAGTGACAATGTCTACACTGCAGTGGCTTCAGAGTATACCAAACGGGAAACGATGGGGTCCAATGACTGAGCCACCATTACCTAATAAAGTATTGAGTGAAGCTGATCCTGTTACACAATCAACACCACTAACAAGGTAGTGCTAGGATTTCTTGTCCAAAGATGCCCAAAAGATCTTTCAAAGGTGCTAAAGAAGATTCCTAGTTGGGACGAGACTGGCTCGCATGCAGTGTGGACACTAAATCAGTGGGTGACACATCGATTATGGCTTTCTGCTTGCATCAAGAGCTCATCCTATGCAGGCACCCTTTTCCAACTCCATCTTTATTGTGGTCTAAAACCCATGTAAGTTAACGAATACGTAACTAAGTTCTAGATAACCAAGCTCCAACTACCCATTGAGTTTGACTGTCACTCTAGCAGAGTTCAACAACTAATATCCCGGTGTTTCAAATCCGTGCACACATCAATATTCACCTAACTAGCTTTTTCAAGATAAAAAAACTGCAGGAGGTTACAATAACTCAAAACAAATCACAAATAAACAATCAAAATATAAACAGCTAACAATTTTATGATTAAATTATAAAACCCTCTTTTCACACATAAATTTTAAAAGTGGAAACGGAATAAAATAACACATGTGATACGTGAAAAATGGTAAAGCTATGTGACAGATATCCTACAGTAATACTAGGAGATAACAGATAAGCAGCTAAAGCAAATTAATCTTTAGTTTAAACACCTTTGATGAAGAGTTTAACTCAGTCTTAAAGCATGCAAATAACACTTATCGTGATTTTGAAAATAACAGATACATTTGCTAGAGTGTTATGAAGCCACTACTACATTCTAGCACAAATCCACACGTACATGTTGCAACAGCATTTATATTTTGCTGGACTAGAATATGCTCACTGTTGAACACCCTGTAGCCAACAAGCCATGTCTTAGATGTTGCACTAAGGATTCAATCTCTAATTAGTAATTAGGATATGTGGCACTCCCGATGAGACCAAATCAGATGTACTTGGCAAATCATATAGAAAACTTTCAACACCATGTATCACCAAGCATATGAATCATCGGGATAATTCTAGCTAGGTAAAGATACTAGACGTAGGTATTAGACACTAATCTTGACATGAAACAACGCACTCACACAAAGTGTGCATGATGGTAGAATTTCAGAAAGGACACCTAAAGCATCATGAGTTTTAGAATACGGGCACTTGTGTCGCTCTAATGGTTACAGTGTTCTTCTCAGCAATGATTTATACTATTATTAGTAACCCAGGTTGGCAAGCAAGAATTTATGGCCTTCATAGTCTACGATGACATACTGAGTACACAATTGTAATCCCATACCGAGTAAACTTCACATGTCACCATTGCTATTTTAGCAATTAATTGTCGGCAAACAAATTGCTCAACAAGGCCAAGTTATCTGCTAAACAGGCATGAAAGATCATATTAAGTAGAGTACAAATCTTTCAAATTGAACCTCTCTGCGGACATGCAAATGCATTCACGAACTTTCCAGACGGAACATTATTTAGCATTAAAACCTTACTAAAAAAAAATGGACAGAACAAAGATGATGAAGAGGAGAGCAACATTGCAACATAATCTACAAACATGATTCTTACTAAGAACCATTCAGGAAATGTTATTGAATATCTAATCCAAACACAGATACATCATTTGGTCTGAAACTGTATGCTATTTTGGTATTACTCAAGTCCGTTTCACTGTTTCAGCTTGGGAAAGGTGGTAAACCTGGGTATACTTTCACATATCAGAGAGTTAATATACTATAATAAAGGAGGGCTCCTTCTAGACAAACTGTATTCTCTTCATTCTCAATCTAATGCACAAAGAAAGTCATGGAGTCATTACTCAGCACCTGTTTCCTCAACAGACTTCTTGTACTCTGTCTTCAGCTCATAGGTACCCTGGTTTGCTCCCCTCTTATTGTATACACAGAGTTCGTTCAGTATCTCCTTCAAAAATTGCTGCAACAGAAGATATAAAAAGTTAAGCACAACGAACCAGCGACTGGAAAAGTATAAAATGTATAGCAGATGAATAAACAAGACAATCATGTTCCTTAAAATAGATCTTTGGAGGACAGAAACTGTAAACACTTATAAGATATCTCTCCTATCGTATACGAGCTGTAAGCAAAAAACATACAGCAGGTTGATCTGTCTCCTGAACCAGCTGCTTCAGTGCCCAATTAGGCTTTCTTTCAAAGAGCTTAAACATGATATCTTCCAGCTCTCCACGGTCCCTTCTAGTTCTTTTAACATCTGATGGCTTAACTGGAGCTGGTTTCTTCTTATCCTGCATTTGTAATAACAGAATTTCAGTTAATGAAAAATAATAACAAATCTAACAAAGAAAGGGTTGGCTGTTAAAAAAAAAACTAATTTAATGGCAAAAAAAAATCATTATGAAACAATCAGAATTGAAAGAGAAGTCTTGGAAGATTGCATGTCATAGTCCATACAATTCGGTAAAAGGGACTGTAAAGCAACTAAACCATCTCAGATTCTCAAAATTAGAGATCAATTTCCTGGTATCTCTGTACAGGTAACATTAAAACTTAAATCAGGTTACACATTCTTCGCGACATTCTTTTATATTAGCCGTTCATACAACTGATGTGCGTGTAATGGATCAAGAAATCATGAAATGCATTTACTTTGCTGTCAAAATATAAATGAATTTATCGAAAGAGGAAATTAACAGGGAGAAAATGAACTGATGACTGAAGTATAATCTAAACAATGCTGAAATAGGTGGATCAATTATGGAATGAAATGAAATGAATTTATTATGGAAATATAGAAAGCTGATTACTATTATAGGATGAAAAAAATCCTAAAAGAGGTCAAGTGATCTTGGATGGAAGTGAAATAAACGGGAGGAAATATATCAAACCAATCATTATAATCCAAATGAATCAATGGAATTGAAAGCTTGGAACAAGAGTAAAACCTATGCCAAAAAGAATTGATTCAATTGTGAAAGGAAGTTAAATGAAGTAATCACTAAGGTGTGCTGGTGCGTAGTTGATTCAAAACCCCTACAGTTCTTGCACCCAGTACACTGAAGATATTCTGACACAGGCTATCCAATTATGGAGGCATTTTGTTCCGCATTATTTCCGCTTCCCTTGACCGGAGGCATATTATTCACACTCTTCCTCTTAACCAAAAGCCCCAACATTACCATTATCAAACTACTCCTAATCCCAACTGTCCAATCCATGGTTCACATAGATCATATTCACCATTTCTTAAATGGAAACTCTTCTTGCTTTCTTTTTAATGATTTATTGCTCGGTAAGCAACTCTCATCTGTCCTTGAACTTATATAAAGGGAAACTAAATCAAGTGTAAAACTGAAAGCTGGGAAGGGGAGAAGAAAACAACATATTACTTTGGATGTGGATGTAACCAAGCCCATCATTCCTGGCATAGGTCTCATATGTGCACCACGATCATTATCAATGACCTGAAATTGAGAAGTTAAAAGAAAAAAATGAATGAAGATGGGTTAGCATAAATGAGGCATTTATTAAAAATCACACACCATAAAAATAAAAAAATAAAACAATAAAAAATATTTTAAAAAAAAAAGAGGTTGAAGCAAAATTATCACCCGAATTTGCCTATTCTTGATCATGGATTTATTAGTTCTCTCCCGACACAATTTTCTGTACTCCTCAATGTTTGCATGATGAGGTTTCATATCAAACTTGTGCTCCACCTTTCCCTCCATTGCAAGTTTTCCTGTAGAAGAAGGAACAGCCCAGAAAAGGAGAAAAAATGAGGAATTAGTTATATTCTTCAACATGTGTCTGACTATAGATAGTTCTTCACGTATAATCACAAGACACAGGTAACGTTATTGAACAGATCGTGAGGGAGTGAATGTGAAAATAGCCAAGCGAAGCAGTAGCTGACCAAGAGAGCTTCACAAACTATTTACAAAAACGGTTACCATGCACATACAATAGGTAAGATATACAGAAACAATATGCAGCGGTATGGTTAGCTAGTTCTAAGCGAAGACGTAAATACAGTAAATGAAAATGATGGTTTAGGAAATAATCAGTATGTTGATATACCAAGTCATAAATCATAATGGAGTGAATAATTCATCTATTTATTTATTTTAACAAAGGACTACTGTAACCTTGAATCAAGGTGCTTGAGATGAAAAGAAAACTAAATTGGCGGTAGGGGTCGTAAAATCAAAGGTAAGGCGATGAATATGACTGCTGCAACTCGGTAATGTAAATCAAAGCATAACATGTGATATTGCAGCAAATGAAATCTCCGAATTTTACATTGATTCAAAGTGCTTGAGATGAAAGGAAAGCTAAATTGGCGGTAGGGGTCGTAAAATAAAAGGTAGGGTGATGAATGTGACTGCTGCAACTTGGTAATGTATATCAAAGCATAACATGTGATATTGCAGCAAATGACATCTGCCAATTTTACATTGAATCCCTCCTTAGGCATCCCACTGAACTACACCCTAATATTGTGTAGTTTTCTTCTATTGACACATACATAAGGAGTTATCAGAGATCAACTCGATTTTCAGCTTTATTTATGGACCTCTCAACAAGTCATATATTATTAACCATATATGAAAGAATGCTCATGGATCGAATAAATTCCTTTCTTCCACGGATTAAAATACCACATCTCCACTATCAAAATCTAACATTCTCCTTCTCAACCTCAAAACCAATCAATCTTAATATCGAGCGTTCAAACAGTTTATACCATACACACACAGGCATTGAATGTTAAGTATCACCACTTGTCAACCTCAAGACTGATTGCTCTTAGTATTGAACATTTAAACGATTTATACCATACACACACAGGCATTGAATTTCAAGTATCACCACTTGTCAACCTCAAGACTAATCGTTCTTAATATTGAATGTTTAAACGGTTTATACCATACACAAACAGGCATTGAATTTCAAACATCACCAACTTCCTAACCCTCACTCACCTAATATTAGTATAGTAGAAACATACAAAAACACATGAGAAAAAATCGAAGAGAATAGCATTTCCATACCTTGATTAGCCTCTGAGAAAACACACATGGGAACAAAATCCTTAAACATATTCAAGGAATAGCTCTTTGGCATATGAACAGCATGATTCCCATTTCCAGCCATCACCATGGTGAACTGATCCATTCACAAACAAATCACCAAACACTAAAATTAATTTAACACACGACACTAATGAAAATGGCTAACCCTAAGCAGAATCAAGTAAAATTAAGATGAATTAAATCTGATTTAGGAGACGAACCCTAAGGGGATCATGTTCTTCGTTGTTCTGAGAATCAGAGTCGTCGGGCTTTTGGTTGTTATCATTTTCCTTGGGAGGTGGGAGGAGGTCATAGGAGACGACGACTTTAGCGACGGGATTTGAGTCCTCGGCGGAAGAGGATGACTGCCAGGCCTTAGAAACGACCGGAGGGCACTTCATGAGCCAAACGGAGCGGTCAGCTTTGGCTATGTCAAGGGAGATGCTACTGTCGTCCTCCATTGATGAAGGAAGGAAGCAGCTTACGGTTTAGTAGAGAGAGAGAGATTCGGTTCAGTGATTTTACGGTGCTTGGCGTGTTTGCAGGGTTTGTCTCTGTGTGTGTGTGTGTTTTCTCTCTAGAGAAGAAGGGGAGGAAGATTGATGACTCAATTTGGACCGAGTTGGTCAGATTATAGTCTTTTCATTTTTTGTAAAAAAAAAAAATATTCTCATCTTTCTTCTTTTATTATTATAAATATTATAAATATAATTAGAAAGCTATAACCGAGCATAAGGGAATGGTCAGAAAAACAATACAGTCAAATGTCTAAACCACCTAAAACGAACAAGAAAGTTACAACACCACAAATGAAAAGATGAATTCGTCCTCTAACCCAAGGAGTGATACAACACCTCTACCAAATAAAACAAAGTTCCAACAAAACAAAAATCAACCCGGGTATCTACTCCACCAAGCATCGAGCCTCTGCAAACCACCGAGAAAAGGATAGATCGAATATAACCCACCAACACACCGAAGAGCCGAGAAACCGAAAAGAAACCAAGGGGCTAAACACCTCCACACGAGAACTACTCAATTTTCTTTTTATAGTGTTAGTACAAGTCTAAGCAAAAGCAGTAGATGTGACCAAATAGCTTGGCACTAACACAGGAACAACGTCTTGAGGTTGTTGAGCACACTGGTAATTCAAGTGCTCAAAAGTTGATTTTAAGAATCCGTAAAAGGTAAAATTTTAAGCTTCACATTTTGACACTATTACACAAGTTTGGGGCGAGCTATGGATATAACCTAATAGCTTGGTACCCTCACAAGAGCAACTGCCCAAGTCGGTTGGCCACACTCTAGCGCTCATTTGGGCGCTCTAAAGTTGATTTTCAAGACCTACAATGGCAAAAGTCATGTGAAAATTTCGACTTCATGAGAGGCTTTAAGGAGATGATAGAGAGTCGAATCGCACGAAAGACATACTCTTTCATACTTAGTGCTACCGGTATACATGTTTGTGCACTTTGTTTTAAAAAAGAAAGCGGTAAAAAATAATCACAACTTTGAATCCGTTAAATTGTAGAATTACTGTTGAGAAACAAGAGATGACGTGGACAGTATATCGCACGAGCAATATACCGTTTGTTGCCATGACATTTTTGGTACAAAAATTTCAAATCGTGACAAATTTAATCGAAATGTTGAATCAACTATTTTGTTTGTGTATGAATCTAATTTCTCCTCACCCCTGTTGGCTCTGTTTTGGAAGTTTCAGGTCAATTACTATAAAAGAGTTCAGTACAATCCATCAAAACCTAAAGTAGACTACTTGATTATAGTACATAGGTAATAGGTTGACTACCATTAGGCTAGAAGAAAGAGCACAAGGAATAAAACTTAACACAATGCTAACTCACCATTTGCAATTTGCTTTTCTTGTAAAATGGTGATATTCATTTACTTGCACATGCATTAATTTTACTACTGCTATTTTAGATGTCTTAATGATTTACCTTTTTACCAGACGCAATCACACAACAATTTTTTATTTTTTAATGATTTCTAAAATTTTACCAAATTAAGAATGATGGAAATTTACTTTTATTTCCTTTTTCAGACTTCACATAATAATGTATAGTTTAATATTAGTATTGATTATCGTCATATTCTTCTCAAATGACACTTTAGTCCCTAGGAAACCATGAAAATATGCAATTAGCCATAACACGACAGTATTATCTCATATAAAGGCTAAAACGAGAGGTAAAAAAAAGTGTCAAAAAGTAGTTTATCTTGATGTAAACTCTAGTTTGTAATGTTTAATATGAATGAACATTTGGAAAAACATAAAATTACATAAAGCAACAACTCTAGAGCACCTAATTGATAAAACAACCACTTTAAAAAACCTCTTATAAAAAAAGGTCATTCTATTTTTTGGTGCCCTAAAATCTAAAAACCTCTTACAAAAAAGGTCATTCTATTTTTTTGTGCCCTAAAATCTAATCAATTTGGATCTCAATTGCTCGCTGGACACCAATTTCTCACTAAACTGGAGTGTGTTGGTGTTTTTGACATCCATTAATGTTAATTGATTACTAACTAATTATACTTAAAATATTTGTTTGTAACTAATTAATATTTATGTACATAAACTAATGAAACTAGCATTTGTGTTGTTGAAATTAATGAAACTAGTATCTGTGTTGTTGAATCTAATGAAACTAGCATTTTTGTGTTCACTTGTGATGCTGAAACAAATGAAATTAACATTCGTGTTTGTCGAAACTAATGAAACTAACATTTTTGTGGCTGAAACTAGCACTTATGATGCCTAAACTAATGAAAACTAGCATTTTATTGTTGAAACTAGCATTTTTGTGGCTGAAACTAGCACTTATGATGCTTAAATTAATGAAAACTAGCATTTGTATTGCTGAAACTAGCATTTTTGTGGCTGAAACTAGCACTTATGATGCTTAAACTAATGAAACTATTTGTGTTGCTGAAACTAATGAAACTAGCATCTGTTGTGCTGAAACTAGCATTTTTGTTGCTGAAACTAGCACTTATGATGCTGAAACTAATGAAAATAGCATTTTATTGTTGAAACTAATGAAATTAATATATTATGATGCTGAAACTAGCATTAATAGTTAGTTTCAACTAGTTTCAGCCAGTTTTATAAAAGTAGCTTTTGTTTGAAACTAACTTCTGAAACTAGATTCTATGTGTTGAAACTAATCTTAAACTATTTTTTTCAGTTAAAATAATAATTTATATTTTTATACTTATAGTTTCCATATTTTTTATTTTTTTATTTTAGCATAAATAAGTTTTAGAGTTAATTTAATCATTCTATAAAATTAACAACTAGTTTTAAAGGTTAATTTCAGGAAAAATATATAATTTACGGTTAGTTTGTTTTCGTTATTTTTTGCTAGTTTCAGTGGTTGAAACTAGCTTCCAGATGTTAAATTTGTTATTAAATCCAGTTGAGCGAGATTTTGAGGTCTATTTCTGTAGGCGGATTTAAAAAATTCTCATTAAATCTACTGTAGCGATTTTTTGAAATCCGAATCTACTGTAACGAGCCTTTTATAAATGTCGTTTGAAAGTGGCTTTTTTTTTTAATGCAATTATTTATTGTTATTGGTCCTTATTTAACATCTAAAAAGCATCATAAGTTCTAAAACATCTAAAAAGTGTGTGTAAATATCTACCGGAATGACAACGAGAAGGAAAAACCCAAACCCTATTACTACGGTTTCCGCCGCCGCCGGTGAAATTGTTGGTTCAATTGAAGATATTGTAATCGAAATACTACGCCGGGCGCCGGTGAAAACCCTAATTCGGCTGAAATTGGTATGCAAAAACTGGCTCTCTCTCATTACCAGCCGCCAATTCTGTCTTCTCCGACTCCGAAACCCTGCCCCCAATCCCAGCCGTGGCCTATTCTTGGGCTTCAGATGTGCCAATCAATCCCTCCGGTACAAAAGCTACAAGTACAATTCTGTCCCATTGTATCCAAATTCATACGATGATGATCATTCATCCATAAATCTCAGTTTCAATTTCACTATATGTGGATCTAAGACTTTGATTTTGAATTATTGCAATGGTTTATTGTTATGCTCTAGTTCTAATACATGGAATGGTGCTACTAGCTCTGTTTTGGCTGAGGACGATTGTGAATTGTATATCTATAATCCCTCCACTAAATGCTATGCTATCCTTCCTCATTTGGATTTAGCGCTTGATCAGTCCCTGCGAGGCGCAACAATTGCCTTCGATCCCTTCATATCTCCCCATTACAAAGTTGTCTTAGTTATGATTGTGAACATGATGTCTTACCATGAGAGGTTCCAAGTTCAAATTTACTCGTCTGAGACCGGTGTTTGGAGCTACGGTGGTGAACTTCATGGACCGTTGAGATCTTTCAGAATCAAGGATGTAGGAGGAGGAGTCTACTGGAAAGGATCCGTACATTGGCTGCGCTTGGATTTCTCTCCCGAGGATTCTGGACCCTCGTTGCGGTACAATGTTGAGACTCAGGCGTTCCATGAAATGCCTACACCGCCTGTCTTGAGAAAACACAACTCTGATTTCACCGAGTATTACTTTGGGGAGTCATCTGATCATTTGCATTTTATAGAGCGTTTACTTCCTCGGTTCAATGTTTATGAAATGAAGACTGACTATTCCGAATGGTTTGTTAAGTATCAAGTTGATCTTGTACTTCCCCTGGCTAGCTATCCTGAGGTGATTACGGTTAGAAATCACCAAGCCTATTATTTTGGCTATGCAGTGTCTCTCATACGAGAAGATGATGAAAACTCCATATTGGTTCTGCAGATTCCTGGTAAACTATTAAAATACAATCTTGTTGATGGAACTTTGGAGAAGTTAGTCGATTTAGATCAGCAAGTCCTCGTTACAACGGTTTTTGTTGGTGCACGGAAAGATGGCACTGATGAGGTTTCATTCAGGTTCGATGGTGAACATGTTTCAGCGTACATTCAGTCTCTTTGCAATGTTTAGTTGCATCCCACCTAGCTAGTTTCGTATGTTAATCAACTTTTGTCTATCTTGCCAAGTGCATAGATTTTTTCTTGAATGTAGGTTATATTTGTAATGAATGGCAAATTTATGCTTCTATATATTTTACCATCTTCTTAAAACCATTGTTATATAATCTGGCCTTTTCGAGGCGTGTTCTAAGCAGGCTGTTCTAGGTGTTGGATTTTCAACACGTGCCAAGGACGACGAGTAACAATCTGCCATTGGTTTAGTCCAGATGCACTTGTTCAAATCCAATAGCTAGAACAGCCGGCATTAGAACATCCCGTTTCGAACAGGCCCTCTGCACCCTTGCAAACTGTACTGGAAATTATCCATGCAGTTCATGTTTGTTTTGTTTTATTAGTCGCTGGCAAGCTTCTGAAATTGCAACATTATAACATATCAACATTAATCCTTTCTTCTGACCACCAGACTCCATATCGATCACCTCCATCGCCATGTTTATCCGTTACATGGATGGACTACATCACGACCATCCAGCACCAAGTGCTCCTGATATTCCTGAACATCTGATCCAGTTCTCCATGCACATTCTTCAGGTTGATAAAACAATTGTTGTAAATACTTATAGACCAATTTTAGGCACGTACTCGTATAAATAATTAACACCAAACGACGAACTGTGAAGGAGGGTGTCTGCATTCTCTGGAAAGCCAGAGAGTGTTTGAATCAGATCTGGAAGCATAAAGTTTGAGCAGCTACTGAAATGACAAAGAGGAGGAGGAGAAGGGAAAACCCAAACCCTATTACTACGGTGAAATTATTGGTTCAATCGACGATATTGTCATCGAAATACTACTCCGGAGTCTCCGGGTGCCGCTGAAACCCCTAATTCGGCTCAAATTGGTAAGCAACCACTGGCTTTCTCTCATTACCAGCCGCCAATTCTGTCTTCTCCGAAACCCTGCCCCCAATCCCACCCGTGGCCTATTCATGGCTTCTTCAACCGTGGTAATATGGTCCTCGGGCACGAGTACAAATACGTCCCATTGCATCCTCCAAATTCATATGATGATGATCATTCATCCATAAATCTCATCAATTTCGATGATTTCATTATATGTGGAGCACAGATTTTGATTTTGCATTCTTGCAATGGTTTATTGTTATGCTATAGTTCCAAGAAATGGGATGTGAATCGTATACCTAAAACCCCTATTTTGGCTGAGTAGGATTGTGAATTGTATATCTATAATCCCTCCACCAAATGCTATGCTATCGGCGCAACAAATCAACAATCTCTTCAAATCTCCGCATTACAAAGTTGTCTTGGCTGTGTACATGTCGTACAGTAGGTTCCAGGTTCAGATTTACTCATCTGAGACTGGCGTTTGGAACTACGGTGGTGAACTTCATGGACCGTTGACATCTGTCAGACTGAGGGATGGAGGAGGAGTCTACTGGAAAGGATCTGATACATTGGCTGAGCAGTCAGCTCTCTCCCGAGGAATCTGGACCCTCGTTGCGGTACAATGTTAAAACACAGGCGTTCCATGAAATGCCTACACCGCCTGTCTTGAGAAAACATTCTGATTTCACCACATATTACTTCGGGGAGTCGTCTGATCATTTGCATTTTATAGAGTGTTTACTTCCTCAATTCAATATTTATGAAATGAAGACTGACTATTCCGAATGGTTTGTTAAGTATCAAGTTGATCTTCTACTTCCCCTTGCTAGCTATCCTGAGGTGATTAGGGTTGTAAATCACCAAGCATACTATTTTGGCCATGCAGTGTCTCTCATGCGAGGAGATAATGAAAACTCCATATTGGTTCTGCGGATTCCTGGTAAACTATTAACATGCAATCTTGTTGATGGAACTTTGGAAAAGTTGGTCGATTTAGATCAGCAAATCCTCCTTGTATCTGGTTCACGGAATGAGGTTTCATTCTGGTTCCATGGTGAACATGCATGTTTCAGCGTACATTCAGTCTCTTTGCAATGTTTAGTTAGTTATGTTAGTCAAGTGTTGTTTCGTTTTGTGTTGAGCTTGTGGAGGTGCATGCTAGTTTCGTAGGGTTGTGTTATACTTGTGCTGCCTTCATTCTCTGAGTTTGCTGCTCTCCTTTATATTGCTGAAGAACGATCTATATTATGCAATTATGTTAATCAACTTTTGTCATCTTGCCAAGTGCATGGATTTATTCTTTGAATGTAGGCTCTGTAGCATGAATTACAGTCATAGAATTATGTCAATGTTATGCACTTGGTTATATATGTAATGAATGTCAAATTTATGCTTCCATATATTTGTACTCTGAGTTTATCGTATCAAATTAAGCTCTGTTGGATGATTGCTCTAGCTCAGTGTATCGTCTTATAATAATAACCATTGCAATCTGACCTGTTCTAAACTTCTAATGACTGTTCTAGGTATTGGGTTCTCAACACGTGCCAAGGACGACGAGTAACAATCTGCCGTTGGTTTAGTCCAGATGCACGTGTTCAAATCCAACACAGCTAGAACAGGCATTAGAACATCTCGTTTCGAACGGGCCCTCCGCACCCTTGCATACTATACTGGAAATTATCCATACAATTCATTTATTTTGTTTTAAGTTAGTAGCTGGCAAGCTTCTGAAATTGCGACATCAGCAGCTGTTCTTTATGTTTCTGATAAAGCTTTACTGGTTAAACGGACTTGAACTCATTTCCCTTTTTGTTCTTTAACCAAACACATTGAAACCAAACAAATTTATATTCAGGACATCTTGATCAAAACTTCTGCTATGCAAATTTATTTAGAAATCTATTGCCCAGTTTCATTTAACCTCCCATTTCTCTTTCTGTTTTCTCTAAACCCAGCAAGAGGAGTTTTTTAGTCTAATATGTTAACAAGTTTAGAAAGAAATTTTTTGTATGTAATATTATCGAATCTTAAAGAATTTTACCAGTTGTACCTTTAAAAGAACTCTATATATAATTTCGCCCACTGAAACTTTAAATTTTGGATCCACCCCTATAAGTTAGTTATTTGGTTCAGTGGTAGAATCCACGATAAAAAGTTTATAAATAAAATACCCAATATTTAAATAGAAAACGATCAGTTAGACTCTGTTCTCTTCGTCTGAAAAAGTTTGAACTGATCTGAACTTAACTAAATGGATCTGAATTGAACTTAACTGAACTTATTTGTAGTACAAAATACTATCAGCCAAATCTACACTGAACTTATTTGTAGTACTTCCTTCTGAATTAAATGTAAGATGTTTTGTGTTTTTGAACATTTGCAAAATATAAGATGTTTAGACCTTATAACCTACTCCACCACCATTAAAATATTGCTTTACTCCTCTGATCATGTTTTTTTAAAGTTAACTTTTTTTCATGAGTCTATCTTTTTCATTTTTTTAATGAGTTGTTTGAATTAATTATGTTTATTATAGGGTAATCATTACATTTCTTAATCTTTGTGATCTTGCCAAAATATATGACATTTGATTAAGGAGGGAGTATAAAATATTATTAGCAAAATCTTAACTGAACTGAACTTAATGCATCTGAATTAAACTGAATTTAATTTAATGTATCTGAACTGATCTGAATTAAATTTAAAATAAATCAATTTTTCGGTTGAAAATAAGATATCATTAACAAAACTGAGTATAATTTATTTAGGATTACACTTTTGTCTTGGTTCACGATTTAGCTTTATCCTACATCTACATTATTTGAACCATGCGAAGTAAAGATTTGTTCATTCATTCATTTTGTCAAAAAAGATATCTTGAAGTCGCTTTCCGATGATCTCACGTTTATTCATTTTTCTATTTATTACAGGAATCTAATGAGCAACTATGATATTTTTAGGTAGCACGATTATCCTATATTTTGGACTTTTATTCGAAGAGAAGGGCATTGTTGTCATTTAAACAAAAATCCAAAATATCCCATTCCAAGTTTCATTTGTAAATTACATAAAACCACCATGTATATGGAAACTTGAAACAGCCCCCGTACTGTTCTTAAAATATCCCAAATTACCATATTCCATAAATTTTATTCATTCTTCCCTCCCTCCATATACTCATCGGCTCCGAACTTAGAGAAAAATGACTAAACTTTACAACTGGAAGTACGGTAGACAAGAAATTCATTAAACCTTGATTTTGAATCATTTTTACAACTTCACTTAGAAAAAAGGATTTATCGTTCAATTAACATTGAATCAATAATCATCTATCATCATCATTGACATCTTATAGGGAACCTTGATGTTTTTACATGTTTAGTTAATATAACTGTTTGTTACACATCACACGTAAAGAAGATGACCTATCCAAAGTGATGCAAAGTATGATGAGCATGATTTAATTTAACTGTTGTATATATTGATAATTTGATATGAATGAATGTTATACAAATACGGTCTTATACTGCTTATGTTAATCTGAAATACTTACTGTACACATAATTTAACAAATATCTGACAGACTAAATGTCGAATTCCACAAGAATTTCCACCAAACATAAATATTTTGAATTGGAATCTTTTGAAGAATCTGGACATGATTTACGAGCATGGTTCTTTGTTTTTGTGTAACTTCTTTTCTTCTACTTGCTTCTTTCCTTTCTAGTGAAGTTTGAATATATGTATTTGCTCTCTTCCTCTAGTTCTTCTCTTGCAAACAATATGGGTGGTGAATCGGGCAAATTTGTATAGAAAACACAATTGAGGGGGATTTTTGTGTAGTTTAGCACTTAACTACCTCCCCCAAATTTCTTGGCAGGTGAGGAAACAAACACCTCCTCAGTAGCTTGTAGAATCAGCTAGGTAAAGCCATCCAACGACAGTCAGAATGCCACGTGTCCTAATCCAATTTGCCCATCTTCACCCAATCCCCATTAAATATCTCATCTCCTCCACCACAGTTGTCCACTCCCACACTCATCCTCTCCAATGGCTTCTCCTTCCCTCCTCTCCCTTATCCTCTCCCTCACCCTCCTCTCCTCCGCACTCGCCACCACCATCGAATCCATAACCGAGGATCCTCTCATCCGCCAGGTCGTATCGGACGGCGTTGACGAGTTGCTGCACGCCGATCATCATTTCAACCTATTCAAGGCTAAGTTCGGCAAGACATACGCCGATCAGAAGGAGCACGATTACCGATTCTCCGTCTTCAAGTCTAACCTTCGCCATGCCAAGCGTCATCAGCTCCTTGACCCATCGGCCGTCCATGGAGTCACCAAGTTCTCCGACTTGACTCCGGCTGAGTTCGAGAAGAACTTCCTTGGGCTACACAAGAAGAACCTTAAGTATCCTTCTGATGCCAACAAGGCGCCGGAGCTGCCTACGAGTGATCTGCCGGAGGAGTTTGACTGGAGAGAGAAAGGTGCCGTTACTGAAGTCAAGGATCAGGTTTGTTCATTCATCAATCTCTGTTGACTTTTTTTTTTTTTTTAAATATTTGATTACTGATTTTGAGTTTCATGAAATTTATTATTGTGACTGAATTGTTTTTCACTAGATGATCAAGTAAAATAGACTAATCAAATTATGTAGTTGACTTATTTCATGTATTTTGATTAATTATTATGTTGTCTTTGTATTCCGTTGTTTTTATACTACAAATAATTTAAGTTCAGAAGTAAGTATTGATAGTGATAATTGATAAAGTTGTGGGGTTATAAAGATGGATATTTCAATTATTGAAGGATATTGTATTGGGAGTGAACATGTGTGGTATTTTTGCTTTAGAATACAGAGGGAATTTGTTTGTTTCTGAGTTAAAATTGATTGAAGATATATACTACTCAATTTGTCTGATGATTAATAATTATTGTGTTGGTGATATGTATGACAGGGATCATGCGGGTCGTGCTGGTCGTTCAGTACTACCGGAGCCTTGGAAGGAGCAAACTTTCTGGCTACTGGAGAGCTCGTGAGCCTCAGTGAGCAGCAGCTTGTGGATTGTGATCATGAGGTTTGTTGTTGTGTTCTCATTGCTTTGCGAATAATTGATGAATGCATTACAAGTGAAGCTTTGTGGAAACTAATTAAGGACCTGTTTCATTTAATGGATGCATTTTTGTGTTGTTGTAGTATATGTTCAATCTACTGCTAATTCTATTGCTATGGTATCTATGTTGATTTCAATTTGTTATTCCGTGTTCTGGTTGGTGTTTATTGTTAAGCAAAATGGTAACATTACTTGTGAATTGTGATTTGTCAAGTTGTGAATTGTGATAGATTCTGTCGCATAGGTTATTGGATTGTTTACCAATCTCTCTAATGCATGTAGTGCTTTTTCATACTTCTTGTGCTTGAAGAGGTTAGTACTACATATTATGTGCATCACCTTGTGACTTGTGACTCTTTATACCTCACTATGAGTCTATGACTTTCATAGAGAACAAATTTACTTCTTTGATGTGATGATGCTCTAGTAATGAATTGATAGATTAACAATCTTGACTGCATTGCTCACAGTTAAGAGTTATGCACCCAACTGTACCTAAGAATATACTATTGTGATTATGAGGTTTGTTGTTGTGTTGTCCTTGCTTTCCGAACAATTGTTGAATGCATTACAAGTGAAGCTTTAAAAGACTGTTGTGGAAAGTGATCAAGCACCTTATTTTTGTTCAATGAATGCATGTTTGTGTTTGATTAATCATTAATAACTGATGGATGCTGGGGGATCAAGCACCTTTTTCCCAAGGAAGAATGAATTTTCCTAGGAATATACGTACTATTGTAATTGCATGCATTACGACTGTCCTATTGTCAATTTGTGTGTATGCCTTATGGTGATGAATGACTGATCAGTAAGACACAAACAACTAAATTTTGCTTACTTTGCAGTGCGACCCAGAGGAGGGTGCAGGTGCCTGCGATGCAGGGTGCAATGGTGGATTAATGAACAATGCCTTTGAATATGCACTCAAGGTTGGCGGACTTGAGAAAGAGAAAGACTACCCTTACACTGGCAGAGATGGCACTTGCAAATTTAACAAGGACAAAATCGCTGCATCAGTACATAACTTCAGCGTGGTTTCTATTGATGAGGATCAAATCGCTGCAAATCTCGTTAAATACGGCCCTCTTGCAGGTAACCAGCTCACTTTGCAGAAAGACTATTCTTTTTATTCTCCATGCTCCTTGTTGTTCCCTTGTGTGTACATGAAAGAACTGTTTCTTAAGAACGAAACTTAACCATTTCTGTTTCCGTTTGCTGCAGTGGGGATAAATGCAGCTTGGATGCAGACATACGTTGGAGGAGTTTCATGCCCATACATTTGCTCAAAGGCGAATCTGGACCATGGTGTTCTCATTGTTGGGTACGGTACTGGGTATGCTCCAATTCGCCTCAAGAACAAGCCATACTGGATCATAAAGAATTCATGGGGAGCAAACTGGGGAGAGAGCGGCTACTATAAGATCTGCAGGGGACATGATGTGTGCGGTGTGGAATCAATGGTCTCATCTGTCACTGCAGCCCTTGTCACTGCCACCGAGTAATAACTCCTATAGGCTATAACCAATAGATTCCTACATATTAATTGCAGCCTTATGTAAATATAAGTAGTTCCTGAATATTTACGCAGTATCATTATCCCGTGCCGTGCCATTGTTATATCTGCAGGCATTCGGCCGCATGCCCTTCACTTTGGGCTCTTTAAGCATGTAAGTTTAAGTCGAACAGCAATTTCCTTGCCTGTAATATCGCCATATTCTCTTCTCTGTAAAACAGTTACAAGTATGATTTATGGATATTTATGGTCTTGTATATTGTTTTATGTTGGTCTATTTTTATAAATATACGATAAGCTTTTGTTACCCCCCCCCCCCCCCCCCTCCCTTCTCTCCCTAATTCAGCTTCTAAGAGTACTAAAAGTCTAAAACATGTAGAACAGTATAATCAGATTCCTTATATACTTGTGCCCGAAATACTAATTCTGCTAGAATAAGGTTTTACAAGCAAGGCTATAAAAGAAAGCATCCATTATTATACGCTGGTACTATTCAAAATATTTGTGCAGCTGGTTTGAAGAAAAATAGACAAGCATATGGAGTCTCCGTTGGTGATATCATCTCTTGAACACTGCGTATATAGTTTTGATGAATGGTTGCCCCCCAACGAAGATCATTGCGATGATGATCGCGTGGACGAGGATGATGATGATGCTGATCAGGAGCAGAAGAAGCTGCGAAAGAGTACTCTGTGGCGATTCATGTTTGGATGTTTCAGCGCTGTCTTGTTCTTAACTCGGGATTAGATATTTGTGAATAAATTTTCCTTCGTTTCCTACTATCAATGACTTGAAATTTGTTATGGGTAATGGCAAAAGTCACTACCACGTACACAACAATAAGGATGTTCTGTTCCTGCAATTTTTAAATACAGTCGTTACTTCTCCAAATCCTAACGCTTCTTTAATATGATTGTTTAATATGGTACGTGCAACCGTAAAAGATAAAATCAAGCCGAACACGTAGAATTGTCGGGTAAACACGATTGCATCCACTATCAAACAGAGCCAAAGCTCAAGAATAGAGGTAAACCCACGATAACATATATAATGTCAATAATTCATAATAAGGCTTTTTTTACATCTATCACCTCTACTAAACAATTCAATTACGTTTGAGTCCCTATTAGTCAAGCTATTACATATAGGTCTAAAATTTCGAACTACCTTTGACCAACTTATGGCTTACTGTTCAATATCATCACTTTAAACATGGCCTTAACATTTTTCCTTTTTTTTCTTCATTTCTTTCCTTCCTTCTTCTTACTTCTTCTTCTTCTTTTTCTTCTTGTAGTATCAGTCCGGTTACCGGAGTTGCAGCTCCGGTCAATCGGAGCTGAGACCAGTCGGAGCATTGCAGTTTTCAATTTTTATTTTCATTTTAGTTTTTTTTTATTTTGGGTTAATTTTAAAATATAAAATCTATTGGGCTTACTTTGCAATAATATGTGGGAACATTTGAAATTTTAAAAAGTTACATATCTTAAATTTAATTATTAAGTGACAAATTGGTGAAATCAAATAGATTTGAGTTAAATGTGCAATTAATAAAAATTATAGTTGTTTGCCCTCAGTCAAAACTCAATATTTGACCAAGGGTAAAATCGTTTTTTCATTGCTTTAATTCGTGCAAAGTCAAAGTCGTGAGTGTACATGTAATTAAATCTATCTAATGTAATTGTTTAACTAACGATAGATCATCTGTAATTAAAATGACTTATAGGGGTGCTATATATACGTAAGAAATTCCTAATAATAATCAGAGTTGTAATTACAGATTACTAAAACTACGGAAGATATGAATAAAGCTAGAATATTTATACGTCCATCTTAGACTTCTGACGGTTATAATATACATCAAGTTTGTGTAGTTCTTGAATCTCGAGGATTTGGCAATTCATGATTTCGTTGTTCCTAGGATGATGAAGGATTTATTTCAAGGTTTACTTACTAGTTACTACTATTCACTTAGGTATCTGGGTTCGTGAGGGAGCATGGCAAGTGGCAACCAATGTGGCCTTTTGGGCTTAAGGGTCCAATTGTTCCTTTGTGCAATGTATGAAAATTTATGCTAGGCCAGTGAGGCGCGACGCCATGGCATCGAGTTGACTTTCGCCTCCATGCAGCGGCATTCTGTCATCTTTATGCATCGGTTATTGTTTAATATTTTGTTATTTAAAAATATAAAATTTAAATTTCTTTTTATTTTTAAACAAATTATGTTAATATGAATTGTAATATTAATATAAAATATATTTTAAAATATTTTAAGTTTAATTAAGAAAGAAATAGAAGTCGGAGATGCAGTGCTCCAAACATATTCAAGAGTGGTATCTATTTATAGATTTTAAAACATAAAGTCATTTATGATTTTTATTTATACTTTGCATTTTTAATTTTCGAGTTACAATCGTTTAAACGATTTAACTATTTGATATTTAAAAAAATGAAAACAAAAGAATAATGGCCAATTCAAGGGTTGCCACTTGGCAGCCCCTAAATCAACGCCAAAATAACAAGCCGTGTCGTCCCACGACACGACTTCTTCTTCTTTTCTTCTTTTTTACGCCGCATGTGTTGCCCCAGCGTCACAGCTCCGATGCGGCACGACGCCGCGGCTCCACTACTCCATCTTCCATGCCGGCAGCTTCATGCCATCTGATGCAGACGCTCTAAGACCAAGTCACCTAATTGGTTAGTTTGGGATATCACAATTTAGGAGTAGATAGGTCATGACTAATCTCTTTATCCTTTATTTTTATAGTTTACGAACATAAATTGCTTAACTGGATAAATAAAATGTAATGCCTAGGCCATTAATATAACGAGTCTCGACTCCTGAGTAGGGGCATAGGCACGTAGAGATAGGATAGGACTTATTTTCACTTAAATGATGGATTGATGGATTGTTAGTAACATTATCACTTTGATTTTTACTTTTTTAAACGGGAAATGTATGACTCCGCAAGGAATCGAACCAATGCACATCTCTTTCCCTGCACCATTTTATACATTATAACTCCACTTCTCGCCTCTAGTTTTCATGATATTTTGAATTATTCTATTAATTAATCAAATAAGAAGATTATCCTCCCTTAAATAAGAAAAATATTTTTGTGCATGTGTCTTTAGGCCATCTTTCACCTGCCTCCGGCCCTCCGCCACTGCTCCCGATCCCTTAAATCATGAGTTATTATGGATGAAGTTTCAAAAGATTTGTTCATCTTGTAATATTAATGGCGTTTTAAATTATTTAAAACATACTAATATTTTGGAAAAAAGTTACATTATACTATTAGCTAATTTTTCATATAAATAAATTTTTTTAATAAAAAAGGTACAAGGAGGACCACGAATTAAAAGCGCAATAAGGAAAGGATGACAAGTAGAGAGGAAAAGGATATAGAAAGCACGCGTCTGTTTTGGGGTCACCCTACCCTATAATTTAGAGGGTTTTCATGGGTCTCTCCCACACCCTATGACCCTATATTAGACAGTACTACCTTCTTCGTTCATTGCTAAGATACATACAAAAAACTAACTTCCAAAACAAAACTCTACCACTCCAGTCCAGTCCAGAGAGACACAAAATACTATTCTGTATAGTAACCAGAAGAAAATGAATCGCAGAGTTCGATTTGACTGCCGAAATTGCATTTGATTGAATCGGCGTGTAGTAGTAGTATTATTATGATTATGAAACCTGGTATTCACGTGTACATACATAAATGTAAATAAACAGATTGACTCTTAATTCTCTTGTCGGACTTGCCTACCCCAGCGATCCAATTCAATCCCACCGCTTCAATTCAGATCATCTCCGGCCAGGGAAAATTTTTTTAGGAAGAATTTATGATTTTTCAAGAATTTTAAAAGTAATTTTTATGATATTTCAAATTTTGTCCCCCGCTCCCCTAACTTTCAAAAAATGATGTGTATGTAAGTGCGTCACCCTAACCATAATTTCTGGTTCCGTCCCTGTTTCGAGCAGTAATACCGTCTCAAAATTTTCAGTTCCGCCACGTCAGTATTCTAGTAACTCAAACCCACTTCAAACTATTCAACTCCAACAATAAAACTTTATCAAACTTAATATTATATTTTCTTTTCCCATTTCTTTTTAGTTGACAATATTATTTTTCCATTTTGTTTAAAACTTCATAACTCATATTATTTTAAATATCTTTAATCTATTAAAATAAAATGAATATTTTTTAAAACATTTATAATATTGTTGAACAAAAAATATAATATTTGATAATGAAAATTATAATTCTTGAAATAGAAAAATTATAATATTTGAGAGTAAAATATACTATATTTGTAATGCCCTAGAAATGCAGATGCTTAAAGGGATTGAGAACGCTACTCATGTCAACAAGGTGCACCTTTCTTGTAGGGAATCTACCTAGAAGAACTTTAGAGTTAAGTGTGCTTGCTTTGGGACAATTTTATGATGGGTGACCCACTGGAAAGTTCCTGGTGCACGCACGAGTGAGGACAAAGAGCGCGGATTAGAACATGTGTTGGTCTGTGGGGCCAGCATATCACCCCGGGGAGCAATTCAGAAGTAACCACGCCAAAGGGTCGGGTCTTCGGTCGATTAGTGGTCGGGGCGTTACAAATGGTATCAGAGCCGAACTAGCCCAAAATCCGCAAGGGGTGGACGATTGTTTGGGACAAGGGCATGGTGCAACGGGGATGTTGCACAATTCAAGGAGGTGGTGAATCTAACGCCCAAGAAATTCAGAGGCTTAAAGGGGTTGAGAACCCTACTCATGTCAACAAGGTGCACCTTTCTTTTCGGGAATCCACCTAAAAGAACTCCAAACTTAAGTGTGCTTGCTCTGGGGAAATTCTAGGATGGGTGACCCACTAGAAAGTTCCTGGTGCGCACACAAGAGAAGACAAAGTGCGCGGATTAGAAAAAGGTGTTGGTGTGTGGGTCAGCATATCACCCCGGGGAGAAATCCAGGAGTTACCATGCCGGCTAAAGGGTCGGGCCTTCGGTCGATTTGTGGCTGTGGCGTCACAAATGGTATCAGAGCCGTACCAATACAAAACCCGCAAGGGGCGGACATTTGGTTGGGACAAGGTCAAGGCGCAACGAGTACGTTGCGCAATTCAAGGATGAGTGAATGTAACGCCGAAGAAATTCAGAGGTTTAAAGGGGTTGAGAGCACTACTCATGTCAACAAGGTGCACATTTATTTTCGGAAATCCACCTAGAAGAAATTTAGAGGTTTAAAGGGGTTGAGAGCACTACTCATGTCAACAAGGTGCACATTTATTTTTGAAAATCCACCTAGAAGAATTCAGAGTTAGCGTCCTTGCTCTGGGGCTACACTAGAATGGGTTATCCACTGTGAAGTTCCCGGTGCGCAGATTATATCACGTGATGGTTTGTGGTGCCAGCATATCACACCGGGGAGCAATTCAGGAGTAACTGCGCCGGCCCAAAGGATCGGACCTTCGATAGATTAGCGGCGGGCGTCACAATATTTGATAATTGAACTTAATAATAATGTATTGATTAACAAGTATAAATGTTAAATTAAAGATAAGGGTTGTGAAGAAACAAGTAGAGTGGTGAAGAAACAAACGAAAGAAGTAAATAAAATAATAGAATCAAAAGACAAAAGTAAAAGTAATAAAAACAAATGAAACGAGAGCAGCGACGAAGAAAAGTAAAAAAAAAAACAATAAATAAATAAATAATAAATATACTCCGTCCTATAACAAATAACAAATGTTACACTTCATTTTGTTGACTTTTTGAGGGTCAGTTTGACCTCGTATTAATTCCAAATTATACAATAAAAATAATTAAGAATTTTATATAATGAAAATTATAATATATTTTTTAAATTATTTTTATCATATGATTTGAGAATAATTAAAAGTAAACAAAATGAAGTGTAACATTTGTTATGGGACGGAGAAATTAATAAACTAACCAATGGGATGGTGAGAATCTTAGCTGCATCTCAGTGACGCCAAAAAGTTTTCTCCAACAGAAGATCAAACTTCAATCTAAAATCTAAGACTCAGTTTTGAGCTCATGTTGGAGATGGTCTCATGAGCCCTTTGTTTTTACACATTCGGGTTAGATTGCCACAAACTCTAACAACTGTGAAAGTAGTTTAATTTGAATTTAGTAAAACCTTTTAACATTAAATAATATACTAAGGAACTGAATTGAATTAAACTGAAATTTATGGACTAAATAGTTATGGATATACGGTTTAAATTTGACTTTGGTTTAAAATTTAAATACCATTATAAGTCCAATTTCAACAATTTTGTGACATTAGCAGAGTACTTGTTTTCTTTTTTGGTTTGTTTTGGTTTCTTTCCATACATTCTACCGGTACTACTATTGGGTTTACTATTGGTTTAGTGATATGCAACAAGTACGAAAGTGCATTCTATCGACCAGTACCTCTCTCTCGTAACTCCTAGTACTCCACTTTTGCACACTTCACAATACAAACTTGTCTCATTTTCGTACCTTGTTCATTTTGTGACTGCCTTCCATGTTAAAACACGTGGATTCAAAGTTATTTCCCTCAACATTTTTATGATGAAAGTGAAAAATAATTTTCAATTTGTCTTTGGAAATTTATGACGGGTTGAGTAGCGAAATAGTAAATGTTATACAAATACAAGTGATCGAGTTAAAACACTCATACCTCTATCTAGAGTATGACTACAAGAATAGTATTGAGTCACAAATCATCGATTTTAACAAACGATCACTCCATCTTAAAATTGATATATACACAACAACACGCTCACATTAAAAGTCTAATGATTTTGTTGAATTGGATGTAATTAAGTTTAACTTAAAAGTTATTCACCCTGGTGTATCTTGATTAAAAAGTTATATACTACGAGTAAGTTATAGTATGATATAGCTACATAACATACATATATATAGTGAGCCTGAGGCAAGGCAACTTACGCAAGCGCAAATCCTGAAAGAGATTCTTGTGAATCAGTTGAATTAGAATCCCAAAATAAGAACATGCTACATATACTAAATAAATTAGGACAGGGAAACAAGAAGTTAGAAAGAAGCTTTAATTCATTCACCAAACTCAAGTGTGTGTTCCCTATTACTTCTGAAATGTCTTTGTCTCTCAATATTTTCTCAAAATTATTAATTAAATTTATTATTGTACTAGTACTAGAGTGTATAAATTCATTCGAATCCGTAGGGCAAACCGGCAAACAAAACTTTATGCAATAGTATTTGTATTCACTGCACATGACTAGCATATAGTATAGTATAGCACGTACCCTAAACTAAAGCAACTCACCTTTAACATTTACAATATCAATGGTTCAGGATCGATTAACATTAGCTTACCCCATACTCAATTCAAATTCCCAAAGGTATAGGATTGGCTAAGAATTTATGATTATTTGCGTTGAAGAATTAATATACTCGCTCCATTTTCTTTTAATTAAATTTCTAGGCATTTTGAATCAATTCAAATTAATTGAAGTTCTACTAGGTTATATGACCACTATTTGAGTCAAAATGGTAATTATTGCTAGGTAAAGATTTATTTTTAGACACCATTTTATTATTTTTATGCAATAAAATATTTCATAAAAGTACATATGTAGGCTTAATGATTACCATCCTTAATATTAGTGAAGTGTGTTGAAACTTCAATTTAAATAAATTGGAGGAAGTAAATGATTAGATTTTGTTCCAACTCATTAGTTCTAACAGATTTTGGTAGAGTTGGAATTCTACCATGGTATCAGAGACTCAGAGTCATTTGACTCACGCCCACCTGAATTTGAATCTTTCCGAAGACAAACTCCGTCCCTCATTAAATTTTCACTCGATTGCGCTCCCAAAAAAGTTGTGACACACGTTACTATATTAACTATATCTATCAGGCGAGTTGCTGAAACATTAAAAATATACAGGAATCTATACTAGCAGGTCTTTGGTTTACAGTCTGATAGTATCTCTTGTAGCAGCTGTATGATATACGAATGAGTCACAATCACGCATGTCAATGTCGTGTGTTTGATTATGCAAGTAGCCTCCAGTTTTGAAGCTTCTTTCTGCTTCTGATTCTTGATAGCTACTTGTAATCTTCTTAGACGATGATTTTATGTGAAGATGAGATGTTTCAAGCGTGCACATATATGCACGGCTCAATTGCTACTAAGTCGATAAATAGGGCTGCTAAACATATGCCAAAAATTCAACAAGAATAACACCAATTTTAATAGTACTTGTTTTCTACACATATCATCGTGAAGGTGGCTGATAGTGGTAATGGTGTTGAATTATTAGAAGAGATGTAAGTAATTAGAATTAGGGTAATTAAATTTGTTGTTAAATAACAACATATATACAGATCATATTACAGTACTAGCTATATGGTACATTAATACGGTTTGGTATGTTTGGCGATCGAGATTAGTCTAAAGTCTAAACGGATAAAACATTTGAATGTTTTGAACGATCCGGTGTAAGTTTTGCACGATTATGACTTGTTTAGTTGTTTATGGTTTTTACTTTTTACAACTATATATCATTGTGCATCTACTTTAATCTAAACATGTACCGAACATAGCATGTGTTTGCTTCTAAATTAGTAGTAGTATCGATTTGATTTGAAATGAGTTGCGAATTGAAGAATCACACAAGATTACACACAAGAAACCACAAAATTATGTTCAAGGACGGACGGACATATGAACGTTAAATCACAATTCATGTTTCATGATTTAATTGTCTGATGGGACTTAAAGACAGCTCATCACATTTCTAAAAGTATTGAACTAGCTAGCCACTACAAATGTAAATTTGTCTACTAGGGTGGTGAATTTCATTTGACCGGCCTGGGAGATATTTTGACTCAAGTTGGAACAACTTTGATTCGCAACTAGATTTTTTTTTTTTTTTTTTTTTTTTTTTTTTTTAACGAAGTAATTCTTTTTATTACACACCAAATTTGTACAGTGCTAGTAATAAAACAAAGAAACATAAAAATGAAACTTAATCGTTAAAGTATGTAACTGTTAATTTTAAGCACGAGCCCTAGACAGTTCATTTCAAGTGATCATAAAGTTAAAACCCTAATAAAATTTAGACTTTAAGGATACATAGATGACAAAAGAGTACAATCTCTCACAAAATTGTACATTCTTCTTTTGTGCGTATTATTCAACATGGGACTGTAATTTGTTTAAGAAAAAGAGTCAGGGAAAAAAAATCACCTTTCATTGGATTATATAGTCCACAAAATTCTTTTGTAATCCTTTCATACCACCCAAAGTTGGATATCACTGTGAGTCCAGTTCATTTTTTATGTTCAGGTTTGTTTAGCTCAGTCCAATTCCATTTTATTTATATTCATTGTTGTTGTTGTTATAAAATCATTTATTTCAATTTTGTTCAGTCCAGATGGACTAATTTATGTTTAGTTAAGATGGATTAAGTTATGTTAAGTTCCATATGCTTTTCATTCGCGGTCTTACTTTCTCCATTCATGATCTTCTTTGTTTTGACCCAAGGGGTCTTTCTCTAGCACTTTTGCGAGCCCTGCTTTTCGGAAGAACTTAACAGATTGATTCTTAGATGCTCTAGAAAGAGTCCATCCCGGCATCCGAGGAAATGCTTCAAAGAACTAGTCAATCATTGAGAAGCAGCTCCTCCTCATTTCTTTTTCAGTTTATATTCATCGTTGGTGTTACTGTTGTAAAATAATTTATTCAGTTATGTTCAGTTCACATGAGATTTAATGCGAAAATATCACATGAGATTTAATGCGAAACACACCTAGCTAGCGGACATTATATAATGTTAGAAATACATTTTGTGATGAGAGAGCCAACATTTTAAGGACTAAAATCACTATCTGCCAATTATAGTGGATGCCATGGGAACATTTTGAATTTAGCTTTGAACCGTCAAAAGCTACTAACAATTTTATTCTCCACACACTTTGTGCTACAGAGAAAACAACATACTCCGTATTACATTACCACTACCAGTTACCTCATTCATAGAAAATAAACATGCAAATCAAGAAGTACGTTTTGAACCACCATCGATCATACCATTGGGTTTTAATTATTGACATGTTTTAAATATGAAGTGCAAGTAATTTGTTAGAAACGAAACCAATTATTAAGTTTTAACATATATTCTCTTAGTCAATCTCAAATTTTGTAGAGTTTGAGACGAAGGTTAAGAGGAAACTATATAAATAATTAAAGAAACATAGAAATTGAATAAAGAAGCGGCGAAATTAAATAAGGTCTAATGCAGATTATTGGTATAAAAATGTGAAACCAAGACAAATATGAAAAGAAAACCAGAGAGTTCAGATTGGCCTGGCATAGAAGTACTACTAGCAATATAAAGCGATATTTTAAGTTAACTGATCAAGTTAGTGTACTCGAATAAATTATATTAATAACTTCATTAGTTCGTTTTGTTACACAAATATTAGCAATATAAATAAACCTATATAATTCAAGGTGTAAATTACAAGGAAATCGATGTGTTAGTACACTACAGTACCAAATCCGTAATTAAATAAACATACTATACAATATTAGTATACTCCACCAAATCCACATTTGTAAATCCCAACATTATCCGGCAAACAAGCAGATTATTGGGAGAAAGAAAGAAAAAGAAGCAAACACCTCGCCTCGAGTACTAAACCATAAAGTTTCTAGAAAAATTCCAACACTTGAACAATCAATCAATTGACTTGAATTTATTTCTCAACTAAAGTTACACTAGCTACCACAATTTCATTCCACCAAATTACTACGACAATTGAACTTATTCGATTATTAATTTAAATCTTAAGTAGAAATTGATTTTTACATATTTACAACAGCTTATAATCTAATAAATTCATATAAATTCATTTCTATAAGTTTAAACTACTAGTATTTCTTTAACTTTTATAAATACCAATTAATTTTTTTAATACTTCTACTTTATCAATTTCAACTAATCTCATAAAAATAATTTGAAATCGGTATAAGAAGCTGTAAATCTCATCACATGTTGCACAAACAAAATACCACCAAAAGCAAATATGTAAAAGAGACAAAAGGGTTATCGAGAAACCAACTGCATTACATCACATTAATGGGCATTAATTTATATCTGAGCCAAAAGCAAGCAGCACAAAATTATCATAATTGAAATTCCAACATCCAATGCCTTTAATTAATCAGTACGTAGTAGTACTTCACTAATCATCAATTACATGCACCCTCTTAATATTGCCTCTCTATGATCTTCTCACCCTGATGACCTGATACTAGCCAGCAGTACTTGGGCATTGCCAAAACATTAATTAATTAATTAGTACTAATACTAATTAGATCTCATAATTAATAATTAATCAACCTAATTTTAATCAACAACGTCGTACATTAATCTATAAACCAACCAATTCAAAATGTGCTCCATTTATCCTCAAATTCAATCATTAAACTTGTTAATGTCTTGGTGGTGGGAAGAATTGCGTACCCGCCATGAATGCGTTAAGCGGAGTTGGGTACCCGGAAGAATCGATCATTCCCACGTTCTGGTAGCTAGTCGTGCCACCAACTCCGCCACTGCTGCTGGGACCCATCAGGTGCAATGGTTGCTGCTGAATGTGTTGAGGATGCGACGAACTCTCTCCACCACCACGAGGGTACCGGTTGTCCGGGCCTTGATCGTAAAGAATTCCCTTGAAAACATGTCCTCCAATGTTCACAGCCGTCTGGTACGCCATGTGCTCCTCCGCCTCGTCCATCGAGCTCACTTTCACACACCGGAAAACCGCGGAAGAATTCACTTCTGCTGGGAAATGTCCCAACTCAAACCCTAGAAAAAGAAGAAGAAGATAATATGTGTCACAAATGTGTTGGCTTTTTCTAATTCTAGTACACGGACAAGAAAACTTTATTCATAAAAGGTAAAGTTTTAAGGAAATTATGTTCAACTTTATATGCATCAGGTTTACTCTGTCACAGTGAACTACAGAACAAAAGATCAAAGGTGATTTCTTTTGCTGCATGTACCTCATTGTTCGGAAATCTACTAACTAGTCATGTGATTGATTTAAGGATCCTTAACGAGTACATTACAGATATATATAGACTTAATGAGAGAGTAATAAATATTTTGAAAAAAGTAAATAAACTACTTCAATTAATTTTCAATATAATTAATTATATAACACCCAAATGAGTTATGATCAGATTAGCAGTAGAGCTTAGCTATAACACATGTATATGATATTATTATTGTACTTGATGACTTTTCCATTCAAACTTATAACTATACATCATTAATAATCACATTACTTGCAAGCACCTGGTGATTTTTTTAATTAAAAAAATTGAAAAAAAAAATTCACCATCCCACAAAATTGGGGTGGTATTGTCGGATCAGAATAGTGTTCATAAAATGTGAATTTCTCAAGAATTTCAGTAGATCTTCTTATGTGCTATATGATCATATAAAAATTGAAGAAAAACAATCATGTTCATCACCTGATGTAGTGGCTGCAGGCAATCTTGAAGTAGTAGCACAAGCCAGAGTCATACCACCACCGCCACCACCTCCGCTACCACCAGGATTCTCTCTAAGCCGCTTCAAGTTAGCCAACTGAAGCTGCTGCTGGTGTTGGTGATGTTGCTGTTGATGATCCTGCGCGTGTAGAGGTAGTCCCATAGGGACCATCTGCTGCTGTTGCTGCTGCCTCTCCCGGCGCTTAGCGGCAGGCACCCAGGTGCTCTTAACATGAGTCTGGCACTGGAAGCCACGGCTCTTGCAACAAGTCCTGCACCTCATATGTGAACAATCTTTCTTAGCTTGGTTTCCACAATCTTGACAGTTGATGCTATCTCCACTCCCTCCAGTACTACTACCACCTCTACCTCCTCCTCCTTGTCTCATCATCATGATCAACCTTAGCCTGTTTGTGCTGTCGGTTTGATGATCATAACCTGCAAGGTTAATGAAGCCGCTGTTGTTTGTTGTGGGGCTAGGACTAGTACTAGTTGGACCAGCAGAAAAGTCCACATCTTGTGAAGGTGATGATGATGATGGTTTGTTTTGCTGCTGCTGTTGCAGTTGGTAGTACTGCTGCCATAGCTCGAAACCCTTGTTATAGATCTCCTCGTTATTCTTGAAAAGTAACAAACTGTTTGTGCTACTAGTGTGGTTGTTGTTGTTTTGATCTTGTTTAGATGGACCTAGTGAGAAAAAACCAGACATTTTTTGCACCCCCTAAAACCTAATGAGAGCAAAAGATCCATAACAAGTGGATAAGAACTAGTAGTGGTAGTAGTATGGCAGTAGGGAGGTGTTGAATTTGTAGTAGTGATCCAATCTAAACAAAGGCTAATATTGTAAAATTGGGAATGAGGAGGAACATAAATTTATTTATGTAGTAGAGCTGCTGCTAGGCTAGGCTAGTTATTTCTTTTTTCAAGGAAAAGGAAATTGTACTGCTACATGCTACTGCTATACTAGTTCATGAATGAAGGGGAAAAAAGAGTGGTGTGTATTTAGTGTGGGGTGCTGTGAGACTGAAGAGGGATGGGTAAGGAAAAGACTAGTGAGTGTTTTGTGCTGCTGATTCTGACACACAATTCTTGGGGTGTGTTTGTGAGTAGTAATACATGGAAAAAAGAATGAATTTTTTAGTTAGGGCAAGAAAGAAAGAAAGAAAATGAGTTTTTGTTGCTTAGAGCAGCTAGAGAAATGAAGGAAGAGGATGCATTAAATTCACAGCCCTGCAAACGCCGCCAACAGTCTCTGCAACCACCCCTCTGCCACCATTATTAATTAAAACTCTCTCTCTCTCCCTCTATCTCTCTATATCTCTCTATCAAGAACTGATCAGTTTCCTGTATCTCTCACTAACTTTCTCTTGGGACTGAGGTTTTTGTGTCTCTTTACAGTAGCAACTATTGACACTTCTTGTACAGTTCTCCCAGTTGGATTTTTATCATCCACTTGAATCCCAGCCCTTGGATATTCATTCAACGGTTTGTATCATGACACGTGTACTCATATTCAACTTTTTGAGTACTCGTCCTTACACCGGAAAACACGCTCTACTTTTTCGTCTTTAATAATTACTACTCACTTCATTTTTATTTATAATTAATTTTAACATTTTAAACTATTCATTAAATATAATATAAGTAGTCTTAGATTTTATTAGATTATTTAACTCTTTTCCATGTAATTTTACTCAATTTTAGTAGTAAGAAAAATGCATCTCTTCCTTGTTCTATCTATTTCTTATTAAAACAATAAAATTTACATAGATTTTATAACATAAATAAGTGAAATAATAAAATAGTGAAAATCAATCATTTACTTTATATGTGTGAAAACACCTAAAACTAATTATAATAAAAACGGAGTACTGCATGTAATTAATAAAGACGAAAATTAAATTTATTTATGTCCATTCATTAAATTAATTAGAAATGGAGTAAAAAGAATTTATGATAATTAACCAAATGAGGAAACATAAGGGCAGGGCTATTTCGGTAGTACCAGTAGATCACTGTCTAAGGACTGATCACACCATAGTAACTTTGTATTCACTGTTTTACAGCTTGGTGATATATATATATATATATATAATCTTTTGTTTTGCAATTTCCAACTTAAACTTACTTTACATTAGAAAACATTACATCAAATCAAACAGAAGAAGGAATATGAATATGATGATGATGAATCAATCGTTTTCTTTCTCGAGCTTAGTGTGTGGTGTGGCAAAGAAACCTAGTCTAGCTACTACTCGTAAAATTTTGATTCCACTCCTCACCTCTAATTGTTACGCTAATCATTTTGATTTTGACTTGAGTCATGTGTTGCTTCATCATACAACCTTTTTTTTTTTTTTTTTTTCTTTTTTTGGTTGGAATCTAAGAAATGTTTACTACTCCTACTACTCGTAGGATTTTTTAAATTGAAGTTTAAAGTTTTTGCACACATATTGTGATAATTTTTTAAGTATTATCTTTATTTATTGAAATTATTATTATAACTGGTTAATTATAAAACTAAAATTATATATTATTAAATAACTTTAAATTTTATTTATTTCCAAAACATGTTGTAAATTTAATACTATTTCACTAAAAAGAAAAAGGAGATACGAGTAGTAGTTTATATACTAAAAGTGAATAGAATATATTGAAGGAAAGGAATGTAGTCGGAGATGTAGTGAATAAAGAAATAGTTTAGTATAGTATAGTATCATATGCTTGTCCCTATTTTAAGGTATGGTCAACCCTTTGGATCTACAAGTAGTAGTATTGTTTTGCAACAATAGACAACTATAGTGTGATGTTGCCATGCTAATTTTCTATAAGATTAGGTACTATCTTCAAAATAATGAATCAATGCACCTCTTTTTAATTTCCATTTTCGCGTGACCACACTTGTGCGATTTGTGTTGATTTTCTTCCATGTTTGGGTGATTCTATGGACCAGCATCCATCCATGATCCACTCTATGGTGCAATTTAACTTGAGAAGATCACATAAGTCAAATCAATTCAATTTCAATTTAATTTAAATTAGTTCAATTGGATTTAGTTTATAGTTCAACTTTTCGACCAATTCAGTCCAGTTCAATTATATCTAACTCTATTCAAATGAAAATAACATAACCTTCCCTTTTAATTCATTTTCACAAACATCAATGTTATTAGTTTTAGCTTAGTGCCTGTAAATCTCAACTGGAAGGGATTTCATCTTGGTGAAATAAATTCAAAATTATTATAGGAACTGCATCTCACCATGGCTTGGACAATAGTTTAAACTGAACCATTTTACATTTCACAAGTAATGTAGTTAATTTGAAAGGCACCGAATTTATAAAAAGTCATATATATGAAAGACTTTTCAAAATGAACAGTGTGAATTTAAGTCGGGTCCGTGAGTGGGAATGTTAGTTAAAACCAACTGTCGACGGTCAATCCAAAAAATTGTTTAGCCATCCAAGATGGTCCATGGCAAAGACTTCGACAATTAGATCTTCCAATTCAAGAGATCTCATATCCTGCATAGAGAGAGTTGGGAAAGTTAGGGAGTACTGGTTAATCAAAATCTATGCTCTATATAGTCGTGCTTAAGGGGATCATAGCAGTTCTAGTTGGAGATTTTTGATTCAGTTAGCGATAATGACAGAATATAAATTGTCAATACGACAGCAATGTGATACAAGTTGTTTTATTGATACGAATCATAATAGTCGTCGAAAATGAATATTTGGGTCCTCGATGTTAATTGATTAAAAGTTAAAACTTGATGAAATTCATCAATTAATAAATTATCATTGAAACATGCGATGGTCCATTGTACAGTGTAAGCGTGATCTCTCAGTCCCTGCGGAATTAAGGTAGTAGTGTAGTGGTGATATGAATATGATGATCAGATCACGGGCTCTCTGTCTGGTACGTAAATTTGTATTGGTCCTCAATTCATCAACACAGTATGTAAAAATACGACCATATAGGGGTCAACACAATTACATATTTTCAACCAAACAAAAAAGTGGTGCCTTGCAGCCGATTGAAAAGACGTGTTGTCCTTGAGAATTGAGATTATTATTTATACTGGATCATTCATTCGAGTGTGCACTCATTAAATTCCAAGTAATCACGTAATAGCATGCAAATTACATGAACCAAGTTAAACCGCATAAGTTTAACAGACCCTTGCGCGGAATGACACAAATTCCGTGACCAACAGGAAGATAGATTGAAGCAACCTTGCGGGGAGCCAGCTATAATATTAAGTTTCCGCAAAATACATACATACATTCCACAAAATAGAAAAGGAGTTATTAAATTGGACCATCCTTCAAACTAGTCTATGGATATATATTTGCAGTAGTGACTCACGGGTTAGCAAACTTTAATTTATGATAATGATCCATGATTACAGTAGTTGCAAGTAGAATAAAGACTTCAATTCATCAACTACTAATACAAATTGTTCCACATGAAACCCAATTAGTATTCTTCTTCATCTTAATCACATGTGTCTGGCTGACAGATTTTTCCTTAATCAGTGATGAAATCTACACTACTAGCTACTTCCTAGTTTCAATCATTTAGTTGGATTCCTTGTTAGTATTTCTTCACCTATGCATATGCGCCTATCTATAGTACTACATAAAAGTTTAAAACTAAGCTTTGCATAATCATTGTTCATTAGCGTAGGTTTTATATATAATGATTATTACAGCAGACAAATTTGGATGGATTAGCATAATACTCCTCTCAAAACGGTTATTTAGGATAATTTAATTTAATATATACAATCAATCCGTAGTGGCTTATGAAATCAAGTAATTATGCTCGTACTTTATAATACACAATGTGATACTTCTATATTAAGTATCACTAATTTGTTATTGTTTGTAAAATAAAATCATATAAAACCTTAGTGAAATGTCAATTTATTTATTTATTTATGTTAAGACTAATCTTGTGCACCAATCAGACACTAAACCAAGTGACCAATGCAAGTGTAAGCATCTTTGTTTGTGAAATGTTCGTAATACTACTTGTATAATATTTTTAGGGACATGGGAGTAATAAGATTGATTGGTTTATTTATTTGTAGGTAATTAATTGTGTGGGAAAGAATGGAATGGAATGAAAATATAGTGTAAAAGCCATGAGATGTGAAATTCATAATTGATCGATATCTCGAGCCGTGCGTTGGAGTAGCCATCAGTGTATGAATAAACTGAATTTTTTGTTTTTTTATAATAATTAAATTAATAATACATACTCTCTCAGTCGCAGTTCCTCATTAAATTCAACCCTCTTTTCAACTTGTTGCTCCAGGAAAAATAAAAATTAAAAGATGAACATTTCTGGTTTTATTGAATGAATGAATACTCTATTTGTTTTCTTTTTCTTCTTCCCCATGGTTTGCTCATTAACATAACATCATACGATTGACGTTAACTTTTGTAGCAGGCTAGCACCTCGATCGATATTTATTTTTTTTTTACGTTTTTTCCGTTCTCTCTATAAATTGTATTCCTAAATTGTACTAGTACGTAGTATTCCGCGGACCGATGTCATGAACTCGAATCACATTTGTTACTCACCAGTAGCAACTTAATCTACCAATTTGCATTCATGTTTCTTTTTTTTATCATTGCTCCTTAATTAGAATCCTTTCGGTTGTGTACTAGTTGTTGATGGAGTGAGTGACTGCTGGGTTGTAGGAACCGTTGATGTTCGATTTTGGCAAGGCTTTTGTTATGGATTTTTTACTAGTAGTGAGTTGCTGCTGGTATATGTAACACCAAGTGATAAGATTATACACACACAACCAATCCTTCAATTCCATGGGACCAGAGTAGATATATCCTTAATTAGTTCTTTTCGACTGACAAATTAAACAATCTGACTTGCCCCTATTTAAAGTGGATTAAGCTTCAGATACTAGAATAATGTGCAACAGTATTATGAATCAGTGTCAAACTCAAATGTATGACAACACCTTGTTTGCTAGCCTAGCACCACAAAACTACTAGTCACCCCTTTGCTCGGGCAAAATCTAATTCCTAGCCACATTGTCCTTGATAATTTTAAGCTGCCAAATAATTAAATACAAGCTAGATTAAGCGAATTGACCTAACATAACAGGGCAAAACTGCTCCACCTCGAGCAATTCGGGATACAACCAGTTGTCATTCTTCTATATCCAGTTCTAACATAACGGTTAGCTAGATGGAGCTCAAATTTTAATCTCTTAAACCTGGGTTTGCAATTTTGCCATCACCAGGAACCAATTCAGAGTGGATTTCACTCTCTACTCTCCACTCATACCTAGGCTTGGATCTGTCCTAACCTAAGATCCATTCATGTTGGATGAGTAGAGACCAGTATTCACTTTCCACTCATACCTTTAAAGTTGTCCTCAACTCGGTCCACCATAATCTAATCTAATGGATTTACCGTACCAGGAGCACATGAACTGGATCATTAGAACGGTTATGGATCAGATCAGACAATTGCACTAGGGTCATTTCCTTGCCACTCAATCCCATCCGATCCGGACCACAACATGTACATTGTGTACAGATACAAGTAGAACCCATCCACCCCACATACCTACGAATTTGATGATTTGATCCTAAACACCAAGCAGCAATATGTAAGCCAGTGAAGTAGTGAACTTAATTGTGCAAGAAAATAAGCAAAGCAGACTTGAGTTATTGAAACAAAACATGTGAAAGCTTTAACAAGAGCGTCATAAAGTCTTCTATTACGTCTGCAAAAACAGCATGGGGATCGAATCCTATATAATAAATTATCCAATACATACAATCATGTAGTATACAGTAATCATGTAATCATGTTAACATCCAAAGGAAACACAAAACGATGAAGAAAAAGCTACCAGCAAACAAAACGTAACGGTCCTAAACTCAGAAGCACCCATAGTTTGCGGAAAGCAGCATATAAAAGTGTACAGCAAAAATGGTTGAACAAGTCTCCAGATCAATGACAATAACATAGACAACATGAACATTTCTCCTCTGTACGTATATAAGAAAATCGAGAACGTAAACTCTGCAAATAAGATTGACATATGTAGCGGACCAGCTTCAAAATCATCTCCAGGAAACATTCCTGCACAGAGCAGAGCAGAGCAGACAATCAGTCAATTTATTGGTGAAGTTTTTATCATCAGATTCAGCAAATCTAATGTACTAAACACCTACTGTATACTACTAATTGATTACAATCCATTTTTATATGAATGTCATCTTTCCAAAGGCATTTCAACTTACTACGGATTTACTATATCCTCTCACCATATTGGATAATGGGGTTCCTCTTCTTGGTCAGCTTCGTTGGTCTTTTCTCGTTAGTCCCCCTTAGGAAGCTGATGATCTTGAAGTACAAATTGACATATCCTAGTGGGACGGCAACAGCTTTCCTCATCAACAGTTTCCACACTCCTACCGGTGCCAAGCTAGCCAAGAAACAGGTTTTCACCCTTTTCAAATCCTTTGTTGGTAGCTTTCTCTGGGCATGTTTCCAGTGGTTCTACATCGGTAATGGTGACTGTGGTTTTGTTAACTTTCCAACGTTTGGCATGGGAGCCTATAAAAAGAAACTCTACTTCGACTTCTCTGCTACATATGTTGGTGTTGGGATGATCTGTCCTCACATGGTCAATCTCGCCGCACTCATTGGAGCAATCTTTTCATGGGGAATCCTATGGCCTTACATAAAAACAAAGGAAGGCCAGTGGTACCCGAGTGGTCTTAAGGATACCAAGTTTTTCTTGCTGTGGCTATGATGCTCGGTGATGGTTTGTTCCAAGTTATTTACATGACAACTATGACAGTCCTAAGTTTCCTGCGTAAGAAAGCTGAACAGGAAATGCAAGACACAGATGGAAAACAAGAAGTTTACAGCTACGATGATAAGAAGCGACTTGAGTTTTTTTTTGAAGGACCAGATCCCAACTTGGGCAGCTCTGAGTGGATACATTGCCCTAGCAGCTATCTCAATCGGCGTAGTTCCTGTGATATTCCCTCAGTTGAAATGGTACATGATTCTGATTATCTACGTAGTGGCACCGGTATTTGCTTTCTGTAATGCCTACGGCTCCGGTCTCACTAACTGGTCCCTGGCCTCAAGCTACGCAAAAGTTGCTATCGTCGTCTTCAGCTCTTGGGTTGGGGTTGGACACGGTGGAATAGTCGCTGGTCTGGCAGCTTGCGGAGTGATGATGAGCATTGTGTCTACAGCTTGTGATCTGATGCAGGACTTCAAAACAGGATACCTAACACTGTGTTCCCCTCGTGCCATGTTTTTGAGTCAAATATGTGGCACTGCCATTGGTTGCATCCAGACACCCCTGGTATTCTGGTTCTTCTACAAAGCATACCCTAATATGGGGGATCCTAACTCCAACTACGCAGCCCCCTTTGCTTCCATGTATCGGGGTATGGCTCAGCTGGGAGCAGAGGGCTTCTCTTCACTCCCTAAACACTGCTTGACACTGATGCTGGTGCTATTCATGGTGGCCATAGGTATCAACTTGTTGGCAGTAGTATTGAAGAAGTACGAGACTAAGTATAGGATCTATAGGTTTATACCAAGTCCCATGTGTATGGCGATTCCATTCTACTACGGAGGCTACATCACGATTGACATGTGCGTGGGGAGCTTGATTATGATAATGTGGAATTTTGCTACGGAAAGCTAAAGACTTCGGAGCTGCTGTTGCATCGGGGCTTATCTGTGGAGATTCTGTGTGGAGTATTCCTGCTGCAATTTTGTCTGTGGCAAATGCGAATCCTCCACTCTGCATGCAGTTCATTAAAACTCACAAGTAGAGTAGAAATAGTTAGTTTATTATTTCACTGTCCTGCTTTGATCTTTTTCTTTTACCCGCTCCATTGTTGTTAATTTATATAATTCTGTTATACAGCATTTTGGATCTTTACATAAGTACATAATTAACTGTGCAGCTTTTATATATCAAGCAGTATCTTTATACTACTTATTAGGCAAATTAATTATATAGTTTTAGGCAAGCCTCTGAAAACAATATTATTGTGAGATTAATTCTGGGAACAACATAATGTGTTTATATATGTTGCAAATCCACGCACATCTACTCTTAATTAGGCCTTCGTTAATCCTCTGCTCAAGTCAATTCTTCAAGTATAATAGGGAACAAGATGAATTATTTATTTATACTTGCCTTAAATTCAAGTTTCATTTATAATAACTCACAGAAATTAGATCTCCATCAGTCCATTGATCTAACATAAGTTTCATTTTCTGTGAAAACACTTAACAAACATGTCTACTGCAAAATAAAAGAAAGCAAATAATTTATAACCACATTCCAGCCAGATTTCCACTCAGCAAAAGTTAAGCATGTCTGAACAACATAGAGAAAAAAAGAAGAAAAAAAAAAAAAAAAGTAAAGTACCAGGAAAAAGACCAGCAAAGCGAGCAGCTTTTTCGATTAACTCATCAATAGGTGAAGCAGCAATCAACAACAGAATCACTAGTTAAGAGACCACAACAATAAAAACATAGCATACAAAGACAAAGAAGCAATGGAAGCAGTTCAAAACAGAACATTACATATAAATACTATACAGGTCACGCAAGCAAGTTTTCATGCTCAGGAGGCAGACTAGGAAGTAGGTTTCCGAAATACATTCATATGCATTAGATGCACATGTTCAAGCCTTCAGAAAGGAGACCTTCAAAGTTCAAACACACTTCCAGCTTCAAAGGCTTCAAAGTACTACTAGAATACCTTCAAGAAATGATATTGAGGGAAGATTAAGGATATAACTTAATAAATATTGATAACATTAGCAAATAGAGAGTACAACGCCAAAAAACGGACCTCAATTGTGGAGCTGGACAGTTGACATTTAGAATAAGCAGTTCCATACCAAGGTTCAGTTAGGATTGCAAGTCCTTCAAACCTTTTCGATGAACAAAATATTCTGCACGAAAGTAAAGCTTTACAATGTTGCTTGAACTTAACTGAAACAAGCAAAAACCTAGATAAACGAGACATTGACTGGGATAATGGTTATAATGTGAAGCAAACATCTGTTGTAATAATTATTAATGCAATCAAAATACCTGCAATATGCCAATTTGCACTCATCCAATGAATTTATTTGTATGTAGCTAATAATTCAGTGGAACAGAAAATTAAACAAATTCACCATGGGTGCTAAACTTTTATGAACACATCTAGACTAAAATGAGAACCGTGGCTTCTTTTTTTTCTTTGTAACTTCTTCCCTCTGTGAAGTCCCCTTTGGATCTTTCATATATATATATTTATAAGAAACTTAAAGCAAACCTCCAATGAAACTCAAAAACCTAAATTAGACCACAAAAAGTTGATTCAATTTGATCGAAACTAGTTACAAACTCTACAGAAGGTACGAAATTACAGAATCATAAGGATCAAAATCCAACTGGCATATCGGCGAAATCCCCTAATAGCAGAAAACGCATGAAGATTCAGGTAAAATCAACTGTAATATGACTGAATTCAACCCTGAATAGCACTAAAATCTCCAAAACAAATAGGAAAATAGCACCAATAATGATCGAATCTCGTATTTACCTGATATCTCCAATGAAATTACCGGTTGCGATCAAGATGGATCAATCGAGTGATCGATATTATGGCGGACAATCGAGTGATCAAGCGAGCTGGTGTCCAAGGCTCTCCATAGAAGAGATGAGCGAGAATTTGGGATTCCTTGCTGCAAGAGTCCTAATCCGTAGTTCGTTATTAGAGAATCGATGACAAATTGTAGAAAGGAGCAAATGTTTTGCTTAATATCTCCTTTGCCGCCGAATTTTATTCTAAGTTCCATTAATTTCGAAATAGCCCCCCTCTGTTAGGGCCCGTTTGGTTGCCATGGAAAAGGAAAAATTTTGTGAAAAAATTACCCTTTTCCTTGTTTGGTGCGTAGGAAAACGAAAAAAGAAATGTGGTTAATTGGTGTGACCGACTTTTCCTTCAATTCAACCGGAAAAGTCCTTTTCCTACTTCCTTTTTCATGGGCGGGGAAGGAAAACGATATTAGCAAAATTTGGCATATTTTTGGATTCCAATTTTGCCCTCCTTCAACCTATTAATTACCTCACCAATATTCTTCTTCCTCATCTATCTTCTTCAATCGACAGTGAAAATAAACCCACTTGCAGCAATCTTCTTCATCATTGGATATCTCAATCTTCTTCCTCACCAATCTTCTTCTTCCTCATCTATCTTCTTCACCAATTTTCTTCTTCCTCATCTATCATCTATCTTCTTCACATCAACATCCGGACCGGAAAAGGGCTCCCAAAACGGGATACGGGAAGAAGAAGAAAACCAAGCCCTAAACCGTACAAGGGACGATCCACAGCTGACCGATCAGATCGGCCATGCTTCCTTCTGGATGAGATCGGCCATTCACAACTACAGCAGCTTCAACGATGTATGAACTCGTATAAACAAAAGTGACATTCACAAGCTACAGCAGCAATTTGATCAGATTTGCCATGCTTCCTTTTGTTTATTCCCATTGGCATAATTTTCTACTTGTGTTGCTGATAATGCGTTGATGATGATGAACTCGTATTCTCTAGCTTCCATTTCATGTCATTTCCAATTGCAAAATAAAAATCATCTCTCTAGCTTCCATTTTATGTCATCACCAAAAGATCTATTTACTTTTTTTTTTTTAAGCTAAAATGGATGAACCAGATTTCCTAGTGAATTTTAACAAACCAAACAAGGACTTCCTACTTCTTTTCCTACTTTTGGAGTCGAACCAGATTTCCTAGGAAAAGGTCATTTTCCTTTTCCTACTCAGGACCAAACGGGCTCTTAATCTATTTGGAGGAATAAAAATTTTCACCATTTCCAATAAAGATAATGCTAATTTAATTTTAGGACAAAAATGAGTCAATGTAAGATGCTGCAGCGATAAGGAATTGGAATTGTGAAATGAGTGGTGCATAGTTGGATTTATGGTGGTGACATAGATACAAGGTTGGTTTAATTAAGGTGGAGAAATAAAGTGGTTTAAGATGTTTGTATAGTGTAGAAATAGTTCTAATATTTGTCGTTTAAAAAAAAAATAATTAGGACAAAATTGTTAATTCTATGACAAAAACAAAATTTACAAAAAGATCCATAAAAAAATATAATTTTCTACTCAAACTATTATCCAACTTACACTTTCCTACCTAAACAATAAAATGTTACACTTTACTATCTAAACTATGAAATATATTACACTTTAATATTTAATTCAATATTTATTAGTTAGATAATTATAACAAATTCTTAAAAAGGTATAAACTGCTATTAAAATCTGAATTCATCAACATAAAACATATTAATATTATCTAAATATAATAAATAGAAGATTCAAGAAAAATTACATTATATTTAATTTTTTAAAATATTTACACCTAATTTTTCAAAACAACCATCCAACTTTAAACAACTAAATATTAAAAAATAAGTTAGCTTCTTTCATTATTATTGAAATAGAAATTAAAATTACATATATTTACACTTAAATAAAAAGTTTGAAATTTACTTTAGTATTTTTTTTTTCTTAGTTAAATTAATATTTTGTTTAATTCAAACTTAAAAATTGTTAAATATTCTTTCAAAATTATTATATACAAAATAAGATGAAATTTTTATTCATTATTATTTATTATTGATAATTATTATTATTTTAATCATTTGTTGGTAATTATTATATTTCAAAGACTAAATAAACAAATATATAAACATTCTACAAATAATTATATAAAAAAAATGTTTCACAATTAATTTAATTTAATAAACTTTATTTTAGAAATTTTATTTTAGTAAATTTTATTATAGAAATTTTATTTTACAATCTTTCCTTAATTTTTGTTGTAAATTTTTAACTAATAAATATTGAATTAGATATTAAATTGCAATATATTGAATAGCTTAGATAATGAAATGTAACTTTTTATAGTTTAGGAAGCAAATTGTAAGTTGGGTAATAGTTTGGATAGGAAATTATAATATTTCCTAATATAAATTACAAAAAGGTTCCATCAGTTTTTGAATTGAAAAAGAAGAAAGATTGAACAAACATTCCAATTCTTTATTTCAACATTACACTTCTTCAAAGACGTCATTTCCACTCCTCCAAGAATCCGACAAATTTAGTCGCTGAAGGTTAGTTTTAATTTACTTTATATATAACGGATGAACTTACTCATTTAAAGGTTATTATTAGATGTACTTATCTATCTATGAATATGGAGTATATTACATTAACCGTCATTGTTAGCATTAGTGTAGAACTTGGATACATTTACGAGTGTTACTAAATAACTTATGAAGTTGCTCATTTAGAGATTATTAGATGGACTTATTATATGTCATTGATATTTTTGCATGTTATGAATTACGATGATTACTTTGATTAATTAACTTAATTTTTGCACACGTTTTGGTACTCACATCAGAATAAAATATTAGTGCTTGTGTAATGTTTGTTTAATATGGGGCTTATACAATTTGTTTGCACTTCATATCAACAGGCTGAGAAAATTCTTTATCTTCACCAATGCCATGCGATTCAAATAGACTGGAGCTGTGATGATTTATGATTTCATACTTTCGTATTGGTAAGACAGTTTCACATATTCAATCTCGTGAAGATTTCAAGTTGTGAGAATAATTATACTATCAAACATTATAATGTTTGTGGTCCAGTGTACTCAAAAGAAATATTCGCTTACGATACTGCACTTGGTGAACTTAATTGAAGTTAATTACATTTAGTATTGTAATTATTAGGCTCGTAATAAACTGCTTTAGTATAATTATTAAAACATCTGATAGGAGAACAAGTTTGGATCCACTCTTAGTGGCCAGGGAGTAAGATAATTAAAGGTGATAGAAGCTTGGGATACACCCAAGTAGCTGCAGAGATAAACGGTGAGCAAAAGGTAGAAATTTTGCAATGTTAATTAAGTGAGCTCACGAACTGATAGATATTAAGAAAGTCAAGTTTAGAAAGAATTTATGTTGTCAAGTGAGCTCACGAACTAAAGGATAGTTACAAAGTCATGGCCATTAATTTGCGCATAGGAAAGCAAAGATCGTTAGTTCGTACAACCTGCTATAGACCTCCAGATTTATCCCTATTTCAGTATTTTGCCGGTATCTCTTAGTTACTTGAACATTATATGTTATTAATATTGTACCAAACCAGACTTGTGTGTCAAAAATGAAATATCAATGCATAAATTGTCACTAAAAGAATACACTTGAATGCTAAAAAGGAATACACACGATTCCTAGTAATAGACTATATATATATATATATATATATATATATATATATATATATATATATATATATATATATATAAAGACTTGATTGAAACGTGTTGGGTACATTAAAAAAATTACAAGAAGAGGTAAATGATTTCTGGAATCGATCAGGCGCACAACGGGACGAAGAGGATTGGTGCGCAGAGTTGACAGGAAGAGGCGTCAAGCGATTCAGAAGAAACCTAGACCGGTTATGGATAAAATGAACAGGTGCCATAAATAACCGGTTATAGCAATCGTTTATGACTTAACCGAGCTCTATGGTCCCAAGGATGAATCAATTTGGCCCTCTCGAATGCTAGTAGAAAAGTAGAATGGAGATTACTTTATAACTTCGGTCGTGATTGAGCGAGCTCTATTTTGTAATACGTATTCAATTTTCCTTTTCATTTTCTCTAAAAAATCCTTCATAAACTCGAATCACATTTGTTATTTGTTACTACTCACTACTAGCAACTTAGTCTACTAATTTGCATTTTTTTCCCCTCTAATTTTCTGATTATATTATCAATTGACATAAAGTATGGGACTAGTGGTTGATGGGTCGAAGGACACGGGGAGCTGTTGGAGTATTATTAATATCACCAGTTTCTGCTATAAGAGTGTTTGCTCGGGCAAAACCAAATTCCTAGCCACATCACCAAAAAAATTTAAGCTGCCAAATTCATACGAGCTAGATTAATTGACCTATAACATAAACAGGGCAAAACTGCTCCTCGAGCAATTCGGGATACAGAACCAGTTGTCATTCTATATCCAGTTCTAACATAACAGCTATATAAATGTAGCTCACATTTTAGTTTCTTAAACCTGGGATTCCAATTTTGCTGTCACTCACCACACCAAAATCTGATGGATTTCAATAACTTACCCAGAGCATATGAATAATTAGAGATCAGATTAGATAATTGCAACTAGGATCATTTCCATGCCACTGAATCCCATCCGGACCACAGCACAAATACAAGTAGAACCCAGCCATCCCACATAAAGAAGATCTGAACTAGAATTAATACCTATGAATTTCATTTCAAACACCAAGATGCAATATGCCAGCGAACTTGTGCAAGAAAATAAGCAAAGCAGACTTGAGTTAAAGGAACAAAAAATGTGAAAGCTTTAACAAGAGCGTCATAAAGTCTATTACATCTGCAAAATGAGCATGCGGAATCCTATATAATATAGTAGTAGAAAGCAGCACTATAGAGTTGCCTCATCTAGTCAGATACAACGATTACCACGAGAGGCAAAAGATTACTTTTGAGAGTCAAAAATATAAAAAACACACCTTACAGAACATTATTCAAAGTACAAAGAAAACTGTAATCATAGAAGGGAAGAGAGATAGGGTACGGTAAATTGTGCAAATGGCAAAACAAATAGTATAAAACAGATATGTAAGTTCAAACTTCTGAAGTTCCTACCTCTTCCTGAGACATGCCATCCGTCCACTGTAATAGTCGGTTTGTGCAAAATGAAGGCAAAATATCTCTCTGCATTTGTCTGAATCAAGGCAAATTATCTTATCTGGGATGGAGAACAGAGGAGACCAGATGCATCAGACCCTACAATTGCAAGGTCACAAATAGTACAAAGCTGCCCCTGGTGAGTTGGAACAAAATGTGTCGTGCAGTAAGGACAAGTGACATCTTTCTGACCCCTATATATCGGAACATAAGTGGCCCCACACACCACAAAAGGATTCCTGAAATCATAGTTCAGCTGAGTCGCATCTTTCATGTTCCTCTCAGCAGCCTGCAGAATCTGACGGGCCTTTTTGGCTTGGTCCTCGTTGCTTGGGTTAGTCTCCAGAAGTTGTCGAGCGAAATGCCCGGCAGTGCTCATGTTCTTCGCCCTAAAGCAAATAACCATAGCATTCGATAAAGCAAGCCTCTTGTGTGGAAGCTGAAGATTACAGTGTGTAAAATATGCAGCAAGTTCTTGTTGGCGTGTTGGATCCCCACCCAATTCCCTCCTCTTAATTTCCATCTGCAAACCCAGAACATATTCCTTTACAATGACAATTAACTCCTTAACTTCATCAACTTCTCTTCGTGTCTCAACCACGATTAAAGGAATCGTGTGAAGAATAGCTAGAAAATGTTTAAGAGCTTCGGATAATTTTCCAGCTGTTGTTGCCTTGTAACCTGCTTTCAGCTTCTCTTCCAACTGAGAGAAGTTAAACACGAGGGCTGGAGGGCCCCGCACATTCGGACTTGTGGACTCATTCCAACCTCTCTCTACCGCGATGGAGATTACAGGAGCCGAGGTAAAGGCACGCAAGTAAGTGTGACTACCCATGTGCAGATCAGTGAAAAGGGATTTGAGAGGAGAAAAGTTCTTAATCCCCAACTGGCGGTTCAATAAATGCATAGCTGTGTCAAAATTGCCTGCAGCTGCATGCTCAGCAGCAAGAGATGACTTATGGATCCAGATTTGGCTTACAGGCATACCAGGTGGAGGTGCAACAAACACACCGGTGCGAACATTTGAATGTGCTTTGGGTGTTTCAGCATCAGGAGGCAGATCAAGATCTTCAAGATCCCATCCTCCATTCTCATTATCCTCATCAACTTCATCTTCATCCCCTCCAAGTTTAATGTCACCGTTCTGTAAGCTTCCAACATCATCAATATCCAATGTCTCGACCCAATCAGCATCAGCAGCATCTCCGTAATCCTCTGTTTCTCCAGCATCTGCATCATCAAGGCTCGAATCGAAAATTCCTTTGCTCACCATTAGCAAGGGCCAGTCTCCTGCACATAAAACTGGACTTGGTGGTATCAACGCCGAAGCTTTCTTTCCCTCGGGCAAAGAAGGGACATTCTCCCCCAGTTCTGCAGCAAGACGTTCGGCAATGTCATGGAGCCCGTGGACAGAGGCCGTGATATATGCAAGAGGTAAATGCCCAGCAGTTTCCAGTATCTTCACACGTTCACGCACATCACCAAGATACAATGCATCGTGAAACTGGCCCATGACATCATTCTTGACCTCAGCAATTTTCATCATTTTGGATAATTTGTCAAGATTACCTGTTATCAGATAATGAAAAGACAGCCTCCCAAAGTTCTTTGTCCTCTGATATGCATACTCAACAATTCCAGTGTTTCCCTGACGAAGGGCCTCCACACCCAACCTATACCAATGCTCCTTCTCATCAATTTTTTTAGCAGATTCGAGTGCTTTTTCTATGTTACCACTTTCAAGGGCCAGATTGAAACGGGTCTTTTCATCCTTAACAAAGTAAAGAGCAACCTGTGGGAAACCCTTCTGCTGTAGATATGCAATCATGGCCTGACCACATAGTTCTGAATTTTTAATCATGCTCATAACCTGATCATACCTCTTCCTCATCAGAGATAGCTTGAAAATGTATTCAGTTGAATCGATAATGATAGGACGACTTTTCCCATCACGATCCAAGCAAAATATCGTGCTGCCATATATTTTTGTAATATAGACTGGGACGTCAAGCGTCTTAATAATTCCACTATCACCATTGGGCAGGCAGTATTTGATGTGTGTTAGTGTTGTATAAATGAAGACACCATTATCATCCCAAGCTCCACTCTTGACGCGAATAGTCTCATGAAGGGTGCATCGGTGAGAGAGCTTTTTATCAGCAATGACAATCGAATGTTTACTCAGTAAAGCAACACTCTCCATGTCCTGAGACCAGACAACGTACCGAACAAAGGACGTCTGAAGATCGCCCACGACTATTCTTTGTTGGAGATCAAAGATTACAACCTTGTCCTCAGCCCTGCACAGAAGATTTCCGGTGCCTGCATAGAATATAGCATCGGTAGCAACGGGTAGAGGGCTTTTCTTCACAATCTCATTTTTTAGGTTCTTCACCAGTGCTTGGTTGCTGGTCTTCTCAAGCACAGCAAACCTGTTTCGAGCTACAAAAACTGCTGAACCCCCAACACCTCTTTTTGCCTCTTGAACCGTATCACCTCTGCCATAGCTGTCTTTAGGTACAACATAGAGTTCATATGAACCCCCATCCACATCAGAGCAAACAAGCACAGCATTCTCAGTAGGACTGTAAGAAAGAGTACGAGGCCCTTGATTGAGACCGTTAGAACCAGGACGGCGGATTGGTATGAGCTGAGTATCTTTCTGAGTCGAATACTCGAAAGCACGTAGGAACCGATCCTTGACATAGAAGACAGAATCACCACTAACAGAAAAGGCAGGACGTTCTCTCTCCAACTTGAAGACAATCATCCCACTGTCATGACCAGCAGCCAAAAGATTCATCTCAGGATGGGCTGAAAGGATCCAAAACCTGTCATGCTCCCTGCGGAAAGTCTGCAAGCCTGTTCTTTTTGTAGCATCCCAAACTCTGATACTTTTATCTTCTGAATTTGAAACGATAATGTCCTGCCTTGAATGGAAAAGAACACATGAAACATTGTTCATGTGGCCTCTCAATGTGTCCACCTCCCAAGCCTTGGTATCTGAGACAATATAACTCAGAGATTTAGAAAGTTGCCAACAAAATTGGAACTTCAACAGATGCAAGAGGAACTTATATAGGAAACAAAATTTACTTGGACAAATTTCAGACGACATGAAAGTTTCCATAAAAGGGGTTGAATTCTTAACTTGGAATCTTAGCCATGAAATCAGTTGAAAGGAAAAATAACGAAATGCCTTCCCAATCTAGTACGGTAATAAAATCAAAGAGAAAATGGTATTTCTAAAATTACTCACTTAAGTCGATCTTTCTGCAGAAGTTATGGGTATATGCATATTATAATGTGCATAGAAAGAACTCACTAGACCAAATAGAGTTCATTTCCAAGCGAACTCCAGCTTGCTGAATCAGAGTCTCTGTATAAATATATTTTACTTATGAATTATATAAGCACAAAATTTTCACTCACTCCAGACAATCCCTCTCAAGAATGTTACCAACTGTAGAACGTAAAAGATTTAATAGCAAGTATGAGAGCGCCAGAAAATACTGAAACAGGGCTTAATGATTTCACATAAATGGGTCGACTATAAGAGTTAACTGTAAGTCACACATCTTCAATTTTTGGGGCCTTTTGAATTGCTATTACTTGAATAGAATTTCAAACACTGTCGATATTCTCCGTACATATTTTGTGTCTGTACTCTGTAACAACAGGATTGTAATTCTTAACGAAAATGACAGAAACCAAGATAGAGCTACTTTAGTAATATTGTGATGTCTACACGAGTTCACACGCTAGCTGGTCGTAACGAGCATTCCTTTTACATAGAAGCTGGACTGGACTACATTAAACCCGAAGAAAGCATAGTTTTTATCTAGCAAGAGATTCATAAATACAAAAGAAACACAATCGAATAATACAAAATCAAGAGAGCATACCATTCATGCGCCAAATTTTAACTTGGCGGTCATCTGCTCCAGAAACAATTAGAGGAAGGGTAGGATGGAAAGAAGCCCAGTTAACCCCTCGGTCATGTCCTTCAAGTACATACTTCACAACAGCATCAACACCACCAAAGAAGTCAGAATTCATTTGAGATAGACGCATAATGTCATCAGCAGGAGAAACTGTCTTCTTTCTCAAGGCCCCTATATCCCAAACACGAACTGTTTGGTCCAACGAGGCTGAGACAACCAAGTCCTCCTTGGGGTGAAATGAGGCACACATGACATAGTGGTTATGCCCCGTTAAAACTGAGATGCAAGTACGTGATTGCCAATTCCATATTCTGATAGTCTGATCATCACTTGCACTTACAATCCAAGGATACTCATGGTGAAACTGAACTGTCCTGATATAATCAAGGTGTCCCAGAAGTGTAAATAGACACCTGTGCAATTTGTAATTCCAAACCTTGATTTTGTAATCATCACCTGAAAAAAGAAAGAAAAAAGATATATCAGTTTGAATTAAAGGATGCGTTCCCCTTACTAATTCTGCATATGCGATGGAAATAACAATAAAAATATAGACCTTGGAAGAGTGAGTGACAATGAACAAATGTTAGCTACACATATAACATCCTTGAAAACAAAAACAAAAAAAAACAAAAAAAAACATGAACGTTGAAAGAGAGAGGAGTCCCCAGAAATATATGACGATCAGCATGTACAATAGGAAAGAATTAGAATATGTTACTCATAAGAGAAAACAAACAAAAACAAAAATAGAAAGAAAAGAGCACCCCTTCCTTTCTAATTGATCTATATTTCTCAAACTCAGCACGCACATCAGCTGCTCACGCACCACCCCCGGCACAACCTTGTCAGCCACACCTCCGATTGATCCTCTATCCTCTCCCTACAAGTTAATACTGTATATTTTGATTCGAGCTTTGTCATCGTGGCCAGGAAGATAAGAAACTCTTGCTAATAAGGATTTCAGAAACAGATAACAACTGAACAATTAAGGAGTAGTATTTTCTTATGTTTTCATTCATTTTTGTTTGTTTTCTAATTCTTGTGTGAGTAACAACAACAATGCATTAATTCATCTGCTAATATTACACTTCCTAAGCGAAATCAAATTCCATGAAAGATGAGCAACCTTGCATTAGGTGTCACTAAACAAAAAATGCTCAAATCTCAAATCAGTAGAATCAGGCAAATGTACCATGACATGTAGATATGGTGCAACAACTAAATCTCAATGAATTGATTGATCCTCCTCTACTGTATTACTATATTTCATCATAAATCACACCACTCAACAAACAAACAGTAGATGTAGATCCAAAACATAAAACACTATGAGACGCTTAAAAAAACACATATTAATTCAAACATAAGAGATGCTAATAAATAAACACAATTGAGAACAAAAATAAGAGATGCTCAAATCTGACCTCCAGAAACAAAGAGCGGCTGAGATTTGTGAAAATGCACGCCTCTAACAGGTCCATCATGCTCGTCGAAGCGATCAATGAGCGTTCCCATACGATAATCCCATAGCTGAATGACGCCGCTGTGAAGACTCGCCAAGATCCATGGCCTCTTGCTATGGAAACTGAGGCCTTTCACTCTATTGCTCTTCGTCTCAAACTTGGTCAACATCCTTCAAAATCACACTTGACATAAACTGAACCAATAGACAAAAAAAAAAAAAAAAGCAAATCAACAAAAGGAAGGAAATAATGCAAAACATGAACCCCAAAGCAAATATCGCCATCTGGACCTGATTCAGATCCGTATTGGATTGGGGCACAGATGTAAGTATGAGAAGGAAGCTTCTCTTCTCTTCTCTGTTGAGATCGCCGTGAGAATGGATCGGAAGCTGGTGGAGAATGGGGAGAAAGAAAGAGAGAGTGTGTCAGTATGTGATTTGAGCGTTTGGATCTACCTAGATCACCTAAAAGCGTGATCTATTAAGAGGCACTCAAATCGCCCTCCCACGCTTGGGAGCGCAGAGCTTCATCGAGCGCTCTAAATAATCTTAGATCCGAGTTAATAGTTGTTCTTTTAGAGTGGTGTGCTCTGCAATTAAGAGAGTAAGCGAATTGGGAGAAGAGGAAGAAACGAGAAAGTATAGTGATCAGTGATCACCGATGTATTATTATTACTGTATTTTATATTACTAGTACTAGCTAATTAGCACACCTCTAAAAGTAGTTGTCTTTTAATTATTGAAATGAAGTGATATTTAAAAATATTAATATTTAATATATAAATATATTTTTTAAATAATTAATATAAACGCTTTAAAGGCGCTCACGTTTTCTATATTTTTATAAAATTGGCGCTTTCGCTCGCGTCCCCGCTTCAGGTGGTCTAGGTTAAGAAAATTGGATTCGGGAGTTAGAGATATAGAATCGGGCTTTATAGGGTAGGGTCTTAATTGATATTTTTACCCAAAAGTGTTACCCCGTAATGACGAGTTTTCTCTATTTTCATTGATTGTATTACATGTCTATGTAATGCTTGCAAATTAAGCTATAGTCTTTCGGGTTTCGGGTAATGTGGAAAATGTGAATAAAACGCATTACTAATTGGTTTTACTTTTAACTAACTGATTAAATAAATATTAAATTGTTTTTGTTAATTTTACTTTTTACTTTTACATCTAAATGTAAACGAAGAGCAGGTAGACTTTCATTTATTAGTACTGACAAGTTAATGACGTATAGTATAGGTGAAGCGCACTCATTTCATTATATATGTAATGCTAGCTCCAACTAATTTTGTAAATGACGTAAATATTCATTTTCCTTTTACTCGTGTCTGTATTGTTGCTCCTACCGATAGTGGAAAAATGCAAAATTCATACATCTTCATGAAAAGTGGTGACTAGGGATTGCATAATACTTGAATCTTTGCAAATTAATATTTTGAGATTATGAAGTCAAATATACGATTGTACAATGCTCATAAGATTTTAAACGCGACTACACGATACTATAGTGCTCATGTTGATGTGGAGACTGCTCATTTTGTGTGTGTGTTTTGACGTGATCATGTGATTCTACCTTATTTAACTACATTTCAAGAGGCATTAGGTCGAAATCAGGCGATTCATGAGAGTGGCTTACACTACAAGAAAACAGTCAAATAGAGACGGATCGCATCCGTCGAAAAATAGCGACGGATCGGTGATTTTAGCGACGGATATAAATCTGACTGGTATTTAGCGACGGCTGGATTTATCCGTCGCTATATTTGCGACGGATGAGTTTATCGGTTGCAAATTTACGACGGATGAGTTTATCGGTCGCAAATTTAGCGACGGATAAATTCATCCGTCTCTATGTCCTGTTGACCCTGAATTAATAAAATTATTTCCAGATTAGCGACGGATGGGTGCTTATATATCTATCCGTCTCTAATTTAGTTGACCAAATTTTAAAAATAAAAAATATATATATTTTAGCGACGGGTCGATGCTTATCCGTCGCTAAAGTTAAAATAAAAAAAAATGGATAAGATCGGATCTAGATCTGATTGTTTCATAACTCTCCATTTTCTTTCTTTCTCTCTATCTAGCTACTCCACCTCTATCCCAACCCACCACCCACCGTCGCACACCACCACCACTGCCTTCCACCAACGTTGCCGCCTTGCCTCCAACCACCACCGGACTCCGGCTCCTCCTCCTTCACCTTCATCTCTACAAGTTAAGGTATTAAGGTATGTTCTCTAAACCCTAAGTTTTGGGAATTATTTCAAATTTTCAATTAATTAGCTTGAATTTCAATTAAGCTTTGGATTTCGTCTTAATGACATGGATTCATCAAATATTGGGTTTTGTGTTAATATGATTTATGTTTGTAGAACTAGACTGAATTTTGAATTTCTCGCGAGCTATTGTTAGTTGATTGTGTTTCCTTTAGCTTGTGATGTGTGAATGAGACAATGCTTTCAGTTTCTTGACTTGTAGTGGTCTTGATTATTGCTCGGGTATCATATATGCGGTTTTTTGGGGGCAGCTATGGTTCAAGTTTATTGATTTTGATTAAAGTAAAGACAAGGTGAACGATTGTATGTAGCATATGTTAACATGGACTCTTTCTGAGTTTAATTAGTATCTGATTTTGCTGGTTTATTAATTTTATCAAATGTAGGTAATGAGTCTGATTGGTGACGTTAAAGGAAAAGTTGCGGTGATGGTGGATGACATGATCGACACAACAAGTAACTTTCTATTCTAATTTAACCTGAATTCTCTTCATTTTGCCATATGTTGTCTTAAACTAATTTAGCATAGTTACATACTGTACGGTATAAACCAGGAAAGATGGCAATAAAACATAAATTGTATATGCCCCTGCCTCTGAGTCCTTAATTATCCCTATTAGATTTTGAGCATTGTGGTAGTGAAACTTGTTCGGCACTAGGGATGAAGTTGCAACTTAAACTGTGAAATGTGTTGTGGGATTGTGTGTTTTTATGTTATGGTTGGAGTTGTAAGTGTTTCTAATGAGCTTTTGAATATACACAACTTAAACTTTCTAACTATCAAAAAAAAAAAAAAAAAGAAAAAAAGTCTATGGCCTCTTGTCTCTAAAAATCCTTCGTCTTTGCGTAATACTTTTTGGTGTTATGTTATGTGAAGTGTTTTACTTCCATTCCATTTCCAGTGTTAATGAGTATCCATTACTATGGGTGTTTGGTCTAGTGGTATGATTCTCGCGAAATGCGAGAGGTCGCGAGTTCGATTCTCGCAACAACCCTTATTGCATTTGAAAAATTATATTTTTATATTTTATTATATTGTAGGTGAATTAAATAAATTAAAAGAAACATAATTTTTTTTTATATATAAGAAATCAGATTTAGAGACGGATGAGCTTATCCGTCTCTAAATTTAGAGACGGATAAGCTTATCCGTCGCTAAAGTGAAGAAACCATGGGCTGCCCGGTCAACGCTAAATATGCGACGGATAAGTTTATCCGTCTCTACATTTAGAGACGGAACAGCTCATCCGTCGCTTTTTGGATTAGCGATGCCACTTTTCGCGACGTCCTATTTAGCGACGGACCATCCGTCACTAATGGTATATAGCGACAGATCACTCCGTATAGCGACGGATGGCATCCGTCGCTAAATTCTGTTTTTCTTGTAGTGTTATGTAATGGCAATATTTTGGTTTTATAATTGATAAAGGAAATTTGATCAAAAGGGCCGAAGTCCCTCAAGTCAAGTCCATATACCAAGGTCCACTTTCATACATGCGTGGCCCAGTTACAATTAGGGCAACTGAGTCCATTACGCTCTTTTCGTACCACGTAACATAGAAATCTCATTTGGGCCTTAGGCTCCCAATATAAATTCGACCTACACAATCTAAGGTATTTGGCATGACATGAAACATTTACATCCGATTGTTAATCAGCCTCCAACTAATGAAAGATTTTGTTTAACATAAAAAAATTCTCTTATAAACACGCCTATATAAAAAGAGGGTGACCAGATGAAAAGATCATCTAATACTCATGTTGTTGAGTGTGTTTATAGTTCATACAAAATTACCTTAGACGTATGGAAACATAAAACCAATTTTAACGTTGAGGTTGACCTAATCCCGACAATCTTTTACTAGTACGGCTCCGATGATGAATAGATTCTATTGTACCCCCACCATTGCAATCCTTAAACCCTAGCCGTTAAGCACTCTCCACTCAAAACCAATCAACAAGTCACTGCTCAAGGCCACTAGCTTAGTTTGACTCCGACAATATCATATTTGATTAGGCAACCTAACCCTCTCGCCGGCCCGAGATAAAAAGGATACTTGCTTCTAATTTATTATTTTCGATTAGTAGTTTTGTCTCTTCCTTGACACACATACTAATTAGAGTGTCGTAGTGCCTTCGGTCGACACCACACTGGTGTCACCTTTGAATCTCACCGCTCTAGGTTTTCTCTTATATTACTTTACAAGTCGATGATGCCTCAAAATTATTACAAAACTTATGATTGTAGATTCTGAGTCCCTGCAGTATGTCGACTCTATACACTGATTGTTATTTAGGCTGTATATGAAAATTTTAAACATAATTGAAAAATTAATTTAGGTCGATGAATGGTGAAGTGGACTTATGATGGACCGGTGTGTTCGTAGGCCCAAGAAACCGTGTGGGGTGGGCAAGGGGTTTACAAAGCCAGCAACAACCATTATGGCGAGTCAACATTTCCCCAACAGTTGGATTGCAACAAGAAAGCCCAAACCCAATTATAGTTGCGTCTGTCTCGTGTCAGTCACTCTCCTTATCTTCATCGATGAAGCTCTCTCAATTCAATTCCCCCAATCTGTACACAGGAAATGGCAGCTGCTACACAGTTGACATCTTCGATCTCATCAAATGGGGGTTTTGTATCATTCGAAGGTCTGAGGTCTTCTTCTTCTTCAAATGGTGGTGTCAAACTATTGTCCTTTTCACCTCTGAACCAGAAGCAGCGCTCCTTCCAGAGTCTTGTTGTCAAGGCTGCCACAACTGTTGCGCCTAAGGTATAATAATAATACTCCAATATCTATTTGTTCATGCTTTTTTCAGCTGTTGTTATACTTTTGTGAATGTATTCTTTGTACATTTTGGTTACTAAATTGGTGATTCTGTGTAATGTGATTGAGCAGTTCTATTCATGAGGAGTTCTCACAATTCATTGTACTTGTTATTTCATTTAAATCTCACTTAACTTTGTCAATTAGCCTACTATTGGTTACTCGGCATAATTAGTTCTCTAGCTTCATGAACTGTGTCACTTACCAGTTACCACCTAGCCTTGGCTGAGTGGTTTCACTCTTAGGATGTGCAATTGGCGACCCATTTCCATTTGAGTGATTTCACTAGGATATATATATGTTCTGTTCTGTGGGTTTTGTCATCTTCAACCATTGTTTTCATAATTTAGACTAGTCTGTATTTGATCATATTATCAATCAGTAGTTTAAAGGATTTGCTTTCTTGCTTTGGATGTTTATGTTATTTATGTGAGTTTACTACTAACTGACACTCCGAGTTTCATTTTTAAACCTGACTGCAGTACACTTCACTCAAGCCATTGGGTGACAGATTGTTGGTCAAGATCAACTCTGCGGCGGAAAAGACTACTGGTGGTATATTACTCCCAACAACCGCACAGACTAAACCCCAAGGAGGTGAGGTTGTTGCTACAGGAGAGGGCCGTACGTTTGGAGACAAAAAGGTTGAAGTTGATGTCAAGGTATTGTACTTGATTAGGTTGTTACTGTTGCACACGAACTTCATTCCATCGAGTAGTTTCACTTACAGTGACATCTTTATGTCTAGACTGGTACCAAAGTGGTCTACTCCAAGTATGCTGGGACTGAAGTGGAATTCAATGGTGTAAATCACCTCATATTGAAAGAGGATGATATTGTCGGTGTTCTTAATACAGATGATGTCAAAGACTTGAAGCCTCTAAATGACAGAGTCTTAATAAAGGTGGATTGTTTCTTACCATTGGCTTTATTTGGATGCTTGTTTGTTGTTGCATGTACAATCTTCTTGCCTAAAATATGTCTTTTTTGTGAATTGAAGCAATATGGTTTATTGGTTTATTTATTACTATAATTAACTTAACATGTTCATGGGAGCTCACAAACTTTATATTGGATGTTACTTAGCCTAGTATGTTCTTTTACATTGTGACATAGGAGTTCTTTTTTATAGTGATTAAGATAATTCTTGTATCTAGTGCAATATTGGTAATCTTGGGGGATATATAATAACTTGTGCTAAATGGTTTTATGGTACGAAGAATGGGTCTGACACTTGGGATGCGAGTGAACCGCAGGGAGTTGGATGTAAATCAGGGGAATATGAGTGGTGATTTGTTTATGTGCAAAATGTTCTAACTGTTAAATGTTCTAATACAAGTTAGTGGTTAGAAGTGTGGTTATTATTATTAGTATTATTGTTTTTTGTTTAAAGTGTTTCTAATCGTTGAAACGGACTTAATACAAGTTGTTTGATCCTGGTGCTATTCATATGATCTGATTCAATTCTTCCTTTTATTTCCAGATCGAAGAAGCAGAAACCAAGACTGCTGGTGGTCTTTACTTGACAAATGCGACCACAGAGAAGCCCTCAATCGGAAAGGTAATGGCTGACCTATACAAATCTACATGGTCATATATATCATCTTATTGGCATTAGCCGAATGTCCAGATTAGATACACGATATTCTTTCCTTATTAGTTGTGGGTTTCTTGTGATTCTTCAGGTGATTGCTGTTGGACCGGGTCCTTTGGATGAGGAAGGCAAAAGGAAGCCATTGTCAGTCGCTTCTGGAAACACAGTTTTGTTCTCGAAATACGCTGGCAATGATTTCAAAGGTGCTGATGGTTCAGAGTATATTGCCCTCCGGGCATCGGATGTGATGGCCATCCTTTCTTAGTTTTCCGGTATACGAAGTTTTTTAAGTGTGAAGACAATTGTTGTATTGTAGACTTGATAATTTAAGTTGCGGCATAAGCATTGATCAAATGTAGTTTGGAAATTAATGAGGTTTAGAATTCTTGCCTTTTGAAAAGTGTTAGCTTTGCCAGTGCTGTCTGTGTCGATATTGAACAAATCTTCTGGTCTATTATAATAGTCATTACTCCCTCTGTCATGGTAATAATGTGCCGTTAGACTTTTTAGGGTTGAATTTAACTACAAATTACTATTAAGCGACACTACATAAATTTTAAATAAAGTTATCTTACGAAAGTTCAGTGTAGTTTTATAATATAAGTTTATTAAATACTTTTATGTTGTAGTTCAGGAGTAAGGAATAATATGCGATCAAAATCAATAAATAGTGTAGTTTTATAATATAAGTTTATTAAATACTTTTATGTTGTAGTTCAGGAGTAAGGAATAATATGCGATCAAAATCAATAAATTATTAGCAGGATAGTGGTATATAGGATTACTTCTTTGCCGTGCAAGCAATCATAATTTAGTTAAGCAGAGCTAACCGATGATTTCACTCTCCAAAGTACCATACAGCAGCTCATAGAGCATACAAAGTCATCACATCACACATTAACTATTCCAGGATAGGATTTAACTAATTCATTAGTTAAAAAACAAGTTCAATTTGGGTATTGATGTCAAATCCGAAAGCTACTCACATGGAGAAAACGTCAAGTCACTTGAATCGTACTGGTAGTTTAACTGTTGTTGACACTTCCCCGCCAACTCTTTGTTTTCAAACTTGTCTAATGCATTCGCAACTTGATTAACTTGCATGTACACTACTAGTAGACTGTGTAAGGTTTACACAAGTCATTACATGAATTTTAAGACCACACAATTAATAAAAGTAGAATTATTTATAAGAGGAATATTCTGTATATTTATTGTTCGCCGTACAATGAGGGTGCATGGGTGGCTCATTTGACGATCCGATCCAAGAGGATATCGATCGATCGAGTTGGTATCTGTATATAGACAACGGATAATTGGTGGAATCCTGGTTTGCGTTTCCTATCTAAACTAGCTAGCTGCATGTATTCTCGGTTCCAATATGTTTCTTAGGTAAATACACTAGTTAACCACATTTTCTCAACGGTTCTACGTTATCTTCGTTGAAACCCAATAATTTCAATATATTATATCAGTTAAATTCAAATTTATTTAATTGCTTTATATTACAAATAATTTCAGTCTAGTTCAAACCACTTTAATTCGATTCAAACGAAAAAAACAAAGTACATAAAATGTAGTACACACCTTGGTAACCGATATGCACATTGATCGTGTTGTATGACCCCTCTCCCTTTCCATCCCGTTAATTAAAATATATCACCAATTTCTTTTCGAAGTTTTTGGAATTGAAAGTACGCTTAAAACTTCTTCTTTTTTTAGTCGTGTTTTCATTCAAAACTAATATCACGTCCTTGTTCATTGATACACACACCGGGGGAAATTTTATTCTTTTTCGTGTAGTTGGACTCATTGTCAACTCCGCGTGGTCTATGAAGTAAAAAATTTCACTTGATTTTTAACTTTATGGGTGCGTATAGTTAAAGTGAACTATGGAGGTCCGAAATGAATGCTTAATTATAGGAGGATGTTTGGTTCTATTTTAGCCAAAACGTTTTAGAGACGCTGAAACGTCAGGTTGTTTGGCTCCATTTTAACGAGTTTTATTGTAGATGTTTTTGCTCTTTTACCATTTTCCCATTTCTTTTCATTTCCTCTCTCATCATCATCATCATTATCCTACTCTATATATCTATTTTCCTCTTAAAATTCATCCAAATACAATTTTTTTCCTCATCTTAAAAATGAATCACTATTCATGTTTTAAGGCCAAGTATCTAAAATGTTTACTTAAAATAGAGCCAAACAATCTCTAGGTGTTCTCAAAGGACCCGCAACGTGGCTCTTGAGTGGGGTACGTGGGGCAAAAACAAATTTTAAAAAATAAATAAAAATTCGGAGTAAAATTGTTGATATTTTAGTTTTCTGCCCATATTAATCGTTAATTGTAGTGCATGAAAGGAGCACCATCCATATTAAACAAGGTATTGAAAATGAAAGAAAAAAAGGTACTTGTGGTGATAATTCCATAATGTTGAGCTAGACATGACAGGAAAGGAAGAAATGAACATCAACAGCCGTACGTAGATTGGTTCTAGTTAGCAGAGTATTAAGATAAACACTGCAGAGTTAGGTTTTGTTTGATAAGATAAACACAGAATTAAAGAATAATTGTGTCATGACTTAATCATATGCATCAAATTTGAGGGTGTAAAAGAATTAATTCAAAGGGACCCAAACCCCAATGGGAAGTGCTGTTGGTGTAGACAGATAACAAGAAATGACTGATTCTGAAACCTACTTTCTATGAGTCCTGTTAACCCTTAGCACGCATTTGGCAACTCTTTCTATTTCTGGTAACTCTTTATGGTCCCCTTTTTTACACATCTCACACATCTTCCCTTCTTCTTCTTTAACTTCACCTCATAATTCTTCATTGTTTCATCATATTATCAACAAGAGCAAAAGGAAAGAAAGAAAAAAATAAAGAAAAATAGAGGATCCAAATATGGCTCGTGGTAAGATCCAGATCAAGAAGATTGAGAACCAGACCAACAGGCAGGTGACCTATTCCAAGAGGAGAAATGGACTTTTCAAGAAAGCAAGTGAACTTACTGTTCTTTGTGATGCTAAGGTTTCCATTATCATGATTTCCAGTACCCAGAAGCTTCATGAATTCATCAGCCCTACTACTACGTATGTACTTACTAACTAAATCTCATGTTTTTTTGCTAATTAAATATACTTGGGATTCTTCAACTGCTTCTTGATTCCCTTTTTTTTTTTTCAGGACCAAGCAGATCTTTGATCAGTACCAGAAGGCTCTTGGTGTTGATCTATGGCAATCTTACTATGAGGTTAGTTCTTTTTTGCTTTTTTTTTTTTTTTTAAATTTCTTTTTCTGGATTTGGATTAAATTAAACTTACATATGAGAGTTCTTTCTAAAAAGTGATGTTGGTTAATTTGTAGAAAATGCAAGAGCATCTGAAGAAGCTGAATGAGGTTAACAGGAACCTTCACAAGGAGATCAGGTTAATTATTAGTATAATTAATTTATTATAGTAAGTTTTATACTATATAATTTGAGTTCATGATCTTGATTTAGCAAAACCAATTAATTGGCTGCTGCAGGCAGAGGGTTGGAGAGAGCTTGAATGATCTGGGCTACCAGGAAATTGTTGATCTTCTTGACAATATGGATGAGGCTCTCAAACTCATTCGCGAAAGAAAGGTTATTATTTCTTTAATTCATAGTAATAATATTCTAATCTGTATATAGAATTACTTTTACAAACTTTATTTGTATCAACTAGACAACCAGTAGTGTCTAGCTAGGGTTTGTAACTAGTGTTGAGTGTTGTTTTTCATCGAGTCTTGATTCAGGCATTAAGATCTGATCTTGTAATAGGCTCAAGCTTCATGGATGAATATGAGTAATATTGATTTGATTAAGGGGTTTGAGATTTGAACAATTTTTTTTTCTTTAAAAAAAAATTGCTTCTTGGAAAGAGAGAGATTTAAGGCCTGCAAGCAGTAGGTGCTAGTTGATCAGAAATTTAGCTTCTTTGGGTAATGAAAAGAGGAAAGCCCTGATTTGCATGATGGATAATTGTATAGAACTTCTTTGTACAGCTAACATTTTAGCATTTCCAAGAATTCCTGCTAGGGGTCTTAGAATCAATCAAATCAGCCCAACAAGATTTGGATTTTACCATTATTCTTGTTATACTAGCCTTAAAAAGTCTTCAAAAAAGTTAATTTCACATCACATTTATGACCATTTTAAGGCTTATAGTAAACTGATAAAGAGAATAAATTAGTGATTTCTGGAGAATTAATTGCTCAAGTCATTTAGAAACTAGGTGGCCATGTTGAATGTGCATATTGAACCTGACTCTTCAAGTGTGGACTAATGATTATAGTGTATAAACAAGCGTTATATCATGTTAAAATTTGGAAGTATCATTCCATTTTCTTCTTTATTTCATATGTGTATAAACACACACATACAACAATCAACAGTACTGCAATGCTAAGAGTTCATGACATGATGCATGTTTGATTCTTTATATATGCATTCTTTTATAGTTTCCATCCATGGTAGTAATACTAATATGTACATGTTTCAATTCAACACAGTACAAAGTTCTCGGTAACCAGATAGAAACCACCAAGAAGAAGGTACAGAACCAATCGACCACATTCAAATCAACTATACTTTTCATAGTTCTAAATGATTATTCTTATAAGTTGTTCTTTATTTGTTTATGTTTCCAGTTAAGGAATTGCGAAGAGGTTCACAGAAACCTCACCCTCGAGTTTGTAAGCACCTCACTCCAAATTCTTTTCTTTAATAACCATCATTACTTGACATTTTACAAGTGAAGATATAAAGTCCATTTCTGAAGTTCACATTTGTCATTTCGATTCGTTTATAGAAGTTCTCATGTTATGGAAGATCTGAAATTCATTTGTATGAGTTTATATTGTAGGACGGTGACCCACACTATGGATTAGTCGAGAATGAAGGGGATTACAACTCGGTTCTTGGATATCACCATGGAGGGCCACGCATAATCACACTCCGCATGCCTCCCAATCACCACCATCCAAATCACCATGCCAGTCTTCACAGTGGAGGCGGCTCAGATCTCACTACGTTTGCTTTGCTCGAGTGAAATTGATATTTATAATGCTATGTGTTTGATGGAGTTTTAATTAAGAACCTCTGGATTTAAGCTAATGCTATCTTGATCAAAGAAAGCATAGATTTGAACTAGTAGTACTTCTGTATTTGTCTATGATGGTTCGTGTCTCTATGGATATGTACGTATGTGTATGGAGTTTGTATTATGTGTGTGTCAGATCCGAATCAGGCCACTCTAGTTTCTGCATATCATCTACTCCATGTTCTCTCTTTTGGTTCACATCATCCATTTTGCAAAAAAAAAGAAAAAAAGAAACTAACCTCTGAAATTTATAGATATGAGCTAACTGTTTGAGTGTTTGTGAATGGCAAGACTTCTATTCTTTGACATAGATTATGGAGTTTGGAAATACTGTAACAAGTTATATCTAGCTACAGATTACCCATTTCACATTGCAGGCTAAGGATTAGAGCTAGACCCGGGTGAAGATTTTGTTGCTGTTTTCACTCAATTGCAGTAAAGTATTTGATTCATTTGAAGATCCTTAGATGTTACAGTATGTTCTTTGATTGGTCATTTTAATCAGTTTCTTATATTTGAGACTTTTGAGTTATATAATGCTGGAATTTGACAATTCGAATTTCGTTTGAATGAAACTGGATCTCTTCGGCCAATTAAGTAGATATAACTGAATGAAATAGAGTGCACAAAGTAAACAAGAGAATTAAGGAACTGGAAGGGGCTAGGCCATTTTAATTAGCCAAGTACATAGAAACTGCATGTTCTATACATTATTTGAGCAAACTGATTTAGCTGTTCTATAACAGTAACCACATCATCTCACACACAACAATCTCTCAAGGAATACAACATGTTGTCTCAAATTGAAGTAGAAGTTATCAACATTCCCCTTAACTCCTTTCTTAGTATTTTTCCGTATGGAGATTTGGGAATCTCATTAGTGAAAAACACGCGCTTTATTCTCTTGTAGTAGATAACCTGGAATGACAACACGTATGGTCAGTGAATACTGAATACACATATACCTTAAATACACATGAACATTTTACTGTTTCAAATATATTTTTGAATAGCTAGTCTATTTCACTTTTGATTAGTACTATAGGTAGGGCAAGAGGATGACCTGTTTAGAGACAAATTGTTTGATTTCATCCTCGGTGATGGTGGACCCATTGGTACGAACAATAAAAGCAACAGGAACTTCACCTGCCTGCTCATCTTCCATTCTGCAGTATGTGCACAGTTTAGTTCATGAGAAATCAACACAAACAAGGACATGAATTATAATGAACTTACGATACAACTGCTGCATCTGAGATGTATGGATTATTGAGGAGGATGTCCTCAAGTTCTGCAGGTGCAACTTGGAATCCTTTGTATTTGAGGATCTCCTTAGCTCGGTCAACTATAAAGAGCTCATTGTTCCCATCAAAGAAACCTATATCACCGGTATGTAGCCATCCTTGTTCGTCTATTGTCCTCTTTGTTGCCTCCGAATCATTCAGGTAACCTACAGTAATTATATATATAGTTGTATATTTTTAGAATTCAAACAATATATATGGCATAAAACTATATGGGGTTATGTACGTATATTCTCAGAATCAACAACTACAGTTCATTGTCTTGCTTAATGGTAAGAAACTTAAATCAGGAAAATAAAGTTGAAAATTTATACAATTCGGGAAAATAAAGAGGCAATGTTCTCTTCGTCGTAATGAGTACTAAATGAGTTTTGGACAACACAGTCTTAATCATTGTCTTACTAAATGAGTTATCAGACGAACATAACACAGTCTTAATCAATACAACACCTTTTATGACTTGGTCACCTCTGACAAGAACTTCTCCAGGTTGGTTATATCCCAAGGATGCACCTGACTCTGTATCAACAATTTTTACTTCAACATTTCTTAGTAAGATACCGCTCGAACCTGATTTCATTTCTTTAGTAAACGCCAAGCACATGGAGGATATCAACCCGGATGCTTCTGTCATTCCATAACCCTGCATTTCATTTCAGTTCTGTTTATATCTGAGTTAATCCTCTACTACATGCTAGAGTTTTTGATATATAATTCAAAGCGCCTCTAGTCTGATTGGCACACACTTGCCTATTGTAGAATCCTTGTAAAAAATGTAACACCTGGAGAGAAAACACAGCGATAATAATATTCACCTGACCAACAAAGGCATTTGGAATTATAAATCTGACAGCGTCCTCCACCTCCTTCCCAAGTGGTGCTGCGGCAGACATTAGAACCCGCACAGATGAAAGATCATATTCTCGTACCGCCTTGCCCATCTTCGTGATGGCCAAAACAATGGGCGGCACCAACTGCAAAATTGACACTTTATGCCTCTGAATGAGCTCTAAAAATGTATGAATCTCAAAGTTATGCACAAGCAGGATGGCAGCACCAACGCGCATCCCACTTAGCAAAGTGCAGTTCAAAGCATAAATGTGGAATATTGGCAAGACACACATCATCACGTCTTGGCTATGGAAATCGTAATGGGGATTTTCCCCATCAACCTGTTGTGCAACACTAGTTACAAGCCCCTTGTGTGTTAGCATGACACCCTTCGGGAGGCCAGTTGTCCCAGAAGAATATGGCAGGGCAACAGTATCATGTGGATGAATTTCGACCATAGGCATGTCTTCCTCATCAGCAGAAGCCATGTCCGAGAAACGAAGACAGTAATTATCATCACCTTCCGGTGGCTCGTCTATGCACATCAATTTTGTTCCACTCCCCCTCGCGTAGTTACATACTTTTTCCACGTGGCACGATTGAGTTAGTATCAGCTTCGTATCGGAGGAAGTGGCTTGCTTAATGATCTCAGCAGTGGTAAACAGGGGATTTGCCATGGTTGACCGGGCTCCAATGTGTGATGCCCCGAGGAACGCGAATACATACTCAGGACAGTTTGGGAGGAGGAGCATGACAGTGTCGCCTTTGTGTATCCCGATCTGACTGAACCCTGATGCGACTTTTCTTGAAGTTCTGTCGACCTCTTCATATGTGTAGACCTCATTGGTGGCGCTGTTGATCAAGCATGGCTTTGCTCGAAATCTGGAAATATTCTGGAAACAGTAAGAGTGTATCGGAACGTGATTTGGTATGTCGATATCGGGAAGTTCCGAACGGAATATGGTACTACTGCCATCTTCTTGCAGGGTGGATATGGATGACTCCATGAGCGCTCTTAGAATTAGTCTAGTGTAGTAATGTTTTGAGGTGTGAACTTAACTTTTCTGGAATGAATAGTTGTTCATAATGGAGAAGACTAATTACGGCCATGAATTTGAATCATAAGTGGATTGTTTTTTTTAAATTGACCTTAAAGAGTTACAGTAAAGTAGACCAAGGGCTAATAATATTCAAAACTGGCTTCATTGCCCGGGAGACATTCTAATTCTCCCCTCTAATAATTGTGAATGTATTTTTTTTGTACCAACACAAGTTGAGAAAATATTCATTATTAATCATTATTATATTATAAATATACTAGTTATATGCATTTGACTTTCTAAACTTCATTATTGATATATGTTGAGGCTGTTTAATTAATCTTAATCCAGTATTGAAGCAAACATGAGCTGTAAGGAATGGACCTGTAAAAGGCTGTAACTACAGTTTCCTAAGAGATTGATTAATCAAACTAATTAACGTTAAACAAAATCAAACTAACATGAGCTGCTATATCTTAATGATGATTATTATATGTAAAATCCAATTATGAGAACAGCTGATTATCTAAGTATATATCTTCTTTTCTTGAGAAAATGATCTAAGTATCTCCGATAAGCTGTCTTGTAACTACACTTATGGTGCTCCCTAAAATTGGAAGGCTATCCTCTGAAGAAATGAGTTGACTGTTTGTGGATGGCAAGACTGATCCCATTCTTTGACATAGATTACAGATTATAGGATTTGAGTGCAATCCGTTTTGCAGGTCTTAAGATGAAGAATGTGGCTTAAAGACCGGGGTGTCTAATACATGAGATATATAATTCTGTTGTTTTCACTCTACTTCTGGATAAGTGGTGAATGTTACAGATCAGTAAAGTATTTGAAATTCATTTGAAGATCCATAATCCGTTGATGTTTTGTGTTTTGATTGGTCATCTTAATCAGGGTCTTATATTTGAGTTATGATGCTGGCATTCGGGACTATTGTCTTGTTTGAATGAAACAGGATCTTTTGCCAACTAAGTAGATATTACTGAATTTTGAAATAGAGTGCACAAAGTAAACAACACTAAAAAAAATGTGTTTTAGATGACAAATTTTAAATGACAATAGGGTTAATTATCACAATAGATTAGTTTCAGCTGATATTATAAACTTTATCATCAAAAATTGATTTGGGACGATAATATATAAACTTTGTCAAAGGAAAGTTATCTAATATGATAATAATTGAAGTTTGTCACCTGAAGCTAGGTGTTTTAGTTGACAAAATCAAATTTTTTGTCAACATAAAGCAATTTCTCGATCTGAACTAATGAGAAATTTTGTCTTGCTCCTTGCTTTAAGGTGACAAGCTAGGTGTTTTAGGTGACAATGTTATTTGCGAAAACATCACCACAGACACCCCTGAAAAAACTTCGGCGGTTATTTTGCAATTACGATAACGTAAGGGACTAACTTGAAATTAAATAAAGTAAATATAATGAAATACTAAATAGATAGAAAGATAGACCGGTCATTTATCTTCTTAAAATCTCTGGACATTCAACAATGGCGGCCGTTGCCCCAAACCCTAGAAACGAAATCCAATCCATCGAAGTTCCTGATGGTGTGATTTATGCGTCATCAAATTCAAATCTGCTTTCCGATCGCCGATCGATTTCCTCGCCGCACCGCAATTCATCCGACTGGCAAGAAACAAAACTCTCGGACTTTTTGGTGGAAATCGGTGATAATCAGTAAGCTCTGATGGAACCATCTTTTGATCATCAATTTTTGTTTAGTAATTTTTTTCATATCGTATTCAAGTTACCTGTGATGCTAGGTTACGAATGTGCTTTACTGTTTTCATTGTTCTGTTTATGGTACTCAAATGGTTATTCTTCTGAATCAGAACTGATGCCATTGCTAGCCCTTCCTGGTTATGATGGTTAATTTCCTGTGTTTGTGGAGTCAATATGGAAACTTCAGGTTCTCTGTCATAGCATGCTTGTGTTATTGTTATGAATAATTTCAATTGTGAAGTATTGTTCTCTCTGTAAGGTAAAAGTTTAGACATGGGCTGATTAAAAAGGTCTGGAAACAACCTGTTTTCGAGGATGGTAGGATAAAGCTATGACGAGTACATAAAGATCGTGATCCAGTATAATTAACTTTCTACTCTGATCTCAGATTTTCATCATTCTCAATTTACTTTACTGATGTAGTCATAATTAAATTGCTATTCTATGATCTACCTGAGCATTAATCAACGTGTATAAGTTTTTCAAGTTCTTTTTAATTAGGTACAAGTTCTTTATAGTTAGGTCACTGAAGACCAATTAGTTCTTTTTAATTAACTTTCTTGGCTTTGCTATTAGCTGTTACATCCAACTGGAGTTCTCATTTTATCCTTAAATTGATGTGTTATCTGAGTTGGAGAAGAATGTTTATGAATGTATCTCTTTGTGTTCACATGTAGTAGGTCCTCTGGGGGGGGGGGCAGTTGGAAAATCTTAACCTAACAACTTTTTAAAATAAGAACTTCTCTTATCTATCTTTTATATGCGCTAGTGAACAACGAATTCACATGTATGTTGTATCACCACTGCAGGGCCTTCAGAAAGTAGTGATAGCAAGTGCAAGAATATGAAAATGCTGAGGGTTATATATTTGATCTGTAGGTTATGTTGGGAAGGTCTGATGTATCTGGCTGGGGTGCTTTCTTGAAGGTTAGTTTTTTTTTATTACTATATTGTAAAGGAGGGGAGATGGAACCCCAGGCATGCTTTCATGGCTCATTGTGGCAGCTCTTGCTGGGTATTTTTTGTCTTTTCCGTAATTTGACATTGTCGTTGTTGGTTTCAATGTAGCAATACTCCCGGGTCTTCATTTAGAGTTGTGATCATTTTTGGCTTAATTGATGATATTGACGAAACTGATCGCAAATCTAACCGGTCAATCCAAGAGAAAACCGATTCACCTGTAAGTATTCTGAGTTTCATTCCCATCCCATCATATTTGCAGATTTCTCTGTATTGTTATATTCTCGATTAGTTAAGAAATTGAGGTTTTATTTATGTTATTTACTTCTAAGTGAAAAAACGAAACTGTCTCTATAGTAATACAGAGAGAAATTCGAACTTTCGTCTCAGGGGCAGAGATTCAATTTGTTTGGGAGCAGGTTTGTTAATAATCGCTGAAAGATAACCTTTATTTCTCCTGTTTAGACATTTTCTCTTCTTAATGATATCATGTCTAAGGAACTTAATGAAATAACGTCTGAAAACCATATTTTCTCTTCAGTCCTGTCTGTTACTGTCTTAAAAGTACACATCGGGTTGACTGGCCAATGTCTTTATTTGCTTGTGTACCTACCGGTCTTTAGTCTTCATTTAACTATTTTCTAGAGATATCTATTTTCCGATACAGCAGATTAGGTATTAATTGAGCATATGCTAGATTTTGATCCCGTTGATTCTGTAATTCGTACTTTTCGTAGAGTATTGTACTTGGAGTTTCGAGAAAATTGATTCAAATATTTGTGGTCTAGTTTAGGCTTTTGAATTTGATTGGAGGTTTACTTTGAATTGCCTGATAATATATGAAGTTAATTGTAGGTGTTGCTAGCAACAAACATATAGGTATGGTTCATTGATATGGTGTGAGTGAGCAACGCCAGTGAGGTATGGAGCCATTATTAAACTCTGTTCAAATGTATCTTCTTTCACATGCTTCTTGTTGTACCTGATTTCGCTTTTGACATGCATATCATGTTGTGCTGTATATATGTAATTTATTGGCAATGGTCAATGAGATGGTATTCGCACGTGCTAGTGTAAGTCCTGAACCAATAGATTATGTCTTTGCTTATAAACTACGGAAGATTATGTGTTTGCTTATAAACTACGGAAGCTTTTTTTTGTGTACCCCACCCCATGTTACACGATTCTACATAGCATTTGGTGATTGTGGTTGGTTTGTATTGGTACTATTTTTGTGTAGGTGATATACGGATACTTGTAAATGTTCCATGTTCCCGTACTCTAAACAACAGGGATAGGGATCGCTATGTAGTATGTACAAGCTGAATTGAAGGCTAAAAGCAGCAGGAATTGGGTGTCCAACTCCAAGTTCTTTTAGGGCTTCATATTTTGGTCACAGAATTCATAGGTACAATTATGTCATGCAGGCATGCAGTGTTGTCGTACTCTATCTTGCTTTATCATGTGTCCCGTGTACATTTGAATACCCTGTTGATTGATATGATAGCTTAAATTATCCTCTTCTTTAGCTTCGAAGCTTGATGTTGAATTCTCTACGGTCACAAGTTTACTATTGCTGGGAGTAGCGATAATATTGATTTTGATTTCTTTGCTATGATAGGCAGGGATGGTGGGGTTGCACCTCGGCTGAAAGATGTTGCTCTATCTTGTGACAAGTTACGTGAAGGCTATGTTGAGGTGGGTTCATTACTCTTATGTACATTGTCTTTGTTTGCAGTGTATGACGTCTCATATTATAAGAAAAGTGTGTTTGCTTCACTTGAAATTCAGGGGAAGTATTGCTGTTGATCTAAAATAATGTTCCACTTCTTTATTCTGCCTATACATGTTCTCTTGTAAATGATGTCATATCTGAGGAACATGATGAAATAATTGGCAGGAACATGTCCTCAAGTACCCATTGTTTTGACTGGCCAATGTCGTTATTAGTAGATCTCACATGATATATGGATTTCCAATCAGGCATGGGAATGCTAGTGTACCTACCATTGTTCATTCTTCATTAACTATGTTTTAAAGATATTATTTGGGTGTTTACTCTAGTGGTATGAATCTTGCTTTCGCAAGAGAGGCGAGTTCGATTCTCGCAACACCCATTCTAGTTTATATTCCAGGCTGAGGGCAAAGTTTCAGGCTTGTTATTCATGTCCAGTAGGTTTTTTTGGCTTAGCTATTCGATATTCACATCAGGAAATTTTATTAATTGCAAAATGGGTATACTAGGCTTGTTATTCATGTCCAGTATTAAAAATTTATTAATTGGAAAATAGGAAATTTTCAAAATGGGTATAGTTGGATTTGGTGATGAAATGTTTGTGAACTTGTACTTTTGGTGATGAAAATATGCTGATAATAGATCTAATTGTCATTGGAATAGGACTTTGGGTGACAATAGGTTTAAATAATTTGTCATACGAAGTGAACTGCTTTAGGTGGCAAATTACTCTTGTCATTGAAAGCATGTTATTCATTTAATTGCTTATGGACTTTAGGTGATGAATATGACTTAGATGACAATAGGGTTTAACTAATGTGATAATATTTTTGTCATTGGAATAAATCTCTTGTGACAAATGCAAAGTCACCAGATTTTTTTGTCACCATAATACTAATATGACGGCTCTAATGTGACAAGCCGGTGACAAAAATGAATTGCCATCAAAACGTTTCCGTGATAATTTTTTGACTTTAATGACAATATATATCATCACCAAAAACCCTTTTTTTTGTAGTGAGAAAGAACTGAACTGAATGGACTAAACGTACCATTTTAGCCAAGCACATAGAAACTGCATGTTCTATACATTATTCGAGCAAACTGATTGAGATGTTCTATAACATTAACCACATCATCTCACACACAACAATCTCTCAAGGAATTCAACCTGTTGTCTCAAATTGTGGTAGAAGCTGTCAACATTGCCCTTAAGTCCTTTCTTAGTATTTTTCCTGATGGAGATTTGGATATCTCATTAGTGAAAAACACGCGCTTTATTCTCTTGTAGTAGATAACCTGGAGTGACAACGAGTATGTCAGTGAATAAACATGTATATACCTTAAATACAGATGAACATATATATACAACTGCTTTATATATTATTGGAGAGGTCTATTAATTAGTTTTGATAAGTAGTATATAGTAGGGTGAAATGACGACCTGTTTGGAGAGAAATTGTTTGATTTCATCCTCTGTGATGGTGGAGCCATTTGTACGGACAACATAAGCAACTGGAACCTCGCCTGCCTGCTCATCTTTCATGCTACATTATGCATGGAATCAGTAATGGTAATATTAAAATCGACCCATATATCATAACTAAAAAGTCCTTGTTACGGGGATAGGGTTATCCAAGGGACATTCTAATCAATAACCACCATGCATGCACTAAGTTTAAGTACATGAATGAGGATCGATGAACTTACGCTACAACTGCTGCATCTGAGATGTGGGGGTGGTGGAGGAGGATGTCCTCAAGTTCTGCAGGTGCTACTTGGAATCCTTTGTATTTGATGATTTCCTTAGCTCGGTCAACTAAAAAGAGCTCATCATCTGCATCAATGAAACCTATATCACCGGTATGTAGCCATCCTTGTCTGTCTATTGTGTTCTTTGTTGAGTCCGGATCATTTAAGTAACCTAATACAAGATACTTTTCATGGTGAAATCCTCTCAGCACACACAAAATCTATGAAAGTTACCATAAGTCTACGATGGAATTACTTTACCTTTCATGACCTGGTCGCCTCTTAAAAGAATTTCTCCGGCCTGGTTATATCCTAATGATGTACCGGTTTCTGTATCAATAATTTTCACCTCAGCGTTTCTTAGTAAGATTCCACATGAACCTGATTTTACTTGACATAACCCAGTTTCATTAGCAAATGCCAAGCACATGGAAGATATCAATCCGGATGCTTCTGTCATTCCATAACACTGCATTACGTTTCAATGTAATATGAATTACGTTATAGCCCTGTAGTATTTGATGCTAATATGAGTAATAAACAATTCAAGAATCTGATAACAATATGACGTTGGACGATATAACAAGAACTAGAAAAGTTGAAGGTAATCCTCACTTGACCAACTAAGGTACTTGGAAATATGAACCTGATAGCGGCTTCCATCTCCTTCCCAAGTGGGGCGGCCGAAGAAATGACAACCCTCACAGATGAGAAATCATATTCTCCCACCGCATTGCCCATTTTTGTGATTGCCAAAACAATCGGCGGCACCAACTGCAAAATTGACACTTTATGCTTCTCAATGAGCTTCAAATATGAAAGAACCTCAAAGTTCTGCACAAGCACGATGGTGGCCCCAGCACGCAACCCGCATAGCAATGTGCAGATCAAACCAAAACAATGGAATAATGGCAAGGCACACATCAACACGTCTTGGCTGAGGAGATCGAAATGGGGATTTTCCCCATCAACCTGTTGTGCAACATTGGTGACAAGCCCTTGTGAGTCAGCATGACACCCTTCTGTAGGCCAGTGGTCCCAGAAGAGTATGGCAGGGCAACAATGTCATGCGGATGAATTTCGATCACAGGCATGTCTTCCTCATCAGCTGAAGCCAAGTCCGAGAAACGAAGACAGTAATTATAATTATCACCTTTCGGTGGTTCGTCTACGCACATCAATTTAGTTCCACTTTCCTTGGCATAATCGTGTACCTTTTCCACGTGGCACGATTGAGTTATGATCAGCTTCGCATCAGAGGAAGTGGCTTGCTTGATGATCTCAGCAGGGGTAAACAGGGGATTTGCCATCGTTGAACGGGCACCTACGTGTGATGCCCCGAGGAACGCAAATACGTACTCAGGGCAGTTTGGGAGGAGGAGCATGACAGTGTCGCTTTTGTGTATCCCGATTCGACTGAAACCTGATGCGACTTTTCTTGAAGCTCTATCGACCTCTTCGTATGTGTAGACCTCATTCGTTGTGCTGTTGATCAGGCATGGCTTTGTTCGAAACCTGGAAATGTTCTGGAAACAGTAAGAGTGTAATGGGAGGTGATTTGGTATGTTGATATCGGAAAGTTTTGAATGGAATATTATTGTACCACCAGTGCCTTCTTCCAGGTTGGTAATTATGGACTCCATAATCGCTCTTGAGAATTACTTGGTAATGTTTTCAGGTTTCTGGAATCGTGAGTAGTTTAGTTGTTCTTCTTCTTCATATATAAGGCAATGAATTGGAATATTAATTAATGATCAGTGGATTTTCTAAATTGACCTTAAAGTTGACCAAAGGGCTTATGCTGCAAAAAGGCAAAACTGCCCAGGAGACTTTCTAATAATTGTCCCCTCTAATTGTATAGTAACAAATTAAGAGAATATATTACCAACAATTTGATTTAGAGTAATAATATTTATGCATTTGACTTTGTAAATTTCAGCATCTGATGATGCATTTGATATACGGAGTAATATATTTTCTTGAGCTTGTTTAGTTCTAGTCATAATAATTGGGTTGTAATTGTATGACGCGCGCTTGGGCCTGGTACGTAGCCGTATATCACAGGTACAGGTCAGGCACAGGCACAGCCTTATTTGTTAAGCCCAAATTTAGTGACAAACATTTCTGCCATGTATTGTTCTTCATCAAACTGCGTACACCATTGAATCTTCACTAGGGGTACTATAAATGTACCATATCTTTTCTGTAATTTTTCCTTAATTCTTCTCTCTCAATCCTTCAAGATACAGATTACATAGAGAAACTTAGGTTTGGCGAAATCGTAATTTTCGAATCATAGGGTATATTAGAGCTCAAATGTGGATGGCTTGATACTATGTTGAGGAATAATGTGCGGTCTTTTTAGACATATTGTACCTACAACAGGGGAGTTAACCGTATAATATATCCGGGATAGTGGGGAAGGTAGCTATTAGTAGAGCAATGTGCCCTGATATGCAAGGGATTAGGTGCCTAGTGTTGAAAATGTGAAGAAAACATAGAATAAATAATGCCTTGTGAGGCATATTTACATGGAGATAAATTCGTATTTATTTGTTAATTAAGAAAACTAAATATATTCCTAAGCTACTATGTGAGAGCTTCAATTTGATCTATCGTATGCCCAAAACGGACTTGGGTTAGAGAGAAATAATTGTTCAAAGTTGTTGGAAGGTTGAGTGGGTTTGTCCCACATCGAGAAAGTGCAAATGGTTTCACTAGAATATAAGATACAAGCTTACATTTGGTGTTCAAGTAATATAATTAGATGTATTGAGATTACTCTACGCGTGTGTGCAAATTTTGGCTAGATTTGTACACGATCTAGAGACGTGAGACGTGAATATTGGACCTATTTGAATTAAAACCGGCTAGATCATGCGCCCCACATTTTGCTACTGGTCTGACTAATCCTTCCATAATTTTTTGGTTTAAAATTCTTCAAAGTTTTGTATCTGCTAAGGAGTTACGATTTAAACCTTTGAGCTGGTACACATGATTTCTCAATATAAATAAGTCTCTGAATCAGTGAGAAAAATAGACAAAAAAACATTTCTGTTGTTCTTTCTCCAACCTTCTTCTTGCATAAACTGAGCAATTGTTTCAGTTCGCCATAATTTACTAGCTTGTGCTGTTAGTACTTTCGTTCTTCGTTGTATCTTGGGAATTGAAGCAAATGCTCAACATCTCAACTCTCAAGCACCATAAGTGAGAGGGCGTATTTTGCTTTTAAGGAACTGTGTTTACACAGAAATCAAATTTATTTTGAAGGTGGCGTTTTATATTCATCTGAATTCAGTATTGTATTTCTTTCCATTTATTTCACTCATCTTTGAATTTTTCGATTATTACTTGTAACACCTAGTTCTAATACATTGTAAATTGCCTACATGAACGATATTTAGTGATCCAGTTGATTGATTCACCCATGCCAGGTTATTTCATTATTGTTGTAGCCTTAGTTGTATTTGTGTTCTTTTGTTATGATATTCGATTGCTTGTTGTGAATATGTGTGTGGATTATACGAATTCTTGATGCCTTATTAGTGTTTTAATGTTGTAGTGATAAAAGGTAATAGTATCCATTAAAGTTTGTGTTACATATTTGTAGACCCTCGAGTATTACTTATGCTATAATTTTTAATAGTAATATTTTAACCCTTAAAAAAAAAAAAGTTTGTGTTACGTATGTATCTTCTATGAGATCTTGATGTTTCCAGAAAATATTGGAGCCGAAGTCCTTCACCTTGAAGGCTTCAATTCAATGCATTGTTTTTGTCCCTCCAAATGTGAAGAAAAAGAGAGAATGTGACGTAAGTTGAAGTTGCACACACGAGAGTTAATGTTATGCGAGTAGTAGCAAAAAAAGTCAGAAAACAAAATGATAAAGAAAGTTATCTTGAATTGAATTGATTAATCATCATGGACAATGGAATAGATTGGTGCCGACATATCATACGAAAATCCGCCTTATCTCTTTGCTGTAAAGATCCCATTATTAATGGGCACCAAAAAGTGTCGTTGTCTCCTTGCGGAGACATGTTACACTTTTATTTCTTTTTACAATAAGTACTCCACCGTGTTAATCATATTGTACATTTAGTTCTTTTTACGAACAAACATGAATCAAGAAGTCAGGTTTTTTTTTTTTTTTCTGAGAATCACTCAAGCAGTCAGGTTGGACACGCATATTGTAATTTCCATGCTACAATTATTACCGCATCCTAAAGCGATTACAACGTGCAAATTCTTGAGATGGGGGTCATATTTTACACCTGAAAAATCCATTTTTTACCTTAAGTTGGGTTATTTTCAATTTTGGTACCTTATTGTGGCACTGTTCAATTTTAGTACCTTATTGTTACAGTTTGATCAATTTAGTTACCTTTAACACTTAAATGGATGAAAACCATCAATTGCCGTTAACTCATCAACTTTTTGCTATTTTTAGTGAGTGACCCCACCCACCAATTAAAAAAATTTAAATATATTATTTGTTTATTTTGTAGAAAATAAAAAACACATAAATAACTATAAAATTGACTAATGAGTTTTTTCAAAATATCAATTAACTCTTTGTTACTTGTTTAATCCATCATGTGAGACTATCGATTTTTTCCACTATATTATTCTTATTTTAATGTGTCATTTTTCACAAAATTCATTTTTTTGAAGAAGTATGGAATTATTTCATTTAATTTGCACGCGGGGCCCACTCACTAAAATTAAAATGTCATTAATTTAACGGACGGTGATGCTCACTAAAATTAACAAAAAGTGTCTAAATTGGTATGGGAAAAAAGGAAATATAAATTGGTAGTGGTTTCTATCCATTTAATTGTTAAAGGTACTTAAATTGGTCAATATGTACCGTTAAGGTACTAAAATTGGACGGTGCCAGAATAAGATACCAAAATTGAAGCCTCCAACTTAATGAGTTAACGGTGATTGATGATTTCGATCCATTTAAGTGTTAAAGATACCTAAATTGGTCAAGATGTAACAATAAAGTACCAAAATTGGACGGTGTCACAATAAGGTACCAAAATTGAACGGTGTCCCGATAAGGTACCAAAATTGAAAATGACCCAACTTAAGGTACCAAAAATGGATTTTACCCTATTTTACGCTAAACAAAGGCCGATATAACTTGTGTAAGCCATATAGGATAGCAAAACTTTGAAATTTCTTTGGCAATTCCAAAGTTATGCTTGTTAACTTAAATGCAATTTAAATCACGAACTTTAAATTTTATTATATTAAAGAGTTATAAGGGTGGCCGAATGTTAAGGATGTTGAAGTAGTGAGGAAAGGTTGTGAGTTTGAAATCCGACATAGATATAAGTTGGTATATGATATTTGAAGTTATAAATTGATTAAGTATTAGTGTGGGAATAGAGATAGAATATTTAGACTTTTTATTTAAAAAATAAAATAAAATGGTATTAGTATGGAACTAGATGAAGGAAACCGAATAAGAGGTCGTCTGAAGGAAAAAAGCTTGTACAGTTGTACGTACTTTTTAACGGGTCAGTATAGTCATGGGTGGATAGGACCTGCTTGTTGTCCTGTTGTGGGGTTGCCCATCTTTTGTCCGCCTAGCAATATTATTATTATGAATAAAAAGAAATTGAAAAAGAAATAAAGAAGCAAGCGTACATATGAATTATGGGCCGTGAGCATGTAGCGGTAGTAACAGCGATGTGATATTGACAAGCTTTTAAATGCCCTTGATTGAGTAATGGCTGGGCCCAATTCATCCAAAGTTGACTAAAGGGGTTAATTGCATAGGAGTAGTGATGTTTAACCGAGCCGAGTATTGTTGGGGCTCGACTCGTTAACGAAATGAGCCGAACTTAGTTAATGAAGTGAGTCTGATTTCAGGTTCGAACTCGTTAACAAACGAACCTCGTTTAACGAAGCGAGCTTAATTTCATGCTCAAGTTCAGTTCATTTGGCCCGAGCTTGGTTCGTTTGCTCAGTTCGTTTGTGGATATACCATGAAAAATATGTTAAAATATTAAATAAAATATAAACAAATTCAAGATTATGCATTACAATCAACCCCCAAATGATGAAATCATTAAAATCTAACAAAATGCAAATATAACCAATTCAAGCCAAAATCTCAAACTTAAATCATAACTTATAATACTAATACTACTAATAATGTAGTACATGATATCGAGACTTACCAAGTACTCGCGAGCTGAGGCTCATTAGTAGAACGAGCATAAGTTTAGGCTCGAGTTCGACTCGAAAACCTTATCGAACCAAGCCTTAACAAGCTGAGTACTCAAGGTTCGATTCGCGTAACAACACTACATAGGAGCTCTTTATTCGAACTTTAAAGGCCCCGATGCCCGTTTTGGATTCACCCGTTACCGTAGAAACTTGTGTTAAATCCATCCATTTATTATAGTTTGTCAATAAGTGAAAAAGTTGATCTTTACATTGTAGTTTATAAAATCAAAAATAGGGTCTCTTACGTCGAGTACCCTCCTTAGATTTATTTATTACAAATTAGTCCACGTAGACCAAACAATTATGAAGAGCACCCTCACTATATAGTTTTAATTACATCTGAGCCTGCGAATTTGACTTTTCGAACTAAACCAATAAAAGTACGATTTTACCCTGACTCAAAATTAGATTTTGACTTTGACCAAACAGATTGAATTTTTATTTATTACATATTTGTCTCAAATATTTTCAATTCAACCAAATTGCCACACCTAACTTTTTTAAATTTCAAACTAATCCAAAACTTTATTGCAAAATGAACCCTAGTAAATTTAATATTACATATTAAATATAATATAAAATAAAGTATATATGAAAAATAAAAAAATTAAAGAAATCGCGGTCACCGGAGCTCCGACCTGAAAAGGCAAAGCCCCAAATCGGGGTTGTGAAGCTTCGATCGGAGCTTCACTGTCTCGATCGGAGCTCTGACACCTGAAAATTGTAGAAGAAGATGAAAAAAAAAAAGGGAAGAAGATAGAGAAGAAGAAAAAGAAAAAGGGAGAAGATAGAAAAAAGAAAAAAGAAAATTTTGAAAATTATAAGGTTATGTTTGGCTGGACAAAATTGAATAGAAATTTTAAATTGGTTAATGTTTTTTGGATTTTTGGGTCTCAATATAATTATTTCATCTACGTGGGTTAATATGCCAAGTGACGATATGATCTATCAGAAAAAATGATAAAAATTGTTATCTTAGATTCATTTGATGATACGAAACTCCGCCCAACTTATCTCCTACTACTGTAATTTAAAGATTCATCTTCCGATACTTTAAATTTTCAAGCCAAGCCAACATGTAAATAATCCCCCCTTTTTTTAATTAGAGAATTAAATTAATCCATATTGATTAATTAAAGGGTAGATGAAAAAGTATCGTTTGTCTTGTTCCGAGTGAATAAATGGATTAGTGTCTAGTGGACTGGACTTCATCCTCATCGTGAATTTGTGATTTTACTCCCTCCACTATCTTTTTCTATTTATATTATATTCCTAATAATAACCTTACTTACTATATATAGATTTTTTTTAAAAATCCAACAAATGTAGTACTATAGATCTAGATTAAGCTAGTGGAACGTGCAAATCCATGGATCGGGAGTGTACTTTGCGGTCAATAAGGCTCAGTAGCTACCTAGCTATTCAATTCCATTCATCAATTATTTATATATGCATTATTATGAAAGTAAGTAACCTTACTCTAATTAGTATATTCTATAGAGTAGAGTATAGATGGATTAATTTCATCATTCCGCACCCTCTCCACCTATTCTTTAAAACAAAACAAATATATATACTCCATTGCAATAGCAGTAGGAGTAGTTGCTAGTAATAAGCTAGGTAATAAGACTTAGAAATGAGTGTGGTAAGTTAGTGTAAATTTTATATTTCAAAATAAAAAAAATCTATCTCCAAAATACTCTCTCTCAAACGCTCATATTTTAGTTTGTCACAAGTATATTGGAGTACTTTTAAAGATTGAAAATATGAAGTTTGATAATTCATATACCTTGTACACATTGTACTTGCTGTGCATAGTACTTTTCAGGTCTCGTATTTTGAATAAATTGTGGGAAAGTTAAACATAACCATAAATGCTACCTTTTACAATTAATGGAATTGACACTAGCGTTGCCAAAATGAAATGAAAAAAATGGGTATTTCGTCTCATAACAATTGCACCATTTGATCTGAGCATAAAAAATAAGAAGTGTTAAATATTGATTTATATTGATAGTTGGAGTTAATTTTATTTTATTGGAGATTTGTTACCACTAAAATGTGTGGATGAAATATAAAATTATTATAAACTTTCCAAATATTGCAAACAAATGAAATAGTACAACTCTAACATGATGTCTATAACGTCAAAATAAAATGGTACTCCCTCCATCTATGTTTAATCTTTCCATTTGACTTGGGTCAACAAAAATAAAATAAAGATTTATTATTTTAGTGATAAATTATGATAGGTGGAGGAGAGATGTATTAAGCTTTATGTCACATGATTTAGTTTGATGAGTGTTATTTTTAAATTAAAATAATGCACATGTATTGCAAAAAAGGAAATGAAAATATTAGTGGTGGATAGCAAATAAGGAAAGATGAGAACATTATAGGAATTATAAACGTTTTGGGTAATTACTTTACGAATACTATTACTAATATTGTTTAGTCAAAGAAATTTTGCTTGGACCGAGGAATCTTACACCTTTTTGTAATTAATGGAACAATACGTACTCAAGCTAAGGTCGGATCCTTCGTCGAACATGTTAGAATGATTGCCGAGAGATCTTGAGCAACACACAATACGGATGGGTATAGTATTTAAATGAAAAGACGGTACTAGCCCGGCCTAATTATATTTAATTGGATTTAAGGTGATGCTGTCTGATTTTTTTTATAAATAAATGTCATCCCTGACATCACAAATCACAATCCAATGTTCTAGTACAAGTAAACCATTACTATATTTAAATATCTTTACTGTACAAGTACTAATATAAATTAATTAATTAAATGTCCTAATCTCTATACTTACGAGTTACTTTTGTGAATTATGAGTCATTGTTGTTGTAGTTGAACTTCAATAGTATCATGACGACGAAATAACATACGAAGTACTATAGACTAGAGTACGTAGTAATGCTTTGAGAAATTAAAATGGTTACACAACTATGCGACTGTGATGCTACTATAATAATTGTAAAAAGTATACTATATATAGTCCTAGCATCATGTTGTTATTGATAATACTTATCATCTCCGACGTAATGAAAATGAACCGAAGCATTTGACTCTCTTGGCTTCCATATGACTAGTTGCGGCTCAACCTTTTTGCATATTTTGTTTCATTATTATTATGAGACTTAGGTTGTCAATGGGCCGGTGGGCGTGGACGGTTGGAGGGGGCTTAATGTCCACCACTTTTGGGGTTCTAGTTCTTAAAATGGAGCCCCAATTTTATGTTGTTACCGTTTTAGAAGAATGATCGTGTGAAGATTCACAAATTCCAACTTGAGTCAATAGGGCAACTATGTGATGATCTTGTCTATATAGAACGGATTAGACCAAGTATACTGTATATAGAACGGATTGGACCAAGCTGACCCATTTGCTAGGTCTAAATCATGTATAATGTATTCCATCACGTAACATGTAAAAGCATGAAATAAGTGAAATAAGTTTACTGACTCTTACAAATAGACAAGCGTCTAAATTATGGCACCCTAGGAATGTGTTGGTGTAGTGATCGATTTCTGCCAGTTAGTTATATACTCATCTGTCCTACTCATTTCTTTAATTACGTATTTCTTTTTGGACCGTCCCAATCAATTCTTTACCTTTTTATGTTTGAAAGTTACCCCACATACCATCTATATTACTTTAATCATTGTCCCCAACTTCACATTTTACTTTAATAATTTTTCTCACCACATACCATTTATATATTGACCCACATTACATTCTATATTAATAAATCACTATCAAACAAAATATCTCATTAAAAACCGTGCAAAAATCAAACGTAGTCATCTCACTGGGACGGGGAGAGTACTAAGAAGCACCGACACAGATACGGGCACGGATACGCCGATATGTACTTCTTTTGAAGGTGCTTCCTAGGTTATATATGTACTTCTTCTTTTAAATCGATCGTGATTAAATGACAAGTAAATTTTAACTTGTACTACATTCATTATCGAATCCAGTGATGATATTTTTTTTACGAACTTGAGAAAACTCACCATCAAGTTTACCCTCTCCAACATTTAAAGTGACGGGTTCCATTGTCAATTCTGGTACTACAGTATATTAGAAAATAAAAAATTGGAATTCACGTAGATGTCGAAATCTGATTGGACATAGTTGAAAAGAAAATCAATTGGATGAAAGGCACACCACCAATATGTGCATTTACACATGGTGAGATGGATCCACCAATACCATATCAAATAATAATCCAACAATAATAGTCATATTTTAATGCAACGTGAAATATGATACTCGTCCTCCATAGCCTACATAATCCTACTACTATTTCATCAACAATTTTGTCTCTCCTCTCCTCTCTTCTCTTCTTCTCCTTCTCTTTTCTACCTACCATTTGCGAAAACTTGTCCTCTTTTTGTTCCTCAAAATCTAAATCATCCCTCAAAACAACTCTACTACTAGTGTATGAAATGAAGATCCAGTGTGATGTATGTGACAAAGACCAAGCATCAGTCTTCTGCGAAGCCGACGAGGCCGCCCTCTGCACCGCCTGCGACCTCCGTGTCCACCACGCCAACAAGCTCGCCGGGAAACACCAACGATTCTCCCTCCACCAACCTTCCGCCAAACAGACACCTCTTTGCGATATTTGTCAGGTCAGTTTCAACTTTCCAACTTGATTGACTTCTTCGTAAAAAAATGTTTAGTCAAATCAAGTGTACACACTTAAAAAGAATTGTCGCGCACAAGTTCGAGTTTGTAGATAAGATGACAAATTCTATCACGATATAAGATTCTTTGAATCCATTGATTGAAAACGGCCACGATTAAAGATATTTCTACATACAAGTTAGAAATTTTAGATGATATGAATTTCTATCATCGTATTTTTACGAATGTTTAAACTAACATTTCTTGTTGATTATTTGCAGGAAAGAAGGGCGTTCTTGTTTTGTCAACAAGACAGGGCAATACTATGCAGAGAATGTGACATATCAATACACAAAGCAAATGATCTTACTAAAAACCATTCAAGATTTCTCCTTACTGGCCTCAAGCTCTCTTCTAATGCCACTTCAACTGAATCACACTCTTCTATTTGTGATCCTGTTCCAACTATGAAATCCCAAAAGCAATCATCTAGCAATAAATCTGCACCACACAAACGTACAACCCCCACTGCAAAGAGTACAACTGTTAGAAGCACGCCTGTAGCTGCTAATTCTGAGAGCAATGCTAGTACAGAGTTGACAAGTAGTAGTATTTCCGAGTATTTGATCGAAACGCTGCCTGGTTGGCATGTCGAAGACTTTCTCCTCGACCACGCTAATTCTCCCTCGCCTTATTCGTTCTCTAAGGTACCGCGGAGTCACTTTTCTCTTTATCATAGCTAGTTATCTGTTCTTATCTTACTATGTGCAACCATGGATTAAAATTTCGGTTTAAAGTATGTTTCTGAAATAAGTTCCAAGTCAGAAGTGTTACATAAAATTACAAAATTACATATTGATTTCGAATGAGTTGAAAATTTTGCGTGCATTCTTATATAGATTCGGTCCATGTAGTTCAATTTCAGTCAAATGGGCCCAATAATTAGATGTTCATGGAAATTCCTAACTCTCTCAGCAAGATATTGGACCTTGGTTGATATTCATTCTACTAGGAAAACAGCTTTTGTAACACATACAAAAGTGATAAGGGGGCAATATAATTGTTTTAGGTCCTGTAGCTTTATGATTTGATATGTATATTTTCGATCTTTTAATTACTAGCTAGTGACTGATTGATCCTTTTCAACAATTTTATAGAATGGAGAAAATGATGTGTTGCCATTTTGGGATGCAAGTGATGATGGGAGCAGCATGATTGGATCTTGGATCCCTCAAATGCCATCAAATGCTGCAGCATCATTGCATAACACACAACAAAATAATCATCATCATTATCAGTCATACTATCATCATCAATCTATTGCAAATGGGGGTAAGGAGCTGCAGTTCACTGTCAATAACAATAACACCAAATCACTACACAATAGTAGTAGTACTAGTAGTAGAAAGAAGACTGAAGATCCCAATTATTTTGCTGTTCCACAGATAACCCCAACTTCAAATAATAATGCTGCTTTCAAGAGATCAAGAACTCTCTGGTAGTAGTAGTAGTAGCTGTTGTTGTTGTTGCTGTATTAGTTTTTACTTTTTTACTCTTTTTTTCTTTTTTTACCTACCTCAATTTGAATGTAATTCTCACTTTGTTAATGCAAATCATCATGTCTCTCTCTTGCTTGCTTTTTTATCTCCTCCATATAGTGGCTGGCTGGCATCATGGATCTTTGTCTTGTTGTATATAAGAGGCAATCCATGTGAATAGTTGTTGGCTTGTTACAATTTGCACCTCACTTTTGCTCTTTTTAGTTATTAGTAGTAATTTAGTATTTCCTCCTCACTGATTTTTTGGACTGTCATGTTTCTGAAAACTTAGGATCTTTATGATCAGATAATGTCTACTTGCTAGCTGGAAAGATTGGATATGTCCATTTCCAGCTCAAAATATCATTCTTTATCTGAGGTGATGCATTGAATTGTTCCATAATAACTACCACCAGTCCCTATGCCTTTGTGATGCTCTTCTAATATAGTATAGTATAACAAATTAGAAGCCTAATAGAATCGGATTCATAGGTGCTTGAGTGGAATGGAGTTGCATAGGTGCTTGAGTGGAATGGAGTTGGAGTTCGGAAGTCGCACGCAAGAAGGGATTGAGTGAAGGCAAATGCAAGTAGTGATAATGGACTAATGGAGATGGAGCCCTTATTTGTAATTAGCTTAACAAAAAAAACCTGATAGAAATCTGAGAGTAAAAGAAAAAAAGAAAAAAAAAAGTTGCAGCAAGCATGTTAACTAACTTGCAGGAACAAAAGTGCTGCATCTCCAATTTCACAGTTGAAAACGATAAAACGACATGGACAGAATAAAGCTTTATGCGAAGTAATATTCACATTTGGGATCCATATGCGTACAATTTACACAAAAACCGGAAGCACGGACAATAAGAATGAATCTGCTAGCAGAAGTTGACTTGTGCAATGTATGGCAAAGAAGTAATGGAGACAAGATGTGAATGGCAAGTCATCATCATCATCTCCATGGAATGGATATTTTTCCAGCGAGTAATGGACCACATCAGATTGTGGATCATCACAACAGCATACCACAAGAACTGAGGTGGAGCCTTTACATTTTTCAGTTGGCTGTGTTCATATATATGCTGCATAAGGTTGCAAAAGAGCCCATTAGCATACGTGAGTTGCCGTAGGTTTCTCTGCGAATAATAAACTTCGAAAAAGACTTGGATTTGGCCAGACAAAAGTTACAGGGACCATAGTGTCAACTTGGATGTCTGTGGGGTTCTTGTGTCCTAATCGTCATTAATCTGTTTCACATGTCTCCATCGAAATTTTACAAGATTTGGACAACAGATGGATCAACCTAGCCTAGTTTCAACCAAATCAATCCATGGACTAGTACCAAGGACAATTTATATGTGATACAATGATCCTGAGAATTTCATCATGTGCTAACATTGTCATTTGGAACGAGTCTCTCTTATACAAAACATGGCTAACTGGTAATGAAATTAGAGCTTTGCCATATCATGAATGTAGATATCGATGCACACAGCACAGCACAAATGAGAGCCTGCCTATTATCATTAAGTTATAAATTTTGTACTCGGCAATGTAGCTAGCTAAAAGCCGATAAGATAGGTGGTAAGCTCATAGCTAGCTTATTTTATGGAGGTGTTTGATAAGATAGCTGGTAGCTGATAACCTACAGGTGATCTGTAACTTCTCAAATTGGCTAGCAACTAGGGGTTCAACCGTTCAAGTAACAGACTTATTATGATAAAAAACGGCAAATAAAATCATCTAGCTGATAAACTGAGGTGGTTAAAAAGTAACTTGTTTTCAATGATTTGTGACATTAAACTAAACTTAAGTAGATGTGATATTGTGCAGCCAACAATCTCACTATGATCTTTGTTTATGTCAAGCAAATGGTGGGGTTAATTTGCAGGGACAGGTTGAGTCAGAAAGTTACCTTGAATTATTTTTCGGTTCTCTGGTGTTACTGGAAGGTTGATGATGCAAAGTAAGCTGCATCATGCATCGGATCAGAACGCCATCATCAGAACTTTACTTGCAGGAACATTTTCTCGTCTCTCAACATACTCGAAGGGAAACCAACCAGCTATTCCTTTGCATTCACCTTCAGCCCAACCGTGACCACTCACCTGCAAATCATCATTTAAAGACCTTATAGCTACTACGGGTGGTGACGTGTTAAACAGAGAAAAGTTTAAAGCTCTTTGACCAAATATTGAACTCATTATATGCAGTTTCTAGAATTGTGTCTCACCTTTCGAACAACAACGTAGTCACCATGTCAGACTCAGCTTGATATGAATGTATGACCTTCAATTAGCCAGATGAATTCATCATCCGTGTGCTCAGGCCAAAATGGAATAAGCATAATGTTTATCAACCATAACAAGATCAACAATGATAAATACTAATTACCTCTACTAAGAAGTAATCCATGCCATCAGTAGACCAATCGTACGTCTGAGAAGAAAATTGAGCGTCACTTCCACGGTATGCAGGCGATGATGGACTGCTATTATCTGCATGAGCAACTGGATAGGATTCAATGTCTTGACGCTCAGACAACATCTGAAATGAATGAGGTATTTATTAATCACCATCAAAAGATATAGGGGTAGATGGTGTTTATGCCAGGCACCCTGATAACAGGCCTTGCTAAGCTTGTCAAATTACCAGGTCCAGAATGTAATGTGAAATCTATAACTAAATAACGAAGAAATACAACACCTTTTCTTCTAGCTGGTCAAGTATTTGTAGGACACGCTGATGATAAGTGCGTTCTGCTTCAACCTTTTATAATAAAAGAATATGAACCAAAAGGTTAACAGTTCTGATTCATAGTCATAGATATCATATAACTGTATTGCATAATTTGGGACACAAAGACTATGTTACCAATGAAGTTAGTCGATGCAGGGTCGCTCTCTGCTGTTGAACTTCCACATCAGCCATAGCAGCGACAGCTTCTTTACGTAAGATAGCCATGTTCATATTAAGCTCAGAGAGCTTCAATTCTGCAGCTTCCAGCTTCATAATATCATTTGAACCCACATTTATTTCCCATACTTTAGCTAGGCCCCTGGAAACTTCTCTGGCCTGTCTGGGGCAAATAACAATTAGAGATGTGTAGTTAATGGCGCCTATGCTTTCAGAACAAAGCTAAAATTTTGTACGATCAGAGTTCATCATATTTCAATGCCTTAGCTGTTAGTTCTTACCTGAACTTCAGCATCTTGTCTCACTCTATCATATCTCTGTGCAAGATGCCGAGCCTCTTCAAGTGAAGATCCCTTAACAAATGCTCTTAAAGGCCCAGCAACCTGCAACAAGAGACAACATATGCCACGGATTTTAAACGAAGAGTGAAATGAGCTACTCAGATAACAATAAACAAACAGCATCATCTAACTGCTCTTGGGATTCATGCATGCATGTGTTATTTTAGGAATTGTGCACTCATCAAGTTGCAACTAAGTTTAGCAAGAAAAAGCTCATAGACATGTGAACTAGGGTCCAGAAGGAGAACCAAGATTTGCTTATAAGACCAGAAATTTTTTTTTCCAATCTTGATCATTTTTAGCTAGTTCCTAATTATGTCAGATAATAGATATTAAAAGTAGTTTTAGAAGTAAGCAGTGTCCAAAGAAAAGGCAACCAATTGGTAAAAAATAACATTTGAGTGCCTAAAACAGAACTTATCAAAATATACTATAGTTGTCGTCTTGGAGATTATAATAAACCTTCAAACACTAGCAAAATACTGTACCATACTTGTGAGTCTGCAAATAATGATGTAGTGCATCATTTTGAGGGAGATGTGTCCAAACATAACTACAGAATACAGATTCACGAGAAGAATAAAAAAGAACCCACCCAGAAAGCAGATTCAGAAGATACCTTGTGTTTAAAAGAACTCCTTGAATCTTTAGTCATATATACCTTGTGTTAATTACTAGACATTCATTATGCAAAGCACATCAAAACACATTTGGTATTGCATCAACTGACATAGAATTAAATTTCAGCTGACTCATGTGAAAAGAGCTTTCCACGAACCTGTGATCTAAGTGTGGTTAAAAGATCCATACGTTCTATTTCTACTTGAGCACAAGCTTTACTATGATGTAGAGCCACTCTAGACAAAGATCCAACAGTGGTGCATGTGTTTTCAGTGCCATACTTTTGGCTATCTTCTGACAACTTGGTACCTATAGAAGGTGTATCTTTGTTAGTTACAAATCCAATTGTACTTTGATGTTTAAACTCTTCGAACGAGAAAAACCCTCTAGCAACTTACCAATCTCAACCTGCCTGGATCCAGTTAGAATATAACCTTCTACCCCTCGGACAATGTCCCTCTGAAAGCGCTGGTGTGAACGTAGTACATAAAAGTTAGAAAGAGTACTGCGCATTAGGACAATGCTTAATCGGCAGAGAGAGTATACAATACAACAATGATATATAACCTTTGCAGCATGGGTAGATATGTAGAGATTCTCCAACTTCTTGTGGTGTTGAAGTCCAGTTTCATAGTTTGTTACATCATGTGAGCCACTTATTCCACCACGAAATTGTTTACGAAAAGCCTGCAGCTATTATAAATTAAGCACATAATTATGAATCAGATATTCTACTAGCTAGTAACTTGAGCAACTACACAAGCAATGTCAATAACTCCAAGCCTCTGAGTATTGGAACAGCTGGTTATCTACCAGTACTACGTATTTGGAACGTGCAAAATGTGCACCTAAATTCCAATTCCCTGCAATTTTCTGGTCTAGAATATTTGTGGTTGCATACTCAGTGTCACTGAGATGAATTTAAAAACCGGAAAAATATAAAAAAATTCAGAATGTTCAATAGGTCATCGAAACACAAACTTTTGAGAAGAGAAAATCTGAAAGAGCTGATTGATTAATGATGTTTGGTTGGCGAAAATTGGACTCTAAATTCCAAAGTAGCAGCAAGTAATTAATTAATACTAGTATATTATACCACCAATCCACCATAGAGAGTCCGGGAAATTAAAGAAAACAGGAGATTTACGAGTACAATATTAATTCTGAATAATTAATAAAAACAGGCAGCAAATGAATAAGAAGAAACTGATAGAAATAAGGAATTCATATATCAAGGGCTGGGAATTCTTACATGGTGTTGTTGATTTTCCCTGAGGTTTGAAGAAGCTTGTTTTTTTCTGATGCCATCATCATCCATTTGATTTGATGACAATTACAAGTATAGTGTACCGAATACCAATTGATGAAAAAGGAATGAAGAAGAGGGTGAGTATCAAAATCAAATCAATCAATGTCTGAAGGAAGTGAAATGCTGGTTCTGATTTCTGAAGGCCGTCGTTTGTTGTTTGTTTGTACTTTGTTGTACCAAATACACTTCCAGATGGGAATGGAATTGGCCTTTTGACCCACCCTTGGTTGGGTCATGAGGTCATGACTCATGAGTGTGTGTGACTTTGACATTTCACATGAGAATATAATCTTCATTTTGGACTTTTCTAGTATTGTCATATAAAATTAATAATTGTAATTTCATTTTTATCAAACAAATAACTTTACAAATTTATCAATATAATACCTTCCATTATCAGGGAAAAGAAAAGGAAAAAAAAAATTGTAATAATAACTTAAAACTAGATCTAGCTATTTTTAATAAAATACAAGTCACAATTATTTTTGCAATAATAATTGTAAAGTAAAGCAACCCACATACATCAAAGGTGTTAACTAGCAAAGCCAAATTCGAAACTTTATCGACTACCTCAACTCATATAAGTTGAGTCAAATATAAAAATTATGTCATTGAACTTAAATTTCTATGTACTCTTCGTTATTATCTTCTACAAATCCATACATAGTATATAATTGATTTTTTACATCATAGACACCCTGTAGACTGTAATTCATAATATTTGTGTCACATATATTTTGTTTTGTGCATGAGAAGCAACCGGGGCAAGATGATTTTAAAATACGTACATCAATGGGCATCATCATATCAGTACCAACACTTTCTCAAAACCATCATTACAAATTTGGCATGCAACCACTAGCAATTAACTCACTTTTAGTTTAATCCTAAAAGGTAAGGAGAAAATATTGCTAATATTTTGCTGGAATATTGTTACCCAGATCGGTTCTACATTTAATTTTATATACCATGTGTTTATAAATGATCCACAACAATAATTAATTTTGATTTAGATTTAGACTTCGTTGTGGATCAATTCTAGTCATAAGGTGAATGGATAAATCATGAATCTAGTATAGATAATAATTTTCCGACTTTGCATACACAAGGTCATGGAATATGGGTATGATTTAGCTATTGTAATTTTTTTCCAACTTTCTATATATAGATGTTGAAGTGCTAACTTGCAACCATAATAACCACTTAAGTAGTTGTCATAATTCTTAAATCACAGAGAAACTGGTCTGATACTCTGATTGATACTCAGTGTAAATAGAATACAAAAATCCAGTAATAATTAATGAAAACCATGCATTACAGATCTATGCTCCATCATGCTAATTTCTTTAAAGAACACAACCCAAGTGAACTGGAAAAAAAGAAACACATGCATCACCATTCAATATTGAAACAACAAGGGAAAGAAAGCTTCTTGAACAACAAAGCTATAACTAGTCTCAATATCAAAACAACTGCCCTAACATTAACTCTTCTCCTCACAACAATATTCTTCAAAACAAGAACAATTAAATCAACCCGAAAACGAAAGGACCCGTATTCAACAAAAAAGAACGTCTAAATCAGCGTTTGCAGTGAGCTTTGCACATATGCTTGCAATCGTAGAAACAACGACCTCCGCAATGTAAAGGGCAATCCAATCTCATCCATCGACACCTTCCTTTAGCCATGCATTGCGCGAATTCCCCCATTATATACTCATCACTACGACTCTTCTTATGTGAATGATGATGCCCTTTTCTCCCAGAGGGTCGTTTATCACACCCCCATCTCCAGAATCCACCTCCACCGGCTCCCCATCCCCATCCACCACTACCTCCACTACCACTCCCACCTCCTCCACCCGATCCACCACTCCCGGCCCCACCACCTCCACCTCCACCTCCCCATCCTGACGCTCCACTCCCACCACCTCCACCTCCTCCTCCTCCTCCTGGCCCATTTCTTCTCTTTTTGCTCACCAGAACTTCATCCCCACTCTTGTTCCCCACGTCTTCACTAGTCACTCCCGAAACCTCCTGCTTAGTCGAACCAACATGCTTTTGTGCTTCCTTATTGTTCCCACCACCGCCTCCATCACCGTTCAATTGGACTACAAGTAAAGCAAGGAGCAAAAATATCAAGACATGCTTACATGTTATGGTCTCCATTTGGGCTAACTATACTTTCACTCAATTATGTCTGTGAACAGAGGAGTTATGCATGGAATGCAATTTATAACCAAACTTTGTGCTGAAAAGTTTAAAATAATAGTGTGGCAAAAAGAGATGATTTATTATATTTTAGACCAATAGATTACTCCCCAAGCTTGTTTGGTATGTTATTAACTAACAACAACAAAGGATCAGTTTTGTATAGCTAGAGAGAGGGACAGAGATTTCTTGGATTACACTTTTGTCCCTACCCAAGTACAATTGAATGAACAAGGCACGCTTGTAAGAAAAAGGATTGTATTTTATTACAGGCCAGGTAGGGACCAAGACCAACAAGATTCACAAGAAAGTTACACTGTATAACTAACTGCAAGTCATTGTTTTGAAATGGCAATAGCATGCTCATTAATTCCTGTTCTGTTTCTGCTTCTCTGTATAACTATATAAATAAATTACAGGATTTTAACATTAGGCATCAGTTTTCTTCTTATATAGTATATGACCAGAATTACTTGAGAAAATCAAATTCTCATTTTTTCTTGTAGGCGGATACGATTCTTCATTATTAGTATATATGTTCTCTTTCAGTGGCAATGAACCAAACAAATTAATATTCGTATTGTCTAAAGGTCCAACATGTACAACAAATCAGCAATTAGGCAGACATATATACTTAGAAGGACACTTTGCCTTGTGAATTTGGAAAGGGTAGCTTAGCTATATAAGCGTGCTCATCAGAGTCGAAACTAGGAACATTAGGAGATCACATAATGTACAAATAGCAGGACTGGACAGGCTGTTAAAACCTCTACTCTAACTCTAACAAGGAGCATGCAGGTTAAGCGTGTTCTTCAAAAGAAGCAATTTCCAAGTCTAAGCTACATCTTTCGACTGGTGATGAAGATGATTCATTCGTAATGTCTTTCTTGGTTTAAATTACAGGATATTGCTAACGCCTCCAAAATATTTTGATGTGGAGTTTTTAGTTTAAAAGGTTTCATTCTATCTAGATATATATACTGATTTAATTCATTAGTAGTAAGATTGTTTGTTTGTAATTAACCACACTGTGGAGATAACTGATCATAAGCAAGCTGTTGTTGTGTTTCATTGATTTACAAGCTAGTTGTAGATCTCTTCCTTGAAACATCAGCTAACCACATTTTTGTAACAACAACCATAACTACATGCATCATGCATGTATGTATCTATTCTGCACCCACTTGGCCACTTGTGTTGCACAACATAATAATAGTAGTAGTATATAAGAAGGTGTTGTATTACAGTATTATTATTATTCTATTAATGGCAACAATTAACAATGTCTAGTCTAGTTTTTTGATATACTTAAAAGCTTAGATTTGAATGATACCATTAAAGTAGAAGAGTGAGGCTACACCGGGATTTTATTAAAAGATGTTACTAAATCAAACGCAATAAATGAGAAATGAGAAATAAGAAATAAATTTCACAAAACATGACATATTTAACTGCATATTAGAGAAATATACAAATTTTACGACTAAGGTTGGTTCTCCGTGATGGTCTAAAAATAACTGAACAAAATTGAATAGAGTTCAACTTATTCTTAGTATATGAAAAAGATAACTAAGCTAGCTAGATATTAGAGAAATATGAAGACAAAGTAATTGGCTCTATTTAGGGGTGCCACTAGAGGTGTCCAATGGGCCGGACTGGGCCGGTCCAGGCCAGCCCTTGAAAGCCCGACTCCTTAAGAGTTCGGGCTGTGCTAGGCCTCATTTTAAGGGGCCGTGCTGGGCCGGGATTTTCTTGAGATTGGAAGGCCCAGCACAGCCCCTAGCCCTATACATTAGGGATGGGTCGGGCCGGGTTGGGGCTCATAGCGGGCCGGGCTGAAAAATGTTTTCTAAAAAATACTAAACATAAAATTTTAAGAGTAATTAGGGAAAAAGTGTGAAGATAAGCATAGTTGCTTAACTAGTATGAATAAAGATTTAAAAAAAAAAATCAGAGGAGAAAGGTTGTCGCGTTGTGATTATCATGTGGAATTAGAAGTATGGATTAGGTAGAAATAATGCATATTGGGCTTTTGTCAATTAGAGCCAAATATTGATGAAATTAGAGCCCAAATGCTCACATCTCAATATACTGAAATTGGAGGAAATTATTGATAAAAAATATGAATGTATAAGCTGAAATCATGTACATAAATTTACGAGCTATCCGGGTCGGGCCGGACTGTGCCGGGCCAGTGTATGATGGCCCCTAAAGGCGCTTAAAAATATACGGTTTGGGCCGTGCCGGGCCAATATGTTAGTCGGGCTAGGCCGATTTTTAACGGGCTGGGCCGTGCCGGGTTGTTCTACGACTGGCCCAATAGTCACCTCTATGTGCCACCAAGTGCATGAAGCAGATCGGCCATCATACTTGACTAGCTCAAGCGACTTGCTTTTCGGTTAGTAAAGAACAACGCGGTCGTGCAAGCAATCATAATTTCTTGAGTTGTAATGATTCCGTGTATTGAGTTGTAATGATTTTAGATCATTTCTTATGCTCTTTTATTAATAATTTTTTTTGTTGGTTAAAAAATAAATAAATGTCGGCATAAAAAATCAGAATTAATTTAGTTCTACTTAGCCGTGCAAGCAATCATAATTTAGTTCAGCATAATTTTAAGACCACACGATTAATAGAAGTAGAATTATTTATAAGGAATATTATGTATATTCAGGGACGGAACCGGGGGGCCGGCGGGGGCCTCGGCCCCCCTTTTCCAAAAAAAAAATTTTTTTTTAGAAGGAATATACGATTTTTTAAAAAATTTAAAGGAATTTTTTACGATTTTTCAATTTTTCGTCCCCCCCCGAACTTTCAAAAAATGATGTTCGTCCCCCCTAACAATAATTCCTTGTTCCGCCCCTGTGTATATTTATCATTGTTCGCGGTACGATGAGGGTGCATGAGTTCGCCGTACGATGAGGGTGCATGAGCTCGCCGACCGGAGCTATTTTCCGATACCGGATTCCGGAACCAAATTGGAGCTTCTGGAGCTTGCAAAAGCTCCGACCGGGAGCTATTTTGACGAAGAGGATGAACAAAATCCAATAATAATAATAATAATAATAATAATAATAATAAAATTAAAAGTTGGAACTTGTTTAGAATTTTACCTTTGTAGGAGTTTATTTTACAATAATATTTGAGACATTTTTACAATTTAGATAGTTTATGTGGGTTCATTTTATATTAAATAGTGTTAATATGGTAGAATGGGAAATAGAAACTTTGATCTACTTGAGAGTTGAGCCAGCAATCTGCTCAGCATAAACAACAGGACAATTTTAACTTGGTAGAATTTATAAGAGAACAGCGTGTTGAATATCCCCAACAAGAACGTTTCAGCAATACTTCTAAACCCAGCCTGCATATGAATTTGCTGCGTACATGAATGAAGCCTGAACTGCAGAACCATCTGAAGCTTTCGTCATATCAAAATATCCCACCAGATTGAGATACTTACCAGATATCACATACAGCAAAACACAGGTCATCTTGCCTAAGAAGCTAAAGTTTTTATCACAAGTCACTACAAACAGGGAACTTGACAAAGTTGCAAGATTGAACAGGCATAGGAATCAAATTAGCAGAAAGACTTTAATCTATATGCACAGTCAGAGACTGACTACATTGCATTACGACGAATAAAGAATCGATACAAAGCTTTCTTCTGATTACAGATAACATGTACACCTCATAAGCAGTTGGTTCAAGCAACACTGATAGACCAAAGAATGCTACTGCACAAACACAGGAAACAAAGAATTCAAGGATTTATTGTACAAGGCAACCACAGCCAAACCACTCCACATTCACACTCAACTGAACCACTAACTTATATGCAAAACAAAACTACAACTTCATCCAAATGCTAACCAACTCACTAGCTACGAGCCCCCGGCAGAGGAGCCTTTAGAACCAAACCACAGGCATTTATCTTTCACAGCCTCCGACTCATTCACATATTCTTTGAATCTGTATTCATCCAACTTGCAAGTAGAAGGCACTTTCCTTTCCGAGTAACATTGGCTGCACAAGCTAAGCCGAGATTTCATTTCCTTAAAACGGGACCCAATGATCGGATAGCGACAAGTTGCGCAAACATGGTTACCATGCCGACTCCTATCTCCTGATTCAAGTTTTAGCAAAGTAGACATGATATTAAACCCCCATTCTGGATCATCAAAGATTGCTGCAAACTCCACCAAAGTAACCGTGGAGGTATTATCTCCTTCTCCATGGATTTCCAAAATTTCACTACTCCCATGGGAAGGAATATAAATTGCCCTCAACAGTTTCACGTAGCGTTGGGCATCCGATTTCTTTATGAGCGTGCTACCTTCATTCACAGGCCGCCATAGAAGTGACTCATATGCAATTTGCTTACGTTTTTCGGCTGAACCACCACAAAGTGGAGCAAGAATGGCGAAAAACATACCCAAATCCACACGACCTGACTCTGACTCATCCAATACTGAGAGGATTTTCATATTTATAGCTTTCACAGCTCCTACAAAAGTTTCAGGCTTCAAGAAGCTAAGTAACTTGCGCAATATTCCTTCCAAAGACGCTTTACGTATCGACTTCTCTGGTAAGCCACTCCCTGAGTAAGACACTGGCACGTCACCTTCACTCATCTCCTTCTTTATAAGATCAATCTCACATCGATTTAATCTAGTAATCCTCTGAAACGCTCTAATATCAAGTGCAATAGCTAGCTCTGGTGCTAACGTAGTTTTCTCACCCACAGTTTTGAATTTGGAGGCTTCCACTGTGATAAATGCTGCCTCACCATTACCGTTACCATTTCCCCTCAACCTTTTCTTCTGCAACTGCTTTAAGTGTGATATAGCATCGTGCAACTCAACCCTGTTAGTCATTTTCAAGGCTTCTTGCAACGCCTTCTTAGCATCCTCAGTTTCTCCAGCTCCTAACAAAGATACAGCCTTATTTAGCTGCGCTCGCCAATGATTTGGCCACACACCCAAAACCCTCGTATACATCTCCGAAGCCCTCTGATACCTTCCCATATCCATGTACAACCCACCCAGATTATACAAAGCATCCACATGGCCAGGCTTTAAATCAATTGCCTTCTGAAATTCCTTAATTGCATTATCATTATCACCCATAGCATGTAACGCCGAGGCCAAATCACAATGTGCATCAGCATAGTCATTCTTCATGTAGATCGCTTCCTCTAACGCCTTAACAGCTGCCTTATACTCCCCAACACCAAAAAGAGCACTTCCCAGAAGCTTCAAAGCCCTGAAATGAGTCGGACACAAAATCGCAGCTTCTCTATAATGCTCACAAGCACTAAGAACCATGCCCTCACCTTCAAGCGCAATCCCCAAATTCACATGTATCTGAGGCAACAAATAAGCCCACTGATTCCCACCAGACTCCGCCGCATCTAACGCAAGCAAAAACTCCTCCTTAGCCTCCTTATGCCTCCCAAGCACATACAAACAATTCCCAGCTCTAAAATGCGGCTTCACATCAAACGGCATCAACTCACACGCCCTCTTGAAACTCACCAAAGACTCCTTAATCAAATAATGATCATACAACACCCTCCCAATCGCCATTTGGCCGTCGAACGCCTCAAGCCTCGACCTGGCCCCATCCGCCCTAGTCCTCAAAACCCCCAACTCCTTCACAAACACGGCATAATCATGCCCCGTTTCATCCCACGCCACTCTCTTATCAATCTCAGTGGACGGACCGAGCTCCCTGGACCACCCAGCATCCGAAAAAGCATCAGAATTATCATAATTCTTAATCTTCCCATCCTTAGACTGCTTAGCTTTCAACCTCTTAATCAAAATCTCAAGATCATCCACAAGCTTCCACGTGTCATCAAACACAATGCCGTGATTAGGACTGGCCGCCCAAGCAGCCGTGCGTTGCTTCTTATGAGGCTCCATCACGCGCTCGTCCGCCACAAATGAAGACGAAGCTGCTTCCTCAGAAATCCCATTCTTATCATCCAAGGGTTTAAGCTCCAAACCAAGCGCGTCGAAATCACGGTCCACGTCACCAGCGCCATCGTCGTAAGTACGGAGCAAGCCGTCGAAAGTGAGGCCCTTCTCCCCGTCGATGAATTCGCCGTAAGTGCGGAAAACCTCATCGAGAATGGCGCTGATTTGCTCGTCACTGAATTTAACCCTAGGGTTTACGGCGACGACCAGAGCCGCCATTTCGTCACGGTTCAGACCGCCATCGCGATTGGCGTCGAATTGGTGGAAAATTCTCTTCACTTTCTCCGATCTACTTCCCCGGGAACTCATCGTCAATTTGGAATGTGGCTTGCAATTGAAAGTGGGTAATTAGGGTTTGAGCAACAGGGTAAAAGGGGAAATGAAAATTACAAAAGGGGTTTTTGGAAGCCCTAGAGAGAGGTACAAGAATACTCCTTGCTAGTCCAATCGGAGATAAAACGGCAGCGTTTTAAGTGTCCGTTGGAGAGAGTTAGAGTACTTGTAGGAATCTTTTGGTGAAGAATTTGGTTGTGGCAGTCATCATGAGAATGAAGAGGTGGTGGGGACAAACACAGATAACTAATGACTGGATTTTCGGAATTTTTCAATTTTTTTAATTGTTTATTTTAAGATTTTGTTTACTTCACTTTTGTTCTTTTGTCGGGTTCCTCGCTTGCTTGATTAATTTGGGTTCTTATTAATTAATCTATTTCCCTTATAAACTTTCTAACCGGTTACTTTTTTTATTGAAGATTAGTAAATATTATATAAAAGATAAATAGTTTGTGGAATATGTTATATTAGTAATGTTATAAATTGTTAATAAAGTATAAAATTAATAGATTGTTTAAATAATAAAGTAGAAAAGATAAATATTAAAGAATTAATGAGTGTGATTATAAAAAATAAAAGATAACAATGGAATATTAAAAATTAAAATTTAAAAATATTAGAGATTATTACATATATCTCCCTCACTAGATAATCAATTTGTATATAATTTCATAATAATAGATCATCTATTACAGCTATATCCAAAAGGTACTTATTAAATGTAATTAAATTTGAAAATTTGATGTAATTAAAAGTATTTAACAGGGTATCAGATGTAAATTTTTAGATATTGGATATAATTAATCAGGGTATAAAACGTAATATTCAAACTAAAAGGATTTAAATTTAATAAACGACTCTAAATGAGTTCCGATATAGTATAGTAGTATTAAAATAGAACAGAAGTATTACTATTAGTATTATATGCTGAATGTTGATATGATGATCATGATAATTATTAGTGGTGTGGAAGAACTCATTATTGTTCTAATTCCGGTTAACAGATTGCTTTGTGGACCAACTGTTGGTGGATTGACTTGTTAACTAATTTTCTTAATTTTAATCTGGTTGTTGCACCAAACTCGGATTACTTCTTCTTCTTTTCATTTTCTAATATACTACTACCTGGCTTTTCATAGGTGGCATTATATATTTACGAATCATCATTGATGATTTTATGTTACTGTTACTACAAGTTAGTTAAATGATAACAACGGTTATTAGTGAACTCAAGTGGTTTGTGATGGGGTTGTGAAAAAGTTCGCTTAAAAGCGTTAAAAATGATATAACTGATGTAACAATTAAAATGATCGAAACACAAATATTATTGTTAACTCTTGGATTTTTATAAAGGCAAGTTGAGAGTTTACTATTTGCACGCTCTATAGGATAATACATTATTCTCATAGGTTTCGAAACCGAACACTGACCAAAAAATGATGATATATTCTTCTTTTTAACAAATTAAAATTTTTAATCAACTAGGTTAACCTTTGCCAACTCAGTAAAACTCAAATATTATATATACTTTATTGCTCACAATTCGGATGCGCTGATCTTATTGTGATGAATTAGAGGCAAATTATGCCATGTTTTGGCAGCAAATTAAATTCAGGTTATGAGTCAATGCTAGGCTGTTAATTCGCAAATAGCATAACATAAAATAAAATAACAATTGAATAAAAAAATTGTTTGATTGTTTGAAATTGTATTTCCGTGCATGGAGTCATTAGAGAGAACAACCATCCAAAATGTCCATGATTTTCTCTGTCATCAACAGGTCAGCCACCACAAACATGATATTACCACCACCTCTCGCTCTTACTCCCACTTTCTTAATTTCTCCAACCCTTCAATGGGTCGTCTTTTTTCAGCTACAATCCTTCATGCTTCATTTCTTCATGCATAATTTCCTTGTGGCTTTTCTTCAACATCATTTTTTTTCTACAAGGTTAGCCAAATTCTTGTCACATTAATTTGCCTTCTACCTATTCTTATGTTTTTTGCAGCTTCATGAGAATTGTTCATGTCATATGTTGTTTGTTTCTTCAACGTGGGAATAAGCTGTTTGAGCATTTTGTGTGACTAATATACATCATGTAATTGCATGGAAATATCAATGCACCATCGTCTAGGTATACGAATTCACACACATTGATGACATTCTCTACGGTAACCTGAATAGGAAATGAAAAAATGCTACGATTCGTTAACTTGTATTCATTTTGTCGATGATAGAATTAGGGACTGGAGAACGTTGGAAGTAAACTTATTTGAGAGCTGAAAAAGACACCGGAAGCAATTGTTGGCGGGAAATTTGAAAAGGTACGGGTTTTGAAGTTAAATGGATATAAGCTATAGAGTGATGTATGTTGTTAGATTATACATATATACATGCATAGCCTTGATCTTTTCTTTTGGTGCAGGGGATTAAACTACATTTTGTGGAGCAAAGAGAGCCCTTCCCTCTCTTTCTACGAAGAGAGGGAATATGTGATTGTGATATCTTTGTTGGTTCTCTTTAAAGTGCATTTGGATAGGGAAAGAAGTTAGAAAATGGGTTCAATTAATGGGGAGATGATGAGTGAATGGGGTGGTTCAGATTCGGGTGCACGTGAGGATAAAATCTTTGTTTCCGTGAGGTTGAGGCCTTTGAATGAGAGAGAACTGACACACAATGATGTCTCCGATTGGGAATGCATCAACAACTCAACCATCATATTCAAGAACAGTTTCCAGGAACGTTCTTTGTCTCCAACTGCATACTCATTTGGTAATTAGGCACTCGATCTCTCTCTCTCGTACTTCTATATATGCAGCAGCTTTCGTGAGGACTGTTGTGAATCTCATGTTTCTTTACGTTGATGCTGCTTCAGACAGAGTATTTGCATCAGACTGTCCCACTAGAGAGGTTTACGAGGATTCTGCCAAAAAGACTGTTCTTTCAGTTTTGAGTGGAATCAATTGTGAGTACTACTAGTGCGATAAAATTATTTTTCATTAAACCGCCATGACACTATCATGATAGTTAGCTTATTCATGGCTGCTGAATTTCTTCTTCAGCCACTATTTTTGCATATGGACAGACAAGCAGTGGAAAAACATACACCATGTCTGGAATTACAGAATATGCTATCCGAGACATGTATAACTACATTGATAAGGTACTTGTGATCATGATTCTTGTTTCTAAGTTTAAGTAATAATTGTGAGTCTGAAAGTTCTCCAACAAAATCATTTAGCACCGAGAAAGAGAGTTCGTAGTGAAATTTTCTGCCATGGAGATCTACAATGAAGCTGTGAAAGATCTTCTAGTCCCAGAAGCAACTCAACTTAGACTTCTCGATGATCCAGAGGTGAATGTTTAGCATTTTATAAATTCACATCCAATAGTTAGAATACATACCTGCTGTAACTTTGAACCCAATGCAGAGAGGGACTGTAGTCGAAAAACTTACAGAGGTGACTGTGAGAAACTCAAACCACTTGAGAGAACTACTGTCAATTTGTGAAGGTAAAGACCCCTAATTAATGACACTGCATTTAGATAGTTTTTGTTATTAAGCTATCATGATTATGAAGAATAACTTGCTACGAATGACACTTCGTTTTTCACAGCTCAAAGGCAAACAGGAGAGACCGCTCTCAATGAACTGAGCTCTAGATCTCATCAAATTTTACGCTTGGTAAGCTTAACAAACTTGTGACTTCACCTAAACAAGGTGGAACTCATTAGCCTCTTTGTTGATTTCCGATGATTTGACTATGTTACAGACGGTTGAAAGTGAAGCTCGTGCATACTTCGGTGCAGAAAACATGAGCACACTAACAGCTTCAGTGGTATGAAACCTTCTAATAGGAAGGAAGTTTATCTTATACTATTCTTTGATGAACTGTCTTTACAATTTGGAGCACCGCACTAATATATTTTCGTTACTTTGAATTTAGAGTTTTGTTGATCTGGCTGGAAGTGAACGAGCTTCTCAAACTAAGTCAGGAGGCGCAAGACTAAAAGAAGGCAGCCACATAAATCGCAGTTTACTAACCCTCGGGACTGTAATTCGCAAATTAAGGTGCCGATCCCTGCTCTTAGTGTTTCAACATTATAAATTATATGCAAATGAGGAAAACACTGTTTATATATGAACCCTTGTACTTATCAGCTAGTTTTGCTAAAGAGAGCCTAATAAATCATGCAACTATTTGATAGTATTTCTAGTATAACACTGCCTGTCATACTGGTGCAGCAAAGGAAAAAATGGACATGTTCCATACAGAAACTCCAAACTTACACGCATACTGCAAAACTCTTTGGGAGGCAATGCCAAGACTGCGATTATTTGCACCATGAGCCCCGCTCACAGTCATGTCGACCAATCAAAAAACACGCTCCTCTTCGCCAGTTGTGCCAAGCAAGTTAGCACCAATGCTCAAGTCAATGTGGTAATGTCAGAGAAAGCACTGGTTAAGCATCTACAAAAAGAACTTGCCAGGCTAGAGAATGAGTTGAGGGCCATGAGGAACTTAAGTTCAAAGGCTATATCTGGCGACTCTGCAGCAGCATTGAAAGAAAAAGAACTTGTTATTGCAAAGGTGATTTAAAACTATCATTTGTTCAATTATGATGAAAATGCAAGAACAATAAGCCTTTTTGGGCTTAGTTGACTAAGTTTAATTTGTTCTTCATCTCCACTTTATAGATGGATAAAGAGATAAGGGACTTAACTCTTCAGCGCGACCTAGCTCAGTCTCACTTACTACATGCAGGAAGAGAACGCCAAGAACCAAGAAATTGGGTTAGTAATTAACTATCTATGGGTTGACATGCCTAATGAGAAAATTTATCATCAGAAGAAGGATTCTCATGTTGTTTTTCACCTTCAGGTTTATTTGAATAGCCTGGATAAGGCTTCATATGGAAGTGAATATTCAGCATCCGAAGCATCAGAAATTATATCGGACCCTTTTCGTTCTGATACTGCATCATGCTATTCTGATAGACACGAACGCACTAACTCTATCGAGAATGATGAGAAACTCCTGGAGAACAATGAGGAGCAATTTTTGGCTGATGATATATCTCCAACTTTATACATCGACAAGTACTTTGGCCCGGATCCATGTCAGGGTTGGGAGAAGATTGATCAAGAAACTTGTAAGAATTCCGAAGAAGATTCCAGGGAGGTTCAATCTATAGAAGAAGTTCATTTCAGTGGAAGTGATGCTCCTTCAGAAAAGGATGACCGTAGTCCAGGTTTTACTGATGAAAGCATGTCTCAATCAACTCAAATTCTTTCACAGCAGAGCCTAATTGTTGAATCTCCTATGCAGGACATTCTCCCTCTTCATCCATGGAAGATTTATCTGAAAGCGAAAACGAAGTTAATGTACTGAGGAGCCAAAGCTGCAAAGCAATCCTGACAACAGTTGTGGAATCTAAGATTGAAAATGAAAACAATGTGGAAAAAGAAACTGTAAGCACTTTAGAGGAAGAACCAGCGGATACAGAAAGAGAAGTTTCTAATGTAGCTCAATTGGAAGATGTTGAAATTCCAAGCGCCACAGGTACTGAAACTCCTGTCGAGGAGTCGTCTGTGAGTGAAACAGAAAAAGACATCAAGACCGCAGATGGAAGTTGTGCATCAAACGAACAAGAAACCAATGTGACAGAAGATAATGAAGTTATAGAGCCAAATGGAGTAATTGAAATCAAGGGTGATTTGGTGAGACTAAGCTTTGATGCCCCAAGAGTTTGTCTATTTGAGCTATTTTAGCCATTTTAAGGAAACACTAACAAATTGCGTGCATCTAAAGTATTCGTTCATGGTTACAATTTTGATCCTTTGCATTTTCAGCAGGAGCTAGAGGAGGCGAAAACATCCAACATCCCAGAAACAACTGAAAATGAAGGCTGTGATAACTCTCAGCTGGATGTGAAGCAACCTGCCCCAGAAATTGTTTCTGATGATGCATCAACAACATCCAACGATCCAGAAACAATTGCAAATGAGTGCTGCGATAAGGCTCAGGATATAGAGCAACCTGCATTGGAAATTGTTTCAAATGACGAGCCAGATCAAACTCAGGATTCAAAGAAATGTGCGGAAGAAAAGGTTCAAAATGATAAGCTCGAAGATGCTCAGGACATAAACGAGATTGCATTGGAGAACATCGTAGAGTGTCCCACGGCTGATGAAGCTCGACATGAAACACAACCTACTCTTGAGAAATCGGCAGATGATGGTTTTGATAAAGCAGTTCAGGCTCAGGACATAAAGGAGACTGCATTGGACAAAATTGAAGATTGTGCCACACTCCATGAATCTCAACATGAAAGGAAACCTTCACTGGAAAAAGCTGCCCATGACATTTCTGATAAAGTTGAGGATACAAAGAAATCAGCAGAGAAAGTTATTGATAAAGCTGATCAGGACAGAATGCCTATACAAGAGATCATAGATGATGACTTGGACAGAGCTTTAGAAACAAAGCCAGCAACTTCGGATTGGTCAGTCGAATTTGAGAGGCAGAAGAGAGAGATCATTGAATTTTGGGATTCTTGCAACATTCCTCTAGTACATAGAACATATTTTTTCCTGCTCTTTCGGGGAGATCCATCAGACGCTATTTACATGGAGGTAGAGCTCAGGCGATTGTCATTTCTCAAGAGCACATTACATAATCCCACAGACGTGAAAGATGGTCAGCTAACACTCGCCTCAAGGTACTCTTCTCTAACCTCCTATCTGCTAATGCAGCACAAATTCATAAGTAGTAAGTTCACCAATGATCTGACATATTACTCTGGGCCGGCTGACAGCTTGAAAGCTCTCAACCGGGAGAGAGAGATGCTAAGCAAACAAATGCTGAAGAAGCTTTCAGCGAAGGACAGGGAGTTGATGTTCGAGAAGTGGGGTATTGACCTGAAATCAAAGCAAAGAAGGCTCCAACTTTGCTGCCGTTTGTTTACAGATGTCAAAGACATGGAACATGTTAAAGAGAGTGCTTCAGTCGTTGCAAAATTGGTGGGGTTCAAGGAGCCAGGGAAGGCCCCGAAGGAAATGGTCGGGCTTAGCTTCGTGCAGAAACCAGCACCAACCATGAGGTCATTCAGCTGGAGGAGAAATTCCATAATATAGAGTCAACTGATGAAAACTGTTCTCTCTCTCTCTCTCTCTGTTTTTCCCCCCTGAGTCATCATTACGCCTAGTTTAGAGAGGTGGTTGGTTTTGTTTACTACTTAACTCATCATTCTGGTGTTGTAGCAACTCATGTGGAGCATAAAGGCATATACTTACTTACAAGCTATCATGTACATTATTTTTCTGAATCTTTTTAGGTGTATCATTAACAGTAAATACTGATTGATATGTTTAGATGGTTGTGAAATGTACATGTGAATGTGACTGGCTATAAAAGCATTTGGGTCCTCTCTCATTCTCTTCTTCTCCCATTTTTTTATGCTTTTGTTTTGAGGAGATGAAATGTAGGTTTAGGCAAAAAGATTTTATTCTATTCATGAATTTATCTCAATATCCATTACAATTTACAACCACATGGTCTACAATTTGACACCTAAAGAATTTCCATATTGAAGCCCTTCAAATATCGGAGCGAATTTAAATGTACATCTAGAATTAAGCATAATAATAGTAATAATATACAGAGAACTCATAACAGTACCCATAAGCAGCAGCCATGCAAACGGAAATAGCTCATATAAATATTATAGCATAGCATTTAAACAAAAGGAAGATTAAGCCTAACAAATGGAATTGAATTACGATCTCAGGACAGCACCTTCTACAATTTTCCAGCCTGAATCTGCACAATGCATCTCGTACCTCGTTGTGTAGGTTGTACAATACGAATCATTGTGCTCGGGGTGAGATAGATCAGTTAGCTCTGCTGACTCTTCGAGTGTTGCTTCAACTATAGCACGGCGACCATCTGATGATACTGTTACACTATCAATGTTAAGGTTCATAAGTTTGTAGCTCCAAAACCAGCCGTGTTGTTTAATTTCTGCTGCTTTCTCAGTCCAGATCTTTAGCATTTGACCATCTAGAACCTGTTCGTAGAAATATTTGTTTACAATTAAATAAAGTTACGTCTAAGCATCAAGTTACATGAAAAAAATAGTAACTTATGGTTGCATAAATAAGCTTGTTTTTAACATTTTTTATAGTCCAGTGGCGTACTTGCATTTTCTATGCATACTACTCAACCAGAAACCAATATCAGCAACCATGGAAACATTTCTAAGATTTTTCTTCATATTGTATTCAATCTATTCCGACAAAAAAGTGATGATGAAGCAACGCAAATAATATAAGAGATAAGTAGGAAGTAGGAACCTCTGACAACTGTCCAACACAATGATCAGGACCAAGAGCAGCCGACTTGATACTTTGCCACTTCCGCACAACACTTTCTGCAAATCTTGCATCCATTCGTGGTATCTCATGAGAAATTTCAACTACTGGGGACCCTGATAGTGAGAGTGACATAGCATTTCAGAACTTGAAAAAGCATAGAACATGCATAAAATTTTAGACAGAAGCAACATATTAGTTGCTCATGCCCGAGGTAGTTGTGTAAATGCTTCATTGAAGCACTATTTGCTTGTTTATCCCAGAAAGTATAAGCCTTAAGATCCTAATGCAACCGATGAAACTCGGATCTACAGCAATGCTAGTACAGGATACAAGTTAGTGTGGGTTTAGAAAGCTTTTGGTTTCTTTCCAACCTTAAGAAGCTAGCTTTTCAAGTCAGGACTCCCTACGGTCATTGTCATTCAAGTTTTTTAAGTAGCAGAAGGGATTTATTTTAAAAGCTAGTCTTTAGCAGGTACTACTTTGCTTGAAATTTTGGAACATAGAAGGCAATTTACTAGAAATAAAAGCTCAAACCTCAATGTGATTTGAGACTCAACAAGAGCTATAACCCAAATATTGCAAGAAAGCAACATTGTTCACTTTTAAGTAGAACAGCTTGTCGCTACAATAATTTGCTAATGCTCACTTTGTTTATTTGTTGGATGGGTTAGTTGTGACTTTTGCATCAGCAGGGATGGAAATGAAATAAACTTTCAGCTGATTCTATGAAATAAATTGCTCAAACGACTTCAGGTAGTAATCATACCCACATTGATCTCATCAGAAGCAACTGCAGTGTCCATGCCCTTTTGTAAATTTGAGGAGTTTACTCTAGACGGCAGGAACTTCAACCCAGCCAAAGTTAGAAAACCAACAGCCAAACCGCCACACATGATCTTTATTGTTGCATCCTTGACTTTCTCCGCAATCATCTCCTGCTGCTGTACGCCATCAGCACTATTTTTCTCTGGAATTTCAATTATGTAGGGTTTATTTTGTTCAGGTCGGCTTTCACTGTTCTCATTCACAAAAGGTAAATGATAACCATTTACCCCACTCTTGTCAGAGAGCCTCCCATCCTTTTCCTCATTAGCGGGAGGAAACACTTTCTGCAGTGCATGAAGTGCACTGACCTTTACATTGTCCAGCACAGCAGTAGCCTCTGCGCCAATTCTTGCAATAGCAGCAGCAACAGCCAAAGGTGAACGGCCTACACCTTCCAGTTTCTCTAAGTATCTCAAGACAATTGGATCATCATAATAGTCCCCAAGCTTGAACCTTATATCTTGTGTCTCCCTAAATCTAGGAAATACAACCTCCATCAACCATGTCTCTAACAGTTTACAGATTCCAGGAAGAAAATCATCTTCATCATCATCCCTAGAGTGTTCTATAACAAATCTAACAATGGAAGGGTCTCTATAAGGTGAATCTTCATAGTCCAAGCCCAACCATGCCCGTGATTCGTCAATCTTACCGACAAGAAGAGAACAAAGACCTCTTTCAAGAGAAAAGTCTATTTCACTATTTTCTCCAACCCTGGAGGCATAAGAACCCGGCAAAGCCTTGATCTTTGTTTCCTGTAGTTGCTGGAAAAGATTGTCAGCGTCTTGGATAAGATGAGGTTTTTTGCTCAGGAAGGCTTGAGAAACAAGTGCAAGTGCCACTCCATAGACTTCAAAACTTTCTGCAGGAATGTTACTCGGCGTGGCCACAAATAGGTCAACCTTAACAGATGGTATCAGAGTTAAACCAAAATATGCAAACTAAGATGATTAGTTGGCAAGAAAATCTAATCATTTAAGCATCCAAAGTACCTGTTCTGGGGCTGTCATGAGAAGAAAGGCCTCATTCATGAAATTTTCACGCGTAAAACCTCCAGAAATAGCAGCTGCTCCTCCTCCCCCGACAGACCACAATATATTCCGCAGTCCTTGTAGACCCACTTCCCTCCTTGATTGGTACTCATTACCAAGTGGTAGAGCTAAGAGCTCCAAAACACATCTTGGGCTAATTTCTTCCAGGGTCTCGTCAATCTGTGCTTGTAGATCCAGGGCGAGATTACTTGCACCTTCTTCCTGAATAGAGAAGATTACAATATTTCAAACTAAAATGGAGAGAAAACTATGTGCAAGGTGTAGAAACATGGACATGAACCAGAAGAAATGTCAAAGCACAATAATCTTTTATTTGAAAAACATGTAATGAGAACAAGACAAGAATAAGAAAAATCAGCTCAAAGTGACCAAAAAAAAAAGTAAACATCTTACCTGCAACAATTTGAGCGCCATCTCAAGCGCCTCACAGCCTCTAATAAAATCTGGAGGCTTCAAAGACATAGCATCCCTTGATAAATCAACATAAGCAAGTGCAACAGAAAGCACCACATCTTGCTTGAATGACTTGGGCAGCCTCTCCTTCAACAAACTCTCTCCAATCTGAAGCACCAAATTGCTCTCTCCTGCTTCTTGTAATACACACAGTGCTCCAGGAACCTAGTAAGCATAGCTCCTCAAATTTATTGACAGCCTTTAAATATTATCTGATTTATAACTAAGAAAATTGACCCCAAACAAAATAAGCAGCTAACAGGTAGTCCACAACACCCGAAACATTCCATTCGTATTAAACGAAATTCTATTGAGGGTATAAAAGGAAACTGACAGGGAACAATAACTGCCACTCTTATAAGTTATAGCCTCTAATTGGCAAAACTAGTTGATAGGCTTGGTGAAAGGTAGCCGAAAATCAATCGAGAGTAATAAGCAAGGTGATTTAAGGTGATTAGTTAAGTTAATAATAATGAGAGGCATATAAATTATCATTGATTAATGCAAAATTGTGAGAAATGAGAAGTAAACCTTATCCCAAGGGACATGAGTGACAATAGTATCAAACTCATGATCAGCAAGGCCTTGATTATACTCTCTCCTGGAGCTAGGGTTACCCAATATCTCACAAGCAGCTTGAAGAATCTGTCGCCTGTTCATCAACGCATCATCGCTGTAACCATACTGAGGGGGCTTCGAGGCCCTAGCGTCGTACGCTCGCCGAATGCCGTCGCTGAGGAAATGCGACTCGGCGCCGAGAATCCGGTAGAAGTCCAGCGGGACAGACACGTGGCGCTCGGGGATTGCCGGAAGGGAAGGGGGAGATATTGATGTGGTGGAGGCGGAGGGAGAGGAGTCGGAGGTGGAAGGAAGGAATTGGAAGTCGGAGAGGAGGCGGTCGGCCCATCTGCTACTAGTTGTGTTGTTGCTTAGGGCGGCGTGTGGTGGTTTAAAGGCGGCGCGTGGAGGTGAGTGTAGTCGGGGAGTGTAGATTCCGATAGTGAGGTGCGTTGTTAATGTTTCCATTTGGACTCAATGTTGGTTCAGTGACTGACTGAGTGGACTCTATTTTTCAGGTGGAAGAACTAAAACCTCTCTTTCAGTTGCCTCATCTTCGGTCAAATACACAATTTATAACCTCAACCCTCTATTTTACTTTTACCTACAAAACAACCCACATCAGTTCAACCAGTTTTCTTGTTTTTTTTTTTAGTAAGAATCAATTAAAGTTCAGTTATATTTAGACCAAAACAACAAAACCTTGCTGTTAAAAATATTAAGACAAGTAACACGAAAATAAATAATGTTGAAACTTCAGAAAGTATGTCGAGATGTGAGCATAGAACGCCAAAAATCATTGCCAACGATCAATAAATTTCGAACAAGGAAGTATAAGAATAGAATCAAAGGACTAAAAGTAAAATTAATATGAACTCAAATGGGAGGATTTCTATATTCTCTGAATTGCCTATACAATTAAATTAACAACACATCCATCCATATTGTGGAAGTTAAATATACAGGAACACATGCAATGAGTGTTTAATATTTGAGCTACTCTTATTTTTCCTTCTTCCAGGAAAAAAAAAAACATATGCTAACTTGGTACAAGGACAATGGTCTAAATAATTTAAAGTCACTGGTAGGTACATCTGCTGATTAATTTTTATACAGATTCAAGGCCCTCTGCTAGCGGGATACTCTCACCATCAGGTGATAAGTACTTTCGGCAAGCATAAAGTACAGCCGAATGGAAACCAACAGGATTGTCAATGAATACGAAATGTCCACCCTACAATAGGCAACGAAGGTCTAAGTCAGACTTGATCTATAGGAGAAAGTAAAATGAAGGAAAAACAAAGCGGGATTAGCAGACAGACCTGAGGAACACGTAGGATCTCACAGGGAACTTTCATACTCTTGCGAGCTTGTTGTGCTCCTTCATAATTCATCCAATCTTGAAAACCATAAATGAATGTCGTTGGTACTTTCCAGTCAGAGGCACTGCACAGCACACAAAACTGAGTTCAGTCTACTACATATATTGATGTCGAAATGCAATTTACCCAAGGTATTCTATTCTCTACTTTGTGTTTTCCTAAGATAGTTCAAATTGAACATATACAAGGAGGGCACATTGCAGAAACATGGTACAATAGGTATTTATCATTGACAGGAATTATCCTAAATGCATCGCCAACAGCTCCTTTTTATCGCTGGTTTCAAGATATATGGGAAGGTGAAGCAACTCACCAGTGTAGTAGAGGCATCCGTGCAAAAGCTCCAAAGGAGAAGATGTGTTTTAAGCATAGTTCACCACTAGCTTTAGCCGCCAGAGTGTGGTATACATAATCTTCATTGAAAGAAAAGGCTAGATGTCAGAACACGAAACAACCAAACAGATACCAAAAAATGGAAAGTCACTCACCGGTAAGTAACCTTGATTCATCCTCAGTCAACACATCTCCACTTGAAGGATTGCCAAATCTAGCACGGGTATATTTATTTACCATGCCTGGACCCCAAGGACCTAAACCCCTGCATTATAAGATTACAACGAATTAAAATCCACAAAAAGCGTACATCACTAAGTACTGCAATGATTAATAATGGTGTGACGCCGAAAAAAAAAGTTACATGCATCAGCAGCATGTGGAGCAAGTCAAAACGGTCGACGGTTCTAAATCAGATTCAGAATAGGAATGCAAAATGGAGTTGGAAGTCAACATTAAGCCTGGATATCACCAAGTATGTAGACCTATTGGAATTATTGCCAAGTATTTTAATATGGGTTCACTGATATTAAAACTAAAGGAGAGAAGTGTGTGCTTCCATCATGTTAACCAGCAGTAGTATGCTACATATGAGCACGCCCAGCCTGAGCTGAGCACATCACATTCCTAACATATGAACTATTCGTGGCTTAAGCCAAGAGATACCTTATAATCCTCTGCGGAGTTAAATTGGACTCCCATAGTTGATTCAAAAGGGCCCCTTTCCATGTTGCTTTAAACTGAGTCATCCGCTCAGACATATGTTCTGCCTCAGAACTAAATCCAGCAGGTCCAACTAAAATCAAGTGATCAACATGCTCCGGATGCTGCAAAAAAAACGTCTCAGTAACATTAACACTTGGAAAAGAATAACTTTTACTCTTTATTTGAAGTCATGGATCTAGTCTAGAGCTTCAATATTCCCAGGCTGAATTGAATTGATCAGCTTTTGTTACGTCAATTGTGACTTGCGCTTTCAATTGGGGAAATCCCCTCTTATCTGTGTATAACTCTCCATATTTTGGGTTTCTATATCAGTTAAATTTGTGCAGGAAAAAAAAAAAAAAAAGACTTTTATTAGATAATTACTACTATAAGCATGCATCTACCTTGATAGCATATTTAGCGGCAACATATCCTCCAAAAGAATGTCCTAGTAAGATAAACTTGCTAAGGTTTTTCGCTTTACGCCATTCCTCCAAAGAATCAATGAACCAAGCCTCCGTTTCTGCATACCAGGTACAAAAGTACACGTAAATTTAGCTAAACAGACACTATAAGCCTATACCAAGTAACAATTACATAGGAGTAAAACTGAGTATCTGCAGAAAATATATGGCTATACCAAGTAACAATTACATAGGAGTAAAACTGAGTATCTGCAGAAAATAACAGACATATATGGCTGTAAAAAGACATATATGGCTATACCAAGAAACAATTACATAAGAGTAAAACTGAGTATCTGCAGAAAATAACAAATTGCGAACCTTCAGTACTCTTGCATGTAAAGTCCGGCCTACTAGATCCACCCCAACTGCAGAAAGAAGTAGCTATAGATAAGATCATTATCTAGATTACTAGCTCACTAAAAAAAAAAAAAAAAAAGACGCGAATTTTCCATAAGCAAAAACTGTAACAGTTTATGTATTATCACCAGTCCTTGAAAAAACACAATTCGAAGTAACATTGAACAACTAGAAAAGCATATGAATGCAGGTATAAGGCCCACAGGCAGTTAGTAGATTGGCTAAACTAAATGATCAACGTACTATACAATCTATTACTTCAATCCAAGCTGATGAATAGCAATAACACTAATTAAAATGCTTATGAGCCTTGAGTATGAATAGTTAAGATCAGTGGCTCACTGCAAATACTCTACGGTTTAGCTAGTTGATAACTCCATGTATATATACTCTAAAGCAAAAAAAGGGCAGTAGCAATAGTTATGTAGAAGTTAATAGTAGTATAACAAGTGGTAGTAATTGAAAGCTAAAAGACTAGTACTAGTACTAAATAAATATCAATGTAGGTGGTGAAACTTGATAAAAATATAGTAGCAACAATCAGTGTAAAATGAATAATGTAGGTAGGTAGGTAGTTACCCAAGCTGATCAATAGCAATGACTCTAAAATGCTTGGCAAGGGGATCGAAATTGCGAAAAAAGAAACCCTGAGAGGCAGCATATCCGTGCACCATAACAAGCGTGGGAGACTCCTCCTTGGCGTCAAACGTGACCGTATTGATAAACCTAGACTCATTGCTGGCCGATCGGAACCAGCGGACATTGGAATCCGGTGGACCGGTACCAATATCGACCTTCTCTTGCTTGTATGGAGTCCTGCAGCACGGAATTGAAAAATTACAAGTCTAATTGGATAATTCGACTGTGTGATTGGTGAATAATGATGTAGTAATAGTAGTAGTAGTAGTAGTACTTGACGAGAGAGAGGAGGCGTTTCTCGGCGGCGATGATGTGGTCGGTGGAGGTAGGGATCCAGCGGAGGAGAGAGGGCCAGCGTGATTTAGCGGCGGGGGCGATTTCCTCGGCCATTTTGGATAGGGAAGAAGCTGAGATTATTGAGGAATTAGATTTAGACCGCCACCGGAAACCAAGGCTCATATATACAAAATTTATTATTATAAACTAAACAAACGAACAGAGTTGAGGTAGAGATAGATGATAGATTCTTCTTGTGAGACTGGAAAATTTAAAAGGAATGAAAATCGGATTGTTGGAATAGAAACAAAGTCTAATCAAACTAGGACTACTTGTGTTCTTCTTCTTCTTTATATATATATAATATATCCAAGTCCTTTCTTCTTCTTCAATCTTCCTAACACAGTACACACCACACAGGGAAATCATCAATCAATAAAGAATGGAGCCACAAGTGTCGGAGAAATAACACCCTCGTCACCACTGACGTCATACCATTTAGGCGCCGTAACATTTTTCTACCGCGCGATTCTTTATTCACCTAGATTTATATGCAAGTTGTCATCTCTGTGGTTGACTGTAGTTTTAAATTTTGAAGCCAGACCTATTTGACTTGTAAAATCTTAAATCTTCTTAATTTTAATTTTAGTGCACTATTATTTACGGTCACTCAAGTGGTAGGGACTTTGAGATTGTATAACTAAAGTCTCGTATTTTTGTTTTGTGCTTGTAAACGGTACTGTTGGGAGATCTGTCACCTAAACAAGGTATGACTGTACTCGATTAGATTAGTCGCCAAAATAAATACCATTAAGAAATATTGAAAAAAAATATTAATAAAAAATACAATAATAGCGAATGAATTTCATATTCTACTTTGTTGTTTTTTCGAGAATACTGGGACAAGGAGTGGATGATCACCATTTCCTTTTTTATATAAAAATACAAAAGGACCTTACACTCTATCTAACTCTAAGAAAGAGTAGCGAGAATCAATTTTTTCCTTTCCACCTTTTAAAATAAAGATTTATGTTTTTAGCGATAAGAACTACTCGTATTAATTTAATTTTATTGGATTGGAGGTGTATATGTTTTTATCTATTTGCTCAATTTACTTCATTTCATCACTGGTACCATTAGGCATTAGCGATGTTATTACTTACTAGTCACAAGTTTGTTCTTTAATTAAATTGCCAAAAGCCCATTCAAGTGGTGGAAACTATTTTCAATCTGCATTTTTCTTTATTCTCTCTTATAAAGAAAAAATATCGTCGATTATTAAACGTTATATTGTTTTAATAACAAATGCACTCAACAATCCGTTGTAGTCTAGTTGGTCAGGATACTCGGCTCTCACCCGAGAGACCCGGGTTCAAGTCCCGGCAACGGAAATATTTTTGCTTTAATAATGTAACAATTTACCAAACTTAATCATTCTTTGTCACCAAACATTACACTTCGACAATTCCATTGTTGCCTTTGTAGACATTAAACTACTCTTGTACACGTAGTTTGAATAAGAAACAGGTCTCATTAATCATGATTAATGCTAGGTTATACAATGATAAAAGCATACTATTTCTTTTACATACATTATGTACATATGCCATATATGTTAATCCTTGGTTCACGTCATCAGATTCAGCATAGGTATTTTTCATAATACACAACATAAACATACATAGTTTAAATCTCGTGACTTTCCGACATTCAAATCTTGTGTCACGTTAACAAATTAACAATTGTGCCACAGTTGACACAGTCACCGGGAAGCAAACAAAGATATGACCAGAAGGCAATATGTCAGGCCAACCAAATGCCCAAAGAAACAATTCCGGGTGAGCACATACCAGTGCTGAGGGACTAGAGCAAAACTAGACATCCAGTAGAATTAAGAACAATGAATATCCCATTTTGAATCCTGACTCGGCCACTTTTTGGAGGAAAATTCCATTGGCCAGAGAGTACGGTTCCAGGGTGCCCAACTAGCTGCAGCATCAGAAATGGGCAAGCAGCCAAAGCGACTTGTTTAGTACCTGCACAGAGTAGATTAAGGTTACTCGATGTTCATAGTTACACACGAAAGAGAAAACATCAAAAACTGTAGCACTACAGACAGTAATCTGACAGAATTAACGCACCATTTGTTCCTCTTATACTGCATAAATATGAACTATGAATGCAATCATCAAGTTGGTAGAATCGTAGGAACCTCTCATCATAATAATTCATTTTTTCAAATGGATAATATTAATCAGAAGCATGCAGAAATAGAAAAGGGATAATAGAGAAAACAGATCAACACAGTTACTAAACTTAACACTGATATACATCTGTCTGCCAACCCTACTGTTGGAGCAGTTAAAGCTCCAATAGTAACCTTTTCTTTCGACATCTCAAACATAAACTGCAATCACATTCACCAATGCTCCCAAACTAAACTCACACTTCAATTTCATCTCACAAATTGAAAATTGCTCATTAACACACAAAAAGAGAAGAAAGGAAAATGAGACCAGAGTACAAGTACATCACATTTCTGTCACAATGATACAGGCACACTTACTGTCAGACAACACAGGAGGATATGCAGATGCAACTACAGTCAGAATTTGGAAGAAAACGATTTAACGCATTTCTACAAAATCATCAACTGCCCTATGCAACCATGTTAACATAATACCATGTACAAACTAATTGTCTCTGACATGAATAAGCAATTTCTTCAAGTGTGTACAACCAAGGGAAGTAAAACCGGGACTTTAAAAAGCTGCTTGGGAAGGAGGTGAAAACCAAGGTATGAAACAGCCATTTCATTTACTACAGAAAAAAACTCAAACGAGCCTTTGAATATTATGTGAGAAAGTTATCAAAATTCAGGGCAGAATGGAACAGTTTTGGCCAAGATGAATTTTTGCAGGTCAGAGATAAATGTTTTATCTCATAATTCAGACAAATTGGAAAGAGATAATAAGAGAAAAGAACAATAAACCACTAATGGATTTGTAATGGAAATTTAAGGATTGCTTTCAAGAAAATAGTACACATCGTACTAACCTGCCAGATGCTAGGAAGCTGTTAACCTCTTTAGGCTGAAGATGACAGACATGCATCGAAATGAGCTATCAAAGTAACTTCAGCAATACGAACTGGAAACACACATCAACTTAATGACAGCATTAAGTGAAATTTGTCTGGAAGCAAAATAAAGCAATACCACCAGAAAAAAATGAAGCAATAAAGCCATACCACCTGCAATAATGAAGCAATAAAGCGATAATCACCAGCATACCACTCAACTCTGAAATTGAGCTACATTCCTGTGTAAGCACTAAACAGATAAAGCAATATGTACCAGCAATAAACTCAGCTTAATGTAAGGTGAAAAGTAAGTGATGATCCAAGCAATTTTTTCAAAAAAAAAAAAAAAAAACTTTGATGATAACACGTGTTAGCTTCAATGAGTAATCAACAAAATTGATGTGTTGAGAATGTCGGAATAATTGACAAAATATTCAACAAACCTTTAGCTGTCTATACCAGCAAACATGCTAGCAATATACGGAGTGTATCTGGAATATAGGTAAAAATGAGCAGCAGATTAAATGAACTTTTGACGTTTACAAGTAAACCTTTTTAAGGGTGGGCCCAATAGAAAAGAATAGGGAGAAACAAAACTGGAATACCTCCAGCTGTGAAGAAGAAGAAGAAGAAGAAGAAGAAGAAGAAGAAGAAGAAGAAGAAGAAGAAGAAGAAGAAGAAGAAGAAGAAGAAGAAGAAGAAGAAGAAGAAGAAGAAGAAGAAGAAGAAGAATAATAATAATAATAATAATAATAATAATAATAATAATAATAAATCTATGCAATTGACTTCATCATACAAATAGCGAGCAAATAAAATTTTAACATATGCGATAAACTTGTAAAAAGGACAGCTTTCATCTGCAATTGATTTCATCATTCACCTATCAGTGTGCAAAATACAGCTTAACGTCAATTAAAATATTTCCATCATTAATATTCAGTAAGAGTCACATAAGAACGAGCTGTTTCAAGCAATTTAATACATCAAAATTGGTGACCACTCTTCAATTTGGTAAGAATCTGAACCAGAAATATAAATAACATCATCACCTGACATACATATCAACCAGAAATAAAACCAAAAACTTCCAATCAATCATATCCATGTGGTTTTGTATTCTCGCAAGTGATGGTTGGTAAATTAAACAAAACAACATCACCTTTTTTATCTTGTTCTGTCATCCTGGCACATCTTCACTATTCACACAGCCAGGAAAGTGTACCTTCCCATAACAGCCAAATTAATGTAACCTGTAACTAGATTATAATCATATTCCTGTACAGAAATATGCCCCGTTGCCAACATGGAAAAGAAAAAGAAAAAGGGAAAAACTAAACAAAGCTTTTCAACACTGCAGGGACCTTGCCAATCAAACATATAAAGAGACAACCAGAAATCTCCTCGGGAAGACACGGAAGAGAGAGAATCTCTAAATCTATCACAATCAAAACCTTCTTTATCAAATAGTTTTGAGAGGCAAAAGGTAAAAACGATAGTGAACCATGAATATATGACAATGTTTGAGTTAGAATTCTGCATATTTTTTGCCTCATAAAAAAAATCTAAGCTATACACATATCAGAAGGCAGAGGACCTCATTAGGCGTCCATGGAGAAAATTCAGGATAATGGTTTTCAGTTCTAACCTAAAAGATACAAGTTCTATAATAATTTAATTCTGGAAAAGAAAATCACTGTTAATAGGCCATTGGCAATTGAGGGCGGTTGTATATACTTTTAAACAGTGCCCACTTCCACTTTCTTGGTGCGGGCCTTGCCACCATAAAGTTAAATCTCAACATAATCAGCAGCGAAGTTCATCAGAAGGTAGATGACATCTTCAATGCACATTCTCAGAGGCTTCAATGTACAATCTCGCAGCAAAGATTCAGTGGTGTCCAGCACAACAGATAGTCAACTTGAAGGCTAATAATATCAGCAAAGAACCAAGATCACCATCAACCCCTTCAAACTTCATGAGACTGCTGATGGTCATGGTTTTAGCAAGCTGAACAGCTTACTCATTTGTCATCAGATTTTGTTTCCATATGTCTGTCAACCAGCGTATCCACATATGCTCGAATCTGGGCACAAGAGAATAGCATTTTGAAGCTTCATATGTCAGTGGAGAAGAAAACGGTGAATGCCAGAAAGAGAAAACATAGCATGTAACATAAAAGTACAGCATTGATAAAATGGGAGTCTAAAGCTTGCAGCATTGAGACTTAGCCACATCAAGTCATGTTTTCACTCTTACACAAGATCTGTTTCCAACTATGAGATTCATACCATGTAAAATTTATAATTCACATCAAACTTCCCGTTTTCAGTTACAGATTTTCCTGCTTATGAAATCTCTATGGATAACTAAAAGAGTTACATGAACCCTGCTCTCGTTACATATCAATTTCAAGCTCCATAGGAACTAATCTAGAGGAGATATAATGTACAGATGAAAGTCAGAAGAGAAAGGAAGAAAAAGTAAAATACAGCAGGAAAGGACAAGGTGAGATTTAAAACATTACACAAGGGGAAAAAAGTCACCTTGTTTTTACGTTTGGGATCAAGAAAATCTGAAACAACCATCCTCTTCTCAGCATCTGTAGTATTTTCCATTACCTACAATAATATACATAAGGCACATAAGATAGGTTAGTGGCAACAGAGAAAAATCAAAAGACTACAAGGATGAGTTATGAATGTTTAAGAAGTAACCTTGGCGGCAGTTTTCTTCATTATTGACTTAAAACTGACCCTGTCTAACTTTTTTGCTTTGAACAGGGGCATCAGTAAAGAATTTGTATAATCCACGACAGATTGTTTAATACGCTCTGCACCTCTCTGTTGACTGCCTCTTGATTCTTTCTTCATAGTTACTTGTGAGGTAGAGCTGTCATTAGGTGGCATATCATGCTTCCACTTATGTGGCTTCAAGTTCGTGTTTGAATCCTCCTCATCTCTTATATCGTCCATACCATGGAAGCCTGAATTCGCAGCAGCTGCTTGACATTGCCATCTCTCAATAGCACTGTAATCTTTTAACCCTGTGCTACCAACACTATCAACCCATGCTTTTGTTAATATGCTGCTATCCACTGCAACACTTTCCCCAGAATGCTCTCTGAAGTTTAACTGACTTGCAGCCTCATTTGAGTGGCTCCTCTGTGAATGATTTTCAGCTGACAATTTCGAATTGTCCATGTTGACTCCAGCAGCAGAAAAATCAACTGGCCAGTCTCTCACTCTGCAGTTCCTAGAATCTATCTCAGATAAACAATCTTGCGTTCCTAATGCAGCACCAGACCACTTCTTTCTACTGTCAGGTTCATCCATATGGCTAAACTGATCACGCGTAGCAAATTTCTGAAAGGACAGAATCTTTGGAAGCTGTGGTGCCATGCTATTCCTGGCACTGGAAGCATATGCCTGCAGTAAAAAAAATGATCAGTTGCATAAAATCCAGAACTAAATCAAATTAACCATGTCAAAGAACACGCATGATTGTTGTATCCGGAAGAAGAGTCAAACTGATATTCACAAGTCAGGCATGACGTGAGTAGATTATGTCTGTCCACATTCAACACATAGTCTAGAAGAAGCAAAGAGACAACCCACCATACAAGGTTTATTAGTCTAGAAGAAGCAAAGAGACAACCCACCATACAAGGTTTATTACAATAAGCCACAGAGGATCAAGTACAGCAGATTCAACCACTTGATCCTATATTCACAAATATCAATGCAAAAGCTCAATACTGAAGGGATATGCAGCAAAGAACAAAAATAATCTTTGAATCTCTCTGAGTGTCAAACACAATAATATTGCATGAAACATAAGCTATCAAGGCACATGATATACTTGATGATGGTTGGTCAACTAAAAGTCAGAAAAATTGCTGCTTATCCATTGGGTTACAGATACGAAACTATAACATGGCACACAAAAGTACGTTGGAGAAAGCTTACAGCAAAATCAATCTCTATGGGAGAAATACACTAAAAGAGAGCGTGTGAATTAGATATTCAGATCCTATGAGTTCGAGTCAGTGTTACAGGGATGGAACCTCCCCCCGGCCCCCCAAAACCCAAAAATGAAAAAGAAAAAAAGGGAGTTTGACAATATATGTCTTTCACCAAGAAGGTGGACAATAAATAAAATTGGAGAAATCAAACCTTTGCAGCGGCAACAGCGGCAGCCTGGGCTTTTTCCGCGGCTTCAATAGCAGCCTTTTCCTCTTCAGACATCGGAATTTCACTTGCCTCCTCCTCCTCAACTTTTGCTTCTCCTTTGACAGGTTTGCCCATCAATTTCTTACCGCTTGCACCGGAAGGCAACCGATGTCCAGCAGATGCTTTCTCCTTAGAGGGTTCTTTGCTTTCTAGCGAGGCGTGATGTGTCCGCACAGGCGGCATTCTAAAAACTGCAGTGGAATTACTCTTTGAATCAAAACCACTTGACAGCCTCTGTGATTTGGGCTTGCCATTAGCTGCCTTCTCCTTCCGGAAGAGGTGTACCCACACACTAACCAGTTGGCTAGCAATGGCACGGATATCTCGACTGGTATGAACACAGACCTTCTCTTTGACAGTTTTTCCGATACCTGTGAAAATATGAAACCCAAACGAAGGTTAACTATAAATAGAACTCACAACACGATGTTGAATTGGTGAAATTATATTCAAAAGCACATGGGGGAAATAAGAAATGACGAAGAGCAGTGAGCAATACAGGGGGGCATGAACCTGATAAACGCACAGCATGTAAATCATTTGACACAAGTACGAGCAGACGGACACAATGGCGCAAAAGCTGTGTTCCATCCTTTCCCATGGAATCCTGTTATACAAAAGTTTCAGAACAGTCGTTTATATTACCTCCAGAAATCTGATTCAAGAAAATCATGGTGGATCATAAACAAAACAGCAATGAAATCTTACAAGAATCCAGGAGTTAAGAGTTTTAAGCCCTTCTCTTGTGCTAGCAAAGCTCTTCAAAAATCCAACCGGAAGATTTAAAAGCTCTTTAGCAAGATGCAATCTACCAGATGTAGTCTTGGCATTGAAAAACATATCTTTTAGCATACTTCCCCACTTTGAAATCTTTAACCTGTCCAAAGAATTATTGTAGGCAAAACTGGAGAACTTTACTGCTTCAAATCTCCTGATAAGATCTTTAACTTCACTCTTTTCAATATCCAAATGCCTCCTAGCTGCCTCCATTGCCTCCACTTCAGCCGTGTAATCAACTCCGCTGTTCAGAAGATCAATAATTCGAACAGCTTCTCTTAAGCCACTCAACATTGCACCCCCAACAGTGTCAGGGTGTTCCTTGCAGGTGGCTTCACCGGCAAAAAATACACAGTTCTCTACCGGTTTACCCAGAATATCATAGTCCTCTCCAGAGGATCCCACAGCAACATAGGAGTAAGCTCCATAACTATAGGGATCTCTACCCCAATCCGTCACCACAGACGCAACAGGATCTGAAACTCGTTCTTCCCCAAATAGTTTCCGGAGAACAAGTAAGGCATGACTTACCTGATCAGATGAGCTGATTTCTTGGCCATCTTTGGCAGCCTTGCCCACAACCAAGGCAATAAGAACTGGAGCTCCCACTGTTTTTTTAACATTCCAAAACATGAAACATCGTCCACGCTGATCAGTGTATTCAGCAGTAGCACCAAAATAATCTACAGTGTCATCCCAAAACACTTCTGAGAATTCCAGTACCACTTTGTTCAGAACGCCAAACCCGAGCCTTTTGATTGATGCATATTTCCACTGGGGTAATGGTGGTGAGAATTTTATAGATTCTTCTTTGAGGCATCCAAGTGGTATCGTAACCAGCACAGCATCTCCTGAGAATTCTTCTCCGTTAGAAGTAAGAACTCTAACCTTCCTATGCATGTCATCATTTGGCGCACAACCATTAGGGGTGTATGCAATTTCTGTAACAACATGATCCAACTTTATAGAGATTCCCTTTCCGAGGGAATCCACGACAGCACTGTAACCTCCTTTGATCATACAGTGTGCTCCGCCAAATCCTCCATATACATCATCTTGGTTCCAGTTTGGAAGCGAGACATCTTTAAGCGAAGCAGCACAACCATATTCTAAGTGAGCGAAATGCCAATCCATGACTCTCCTCTCAAGAGGACTCAAACTCTCTGTTTTAGCATCCTGGCCACTGGGATTACTTCTAATGGCCAAAGTATGTGGAGATTTCATAGGCAAATTCCCAGTTTCATCCGGTCCGGAAGAGGACAAACGGCGTCTCTTGAGAGCATATTCCAAACCTTCTTCAAGAGACATTTTCAGCGAATATTCACCCTTCTCAGCTACCAGCAGTTCCATCTCATCGAGTAGGCTATTATACTCTGATTCCAAAGCTTCATCCAGCTCTGTAGGAACTTTTTCTGCAGTTACAGTATCATATAGAGGACAGTCACTGTTCAATACAGTCAGCTCGAGTCCTAATTGAGCACAAACCAATGAAGAGGGATCTGGTCTCCTTTCAGTGTCCATATCAGCTTCCACGCCAGTAATAATACTAGCCCCAAGGTCCACGGGGACACTCAAAGATGAGTGGTCTGTAAAAACACGACCTCCGATTCTACTCCTGGCCTCAAGCACCGTAACACAGAAACCTTGCTGTTGCAAGTGACGAGCTGCAGTCAAGCCAGCTGGACCAGCTCCTACAACAATTATACTCTTTCTAGACTGCGACCCACTCTTGATTTGGCTATATGTACAATCCATGTCAACCGAATCAGCGCAGGTTGTCGGGATCCTTGAAGGAACAGAAAATACTTCACCGTCAGCATTCTCATCTTTGTATGAAGGACCTGAGGCCAAATAGTTGGAATCAGCCTCTGTTTTAAGAGGTAAAGGATCAAGAGAATTGACTGCAGCAATAATATCAGGGAAGCATCCTTCATGAACGCTTGTGACAGATGATTCCAGGGCTTGAACATTATCAATTTTCACTTCTGTCTCGACCATTGCTACCTTCTTTCCATCAGCAAGTACATCAGCATTCTTCATCACCGTGCAATTTTCTGAACTCTCATTATTCCCATGACTAAAAGAAACTCCAAGCTCTAAAGCAGTAACAGGAAGCCCAGAGTTTAGTTCGGGCTTCACTCTCGGAGATTCTGAGTCATGCTTGTTGTAGTCATCAACTTTTACCTCTGTCTCAAACATTCCAGCCTTCTTTTCATCAGCAAGTAAATCATGATTCTTCGTCCCAGTGCAAGTTTCTGAAATCTCATTATTCCCATGACTTGAGGAAACTCCAAGTTCTGAATCAGTAACAGGAAGCCCAGAGTCTAGTGTGGGCTTCTCTGTCAGAGGTTTTGACTCATGTTTGATGTAGTTATCAACCTTTTCTTTGTCCGAAGGCACTCCAAAATTAATATAACCCTGTTTTTGTATAACAATATAAGAAACAATAAACATGAGAAAAAGTGTTTACCATATTACATCAAGAAATAAGCACATAGAAAACTGAAATTTCAAGAGAAAAAAATTGAAAGGGAAAACATGGCATCATTGAGCCAAGAGTCGGAACATAAGAGTTCGAGTTCTCAAGTACATGCAATAGATTCTGAATACTTACACATTGATCAAGAAAGACATAAACATCCTTAATTAGAGAAGATCTTGGGCTTTCATAGCCACAACGAGCATCAGAGATCCCTAAGTCCGACAGTTGCAGTATACTGGTGACATCTTTGTTCCACAAACTTAAAATATGATTCCTGCAGAAAAGAATACATAATTCACAATGTTGGCAAATACCACTATACAAATTTCGGAAGTAATAGTCTACATGCAATCAGCATAAAATCATACCGAGAATAATCAAACAGCTAACATATCAGCAACTAAATTTTAACTAACACAACCAATCCAACTAGAATAAGGTCAATACATCAAAACCAAAAGTAACGCACCCATTAATAGCAACAGCGTGTTATACATCAAAAACAAACCAACAATTCAAAATTTAAAATAATAAAATAAAAATGATGATAATAAAAGTGCCAAGTACTGAAATTGGGCAAGATCAACAAAAGAACATAATATATCAGGTTCATTTAGGTTAAACAAACATTCCACAAATAATAATATAAAGCATAAGTAGGTCATTCATTGCTGACAGTAAGGCTTAAGGTCCGACCGTAGACAGAAGTATTACAAATAGTCAATCATTTGACAGGGAGGGGGGGGTGAGAAAAATTTATACAGTAGACAAAGGAAACAGGTCTAAATTTCTATTGCTTCTACTTTACAGGTTCTGATAGAGGTAAACTCAGTAGAGTCTGCAATAAGCCAATAACTAAGTGTGCCACCTTAAAGGTGCAGGTCCAGATAATAATGCAAAACATGAGAATGTGCTCCAATAAAGGAATGTACCAAATAAATACTGCGTACTAACCTGCACTCCAGATATTCCTGAAGCCCACCTTTGCGCTTCAGCACTTCCTTGAATTTTATTTTCTCAATTGGACTAACAGCTCGAGCTTTTAGCCCAGCAGCCACAGCTGCAGCTTTTCCATTTTGAGCATCAAAAGCCAGTAAGGATGACGAGTTGAACTTCTCTCTCGTTTTATCTGCCTGATGACTTGCAAAGAATTCTTGGCCATGCACCAAGACCTCCCAAGCAGCATCACCCTCATACGCCATGTCCCCATGCTTGCGCTTCTTGGCATTTCGTGCAGCACGCTGGCGAACAGATTGGCTACCCTCTTTTGTTCCAGGAGCATCTGGTGATTCTTCTCTATCATCGGGAGAGCTTCTTTCATCAATCGTAGTAACTCCATGAAGGGTGATGTCAACCTCTTCATCCCCATAAGGATAGTCATAGGTTGGAGGAAAAGCACCATGACAAGATTCCAAAACACGCTCTGATCCATCGATGGACACATTCGCATGGTTCATTCTGGAAGCGACCTCATTTTTCTGGTTTTCTGGAGATGACCTGTGCTCGGATACTTTAAGATCTCCTTGTGAAGAAATTGATGCATGATCTCTCTCTCCTGAATACTTACCAAGGGTTCCAACTGAACTGTGAGGTCCAGACTCTAGTTTCCCATAACCTCCAACACTTTGTAATTCAGTATTAGCTGCTAATTGCTGCAATTTGTTATCTGTATGCCTTGACAGGAATGTAGCTTCTGGTATCTTTTTCAATAAATTGCTTTCTGAACCAAATTTTGTGTCTTCTTCAAGTATTGGAGAACAAATCTTCTTGTTAACACTTAAAGGAGTGAGAATCACCTGCGCATCAAGAGTATCCACCCTATCCTTTTCATCACAATTTGGAATGACGTGGCTCTCTTCTAAAGGAGTTGGGGGCTGGTCCTTCATTGCCACAAAATCAACTTCACATACGTCAAGGGTTTTTCCAGGAGGGGCATCAAATGCAGGAGCTGAGTGTTGTCCAGGTGATTCAGAACTAACCTCGCCATTTTGGAACCCAGTGATCTTATCAGAGGATGCCCTCAAACCAGAAGGAGACAACAAATCCCCCAAAACTTCATCAGGAGGCTCTAAACTACGCACTTTTTCATGCTGCAATTTATCAATTCTAGATACCTGACTATCAAAGTCACCAACAAATTTGGATTTCATCCGAACCAACTTAGTATCCGCACTACCCTCGGATATCTTATTACCCTGCATATTTGAACTATTGACAAGAGCAGCATTTTCAGAACATTCACCCTTGGTGCTACTCGGACTTTTTTCTTGCAAAGGAGATATGGAGTCTGGAACCAATTCCATAGCCTGTATAGGCTCGGTGAGAGACTCACATAATGGCTCCGTCAAATTGCTAATCGAGTATTTCACCTCCCCTGCTACAGATCCAGAATACTTCTTTGGACCCTTTAGCTTCTTCTTGAAATTGGCCAATGTGTCATCCATATCCAGCTCTTCAGCATTCACAGCTACCTTTCCAGCCAGTTTAGCCCTGCTTTCACCATCATCAGGAACAACCTTAGCTTTCTTGGAACCCCTCTTGGCTTTTAACTTGAGAAAAGCCCCAATCGGCTCGTTGTCATCCGAATCAACCAGCATCGCCCTTGATTTTGACTTCCTTTTCGAAGACATTAAGTTACTCTTCCTTTTATCCATGCCCTCAGACTTAGGGTTTCAATTCAAAACAGTTTTCCACATCCAATCCTAACCCTAATCCCAAATTCAATCAATTCTCAACCCTACCATCCAAATCACTCGTCTGCCCTGCACATAACCACCATCCACAGCAATCAAATTGAGTAAGCACATAGAATTCATCGACACTCTTACCATAATTTTTCAAATGCAGTAACATTCAACCATCAATAGAAAGAAATTTCAAAGGAAACAAAAAAACAGAACAAAACACAATTAATTTTAGCTCGTCCCTTATTGAAGAAATTCACCCGGACTCAATTACAAACACATCTAAAATCAAACAGAGCACGTCAAGAGCCTATAACATAATTTTTTAATAAAATCAAACAGATAAACGAACAAAAAAAAATAAGAAACTGAATGCAAGCACCAATGAACTAAAACCTAGGGTTTGCTAGGAACAAAACAAAGCTGATGACATAAAGGGGCAAAAACAGGAGAGGATGAAGATACTCACCAGAGTCTGATGAAATTCTGTGAGAGTAAAGAGAGAGTGAGCAGAGATGGCACGTTTTTTTGCAAATCGAGCTTCAGGCACAGGTAATGGAGGTGTGTGTAGTGAGGGAGAGAGAGAACCCAAAGTGAGAAAAAAAAAATGTAAATTAATTTTTAATAAAAATATAATTTTCTTTTTTTCTCTTAATTGTAAAATAGAAAACCAAGAGGGTACTTATATAGCAGAGACTGGCGCGGGTAAAAGTAACCTTTTAATGAAATTCTTATTTTAGATTATTAAAAAATTGGGAATAATATCATTACTAAAAGATTTATATTAAGTCAAATGGGAAAATACTAATAATGTTTCTAGTCTTGTATAACGGATTTTATATTATTATAGTGAAAAACTTTCATGACATGTTGTATTTAAAAAATTTAAAAATTGAATAGGTCCTTTGTACAAGTTAATTGGGTCTGATATTGTTATGCAAGTTTTTAATTTTGTGATGATTTTCATAACAAATTTTCCTTTAATTTCTTTTTCCCAAAATTATACCAGGTTATAGTAATATTTTTATGATATTATTGAACTTTATCTAGTTGCAATGAGATCATTTTTCATTACTTTAAATTTTATTATAACATACTATTATTTTTCTTGTTTGGATCATATTATGATACAGTTAGTAATAGTATATTGGTGGAGCATGTGTATAAAAATTAATGAGTAAGAAAAAATCATCTCATGCAACTGAAAAGAAAAAAAAGTTCAATAAAATCGTTTAAATATTGCTATAAGCTTGTATAATTTTGAGAAAAGGAAAATCAAGGAAAAATGTTATATTCATCGTCAAAAATAAGAAATTTGCATAACAATATCAAACCCAATTGAAAATGTACAAAGAACATCTTTTAATCTAAAAAAAAAATCAAGGCTTGAGATTTGTTCAAATAATTCAATTCAGGTCAAGCTTGCTTAGTTTTTTTCTTTTTTTATAATACAGATAAATTCAATTGAGAAATATTAAGTTTATAATAATTATTCAACCTCACTTACTTAGGTTGTATTGTACTCGTTTGGATTGATCATATGAATTGAATTTATTTATAATATATAATTTTAAAAAAAAAAAACAATATTTATAATATATAATTTAGAAAAAAAAAAAAAACAAGTGCGCAAACTTGAAGGATTTCATTATTGTTATTAGCTTTGAAGGGATTTCATTCAATCATCAATTAACTTAATTGCAATACAAAGTGGAATCACAAGTGATTACCAATGACATATATGGAGAAGCTTATGCAAGAGTCAGGCTAAGAAGCATAAAATCAGCAATATTGTATGGTTTGAATCTCATCACTTCTTATAAATATCTACAATTATACTATACCATGATTGTTATATGAAATACATAATTCAACAACAATAGTAATAAGGAAAATATTACCTCTATTTTACACTGACGAGGGCACGTTTAGTGATACATGACATGAGATGGAGGATCTGCACCATACTTGTCATGTGCTTGTATCTTCATGTAATCGCAGTTGTCATCATTTCTTATATTTTCCCATTTGTCGTTAATGTATTCACCCAATATATCTGCATACATATCATATATTAATTTTCAAACTCTTGCATACTATGGTTCAAATTGTACATTTATGAAATTAATTAGCACATTGACACTTACTATCATATACAATAATAATTGGAAGTTTGGAACTCAATAGCTTCTCACATCACAATAATAATTAGAAGTTTGAAAACCAATAGGTTAGCCATTAGACATTCAAGCATCCGTTTCAATGTTTAACAAAATATGGAAAGTGCATCCAAGTTTAAATGTTAATTATGCATTTGTCACACCTCAATAATTGGATGTCGCATGTGATATCTAATGTATATCTCACATGCCAAGTAGTGATCCTGAATTTGATGTGTTACATAAATTCAGATGTGTCGATTATACCAGTGTTGCGTGCTTCAGATAATTCATCGTAAGATTTTGATGCTGAATGTGTTTCACTCCCACACCCGCTTAGAACATGTAGATTTCCATGACAACATCACATAAGAAATTCATGGAAACTCCTTCAAGGATTAAAGTGAATTTATAAATACTGGTGTTTTGGATCTAAAAAATAATAATGAAATGAAAAAGTATTATCAAAACCAGCTTGCGATGACTTTTAAGATATGCCATATAGTGCAAAGAAGTTACATCGGCGTGAAAAAGAGATTGAAAACTAAGCGTAAGTTATGAATCGAAGTTATACCTCTTAACATGTGGAAACGAACCACATAATTGATATGAGAAAGCACACCGATATCGTAGAATGCCTTTTGTGCCCTCAATTCTTGGTATACATATTGCCATGGTAAGATAGAAATGAAGGATCGGTAGAAATGGAAACGATATCGGAGATCAACAATCGACAACATTGTTGTTTGAAGGTTTGTATACAAAAAGAAATCTCAATTCTATGGGGAGGCGAAAAGGAAAGAGTAAAGATTTGGTGAAGTGTAAAAGTTAGTTATGGCGGCGTAAACAATACAAGGTGCAAGATAAATTGTAAATTAGGTTTTATATTTTTTTATTCGAAGTGTTATTTATATAATGGATATAATAAGCCCATAAAATGTGGGTTGGGTAAATTCAACTCCAAATGCTAAATGGGCCTCCATTAAGACACTCTGTTGATGTCATCTAAGTACGTAACACTACACGATAATGTATTAGGCCAAGCGGAGACGTCGATAAAGATATATTTTGAAATTAAAAGAATATGAATATATGAGAGTATACAAAATCATAAATACAAGAGCTTGGGGACTAATTGTCCTTAAAAACATATGTGTAATTTAGAATAAGTTAACGCCATCAAAATATTACGTAACTGGAAATAATTTGTTAAACGTTTATGCATAATTTAGAATAAAAAAAAATCAAGTGTAATTTCAAAAATGAAAAACATTTTGGTGTAAAATTTTGTCAAACGTTTAGGCATAATTTAGAATAAAGAAAATTTCAAGTGTAATTTCGAAAATGAAAAACATTTCGGCGCAAAATAAAATTTTGAGGGGTAAAAAGTATAACGGTTAAACTTCATTGGAACTTTGGCTTTGGGCAAATACTGTGGAACTTCTTTGACTTTAGCTTCATGTTTACTTCTTTAGTCCTCAATAATATTTATCTTTTTTTGAATCAACAAGTTTTAACTTTAACCACGAATTAGTTTTAAACGCATTCCTTCTGGTTTGGGGTTTAAATGGGACTATAAACATAGAAGCCCCAAAATAAGTTCCTTCCAAATTGAAGGTTAAAATGGTTTGGGGCTTAATTGATGCTTCTTTGTGGACTCATGTACCAAATTATTACTCAATTAACCAATCAAACAGACAAATTTCTAAAATATTAATATAAATAACTTAATTGAGGATTACTATTTAGTAGGCCTTTGGTACTTTAAACCCCAAAGAACCAAAAAAAAAAAAAAAAAACTAACTCCGTTCTCCAATGATAAAATATTTAAGAAAATTATATTTATAAAAAAAGTCAAAACGGTAATATAACTGGAACTGAGGGAGTAATTATTAATACTTCTAGGGCGTAGTTGAGAATAGTACATTTTAGTGGGGTCGTGGGTAATACTAAATAGTTGTACAGAGTTGTTATAAGTATAAACCGCCTGTCACCGTTGGTCGGAGATTGGTCAGCTCATCTTCTTCCTCGATTCCGCGTGAAGGAATTCTTCTTCATCTATTCTTCCGATGGCCGATCCTTATCGATCGAGGTGATTTTTCTTCTCATAATTATTCATAATTGAACAAGTAATTTATCCAATCAACTTTGTGTGAACAATTTCGTCTGTTTCAAACAGGGAAGGTTTAAACACGAGACCGGCAGCACATGGAGGAAATTCCGATGAGATTCAGTTACGAATTGAGCCAGATTTCGATAGTGAGGTCTCGATCCTTCGCAACCAAGTTCGGCAATTACGAGATGTAATGTTTCCCTTTCTTCTCGTTTAAGTTTTTCATTGTTGTTGGTGAAAATTTTGATGGCAATTGGAAAAAAAATTTGGGGGATTAGGTTTTGAGGAATACAGTATGTGTTAATGAATGAATTTCATGATTTTGATTGCTCGATAAGATGATGTTGGATAGATCATAGATCATAGATCAGTAAATGTATGGCTGGAGTTTAGTATCTTCCCAGATCACAGATAAATATGTGAACTACCCATTTTTGATTTATGCAGATGCTTGTTTATCTAGTAATACTGTACAGTATATTATCTGCTGCAGCGTGCAAGAAGTTCGTTATGTTTATATACTATATACCATCATGTTTTATAAACTAAAAGGTAGGAGGAGCCCTTTGCGGTTTGCATTGAAGAAAAGTTTTCTATTGAATGTCGAGTATTATGAAGAAACACATGCCTTCAAACTAAAGGGAATGTGTGTTCTGTTTAGTATGAGATGCACCGGAATTTAGTAAGTTAGAGTGATGCTGTGAAGTTTAGAGGGAATCACTGATCTATTTGACACATTTAGCGACATGCTAGAAAACTTTAGTTGTTGATTAATGATAATTGAGTTGTGGACTTTTGGTTATTTCATGCATGCTAGACCTGGCACATTTATCAATTTAATCTTGTAAATTTCTTAACATGATCTAACGAAACTAATACTTAGAAGTTTTAGCTCTACATCTCACACAAAGTCAATAATAAATAAATGCTGCCTTTATTTGTACTGTATTCTCTTGCATTTTTCACTAACTGTAAACAACGTTGCAGGTAGCTAAAGAGATCAACTCTGAAGCAAAATTCCAAAATGAGTTTATCAATCAGCTGGTAAGTCCTAATTATAATAATCCAAGCATTTGTACTATAAATGATGAACTGTGGAGTCAAATTGTATGGTTTAGCCACATTCTATCCCCACCCCACCACCATCCATGCTCAAGATCCATTGCCAGCTTGCACAAAATCTGCTGTTGACAGTTATAATGTCAATGTATCTGTTGCCTGAAACTTATTGTCTTGATTGTGATTGGATAGTCTACACTCCTACTTCCTGAAGCACTAATCCCCCCCCCCCCCCACCCACACCCCACACACACACACACATTAAAGATTCTATTATAATTCCTAGCTATTGCCAGATGATTTTGTCACGTTCAAATTACCCTATGTGATCTGCATGCCTTTTGCTGTTACTTCATAATCAGCTAGATTGGTATTATGCCAAAGTTTCTTATGGTGTCTGTGTAACAACTTAGGTATAAAATTACATGATCTTCTAAATTTGCTCATATCCATAGTTTATACGTTTCATGGCATTGGGTTTGTTAAACTGTTTCTTGTTTAATTTTATGTAATTTACATACATCTTGTTACGTTACATAAGCAGCTAGACCGGCATAATGCCACTGTATCTTATGCTGTTTGTGTTACAACTTGGTCTAAAACCGCATAATCTAAATGAGCTCAAATCCGTAGTTTATGTCATTTGGAACTCTTGACCTTGGTTTTGGTCCCTTTCTCGCCAGAGATTGGATGCTCAATCCTTTGTTCTTTCTCTTCATTTTTATTTTTTGGTCTTTATCTTCCCCATTTATACATAATTCATTTTCATAAGTTACTGAAAGGTAGCTTTTGTTAGGCCAAATGCCCTATTTTTTTTTTTTTTTTTTCATATTTGCATTCTAACTGCATTATCAAACTTATAAAATTACCTCAGAAAGTTAAATCATTTGTGACAATAAAGTGAACTATTCAGTTTTGCGACTTGCTCTGCTGAGGTCATGTAGATCTCACAGATCCGTTGCGGCTACCATCCAGTTTCTTTAATGATCAAGCCAATATCAATATTTTTGCTCAAGTTCACCATGTGTTTGGCTAACAAAGTTATTTATGTGTTTGCAATTCACTTTCCCTTTGGTGGAAAACATGGAAAGGGAACGGAGATATGGACAGTTCTGAAGTAGTTAGTATTTGTAGTAGGTTCTGTTGTCTAATGAGGCTGATATTTCCTTTTTGGTTCCATTTTATAGCAGTACAATCCTTCCTCATTAGGCCACCTCACACATGAATTGTATGAAATCTATGTTTTGAGTAGATACACTGACAATTAGTTCTTTTACATAAATTCTGATGCACGAAGATATTGAACTCTGTTTCATTTGCTTGTACAGCAAATGACATTGATTAAGGCTCAGGCGGGTGTGAAGAATAACATGAGGAGACTGAGCAAGAGCGTCATATGGGAAGGATCTAATCATGTTATGCATGTTGTCTTGTTTGCTCTACTCCTGTTTTTCGTAGTCTACTTTTTGGCCAAGATCTTCAGGTAGATGAAATTACAAAGTATGGGACTTGTTGTATTCTAGTAATTGTCAATGTTAAACAGATATTGTCTTCTTTTAAAAGCCTGAGTTAGGATCACTTCTGAAAACAATTATGTGTGTAGTATATAATATTCCCTTTTACGGTTTTACCATGATGCTGACCCAATAGTGTCAACTACCAAGAGCTTGTAATGTTCTTTCTATTCTAAAAAACATCTGTTATAAAATGAATGTTCTGCTTAGTTACACATTAATTCGGTTCTGGTCCAGTCCTGTGAAAACTCCTAACCACCAACTTAAGTTAGCAAGCTGGGGTACTGTATTGTAACGTCCCCTCCCCATAGGGACCTCATAGGCAAGGGGGGGGGGGGGTACTCTATTGTAACTTCCCCCTCCCCATTGGTACCTCAAACAATCATTGGATTGTGACCTTGAACAGATTTATACATCATCTAATGGATATTGAGGATGGGAGCTAGCATATGCTCGTACTCTTTGCAGTTTGCACTTGAAATTACAACCCCCAAGCCCCCGGTAAGGCCAGTAACTTCAGGTGACATTGATAGAAACTTTGCGAAGTTCAGAACTCAGCACATGATGATCCAAACCGGTTTGTTAGAAGTGAGTTCCTTTTTCTGTTTTTTACCAGAGAGACAGAATCAGGGTTGTGGATTTTGTCTTTGAGAGGTCATAAATAAAGTCATAAATATGAATCGTTACTATATGTCACATGATATGAAATCAGACACTATCAAGCCCATCCTTTATTCCCCATTTTCTACCCGTGATAACCCTGATAGGTCACACAGTTGAAATTTGTTTCACAATTTTGCCCACATCTGGTAAACATGATACATGTCTTTTTTCCCCAATATATCAATAGGTAAGAAGATTATCAAGTAATAATCACATCTGCAACATTTCACCAAGACACCAACGGCCCGAGCTAATAGAATAATAGAGTACTAATTCCGCACTTACAAAAGTACAACTACTATATAACTTAGCAAATTAAGCTAAACTTCACACCGAGTGTAAGTTAAACGTGTAGGCGATGCCTTAGAATTAAGAGCTAGCAACGTGTGTTAACTCCCTACATTAGACTTGTAAAAATACGATACGCAATGCCAATGCATTAATTTTTAGAACCATTTTTCATTTGGTTTGTATTATTGTTTCTGTGTTTAATTCAATCTGTGATACATACATAAAGAGTCCATATATGATGTATTGCGTAGATTAGTACATGAGAATCAAGCTTTTCTTAGCTGCATGTGATTTCAAGCTCTAAAAGTTGTTTGATGTAGGAGGGGGTCCGGGCTGTCATTTTGTCTCCATCGTTATATTTGGTTAATTAACGACTACAGATTAGTTTATGACTTTATGTAATTCTCTTTCATACACCAATATTGTCATAATTACTGATTAAGACCAACTTTTAATTTGACACACTAACTCTAACTACTAATAAATCCTTCTTTTTTGCGTGCAAGTATCATGTGTTGAATTTCATCAAAATCTTGTTCAACAAAATATATGTACCAATTAATATTCTTGCAGTTAAATATATTTACGGAAAAAACCAGTTATTTTCAACCAGTGGGTGGAATTGGATCAAGATTTATTTTCGCCACAGGCTAATTATAAATATTTACATAGTATATTAATATTATTTTTTTTAAACAATCAATATATTACCCTATAAAATAGGTATGAATCATGTTCAATAAAACATTGATTTGATGGTCTCGCTTCAATATTTTTTAAAAGAGTGTTTAGAGCACTAATGGATCCACGTCTAATCATTTGTTTTAATTTATGAATGTTTAGAGCACTAATGGATCGACGTCTCATCATTTGGACTAGAATTTGTACCCATTCACTTCGTTAAATTTAATCGAATGGGAAGGTTCAAACAATGCGATTTCGTATTTGGAAAATGTTCTCTCCAGAGCCAAGCATGAGCAGATGAGGATTTATGTTGTCCTTGAATGTCTTGTAGACTTTGAGCAAATTGACCCGCTATTAAAATCAATCACATTAATTTTCATCTGCTCGCAAATCACCATGCATTCATCATCATCCACAGGACCACTATCAATACATTCATACTCCTAGTTGCTTACTACGTACTATGTAGAAATAAACACATAAACCCAGTCAAAATAAACAATAATATAGTAGTATATGATTTTAGTAATGAATTCTGAGGCAGTAATTCTTAATTTGGACCCTCTCTTCCGCTACATCGACTTTCCACCTATTCACATTCAAACACTAAAATTTATCTCCATTAGGCATCTCTAAAACTCACGATTCTGGTTTTACTTCTCATTTCATTTTAAACATCATTTTTTATTTCATTTTATAAGCTCAAACAGTAAAAATTAATACCCTTTGTTTGACTTAAAACTTTATAGGTTGACTTTTCTTTAACGAAATTTGACAAAAAAAAATTTACTCCTAAACTACAAAAGAATAGGACAAATAATTGATTTTATTTCATTATATAAGTTTACTATATTTTTTGTGATATAGTTTAGGAGTAATTTAGTGGGCGTGTTTAAATTTGAGAAAATCAACCTGGGAAGTTTAAATAGAACAAAGGGGATATATAAAAATACTACTCCTATTAGTAAATACTCAAATACGAACATGCTTCTTTATACTCGATTAGATCAGTGTTTTTGAGTGGTATAATTTATAAAAGTGAAAAATATTTAAGAAAAGCAAAAAAAAGTAGAAGTTATTCTAAACAAAGGGAAACAAAAGTATAGGAGATTAAAGATACTAAGATCAAATAAATGAAAACATATGTGAAAGATTGAAATAAACTAAATGAAATGGACAAACCAAAAAATAAAGGAACAGATCAACAGAACAAGGAACAGATCACATGAATAAAAAAAAAAAAAAGAAATGAAATGAAAAGAAAGTAAATTACTACTTTCTCCGATAACTTTGAAGAACTCTATATCGTTTTGTTAATTTTTTTATGTTCGGTTTGACCTCAATTTAACCATAATTCATTATTAAAAAAATAATTTTAAAAATAATTTTATAAAAATATAAGAAGTGTATGTTCGTAACGTTTCTTTAAATTATTTTATTTACAATAACTTATAATTAATTTAAGATTAAACCGCATATCTAAAAAGTCAGAAATATGGAAATTTTAAAGTGACCAGAGGAAGTAATAATCAACAAGTAAATTGTGTGGTGAGGCGAGCCATTTGACAGAGTTCAACACAAGGATGGACAAGGTGATCATCCGTTGCTGGACATGAGCTCAACTAAGAATTAGTAATCGAAAAACTCACTAATTTCAATTTTGAATTCGGTTATAACTAGTTTATTCTAATTTTATTCAAATTTACTTAGTTGTATTTTATATTATAAATAAATTATGTTTAGTTCAGTTCAGTTTAACTTCATTCAGTTCAGTTCAATTTAGTTTAGTTCTATTGAGACGAAAAAAACATATAATGTTACTAGTATTTTTATTTAAATATTGAAAAAAAATATGAAATTAAGTATAAAAACATCAAAAAAAATAATAATAATCAAATTTTCAAAGTTATTCATGGTCCAAAAAAGATAAAAGTTAAATTTATTGGCTTGACCTAATATATATATGTATGGCCAATATTATTCGTGTATATTACTTATTAATTTAAATACTAATTAAATATAGAGTATAGTTTTCAAGATTAAAATTCATTTATAAAAAAGTCTAGTAAAAAAATTAAATTTAGCTAAAAATTAAACATATAATCAAAAAATTATTATAGGGTACAAGTTAAAATTGTATTTGGAAAACTGTTAAAATTGTAGAAATAAACACAAAATGCTAAACAATCCAATTACAGGTAATGTTGTAGTAGTAAAACAGTAATTACATTATGTTTGTTAAACTCAATGATAAGGAATTAATTCCCACGCGTATTGGTTGCGTGTGGTTTTGAGAATGATAGCATCTCCACATCACAAGTCCACAATTTATAAGGGAGGCCTCGTGAGCCACCACTTCACTCCAACAAACAATTAACAACATGACTACTCCTACACAACAACAACACATGAATCTCTTCTCTCTCTTTTCCCTCCTCCTCCTCCTCCTCCTTTCCGCCGCCGGCCCCTGAATCTTGCCTCTGCTGCCGACGGCAAATGGGACATGCTCCACCCCAGCATTGGCATTGTATCAATGCACATGCAGCTCCTACACAACGACCGCGTCGTCATCTTTGACCGCACCGATTATGGCTTCTCCAAAATTAACTTACCCAACGGGAAATGCCGCCTCGACCCTAACGACCAAGTCACCCCGAAAGATTGTACCGCCCACTCCGTCGAGTATGATGTGGGTGACAATTCTATCCGCCCACTCATGGTGCAAACTGATGTTTGGTGCTCCTCCGGTTCGGTTACACCAGACGGGACGTTGGTGCAAACCGGAGGGTTCAATGATGGTGAACGCACTGTCCGGACGTATCCAACTTGTGATGACCGGTCTTGCGATTGGCGGGAAATTAATGGTGGCCTAGCTCAAAGAAGGTGGTATGCATCGAATCACATTCTCCCCAACGGGAAGCAGATTGTTATAGGGGGTCGCAGGCAGTTTAACTTCGAGTTTTACCCCAAGGCGGGAGGGGAGCAAGCCTACAACCTGCCGTTCCTAGCTGAAACGAGTGACGGCAGGGACGAAATAATTTGTACCCCTTTGTTTTTCTTAACAAAGACGGGAACTTGTTCATATTCGCCAACAACCGTGCTATATTGTTCGATTACAATAGAAGGGCTGTGGTGAAAAAGTACCCGGTTCTTGGAAAAGGCGACCCGAGGAGTTACCCGAGTTCAGGTTCTGCGGTTTTGCTTCCACTACATACGAAAGGCAACGGGGCCGAAGTTTTGGTGTGTGGCGGGGCGCCAAAGGGTGCTTACATTAACGCAAACAATGGGAACTTCATGAGAGCGCTTGACACATGTGGTAGGATCCAAGTAAACGACCCAAACCCACAATGGGCCATGGAAACTATGCCTATGGGTCGGGTCATGGGAGACATGGTCATGCTACCAAACGGTAACGTGCTGATCATTAATGGGGCCGGCTCGGGTACTGCAGGGTGGGAACTTGGTCGAAACCCTGCCAAATCCCCGGTGTTGTACCGGACAAAAAATCCAGCCGGGTCAAGGTTCGAGGTGCAAAACCCAAGTAACATTCCAAGGATGTACCATTCCAGCGCGATACTACTTCGTGATGGACGTGTCCTAGTGAGCGGAAGCAACCCACATATATATTACAACTTTACCAACGTACTGTTCCCTACGGAGTTGTCAATGGAAGCATTCTCGCCAGGGTACTTGGACCCGAAATTCAAGAACTTGCGCCCCCAAATAGTTGCACCGGCTCCCCAGTCCAAAATCGGGTACGGAGAAGAACTCACGATCAAGTTCGACATTCCAGGTCCGGGTGTGTTCGAACCGGGTCAGATTTTGATTACAATGGTGAGACCATCGTTCACTACACACTCATTTGGGATGAACCAGAGGCTAGTGATATTAGGTGATGGAAAAGTGACAACAGTTGGAAAAAACAAATACCAAATCCAAGTTGTGACACCGGGTTCGGGTAATATTGCCCCGTCAGGATACTATATGCTCTATGTGGTTTATAAGGATATTCCCAGCGAAGGCACTTGGGTCCAGATTCGATAAGTAATTATCATTACGGTACAAGGAATTAATACTCCATTTTATTTAATTAAATTAATAATTTATATATAATACAATAATGTATATAGGGTGTCACATGTGATTGAAATTGGATATATTTGATGAAGATTTGTATTGTAATAGATGATAGAATTTCTTTGCACATGTACAAAATAAATATAGTGCGGCTCAAATTGGCTGTCTGTCATACTGAAAAGAATTGAATCGAAACGATTTTATTCTCCATCAAAATGATACTATAATACTATATGTTGTTTTGTTTTTTTTATAAATTAATTAATTAGATTTATCATTTAATTGAGTGAAATTAATTACTACATTTATTTATTTATGAAATGTTGTTTGATTATAACTTCACACGGACAGGGTTCCCGTGACTAATTGATTTGATAGGGGAATACCGGAATACTACCCCTCAGATTTGAGAACCCAAAGGGAAAATATTGGGACCTTATGACCCTAGTATTATTAAAACATACATATTTTTTTTTCTTATAGAGAATTAAAATTAATTTGCTCCTAATTAAAACCAGTTTGAGAAAGAGTCCGAAGTCCAATCATCAAGTGTAGATTGAAAGTTGCCAATTCTGATTGAAGTATCGTTTATTGATTAGATTGAGGGATCGCCTGATGGCACATGCATGTAAGGTTTGATAGCTCAACATATATATATATATATATATATATATATATATATATATATATATATATATATAATAACATCATCAAGCTGTATATTGTGCAAGTGTTTATATGCCATTATTCTTATGAATAAGAACTCAATTGATCAAGCTCCAATCTCTTCAGGTTTCAGGAATGCTTCGCACTCAATTTAAGCAGGTTTAATTTAAAAATTAAAGGCGTTGGGAGGTAGTACTGATTTAGAGAGATAGCAAATTGAAGTTTGATTTTAATGTTGATTCATTGAACAATTCTAAAATTAGCTCCAAATTCAAAGTCTAATTTAGAGAGGGGAGATGACTCTAAAAAAAATTAGTCAAACATAATGTTAACTTCTCTTATGTTGGAATAACTTAGATGGGACGTATGATTCTTCAAAAATATACAAAAATTTCACTTAACGATAACGATAAGAATCTATGAGTATGTGTTCTAAAACATATACTTCCTCCGGAAACTTAATATGTTCACACTTTATTTTTGTGGACTTTTTTATGTTCGGTTTGACCTCAAAAAAATCATAATTGATTAAAAAGAATTAATTTTAGAAGTTATATTATACAAATATAATAAGTATACTTTTATAATATAATTTTTAAAATTATTTTTTTCTTAACAAGTTACTCATCTGTCCCAATCAATTCTTTGCGTATTACTTTTTTGGACGTCCCAATCAATTCTTTACGTTTTCATTTTTGGAAATTACCCCACATCCCATCTATATTATTTTAAATATGGACCCCACATTTACAATTCTTTATCTCACTCATATCTCACACTTTTTTAATCAAGTACCCCACATTTACATACAATATTAATATAACACTACCAGACAAAATTATTCATTAAAAACCGTGCAAAAAACAAACGTAGAATTATTATCGGGATGGAGGGAGTATTATTTATTTGAGGTCAAATCGGACATCGAAAAGTCAATAAAAATAAAGTGTGAACCTATTAAGTTTTCGGAGTAAGTACTATATACTACTGGCCGGGTATATATAGTCCATACGCAGTGTACTCTCATTGCGAAATGCCAATGGATGCTCTACTTTTTGTAAGTAATTAAATTCTGCTTTCTGTAAATACTCCCGAAATGTATTCGATCGTAGTATTAAAAAGAAGATAATTTTAGGTGAAGTGAAACAATGACAAGACAATGTATAAGTAGAGCCGTAGTGAAACAATGGTGTTCGTGTTACAAATTAAGGAGAGCCAGTTAAAGTGAAGCAATGTCATTTTCTAGAGCCAGTTTGTAACGTGTACAAGGCAAATTAAGATTTAGACATGCATGAGTCGTCCATGTTTTAGTTTTAGAGTTAGGGATACCTCAGTCAATCATTATGATCAATCAAAATACGTACGTTCGAAAGATACAGTTAATTAAAGATATGTGTGTATGTTTGGTCGAATCAGTTTATATATGTTATTGTCATTTGGAAAAACATTCAAATGTAGTTCATATTTATTAAATTTAATTCAAATTTACTTAGTTAATTTTTATAGAAATAAATTCAGTTACACGAATAAACATACTACAAAACTGAAAGAAATTGGTCCCCTGGATACGCAACTTTAATTTCTAGTTTGGAACTTGGTGGTTTGATTTTGATAGCTCCTCTGTGCCATCCTTTGTTAAATCAGCTGGTTCATGATGTTGATAAGTAGTACTTGAGATAACAGTATAGAAGATTAATAAGTCTGATTTTTTTAACTAATACACATAAGCTTCTATACGCATACACATCATATACAGCGATCGAGTAGTTTTAAACTATTAATGATCGTCAAAAAGTCTAACTTTAGAAAATTATTAATCGAATCCAGGTAGCCAGGTAGGGAAGACAGACGCCCAAGGTACGCCACTGGGCATGCATGCAGTTCTCCGATAGATCAATTCACGGGGCATATCAAGCAATTACGGGGCAATATTGTACATTTAGTTGTAGCATAGCAAGTAGCAACAATATAGCTAGGATGCATGATTGTGAAAAAAAGTGGTAATTCAATATTCACATGACCATTAATCTCATCGTATCGGACAATATCATAATATCACTTCAACTTTTTTTTTTTTTTTTTACTGATCAGTCCATACAGGTATATGATGAATTATGCAAAATCCAATACCATAGCACATAGTACAAACTACAAATTAACACCTAGTAGGTTTACGGTAGGGAAAACAAACCAGAGGACCCGTATCATATTTCAATTCCTCCCTAGTTTTGTCCCTGCAACCGCCATGTATGCAGGTTAATTTAATTAATTTGTTTTTTAATGAAGTTAGAAACCGGCAACCATAACGCTTTAGGTGTGCATTATTTATACCCTATAGTTCCACAAGTATGCAAACCAAGTTAATTAACCGTAAAACGTTATAATTGACGCAAGCTCAAAAGATAAAAATCAAATTGAATACACAAATATAATAGTATTTTCTCTTCTTTTTAATTAGGGGTGGGTGTTTGAGACGGAAATTAAGGAAATTTCCGATCCCAATTGGGATTTCCCGAATAATTTCGATCCTGAATTTCTATTTATAAGTTTGTGATGGGATTGTGATTGATTTTGTCCCCCAAATGGGATTTGGGATGGGTATATTATATATGTACCGTAACTTTACCTCACTTTAGTTTTTGTACCATAACTTTACCTCACTTTTGTTTTTGTACCATAACTTTTCACTTGTTAATTTATATACCACATGTTTTTCCCAACTTTAAGTTTAGTACTCTGGTGGTATTTACCGGTAAAATTAGGATTTTTGGTCTAATTCATCCCCAATTTAGTGAATTAGACATCAGAACGCCTTAATTCGCGCACTAAAACTTTACTAATTCACCTGAAATGAAAATAAACTTATACTGACAAATATTTTAAATTTTTTAGCAAATAAAAAAGTTATTCTTTCGACAATACGAAACTAGAAAATAAAAAAAATATTTTTTTAGTTTTTAAGAAAATAAACAAAGTAATTTTACGGAACTAGATATTTATTTATTTTTGTTTTTATGAAAAATGTATCGTGGCAAATGATAAATTAATAATAATAATCATAATTTTTTTCATATGTTATTTTTTAAGATTTTTTCATAGTTCTTTTCTATTTTTTACTTTGTTTTTTATTTTTTAAGTTTCTTTCCGTAAAATATAATTTTGCAAAAAAAAAGGAGAAAACTATAATTTATTGCGTTTTTCATTTTCTAAATTCTTTCAATAAGTGCTTTTTTCTTTTTTTTTTACTTGAAAAAATGTATTGTCGAAAGAATTAGTAATAATTTTTAAAATTTTAAAAAACAACTTGTTTATTTTTACTTCTTTTACTTTCTAAAAGATTTAAAATATTTGTCCGTATGAGTTTAATTTCATTTCAGGTTAATTAATTAAGTTTTAATGTATGAATTAAGGTGTTTTGAGGTCTGATTCGTTAAATTGGGATGAATTAGACAAAAAATCCTAATTTTACTAGGAAATATCAACGGAGTACTAAAATTAAATTTGAGGTAAACATGTGGTACATAAAAATTAGAATTGAAATTTATGGTAAAAAAACTAGTAAATTTTTTCCGTGGTATAACCTTGTGTCCTGGTTAGCTGGAGGAACCATCATCAGTTCACCGTGTGTCTGTTAGAAATGTTGAAGGAAAGGAAGAAAGGTTACGGGTGGGCAATTTCAGCTGGATTGAATGCTGCTTTCGCTGCCATATCCGCTAAATTCTTTCTATCTCAGGTATAAATATATCAATTCAATTTAATTCATTTCATTTCAATTTAGAGTGTTACCTCTTAATCAGCCTAATCAAAGTTAGAGTGTTAAACCTGCTGCTCGAATCAGTTTTAATTCAATGGGTTAATGATGATTTCGTTCATATGTAGTTAGGTTCGGTTTGATTGGTCTGAAGGTTGCATGTATGTTTGTTCACCCCCTTTTTTTTATGGTTGAAAGTGAGGATTTGGTGTTCTGTTAATAGAAAGTTATGAAGAAGAACTGATGCTGATCTATTTCGATCATTAACTGTAACTCACTAATTTGTGTGTTTTCGATTACTTCGATATTAGTTTGAAGTTTGAACCATCAAATGAAGATCATATGTTATTTTTTTCTACATATATGGTTATGATTTAATGGTGCTACATGAATTCAATAGCCATGATTAATATTAGGAAAGACCGGAAGTTCAGTTCAGACCCCAAGTTAAATTGTCAACTAATCTGCTGCCTTCTTGGAGAACTATAGCATAGATACTTAGGATTGTTCAATAATTAATAGTAATATATACTATGGTAAATAATGCTTATGTTCCTTGCATTTCATTCTACGCGCATTATGATAGTCTTGTGGGACCTGATACCGTGTTAGCTACCATTTCCTGCATGAAGGTGGAACTGGGTTCACTGGATTGAGATAGCGGTTGAGTAGGATGGGCAGATTGACCATATTTATTGCTTGTGTTTTTTTAGTACACGTAGGGAAGTGGTACTTACTAGCATCATATCTGACTGTATTTACTAGTTACTATGTTCTTAGCTAGGGTTAGTAGTAGTTACTAATTACTCTGAACGACACTTACTGAATCTCTAGCATGCATAGTTTAGTGTGTGGTTTCTTATACACCATCTCTGTAGATGGTCGATGCCTGGGGTTAAATGAGGGTTAAATGAAGAAGGTGATTGAAACCTTGAAGCATGTGCAATTTTGTCTTAAGACCACATATAAATTGGAAATTTGATGAATGATCTGTGAATATACTCCAACAAAGTATTACATTTGTGTCACTTGCTTTTGTACTGCAAGCTGCTAAGGAATAGCTTTTTGTTTGTTTGTTTCAGAGATTTCATGTAGAAAATTCAACTTCAAGAGATGTCTTGTTTTCTTGTTGGAGCTTAAGTTTGCGAGTGGCATGATCCCTGACATACTTGTGTTTATATGGACAGTTAAAATATGGACTGGTGTTGCTTTTCAATGTTGTAATGTGGGGATGCTATGTTAATAGCCTGAAGGCTCTCTCATCTCTACAAGCTACAGTGACAAACTTCGCAACAAATTTTCTAACTTCTGGACTGGCTGGCTTCTTTTTATTTCAAGAGTCACTACCAATCAAGGTAATTTTCTCTGTTCATCATTTTCTCCCTTATGCAGTCAGATGTTTTTTCTTTTTCCCCTTTTATGTGAAACCAATTTCTCATATGCTTTATTTTCTGCTGATTGTTTGCAAGAGAACACATTAATGATTAGTTAGTTCTTACAAATATAGAGAGCCCAAGTTAAGAGTGCTAACCGTGCCAAATGCACTAGAAATCAACATACAATCTCTTTTTTGTGATTCAAGTTCTTTCATGTCACTCCAATTTCTCAAAATGTTGGTGTTATGCCTCCAGAGTAACACTAGTTAACACAAAATCAACAATATAAAAGAGAAATACTGTGGATTAAAAGGTTGAGTGTACTGTATTCTTTGTGAAGCATACCCAAACTTGATTTTATATGCCATAAAAACTAGAAGGTTTCTGATGGATGAATTTTCCTTTCACAAGTGAAGAAACTTGTCTGTATCAATTTAGCATTTGATTATTTGTTTCTAGTTGCGGTTTTGATACTAGGCTTGTGCAATGGTACCTTATATTAAGGGGATATCCTGTATTAGAACATATAAGCCGTAGAAATCATTAAGCTGGAAGCCGTGGAACGTTAACGGTAATCAGCAGTGACAGTAGCCAAAAGTGAGTAAAAAAATTAACGAGTTTGATTGAAATGTCTGGATCAACAGTGAATAAAATTTGAAGTGTATTATTAGTTTATTTTTTCTGAGTGATTCCTTGCCATTGCAGTGGTTTGCAGGTGCACTGCTGATAGTGATTGGTGTTATAGTTTTGAGCAAGTCAAGCATTGAGGAGAAAGAACACGCAAATTAGATGCGCGCTTCATTTGCCTCTATCTGTATCAGATTGATGAATGAGAGCTCTATTTCATTTCATTAGATTCTTTGTTTGCCAACAGGACTTAACATTGAAAAGCTATCAACTTCTGATTTACACAATTGCCACTTCCATGCACTATGGCTCTCCCCCTTGTAATTGTTTGTAATCATCGAGTCACCGCGTTCGGTCCTATATACTGTAGAGGTAACTTTGTATGATGTGCAATACTAGTAATGGAATTAGGACATACTGTATATGTTTTCTGGCCCTTTGCTTTTGTGATTTCTTAATCGTTCATGGTACTCGTTTCCTCCATTAGTTGCATGCCTAGACACGTTTGTGGTGTTGTTTGTTGGCAAAACGATCAACTTTCCGGTGGAGATGTACATTGCTCGAAATAAGATTAAGAAGTGGACAAGTCAATGGATTGGGCTCCAGATGCGCGCTTAGCATGCCTTGTCTTCTTGTTTCAGTAGCAGCAGTTGGCTCCATTACTGGTGTCGTTCTGGATCTTCGTACCTTTAAGCCCTTGAAAACCTGTGTACTAAACCTGCAGAGCGTCAGTGGCGAAAAGAAAAGAAATGCTTGAACAATTCTATTTAATAGTGGTATGAAGAGATTTAGCAGCATAACCAAGTGCATATAAAAACTGCTGTAATACTGAATAAATGAAATTAATATTACCTGGCTATTTCGAACAAAGAAGTCAGATTACAGAAACAGAACAGACCACATGCAAAATAAGTAAGTATTCAGGTTGATTAACAAGTTCATAGTCAAGATATATAGTTGAACGTTTTTTATAATTACTACTTTTTTTTTTAATTTTTTTTTTTTGAGATGGAATAATTACGACAATCTATTAAGTGATACACCGGCCCCAGGGCTGGCATACAGAGGTAGAGAAGAGAATAACACTGTAACAGAATACTTGAGGTAAACAAAAGAGGAAAAAGAAACAAGCCGTGGGAAAACTTTAGAAATGGAAGCTATTCCCCGTTACATCAGGTGCAATTGTTACTAACTAGAAGATAGTCCTACAAGTGTTGAAGCACGGGATCAGTACTTGTTCGCCTTTAACTTGGCAGAGCCGGCCTCTGCTGCAGCCTTTGCTAGAGTGAGTATAGGTTTTAAAACACTATTGGGATTTAGAGCCTTTCTAATCTTGAAAACAGCCCAAGCAGTCCCAATAAGTTGTGAGTTGCCTTAATTTGCTGCATGCGTCTTCTCTATATATCTTTGTGAAACAAGTCCAGTAGTCAAACTGACGTAATTGATCCATCCTCCCAGCAACTTTAACAGCAGCATGCCAGCATCCCAAACTCTATCTGCAGCAGGATCAAACACTGCATATACGTGAGTGGAAAGTTCAAATTACCTAGCTAGTTTCCAGAAAACCTAGTATGTGAGGTGACTAGTGAGTAGTAGTAGTAAGCATCTTGTATATGGTTTCATCTGCTGCTTTGATTGCCTCTGTGACCAATGTATCATAGCATCTTGTATATGGTTTCAATAGTCACAGACGCAGATGAAACCATATAAAAGATGCTATGATACATTTACACAAGTCAACCAATCAAAGCAGATTCACAAGTACAAAATTGGTACTTACTGAATCCATCCAACGAAGCAAGAACGATTTCTCCAGGAAGAAGTTAAGTGTTTCCCAACTCAAAGTTAAAGCTAGTGTGTTATCTTTGTTCGAAAACTTATTATTCAATCGGTTAAAATTTCATTAGTTACTTTTTTATATATAAATAAATTTAGTTATATTCAATTCTATTCAAACGAAGAGAACAAAGTGTAAGTAACAATTTTTCCGAATTAATGTAGTACAAAAAGAGCATAAAAAGTTGTAATCCACGTTTGACATATATAGTTGGATGCGATGTTATATAAATTTAATTTACACAATAGACTAAACGGAGATAAATTATGCGTCAAATTTACGCAATAGACTGAATCGAGATAAATTATTCCTATCGTCTCACACGTATATATATTTTCTTATTATCCTTTAACGCGTTTGTTACTTTTATATAACCGTAAATAAATGTGAATATCAATTATTATAATTATAAAAAATAAAAGGAGATGAAAGGCATGAAAATGAGGAAACAAATCAGAAATGCAGCTGCTGAGAAATGAAAGAAGTTAGGTCCTCTCATCTCATCTCATCCTCCTCCTCCAATAACTTGTTTGGAGTCACGAAAATCGACCATCTCCATTTTAAGGGCTTTCACTAACAATAAGTTTTTCGTCTCTTTCTTTCACTCAAAACAGCACCACTATAATGGAGTAAAAATGGCTTCGGAGAGGTAGTAAAATACTCAATACTACTAGTACTAGTGAGCCAAGAAAGAAAAGGGGAAAAAATAATGATAATAGTGGGATTGAATTGATTTTCATATTTTTGTACATATTCTTCAGTGCTCTTTCAGACTCACCCACTATTATTACTACTTTACTAGTAGTATTCTTGCCTACACAGATACTTTCATTTTTTTTTTCTACAGGACTGGACTGGACTACTCACTTGCTCGCTCTCTTCTTTCATTTAGGGTTTTCATCTTCTTCTTCTTCAACCTCGTTATCATCACCTCTGATTTTCTTGCAAGTAAGCTCTTTTTCACTCCTACTTCACCTTTTCAACAATCATTCATTTTTCGCTATTTTACTTTTTTAGGCCTTTGCTCTGAATTTGTTGTTCTTGGGTTTCTGTAATTAATTACTTTCTCGGAAGAAGGTCTTAATTCAGTACTCTACAAATTTGGATTTTACTTTACTATTTCATGAATTAATAGAGTTGGTATCTATCTATCTATCTGCTTGTGTGAATTGTGCTCTTACCGGACCATGCTGCTTAATTTTCATGTGTATCTGTTGTCTGTGTTGAACAATTAATTAACACCTTGCTAGCTGCTGCTGTATCAAAGTTGGTATTCTTTTTTTGGTAACCAGCAGTAGTCAGGAATGCATTGGGTTTCGGTTGTTGTGTTCAGCGTACCCTTTTGAAATTGAGGGCCTTTGGTTATATCGCTGTTGATTTAACATTTCTTGAGCTGATGTGTTGATGATAAAAATTGCAAAGTTTGTTGCTTTACTTGTAGAAAATAGTGGACTTACTTGAACTGGTGTGGTAATTAAGTGCTTCTGCCTTGAGTTTCAACTTTCAAGTATAATTGGTTTTCTTTTAGTTTCTACCTGTTTATGATTGACTATGAATCTATGATATAGTTCCTGACTATCTTAGTAAGTGTTGGGTCCTGTGAATGTGTTGCATTCAGAGCTTAAACCATAGATTGTGGATTCTTTCGAAGCAGATATGCATAAAACTTTGATATGATTGTCAGGAAGATTGTTAATGTAGTGATATTTGGTTGTAGTTTCATTCATCCCAGTTTTCAAGTAGCCCTGCAACTGATCTTCTTGAGGCCTTCAAAACACCTTATATACTAACATGAAAAGCAAATCACTGCACTAGTTCCTCTTGTGTGATCAATAATTCTATGTGATTCTTGAGATGAGAAGTAAGCTTTTGTGGTTACCGAATTCTGCCATTCACTTGTATGATGATACGGGGCAGCGACCTATAATCGTCCAAATTGTGAATTATGATACAAGAATAAGTGATGCATGATAGTGTTTCTGTAGTGTATTCATTCAAGTATACTTGAGTGAAAATTGAGTTGTGCGATAGTCCTGGTTTTGTCCCAGCACATTATCACATGTTGTTGGACTGTTTTTCACTTGATGTATGTTTCTATTTCACTTGGCCCTTCCTTCCTTCAAATGTACCAGTGCATTTTGATCTCGTCTTGTTCGTTATTATTGGGTTGGGCTATATAATTATTTTTCCTAATTCTTGAAAACAATGTATAATCACAGATCTGGTTTCGAATTTTGGATGCTGTAGACTGTAGTGTTGTTTCACTTTATTTATGCCTGAGGGGTTGGATGTGAATGCCCAGAGTAGCTGATTGTTAGACTTTGGATTCTCAATGGATGACAGTGGGCATCGTGACAATGGACGGCACAAACTAACTCAGGGTCAGGTAGCTCTCTGCTGAGTAACTTAAGGATTGTGGTTTGCAGATATTTCTTCTTTGGGGTTTCTGTTTCTAGTTACAGTTATTATGAACTTAAGCAAGGTAAGGCTTTTCCAATTCTGGTTGATGTGATTTTGTTTCAGTGGTTGATGCAGCATCAGACATCAATGAAGCAAATAATGACGATGATGGCTGAGAGAGATGCTGCAATCCAGGAAAGGAATTTGGCCCTATCCGAAAAGAAAACTGCCTTGGCGGAGAGAGACATTGCAATTCTGCAGAGGGACACTGCAATTGCTGAACGAAACAATGCTGTGATGGAACGGGACAATGCAATTGCCACTCTCCAGTATCGAGAAAATGCCATGAATAACAGTGGTGATATGTCCACATGCCCACCCGGATGCCAAGCTGCACGTGGAGTGAAGCACATACACCACCTAGACCAACATCCTCCCCACATGATTGAAACTCCAACCAACCCGAGCCCTTTTTCACCAGTCCATTCTGAGCCTGCAAAGACCTGTAACACAAAACGTGCAAGGGAGTCTAAGTCGAGCACTCCTGCAAAAAAGAATACTACAAAAGCCACAAGAAAAGTGAAACAGGAAAGCGAAGACTTCAACACTATCTTCGGGAAGTCCCAGTTTTGGAAGAATGGACCAGAGATGGATAACAGCCAGCTCGTGGGATCGAAGCCGGATTGGAAAAATCAAGATTTGGGATTGAACCAGGTTGCATATGACGAGACTACAATGCCTGTCCCAGTATGCTCGTGTACTGGAGTTCTAAGGCCGTGCTACAAGTGGGGCAACGGAGGTTGGCAATCTTCGTGCTGCACCACTAATTTGTCGATGTATCCGCTTCCCACCATGCCTAACAAGAGACATGCTCGAGTTGGTGGCAGGAAAATGAGTGGGAGCGCATTCACCAAGCTCCTGAGCCGGCTTGCTGGTGAAGGTCATGACTTATCCAATCCGGTTGATCTTAAAACATATTGGGCAAAACATGGGACAAACCGCTACATCACCATCAGATAGGTACACCTACACCGCCATTTGGTATCAAATGAGCGTTCTGGTATTACTACTAGAATGTGGGCAGTTATCATAATTTGTCCGTATTGTATTTCGAATGTTAATGTGCTCCTTCCTTCGTAGAACCGTGTTGGCGTTTACGTACCTCTTTTCTGTGTCTAGAATACAGAAGGTCATCTCATTGAAGAGATGAAGAATCAGAAGATGATGATGAGAGTTTGTTGGAGTAATTAGTGGTTGTATGTTATTTGCTTGAAATTGTAGATAGTTGTAAGAACAGAGATGATTGTATTGTATGTCCAATACAATGTATTAACATGCTTAAAATCTACTACTATCTACAATTTCTAAACTATGACTGTTTATTAGTTAATAGGGTTGTATTTACTGAAGCATGCAGTTTTTCGTCTTATGTCGAGTGCACACTCAAAAGTTAACGGCGGGTTAAGAGTATATACTAAAATAAAAACAAAGAAGAATGAATTAGGCCTTTATCCATATAGGGAATGAAGTGGGACCCTCGTCCATTGTTATCAGTCCAGTTGACATTCAGTCTAAATGCAAACCAAATTGAAATGCAAATGACTCTTTAAGTACTGTAGAGAAAATTCTAATCTAAGCAACAAAAATGCACGTCGGTCTTTTCCACAAAATGCAAATTGGAGTCACTTTCATAACAATATTCGACTTATCTGTCGGAAATTTTTAACTTGAATACCTGCCTGCAACTGAGATTGCAAGAAAATGTTAAAAACCATACTGTAATCCCAAATCTAGCCAAATGTATATGGTGCTACACTCCAGTCTCCAGTATTCATTAATTGATTAACACATAATAATAATAATAATAATAATAATAATAATAATAATAATAATAATTTATTATTATTGGCATATATGTTGGAAATTCACAACCAATACCTTTTGATGCGCACTGAATAAACTTCACGGACTCACATAATAGACTGCAACCACGCGAATAAAGTTAAACTGGACAATAGAAATACTTTGGTCCAGAATGAGATAATCACAAATTCTCCCGTGAATTCTAACTCGTAACTGAGAGAGGTTGATATTATTTATGTGTTGAGAAAATTGATTATAAGGGCTCACTATGAAGGCATTTCTCATAAAGGATCCTCTTGTGTTATCAATTACATTTTAGTCCAAACTCAATTACATTTTAGTCCATTTGAGTTGACCAACACTTTAAACACCTTCCAACCAAACATGACTTAAGAAAAATAAATATTTTTAATCAAAAAATTAATTTAAAGATTTAAAAAATCTAAATAGAACTATAAAATAAAATAAAAATTAAATATTTAACAAGATCCATCCATCTTCTTCTTCGCTAAAGCTTCGATACTGGAAAATTTTGGTATCGGAGCTCCGGTGCCGGTAACGGTGGAGCAATGGTGGAGAGCAAGCTGCTTGCTGCACCGTTAATGGTGGTGGAGCAAGCGTGGAGCAGCTTGCTCCACCGTTTACGGCGCTGGAGCTCCGGTACCGGAAAAAATTACGGTACCGAAGCTTTGGGAATGATGAAGATAATTTTATTTTTTTAAATTTTAGTTAAGTTTTTTTTTTTAAATTTATTTTATTAATTTAGTATTTTACTTAGTTTTTCTTTTAATTCTTTATCTATTTTATTTGAAAACACTAAGGTTTGTTTGGTTTCATCAAAATTCAATTTTGAAATAGTGAATTTTTGTTGACTTTGGACTAAAATGTAATTGATAAACTAAGTTGGTTCATTTCGTTATTAGGGACGCTAAGAGGGTATAAAAAATCAATGGACCCTTATGTGTTTAACCAACTGAACCAACCTTCGTAGACCGTCATTAATAATAATTGATTTTAGATGGTTAATTAAAATAAATTAGTTAATTAATGAAAGATTGATTAATAATTGATTGTCACTTCTTATGCTTACTCCAAAGTTTTTGTCTGTTTAGAGAGAGTCTCTCCCTTATTTTTCCCAAATCAATCTTAACGTCAATTTTCACCGCCATTTTCAGCGGGAACTTCGCTCGAACCCCAATTCTCTCACCTTTCTCTTTCTCTCTCTACACTTTCACTCTCATTCATTTGGTGCTTCCAGAAACTAGTACCAAACTCAGGTACCTACGACCTTTTTTTAGCTTCTTGACTGCTTCCTTTCTTGTTTATTCGTTTTGATTCATTGCTCTGAAAGTTGTGCCTTTTTTTTTTTTTTCATTTTTTTTTTATTCTTTGTGCTTCGTGTTGAGGACTCGCTGTTCAATGTTGATGATTGGAAATTCACTGCTTGGAGATTTCAATTGAACTTCTTACGGCGTTAATTGCAACTCACTAGGGTTTTTTATTTTTGTTTTCTTTTCGGTGATCGACATTTATGTTAGCTTTAATGCCCTGTGTGTTTGATTTCTGTAATTAGGTTTGTTTAGGAAATCAGAATCATTTGGGGAAACTCATTAATTCTGTGATTATCTGAGTGGTTGGAGAATTTAAAGGTTTTAAAGTGTGTTCTGTAAGTTGATTGATTTCTGTTTTCAGGTTTGTTTTCGAAAATCGGCTCAATCATTACAGGAAACTGATTGCTTCTGTAATTTATCAGTGATTGGGAAACTTAAAGGTATTATTTGGAGAGTGTTTGGAAGTTGATTGATTTGATGGCTCACTCCAGGTCTTTATCCCAACCTAGTACTTTTTTTGGGAACACTTGCTTGCCCCCTTTAAGCCCTTTTCCTCCTACTAGTGAGTCTTCGCTAGCTTCTTCGAACTCCAATTTCAAGGACTTGTCCATTGAGGAAATAGATGTTAGCTCGCGTGGGACTCCCACTGCACCTTTGTTTCAACGAGAAAATTCTTTTAGGGGAAATGATAGTCTTCCTCCCCGTAAAGGGCATCGACGGTCTAGCAGTGATGTTCCGTTGGGGTTCTCTGCGATGATTCAGTCTTCTCCGCAGTTAGTTCCCATAAGTGGGCAGGGAAGCTCGGGTGTGACGAGGAGTGTGGGAAATTACAAGCCTAATGGCGATGCGAGTTCTGAGGGGGAGGTTGTGAATGACAGGTTTGGTTCATTGGTGAATTTGGGATGTGCTGGAAAGGATGATAAGGATAAGGACCGCATGGTTACTTGCAATGTTTCTGATTTGGAGACAATGTCGAGGCATGATCAGCGCCCAAGGGAAGGTGTCAAAAGGGGTGCTGATGGAGATATCGCACCTCCAGCCCGGCACTATAGGAGCCTTTCGATGGATAGTGCTATTGGGAGTTTTAATATGGCTGAAATATCAGCGAATTTGCAGAATCAGGTGGATCATTTCTCACCAAGCAATTCTGCAGGTGATAATTCAGCTAAGCTGAACTTGGACTTTGGACATGGTGAATTTAATGATTTTGAGATGAAAAAGATTATGAGCGATGAGAGGCTTGCGGAAATTGCAATGTCTGATCCTAAACGAGCTAAGAGGTATGTTCACATATGGAGCAATTAATGATTACTAATTTCTCATTTTGAGCTCTTCTGCATCTGCTTTTTTATTTTGTGTGTCCCAGGATTTTGGCAAACCGGCAGTCTGCTGCTAGGTCCAAGGAGCGGAAGCTGCGTTACATTTCAGAATTGGAACACAAGGTGCAACTGCTGCAGACAGAGGCCACCACACTATCGGCTCAAGTTACTACCTTACAGGTGTGATTGATTACTCCCTGATTTATTTGTTTTTGCAGTTGTGTTGTTTTACGGAACACTGCTAGTGTTCCTGAACTCAATTTTTCTGTTACAGAAAGACTATGCAGAGTTAACCAATGAGAACAATGAGTTGAAATTCCGTTTTCAGGCTATGGAGCAACAGTCCAAACTCAGAGATGGTTAGTTTTCTTTGCCCTAAACATATGCTTTCGTGCTTTCTGTAATTAGAAAGATTTATGCCTGATACATTTATGGAACCTTTTCTTACGCTGCAGTTTGTTGTTCCATGATTCAAATTCTTCATTATTCACGTGCATTTACATTGTATAGTCCGATTCCTCTTGTGCCTAACGTTACCCCATGTAGTCAAGCCTGCAGCATGATTTGATCTCTTACTTATCTGCCATCTTGCAACTTGTTGGAACATATAGCTATTAGCCTATGACATAAATCTTAAAGTAGCTCATTATTACCATAACGTTTTCTTATTTAGTACGTCTATCCTACTGGCCAGTTAATGTAAACAATCTCGTGGTAATTGGACTTAGGGAATTCATGTCCATAAATTGGAGATAATCCGCATGAACTGTACAGTGAATAGTTTGGTTTTCTTCATTGCCTAAATTAAAAAGTCTTCTTTTACCATCTGATTTTGAACAGAGCATCAGATTTCATTTTTTATGTCCCAATATCTGTTCAATCACTCTGAAAATATGATATTTATGTACATATCTTATTCTTGAAAAACCCCAGAGTATAATAAGTCGAACAAAATTCATTTACTTGACTACCCTTGTGCCGATAGTATATTTTAACTGCTGGTTCTGACTTTTGAGAGGGGGTGGTTTATGATTATTGGATGGTGAATCTAACCCAAATTCAAGAATTTTAATTTCTGCTGTTTCGCTTGACGACTGTGTGCATATTATTGCCAAAATTTGTAAACCGAGAAGTCCCAATTTTGCATCATCGTTTCTACTGGTGAAGCAACTGAGATAATAGCCTTGTGAAGAAAGCATCATTGTCCATCTGCCTGCTTTCTTTGCTGTCATAAATTTTTAATACTTTGTTATCATCCTTTAGTACCATTGTTGTGAACTTCACAATGACACTCCTGTTTGTTTCTCAATGTGACTTTCTTTCTGAGCTGTTGTAGCCTATATGACTCTTATATCATTTTATATGTTCGTAGAATTTAAGGTTAGTATGTTAACTTAAAGTTCTGTTCTATTACTACTATTTTGCAGCACTGCACGAGGCACTGAACGCAGAAGTTCAGCGTCTAAAGCTTGCAAATATGGAGCTTAGAGAAGAAGGAAGAGCATCTAATGCTATGGGGCAGCAGATGCCTATGAAGCTTCACATGTTCCCGGTGCAGCATCAGCAGGCAAATCAACGGTCTTCAACACCTTCGGCCAAAACTTAAGCAGCTCTGACCTCTCCGCATAGCTAGCCAACTGATGAGCAGTGGGTGCGATCTCTCTGCAGTATCTAGTGACACCAAATTTACCTTTAGACTTAATTATACATCATCTATAGAACATTGTTGTTGTTTAGTTCATATATTCATCATTTTAAACAATTATTTAGAATAAGTAGTCCAAACTTCAAACAAGGGGTTTGACTAATTATATAGCGGTAAGAAACTACAGTTTCGTGTATGGGTTCTCTTCGTGTATTTTCAAACAATTTGTCAATCTTGTGTATGAATCTATTTTACATTTATTGATTCGTGTTTGAGCATTAATGTGAAAAGTCTCCTGTCATAGAAATTAGAGGCGGAACAGACATAGTAGGGGGCGTCCATCTCCTCCAAAATTAAAAAAGAAAAATGTTTGTAACTTTTCGATAATTCACGATATGTATCCCCCATCCTAAACTTTTATTCTTGCGTCCATCCAAATAGAGAAGTTAGCTTTTTGTGAGGGACATTTGTTTGTTGAAAATTTGGAATCTTCTCCTGTTCGTGATCATCAAGGCAAAAAGATTTACGCTAAATGTGACCTGAAGATTGTTAATTACCATATACTGTACTAGTAAACAAACCATTTAGGACTTCATCACTTACATTATTATAACTTCTAGTTCATAACGAGTAACGGCCATGAATCTTAACAGAGTTAAATTCGATAGTAGATGAACGAGCAATGCAACTCAAGACACATTCATGCGGTCCCATGAGATGGGGTATGCAGTTGCCCGTCATGTGGACAAAATCCATGATGGATGCTCCTCTTCATCCTCTTCTCTCTTCTTTTCTTTCCTTTTCCATGCCCTGTGTGTTGTATTTAATCCAAATGAGAAACCGGAAAGTGAAAACCAATGAAAATTGCTTCAAATATCCACTGGACAAAGCAGACTGCAACAAAAAGAAGTAGAATGCCCCACAAGCAAGTAAAACCAAGATCCAAAATCAACCTGATAACGACCATATATAGCAATTCTTCGTAAAGCTTTTACTTGTAGTAGTAGTAGTAGTACCATACACACACAATTCATAAATACTTGCAATCAAATCAACTACTCTTATCTAACACAACTTTAAAAAAAAGAAGTCTCCTTGATTCTTGAAATATGTTCAAAAATCTAATTTATTTTTATCCCAATTCCACTCAACCACCAATTTTAAAATTAATACTTGTAACAGTATTAGTACTTGTACCAATATAGTCATAATAATTTTCTATCCCACCACACCAATTATCTTTTCTTTACTTCTCCTCCTCTTTCCCATGATAATGATGCTATACTATTTTAAAAAAAATTGAAATTAAAATTAACTACTTTAGCATTTACTTGGGGCAAGCAGGCAAAGCAAGTAGGGTTTGAGCACAATTTGGATTGCTTTATAGGCCGTCTTTTAAAACCCTCCTTCTTATCCTTTTGAGACCTAATTGGATCTGTGTTTTTTTCTTCTCTCTGTCTGGCCTCTGCTTATTTGTTGAGTTGTAGAGAGATATTAATTAATTATTATTTTAGATAGATGGCAGCTGTTGTAGAGGCGGAGAAGAAGGTTGAAGGGGAGGAGAAAGTGAATGGGGGTGAGTTGGTTTACTGTGGTACCACGGCATGGGACTCAATTGGCAAGTCTTACGGCAAGAACACCGACGACAATTTGGTCTCTCCCACCAGGCTCAGGCCTCTTATGGGCGTCGACATTCGCTTTGTCGCTGCTGGTTGCGGTAACAGCACCAACAACAACTTCAATTATATTAAATAAATTTATTCCATCAGTTCTTGTTGCAATTTGTTCTTGTTCTTAATTTGGAATGCTTTTTTGGAAATTGTAGCTTCTTGTCATTGTGTTGCGGTCGATGTTGAAGGCCGCTGTTACACTTGGGGACGAAACGAGGCGAGTTTTCTTTATTGTTTAACCTTAATTTAGTTTACTTCATTGAATTTATTATAAAAGACCCCCCCTTTTTTTTCTTTTCTAGCAAAGACTACATTTTATTGTATTGTATTGGTAATTAATTGTGTATGTATTGTGATGCCTGCAGAAGGGGCAGCTTGGTCATGGAGATAAGATTCAGCGAGATAGGCCCACTATTGTTTCAGAACTATCCAAGTGCGTGTGTTCAGTTTTTATCTCTATCTTCTGGTTTAATTGTGCCTGTTAAGTGTGAAAGCTAGGCTTGAGTTCATATTAGAATCATGTCATATGTGATATACTCTTTATCACATTTAAGGATACATTTATTCTTCTTGGCATTGAATTGTTTGCATAAATTGTTTTCAGACATAAAATTGTTGGAGCTGCAGCTGGTAAAAGCCATACTGTAGTAGTTACAGAAGAGGGAACTTGTTTTGCTTTTGGTTGGAACAAGCATGGGCAGCTTGGTTCAGGTTCTGCTAAAAATGGTAGGTACTTTGAAACATCTTGTTTTAGCCAGATGCTTCATTAAAAAAGATTCATGCTTTAACATTTTTAGGCACAAGTAATATAATTATGTAATCCTGTTTGTGATCGATTGTGTTGGAATATTTCCGTAATTGCTAGTTGTCATGTCTTTTATTTGATGGTCTCCTTTATGTTAATATCCTGACATCCTGTGCCTCAAGTGTTTCTGCAGTAGTATATTTACATCTAACAGGAAACATCAGGTTAAAATTTGATAGGCATATTAGTTTTCTTTTGGTTGGGAACAGTCTGGAAACACTAAACCATATGACATTTGCTTCCTTAAACTTCTGTTTTTACACTGTGCTCCCTAAAATGCTTTAACTGTTTGACATTAACACCTTCGGGTTGCCTAATGCAATTTTTTCACCTAGGCTGCTTGCTCAGATAGTTTTCTCCCAATAAAATTTCAAGCAGTGAAAGCATACATATAAAATAATAAAGTTCAAAGTTAATACAGGATCTGTGCAATTGTTGCTCCATCGGATTTTATGATTTGTTAATTCACGCTTTTTAGTTTTCTTAGTTCATAGCTGAAGAACTTGAGGAATGAAGTGCCAGATGCAGATATAGGGGATAAATGTGAATATCTAATAATTTCAACATCAAAGGAAATAAAAAGTTCCTTACTAGGGTTGAGATGGTTGAAAACGCTGAAAAAATACACGCAGACAAACAACGACGGTTTTTTTTTTCCAACAATATACTTTGAAAGTTAAGATGCTTGTGCCCTTGAATATTTTTGAATTTGGCAAATTCTTTATCCTGTCTCCGCTCTCAAATTTGAACTATGTTACTGAGGTTCAAATCTTGACCTTTCCTTGTAGATACATTAAACCTCAATGCCACTCAAAGGCAGCATGTGGACTTTTGTGAAGTTTCATGAAATGTTTTGGAAATCACTTAATTTTTCAATACTTAGAAAAGATCTATGAGAAATATGCTCCACTGTGTTGAACCTTTTTTTGCATTATTGATGTTGCATTGAAATTTGAATGGTGCAGCCTTATTCTGACTGAAGATTTGAATTTGCCTGGGAACTTGTTTTTCTTTTTCATTTTTATCCATGTGTTTTGTGGTAGTATAGTTAGATATAACCCCAGTTATATGCACACAAATCACAAATCCTTAAGTTTGCTAGCCAGTGTATAAAGTCGTACAAATGTAATTATAGTTGATTTTAGGGGTCTTCTTTTATGATTTTTGCAGAATTTGAACCATCTCCAGTTCGTTGTCAAGTTACTGATGTCAAAACTGTAGCATGCGGGGCTGAATTTACTGTTTGGTTGACTTCGATCGAAGGATCTACTATAATGTATGGCTCCTTGATTATCATATTATTTTCCATTATAGATAATTCGAATTTTTTATATTGTTTATATATGGAAAACTTGCTCATACTTTTATCTACTCTATCAAGGACTGCTGGTCTTCCACAGTATGGTCAGCTTGGACATGGAACTGATAATGAGGTACTGTCGAGAACCAACCTTATCATGCATTATGATCTATGCGTTTGTTGATTATAGGATTATATATTTATAGCTAACTGAGTATCGGACTTGTCTATGTTGGAGATGTTTTTTATGTGGGAATGGTGGAAATGTCACCAGTTACTAGGTTCTGTCATATGGTATAGATAACCAAAATACATTATTGATACTAAAAAGGCTGAAACATTTTCTTTATATATACATACACGGATCGGTTAAAAGTAAAAATGTAACTTCATTCCACCATTTCACTCCCGGATATCAATCTTGTCCTTTTCCCCCTCTTCTCTTTGTGTCGCTGCCTCTCCTGGGTATTTCCGTTGTTGACGACTGCACAGGCTCTCCTGCACCTCACTTACTTCGTATGCTGTATATTTATTCTAGGTTTCTACTTTCATACAATGGGTCTGGGTGCAAATATTATAATATGGTGGTTTGAAATATTATTAGGACCGAATAGCATAACCTATGTTTTACAATAGGTTTTAAGTCTTTTTTCATTTTTATTTTGGTTTTTCTTTTTTGGTATTAGGCTTCATAGATTCTATATTCCCGCAATTTTGCCTGGGACTTGTGATTTGTGAACCTCTTATGGTATCTTCTTTGTATTTTTGTTTGTTTGAGCAATCAGAATCATTTACTTTTTTCTTTGTAGTACAACACAAAAGATAGTTCTGTGAAGCTTGCATACGAAGCTCAACCTCGGCCCAGGGCTATAGCTGCTTTTGCTGGAGAGACCATAGTTAAAGTTGCTTGTGGAAATAATCATACAGGTTTTTATATACTTGATTTATTATTTTGCATTATTCATTTCAATTTTCACATGCATGTCATTTAAAAGGTTCTTCATACCCCTGCACATTAACAGATTTCTAATTTTTATTCCTTTTGTTTGATTGAGTTCTCAGTGGCAGTTGATAAGAATGGCTACGTTTACACGTAAGTTCTACTCTCTGGTAAAACTCGTATGATATACTTCAGTTGTAACTGAGAATACTGATTGTTTGTACACTCTTTTGTTTTGTGGTGCTGAATGATTAGGTGGGGCTTTGGTGGCTATGGAAGGTATTATTTACTTCCTTTCTCCGTGGCTGTTTGTGCTTATCTTCTTGGTATCACAGATTCGTAACTTTTTCTACTGATAACAGGCTTGGACATAGAGAACAGAAAGATGAATTTGCTCCACGCCGTGTTGATGTTTTTACAAGGCATAATGTTCTTCCACCTGAAGCAGTTGTTTCAGCCGGTGCTGCAAACTCAGCATGTACAGCCGGTAGGATGCCCTTCTACCTGTCTCTTGGTTTATTCCACTGTTTTATGTTTGGGTGATTCGTGCTTGTTCAGTTTATCGTTAAATTTATCATTCCCAATGAAGATGCAGTTCTAAATGTTTTTAAGGCGAAAATTTACTGCATGGCTCAAAACTGATGCTTTCTTCCTCGTACCTTTTAGAGCATAGACTAGATAAGGTTTAGGTCTGGCACGGGAAGTCAGAAACTTCTAAAAAATTATTTAAGTGTTTCATGTCTGGTTCTTGAGAACACTGTGAATCCAAAACTTCAAAATTGATACTTATGTTGCTTCTCTGCTTAATGCTCTCTGCAGGAGGTGGGCAGCTTTACATGTGGGGTAAGATAAAGAACAACGGGGATGATTGGATGTACCCTAAGCCTCTCATGGATTTAAGGTACTAGTGTGATTCGTATGATATTTTGTTTCGCTGCACCAATAACTCCTCTAGGTGTTAGAACCAGATCATGTTAGTTAATAATATGTTTGATTAGGGCTTATGTTCAGTGCATAAAGGCTGTTAAGTGGGCTGACACGTTGAGTATCCCTTGGACTGGTTTTAAAAGTATTTTGCTTTGTTACTGAAAGAAAACTGTTTCTGATGAAAAGCGATGTTTGATTTGTTAGTCTTTGATATATGTGAATCTAGTTTACAGATTTTGTTTAATTTCTTTTGTAACTTTGAAAATCTTAGATTCCCGTATTTACTTAAATCTGGAAAAAGGAATTAATCTGGTTGATTCAAACTGGTGTTACTTGAATATATTGAAAAAATAAACAATTTAGACACTAAAAATCACATGCATTTGTTCTGTGATTCTGAATTACACTAAAACATAGTTGATTTCTCTATATTTATCGTTGATTAGCCGACTTACTTCTGCAGTGGCTGGCACTTGCGCTGTATGGATTCAGGCTATATGCACCACTTTGTTGGAGCTGATTCTTCTTGCATAAGCTGGGGCCAAGGAAAATCTGGGGAACTCGGATATGGGCCACACGGACAAAAGTATTTGGCTGCTTTAGTAATATAGAATTTTATACTACAAAATTGTCCAGAAATATGAGTCTCTACTTGGAATAATCATGCATAAGGATATTCATGGTGCCTGATCTGCTTTTTACAGGTCTTCTGCCGCTCCTAAAAAAGTAGACATGCTTGAGGGGATGCATGTCCTGAGGTTGGTGTTGTTTGACAAACTTTGTTTAGCATTTGCTTGATGGAAAACTTATTTTGCTATTTTAAACTTCAGTGTTGCTTGTGGATTTGCTCATTCCCTAGTGGTTGTTGATAGAACAAGTGTTGCTGATCGTCTTGAGCAGGTATATTCTCTATGCAAATTTTACTGTTAGCTCCTGAAATACTACCGTCATTTGTTTTTGCTTTAAAAAAAAGTTTATTTTGGCATTGTGAAAGTTGATGCCCTTGGTCTTTAGCTGCATATCTTTTAAAGTTTCAAGGCAATTAGTCCAGGTTGCATACCTTTTAAGCTTAGCTTAGCGATGCTGTCATTAAAAAAAGAACGCCTACTTTACTTGTATTAAGTAAATACACATCTTTTATATGGATATGGCTTGGTGTTTGAAGATGGGTTGTAACTCTGCACGATTGGTCGAGTCATGCTGATACTTTATTCCAAATTTTAAATATTTTGGAATGATACAGATGATTTTAGACTGTTCAGAAACTTGTCTGAAATGAATTTTAAAGTTGAAATATTTTGGAATGATACACTGCTGTTGCTTCCCTTGGCTTATAATTCACAAGCCGCGACCCACATGTAAGATTATTGAGGTGCTGCAGGTTGTATTAATGATTTCCTTTCACATTTCATGACAGCTCGAAGTATATGATGGGAAAGCTGCTGGCGAAGGTAACCTATCGAAAAACACTAAACAATTCTTCTTTATGTCAAAAATAGTTGCACAAAGAATTTTCTATGGTGATTGCCCGAATATTGCAGAAACCTTGGTTTTAATATTGTCTCGCTAGAGATATTTTCGTTAAACCATTAAAATGTATATTGAAATTCAGTAGTATAACATATCAGTTCAATGCCACAGTAACTGAAGAACCTGATAGTGCACCCGCTGCTGCTGAAAAGCCTGCAAAAAAGGCCCCTGCTAAAAAAGCTCAAGCCTCAACGAAAAGGAAAAATGCAGACATTTCTTCAGAATCAGAGGAAGATGGAGGTAGTGAGGAAGACAGTGATCAAAGTGATGAAGAACTAAATGGGCATGCGAAAGGAAAAGGACGAGGTAGAAACAATGGTAAATCTGCTCCGGCAAAGAAAGGGGCCGGGCGTGGGAGAGGCCGCCCTCCATCAGCATCTAAAGCACCGCCTAGTTCTGCTGGAAAATCATCGACGGGTAAGAGAGGCCGGCCTAGGAAGAATTAACCCTGTACCATCAAGACATTAACTTTGTATTCTAATGCAGTATGCTGCTCCTGCTGACTCTTGCCCTCTTCCATTCTTTTTTTTTTTTTTTTCTCTCTGATTTTCTGGGATGCATTTGAACCAAAATTTTGAGTAAAATGTAATCCTGAATTGACACTTGCATTCTGAACTCTGAAGTAGGGTTGTATTATGCTACTTGCTAGCTTCATGTGGAAAGGAAATGTGGAAAGGAAATGACCTTTTCTTTCTTTCTAATTTTCTTTTGACCTGTTCCATATTTTCTTTGAATACATTGCTTGCATCTTGCATGCATAACTAGAGAAGCTACTGTGTTCTCTTCATAAAATCATCAATTATCTTCTGCTAGTGCAATTAATTAAAATCTCTAAAAAACCCTTTAGTCATTCAAGTAACAGAATATAGAAACTTAAAGTCCTCTGCTTCTATGATGTTTCAAGAAATTCCCCACGTAAAGTTACTGATTTTACCTGCTGGGGGAGAATTTCAACATTATTTCTTTGTTTTTTTCTTTTTAGTTTTCAAACCTCAACTTCATAGACTATTATCAGTCTATCACTATCATGTCTCTAGGTTTTCTTTTTAGCATACAAAACTCATCTGGTTCAACTAGAGAAGCTACCTAGCTTGAGCTTGGTTCTCTTCATAGAATCGTTCAGTCTTTTCAAGATAGCAGTTGGCACGAAACAAAATACCCAAGCATGTAGCAGCGGATCAACATCTTCTGCTATATCTTTTACTCATAAAAGTAACAGAGTAGAAACTTAAAGTGCTCTGCTTCTATGTTTCAAGAAACTCCCCAGGTTAAACTTAAAACTATAACAAGCCCAAGATGTCTTAACAGATTGAATGAATTATCACAGAAATGGCTTCAACCCAGCAAATCAATCAATATGTTATGTTGGGTTAGTTAGTATAGGATGTGGCTAGCAATCATGACCAAACAAACAGTTATTAAAAGTAAAACACACACAGAAGATAGATATCGAAAATTTAATCTGCCATAAAACCAATCACCTCAACAATTCGAAATTTAACTACTTACAACACAGCAATAGAAGAAGCTCATATCTAGTCCCTTTCTATTTGGATAGTAACATGACTGATGTTATATTCCTTCTTAATATAGTCAATGACTTTGTCCAATACCATATCTGCATCAGCATCAGGCCTTATCTTAACATGACAAGCTAACAAAACTTTCCCCACGGTGATCGCCCAGATATGCAGCTCATGAATTGCAACAACCTCCTCCATCTCGCAAAGCCCCTTCTCCAGTCTTGTTGCATCTATCTCTCTAGGAGTGCTCTCCATAAGGACCTCAAGAATGTTACGCAGCATCCTAATTGTCGTGAACAGTACAACCACAGAAAATATAAGTGTGCAGATCAAATCAATGATTTTCCACTCAGGTTTGTACCAAATGATAGCTCCACCGATCATTACCCCGATACTTTGTATGGAATCTCCAATTACATGGAGATAAGCCCCCTGAACGTTTATATTTCTTTGCTTCTTCTTTTGTTCACCGCCATTTGACTTACTTTTATCTTCAAGCAAAGGTACACTAAGGACTTCATCATGATGATGATGATGATCATCGTGTTTTGAGTGGTCATGGTGATGGTGTCTGGTGACGCTCACTCCATGGCTATGTAGGTGCTCATCCTCCGAGCCATGCTTGTGATCCCCGTGTCCATGATGTCCATGGTCGTGACCGTGACCATGACCATGCCCGTGATCATGTCCCAGCAGAACAGCCATGATGATATTCACCAACAAACCAAAAGCAGAAACTAAAAACATCAAGAACCCTTGAACTTCCCCAGTTTCATAAATGAGACGGACAATGGCTTCGTAAACCAGAATACCAGCAAGTAACCATATCATCTGAATGGAAACGAGAGCTCCCAGAATCTCTATCCGGAAAAACCCATACGATTGGCGAGGATTAGCTTCCCATCCAGCAGCCCACAGTGAAAACAATGAAATAGCAAAAGCGGCCACGTCTGAGAGAAGATGTGCTGCATCAGTGAGTATAGCAAGGCTGTTGGCCTTGATACCCCCAGCAACCTCAACACTCATAAAAACAACGCAAAGTCCGACAGCAATCAAGAGCTTCCTCATGGCGGTTGCACGCTCCTGGGCATCCTTGGAACTTGTTTCGGCATCAGAGAAACCACAAGTAGCACCTGCACATACTTTACTAGCAGCAGATCTCTCTATAGTTGGCAAATCATCAGATATCTCAATAACATGCCCATGCTCCGAACTTTGGTTGTCCATCTACATTAACAATTAATGGAACATGAAATTAGTAAAAACTTTCACACCTTAACTTGGATCACAAAAACTGTCTACTGCATATTATCAGGCCAATCTTTCCAAGAAGAAAACCGAAGGAAAAAAAAAAAGATCACACAGAAACTATAGAAACAAACTCTTTCGGGCATAAACTACCAATTATACCAAGCTAAGCTGAATGAAGCCGGACTACAAACAAAAAATATTTTTAACTAAGTAAATTTGAATTGAAAATAATAATGAGTTTTAAGACGAAAATAATATAACCTAAATAGAGAACAAACTTATGATCCCAAACAAGAAGCTAGAAATTAGACCTTAAACAATCATAAAACATACTAGTATATAACTCCGCAAGACAAGAATCAACTGGTGTAGGCATAAATAATAAGCTGCATTGCATAAAAAAGAAGCAATCTTTTGGAGAAAACATAAGCCAGGAAATTGTACCAAGTTGCTACCAAAACATGGCATTCTAAACAGTGACTCGGCAAGAATGAATCGTTACGGGCATAAATAATAGGAGGTGCATTACCTTGTAGAGAGTATAATATCACAAAGGTGACCAAGAAATCAAAAAAATTCCACAGAAGAGGAGAATAGACTAGTCAAAATTAGAGACAGAGAGAGAGAGAGTTTCAAGAAGGACAGCTTGATTAAACAAACAGTGAGTGGGCACGAGAAATATCAAGGTGAAAGGGGAGGGGGGCTAGAAGTAGAAAACAAAATAGAGGAAAAGACAGGGTCAAAGAAAGGCCTCTCTCTCTATTTTCGTGAATCATCACATGCTTTATGTTTTGCTTCTTTTCTTCTCCAAGAAAAAGAGTACGAAAAGCAAATTCTACAAGAATATTCATATCAATTGCAAAAGACGCTAGCTGAGAGATGAGGATAAAAAAAGGCAGTACCTTTTTCTTTTCTTTCTTCTTACTTTCTTCAATTTGTTTGATTGTATTGTTTGTGTGTGGTGTGGGTGGAGAAACTGAATGAATGATTGCTTCCTGTGATTTTCTTGGCAATGGCTACGACTGTACTGCTACTCCAGTATTTATAACGAAGGAAGGAACCCGATATTTAATTAGTCTAGGGTTTCCTTCTTTATATCCTATTGCGACTCTAATTTGACTATTTTTCCTTGTTTAGGTAAATGTATTTTTTCACATTCAATCAATACAAAATATTTAACCAAGGAATTATTTTATGGAAATTTAGCTTAAATATTTTATATATTATAACTTAAAAGTAATAATTTGTAGTTTAATAGATGTTGAAGAAATAGAAAATTTGAATCATCTAAATTAATGATGTACTAACAATTGATACAAAATATTTAACCAAGAAATTATTTTATGGAAATTTAGCTTAAATATTTTATATATGTTAACTTAAAAGTAATAATTTGTAGTTTAATAGATGTTGAAGAAATAGAAAATTTGAATCATCTAAATTAATGATGTACTTCTGTATAAACGATTTAATATTATGTTGGTCACAAGTTGTTCAACTTGAAACAAATTTTTGAAATTTATGACTTTTTTAGTCCAGTATGTCACAATTTGTTACGGTTTAAACTAACTTGTCTAACGTACAATAAAATCTCTATATAATAATAATGTTGGGACCGGAATATTTTATTAATTTAAAGAGGTTTTATGTGTACAAACAATTGACCATTAAAATTCTATTGGCAGTGGATAATTGTCAAACCAATTTAAGCAATATCCAAGAGTTACAAAACATAGAGTTGTTCTTTCTGCTACTGAACATGACTTCAAAAATCCAACCAACCATATGATATTAGGATCATAAGAGACTTTAAAATGTAGTACCTCTAGAAAAAATTACCGAAAGAGTTTGGAAGGCTATGAGTTGGACATTTCTTCCCCATAAAAGATTAATGTTTTAGATGCTAACAATCTGGTCGTCCCATCTTGGACACTGAATGTGCAACAAGAGACCATAAAAAATTGCATTCAACATTGTAAAATCCATTCGTAACATCAAATTGGCTCAAGTGGCTTAAATGATACAAATTTTGGAAAAAACATTCGTGAACTTGAGAAGTTGATCACTAGTATGCATTATTAACACAAAATGGATGTGAGTCACTTGCTAGATGTTTCGTATGAAAATAATGAATGTTATGAACTTCAAAGCATTGAAGAAATAGTGGCGGATACCATTCAAAATAAAGTTGACAATGAGGCCGAGCATAATTCAATTGCTTTGGAACCATTCACTCGAAAGGAATCACTGCAAGCAGTAACAACTCTTCAAAACTTCTTGTTGCAATATGAGAAGACAACACAACAACTGATCATGAGTTTAATGGAGAGATTAGAGATGAACTCAATATAGATTTGAAGTTAAACAAAAAGTGACTATAGATTCACTTTTTACTAAATATACTTAGATTTTTCAAGTGTATAACATACATAATATATATGCAATATTTTTTTAATTATTAATTTATCGTTTCGTCGGGACTAAGAATGATTTAAAAAAAATTATGATCTTATTATTTTATTGATTGGGGTCTAAATTTGTACTAAAGTTGGGACCGGACAAATTATTAGTTTTATCGAGGTTATTAATTTATCGAATATTAATTTACGGAGATTTTACTGTAATTTGCAGGCTATTACATCGTCCATGGAATTACCCAATGACCAACGCGCACCCAAGGTAGCAGCTACCATCATCCAAACTTGAAAAAAGAAAATACATATAACCATGCAAAAAGAAATCCAACTTTATATGAGGTTACTTTTAGCTTGTGCTTGAATTGATCGAGCATGCATATACTGTATTGCATATTTTACCCATTCTGTCTTCTGGTGAAATTAAGCAGAAAAGATACCCTGCCCTTGCCCTGTGAAAAAGATAAAGCTAAAGCTGTATCTATTCTCTCCGTGCTTGCTCGTGAGTTACATTTCTTTTCTGTGCCATGTTGAGTTTACTCCACCGCAGTACTTCCAACTTCTAATTTTCATCAAACATGAACTACTCTGTAATCAAAATTTGCTCAATTGAGAATAAATATTACTTACTCCATCCCATAACAAATATTACACTTCATTTTGTCGACTTTTTTAGGGTCAGTTTGACCTTAAATTATTATCAAATCATATGATAAAAATAATTAAAAATATTATATTATAAAACTAGAATGTTTATATTTTCATTATATAAAATTCTTAATTATTTTTATCGTATAATTTGGGATTAATACGAAGTCAAACTGACCCTCAATAAATCAACAAAATGAAGTGTAACATTTGTTATGAGACGGGAGGAAGTATAACTTTTGTAAAAAAACAATCTAACTATATCGAATCCACGAATAGTTAGAATCTAGACATATGCCTATGGCAACATCTCAGCTGTAATCATCCTATCTATCTATGAATGACTGTTTGGTTTCAAAAATACTATTACTCACTGCTAAAAGCAGGTTATGTTTTAAAATCATCGCAAATATCAAGGTAACAAATCAGTTTATAACTCAATTCCTCGGTTTGTTAAATGACACATAATTAGATACACACTGCTATAAAACACAAGTACATATCTGTGTCGATAAGATCATCGTTCTTCACGTCTAGCTGCGTGTGGATTAGACATCATGTCCATCATCATCTTCTCAGGTGAGTCCTCCCAATTTGAGAATGTCTTCAGGTCAATCTACAAGGGATATAAAAGAAAAGGTAAATATACATAAAAAAGGGAATTGATCAGCAACAATTATCAATATTAGTCATATTCTAAATTAACTTTCCCAGCCTCAAGTACCTTCCGCCTTTGATCAGTGAAGAGTTGCTCCCGCTTCTTATAAGATTCTTGAGTTCCTCTTGCAGCTTTCCCCCCTAATCCCCAAACCTCTACTTCCGAAACCAAGGCTTCAACAGGCAAGTACCCCTGTATGCATGCAACAACAATATTTATTTTCACTCCTGTTACGAGACCAAGCATTACCTATTCATTGTATTGTTACGGACAAAAAGAAAAAAGAAAAAAAAAAAAAAGGCTTTGAACATAGATAAATTTAGGCTCTGAAAATAGGCAAGAAGGATCCAATATTTTTTTCAGCGCTGAAGGAGGACTATTCACATATGTTCTGATCGCTCTATGCCTATTTCCAATACGAAGGAGTTAACTGTCTGGCAAATCTCTACCTTTGAGATTCAACCCAAAAGATATGTTACCAAAAGAAGGCTGTGCATATACCTGATTGGGGAAAAGAGGGCCAGGTTGGTATGTTTTATCAACAGCATGGTGGCGTATAGTAACTTTGGCAAAATCCTCTCCTAAAAATATTCTCTCATTTCCACTGGATCCACCAAATGCAATTCCAACTGGTTTTGGATGAGGCTCGTATCTACCAGTTGTATGCAAATGGCTATAGACAAAGTTTTTCTCCCTTCCTGCAGAACAGTAATACTCAGTTAGTATCATCATGACAAGTACCTAACTCGTGCTAGAAACAAAAAAGGAACAAGTCTCTCAACTCACCAGATGATGGTAGCGCATGAAACACTGGGTGTAGAGCATACAGACTACCAGAAGTTCCATAGTATGTATCCTTATTTTCAAAACCCTGATGAGTGAGTACACCAATAACCCATCTACCTGTGCTGTTGTTTTCACATGCAGCAATAATCATCAAAATTGGACCATTATAGCCTTCCACATTTGACCAGAATCGGTTGAGACCTCTCCCGTGAACAGATGACCTGAATATTGTTCAAAATAGATCCAACATCATAATTCTGTTAGCTTGAATAAGAAATGCATGAAAGCTGCAAGATATTGCCCCTATGGTTCATAATGTGTTCCGGTGACACTGCATTCTTACAATTTACAAATGCCGTTTTAGTTAATAGAAGACAACTGATGGCACCAAGAATATTTTCCAAGAAGTAAGTATTAATAAATTTAAATAAAAATGAAAACATGTTGGAAACAGGAAAAATAATGAAACGCTACAGTGAATTGAAATGCCCAAGGAAGATGGACACAGGGAGAGTGGACTAACCGATAAATAAGGAAATCACTTCCTTCATCAATATCAATTGGAAATGAAAGTTTCGATATTTCTTCATGTATAAGACCTCTCACTGAAAGTGAGATGGCCCAGGCTCTTCCAGCAGTTAAAAGGTTGGTTTCTGGTGATAAACTTTCATGAGTGGAAGAGCATGATGGTAGCTCTGACTTATCCTGGAATTAATTAATATGAATTACTATAGCTCTTCCAAGTTCCAACATATTAATCAAATCACTTCACCATGGCTCAGCATATTTTCAGTAAATAGAACAAATCAAGACTTGATTTATCCTCTGTGAATGATATCCACAAATGACATACCATTTAGATAAATTTTGATTCAATCGTTTGACTAACCCGTGCGGTGAAACATCAGCACCCTGATCAGAAGGAAAACTCTAAAATACCAGGTAGTTCCGACAAACTGACAAGTTTCTCATAGAACTACAAAACACACTTCCTTTGAAAAATCATCTTCCAAAATAAACCTCATTTCTCAATTTCAAATATGCTTATGATTTTATACCACGTCTCCTATTCCTATAATAATCTACCATCTCTCATCCATTCTATCTCTTTTATGAGCCAAGATTCATCTTGATACTGAATACAATCGAACTGCATATAGCATTTCTAAATAAAAAGTTTAAATAAATAAAAACGAGAAAACAGTATCTTTCTCGCTCAGACGTCATTCAGCATCTAGGGCCTTGTCAAAACAAAACCATCTTGAAGTAGATACCACACAAAACCAAAATTATTGCTCTCAATTTGTTCTAGTTATCATCTGAAACTTCTAAATATATCCTTAACTGTGGAATAGACATGATACAATCCACTTAATTTACCCTACAATCCTCAACTTATGTATGAGGCAAAATACTTGATTACACAGCTATCATATCTTTTTCTCCAACCTTTCCAACTAGTTTGATTGTTATATTTTCTGACTTAATGACTACAAAAGGAATATAGAATCATTCCAACACATATCTTAACATGTAGAATTGAAAGGAACAGCCTGCAACAGTACTAGAAGCAGCAAACAATCAGATTTTAAAGAACTACTACCATGTTTCTTACCTCACGAGTAGCGAGGTAGCAAAGTCTGGCATGGACAAACTGAACAAAGCAATCTGCAAGGTTTGGCACAGTGTGCAAGGCCCATGAATGCATTTTCGCAGCAGGGAGTTGAACATCAAGGTCTGCAACCCCAGACTCGCTGAAATCCAGTTTCTGAGCATCCTCAGTGCATGATTCAATAGCGGATGCTACCAAATGAGAAACATCGGGAAGATTATATCCCCCATTTCTGTTTCTAGTACTCGATTTCAATCTCCTAGAATCCCATGCAAAAATCCAACAAATCTGAAGAAGCATTAGAACCTCCCTGGGATGTAAAAAGCCACTCAACTTGCAATCACCATCAAACTGCTCAGATTGCAAGTTAACTGGCAGCTCAGCCTTTGAACACGTAGTTGAAAAAACTCGTAACAAGTTATTGAACGACGCTGAAGCAACAGCCCTGGCACAACATTTGGTATAGCCTCTCAAGAACTCAATCCAATTGACTCCATCTTTATCAGCAACAAAGTACAAATCAACTATTACAGAACTTAAATGGTTAAACACCAACTTTAACTCCTTTGACACTGCAGCATGCTCCAAGTTGTCGAAATTCAATTCGAAGCATTTCTGGAACAAACACAAAACATATATAAATGACACTCAAAACTCATCATACGTTCACAAATAATTTCCCAAAGCAATGCATAATAGATAAGTCATAAGCAGATTCTTTCTAATTTAAATTGACATTAGCCCATCAAAACAATCTCAATTCCCTAAGAAATTGAATTGGGGCGCAATGCATACTTAGCATATCAACACAATATGAGATAGAACTTAAACATAAGAAAGCAAGTAGTTATAACATATTTTATTTATTTATTTATTTATTTATATAAAGGGGAAATAAATTATAAAACAATAAAAAACAAAGAGTAATTAAAAGTGAGAGGGATTGAAAATATGGAAAACCTGGAGAGAAGTGAGGGAAATTGATTGAGTTTGGGGATCATCGGAGAGAAGAGAGAAGGCTTTCTGGAGAGAGGAAAGGGCTCCAGTTGATGCAGCTAGTGATTGTACTTCCTGCAACTCCGGTGATACTTGTTGCTCGCTTGATGACGATTGACCCATTATTAAGCAAGCTTGATCAGATAATCAAATTGAGTTTGATATTTTTGGGTTTCTGAATTCTGATGATCCTTTTGTTGATTTCATAGATGGCTCCTCCAACTCCCAAGAGACGAAGATGTTTTTGCCGCGATCACGATCAAATCATTCTCGTTAGATATTCTTGCTTTTATTTTCTTTATTTTTTACGGAGTACTTTCTTTTTTCCTAATCCCAAGCCTAGGAGAGCTCAGTTCATTAAGCCGGCTCCAACTTCAATACGATTTTCCAGCCGAACTCGAGTTTAAATTTATGTTAGTTTTCTTAACGAGCCGAATCGAGTCGAAACACGAATTGTTGGGGAGGTACAGGGCATGTAAACTAAATATGCAAGAAGGATAGAAAATGGTTTTTTCGTGAAATTTGAGATTTTCATCTATATGATTAATCGGTAGGGCGCCCATTTTAAAAATGAGTCGAGTTTTTATTTTTATTTTTTGGACACATGGGCGTGTCTTTAATTAATGAGATAATAACAAAAGAAGCGTCATTTATATTAGGCAAAAGATAACAAAATAAAAATGAAAAAGAATAAAATTGGAAGGGCAATTCTTCTTTATTATTTTATTAGCCCATTGAAGAACAGGTGAAATACAGGAGCATAAATATTTAACCAAGCAATTCCAAGTGAGTTATGGATAGGGTGGTAACCTACAACCTGGAAGAGCTGTCAAAACAAACAAAAATTGGGTAAGTTTTCACACGTTTAGTAAAAGTTTTTCAAAACAAATAAAATGTTATGTTTCACACTTCGTAAAAGTAAAAGTTTTTTAGTCTTCAAATCAAATTGAAAATATAATCATAATATTTTGCAAAAACATTTCATGTAGAATGAAAATTTGAAACCATTTATAATATATCAATTGCATATAAATTAAAAGGATGCATGAATAAATATTCTTACATGGATCCATTGAGATTATAATGCCAACGTCTGATGGACAATATTTAGTAACAGGGTAATTAATGTCAAGTACATAAGTGGCACGGAACCATAGATACTTGGCACAAGGTCCCCCGGGCCTAATTGCACTGCAATCCATATGTAAACATCTCTGATCGATAACACGTTGCAATCCGGCATCATCCAAATTTTGTGCTATGCACCACTCATGTAGTACCTACACCAACCAAATAATTAATTCATGGAAAATTAGAATTATTATTAAAAGAAATAACGGATTGAATCAAACTAAAACTACGACAAAAACAAGTTTGCTTCCTACCCCATTAGATGGCTTGCACACACAAAAAAACAAGAACACCAAGAAAAGACACCAGAGCACATTCAACTTTGCCATCGACGATTGTTACTAGCTTTTTTCTATTTTCTTTGCCTTTTATTATACTCTTTATGTATGAATAGAATGATCCTATAAGATTAAATGGAATTTTCGACATTAATTGTGACTTTAAAGTGATAATATTATTGCTGAAATAGTATGATACACAATTAATTGCTCCTCCTTTGTAAATTAGTAACTGATTGTTGACCATTTGAGTAATTTATGGAGTATAATAAATAACATATGACGAATGTTATTCGAGTGTGACAATAATGGGCTTCGCTTGGGTTTATTCTATGGTACAATACGATGTAGTGGCTCATAATGATTTACAAGTTGCACATTGTACTTTACATGTTGCATTATACTATACATATCAAATCATCACGAGGTACAACAACATTATATACGAAAAATAAATCATTAGGTTAACTCATATAACAACACTATTTAATTTGTATGGTATAGGACTCTTTTATCACATGAGGCACCATTTTGTACTCTTAAAACTAAACTGACCAAAGGGAACCGAAAACCAAAACGAAATGAAATGGTGATTTTTGGAACCCAAAACCGTCACATGTTCCGGTTCCAAGAGTTATTGGAACCGACGACGATTTATCGACCGCGTAAAGTTCACATCATCAATTTTACTTTACCAAGTTCACGTGTATTACTTACTCCCTAAGGTCTAAGCCACTTGTCCATGTCTAGAGTATTGATTCTTTCAAGTTTCAACTTCTCCATTTAGTAACCTGCTCTTCTCACTTAATCCATCGAAACGTGTACGGTGTACGACTCCCCTCACTTAAACCCAAATCCACCGACAATTACTCCTAAAACTGTCTTAATTGAGACATGATTAAATATCCTAACCAAACTTCATTTTTCTGTAATCCTTTTCCTCTACCACTGACTAGACACTAGTCCACACTGTTCACACTTGACTGATTCTCACAACACTTGTTCATCTACTAAAACCACAGCTGCTGCATTCTGATCTACAACAAACGAATCTCAAAAAAATGGGTTCCGTTTCGTTGAAGATCGGAGATGGAACAGCAAGATTCAAGCGAGCCTCATACTGTTCTTCAGCAGTTAACCTTCTCATGCTCTTCTCCGTAATCACCACTAATCTCTTCGCTCTCTACGCCTTCACATACCATCCTAACTCCAACCACGCCCACAGCCACAAGAACTTATCTCTAATCTCAGAGAAAGTCAGCATCATCCTTAGAGAGATCGGATCTTCCCAAAAGATGCTTGCCCACATGGAAAAACAGCTTCTTGGCTACGAAAGCATCGATCTTTCCAAACCCAACATCGCCACTGAGCTCAAAGAGTTCTTAACCCATCACCAGTTGCCTCTAGGGAGAGATTCAAGAACTGGGATTACTGAAATGGTTTCCTCTGTAGGTCACTCTTGCGAGAAATCTATCGATTTGTTGTCTCAGTTTATGAGTTATAAAGTCAACGGTCTTTGCCCTGATGATTGGAGTCTTGGTCAGAGGCTGATTTTGCAGGGCTGTGAGCCTTTGCCTAGGAGGAGGTGTTTCGCCAAGATCACCAGTAAGGTCAATTTGCAGCCTATTCCTGTTTCATTTTGGAGTAATGTTAGTGAGAAGAGTTTTAGTTGGAGTGGTTTAGGTTGTAAGACTCTTTCTTGTTTGAATAGTAAGAAATTGAATAGGGATTGTGCTGGTTGTTTTGATATCTTACATGGTACTGAGGCTCAGAGGTATGTTAAGGCTAGGAGTAAGACTGATTTTGTTATTGATGATGTGTTGGCAATGGGAAGTGGTGGGATTAGGATAGGGTTCGATATTGGGGGCGGTTCGGGGACTTTTGCTGCGAGGATGGGGGAGAGGAGTGTCACTGTGGTTACTGCGGCATTGAACGTCGATGCGCCTTTTAGTGAGTTTATCGCGGCTAGGGGTCTGTTTCCGTTGTACTTGAGCTTAGATCATCGGTTTCCATTTCATGACAATGCTTTTGATTTGGTTCACGCGGCGAATGGTTTGGATGTTGGAGGGAAGCCCGAGAAGCTGGAGTTCTTGATGTTTGATATAGACCGGGTGATTAGGGCAGGTGGACTGTTGTGGTTGGATAACTTTTATTGTTCAAGTGATGATAAGAGAAGGGCGTTGACTCGGTTGATTGAGCGGTTTGGGTATAAGAAGTTGAAGTGGGTGGTAGGGGAGAAAGTTAATGGCTCGGGGAAATCAGAAGTTTATTTATCCGCTGTTTTGCAGAAACCGGTGAGGGTATAGTCATGTCTGGATCTCAAATTGGATATATTGGAGATGGAGAGTAGTGTTATGGATGACATAGTCCTGTGTCATAGTAGAAAACATGTCAGTTCGAAACATGATGTGCTTATAATTCGTTTCTCCTCTCAAAGAAGTGAAGGGTGCTGTCTGAAGACAAGATTACAGGTATTTGCAACCAAAAGGTGTGAATTTCCTATGAAAGTTCTGATAGCTTTTCTATGCATAATACATTACTCATTCGTTCATTAGATATTCATAGACGAACTTAGATTCGGAATTCATATTTATTTGATAATAATGTAATTTTAGTTTTATCATATTGAGTTGAGAAATGCAGCTCCATAAATTTTCTAAAATTTGTAGAATGCTTCATGTTTACTTGGCATTTCTTCCATACTACATGTTACTATGCAGTTACAGTAGTGGCAATGTGTTTTGTCAGGTCGATTCATACTTCACCTAAGTGTTACTAGTGATTTTCCTAATTGGTGTACTCTGTTCTTGCCATTGGTTAATGTCTGATGCTTGGTTCTGAACAGAACATTATGGACAGTATAGAACTCGTAAATTCGTTAGGACAGCAGATATTGATTCTTCCAACGATATAAAGATATATAGTACTAGCAGCAGTAGACCAGTTGTCGTAGACTAGTAACTAGTAGTAATAGTTATGATACTTGAGCCTCAACATACAATTTGGAAAAGAGTAGAGGATTACAAGAAAGAAGGCACAAAGATTACAAATGAATAAGTTGGTATGGAATAGCGGGGTAGGAAATTACTGATACTGGACTTCCAGCTTCCCGGAAACTGTTTCCGATTGAAGATTTTAGTCCTAAGATAAAAAATTCTTGATATTACTAGATAGATATTGGACATGATGGTTTCTTAGTCCTATCCGGTCTGGTGCAGTGGTGCTCAACTATGAATACTTGTTCGATATTCGTTACTTGGCACAATTTCTTACTTAAGCCATACTGGTAGCTAATTATCATGATTTCATGATTTATCCTTAAGCTCATTTGCTATCTGGCACATTCCATACTCATGCTTTTGTTTCCAAACTAGGGCACAAGTTTGGTAAGCTGTAACTTGTAATTGATTTTTGCTTATGAAGGCACAGGACACTGGACATGCTTGTTTAAGCCGATGCCCAAGGATTATTTTATGGAACTGTCATGAATTTTAAGTAGTCATGTGTTAGAGAATGCATATATAAATGAGTTAATTCAGCACTTGTTACAAGTCCCACCTTTGAAAATTCATTGCCTAAGTGTCATGTTGATGGAGCATGACACCAGTATAGTATTGGATAATGCCATACTAGAACTTGTTTGAGTTGAACTAGGTACCGCACTACCGCAGATAACAGATTCACAAAGAGGACATGGTACAAATCTACTCGAGTGGGTGTTTGCAAGAGTTAAACTGCAGCTTACCACTTAATTTAAGAAGAATGTTCTTTTTTATATAAATCGGCAAATTCTCTTAAGTTAATCTGGGTTAGTTGAAGCTGGAGAAGTTTAACTTCTCCTTAAATTAATTATGTTGGATTTTAGTTTTTTTTTTTTTTGTCAAAAAAGTTGAGTTTGAAAACATTACTTTTGCAACTTCTCTAACTTATTTTTTAGTGCGTGTGTTTGTAAATGATTTTTTATAAAGTAATTTTGGCCTGCCTCTGATGTGCTGATGTGCATATACATGTAAATCATAATTTACTGCCTGCAAACTTGAAAAAGATCAAGAGCAGGAAATAAGAGCTGCAGGCTTTAAAGAAAAGAAGAAAAGACTTTTTTACACTTATCCTATGGATGGGTATGGGATATTGAAACTTTCTGCCACAAACTTCATCTCTCTTTTGCTGATAGAGGTGATGTTAGCAACAAACAGTTTTAGCTTCATTACATTACATCGGAAGCGGTAAACTCTTTAAAGAACATGGAGTAATCAAAACTGTATAGATGTCATTTTAAATACCTTCAAAACTTATAAGTATCTGCAGACACAGATATATCCCTCTAGGCATCTCAATTCGGAGTCTCAGTATACACTGAATTCTGAAATGAAAATAGGAACTGGACTTGAGAGCTAATGGGACTCTTCCAAGACCCTGGTTCAGGCCAGAAAGTTTCCCTACATATTGTGTACTCGCACCCATTTGGACCTGCAATTTTATTAGGTCTTAGTAGAGTCCGAGTAAAGTCTGCAGGTGCATTGAACTAACGTTATGCGTGAGAGCGGGCTCACACAAAGCCTCTTTACAAATTTAGGAATACAATTTTAAAATATAAGCTGTATGGATTTACATTTTCATGTTAGAGTTTGGTTGCTATTTACTTAATTTCGTTTTCCTTATGTTGTTTTTTGGACTTTTACCCGTATCTGCTCCGCAACATGCGACTAATTCGGTCTAGCAATATCAATCCTTTCTTATGTTATGTTGTTACTTGGGCCTAATATTGTTAAGGTGTCACGTAAGGCCCCAATATGTATAAGACTGTGATATGATATGCAAGTTTTTGAGTGGGGCACGTTCCCAGATCCTACTATTAGCTAGTGACACTCAGAATTCTAATTACAATGTTTAATTAACAGTAAGGTACTAGTTTGAATTCAATATATTACACATGGGTGTCAAAGTCGACATAACTTAGGTCAATATCGGGGAGACTAAAAAACAATGTAAACTAGTAGATGGAAAAGATATTTATTTTAGAATGATAGATGAGGGAGGGCCGAGGGGAACGATATTAAAAGAGACCTTTCTGAGAATTTTATGATTGGATAAGATCATAAGAGGACAGATTGTCGGGCACAAGAGATTAAAGCGGAAGGGAAGTGGATGAGAGTTTGAGGGAGATCGGAGAATTGAACTATTGAATTGGAAAAAGGAGGAGCAGAAATTGAGAGAGTTGGTGGAAATTCGCACTTTAATTCCATGTAGATACCAGGGACTCTTGGTGTTGGGATGAGAGTAAGGATGTCATTTATTCGACAAAAGGGCTATCGGGTACTTATAGTGTAAACGAGGGCACTAATGTAATGGGGAGATGGTCAAAGGGAGTATGGAATAAACACATCCTCAAAAGTGAACAAGTTCACTTTCCTCAAAAGAGATTTTGAGGCTAAGGGGTGTATTCTTGAGCGCTTTTGATCTTTGTGGAATATTTGGTTTGCACATAATGCGTTTGTTTACACCTTACAAGGATGGAAGTTTACTTTTTGGCAAGCGGTATGACTCGGTGGGCTCGTAATTTAATTTGGAACCAATAACCACGTCTTTATTTAAATTTGGAGGATTAATGGAGAAGGTCGGGTTTTTGGTAGGGGCTGGATTATTTGGCCCTGATAGAGCCTTTTTCCTAACTTGGGTTTCCGCTTTCTTTGCCCATGGGCAAGATGGATCATTTGACTCCGGGCTTAATGAAGTTGGGTGTTCTTTTTTAGGTTTGTTGTCTTGATTTTTAATAGGGTAGTGATAATGTAAGAGCTGAAATTATTTATGTTATATCAATTTATATGTTCTGAAATTAAAATTGCACACATTATTCTGCATTGCATTAGTAATTTCAGTTTGACATTATCATTAGCCTTTTTAAGGTTTACCTTATTAGGCAAATGGAAGCAATGAGCTAGAAAAGGCGGTGATGGTGCTATGATTGGACCGATTGGACGGGCAGAGGTGAAGAGGCTTTGGAATTCCCGACTTGTCTAGGGGGCCAGGTTGTGGTCGGATCTTAAATTAGTACACGGAGTAATGTTTTAGGAGCTTTTGTAAAGGCTGGGTCTCTTGTATCGGGTTTTGGAAGTCTTTGTATGTTCTATTTCAGGAGCATTGTGTGTGCTCTATTTTATTAATAACAAATCTTTAGCCGTCTTAAGAAAAATGCAACTACCAATTTAGTTAAACTATTACAGTATTGACCCATTGAGCTATATTATAATAACAACATTATCTCATGTTGGTGTTGGTGACTGAAGATTGAGCCATTTTTCCCTAAGTAAGTACCCGATCTACTATTTTTCACTTATATCTATTCTTTTACTTTTCTTTTTCCACCTTCGTCCCTATTCACTACTACCCCTCACACACAAAAACTTTGAAGCTCCAAATCAAAACTTTAAATGTGAATCCGTATTGAATATGTCAAAGACAATTATATGATTTTTAATAGGATGTAAAGATTGTCCATTTACGAGTAAAGTACATAAAATCCTAAGTCATTAAAAAGTGGCACAAAAACCCCAAATTATCACATTTGCGCAAAATCCCCGAATTATTACTAAAGTTACACCACATACCCCCTTTACTGAATCCGTCTAATTGAGTTAATGCCGTTAACTTTAACCAAAAATGTTTTCACCATACTATTTCATTTTTCCGAGGGTTTCTTCGCGCCTCTTCCAATCGGCAATTGCGGTGACTTTCCCGCTAATCCTCCGGGAATTCCAGGCGATCTCCAAAGGTTAGTAGACATTACTCATTGTTTAAGCTTAGCTATGAAGTACTTGTGAGAAATGTGGATATTTAATTTATTTAAACAATATACTGAATCAAACTAGTGTTCTTGTCCTTGCAAACAAATTTCACCAATTAATTTTCAACTGTTAGTTTACGATTGAGGATAGATGTCCAATATGCAAATCAGGTTCTGAAATTCTGCTACATACACTCAGGGACTGCACTTATGCCCGTCTGTTCTGGGCTGTAGCGTTATTCCCTCAGTGGCTTAGTATGTCTCGGACAGATACAGTTGCTGATTGGTTTGAAGAAGTGCGCGATGCAGTAACACCGGAAGAACTTGCCATATTCTTTATTCGTTGCTGGGCACTGTGGAGCAATCGCAACAAACAGGTGCATGAGCCGCCGGGCTTTGATGCAATGGAGTGTGTGAAGTTCGCACAAAATTTTCTGATGCGATACAAAGATGCCCAAAACGTTTTTGCACACCCACGACCTCCAGAAAGTATGGCACAGTGGACTCCCCCACAAGCTGGAAGGCTAAAGATAAATTTTGATGCAAGTGTTAATTGCCGGTTGAATGGCTCCAGTGTGGGTATTGTAGTCAGAGATCATGGAGGAGGAATTATAGCATGGAAGAGACAGTTTTTTCCACATATCAACAGCCCGAAGGTCGCTGAATCGTTGGGGGCCAGGGCCGCTGTTCAGTTTGCAAAGGACCTACAGCTGGACGGCGTTGATATAGAAGGCGACTGCCTCAACGTTATCAAACAGCTCCAGGCTAATGAGACTCCTTTAGGCTTTAATGGCAATATTATCCTTGAATATTATCCTTGAAACTAGACAATTAGCTGCCTCTTTTAGTTCCATTACTTTCTTGTATGTTAGGAGAACGGCTAATGAGGTAGCCCATCAACTAGCAAAAAATGTAAATGAGGATAGTACTGGTTTCTCGAATTTGCCATTTGAAACCTGAGATGTATCACTTTGATCATGATTAATATATGATTATTCTTTCTAAAAATAAAAAAAAAACTGTTAGTTTATGATGGCTGCAAAAGGTTGGATACCCATTATTTTAAGTCTTTGTAATCGTGTTTGATAAATCAAATTTGTTGACAACATTAATTGAGCTTGTAATTTTCCCATTAAAAGAAAAAATTGAAAATTTATGTTAGTATAAAAGATGGAATCTTTCACGTGTGTGCTGCAAATTTTTGTTCAACTAATTTGGTTTATGGAGTATCCTTGATGTTATGTTTATGGAGTAGTAGTAAGCTGAACATTATTTTAATTCAACGAAGATGGCTGGGGTATTCTTGAAGAAAGACACTTGTTGGATTAAATTGAAGTTTGGGGGTAATTTGGACAATTTACCATGAAATGAATATAAGCTCGCATTTACCGTTAATTTGGACGTTAGGGGGTTTTTTGGTTAAAATTTTTCAATAACTTAAGGGGATTTTGTGCAAATGTGATAACTCATGGTGTTTTGTGCCACTTTTTAATAACTTCAGTGGATTTTTTATACTTTACTCGTCCATTTACATACCTTCTGTATCTTGTAGCATGTGCTAAACATATACTCCAAGTTAAACGATATATCTTATCCAGGTGGTAATGTAGTACATACTCATCTGTTTTTTTCACTCTATACGTATTCCATTTTTGTCCGTTTCTTTAGATTCTATACGTTTATATTTTTTGCAAATCTTTATGTCACAACTTTATTGTGGGTTCTGTCACTAAACCAACACACTACACTCATTATATAAACCTCCTAAAACTCCGATTAAAAAACAAACGTATAGAATAAAAAAAGGATGAGTATATTCTTTTAGCTGATCTTATGAGTTTACTAGATCATGGAAATTTAGGCATTCTTGTAAACTAAACAATACAGTATATATGATCAATATTACCAATGATGTACTACATTGGAGATTCATATCTGATCAATTGGCCCCTAGATTGGACACGATTGACCGTAGAAGAACACTGATTTTGTACCTAGCTTCTTTTTAGTACTACTACTAGAACATTTGGTCAATGAATCTGATCGATGATAGATTAATTAATAAACTACCACTACTAGTTTTGTAGGTATCGGAGCAAGTAATACTAAAAATTAATGGAACTAGTGTACAACATTTGGATTTGGTTATTGATATGGTTTCACATGGAGCTACGCATGGCGGCGAGTTTAATTTGTATCCATTACACAGTCGTCAATGCCTTATGATTGCCAAGATGCCTAGATGAGATGTATGAGATGATATGATATGATATAATACTATGATTTTGCAAGTTAGGTTTTATTACAGCTGATCTCCAAATCTGACACAGATCATTTCATAATCAGAATATATCAATCATCATTTGCCTCATTACAGAAGAACAGAAGAAGGTATGGCACTTTTCTCATTTACTAACTCCATACTCCCTTAACAAGGACCCATAAGAATCACTTTGAAAATGAAAGCTCTATTAGTGTCAAGATAATAATAAGGTCCGCTTCATTACACCCCTTGCTCTAATTATATTATTATATCTTAATCCCGGATTCCGGTTAGGCACTTAGAATAAATATTGCATTTGGCTACTCGCTAGATAGTTTTAATTACGTACAAGTTTATGAATATGAATTTTGACGAATTTAAACCCGAAACATACTTTTTAATAACTTCTATTTTTCATTTATTGCACACCTGACTCAAATGTTTTTCATTTTACCGTATTGACACAAAAAAAAATCAACATAGCACGCATAATTGTGCTAAATTTCAAAATGGTCATAAATTTTATTGCACAATAAACCCCAATACACTATATATTCACAATAAATCTCAAAATAAATGCAAAGAAAAACAAAAATAAAAAACAAAAAACAAAAAACAAAGGACCTATAGCAGCTCCGATCCTGGAGCTGTGATAGACTCCAATCTGAGATGTGGTAAGCTCCGATCGGAGCTTCTCAAAGTTGTGATAAGCTTCAGTCGGAGCTGCAATAAGCTCCGATTAATAGGAGGTTAATCGGAGCTCATCACAACTCCAATTGGAGCTTTACTTTACCGGCTTTTTAGTACTGAATTTATTCCGGTACCGGATAAATGGAGAAAGAAGATAGGAAGGAAAAGGACAAAAATAGAAAATGGGAAAAGAAAACTATAAGGCTTGTTTCTACATCAATAATTATCTTATGTATATCACTGATTCCATATAGACTATATACACAAACTCAACGTCTCTTTAAAAATATGGGAGTATATATATACTCATTTATTGGGCTTCCCGTTTATTTAATTAAATTATTTTCCTTATTTCCTAGCTAGACAGCTAAGGCTCAATATATAATCTTGTTTTTATTTCTCGAAATGTGCATGTGTTCTTCGTTTTTAAAAAATATATATACTCAAAATTGTGTGTACGTATTAACTGATGATCTAGACTTTCATGTGCTATTTATATATGGACATTGACTAGGCTAGTTTATGACTGATGAGCCATATATTTCCATAGTCGTCTTCTTCTTTGTGGGCAAAATATGTGCTTATATATAATTCTATAATATAGTACAAACACAATTGTAAAGGAAATATGGATTCAATTGACATACATCTAAATTTATTAATCAAATAAATAAGCAACCGAGCATCGATCGAAATGTTTTTTTTTTTTGGGCTAAAATTTTGATTTTTATTAATTAAAAAGAAATAGCATAAGTGATGCTTGGAAACGATTACAACGAGTAACACCTTTATCACGCTTAACCTAGCTAGATGCGAGACCAACACCCAACACCTTCACCACCTTAAACACCGGTTGTCAAGAAGATCCACCATGAAAACCCTAAACCTCGAACGAATCTAAATTCGTCCAAAACCCAATAACCCGATTTGATGGACAACCCGATAACCTCCACGCATCAACAACACTAACCATCGTAACCACAACAAACCCCACTCCTACACTCACCACCTCCCTAAACATCTCCGAACCCTCACGAGCTTCTCCATCAAACTCCGCGGAGCAACATCACTCACACGCATTTCATCAAACACCTTCCAAGTAAAACGAATCTTACCTAAATCTCCACTCCTCAACAACACTAAGCATCGTAACCGCAACAATCCACACTCTTATACTCACCATCCCCCTAATCATATCCAAACCCACACCAACTTCTCCGCAATCAAAACTTCACACCAATTCAAACCGCAGTTACAAGGATGACCCTTGACGTTTGATGACGGTTTGATTGTTCCTATCTTAAAATTGCTCTTTTTAAGTTCACTTTCCAGCATAGGGTGTAGGAGCGTGACTGCATTGGGTGAAGCTTGCTCCAACGGCGTTTCTTGAAAGCTTTTAGTCTTAGCTCTAAAGGTTTTTTTTTATGTTATTTTTGTGAGCTCTAAAGGTATGTTGTAGTTTGTGTCCGACTATGATTTTTGTGTTTGCTACGATGTAGCTTGTACTATTTTCTCGACCATACCTTATGCTTCATTATTTATTATTAAATTTTAACCGATTCAAAAAAAAATCTTGAAATGAGCCATAATATAAGATTGCCTAAAAAAAACCGTTATAAAACCAACGTCACTTTGTGGGGTTAAAATTAGCATTTGATGAATTGTTGCGAATGCAATATTCGCGGTTGATATGATATGATCCTTGTTATTAGACAAGTGGGACATTTAAGTGTCCCTCATGCATTTCGGGGGATGTATTTCCCCTTATGTTTAGAGTTTAGACATGCTCCTAGGGCCCTCGGCGTCCTACTAACCCCTCTTTGACCATTAATTCACTCCCATCTAAATTATTATTATAGTGCTGATGATCACTTACTCAATTAGTAGTGTTCCTTGAATGAAAATTACTTGGCGAATAAAATTGATCATGTCATCAAATCATTTAAATGATCTAACTAACTAAGTTAAATCGAACTTTTTTTGAAACGGTAAATATTACAACTACCCCACTAATGCTATTATAAATTTCCTAAATCACCTTATTTCTCCACACCTAAACCAACCTTATAACTCTTTCACCGCCGGGATCGAACCTTGCACCTCTCATTCCCTAGCCGAACTACTTACCGCTGCGCCACCTGATGATTCCAATGAACTTAACTTGTTTATAGTATAAAAGACAAAGAAAAATTTAAATATCATTCTTATTAGAGTTCTTTTTCAGATATTCTATTTTATAAAGTAGTGATAAATTCATAAGTTAGCAACAAAGTGAGAAAACCTATAAAAAACTGTACTATTGAATCAAATCCATCGTCATGAATGACATGAATTGAAGAGCTATATATTCCTCTAGGTCTCACATAATGTATAACAAACTTACTGCTCCGTATATAGTAGAGTACACTATTTTATTTTATTCTCTTTGACACAGACTAAAATTTATGTTATTATTAATACATAAAATATAAAGAGCATGAGCAATGCTCATAACAAGATTACAATAAAACCAGCCTAAACCAAGAAAGGACCACAGTACACACAACCTTGAGTCGTTGACACTATAGTAAAATGAACTTAATTTGACTATATACTGTATATATCATATTATGTAACTAATAATTAAGGTTTGTACCCGAAAGGATATGATGATTAGTAAGGATAATCAAGGAAGAAGGACCATATAAGTAGTTTTGTCTCCTAGTTAAGGAGAAATTATAAAGAAAATGATGGATGGGGTAGGGTTGCACATGGTTTCACAAATTTTAAATGTCGAGTGGTTTTGTATATATATGTTTCTATCTAATATTTTAATTTTCAATTTGATTAGTTTTCGGAGTAGAATTAAATTATTAAGTAAGTAAAAAAGAAAAGCATCTTTTTGCATAAAACTCCAAGGCCACCAACTACCTCTCTACACAACAGATCAAGTGATATACCATTTGTTTTAAATTTTCCATGTCCTCCAACTTTGCATGTGGAAGGTTTTTTTTGCACTTTTGGAATTTTTCTTTAGGTCTAAGCTAGTAATTTCCAGGTTCTATGGACATCATTGCGCAAGTTTTACTGTGGACAGTTTTAATGCACCCGCAGTAAAACTGGTGCAATGGTGGCTGTAAGACTGGGTCTCATAAAATTTGGGGACTCACATTTATTTTATGTAATACTGATATAAACGTGTTTATACTAAAAGTTCACAAAATATTAACGTCGCAGTGGTCATACATAATGGTTTAAGTATCATGATTTTCATTAGGTTCTTGGTGTGACACTTACATTACATTGAATTTTTTGTGTTTTTTTCCCCCTTAATCCACCGTTCTGTTATACAATAGTTTGAGCCCTATCATACGGGTTCGAATAGGGCGTCCAAAAGTCAGAGGTGCCCCTAGATGAGTACAATTATCAAGCAAATAAGTAAATTAAAGTCCACTTGAATTAATCTTTGGTGCGTTTCTATAATTTGTAATATCCACCAGACCATCTTCACAATTAAATTCGTTTCCAGATTATAATTATAGAGAGAAAATAGGTGGGCATGGTGTAGGTTTTGTAAATTGGGCAAGTTGAGAAATGGTCCCGTACGTTGTCAGTCTTGCTGCTTCACTCTAGTCCTTAGAAAATTGGCAAAATGTTATTAACATGTTAATTTATACTATGATGACTTTGTATGTGTATGTGTATATATGATAAAGTACATGCTGAGCGAATAGGGCATGAGAGATAAGCTATAGTCAAATTTGGCAGAACATATACATGCATGTTCGCTGGTCAGTTAGTTAATTTGTAAATGGTTGTAAATTGTGTGTGGATGTTGATTGTCGACTGACTAGCTATATAACTTGTGCTAGGTTAATAAAACTGATGAAAAATTTTCATCTGAACTGAACAAAATTAAACTGAACAGAATTGAATGGAATTGAACATGATTTATTTGTAGTATAAAATATAACTAAGCAAGTCTGAACAGAATTGAACTGAAAATAATGAGATTTCATACAAAAAGAACAGAGTCTTATGAAATGCATGTATGCATCTTAATTAAGTAAGAGACTGTTCTTTTCGTCTGAACAGAACAGAATTGAACTGAACTGAATAGAACTGAATGAAGCTGAACTGAACTGAACGGAATTTATTTGTAGTATAAAATACAACTAAGCAAGACTGAACAGAACTGAAAATAATGAGTTTTCATACGAAGAGAACAGAGCCTAAGTCTGCGTTATTTTGTATGAACATAACTTATCTGAACTGAATTGAACTGAAGTGAACGGAATTAAATTAAACTGAACTTATTTGTAGTATAAAAAAAATACTATTAAGCAAATCTGAACTGAACTTAATGCATCTGAACTGATCTAAACTGAAATTAAAATAATTAATTTTCAGACGAAGAGAACATAGCCTAAAGCTCAGTTCAGGTCCGTTAAGTTCAGTTCAACTTCATTAAGTTCAGTTCAGTTCAGTTCAGTTCAGACGAAGATAACAGGGCTTAATACCTACATGTTTTGTTTTGTAGAACCGAAGTTCTTCGTCACGATATTAATGCATGCAATTTCAATATGTCACATGGAATGATGAATTATTACTCTATATAACGTAAATATACACTATGTTTTTTTTTGAAAAAGCAAATATATTATATAGAAAATAAAAAAGTTTACAAAACACAAAACAAGTGCATAAGAGGTGCACAAACGGAAACCAACAACTAGACTCAACAGAGTAAATATACACTATGTATAAATGAATATAGACACACATTAATTGACAAAAGCCACATTCTGTAAAATTACCCATGTGAGAGACTTTGTGATGCACAACTAACGTAGGATTTTGTGTTGTGTACAGAATTTATTATAAGATGAGATTTATTACAATGTCAAGCAAAATTTTCACTATCCCATGAAATTATAACACACTCCAAATCCTTAATTTTCCACATGAAGCATTCTCATTCCGCTCCCAACCTGACAACGTCCATCCACATAAATATTTTTTTTTAAAACAATAAATAATAAATAATTAGAAAAAAAAAACAAAAAATACCAACTCCAGTCCCAATTTGGTAATTTACAAACCAAAACTAATTAAGGTCACAACCCCCAGAGTCTCTCTATATAAATCCCACGTCCCTGATCCCACCACCATTCATCACTCCCCTCATCATCTTCTTTCCATTTCAAAACACAACACCAATATTTTCTCCTCTTAATTCATCCCCTGCCCCAAATTAAACAATCAACAATGTCAGGAGGGTGCAGCAAAATCCGCCACATTGTTCAACTTCGCCAGCTCCTACGAAGGTGGCGCAAGAAAGCCTCGGTGGCATCTCGTATCACTCATTCCGATGTTCCATCAGGACATGTGGCCGTAACTGTTGGCTCAAGTTGCAAAAGATTCGTCATCAGGACATCCTACTTAAACCACCCCGTCTTCAAGAAACTATTGGTCCAAGCCGAGGAAGAATACGGCTTCACCAACTCAGGCCCATTAGCCATTCCTTGTGACGAATATGTATTTGAGGAAATCATTCGATATTTGGGTCGAACAGACTCCAAGATTAACAGCTCGGCCCGTTTATCGACCCTTGAGGACTTCCAAAAGTACTGCCACGTCAGATTGCAAAGCAACATTGAGTTGTGGGCGGATTCAAGACCGCTTCTCAATAGTATCTCCGATAAGTCCATTTGGTGAAAGTCAGTAGTAGACTGACTCGCACCAAGATTAATTACATTGCGGGCTTTTTCTTTTCGTGAATCTTTTACGTACATTATTATTTTTCGAGGGTGGTAATTAAACTCCCCGGAATAATAAGCCATAGTGACGAGTAATGCAGCACGGAGAAGTTGTGGAGATGGCAAGAAGGTGAGCGAGTTGCCACTGAGTCGTCCCGAGTTCAAACCGGAGCTGAGTCGATGGCATGATACAAACATTAAACGTACGATACATTGGAGCTAGTACAGTTTTGATCATTGAGATGTACTAATGGGAGCACCTTGATCATATATCTTTGTAAATGAAGTGAAATTCCTTTTAGTAATTTATTTTGGTAAAATTGATTGTAAAATGAAATTATCATAATTCATCATCAAGAGAGTATATGTCTGAACACAATGCACATATGATTCCTATACTTATTTTGCTAGTATTGTTTTAATGATTAACGATTTATAAAGAATAGTTTTGTCTTGACTCCTGAGTATTCACATATAATTGTTGATTGTAAGAACATGGCCAGCGGTTGTGGAAGTTAGAAATGCTGCTAACAAACCCATGTGGAACCTTACTTGTTCTGTTTCACCTGTGAATTAAGAATATATATATATATATATATATATATATATATAATTTTTTTAAAAAAAGATTATGATGATCAAATAAAAAAATAACGTTCATTATTTGAAAATTAATACAAATGATTAAATTCGGCACCTCACCATAAATTGGAGCTTTTGGTAGCTCTGGAATCCTATCATCATTATTATTGGAACTAGAAAATCAATTAATTTGTTTTCCAAAAATAATACACACACACACACACACTCTAGTATATAGCTCGCATTGGTATCTTAGAGTCTGTTTGGCTCTATTTTTAGCAATCATTTTAGAGCTCAAACTCTAAAACATGAATAGAGATTCATTGTAGAGGAGAGGTAAAAAATTGTGTTTGGTTGAATTTTAAGGAAAAATAGTTGTATAGAGTAGGATAATAATGATGAGTAAAAGAGAATGTTTTTTGTTTGGTACTAGGAACGAAAATTCAGTAGAATGAAGGTATAGATGATATGGATATGGGAGATGAGTGTAAAAAATGAAGGGTTACGTGTAGATGTTTAAAATGCTTAAAATGCTACAGTAAAACTTCCTCCCATAAAATAGAGCCAAACAGCCTCACGTTTTTAGAGCTCTAAAATGCATTGTTTAAAATAGAGCCAAACATCCACTTATTTTGCTTCAGCGTGTCTTTTTTTTTTTTTTCAAAGTACTCTATAAGAATTTTAATATAAGCATAAAACATGTAGAATGTACTACTTCCTTTGTAGTTTGACAAGATTTCCATTTTTAACTTTTGAAAATGCGTTTGATTTGTCGGTACAAATTCATCCCATAAATTCACACTAACTTCTGAAAAATCAAAATGATAATTTACCATGACAACAAATTAGACATACTAGATGGGGGAGGAGGTGAAGTAGAGCTACTATCATAACGGAGTGGGGGTTTGTTCTTGTCTAATACCCTTTAATACCCTTCACTTGCTAGGTTGTTATGCTTATTGTGATTTCGCGGTGTGCATTTCTCATGCACATTATTATTGTACAAACTCTTAATTGGTGATGAATAATATTTAAAAAAAAAAAATGTTTTAAGGGAGATAAGTTACTAATAGAATAAAATTAATAGAACGTCACCTAATAAATGGTATAAGGCGCACCGTGTGCGCAACACTAAAAATTTGGAGATGCGGGATATCGATCCCCGTACCTCTCGCATGCTAAGCGAGCGCTCTACCATCTGAGCTACATCCCCATATTTTGTTTGACATTTGTTTTATATTATTAATATTAAGTCCAAGAATCTGATTCCGTTATTTTGCGGGCGTTAAGTTAGTACTCCATTCAATATCTGGTGTAAACGATGTTTTTTTTTCCCTTCTCTCTTTTAGTCTTAATATATGTTAGACAAATTAAACATAATTAAATATTTGGCACCGCTTTATTAGTTCGAATTGGTAAATGGGATGAAACTCTTTTATCTTACAAGAACCTTGGCAAAATCAGGTCTCCGTATCGAATCGCACTACAAACATGTTTGTCTGTATTAAATTATCCACTCGTTGGGCTCCCAAAGAGGTTGAAATGAGCCCACGAGTGGGGGTAGTGTTACACGAATTAGTTAATTATAAGTGGATATTCATATTCCACACTTCTCTATTAACTCAAGATTTTGAAAGAGTTGAATTTTTATTAGTATATACTTCCTCCATGTTTCTTTATTTAAAGATTTGGGTCATTTCATCAAAATTAAGGAGTTTCATTATTGTGTGACATGGTGCTAACTTTAATGTGATCTAACCAATCAAATTTTAGTATTCAAATAAAATATAGCATTGAAAAATAAAATGTAAAGTTTGAATAGGAAAAAAATAATTAATATATTTAAAACTTCAAATATTAAGAATTGACACAACTTTACCCAAATTTCAAATAATTAAAAGTGGAGGAAGTATCTATTTATCGTTTAATTATACGTATATAATAGCAGCCTGGTGGTGTCAATCAAATCAATTTAATTTAAATCTAATCCATCGATCTTTTTATTCTATTTTAATTTGGAGCGTACATGTGTCATTATTTAATTAAAAGATATAGGGTTCGAATCTTGTTGGCATGATTTTTCTCCATTATTTGTATTACTGTATTATTTTTCTGGAAAGCATTGGGTTCGAATCTTATTGACGTTGTTTTTATTTTTTTTTTTATTATCTTCTTATATCTTTATTTTTAACACAAAATTTCATGGCCGTACTATACTAATTTGAAAATAATCATGATATGTTCTTATAAAAAAAGTCTTATTTTATTAACTAAAATGCCAATCTTGTTAATAAAATGTATTTTTTATCGATAAAACACTTATGTTCTTAAAAATACTTTATGTTTTCGCTAAAAACTCGTATGTCTATCAGTCTGGTGGAGAGTTAGCTATTTACTCTGGAGATGTGTTGTAATCGTGAACAAAAAAAATGATGTCCATATAATCTTGAATAGAAAAATGAGAATTGCGACTAGACATGATTAAGCTATACCCACCTGACTATCTGATCCATAATAATATGGCAACTTACTTTCAACTCATTTGCTCAACTTTTCCTTTGACTTTAATACAGTAATGAAGCTTCCTGTTATATCCATTCATTATAATCCATATGCAAGTGTAACAAGAGGTATGAGGATGATGTTCAGAATATCCTAAAAGGAAATCTTTTCAGGATGTGCGGAATGAACTTTGGGGTCAACATGGATCTCATCGGAAAAAATACTTCGATTTCATGGATGATGTTCAACCTATTGGTCTTAATAGACATTTTTACTTGACTTGTGCACTAATTTTGCTATCATCTAAATAATTCTAAAATGTTTTAAATGTCCAAAGAACAACAAACATTTCAGGAAAAGCGAGGTTTATGATTTATCTGTCATTTGTGCATTATGCAACATGAATACATGATGGACCATCTCGCTACTTTCACAATTTGACAGTTATATTTCTATTAAAAAGAATAACATATCACAATAACTTGATTTTTTTATTCTTACTATATATATATATATATATATATATATATATATATATATATATATATATATATATATATATATATATATATATATATATATATATATTTTATTTTATTTTTTTGTGACACGGATGGAATAAAAACCAAAAGCATTTACACACGTAGAGGGTACGTAGAGGGTGACGGAAATTCTAGTTAGTGAATATAATCTAGCGAAATCGATTATATGCAGCTTAACTAATTTGATTCTACAAATGATTAGTGATTCCTTCGATATAAGAGGCTTCAAATCATGATGTAGTCAATGTTAAGACTGGTCAACATTATTTAATACACCATCAACATTAAAAAAAAACACATGCATTTTTTTTAGAAAAGGTAAAATATTATTAATAAAAAAGAAGCGAGTAAATACAAAAAATTGAAAGTGCATAAGTGATGCACAACCTCGACTAAGTACTAGACCTACAACTAAAAGTAGCGTAAAAGCATGTTCGGACCTCCAAGTCGTTATGGTCGTTACAACACTCAACCACCCCCTTCGTCTAGTATGTCATCCTTCGAGCAAGATGCCAAGAGTGGGGGGGGGGGGTGACGAAATGGCAATCAAATCTAGTTGAGACTACCGGAGGAGAATATCTTTCGTTTGCAAGTTTAGGCAACTTAGCTAGAGAACGAAAGATGATGGCCTCCGAAAGGTAACGAACCAATCACAAATAGAGGAAGACACATGATACACCCCTTAAAGCCGAGGAACACTACTCAACCAAGGCACCTCCACACCGATTAACCAACAACAAAATCACAGGGAGCCAATAAACACTTCCCACACCCCAAACCTGATAAACACAAATATACCCAAGCCTATACAACTTGACAAGAAACACACCCCAACCGCATAAAGATTACAAGAACAAACAGCAGCACCCTTGTCTTTCTTAGCAGCATAATACCCCAGCCGAAGAAATAAAAACACAAACAGCAGCACCCTTAAACGGCCTAGCAGAAACCGGAAGAAAGAAAAAGAGCCCAAGCAGCAAAATGACAGCAAAAAAAACTACAGCAGCTAATCAAAGGCAAGCCGTCGATCAACACCAGCAGTCATAAGGTGAAATAAACCAATCCGCTAACGTATAACCTTTCCGAATTCTCCCTTTAGCTTTCAAACACTTCCATAAACTAACCTTGATACTCTCCACTATCCCAACCACTGACGGGATTGAGCTTGTGAACAAAACAGCATTTCGAGCTTTCCACACCCCCCATAAAGTACCTTGAGTGACAGCAACAACAAACTCGCTAGAGCACATACCGATACCCATCCAACCACCTTTGACAGCTTCCTCCACGTTATTAACTCGACTGAAAGAGACCTGAAGCCATCCCGCAAGATTTCTCCACACAGTAATTGAGAAACTACAGTGACAGAACAAGTGAACAGCATCCTCATCATCGGCTGCGCAAAGTTTGCATCTGATAACAGTTTCCTCATGAATGACATTGCGCTTCCGTAAGTTATCCAAGGTTGGCAACCTGTTCCACATTAATTTCCAAATAAACGCATTGATCTTCAAAGGAATAGAAGTAGACCAGATAAACTTCTTCCACGCCACTTGAAAGGAAGGCAGAACAGAAGCATTCGACGAAAGAAAAACCTCCATTTGCACATTGTAACCTGATTTCACAAAATAAACACCATCACTACCTACACACCAAAACCAGTCATCATTAGACGAAGACCTTACACGATCCGAATTAATTACAAGATTGGATAAATCAGAGACAAGAGAAGTCTCCCACGAAGATAACACCCTATACCAATCCCAACAAACTCCGCCTCGCACTCTATCGGACACACTACAATCTTTAACTCTTTCTAAAGCAAAAAGTCTTGGAAACAAATCTTTCAAAAGTAACCCTTTATCTAACCAAGGCTCAACCCAAAATCTCGTCTTTTGACCGGACCCCACATTCCTACACACACTATTAAAGAACCACGGAGACGAAGCAACCTTCAAAATTAAGTTCTTCCACCAAAGAGACCACCAAGACCTACAAGACTTACCCTCCTTAACACGCAACACATTATCCCACACATTACCATACTTTGAGACAAGGACTCTAACCCATAAAGCATTTGAATTTTCAAGGAGACCCCAAACCCATTTACCTAGCAAAGCCAAATTGAAAAAACGAAGATTTTTCACCCCTAACCCACCTAACTCTTTTGAAACACACACACTATCCCAATTTACCCAAGCAATTTTTCTTTTTCCCCCCAAAGTGCCACCCCAAAGAAAATTTCTTTGAAGGGAAGTAAGATCATGAATAATTGACGAAGGTGCGCAAAAGAATGAAAGGAAAAAAAGAGGCAAGGAACCAAGAACCGATTTCAAAAGGACTATTCTTCCTCCAAAAGAAAGAACTTTATGAGACCACTTCCCAAAGTGCCACCCCAACAAACACATGCATTATGCATTGATTGATCATCAGATATAAAAATTAAGTCGAACAAAGAATAGTTGAAAATAATTATTTATGACTAGCTAGCTTAATTAGTTACCGTTATAACTTGTACTATACTACAGTTTGTGTATAACGATCAATATAATAAACTTGGCTTGCATTAAAGTACAAGTTTATACTACACTACACTAATTAGTTAGTTCCGGTGCAGAATCGAAATTAGATGCATCTAAGTATCTTATGGTGTACAGTACGTAGTATTCATTACTAATTTGAACATTTGAACACGTGAGCTAGCATCAGCAACATCGATCATGCAAGATTAACAATGGGAACAAGAACAAACTTAGCTAGCACAAATTAAATGCATGCATTGCAGAGAAGTAATTTAGACATGACAAAATCCAGACAAATGTGGTTTATGAGATATTAGACCCAAGTGCACGGCCAAGCATGTAGATTGGTCAAATATGTAAGTGTGTTTAGATATATAATAAGCTGAGTGATTTATATACTACTATACTCTGTCACCCCAAGAATTAATTAAGCTGCAGAATATTACGCTCGTTGTGATATGTGAATCATTCCTTTACAAACATGGATGTGGGCTTAAACTATGGACAGGTCCGAATACAAAATGAAATGGACAGGTCGCGTCGGTCCATTTAGTTTCGGATGATTAACGGACTACATTTCGAGCGTGTACAGCCCAGCTGGATTAATGGGCGGAGAAAGAGAAAAACATATGACACTTGAGACTAAGATTACAGACCATAAACACAATACTGTTTAGAACCATTAGAGACTTAGTGTAACATCTCTTACAGCATCATATGAGATTAGATGGTCTACGAGATTCATGAACGTCCAAACCGAATGGAATGGATTACCCCTGTTTGAAACAAAGAGAAAAAATAAACCTAATTAGAGCACTAGTTTCTACTAGATTCATGAACGTCCAAACCGAATGGAATGGATTATCCATTTATTCCTGTTTGAAACAAAGAGAAAAAATAAACCTAATTAGAGCACTAGTTTCAGTAGTCCTAAAACCTCTTCCTATACTATATTTAGGATGAAATTTAAATAATGGTGTAAAAAACGACTCCTAAATTGGTCTCACAGAAATGTAATCCTAAATTTGGAACTCATTAAAAATTTTTTGCATTTGAGTACTCATTTGTCCCTCCCTATTTATTTCATATCTATGTGACACCACATATATTCTCTATGTGTCTTTTTTCATCACTAAAACATAAATAATAGGAGACCTATTATTATCATCTATGTAATTGATATCCTAAATAAATATAAGAAACTAAATAAGAGCAATATTTAGAGAAATATTAAAGGTATCCGGTAAAAATTGATCTCAATTGTAAAATGGTAAAGAAAGAATTAAACATGCAAGTGTGTGTTCTTGAGGTGTGTCTCGGGTTATTGATTAATTAATGAAGTGATGATTTAAGGTGTGGATTTGATCATTCAATCATGATGAATTAGACAAAATTAAGAATTGAACATGGTAAAGAACAGACAAGGTAGAAAAGGTAGAATGAAAGGAGTAGATTTTTATTAGCTTGGAATGTATAATCAGAAGTGAGTCATTACAAGAGTTGTTGCTATCAATTTATACTAGCAGAAGTAAGCTAAAACTAATGCTAATATTCTGTAATCAATCACCAACGGCCAAATCAATCAATATCCATGAAGATCTCTGAAATTGAGTTTACTGAAGCTCCAAATCCACTCAAACATAATGTCAATGCTTGAAAGAATAATCACAGCTAATCATTCCAATTTTAAGCCAGCAACGGATCTTTCCTTTCTGGGTGACGTTGACTCAATAGTAGTACAATACCACCTTGTTATTCTTGATATGAAGTCGCAACGGTCGATATACTAGTTCGTCCAAGTACTGAAGCTGGACTTATTTCTTCTGAGTCGTCCGTGTCTTTAGTATTCTGCTCAATAGAATTCACCAAGGACTTGTAGAAAATTTCATATTGAATTGTGTGCTTCCATCAAATAAATCCCAGCAGGCAGCACAACTGTAGTAAAAGTGTGTACTCCTACTCCGTATTCGATATGCTGCAGCAAATGTAGTGATAATTGATAAAGTAGGTAAGGCCTCCTCCTGAGGTAAAAGTAGAAAGAATCCAATGTGAGAATTAATATAGAAGAAGAAGAACATGATTGATTCTTTCTTTCTTTGGTATGAATGAAAGTGAAAGAAAGGAAGATACAAATTTGGTAGACTAGGCCAGGAAGCTGTCCTTTGCTTGTCAATTGGGGATCCCAATAGATTTTGATTATGTACAGAAGTGAGTGAGTGAGTAATACAGTAATTATTTTGGCTCCATGTCTTCTTTCTCATCAAACAGTTTACCTTTAAATTAGATTGGATACATACATACTGTAGTAGTAGTATTTTTCATTTCATGTACTAGTGATTTGTAAATTAGATTGGATACATACATACTGTAGTAGTAGTATTTTTCATTTCATGTACTAGTGATTTGAGTTCCGCAACAATTCACGTACACCATATCTTTCTATCTTCACTTGACAGACTTTGAGAGATGAGATAGATTTGATCACATGCACACCCTTTTTCTCAGCTTCATTTTCCGAAAAGCAAAACAAAGTCAATTACAGAATAGTACTCCTACTGGCATCATAATGTGCACTTTTCCTTCATTTCTTTCTTTCTCCAACTTTTGATACACTATATTGCTGTTGTTGTTTTGCTAATGGAAGTACATTAATTTAGAGCTTGTGGTCATCATCTAATTAATTAATCAATTAATTAACCAACAACAAGCTAGTACTCCAGTAGGTTTTGGGGTATAAGTTAAGATGATAAGACCGATTAATCTTGCCGACAATTTTTTTCTAGAAAACTTGGAATATATTACAAAAAAACGGAGGAGATACATCATTGAGGTCATCCCGATACACGACAGTACGATGCAAATACATCGAAAGTCAGTCGGGACATAGATCCCAGACAAACTGATGATTTGATTAAATTGATTATGATTATGAGTATGGAGTAGCTAGTAATTTTTTACTACGTAATGATTCAGTTGGGTAATTGGATCAAACGATCGACGAGTAACACGTAATGAAGAAACTGCTCAAAATACACTGTCCCAACAAGTTTTAATTACTTTCAACTATAGACTAGTCTACTATGATACTCATAGACTATATAGTACTCACTCCAATGAAATGATTGGTTTATATTGATTTATTCATCCACATTATTGTCATGGAAAATCTTAATCGTACCTAATCTAAACCGTACATGATTGAATATTAAGGAAGAAAGTTGTTAAAAAATTATTGCAGTTTAAAACAAATTTGTATATAAAAAGAAACAACCTTGAAATCAGTGGCGGATTCAAGCTGGATCAAGGGAGCAGTTGACACAACTGGATTTCCGACAAGTACCATAATACTACTACTTTCAATCAAGATTTGTAGCCCTCTAAAAATTGCCCCGGTTGACCCAACAAACAATCATGGTTCGATCCATCCTGAAAGCATTTCAAACACTTTATTTTATTTTCTTTTTCTTTTTTTTGCAAAAATAAACCTGAAATAATTTTTTTATGCAGAAAAATCCTTAAAATTTTTTCTTTTCTGCAAAATATATCTTTAATTTCTTCTTTTTTGAAAAAAAATCCTTGTGTTTTACATTTTATTTTCAATATTTAATTAGCTTTAAATATTAGAGAATTTTCTACTTCAATGATTTTATTATTTTTGCAAATTTTATTTTTATATTTAAATTATTTATCAGTTATAAATTTTATAATCACGGATTACATGATCAAATTTTCGACCCCTCTCATATTGGGTACTGGATTCGCCACTGCTTGAAATTATATTAAAAAAACTAAAACATTTTATATTTGTGAAAAAGACAAAAACGCTAAAACATCCTATTATATTAAAACAGGGAGGGAGTTGTACTTACCTATTTTTGGTCAGGTCGTAGTACGTGACGAAGAAAGAAAAACAAAAAGAAAGTGCATCAAGGTGGTGCAGCGGTAAAGGAGTTGAGACACTAAAGGAGAGATGCAGGGTTCGATCCCCGACGGTGGCGGAGTTATAAGGTTTGTTTAGATATGGAGAAATAAGGTGGTTTAGGAAGTTTATAGTATAAGCGTAGTAATATTGTCGTTTAAAAAAAAACCATTAAAACTTGATGATGTCGCGATCAGGCTTTCGTTTTCGAGTTCATTCCTAAAAATTGTTAATTGCGTTGTACTATAGTACTTCCTCCGTCCAATAATAAATGTAACATTTCATTTTGTTGACTTTTTCAATGGTCATTTTGACATTAAATTATTTTTAAATCATACGATAAAAATAATTAAAAACATCATATTATGAAACTATAATACTTATATTTTCGTAATATATAGTTTTTAATTATTTTACTTGAGGTTAAACTAATCATGAGAAAAATCAACAAAACCAAATGTTAAACCTGTTATTAGACGGAGGAAGTAGTATATTATTATTTATTAGTTGCCGCCGTAACAATTTCTTTTTTATTGTCATTTTTAATCTTGCCGACAACTGATGATCTTTTCTCCCTTTTTTTTTTTTTTTTTTTTATTCTTCATGATATTGAAACTTACCTCTTATCCAGCTGAGACAAAACGCTGTAAAGTCCATCCAAATCTACAATATTAAAAAAAAAATCCAATGGAATAAAAGTAAAGATGCATATATGCGGACGGACTAGAGATTAATTAAGTATAAAAACATTACCTTAGAAAACCATTCTTGTGGTAACTCAAGTTGTGTGACCCGAATTAGATAAACAATATTTGTAACGCGCCGGCCATAATCGACCATTTGACCGGCGTGGTTACTCCTCTCCAGGGTGATATGTTGGCCCCACAAACCAACACGTGTTCTAATTCACGCATTTTGTCGTCCATCCTTGAATTGCTACAGAGTAATCACACTTATCTCTATAGTTCTCCTAGATAGATTTTCGGGAAAAAAGGTGCACCTTGTTGGTATGAGTACCGTTCTCAATCCCTTTAAACTCTCTGAAATCTGGGCGTTACACTATTCATACCCTAAGTTATGTCAACTTGTCTAATATTCCACCTCTACGATGTTGGTTGAAGTTAATTGACAAAGGTTTTTTTCAAATAACATGTGAAACCCGCAACCGCTTCCCTTCGGGTACGCACTTGGTTAACCCCATGGGTTTATGCGAATCAAGTTAAACCGCACAAGTGTGACAGCATTTAACTCATGGTGGCATAATCGCAAATTCTATTTCTATAGGATTCAAACTTATGACTAAGATAAAAATACTAACCAAGTTATTGAAAAGTTATAAATTAATCGTAAATATAAAATATAATTTAGATACTAAAATGACCGTAAAACGCTTTATATGTCACCGTGGTCATATTATAATACTAGTATAATGTAAGGTATAATTAAATGTGGGCATAGTCGACCGGCAGTCTGTTGGAAGAATTAAGTAATTGTAGGAATGCATTTAATGAATTGCAACTAGGCTAGGTAGGTAGCTACAGCATGAATGCATGACAAGGTTGAGGTGATCGATCGATATTGTTGTTGTTTTTCATCTGGGTAGCTCGATCTTGCACCCAATTTATCTGTCCAGTAATACCCAACATGTCACTACTGTGTAATTTTACAACCACGTACCCATACTAACTCAATAACATAAACTTACTCCGTCCCAGAACAGCTGTACCATTTAGACATTTTGAAAATAGCATCATACACTACGCATTTTGCCATTCCTTATGCTCTCGTTTAATTAAGTTATTTTTGCCGATTAAAAAAAATAAAATGTAATTAGTTGGCCATGTTTTTGTGTACACTACACTGCACATCTGTTTTCTCATCTATTAAGTTTACAAAAGAAGATAACTAAAAATCAAGCCATATACAAACATTTGAGTTTCTACAAAAACTATGCTAGAAAACTATAAATTTTACATGCATAAAAGAATCTTAATATTCAATTCAATCCATTAAAGTCTAACCCCATGTCTAGTTATGTACTTAAACAGATCTTGTAACAGTGTTAAGTAACAACTAAGATTCAACATCAATTTCTCTTTATAAACACAATATATAGTTTCCTCATATTGAGAACGATTACTACGTACTGTTGATGTCAAATTTTTGGCACGCAGTTGATTCACCGATCCATGTTGAATCGAGAAAGCATTAGTCCATGTATAAACCCCGCCCCAATCATCTCTAAATATTTCGTAATGAATTCAAGCATCTCTTCTCCATTCCAATGGTAGCCAGATCGATATCATATTATTTAATCATATAAATACTCTGGTTAATCAAATATCCAAATCCTAATGATCATGAAAGTAACTAATGCATAAACTCATGTCCTTAATCTTATTACAATGAATAGCTTGATACAGGCTCACTCAGCTAGCTCTCGAGCGGAATTTTCTATGTCCGTTCATATGCCACCGTCTATGCCAACATTAAAAATTTGACACGTGCCAACAAATTACCTAGACCATCACACCATATAACTCCTCTTTTTATTTCCTTCATGTTTTTACCTTATGCCATTTGTTTTCTTTCTTTTTTTTTTTCCGGATAATTTTAGAGAAAAAATTTTCACATGGTAAAAAATTTGGTGGTCCATTTTATTTTTTATTAAAAAATATAATTAAACAACGAAATAAGATGTTACTTTTCGGTTCCAATTTGGATTAACACTCTATTTTGTTAATTCCTTTTACAAAAATATAAACACAAAATAACTTTAAATTCTACCAAAAAAAAATTAAAAATTTTATATTATGAGACATAATATTTATACTTATCAAATAATAACTTTTTTTAATTATTTTTCTGATATGATTTGAAATTAATTTAAGATCAAATGAATTTTTAGTTAACAAGGTTAACAAAATATGGTGGAATGAAGTATAATAATAGCAGATGTAATAGTACTAAATATTCATGCACAATTGTTTCCAAAGCAATACTGGGATATTTTTAAAAATTAGTATAAGGTAAAATTAAAATATGCAAAATAATTATGTTTCTTTTCCTTTTAAAATTCACATTATCATACTAGAACTATTGGAACATTTCATTTTCATACCGGAACTATGCGAGAATAATTTCTCATAATGCACATGAATTATTATTATTAATACCATATTATATTTATTTAGTTGGTTAAAATTTGGGTGGAATAAATTCCCTATAAATCATTAAGCACAAAACGAGAAGAAAGGATAATTATTAAGTGTGGAGGTTAGTTAAATTCATTGCCACGTGTTAAATTTTTAGTGCTGGCATAGAGGGTGGCATAGGAACTGACATAGAAAATCTGGCTCGGATTAAAAGTGTGATTCTTTTTATAATTCACTTAAATTCAAATTTAAATCAATCAATTTAATTTGATTCCAATTAATTTCAATTGCGTTGTTTACGAAATTAATTATTAGATAATTTTTTATCATTTAATCAAATAATATCACACTTTTATCTACTTTCCTTATAAATTATGTCGCACAAATTATGATAAAATTGTGAGGGAATAGTGGAAGTACTATTTTTGAATAACTGAAATTATAACTTCCAACAACTGAATTTCTGGTCGTATAGTCTATTTGTAAATATAATAAATTTATTAATTATATTTATTAATAAAAATAAATACGTTCTGGAGTTCATAGGGTCTTTGAGAATTAAAGACACGGTTTATCTGTGTTTTAGAGTTTTACAAATCATAGCTTAGCTAGAGTTTGGAATACTTGTACCTTTAGGTTTCTTTCCACTGGTTGATGTGACTTGCAGTTGGGACTTTCATGTGTTTGTACATTAAGATTTACTTAAAATCTTTGTAACATGTTTTTGATCGGGGTATGCCCCACTTACATGTACAAAACAATGGGCTTAATTGATTTAAATTTGCTTTAAAAAATTTTATTAATTATATATTTATGGGGCAAAATTTGTCTAGCCTCGCATCTAAGGGGTGGTGGATGAAAACTTAAGCTGTGGAACTTGGTTCGTAAATATACCAGAAACAATATTGTGATGGACAATGATGAAACAGATTGATTAGATGACACGGGAGTACAATATATTAATACGTATACCATGGAATGGAAGGTTTGTGAACCTAAATTAGTTAAAGTTGTAAGATTGCTACATGAAACGTGAGAACGTAAATTGATTACGGCCGGTGTAAAGATGGTAGAAAAAAGGTTAAATGTGGTAATACAGTCAATTGACAAGCTACTAAGAATTGATCGAGAAGGAAAACAAATTCTAGAAGGACTCTAATACAAAAGAGGAGCTTACCGGAAACAGAATCCCAACCGGTGGTACGTAACAGAAGGATAGAAAAATAATAAATAAAACAAGGAAAAATCACACACTAACATCATTAGAACTCGATATTTATAGTTGATGAAAGAAAAGAATGACAAATGTACGCACCAAATTGAAATTTTTAATAAATGAAATTGACGTATGATATTGAAAATGAATCAATCAATTTGATTTCAATTGCATGGTCTACATCATTATTTTATTAGATAAGAGAGAGAATAGTAAAGATAGTAAATATAAATTAAAAACACATTAATAAAAAAAATCCAATATAATAAGGAAGTAGATTATTTTAGTTTGTTTCAATGTGTATAATTGTATAGGTTAAGAGATCTAACTTTGTTTATACTTGGATACTAAACTCGAGGCTCAAGTTTACTGGTGTATATGTATATATACTCAATGTATGCCATGGAAATAAATCAAACTACTTCCACACATATATGTTGTGAATCTATACCATACACACCCAAGCATAGTGGACAGTGGTTGACTGGTTGTGAGTTTTCAAGGTTATAAAAGCAACAAAATTTCAATCAGGTTGTTTGGGTCTTCTAGCCAAAGTATTGTGTTATTTCATTTTGGCATGCTACTTGGATCTCAATTAGCCTTTCTTATATTACAAAATACACAAACCGAGTATTGTGGCATTATTTTGCCATTTACTCTCTCTCTAACCTGTCATATTTTCTGGTCTTCTCTCTCTTCTCTCTTGTCAAACCCTTGTCACCGGAATCGTTTTCCGGCCAAAACTCGGCCGATAGGCCACCAATAACGAAACAAAATACACCATTGCACTCCTCTCTTCCCGATGTACAATCCCATTGGAACCAAATTTCAAATCGATTAACTTTGTAAAAATTAAAAAACATTATCTTACATATTCCTTATACAAATCATCATTATATCTATAAAATCCTACCCCCACTACCCCTTAATTCACATCCAAATACTCCATCGAAAACTAAATTAACAAACCCCTCGATGCAGTTACTATTCCGGCTTTTGTTAAAAATAACACAATACCAAAGGCTAGTGAAGACCCAAACAGTCTGAATGTGTTTTGTATACTTTTACTTGTTACCGTAAGCATCGCATTATCAACCTGCCGACGATAAACATCAGCATTAATTATATTTCAGTGTGTGTATAGTAGGTACCAATTGTTGAATACTACCTAGTTAGAATTAATAATAATAATAATAATAATAATAATAATAATAATAATAATAATAATAATAATAATAATAATAAAAGAGAGAGAATCCAAAATAGAAAAAGAGATAAATTAATAAATAGTGGGGGGATTCATGAGTGCTCGCTCCATCGAGAACGTATGATCCAAACGTCAAAGGGAAATGATAGATACTAATTGCATGGATCGATCGATCGATCGAATTTTGAACTCCACATTATTAATTTAACTAATCTTGGTGTATAAGCGACTCTAAATTAACAAATTCGGCGACTGCAGTGTGAGAGTAGTATATTTTTTATTATATAAAATATCTTCATATATAATTCATAAAACGTTAAAGTATTTTATGTCGAATTAAAGTGCACAAAGTAAAGACTATATCAATAGTGTTGAATCGGTGCCGACTTGAGAAGTAAGCCGGACTAGGCCAAAGAAAACATAGTCCAACATTAGTGAGGAAAGGAAAGACACAATTCGAGTCAGAGAAACTGTGAGGCAGTTTGACTCTATTTTTAGGAGATATTTTAGAGACATGTCTCTAAAACATGAATAGTGATTCATTTTAGAAAAGTGGAGAAAAATTATATTTGGATGAATTTTTGGAGGATAATAGATTTATAGGGTAGAATAATGATGATGAATAAAATAGAATTTTTTTGTTTTGTAGTATGAACGAAAATTTAGGAGAATCTTGTGGGGATTGGTAAGTATGTGGTGGATGATATAATTATGGATTATGAATAAAAAGAGTGGGAAGAACGAATTTCTTTTTATATTGCTGACTTTGACTCCGGATTCAATTAAATTCCTTCTTTTTTTTAAAAATCGTTTTTTTCATAAAGAAAGTAAAGCCAAATTTGCATGAAATACATGAAAAGTTCACATCACATGAAAATACAATAGAGATTTTTACGCCTGGACCCCCTCTTATGGACGTGCTTTTCAAATCTTTCCTCGTTAATAAAAGAATTACATATAGGCCCATTTTAAGCAGTTAGCGTTGACCTGCTTATAAGCTACTGTTCAATATTGATTCTCCAAACGCGGCCTTACAGATTTTAGCCTTATTCCTTTAATCTATTTGCAATTTAATCCTTTTTCTTTTTTTTTCTTTTCATTTTCTCTTTTTTTCTTTTCTTTTCTTTCTTTAATTCTATTACCGGATTCCGGCAATGGGTTGACCGGAATCCGACGGGAGCTCTGTAATAGAGCTCCATTAGAGCTCTGTAACAGGGCTCCGGTGGAGCTCTGTAAAGAGCTCCGACGAGCTCTATAACAGAGCTCCGTCGGAGCTCTTACAGAGCTCCACCGGAGCCCTGTAAAGAGCTCCGACGAGCTCTATTACTGAGCTCCGTCGGAGCTCTTATTGCAGCTCCAGATCTGGAGCTGCCAACTCCAGATCTGGAGCTGTAACAGCTCCGATCTGGAGCTGTTTCACGGCTCCAGATCGGAGCTGATGGTGGCTACCGGATTCCGGCACCGGAATCCGGTAAATTAGAAAGAAGAAGAAATAAAAAAAATTGGGGGAATTTATAATTTAGATAAGATATGTGGGTTTATTTTGTAATAACTTAAAGTTGAGATTGTTTGGTAAAATTTAAAATCTGATAATTGTTCAGGGACAATTATGTATTTTCCATGATTAAGAGCGGCAAAAGTCAAGATCGTGGGTTTATTTGTAATTGTTTTGCATAAAGAGGGTTTATACGTAATTCTTTTACTAACGAGGAAACATATGTAATTACCGAGCATAAGAGGGGGTCCACATGTAAATCGCCCAAATACAATATAGTCCCAACGCAGTTGCAAATATACTACGTTCCTACTAATAGGAGAAAGTAAATACATATCATATTGCCTTTCGAACAGTACATTTGCTACTGGTGGCTAAACTCAAGAAGCACAACTGGTGATCTACTGATCTTCATATAATATTCATGTTGTTCATATATATATGCACAATGCAGTATAATTAATGGTTTAACTAGTCAGCTGATCTAATTGCCTTTTGAACAGGAAAGACCAAGGAAATCCAGGTGATCTTCAACTGGTGGCTAAACTCAAGAAGCACAACTCGATATGAAACTTCAAAAGGTGAACGAGTAAGCAATTCGATTGCCGGAGAAACATAAAATGATGAGCAAGACGTCCTCAATCTGTCCGATGCAAAAAACTTATCAAACAACATATCAAACGTGAACAATACCCAAATTGAGGACTGAGTGTGCTTTGATGCTTATAATAGAACATAAACTGACGAACAACACATCAGTATAGCACTAGACTGCTTCTCTATCCAACACAGACCAGAGCACAACTAAGCCCAGATTGCACAAGAAACCGTGGGCGTCTACTCAATATTCGCACTACATCATATCAGTCATCAGAAACAGACACAATCTGGCTCTCAATTTCCACCGCATCCTTAACAAAATTTCTAATCTGCCTGCAAATTCTCCTAATCAAGCATTTGGCAGTTCTTGGACCACTACTCAAGAATCCAACTCCAAACAGACTGTAACAACAATCAAACAAGTCCAGCGCACTGCATTTTTTATAGAACATAAACGCAGCAATTCACATCAGAAGGGAATCATGCTTTGATGAAACAGCATTATGGAAAAACTCTATAAAATTCAAGAAGAAGCGAGGGGGTTAAAAGAGAGCCATAGCCTCACGTTTTAGAGTCTCTAAAACGTCTTGGCTAAAATAGAGCCAAACAGCCTCTGTGTCTCTCGGGCCACCATGATATCATAGGTCTAACTTGAAGTTGGGTCAAACATGATCAAATTTAATATCGAGCTCAAAATTCTTTTGGATATCTCATTAGGTCCATCAAGACTAGCCCAGAAATTAGCCCACGAGCCACGCATTATCTCAACCCACCAATCTTATCGTGTCAAGCTCATTAAGAACCCATGAACTTAATTATAATGTGCGCCGCAATCTAGTTTGCACTTACATAGATCTAGAGGTCAAGACATGGTATATTTACTTTGTGTACCCTTCGAGAAAAGTATTATTATTTTTATAATGTTGGGAATAACGGGCCTACGCAATAACCTGCAAACCACATAACCCAAATTAAATCGCAACAAGTTGCGACAAACTTAACTCAAAAGGTATAAATTTTATAAATTCATTCTTAATGGAGATCGAATCCTATATTATTCTCTTTTTTAACCAGCCAAGACACCTTGCCGGTAGAAAGGTAAGGTAAGTATTGTTAATTCATGTTCACAATGGTTAATTGGTATTAGGTCACTAACAAACACCCCCTCTCCTGCGGTTTCGATAGGCACTAAGTAAGATAAATGTAGAAATTTGGTGCTGACATCGACAGAGAAGGTAATGATAAATTGATTTTAATGGAAAAAGAATATTTTCTAGTTATAGGCCCAACCCAACGCCAATATAGATGCTGCATGTTTGCCACATACTCTCCACTATTGTTGTGACTTGTGAATTGTGATCATCATACGTGTGGCCCATACGCATACGCAGTTACGCACACTATTGTACGGGATGTGCAATAGTTACGTAGTACTCCTGGTAGGTTTTCTAATTTACGTTGTACTTTTATTTCAAGGGACCGACATTCCAAATTTTTAAAAAATAAATAAATATTAAGTCGGTTTATCTTTCACAAAAATGAAAGTTTAATTTCATGGCTTATATATCAACATGAAATCTGCTCAACACATGCACTTCTCAATTAGCAAACTCAACAAATCAAGCTAACTGACACATAAAATATGATGAAAAGTTGTGAATTTGACACTACAATGATCCTAATGGTAGAAATAGTGATGTTCCGGATCAAATTAACGGTGAGTAATCAGTGAAAAAGTTTGATTAAAACTCAATTTGAGTTCAAGAACTGTCAACATGTTTGATCCCGAACAAACTCGACTTGGTTTCGAGCAGTTAGAAAAAAAAAAAAAGTTCAACTGGTAATGAGCATATAGTAAACACACATAGTATGTAATATTTATAATTATATTTAGAAAATATACATAGAATTTTCTGTGTGTATTTATTTTTCATTTAAAAAATTAACATATTAAATAAATTAACATATAATTTTACATAATATTTATATTATGTTATAGAATGGTGCAGTGGAATGTGAAATGGAGCTGGAGCTGTGAAGGAGATGCGAGGGGCATAAGGTGATTTAGGAGTAAATTGGTGTTAGTATAGTTATAATTGATATAACATTATGTACTTTAGGAGTAACGTGGTGTTGGTATAATAAGTGTCCTTGGTATATATCCGAGTAGTGCAATATTTGATGTCCGAAAAAATATATATATGTTAATTAATGTAATTGATCGTGCAAAGCTTCAAGCTCGAAATTTACGAACTTTTGAATTATCACATAAATTTAAAGCTCGACATTTATCGCGTTCAAGATCAGATCTAGTTCTATAAACAATCGGATGTTCGACGATTCCTGCAATGTACTCCCTCTGTCCCACTGATAATGTGTCATTTTGTCATTTTGGACGTCCATAAGAAATGTTCCAATCAGATTCTATTAATTCACTAACCACACTATATCAATTTTTATTCATTCTTTATTATAACAATATCTTACTCACATTCTTTATTCATTATTTACCATACTAATTTAACCCCACTTGTACTATATACCTATATATATCTATTTATTACTTTCTTAAAATGTGTGAAAAATCCCTTTTACTACATTCTTAACTGGACGGAAGGAGTATTTGTAATTAGATGAATTCTCCAATATAAAGAATGGTTTGGTTTGGATGCATATTTAGGCCAACTCCATCATGACCTGGAGAGTTGCTCCCCATGTTAAGCTCCATCATGAGTTCAAAGGAGCTCATTCAGGTTGAGCTCAAACTCAACTTAGTATTTATTTATTTCATGTTTTATTTTTTCTCTTTTTATATACTTCCTTTGCCCATCTGGTTTAATTATTTGTTCCATTTATTGTTTTCTTTCTTTGACTCCTTCTTTTATATTTCTTGTTTTTTTATTTTTTATTAGTATTCTATATTTATAATATAATTGATTCATAAATAAAAATATAAAATACAATTTATGAAATAGACCACCATTACATTACATAATATTTTTACACCGACTTGGCTAAAAAATTGACATCCAAATAGGGGTGACATTTTATGTAATATTTTTTATCTCTATTATTTAACTTTTAATTTCCACTTTATGTAATACTAGTTAATTAACCCGTCGAGTACTCGACGGGGCATAAAAAGTTGTGCGCACACTTGTTACTATATAAGTTTGATTGTGTCGAACTACAAATAAAGAAAGATATCGCTCATATGTATACTGTTACACAATTGTTTATCTCTCTACTTGGTCTATGTTTCTTATAATCATTACCACGCACCAACTCTTACTTGAAACATCTTATAGTATCCAAAAATTTAATAGGATGTATTTTTTCATTGAATTAGAATGTCATGTGGAAATTTAATATCACCCAATTATCATTTTCATTGGCATTAGTACTATTATCGACATCCAATAACCATCGGGATTATGCTATTTCGATATGAATGTCTTTCCTTTGCCCTATGAGCATGATCAATACTCCACCTTTACCATAGAAAAATGTTGAATTTACAAAATACTTAACATGATGTATTTTTTCATCTTCAAACTTAACATGTACATGCATAATATTCATGTGTCATAATTAATATTGAGCATAATGTCATCCACATGAATGTCTTTCATTTTCCCTGTGACCATGAACTTGTCATGGATCCTATATCACCTTCCTCTATTTTCCTCAAATTAAATGGGTTCCAATATTGGAGTTCAATAGCCATTCAACAAAACCCTTAATATGTTGTACTTCAAAATAGGATAAGCAAGAATACACTTATTATAGATAGAGAACCTACTGGGTATTCCCATCTATTGTGATTGTTATTGGAAATAATTATCACATGAGTACAATAATCAAACACATCCACTTTTTCAGCATAATTAAGACTGAGTATAATGTCATCCACATGAATGTCTTTCATTTGCCCCGTGATCATGAACTTGCCATAGATTTTATATCACGTTCACCCTAATTTCCTCAAATACGTTTCAATATTGGATTTCAACTCTCATTCAGCAAAACCCTTAATCTCTTGAATTTTAAAATAGGATAAAACCAATATACACTTATATGGATAGATAGTCTACATGGTAGTTGCATCAAGTGCAATCATTATTTTAATTATATGGAACACAATCAAACCCATCCACTATTATAAATTATTTCGACATAATTAAGACCGAGTATAATGTCATCCCCATGAATGTCTTTCATTTTCCCCGTGACCATGAACTTGTCATGGATCCTATATCACCTTCGCTCTATTTTTCTCAAATTGAATGGGTTCCAATATTGGAGTTCAATAGTCATTCAACAAAACCCCTAATATGTTGAACTTCAAAATAAGACAAGAATACACTTATTATAGATAGATAGCCTACAGGGTAGTACCATCTATTGTGATTGTTATTGTAAATTATCTTATGAGTACACCAATCGAACACATCCATTGTTTTTAAGACTGAGTATAATGACATCCACATGAATGTCTTTCAATTGCCCCGTGATCAAGAACTTGTCATAGATCTCATATCACGTTCACCCTATTTTTCTCAAATGCGTTCCAATGTTGGACTTCAATTCTCATTCATCAAAACCCTCAATCTCTTGAATTTCAATATAGGATAAATCCAGTATACACTTATTATGGATGGATAGCCTACATGTAGTTCCATCAAATACAATTATTATTTTAATTATTATGGAACACAAACCCATCCACTATTATAAATGATTTCGGCATAGTTAAGACTGAGTATAATGTCATCCACATGAATGTCTTTCATTTGTACCGTGACCATGATCTTGACATGGATCATATATCACCTTCGCTCTATTTTCCTCAAATTGAATGAGTTCCAATATTGGAGTTCAATAGTCATTCCACAAAACCCCTAATATGTTGAACTTCAAAATAGGATAAGCAAGAATACACTTATTATAGATAGATAACCTATAGGGTAGTAATATCTATTGTGATTGTTATTGTAAATTATCACATGAGTACACCATTCGAACACATTCATTGTTTTTAAGACTGGGTATAATGATATCCACATGAATGTCTTTCAATTGCCCCGTGATCAAGAACTTGCCATAGAGATCCCATATCACGTTCACCCTATTTTTCTCAAATGCGTTCCAATGTTGGACTTCAATTTTAATCTCTTGAATTTCAAATAGGATATAGCCAGTATACACTTATTATGGATAGATAGTCTACATGTAGTCCCATCAAATGCAATTATTATTTTAATTATTATGGAACACAAACCCATCCACTATTATAAATTATTTCGGCATAGTTAAGACTGAGTATAATGTCATCCACATGAATGTCTTTCATTTGTACCGTGACCATGAACTTGACATAGACACTATATCACCTTCACTCTATTTTTCTTAAATCCGTACAAATATTGGAGTTAATAGTCATTCAACAAAACTCCTACAACATATTTGGATTTAGACTATAGAGGCCTCTCGACGTCTATAATTGACCACACATTTGGGTTTCAGTTATAGAGGCCCCGAATACTGTTCACATTTTGAGAGACCTCTCGTTTTTTCCTCACATTTTCCCTCTCTCTAGAGGTTTCATTTTTCTCTCTTTATTTCCAACTTTCTCTCTTCCAATCAATAATCAACATCTCATACTTTCACTCATAATATTCGAATAAAATCTATTTTTGGTACTCTAGAGAGCGTCCGTGTCCAATTTATGTACCTTATTGTAACACGTTGCCAATTTTGACACATTTTCAATTTAACGACAAAAAATTAAATAATTCAAGTATGGTAATCACACATCCAACATATCGAAAATAGCGAATAAAATAAGAATACAAAATGCAAAGCAAACATGAAAAATGGGCGGGTGCTATGTACACTTTTTGGTACTTTGGAGTACCAAACTGGGATTTTAATGCATTGTATAAGACATGACAATTTTTCATATTGTCTTGAGAATTTTGGCTCGACAGGTCAGTGGGTGTCACATGCTTGTATTGTTCACATTTTTCTTGTTGAATTAGAAAGTATCTAAATTGAACAGGGTTGCACTCTGGAGTACCTAAATTGGACAGGGGGCATCCCGGAGTACCTGGAATGAGTTTTACCCCATACAAATCAAATGATAAACTTATATAGGGATGGTGGTAGTATTAAATAATAAATAACTATTTTCTAAAATAATTTTTATTGATTAAAAGTTTATATGGTACCATAATTAAATCGAATATTATTGTAATTCTAATTTATTTCGGTAGATAGACCTACCATATGGTAGATAGAAGATTTATTTTTTAGGTGAGTGAAAGGATTGACTATATTTAGGAATGTAGAATTAGGGTTGAATAAAATAGTTTAATTCAAATAAAAAATTTAAAATAACTAATAATTACTTTAGATAGGGTATTAAATTGAATTTTTATCAAAATAATCGAGAAAATGCCACGTGGATTGAAGCATTCTGATTGGATGATATTTTTAGAATGGGAACTCTGCTTTTATATATTATATAGATGTTATACTTATTGCTCATATTTTAATTTTTCATGAATGTGTTTTTATATTAAATTTATTGTAATATTTTTTATTTTAGAATTTCTTGTAATACTTATTTCGTTCGAAAGTATTTTATAAATTATATGATTTTTTTAAATCAAATGAATAATAAAGTGACACAATCGAAGGATATGGGGAATAAGTTAGCAGAATGATCATGTGACACAGTTGAGTTCCAAAGTGAAGTTTAACTCTTGAATAAGTAGACGGATCTAGAAATTTTTCTTAGTGGGTGCAAATAAATACATGATATATTAATTATTATTAAAAATAAAAAAATTAACTAATTATTAATAATCAATCAAATAATTAAATGTTGAATTGAATTAAAATTCTTTGTAGTTTGGAATTAATACTTAATAGTGTCATCATGAACTTTATGAACTCTCGTAACCAAATATATATACATTGTTTCTAAAAACATTCACTAAAACAATTAGCTTTAACATACAAATGACTAGCAAGATGGATGAATTTTTCTATAATATTAATGAATCTGATGTTTTTTCATTGCTTTAAATTCAATTAGACACATGTGCATATTTATTCTCTTCAAATTTGCATTTTTTTTATACTTAAAAATATAATTATACATATTCACATGTAGTATTATTATATATGCTCCAACCATTTAAGGGATTCAAAATAAAATTTTAATATTAGATATAATGAAAAAATGAAAAATAAAAATATTGTGGGTGCAGCTGAACCCTGCTTGTGCGTAGCTGTAGCTCCGCACTACTTACAAGTATGGCAACTTTATAGAGGAGAGCGGAAAGTGGAAATTCAGAATACAAATCGAGCTTGGCAATGTGCACGGTTCACCTCGTCGAGGATGGATACTTTAAGCTTCATATGGTCAAGGGAATTAATTAATGAATTAATTGTCTCTAATTATTGGGTTAAAATAATGGGTTGTTGCATGGGTAAGTTAAGTAAATTCATGAAAAGCTGAGAACAAGTCAATTAATTTAATTGCTATCTTCTTCCAATGCCCATGTTTTCTTTGATTTGTCTATCATTCACTACTCTATTTTCAAGAAATTACTTACTACTAGTGGATAATGATATAAATAATCAAAATTTTCTTAATTTATGCATAATTTTGACTAACATACTATCCGGATATAACATGGTCGCATAGAAGGACTTCATTCACACCCGTAAAAAACCAATACTCCTGTCACATGAGAATTTATCCATTTCATTTTTTTTTCAATAACTTTCTACTTTGATTCTCGATTACTATTAAACTATAATAATAAAATATTTAAAGAAATTATATTATAAAAATATAGATTTAAAATTTCATAATATAATTTTATTAAATATTTTATTATGATAAATTTATAGTGAGACATAGGGGAGTACTATATATTTTGAAAATATTTCTATAACTTTTGTATATTTAAAATCTTCCCTCCTAAAATTTCTATGTACGTATTTACATACTAGTACACATAATTTCCACGAGTAATAGTGCACACGTTAGTAATGGTGCTGCACTGGCCACTGAGTATTGGCATTGAAGCTGGTACATGTGCTAGGACTACTACTCGATCGGGTACAATGATTAGCAAAGTTAATGGCTTTTATTCTGCCTTTTCTCTTTTTCTTTTTCTCCTTTTGGCCAGTGTTATTGAGGAATGAGGATAGTAAGTAGGGGAGTAGCTTGGTTCCCAAGTTGAAGTTTCTGCCTACTCTTTCCTTGTTTCTCTCGTGTAAGTGATCATGAACTTGTGATCTCGAGCATGGGATGTAATGACAATCAATTCCACACACATTAACGAACAAATTAGAAGTTCCAATATCTTATGGCGTATCGTCGACCCTTTGGTTGAAAAATCATTTAAAGTGTGCTAAAACGATTATATCACACGGTTTAGGGTTTCCGTTGTTACGGAAAAGTAAACTGGATTGGGATAGAATCGATCAGTCATGAATGAATAACCTTGACTGAGTTAGAAATGTCATTAATGGCAGGGGAGAATTTGACGAATTATGAAACACAAATATATCCAACAATATTATAATATAACAATTTAAGCATCATTATAGTAATTTACAAGTATAAGTTACAATATGATGGCGCATAAAATCAGATCCGTAGACATACACATGGGAACAAAAGTGGAGTATCTGGCTGGAATTTGAAATCATGAAAGGTAGGAGTAGTAAGCCGGAGTAATTAGCTGGATTGACTTAGACGCGCCTAGCACAAAAGTGACGGTGGTCCCATCCACTGATCCAAACACACACACCCTCGCACCTTTTTTTCTGTCACCCACCCACCCAGCCCAGTTGTCAATTTCTCATTTCTCAAGCCTTATTTCGTCATTACACAAACAACAACATTATTATCAAATTTATACACGCAAGTACACCTCCACCAAACATTATAATTACCAATCATAATAATAACAACAATAATAAACAAAATTAATGAATATAGATTGAATTGAACGAATTCGATCAAAACTTAACTTTCAACTTAAGTGAAATTAATGAGTTTTTAGGTAAAAATAATAAGATAGTCTAAGCCAATCAATTTAACATATTTTCTCTAAGTATGTAAGAATTGATCATCAATTTTGTGAATTTTGTGAAGTGATTGAAATTGAAATTTTTTACCCCTATATTTATTAGATTTTAATAAACTTTCTACTAATTCTCTCTTTAAATTGATCACCATAAAATATAATAAAATTATATTATGAAAACAAATTTAATTTAACTTATATTTTGTAATATAATTTCTTTTACATTTATAGTGACATAATTCAAGAGAAGGGTGATTTAGGAGAAATCTACCCTTATATATAAAATGTCGTACACATTATATAAACGCATTAAAAAACTGTTTTAATAAAATATAAACATTGTGGAATAATAAATCTAGAACTATACTAGAAGGATCAACGGTTGTTGGATCAAGTAGTAAATGATTTAAGTTTATTAAATAAGGTTTTGGGTTTGCGTTTTATGGATGTAAAGAACACCGCTGGGAGATCCGCCCCCTAAAAGGGTCCGATATTGTTCAGTCTGATAAGTCGTCGCCAAAGCAGACGTGAGTATAAATCAAAAAAATAATAATCTAGAAGTAGAAAGGGCAATTTAGGAGAAATCAGAGGAGGACAGGTAAAAAAGGACATAATTATTCCAAAATTAGAGATGGTAAGCTAGTCTAAAAAAATAAATATTCGTTGCTTGTGGTGAGAGGAAAAATAAATAGACAGATGATAATTGTTTTTCCATTTATGAAAGAATAAATTTCAACCCATATGTCTGCTGATAGATATATAGTCGTCGTATGCTCTGTGTGTCTGAGAAATGAAAAGACTTTTTGTGAGTAACTACTGAGAGCGTGTGTTTTGGAGGTATCCAACGTCTTTGGCTTTTTCTAAAACAAAATAAAAAATAAAAAACCCAAAACTAAGACAAACACCTTTAGCCCACCCACCGACTCCCCCACCACCTGCACCACCACACCACCACCACTCTTCTTCTTCTTCTTCTTCTTGTTCCTTGAAACCTCTTGAAAACAACAAACAGAACTCAGAATCATCAAGAAACCAAATCTAAATTTAACTCACTCGTCACATTGCTGGTGTTTGGTAAGTAAGTAAGTAAGCAGTTAGTACTTCTACTTGGCTACTTGCTCGTGTAAATGTATGTTTGTTTGTTCACAGTAACAACTACTACCAGTACTTGTCTGTTTCTCTTTTTCCTTTTCTTCTCCTCTTTGAATGTGTGATAGATTGAGTGATGTGATGATGATTCCTTCAAACAAAATTAACAAAAGACTGACTGAATCACTTTCTGCTGCATTTTTGTTGCTGCTGCTGCTCATAATAACCTCATTCATTCATTTTCAGTTTAGTCTGTTTGTTTGTTTGTTTGTTTGTTTTCTCCGTCGTTTTGTTCCGTAAATGCTGTAACTCACCAACTCCTCCTTTTCTTCTTGTTTTCTCTTTCAAAACACCTATCTCCACTTTTCCTTTCTTTCAGCTTCTTCTTCTTCTCGTTTCCCTAAATGCCTTCATTCTTTTCTTCTTTTTAATCAATTCCAATCAAATCAAATCAAATCTAATCTAATCAAATGCTGCTGCTACTGCTCTGAGATTTTGCTCTACTTCCAATTGTTGTTGCTCCTGGTAATCAAATTCAAACCTCTTTCACCTTTCTCCCTTATATCAATCATCCATGGATTTACTTACTTACTTTTATCCTTTGCCAAATTCATCTGCTAGTTTTTGTTTTATTTTTATAATAATAATAATAATAATAATAATAATAATAATAATAATAATAATAATAATAATAATAATAATAATTTATGGCATTGAATTAATTAAAACTAAGAAGATTTTAAGCAACAGCCATATGATTGATTTGGTTTAGGTATTTTCGATGATTGATGATTGTGAGTTTAATATTATATTGCCAGACCAGATAGGAAGGAATCAAGGTGTTCCAGTAAACATATCCTTTTATTAAACTAACTACTGTGTATGTTACATTTTAGTGTATTAGATTAGATTATGGGTATGTCATATTCATCTTGTTTTTTTTTTTTTTTTTTTTTTCATACTTTCTGCTGGCCTTTCCTTTTCTTCACTTTACTGGCACAAACAATACTCTGCTATTATGGATTCTTTTGTTTAATACTACTACAGTATTCTGCAATGCAGAACCTGCATTCAACCATTGACCAGATTGATCGGTGCTGAGTGGAATCAATATCCTACCCCCAACTATATCTTAATTCTTAATTATGGATGGACTTCCTAATAATTACTCTGTGTATATGATCTGGCTTATTTCTCACTCTTTAGGTTCAATGGAGATACTTCACTTGTTGTTATAGTACTACTATTATTTATTCAAAACTAGTATTAAAAACACATCAAGAGTTGAGTTGTCAATTTAGCTGTTAGCATTTGACTCTGATCAGTCCCATTTTCTTAACTACCACCACTTCTCCCACCTTCATACTCAAGAAAACTTCATTAATCCCTTCCCTTGCCCGCATATTTCACATTTCAATCTGCTGCATCCAAACATATCCTTCTCTTTATTTGGAACTTTGCTCATTTGGACTTTTCATAGGTAAAGTGGTTTCAGTTGAGTAGCATTGCATCTTGATCAGGCATAACACCCCGTAGAGTTCTTAGACTAATGTTAAGCCCCACAAACTCTACTACTGTTTGTTTTATCACTAGAAAGACTATCTTCGAATCGTGAATAGAGTTACTTAATGCAACATGAAATATCCTTGTGATTTACTGATTTTGACCTTTAGTCTTTGTTGCTAAATTCTGCATTCATCTTATATGTCCAAGGTGGAATGGGATCTCTGTATATGTGCTGATATATCTTTTTGCATTATTAGCTTGCAATGGATAAAAGAAGTTGGCCCTGGAAGAAAAAGTCGTCTGATAAACATGCAGCAGAGAAAGCAGCTCCTGATGCAGCAGAGAAAACGGGAGGTTCTGAAGCAGATTCTTCTGCTACTGCTTCAGATGCAGGTGCTATTCAGGCTGTCAAGGTTTGTCCTTGAACTATTAACAGTTCTGCACTTGAGAAAGCACCTTGCTTGCATGTTAAGGCATTTCTGCCTTGTTCAAAACTGTCATGTTTCCATCTGTAAATATATTAAGTTCAATGGCCAATTGTGGTATCCATTTCCGACTAGAATAATTTTCTCTGATAGATTCAAATTTAGTAGCCTGGGATGATCTTACTCACTAATTGAGTACAATAGTCAACTTAATTGTAGTACTTATGTAACAAAGGAAAAGTCTTTCTTTATCTTATGTGTCCCAGCCCCAGGTCTTAGTTTTTGCAGCCTGTAATCCCTGGCCTAATGCAGCCTTATAAGAAGCTTTATCTTTGTCAGTTGTTCGTTCTTTACTGCTGGAAGTGGATCATCATGTTCTGGATTGATCAACTATAAAACAAAGTGTTTCTGTACGTCAAGCAGCATATTATCATGCTTTCCAAGAAAATTACACAACATTAGTTTTAACAGATGCACACAGATATACTCGGGTCGAAGTCTATACTAGGTGTTCGTTGCAATGCTGGTAGTATAGTACTTTACATTCCCAGTAAATGATGCATGACAGATATAGTTTTCACATTTTATTACAGTATTAAGTATCTTTGTTGTTTTCTCGAACAGGTTAAACTGGATAACAATAAGAAGCCAAAGTATGTTCAACTGTCAATGGAATCTTATACCCATCTTACTGGATTGGAGGAACAAGTGAAATCCTATGAAGAGCAAGTGAAATCCTATGAAGAAGAAGTGAAGTCCTACGAAGAACAAGTGAAGTCCTTGGAAAATGAAGTAGAAGGGCTAAACGAAAAGTTATCTGAAGCTGATTCAGAAATGACCAATAAAGAGAACCTGGTAAAACAGCATGCAAAAGTTGCCGAAGAAGCTCTCTCAGGTTCCAAATTTATTACTAGGATTATTCCCCCCCCCCCCCCCCTCTCTCTCTCTCTCTCTCTCTCTCTTTTTTTGGTGTGAATTAGGATGTAGAGGTGAGGACATGAGGTGTATCTAAATATCCAGAACCTATTTGGACAGGTTGGGAGAAGGCCGAAGCAGAATCTGCAACACTGAAGAATCACCTAGAATCTGTAACACTGTTAAAGCTTACAGCTGAAGATCGGGCATCACATTTGGATGGTGCTCTGAAGGAATGTATGAGACAGATACGCAACTTGAAGGAAGAGCACGACCAAAAATTGCATGAGGTTGTTCTTAGCAAAACAAAGCAATTTGACAGGATGAAGTTTGAGCTTGAATCCAAAATTGCTAACCTGGACCAAGAATTAATGATGTCTGCTGCTGAGAATACTGCTCTTTCAAGATCTTTACAAGAGCGTTGTAACATGCTGATGAATCTAAGTGATGAGAAATCGCAAGCCGAGGCCGAGATACAACGTCTGAGAAGCAATGTCGAGTCCTATGAAAAAGAAGTAAGCTCGCTCAAATACGAAGTCCATATTGCCAGGAAAGAGATGGAAATTCGAAACGAAGAGAAAAACATGGCAGTTCGATCTGCTGAAGTAGCTAACAAGCAGCACTTAGAAGGAGTAAAGAAAATCACTAAGCTTGAAGCTGAGTGTCAAAGATTGCGCGGTCTTGTTCGTAAGAAACTGCCTGGTCCTGCTGCAGTAGCACAAATGAAACTAGAAGTTGAGAGCTTGGGCCGTGATTATGGAGATTCTCGTACACGGAGGTCTCCCGTGAAGCCTCCCTCTCCACATTTCTCTCAAATGTCCGAGTTTTCACTTGACAATGCACAGAAGTATCAGAAGGAGAATGAGTTGCTGACAGAACGCCTATTGGGCATGGAGGAAGAAACCAATATGCTGAAAGAAGCTTTGGCGAAGCGCAACAGTGAGTTGCAAGCGTCAAGGAGTGTATATGCACAGACAGCCAGCAAGCTCCAGAGCTTAGAAGCACAGATGCATGTCAACGGCGAACAGCGAAGTACTCTGAGATCCAAATCTCTGGCCCCGCCTAGTTTCACATCCATGTCTGAAGATGGAAATGATGACAGTGTAAGTTGTGCTGGTTCATGGACAACAATGTTTACATCAGAGGTTTCTCATTTCAAGAAGGAGAAAAATGTTGATAGTCCACACAAGTCTGAGAATTCACTTCACCTGGACCTTATGGATGACTTTCTGGAGATGGAGAAGTTAGCAAATTCATCTAGTGAACCAAATGACAAGGTTTCAAGTAGCATTACATGCTCTGGTGAATCTGGAATTGTAAAACCTGATGTGTCACTTGAAGTCATCACCAGTACGGACTCACGATCTGGGGAGAAAAATGCTCCAGAACTTCAAGTTTCTTCTAAAGAAGGTGCAACTCTAGCAAGTCCTCAACTGCGTGGAGATCCAGCTGTCTTGGCAAAACTCCAATCAAGAATTTCCTTGGCGCTTGATTCCATGTCTGAGGAGAAACACTTGGAAAGAGTCACCGTGGAGATCAGAAACATTATGCGGGACTTGCACGATTTTTTGCAGTGCCAATCGGCAAATGGAATTGTTGGGGAAACTCGGTCTTCTGATTCAAGTGTTAAATCTCTGGTGATCACCAATAAAGAATTAGAAGATGCCATTTCTAGGATCTCTGACTTTGCAATGATTCTTGGTAAAGAAGCTAAGTCTGTCCTGGCAACATCTTCCAAAGGAGATGGGCTAACTTCAAAAGTTGATACACTCTGTGCAAAATATGGGGAAGCCATAAACAGCGAGACTACTATAACTGACTTTGTTCTCGACATTTCGCATGTATTAAATGAAGCAAGTGCGCTGCACTTCAATATACTGGGTATTAAAACTTCTGAAGGCGAAACTGGTAGTTCTGATTGCATAGACAAGATTGCACTTCCAGAGAACAAGATCGTTGTTGATTCATCAGGGGAGAAATATTCAAATGGCTGTTCTGAGTTTTCTGATTCTGCATCTGATCCTGATGTTCCAAATGATGGCAGTCTTGTTCCTATTTCTGAATCAAGAACGGCAGCATGGAAATGTTCTTTCCAGGAGTTTGAACAATTGAGGATGGACAAAGAAACCCTGACTGTTGATCTTGCTCGATGCACAGAAGACTTTGAAAGCACCAAGTCCCAGTTGCTGGAAACAGAAAAACTTCTTACTGAAGTTAAGACACAATTAACATCGGCTCAAAGATCCAATAGCTTGGCTGAGACACAACTCAAATGCATGGCAGAGTCCTACAGATCACTGGAAACACGGGCAGAAACCCTGCAAACTGAAATGAATCTTCTTGAAGGGAAAATTGAAAGTTTGGATAATGAGCTACAAGAAGAAAGAAGAAATCATCAGGATGCACTTACCAGGTGCAAAGATCTTCAAGAGCAGCTAGAAAGGTACAGCATAATTTTATTATAATGAAGACTTCGTAACATATAGTGTTCGACTTTTGAGTGCATCATTATACACATAATTATTTTTTAATTTATCCTGTTGCTTAGTATTTTACTTCATAATAATGAAATGAAATGCTTCCAGCTGATGATGACATTATCAGTTATTGGTTTTCACATCTGAATAGCAAAATCAAAGTTTGCTTACTCTTTCTTCTGTATTGCCAATCTTAATTTTATTACAAAACTTGATAATATTAGTATCTGCAGTGTGGAATAATTTATTCGTGATACTAATTTAAGATACGAAGAATGAACGCCTGACCTTCTTGTTTTGCTTTTGTTCTTTATCACTTTCTGGAATCTGTACTTGATCCTTGATAATTAACAGATTGCCTTCCTGAGTTTGAAAAACTTATTAGTCTCTTTATAGCTTCATATTTTGCTGATTTTTTGACATAATCCTTGATGATTTTTTTTTGCTATTTTTATGAAAATGATGTCTCAAGTTCTCATGTCATCTTCATGTTTCTTGCTATGTATTAAAAGATGATTCTATATTTATGAGGCATTGTTGTGTCAATACTACTCTGACAAGTGGTTTTCGCTAAAATTTGTTTGCCAGGATTGGTAGTTCTGGAGTAGCGGATAAAGATGGTAATACCAACCAGGTCAGGATCATGAACTTGCCTATTGGCATTCATTTTGCATTACCATAGTTATTTACAAGTCATCTTTGCACTGTCATATTGAATGAGCTTAGGAATTATTAGTTACATGAAGGTAATGCTGCTAGAAACTGGAATGTTTTTTTTTTCTAATATAATGATATGAATCAAGCAGTTCCCCTTTACCACGTAGTCAGTCATGACTTTGTACCAGCACCCCGTCAGGTCAATTAGGCCAGTGGACCTAATTAACCTTACTGGAAACACCATTATTCTTGATCAATTCTTACACTTCTAACTGATACCGGCACCGTATGTTTTTCTTCAACACCTCGAATTGCCATTGCTTCCTAAATCACTTGTCTCTAAGCAAGTGCTGAAACATTGGCTTCCTCAGAGATGTCTCGGACCAACTGTCTGATGATATAGAATGTCATGAATTCTTATTAGTTTCTCGCTGATGAGCTAGGGAGGTGTTACGTTTCATGACCGTGTATGTCCTTGCTTGATGCATGCGATGATGTTCTTCGCTGTGTCATTCATTGAAGTTTAATGTACTCAGTATATTGTACTGGATATCAAAACATTACTAAAGCATTTCACTCTCCAGTTTCCATCTTTTACTGGATCCTTTAATTAATTTATAATACTGTTATAGTCCACTCACCCAGCTGAGGTGACCAAACAACGCCTCGTGACTGCAACTGAGTAAAATTTTTAGAAGACATACTTAAAGGTTCTGTGGCATTTGCATCTCAGTAATTGTTCTGATTTATATAACCAAAGTATCTTGTTCTTTAACAGGAAAAGGAGTTGGCAGATGCTGCTGAAAAACTTGCTGAGTGTCAAGAGACGATATTCCTTCTTGGTAAGCAGTTGAAATCTATGGGTCCTCAACCAGATGTTGTAAATTCCCAAAACAACGAGAGAACTCAAACAACTGAAAGCAGCTCCATTGAGGAAGAACCAACCATAAGTGGTAGCAACTTGCAAAACATGCAAGATAATGAACTATTTGAAATGGATACTGCCAATTCCTTCAGTTTGCATAGAGCAGGTTCTGAATCTCCCTCGAATCTGTTCAGTGCCTCATTTAGTCCATCTGACTCTGAAGCAAACAATATCCTGAGATCACCAGTCAACTCAATGCACCCAACACACCGCTCCACAAAGTCAGGGTCTTCTACTGCTTCAACTCCCACCCCAGAGAAACAGGCTCGTGGATTTAGCAGATTCTTTTCCACAAAAGGAAGGAACGGTTTCTGATGGTTGCATTCTTTAGTCATCTTAGCTGTCAGATGGTAATATTTAGATGAAGCAGTGTATGCTTTTTTGTAAATAAATATCGCAATTTCATCGTTGTGCAATTTGGTGTTAGAGCTGAGAGAGTTAATGATAAAGATGGGCATGGTCTTCCAGAAGGAATATACACATATATTGAATGTGGTTTTCGCGTTGGCGTGAATGATTTAGGAACTACTGAAGCAAGAGGCTTGCATAGAAACATGGAACCTATCTTTTTCACATTTGGGTGTAATATAAACCTACATATTTGTTTGTTGTAACTTGTAAGCTCATACTTGAGAGGAAATTAAGTTCCTGAGTGTTGGTTGTGTTGGCCTATGACTGTAAGATATTTCTGTGGTGAAAGTGAAACAGTAGTACATTTTATCCCCTTGATTGAGTTGCACAGTTATTGTATTAGTATTGATATTGATAATAGTAATATTAGTACTGATACCAGTATTTATGGTTGGGGCTTAGAAAGCTTTAAACATAGCCCAAAAGAGTCATACCCAAATAATTTTTCCAATGGTTTGGATTTTATTTGAGGTTTTAATTGGATCCCTATGTTCATATAATCATATTACTTCATATTGCTGGAGGTTTTATTATGAGTCTTATATTTGGGACTTAAATAAGGGCTAGTAGCCCCTTTATAATCTACATTGGAGCCTATTTGGGGTTTAATTGAAGTTTCTAGCCCCAAATAAGCCCAGAGAAAGACTCCATGGGAGTGCTCTAAAGATTATTGTGCTTTACTCCCCATTTTCATTGTGGGAGATTCATAACTTGCTCATCTATGTGCCATCTGTTGAAATGCTTCTTGAGGTGTGTTCATCGTATTCGCTATCCGTTGTACTTGTTGTACTTATGTATATTCACATTCAGGTGTTCCTCTTTTTGTGCGGTACACTTTAGGCTTTTAAAAATTTAGATTTTTTTTACTTTTGAGCCCTAAATTAAACCTGGAACATCACTACAAAATGTTCGTGTGAGGTGAGTTCATCTCCATCGTTCTCTTTCCTTACAGGTCGGGTTCTAATGTATCTTATGTACACACGTTTCTCTTTGTGCATAGATGAGTTTAGGATTTTGAATTATAAAATACAAATAAGTTTTGGATCCTGAATCTAACCCAAAATAAGTGTTGTTAAAATATAGAAACATCAAACATACGAGTTTGTAAGCACTAATTTATTAAAATTATATTCTTGAGATATTGTGTTTGAATGAGATGCACTATAAGGTGGGTGTTCCTTAAACTTAGGGCTGCGCACGGACCGGATACGGATTGATCCAATCCGTTTGATCGGATATCCGGCCAAACGGATCATAAAAAATTCAATCCGTGATCCGATCCGTTCTGGACGGATCGGATTGCGGATCGATGCGTACGGATACGGATAAATTCAAGTCCGATCCGTTATCCGCTCTTTTTATTTTTCAATGTGTTTTGTAAAATAAATTATGGTGTAAAATTATAAAACGATAGCTATATAAGTTTGAGTTCAAATATCCGAAAATAATATGTTAAATGTGAACTTAAAATGTCCGTAAAAAGGACACAAACATATACTCAATATGTACTTGCTCCATTGTAGACGGAATTCTAAGATACTGAATCACCAAGATCGACAAATACATGGGATGGAGATAAGAAGATACATATTTCTAACAACCTCAAAATCTTCAGATATGCAAAATATGCATCTAACAAGTTATTTATGAGTCAACTAATATACATGGAATACAAACATAACTAAAAAATATGAGTTTTACTTTTACTCCCTTTCCTTTGCTATATATAGTCTTATATATATAAAAAGTAATAATAATAATAATAACGGATGATCCACGGATATCCGCGGAAAAAATGCAATCCGTTATCCGATCCGTTAGCCAACGGATCGGATTGATCCGATCCATAAATGCGGATAAACGGACCGGATCAACGGATCCGGATCATTTGAGCAGCCCTACTTAAACTTATCTTCGCACATTTAATGAGTGTTCCTTAAACTTATATTCGGAATATTTTAGTGAAAATCATCATTCTAGTTTGCATAAACTGTTTTGTCGTGCTTCCGCTATGTATGGTAGATGTATGTGAGACATCTTGGTTTGAAACTCATAAAATCATTGATGAATTGATTTTTGGATTTTGAGTTTTGATTATGTTTGATTGGGATTCTTTTTAGGCTCTATTCGGTCAAGGTTCCTCGTGAGTAGTTTTGGGTATGGTGTATATCGAGATATTCACTATGCCTTTGACATTTCCCTTTAAAGTAGTGATAGAAGTGTTCGTTGGTTTATGGGGTCGCAAGATTTCACCGTTGGACATATGCAAAGTATTGCCTATGCAGATTGATCATACGCAGTTAGTTATGATGGGATGTGATTTTTCCTAAAGAGAAACGCGGACTTAGACTAGAGAATCTCCACCCGGAGCGTCAGCGAATAAGACTGAGAGCCAAGCGGACTTCTGTTGTGGCGAGGCGGATGGCGAGTGAAGCTAGCAAAAATGGCACCCAGATGAAATGAACTCAATGGTGAGTTGGACTTCAATGGTGTCTGTACGGATCCTGTATTTATCTGTTTGTGGGGTGTGTGTGTGATGTACGTCCGGTCTGCCGTAAGGTCAGACTGGATGAAGAGACTTTAATCGAATGTGGTTGAAGGCCTACCTTGTTAACATAATGAGAGTGTGTATGCAGAGCGAAGTAGTAGCTAAATCAAAGGATATTTCTCCAATAATATTTTCTTGTTGTTGCATTAGAGTTCTTCCCACAAAACGGCTTAAGGTTGTACACGTAGAGTAAGTTTATTGAGAGTGTTGTCCTAATGTGTTTCCATGATACCTTTCTCTTGAGAGCCACTTCTTTTATAAACATCGGAGGAGTACATGCCGTTGCCACCACAACACTTTGCCAAGTGTCCACACACATTTGTGGTTGGTAGGCATAACCTTAACAGTCATGGACGTGGGTCAATGATCGTGTAAGGATAAATATATGCCTTTGTTCTTATCCACTTGTGTTACACACTTAGCTTTGAGTGACACATCCAGATACATATTTTGTGGTCCTTCATATACCATGTATTGAACCTCGGATATTGTACTCTGGATGGAAGCATGTGACTCCACGCCAACAAGCAGATACCACCACCAGTTTACAACTCTAAAAGCAAGCAAACATGTACACCACCTTAAAATACCGAAAACCCAGCCCACGTATGGATTTCCCAGGTAGAAAACCGACATCCGTGCTCAAGTGCAGAAAGGGTATTTTGGTCTATTAAATTAAAACCCCCCTACTCTAACCCTGCCATGCCCTAATCTTCTTTCCTTCCTCTTCGATTGATTCACTCGGCATATTCTCCCGCTTGCTTGTGAAATCCTCCTATTCCCCCCCCCCCCCACACCCTGCAAATCTGCTGCACTCGTTAGATACTTCTTCTGTACTCCACAATCAAACATCAATCTATACCCTGCTTTCGTTCGTCACCTAATCTCTCTCTCTCTCTCATTCAGTTAGCGTCACCGAATAAATTTGTTCCTCTCTCTCTCTCGCAATTAATCGTTTTCAGTCGGTGGTGCCATGGGTGTTCCGGCGTTTTATAAGTGGCTCGCCGAGAAGTATCCGATGGTTATCGTAGACGTCGTAGAAGAAGAAGCCGTTGTTATTGAAGGCGTCACGATTCCATTGGATACAAGTAAACCCAACCCTAACGGTATCGAGTATGATAATTTATACCTCGATATGAATGGTATCATTCATCCCTGTTTTCACCCCGAGGACCGTGTAAGTTATCCTCACTTTTTTCCCCATTTCTCATTTGTTCAATTTTTTCTTGTTATACTTGATGGTTAGTTTGTTATGCTTTTGTTGAATGCAATCAAGTCTCTGTTTCTGATTCAATTCATGAATATGGGTTATATGTGAGAGTTGATGTTTGAATTTCGTGCTCATACTTGCTGGTATTTAATACACCACACAGATGTTGAGACTAACAAATGATTAGAAATCGATGTTATTATGATGGACTGTTCGGCGCCATGTTTACTTGCTCTTGGTTAGGAAGATACTCAGGTTTCTGTTTCTTTGCAATATCTATGACAAATGAAATGAACTGTTGCACTTTCCAACTCTGTAAATTTTTCTTCAATATTTACTGGGTACTTGAAAACTAGTTGCAATGTACCTTCTCTAGCTGACTCTGTGATTGCTACAGACATGGTTTATGCAGCCATGCTATTTTTAAGGGTGTAAATTATTACATGAAGCAGACTTTGGGTTTTATAGACAAGTCGGTGCTGATTGTTTAGCTCATGTTCTCTATATCCTCTATTTAATGCTGGGTGTAGTTATAGTTTGTTTAGGTCGAATTTCGGTCGTTAGTTATAGTCAACAAATTTTCCTCACGGCCACCCCACCCCATGGTAGGGTAGAAGAATTTTAAACATCACGTGACTGGGTAGTAGCTCTCTTAGGAACTAGACTGACAGTATATATCATCATGTGGCTAACCCTCCAGTTGATTAGACTGTTGTAATTCTGAGACGAGCTGCTAACTATGTCACTTGGACTCTTCAACTTCCCTTGTGTACTTGGTTGTATGGCCATTGACACTCCGACCCACCCGAACACTTCATTCCGGCCAAAAATTGGAACTTCATGAAATGGCCAAGTCCGATTCCCGGACATGCACCTGAGTTGGTTACTCAATGCAGACTCTGGATAACATAGGCTGTTAGCAGTGTTGCTTCCATGCCTAGTGCCTAGTTCATAGCTGCTACCTGACACTCAACACTCATATGGAATATTCATATGTGGCAGTGGATAGAAAATATTCACGTGATACTTTTTGATCTGGGGTGCTTACTAGATGGCATAGTATGTATGTGTTCTTTAATTCTATTATGTATTATGACGTTACATGTTTATCAAGTCTATTAATTTAAGACACTGTTAACTTAGCAGAATACTAGTTCTAGAGATGTAGGGTCGTGGGCCCGTGCTGTCCATTTTATCCTGCTTATGAGACTAAGTAGACGATTCTTTTGTTTTGCACCTCAGCTCTGATAGTTATTTTTATCTTATAATTCCACGATATAATAGAAAGGTCTAATTTTGAACTTATTCCCTTTTGCAGCCTTCTCCAACTACTTTTGATGAAGTTTTCCAGTGCATATTTGACTATATAGATAGGCTTTTTGCGATGGTACGACCACGGAAACTGCTTTACATGGCCATTGGTGGGTAAAAAGGTTTACTGATTGAGTACTAAATTTTAATTCAATGTAACTAATAGCACATGTCTCGTGCAGATGGTGTGGCACCAAGGGCTAAGATGAATCAACAAAGGTCAAGGCGTTTCAGGGCAGCCAAAGATGCGGCAGAAGCGGTCTGCTTCTTCATTATGTTTCCTTGTGTGTATAGTTGTTGGTAGACACGTTTTCACCTGATTTCCGTTCTATCTGTAGGCTGCTGAAGAGGAGAGGTTACGCGAGGAGTTTGAGCGTGAAGGAAGGAAGCTTCCTCCTAAGCAGGAGTCACAACTCTTTGATTCCAACGTTATAACTCCCGGAACACCATTTATGGATGTTCTGTCAGTTTCTCTGCAATACTATGTTCATCTTAGAATAAACAATGATCCAGGATGGAAGAACGTGAAGGTATTTTTGTTGTTGCCTTGCTGCAACTCAGATTGTGCCTTTTTAAGTATAATTAATTTGCAAATGGCACTGTTATGATAATTATGAATCCATTTACAATCATCAGAGCCATATTTACGATGACTAAGGTGTATCATATTTAATTTGTGTTTTAATCAAATTATTTTTCTTAATTTAGGTTATACTTTCTGATGCAAATGTTCCTGGTGAAGGGGAACACAAAATCATGTCATACATTCGTCTCCAGAGAAATCTTCCTGGTTTTGATCCAAACACACGCCATTGTCTGTATGGTTTGGTATGTGTTACTGTTGCTTCTCTTCCTTTCTCTTCCCATTTGTTCGTAACAAAGAAAAATTTGACTACAACGACTAAGGGGTTGTCTGGTTAAAATATTACCAACCCCGTGTCTGGAACTGCAGTTCTTCAATTATCGACTTTTTCTTTAACAGGATGCTGACTTGATCATGTTGGCGCTGGCGACTCATGAAATTCATTTTTCGATACTTCGAGAGGTATCAATTAGTTCATTATGTTGAGTTATCAGTTATCACTTCTTCCTGGTAATGACCCAGAAATTTTAAAAATATTTGAGGTCCAGTATCATAAATATATATAACTTGGATGAAACAGGAACTTTTGGGAGTTGAGCCTTATTATGTATTGTTTGTGCATGTTACTTGATGATTACCATGTTGAAAATGTTGTGCATCCTTTTATTTTTTGTGGCTCTGATTTTGATACTAATGATGCACTGATGGTTATGTTCCTTTCCCTTTTGGTCCTGAAGGTTGTGTTTGTAGCGGGACAACCAGATAAATGCTTTCTTTGTGGTCAGATAGGCCACTTTGCATCAGACTGTGAAGGTAAAGCCAAGAGAAAGGCAGGTGAATTTGATGAGAAAGGTGAAGTAGTAGTTGTGCCTAAAAAGCCATTTCAGGTTTGTCTATGATTCACAGAAGTAACATCATCTTTCGATTTCTAGAATCCTGTGATGAAATATTTTGGCTGATTCATTGTCATGTTGCAGTTCCTAAACATCTGGACGCTCCGTGAATATCTTGAATATGAGATGAGAATTCCTAATCTCCCATTCGAGATGGACTTTGAGTGCATTGTTGATGATTTTATCTTCATGTGCTTCTTTGTCGGTAATGATTTTTTGCCGCATATGCCCACACTTGAGATTCGCGAGGTTTGTTATATAGATGTTTTAATCAAGTTTTGATTATTATTGTATTTCTCCTCTGCACCTTTGATTTCAATACCAGCGGTAAATGTTTTATCATGAATAGCACATGACACCTTGATCGAATGCTAGGATTAGGCAAATATAAGGCTTGGGAAGTATGAAATGTTCATTCTTCTTGAGTTAATTTTATTCTGAACCATATTAAATCTGTAAATTGAAGGTTGTGGGGAATACATAGCTAAAATGTGAATTCTATTTACAACCTTGCAAGCTGAGAATTACTTTAACAATGTTTTACAACAAACAGCACTTTGAAGATTGAATAGGTGTAAGGAAAGGTACCAGTTGACTAGGCGAATACAGATTCTAAAAATCCAACTTTTTGGGAATTAAAGAATGATGATTATAAATAAATTAAATAGGAGCCAATTAGATATAATTTTATGGGAACTCAAATAATAATTCTTTGTTCAGGAACTGTAAGCACCTAGTTACATCTGCATCATTGTACACAAAACAAGATTTGCTCTGCATTTATTTCTTTTTTGGATGTATAGGGTGCCATCAACCTGCTTATGGCTGTGTATAAAAAGGAGCTCAGGTCCTTAGGTGGGTACTTGACTGATGGAAGCAAGGTGGGTTTATTTTGCCTATAAATTTTCTGTTATGTGTTAATGTTTTCTTATTGCTTCAATTATGGTTGAGCTTTAACTATATCCACATCCTTCCCTTCTCAGCCAAATCTTCACAGAGTGGAGCGGTTTATTCAAGCTGTAGGAGCGTTTGAAGATAAAATATTTCAGAAAAGGGCCAGGTTACATCAGGTTACTTCTACTTGCTCCCTCAAGTTATTACCACTTCTCCGATCTCTATTTTGAAAAACAAGCTGCTGTAGGTATGCTCCTCAATAGAGCTCTGTGTTAGCTGTGTATGCTTTAGACCATCTACAGCATTGAGACCGTCTCCAAATGTTCAGCCCTGCCATGTCAGCATTGCACTAACTCAAACTCACTTCAAACTCTAAAACTCAACAATAAAACTCTATCGAACACCAACAATATTTTGAAGTTGTGCTCATGTGTTTGTCATTTTTATAATTTGTAGTGTCTTGTATTTTCTGTAAGTGTATTTTTTATTATTGGATTGATTTTTTTTTTATATCCGGTGGTTTATATTTACTGTTAACAACATTAACTATTAACAATATATTAACAACATATACTATTAACAACATTAACAGTATGTTACGTTAGTTACAAGAATCATAAGACAAATGAAAAAGTAATAAAAGCAAACAAAAGAATCAGCACAGCAAGCAGCGACAAAGAAAAAGGAAAAAAAAACAAACTAAAAAAGTAACTACTGGGACGCAGCTGAGAATCTCAGCTGCACCCCAGCACCCAGAGGCCTTATGGTGTCTGAGTTCGCTCCAACGGGAGCTCAAAATCGATTTCAGACTAGTAAAGTAATTTCAGACCTGATTTTGAGCTTCTGTTGGAGTAGGTCTTAGTATACCATATACTTGGCTACTAGATCTACTGAGTGAGAAATTTTATTGGTTTATCTCCCCGTAGTTAAAGATTTATTCCACCCATAGTTGATTCAGCAAAATGTGTCATTTAGAAGTCGTAGTTATTCTTTATTTCTTTATGATCGATTAATCTGTAGGTTGCATATTTTATTGTAATCATCTGCTAATATTTCACAGAGACAAGCTGACCGTATCAAGCGTGATAAATTAGCCAAAAGAGGAGATGACATGGAACCTAGCGAACAGCAGGGACTAGTTCCAGTTAATCGGTTTCATGGTTCTCGCCTTGCTTCTGGTCATTCGCCCTCACCCTTTCAACAAAAGGATTCTTCTAGTTCTCGGAGGCATGATCAACTTGGCCATGCTACCTCAAGTATGTCTGTTCTTGATATTCAGTGCAAACAATCTGGATTACCGGAAGGAAACAGCACTAATGGTCGTGCCCAGAAAGTTGCGCGTTTTGATTCTGGGGCCACTGTTGGTGCAGCTATAGTTGAAGCTGAGAGTAGTCTTGAAACTGATGTATGTATACCTGCTTCAAGGGAGTCTGTTTTGTTGGGTTATTTGTACCAATAGTTCTTGACGTCAAAATGATGTGATGTCAAATTTTGTGTAGTTGTGGTTTGTCAACTTATTAATTTCATTCATAAATTGATTGATTCAGGTAAATGATAACAAAGAAGAGCTGAAACTAAAGCTTAAGGAGCTACTTCGAGAGAAGTCGGATGTATTTAAAATGGATAACCCAGAGGAGGACAAGGTCTAAGCACATTCTCATTTTGCATATTTTTTGTTTGCACATTCATATAATTAGTTAATTTATCAAAGTTATCTTGTGGTTGTGAATGTTGTAGTTTCACGATTGTTGTAGTTTTTTTTTAGTTCTTTATTTATTTAAAAATATTTTTATTGAGCATCAGCTGTTTGATGTGACTGTGTAAGCCTTTGTTACTTGTATTGTCTCTAAGCTTCTGTTCATTTTTTATTGAGCACCTTTTCTTTGATATGACTGTGTAAGCCTTTATTAATTGTATTGTGTGTTTGCTCAGAGAAGTATCCTTGGGCAAGATATGTTATTTTATTGTCCTAGATAGTGTTTAAAATCGATTCCTCAGATAGATAAAATTATGATATTTTGTAGTTCTGAAATTCTAGTTAAGCTGCACTTTGTCATCAATCGCTTGGAGTCTAATTTGTTTACTGCTTACCTGATATAAGTAGTCAGTGATAATCTGTAACAATTACTAATGTGGTTAGCAAAATTTCTGTTGCTCAGCTTTTGGTCGCAGTATTTAAGCTCTAGATGTTGAATTAACATGTTTGTATATAAACATAGATGTACTAATGTGGTTCTATTTTCTTCATCCAGATCAAATTGGGACAACCGGGTTGGAGGGACAGGTATTATGAAGACAAGTTTTCTGCAACGACTCCTGAGGAACTTGATGCAGTGCGGAGAGATGTGGTAAGTTCAACTTGATTCCTGTCTAGTCGTGGTTACGAAACTTGGAACAGTTTGCTGGAGAGTGAGAAATTTGAAAATTTTCCGAAAATGCATTTTGCAATTTTTTTCCAAACTTGCTGATAAATCTTGAACTCAGAATTTTCAAGTACCAGTTACAGATTACTTGATTACTTGACTGTGTTGTTTTTTAATTTGATTTCTGGCAGGTCCTGAAATACGTTGAAGGTTTATGTTGGGTTATGCATTACTACTATGAAGGGGTCTGTTCATGGAAGTGGTAAGTTTGTAGTAGTATTATTTCCGGTATTACGACACCATTTTTTATGATGAAGGAAAAAGTGACTGCAATCCTATATCCCCTCTTTCGTTTATTCTCTTTCGAAGATATTCTTCCTTTATGTCATCTTCTCATTGTGCATATGGGACGTGCTATCTCTTTTTTTTTTGTATGTATGTATGTATCTCTGTACTTATTTCGTGAAGTCATGTGGATCATCACTGTTGTCAGAGAAAGTAAAAGCTTAGGAGAAGTGAACGCCTGCATTACTTCCTCTCAGTTTTAAATCACTACTGTTTTCCTTTGACTTGGACCAACTATGCACTTGTAGTTCTAGATAAACCAGTTCGGCAGTTTCCTTTCTCTAAGTGTCACCAACACCTATGCAAAACATATGCAAATAGCCAAGACAAATTCTACTTTGTAAACAAGGCAAGGTGTTATAGTAGGACACACCATAAGTGAAGACCATATTTAACTACACTTCTGTATGGTACACCTCAATCTGTACAGCCCATGATGCACTTTATCTCCAACCTGGCAATAATATTTGATGGACTCGTCGTATATGGCTTTGTGTACTCCATGGTATCATATTGGCAAGATGCAGTTGTGGAGTTCTAAACCTGTGTATATAGACAGTTTACGTTAGACTTAATTGTTATGAGTATGTTCAATTACTTTGAGATTATAACCCACTAGATTGGACATTATATACTTGATGGATGATTGAATATCCAGTTAATCTTTAATTCTTTTGTCGTGTATCTCACTCTCTTGGCAGATACTATTACATCTGTTTGCCATTTATCTGCTCACATTGATAATATGTCTGACACAAGATTTTAATTCAGGTTTTATCCATACCATTATGCCCCATTTGCTTCAGACCTCAAGGGTCTTGGGAACTTGAACATAAAGTTTGAATTGGGGTCTCCATTCAGACCGTTCAATCAGTTACTTGGGGTTTTCCCTGCCGCAAGGTTGGAATGGTTTTTGTAATTTTTTGTTAAGCATGGTTATTATTATTTTTAATTTTTTATTATACCAACTCTTGTAAAAGAGTAAAATACGGATTCTATTATACAGCTTTCCAATCATCATGCTATGTTATATGTGCAATCCAGCCCCGGGACTTAAAGATTTGTGATATTTGGATCTAAAAACCTGCCCCCCCCAAAAAAAAAAAAAAATAAAAAAAAAAAATATATATATTAAAAAAAAATGATGTCCAAACCACATATTTCAAAATTTTTATTCAATTTAATTGAGCGAAATTTTGAAGTCCAAGCACACATTTAAGAAAAATCATGTTTGGACGTAAATACATGATAATGTCCGTGAAACATATAATGTCTTTCTAATATGTGTATGTAGTTTAGCTATATATTGGTCTTTTTATATGATGTTTATTGTCTGGATTATTGCTATGGATGCACTTATCTTTTGTCCTTGATTGGAGTGCATTGCAGTTCTCATGCTTTGCCCGAGCAGTACAGGAAGTTGATGACTGATCCAAATTCACCCATTATTGATTTCTATCCTACTGGTACTGTCGTGTCTTTGTTTGTGCCTTTCGATATTATAGTTCCGTGTGGATAATGTGACAAAGTAATTATTACTACTTTCTTATTTGTGTCTTTGCTCTCTAGATTTTGAAGTAGACATGGCTGGTAAACGGTTCTCTTGGCAGGTATGCTTTTTTTCTTTCTATTTTATAATTATTATAACTCAGGCACAATATTTTGAGGCTTTGTTCTATTATCTAATTCACAGCCCCCCCCCCCCCCCCCCCCCCCTCTCCAATAACACTTTTCTCTGTTGACTATTTTATGTCAGGGAATTGCCAAATTGCCTTTTATTGATGAAGCCCGTCTCCTGGCAGAAGTGGCAAAAATTGAACATACACTTACGGTACGGTGATTTCCGCATCTCACACTATGGTTTTGTATGAAGGATAGACTATCAATTTTAACATCTTGTTGGTTATCTTTACGCAGGAAGATGAAGCACGGAGAAACAGCATCATGTTTGACATGCTTTTTGTGTCGGTATCTCACACATTATCACCGTATATATTTTCTCTTGATGACCGCTGCAAGCAACTCACTGAGAAGGAACGAAATGAGATCAAAGAGCAGCTTGACCCAGCAGCAAGGTTTGCCATTCTAAAGTTGGTGTTTATATATGTTACGGCATAAAGCTGCACGTGAATTTGCTGTGATAACAATATTGAAGGTTATATTGTTATTGTCAATCAGATGTTAGCTAGTTTTTTTTAAATGAAAAAACACACATCTAACGTTTAACAAATGCTGTCTAAAATATTTATTCGACCCTAACTTCAACTAACCTTTAAGTGTTATGTTGATATAAACCTGATTGAGTTGGGTCTTGAGGAAGGCATAATGATTTAATCTTCCTTTGCTGTATCTGCTCGGCATGATTTGTCTGTGCATGACATGTTTTATGTGCACTCATAGCTAAGCAGTTCAAAATTTTTATGCATTAATGGTCAAAGTCTTAATTTAAAAAACATGACCTTACATCCCATAAGGGCACTATTTTATCCTTGAACCGTTTTGGCTGATATCAGCATTATACAATCGAGAAGCGTATAATCGTAATTGAGGAAGGACAGAGAGAGAGAGAGAGAGAAGAGAGGGGGGGGGGGGCTGCTTAAGTGTGAAACACAGATGGTTTTGGTGTATTACACATGTAATCCACACAATTCTCAAGGTGCATTGATGTAGATTTCTCAATCATCTGCCCAACTTTTGAAGTGCGTTAATATCATCTCAGTTTATACATGCAGTGGTGATAATGAGTTTATACATTGTTTGTGATAATGAGGTTTTAACCGACTATAAGTTGAAGTCTTGTATGGGTAATCTGATGATATTAGGTCTACATGCAGTGGTGGAATGAACGGCTATATTTCTCTATGCACTGGGGATCCCTGCCCTCCAGTCTTCAGATCACCAATCCAAGGGATGGAAGACGTTATGAACAACCAAGTCATGTAAGCTTTTAAGACATTACATACAGCTGATAACTGGTTTCATCATTTTAGCCAACTTGAACTTGTTGCATGTGCAGATGTGCAATATATAAACTTCCTGAAGCTCATAAGCACATTACGAAACCTCCACCAGGTGTTATTTCCCCAGAGAAGGTGATTATAATTTCATTATTGGCTGGTCTTTGATTGTCTCTCTTTTACTTCTTCCAAAGAACATTATGTAGGATGTTAGTTGACTTCTTTTTAGCTGCCATACCACTCCAAAAGCACACACTCATGCACAAATAATTAATTATTTTTTAAAAAAAAATAATCCCTAGCTGGGTAAGTGGTTCTTGGTGTCTCGAAATATCATTTACCTTTACTGTCGACATGCAGATAGTGTCAATGGGTGACTTAAAACCTGATCCTGTTCTCTGGCATGAGGATTCTGGAAGGAGACAGTTTGACAATGGAAGGAGGCCATATGACAATGGAAGTAGGTCATTTGACAATGGAAGGAAACCATTCGACAATAGGTAATATCCCTTTGAATTTGGTCAGCAGTAGTTATCTTACGTAATATATAAGGCTTGGTTTACCAAAACTAGTTGATAGTTGATACTATATAGAGGATTATTAACCGAGTAGTTTTAACTATTTGCAGACCCAACAACGTAAATGGTGCAATATCTGGTCGACAACTTGGAGAAGCTGCACACCGTCTTGTGGTTAATAGTTTAAATCTGCCAAAGAATGGCAACCCCAGCCAAATGTATCCTCCACGTCCCATAGTATATGCTCCACTCTACCCCTCTTATCCAAATCATGCATATGTCGGTGGCGAACCTGTAATGGTGCCACATGATCCTCGTTATGCTCCAACAGGCATAAGAAGTCACCATAGACCGCCAAGTTATCCAACTCACATACCGCCACACCCCCAGCCTGCTCATAGTAATTATTCACACAATAGGTTCCATAATCCTCCTCATGATGAGTGGAATAATAGGCCCTCATCTCAAGCTCGGGATTATTCTGGTCATGTAGGATATTATGCTCAAGGCCCACCTCAACACGGTGGAAATGTTTATCCCCCACAGAACCACGGCACTGGCCCCGGTCCATTTGTGCGTGGTGATCAGTTTCACAGTGGGTACAATAATTCAGGAGTTAATAGACCATATGGTGGTGGCAGGGGAGCTCCGGCTACTTCTGCCGGTGGTAGGGGAGCTCCAGGTAGTTCTAGCGGTGGTAGGGGATTTGACCGTTCACGACAATCAGGTAACCATTACGCGGCCTTGAGTAGGGGAGGAAGCAGGCATTCGGATAGTCGCAGATAGAATTGTTGCAAATATGGCCCTATTTCTGGTTGAGGAAGGGTTAGCTATAGAAGCTGTATCATGTATTGGTCTTTTATATGTTAAATCGAATTTTGTTCGTCTTAGTTGATGGTATTTAAAAACGGCAAAAGGCCAATGTGGTAGATTTAGGATAAAGTGCTGATACGTAGATAGCTCAACCCCGAGTATTTTCTCCATTCTTTCTAGTTTTGTCTTTAATATGAATCTCCCTCAGTGTTGTAATATTGATGGGTGGTTGCAAAATCCACTTACCCCCTCCCCCACCCCATGTCTAATGTGCGCTATCATAAATTCTTTAGATAACTTGCCTATTCTATCGTACTGTCAAAGATTCTTTACTTTTTATCTGCCCTTTGGCTGGTTTCGTGTACTTCACATAGTGATTTGGTTTTGATGTACGTTAGTAGATTTTTAGTTATTGCAAGATATATCAGGACGCAGAGTATGGGTTTGATAGAGCAACTGTGGAGGCTCAGTTCTTTGGAAAGTTGTTATCTATGGAATGAAACAATACTGATGAATTTGTTGCTTTTGTTTGTGGCTGATGTTGCAAGGCTCTGGACTGTAAGCTTTGTATCAGAATTTAATTTTGTGCGATTATATTATCATATACTCCTGTTATATGGTTAGAATTCTGTGTTTCCAACAAGCATTTCATAAGCGAAATCATTGGTTTTATGGTTTTCTGTGATGGGGATAGGCTCTAACTCGATTAACACACTTGTGTTTGCTTTGACAATTGACTTGATTGTAGTAAAAACTTAATGACATTCCATTGTGGTCCTTGTCCTTGCGGATGCAGTTTCAGTAAAAACTTTATATCAACAAAATCAATTGAAATTTAGTGGGGGCATGCATTGCAAAGAAGTTGTTAAGTTCGTTGTTAAGGTTGATACGATGTTAGTTTATGTGACCATTACCATTTCCAGCTTGTAGAGCTTCCAATTGATCCGAATATTCTGATTTGGCAGAATAAACGCCTGAAGCATCACCGGGCCAGAACCAAGAATCTGTTTACTGCCTCAAAATAGCCCTAGCTGCTGAACAGATAACAGACAGCTTCCGACAAGTTCAGTTCATTTCCAGCCAAATCACGGACTCAAATTTCACTAAGACCACTACCAAGACGCTCACTAGCTACACACTCTTTATTTTGATCAAAGAACAAAAAGATTCTGGAATAATTCTTTGAGAATAACCCCTTTAGTCCTTTACCCACCCATGGTTCCTCCTAAAATTTAAAAAGCTCCCTCGTACCCAAATCTTTTGACACATTATAAAAACCAATGTTCTAGTGCCACTTTCAAAATCAAATTCTAAATTTCGAAGTGCCACTTTCGAATACGAAAAGGCTAGTATAGAACTTGATGAATTAGAGCAGCTCGATGTCAAGTGTATCAAATACTTCCCCTGGTATACAAAACAATATGTGTGCTTCAGGCCCTTTAGCATTATTATTAGCTAGCTTATAAGCTCCAGAAGCTTATAAGCTCGCGTTTACATAATAGACTTATTATCAGGTGAAATAAGTCTGTTACGTGAACGCGAGTTTAAGTTTATTTTTTAAGTTAATAAGTTAGATTATATAAGCTATCTTATCATCTTTAATATTTCAATTATACCCATAATAATAATAATAATAATAATAATAATAAATAAAATAATGACACTAATAAAGAATAACATAATATATATAATATATGTTGTCAAAAACATGTTCATAACTTGTTGAATGATGATTTAATTAATAGTTTAGATATAAAAATCTCATTTGTTTTTATTTTAAAATAATGATAATTTGTTGTTGTTATAATAATAATAATAATAATAATAATAATAATAATAATAATAATAACAACAACACAAACCCCGCAGCTCAGCTGGACGGGTTCGCGGTCTGTGTTTGGTGAGGTCTCGGTCCCATGTACCCTGAAGCTGGGGCCTGGGGCACGTGATGCTCACCATATTTTCCCTAGGATTAGTTTTGCTATTGCTAAGGGAGTAGGGGCACAACTTGTTTCTCGGTTGTTCTCTAATTTTGTGTAAACTTTCATTGTTTTTGATTTATTGATCTGTTTTCTCTTTATCTCCCCGTCAGGTAGCTCTTTGGAAGTCTCAGCGAGGTGCCCATTCTTCTGATTGGTTGCGTGCAGTTCCTATTTCTGGTTTGGGACAGACTATGAACGGGAGGACTTACAAGTGTGTTTTGGGTTATCACCAAACCGTTTCCTTGTTTCCGATGTCTTCGCCCTGCTCTACATGCTCTCGGTTTTTGTTGGAGATGTGTTTGGTGATCATGCGGTGTCGTGTGCTGGGGTGGTCGGTATCAAGCACCGACATAACCTCGTTCGTGACACTCTCTTGGATGTCTGTTTCCGATCTGGCATTTCTGCTGGTAAGGAAGTGGATATTGGTTTGAGTGGCGGGAGTGACAGGTTCCTCCGTCCTGCAGACATGCTCCTTTATGCTTGGGATATGGGACAGGATGTATGTGTGGATCTGACCGGGTCTTCCCATTTGACTCGGTCTGGGATGGTGGACTTTGTGCCTGGACATGCGGTTGCTGATGCTTCCAAGCGCAAGTGTGCGAAGTATCGGGACTTGTGTGCAGCTAAGGGATATGGATTCCTTCCTTTCTCTTTCTCGACACTTGGGGAGTTGGGTGTTAATGTTGTTGAGTTGCTTGTCAGAGTCCGGGGTTTCACTTTGGCTCAGGATACTGGAGCGCGTGCTGCTCATCATATTTTCCCTAGAATTAGTTTTGCTATTGCTAAGGGAGTGGGGGCACATCTTGTTTCTCGGCTGCCCTCTCATTTCGTGTAAACTTTCATTGTGTTTTCTATTTATTTAATTCCATTTATAATAATAATAATAATAATAATAATAATAATAATAATAATAATAATAATAATAACAACAACAACAAGGCCAGGTAATCCTATTAACATAAAATCAAAAAAAGAACGATCTCCTTTGATTTTTCTTCTTCATTACCTAAAGGCACAGTAAATTCTGATATAAATACTCAGAAAAATGGTGTATTGGGAGGTGATAAAAATAAACAAATTATTGTTTATTCCCCATCATGTGTCTCCCAGGGCTATTAAAGGCTCATAAATATAATGCCCCTACTAGTTTTAATCTAACATGATAACAAGGTATAATATCCATGACAGAGCAGCAGCTGTAAATTAAAGCATAGTTGAACACATTATGGATGGATATCGAATTAGAAATTTGCTCGCATTTCGAATAGGAAAATAGTACGGATATCGAATTATACATTTGCAAGGAATTCATATTTAAAATTGATTGGAAATATGTGTTGGTCAGCTAAAAATACTCAGATTATGTATTTTGTGTCGTGATATGTTAATTGTATTGGCATGTAAGTATTCACACGTAGGATAATCTGTGTTTTAGTATCGTTGTAGTTTGAAGTTTCTGGTTTAGGTGGTTGTTTGTTGTGGTATAGTAATTGTGTATAAATAACACTGCAATTTTGTTGCTTCTTTGGAAGATGTTGAAGAATCCGAGTTATTTGAGATGTTTTTGCCCTTTTTTCTATATTCTGTGAATAGTGTAGTTATTATATGTACATACATGCCTGGGTGCTAAGATCCAAAGTTGAGAGGGAGATTACCCCCACTGAATGAAGCTTTGATATAATTACCATACCATAAATAAAAGTAGTACAAGATAATAATGGCTAATAATATTGAATACAAGAGCCCTACTAAACTAACTCTCTGGGGAGGGAAGCCTTTGTCGCAGATGACCGCTTTGACATATTAGCCCTTTCGGTCCTAAGATGGGACACCTCAACCTTATCTCAGACAGGCAACCACTTTTTGTTCGACCCAAAGCTAGGGCTATACCCTAGCCTCCACAACCCTCTCCCTATGATAATACCCTACTCTACGTACACAACAATAAACTACAACACCTATAAAGTTAACTCCGAAGAGTGATCATAGGATGTTCACCCCTACGATCGACTTCTTCGGAGTCGAAGCTGCTGGATGACGACGATAGCCGACGCACCTGAGTGGAGGCCTTTTTAAGACCTCGGCCGGACAAGTGCCGGAAAACTGGGTCGCCTCAATATTCCTACAATTCAAAATTTCAAAATAAAAGTTAGTTGCAGATACATATAAGTTTTATAAATTAAAAAAAAACTTGGAGTTTGAAAGTGAAACTTATAGGAAGCGTAGGTGGCGCGCCGAAGATATAAGTGTCCAAGTCCAAGGTTATCCGGTGATGCCAGTGTAAGATATATCACTAATTAATCAAATTGAGATAATAATTATTAGATCATATCAATAAGGAGTTATGAATTTAAGTTGATGTATTTACATGAAAGCAAGTGCAGGTGGCAAGGACGATGGAAAAGTACCTCGAATCCCACCGTGGCTCACATTTCTGTTTTAGTTTTAATGTTATAAGATGGATTAGAGTCTACTTCCTACAAAAATATTATTAATTGGAAACCCGAAATCCACCAAGCAGAAATAATTTATCAAAACAAGGGCGGGGAGGATGGAAACAGGACCTAATGATAAATAATTTCAACTCAAATCATGGGGGGAAGGGTCAAGCAGGACAATTTAGGAAAGTGGGGCGGGCTCACAGCAAAATCAACAATTGCTTTGGTGGGGTCTCGACAAGCCAAGAAAATGCCAACCGATTCGAGTATCACCAAAACAATAGCAATGATCTCCCTATAAAGATCGATTACAAATTAATTTTGAAAACTCACATTCATACTCTAGCATTAAACTAATCATCTTAGTTTTTTGATATTTCTTAATAGTTTGATTACAAATTAATTTTTAAGTTACAATAGAAAAAGTTTAAAAAATAATAATAATTCTGAGAGTATAACCATAAAATCATTTTTACAGGTTAGACTGAGGTGTCATGACACTAGAGGTCATAGGTTCAATTCTCGTCAAGTGCGGGATTATTTATAATTTATTACTAGCTTTGTAATGGTTCGATTATTAAAAAAATAAATCATTTTTACATAGATTTGCAATTAATTTATTGTTAAATGGAGCATAACAATTTTTAGAGAAAAAAAAAACAAACGAATATGTGTGCTTAAGATCGAGTTGCATAAGCGGAGATAGGGGATGGCGAGAGCGGGATCGCCACCCCCAAAATCAAATTAGAAATTTGCATGTATTTTGAATAAGAAAATAGTAAGAATAGTAAATTAGAAATTTGTACAAAATGCATTTCTGAAATTGTTTATATCTTTTTTTTTACTTATATGTTAAATGTTAGATGTATGGCTTAATTTCAGTTTTGGCAAATGGCGTCGCAAAATTAAACATAGTGTAGTTCTTATAGGTAATTTTGACTAACAAAAGACATTAATGAAAAATGGGTGGCGAAAAGTAAAAAAAAAAAAAAAAAACAGAAATATACCTATAATAATAACAAAACTAAAAAATTTGGAGATGGCGGTCGTTCCGCCCCCTCTCGCGAATCCAAAGATGATGAGGCGAATCTTCCAGTTTTGTCTATTGGTGAAGCAGAGTTTGAAAAAGTCAAACTTAATTTTAATTTGAACTCACACTCGGACTGTACGTCTCTTGGTGTAAAGTTGGATGATGAGCTTTACGTGCTTACCTTTGATAAGGTGGAGAAGGGATTGATGCTTGCTACAAATATTGCTACTCAAGCAACATGGTGTGAGGTATTCAAGCGTCAACCCATTACTGACATATGGAGGTGGGTGTATCTTGTGAATAGGCATGCGGACCCACAAGAGCCACCGTTTGAGGAGGCGCCATGGGAGTGGAGGTTGGTGAAGCTAGAGAAGATGCCAACCATGGTTGTTTTGAAAATCGACCCTGTAGGAGCAAGCAAAGCCATCAACTCGAGCTTTTGGAATCATGGGACACTGACCTATATATGTCATCTATAATCAATGGAGAGACCTAGAGCAAAGAAGCAAGGTTCACGACAAGCAACTCAAAATGCAACTGAAGAGAAGATGAGCCTTACATATCATTGTTTGCTAGTGAGGGTCCTCTCTAATGACAATGAGGAGTTTCTTGAGGGCTAGATTAATCAAGACACATGATTGACCCTCATTATTCTAGTTTACGATCCCGGAGGAAGAACGGATAGAACCGTCGAGATGTTGCATGGGGCATAAACGACCTACCGGCAAAATTTCTGAAGATACCAAGTCACCGCTCAAGGGGGTGGTATTGATGAGACCTTGGTCCTCGCCAAGCCAGTCAACGACTTAAGCCCAATTGTATATTAGGTAGTTCTAGATTGGGTAAGAGATACATAATATGGAATCTCTAAAATTTTGTCATATATTTAGTGGTTAAGTAAGAATCTTTGGCGACTTCGTTTCAGTCATGTTATTTACTGTTTGTTTGACGACACGGCAATCAACTTGCACACGCCTTAGCTTTGAATTTTCTTGGTGATAGTAGTGGGCATTCTGTATTGCCGCCTAAGTGCATAAATATTACCTGATGTATTTTGTTTTACTGATGTTGGAATGAAATTAAATGTTTATTCTAAAAAAAAAAGTAAGATGAGGTACGATCTGACATATTCCTAGAATATCCTATTCAATTTTTCATTACTACATACCACAATATATATAGTACTATGAAATTTAAAATATAAAATAATCGTGATTTACTAATATTATTATCATACACATAAATAAATAGAGACTACATGTCCGTGTAATTTTAGTTTCTAAAAAAAGAGCTATGTTAAACAAATAAACAAATTCAGTGATTCCTCGCAAGTTTCGGGGAGGGGGAGGGGTTTAAAGGGGAAATTCATAGAGAGTACACCTTCCTAGTATATTTTCATGGGTCCGGAGGGCCTGCTCTATCTTCTACTCTAAGAATTGAAGGGCTTGGATTGTGCCATGTATGCAGCAAAAACAACAATATAGTTTGTGAGTGTTTGCAAATGATTTTGAAACCTACTTTTAATTTACTTATGTTGAAAGTTGAATAAAATTGATTTCAAGCAAAGTTATGGGTGTTTGCAATTTTGATGTAAAAAAAATCACGGAATGATTTTAGAAGACAAAAGCACCATTTGAGATGCTTCTCAGCTTTTTGACGATTACATGCTTTTTCTTTTTTTTTTATCAATTTGCGGCAGAAGTTGACAAATCAAACACTCAAATTTCAACTTATCTACTACAAAAGCACAAAAAGTACTTTTTTAACATTAGCAAACACTCAATTGTTTTGTTTGTTTCTGTTAGTTTTTGTCTGTTCCGTTTGCAAACTCCACTGTCCCTTTATTTTCATCAATTAAGTAAGTTGAATATTAATCACACACATTTAACCTCTTTTCAATTTTCATTGTTTACTACTACTACAGTACCACCCCTTTTACTGAGTGAACAATTAAAAAAGAAATAAAATTTCACAACCAGAATTACTATGGCTATATGTGAAGTATGACAAAGAGTTTCAAAGAAAAAAAAAACCAAACTACCCGTGAACAGTATTAGAGAAGTTACAAATCAGTTCCATTAATAAAATAAGGTGCAATCTTTTTAGTTATACGGAATTAATCCAAAATTTTAGTGAAACAAGTCAGATTTTTTCATCATGCAATTCAGAAATCAGAATCACTAGCTAGGTAAATGCTTAGACAAAAGACTTGTATAAGTACACTACCACAAAAATAGAGCTAAGGTTACACAGTACAGTAGTTTCATTTAACTATCCATAAGCACATTGTTAACATCTCCAACCCCAGCTAGTTATGAAATCATCTTCTTTAAGTTGAATAGCATTGAAAAAGCTTGGATCTACTGATTGCTTCAATTTCATGTAACTAAGTACCCCGCCCGCATCTCCCTCTTGCATGGGTATAGATCTTTTGGATCGCAGATAGTACTTTAAATCATTAATGGTAAATCTGACATTTTATCGTCCACACTTACTTGTCGTGACATTAAGGTCAAGCCTGCTTTTGGTCGTATACTGGACTTATCGATGTTTTCTATTTCTACTCCTTGTTGCGCTGTTATTGTTCTATGTGACCTCAGTAGATGAACTTTGGTTGGACTTATCATTTCATGCCCTTTGTGCCCAGACCTTTATATGAACAACAAAATACTCTATACACGACTCACTTGTTCGAGGAGGTCGTAGTTCACTGATTTTCTTCTAACACTGAGACCCATGCCCCACACATGTGCATTATAAAAGTGATAGGCTTCCTCTTCACTAATAAATTCCATACCCTTTTGGGGAGTTTTCACCTCAGACTGATTACCAGCAGAGGAGTTATCATGCTCTTCTTCGAAGTCCAAATCACGACATGGGTTTAGATTTTCACGGCAAGAAACATCCTTATCCATTTCTACATCTACGCATTAAAAAAATATCAGAAAAGCTATTCAGATCAGTTGTGCCACTGATAATATGTAGAAAGAAAGAAAAAGGGGAAAAACCCACAAACCTTTTTTTTTAAACGAAAAATATTACAACTAATGCTATACAAAATTATTAAACCACCTTATTTATCCACACCAAAACCAACCTTATAACTTCGACTTCAACTCTCCTTCATTACCTCAGCTCCTTACCGCTGCACACCTATGACTAAAAAACCCACAAACTGGTAGTATAAAAAAAAGAATCAACAAAGCCTATAAACAGCATTATACATTCCTCTTCACTAATACATTCCTACAGCACATTAAAAACCTCAGCCTAATTGCAATCGTTATCTATCATAAGGCTGTAAACATAAAATGTGATTTTAAGCAATAAAAATTACAATTAATCTACTCTACAAGTTGTGTCCAAACTATACAAAAACCCAAACACACTATTCGGATTCCAGAGGCGAAATCGTACCTTTGGAAGACATTGGTTGTGAGTTCGAATTCGCAGCCAAACACAAAAGCTAGATCCAAATCAATCGTTAAATCTGAAGTAAGCGATTATAGAGGTGTATGTTGGCAAACCTGTGTATAGATGCAAACAAATAAACAAACGTTAGTAAAACCACCAATAGTGCGAGTCATGCAATTACGCATTTTTCCTAAAGGATTATTCGCCTAGCGGTCGAACTCCTCACAGGATTAAACGCACTCTTCAATTTATAAACCGGATATCATTGACTCAGTAGAAATAAAATGCTTTAGCCCGAGTAAATAATTTTTCAAGAAAAATAAAGAACAAGTGTTTAAGAAGAGTTTTTTTTGGAGATAAAAATAATCGTCCATCCTCCACTAATGAGAACATATATTGACATTTTATAGCAAATGCTAGCAAGGATTTAGATGGAGTCAAAAACCAGTAAAGAGACTAAGCAAGTTTTTCGGTTTGTTAAATAACAAACTTGACAGTTTTAAGTTACTCAAAATATAGGATTAAAGCTCAATAACCGGAATATAAAGAAAAACATCACCAATGCCAAGTCCAAATTTGATAGATAACTATTTTAGATTGTGGTGATATTTAATAAAATATTTTGAAATAACAAAAATTCTGACAGTGTACAGACGTACAGTTCAGATGATGGTGGTCGAGTGGCGCACTGCTGCTGCCGGCCGCAGAGAGGAGGCTAGGGTACACGGCGGGAGGGAGATGTGGAAATGGAGGGAAGAAGCTGCATGTACAAGTTTCCCCTTTTTCATGTTTTTATTTTATACTTCCTCCATTCCTTATCAAGCTTCCCATTTCATTTTGTTGACTTTTTCGAGACTTTGTTTGACTCTAAATTAATCCTAAATCACACCGGAAAAGATATTTTGAACTTATATTATAAAAGTGGAAATCTTATATTTTCATAATATAACTTCAAATATTTTTTTTCCAATACGATTTATGATTAATTCGGAGTCAAACGGAGACAAAAAAAAGTCAACAAAACTAAATGGGAAGCTTGATAAGGAATGGAGTAAGTAGTAGTGTTTGATAAATGAAAGGTAACGGAGCACGTTATTGCTAATAAATACTCGTAATAAAGTGGTGCTTTTGCTGCATGCATACGTGGCACAATCCAGACCCTTCAATTCATAGAGTAGAAGATAGAGCACAAATGCAAGAGCAGGCCCTCCGGACCCTATTTTCATCAACCCAAACACCTCCTCCAGTGAGCTTCAATAATCAACAAGGTACTAACGGCCTTATAGGCTATAGCTAGTATTGGTTCACTACTACAAAAACTTGGAGTATATATTTTCTCTCATATATACGGAACAAGCCAAACATACATACATACAAACATACATACCGTCAATACAAAGGCCTGATTCTCTAGGGATGCTGAACCAACAACTAAGTAACAGGAGCATGTTATGATTTTTGCCAGGGGACTTTTATTTCTTTCTTTATGTGAAGGAACGAGTGACAGATGATGTTGTCACCAAACTTGAAAGAAGTCCAACAATCACTGCACTGTTATACGTGCTTGGTTCACCCTGCATCGAGTTGTTTCTTGAATCCACGTACGTGTCGTTTAGAAATGGTCCACCAACTAGTGCCCCCATCGCAATATTTGGGTTTGGATCATCGGAGTTAAGATACTGGAACCCTTCTTTGCAGCCAGGGTTTTCATCAGATGGAATTGAGGCTCCTCTATGATGGACGAATTGTGGGTACTTGTCACCATAGCCCACCAGATAACTCATCTTCATGGGATTGTTGCCCAGTACATAATCAGCCTATGAACAAGACAGTAGATGTAAATAAGAACTGAATTTGGAACATCCTCATGCACCAAAAAACATCTAGGTTTGAAATGATAATAGTTTATTTTGTGCAGAATTTCTGCAAAAACTGCAGAATTTTTACGCGCTTTACTTGGAGGGCAGGTATTCTTTGTGAGTTGCATGTAACACGAGGTTTTATGCCATAATTCCCATGAAACCGTAAAAATTCACAGGGGGATTTGACACAGGTTGCATATAAACCCATAGGAAACCCGATGGTTCTTAGTAAAGAATCTGGTAGGTTCTGAGCAAACACAACAACTATACCTGTGACATTGCGAACTTGCGGAGATCTGAAGGTCTGAAAGAGTTTCCATCACAATGTAGTCTTGCTGTTCGAGATGTAAGCATGTAATCACTGTAGACGGTAGCTAAAAATGCTGACGCCACAGGGTGCTGCAAGGCATTCCATTCACTTACCCATATCAAGCCATCTGCATTTGTAGATGGAACTGAATGTCAGTAGATGTCATATTTCAGAAATACTTATTGTTTTACACTTCAATATCAAAGAAATTGACATGAGAGAATGATTTAAGCATATAACTTAAATTACTTGTCACAAGAATTTGAACTTCAGTTTTCTAGATACCCACTGTTCCCTCTAAAGCTTCACAAGTAATAGAAGATTGAGGATTTAAGGAATAGTAGTAAATTAAGTGGTTGTCGGCTGAATATATCAGTTAAGTACTTAAGTTGTAAATGAGTGATAAAGAATTGGGGATTTTGCCATTATGGGATTGTGATTATATCAAGAGTTGTGATATTTCAAGAACAACAAAAGGAGAATGCCAACAATGCAGAGGATGGCATGCACCACAGTTTAAACGAGGAAATCCAGTATAAGTAATCAAGCAAAAGAATCAACTAGATGGGACATTACTATCAGTTCTGCTAGATGTGGCTGTTGGAGATTTAGGTAAAAGGCCGCACATGACAGCTTCAGCCGATGACCTGTACTTCTGGAGAGTGTCGGAGTTTGAAACGCCATCTGGACCAAAGAAGCTCACCCTGGACAGCAAAACCTATAATAAAGAACCAAGTTACTTAGACATGCAAGTGGAGAGCATGGTACAGTTTATCATATGCCCACATAGTTTTGAATAAATAGTCGATGTGGTTGCTAAAAGTAGTATATTATGAAATTATTGTGATCACATTACTCTGAATTCACACTGATTTTTTAGCAAACTGCATAACCCACCCACACCCTCCCACCCCGTTTTAACCATGGTGCAATATATCGCATGTTTTACACATAATCCCATAGCTCTCCTATGTCTCCAGGAAAAAGGTATTCACAGTACAGAACATGCAGCAAAATAGAGGTGGTATAACATTTCAGGTTCGGGAACAAAATATGGTAAGTGGGCTGATTACTCGAATCAGAACAGAGATCAATGCAATTAACCTCACCTATTTCACATGACATTAACATATAAATATTCATATGAAAAGTATTAATTAGCAAAACTTTTGGTTCAAAATATCACATAATTCCAGTATAAGACTGAAAGGACCAAGGATAATTACACAAAGAGTTCCAGAAAGAGCACTACTTACCTGCGTTCCAGCGAGCTTATTATCCCAGCTAAACCATGTAGGACTTCCGAAGTTGGCATACCTATCGGCGTTGTCTCCAGTCACATAATCGAAGTATGACCTATCTCCTGTTGCATGATAGAGCCAAGTAGCTGCCCACAAGAGCTCATCGCCATAGCCAGTTGAATTGTAGAAAGTTTGTACTTGAGGAATATTGATGCTGTAAGATCCTCTATGGCTATCAGCAAACGTAAACAATTGTCTGGCATGCCTGAGAAGCGTGCTTGAATATGTAGAATCAGCAGTCCTAAACACCAGTGAGGCTGCAGCCATAGCGGCTGCAGATTCAGCAGCAACTTCAGTTCCAGGGGTAGTCGTATTAATCTGTGTTAGTGGCCTTCTTTCTTTCATATCCTCAGGTTTTTGCCAGCAACCATGATCTAAACTTGGATCTCCCACCTGTCAAAATCATAACGGTAGAAGATACCCACAAGGAGATATTTTTAATCATTTGCCATTGTTCTGGAAAGTATTGCTTAGCCTAATAGAAACAGTAGAAACAGAACTCACATGCCGATATGCATTTCAGAAAGTGTTATTGCTTCATACTAGTTTCATATATCAGTGTGCTATATTCATAACTTAGATCTTCATTAGCCGCGTCATAAATATGGGTAGAAGAGATTTAGTTTCATTACAAAGTGCCTAAGCCTATTGCGCGATTTCATGCAGCTGATAGTATGGTATAGCAATTTAACAGTGCAATGAAAGTAAAGTGAAAATCGAGAAGATTGAACCAACCTGAATGTAGAGCACATTGGGAGCTGGATGAGCATTGATAAGGAAGTCGGTGATCCATTTGAGAGAATCTCGAGCAGGTTCGAGTTGACCAACAGCTTGCATTTGATCCCCATACTCAAGAATAGCCCATGACAAGACGGTGGCAGTATAAGCCATGGGAAAGCCAAACTTCATATGATCACCAGCATCATACATCCCCTTGGATAGATCCAATCTTTCATCACTTCCGTCACGCAATGCTGAATCTCCTCTCCATGAAATGGGGTTATCCTCCAGCCTCCCAGCTACAATAGGAAAGCAAAAAGTTATATCAGTATCAATGAATAAAATAACAGATCCACATAAAAATAAATAAAAATCTTCAAGGAGTATTCTTAACTTGTGAATTTAATACTACTAGTATATCGATTTACATGATGATCTAACATGAAAATTCCTCTGTGAGAACAATGCAGTGGTAGCATATCCTAAATTCTTCACCAAATCTGAACTAGCAAATCAATTTAAAGAATACTTTGTCCACCAGCGGAGCTTAACCTAACATGTGCTTGAACAACAACATACATTCCACTAACAGAAGACAGAAAGTTACAATGCAGGTGAATAACAACACAAAAAGCAAAGAAACAGAGATCTAGCAGCATAAGAGTAATTAGTTAGAATGATGAGAAAGAAAAAGGAATACATACATTTCTGGACATCAAAGAATTGCAATGCAATCTTGAGAGCATCAGAGTACTTCTTGGTAACGGCACCAGGAGGTCCAGGAACAGGCTCGGCACCTCCTCCGCCACCAGAGCTGCGATGGGTTTGTCTAATGGCGAGGTAAATGCCTAGGGCAATAACAACGAGAACAACCAGCACAATAATATAACCGCACCACCCTCCTGAACGCTTCTTCTCCATTATTATTAAAATTTGTAATGAACAGATCTGAACATGCACCGCCGAATGCAGCAAGCAGGGTTCTGAGAAGAAAAAGGAATGAAGAAAGGTTTTTTTGGAGGTTAAATGAGAATGGTTTTGGGGTTGTTGTTAGATTAGATTTTTGGGTGCAAATGGGGATGGTTTTGTTAAATGGTACGGGAAGGGAAGGAGGAGAGATTCGGGAGATGAGGAGAAACAAGATTTCAGCACCGACAAAAATTAAGGCAGATGACCCGATACCTTACGTGGTTCTAGTTCGGCTGTTGCTTTCGGGAAACTAGCGAGCGACTAAATGAATTAGTGTCATTATACTATGATTGTTGCCTAACTTCATTGTTAAGCTCATCTGTCTTTTTCTTCTTAATCAATCAATTAATAATGGGGTTGTTAGGTGTCATGCCTATTTTGGATCTTGGCGTCTACCTCTGTGTCAGTCAGTGTGAATCAATCTATCCTACACCTACAGTAGAGTAGACTAGTACCAATTTCATTCAAACAAATTATAACTAGACCCCCTCAACTTTTACAACCCTACAGTTTTCAAATTCACATCGGTTAACTTTCATCATTATTTAAAATTTTAAAAAATAATTATTTATTCAAAAATAAAAAATAAACTAAAATGTCAGTTAAAGTTAAAAAAGAAAAAAACAGAAGAAACTTATGGCATTTCACATTTGTGTTAAACATAAAATCTCATCTCACATTATTCAAGTAAATAAACTTTAATTAAAAGGGGAACTATTTGAACAAAAAAACTTCTAGATATAATTTATTTATAATATCGTCATGAGCTAGGAAGCACCCGCTCAATTTTATTTCCAAGTATTTCGTACGCTCACGTTTTCCGCACAAATACGTGTGCATTCGGAAAATATACGTATGTCTAACTAATGCATGTCTCCAAGACTCCAACCTTTTGTTTCTTTCTTTTATCATTAATTAGTTTCTTACTTTTAAGTCACATTTAAGTCACAAAACCTACAACACTAACTTAGATTTTGGGTTTAGAGGTTAGACATTATGGTATAATTTATTGATTATTAAATTTAATTATATGCGTTCACTATGAATGATTTAATTGAACATATTAAATGTGCAAATATTGTTGATATTTAACATTTTTAGTCATGAATATGTAAATATATGTATAAAAAACTTAAACGTATTTTTAACGTATAATATTTTGAATTTTATAGTTTTTCGTATTCGTATTGTATTCGTATTTGCATTCGTATTTGTATGGGTGCTTCTTAGGTCATGAGGATCTAAAAGTTAAGATTTTATTGACTTAGGCTTGAGGTTTAGAAGTTGAAAACTAAATCAGATGTAAATTCATGTGTAATATTAACATTATTCAAGGACCTACATATAACTTTCCCATTTCATAAAATACTTTTAGTAGTGGTAATAATATTGAAAATCAATATTAAAATAAAGGCTGGCGCGCAGCACATTACCTGCCAGACCTAGTCAATGTACCAGCCACCATCTTCTGTAAATCCAAAAGATGTCCGACCGAATGCAAGTGTACATCGGAGTACATACTATTCTCCATTTGGAAAGCTTACTTACTGAGGAGGCCTTCACTACTACAAATACAATTGTACAAACAATGCTGCTGTTTTGTCACTGAAGTTCGTTGAAGTTCGTTAATGTATGAATTATGATAAACCTTTCCATTTTCCTTAATTAATATAAAAAGCAATTTCATAGCACATAATCTGAAATTTTAGGACTAATACCTAATTAATTACCAGGTAAAATCTTGTAAGGAATTGGAAAATGCCAACTTAGTATATATGGCATTAAATAGGTGGTTACATAAGGTTTCGGATGAGTCTCACAAATGGATTTTAGTTAGCTAGACTCCATTTTAGTTAGTTAAACTTACAAAACACAAGAGTTCCGTAAGATTCAGTTCATTTGATTTAAGTTTCACCATTTACTTTCACTCTTCCTTCTAATTTAACTCTTTCATATCAACTACTATACACCAATTTCATCTTATACGTTGTATAGTTACCAAAGACATCAACCCTTAAGTATTTTCTAACTGTTAATTAGGGATTTTCATAACTTGCAAATAAATATTTAAAAAAAAATCAAAGAAAACATGAAACATGATTTTATTGGTAACTTGTGGATTACAATTTTCGTGGATCTTTTGATTCCTCTCTCTAATGGTATGAATTGGAATACCGGGGTCAAAGAATTTGTTGCGAATTTGGATCTAGCCTACAATTTCGTGGTAGGGGTTTGACTTTGGGTTTAACCTACAATTTGGTAGTATAAACTTTGATGAATTCGTTTGTAACTCCATCTCTAACTACTTAGCCAAGCCAAGTCATATTTCATTTTGGATATAACAAATTTCCTTAGGTGTCTACACAAAGCCAAGCCATATTTCATTTTGGATATAACAAATTTCCTTATATTGTTATATATTTCATGAATTATAGACTACTCCCCCAAGCTTTATTATGTTTATTATTTTTGACAAATTTCTTATGGACCTCCTCATTAATTTTCTAACTACATTTTTAACCCACATAGATTTCACATTTTTATTTGGCTCCCCCGTTACATATATATAATTACATCCAAACCCACAATTTTGAATTTCTGCATATTAAAAGCAGAAAGTACAAATTGTCCTCATTCAACTTTTGTCCAGAGCCAAGCACCATCAATTTTATTCATTACACATTTAACTCTATTTTTTTTATTTTACAAAATTGACTATAAATTATTCAAATTTAACTCACATAACTTACCTAAGTTTAAAAAATGATCACAAGTCTACAAAGTTTATGTATCAGTACAAGTCCGCATTGGGGGGGGGGGGGGAGAAAAGCTCCGAATTGGAGCTCAACATCACCAATCGGAGCGTACCAACTCCGAATCCGATCGAGCGGTCAACAACTCTACAAATCTTGTCCGAGCTATAATTGTTCATCTAACAAGGATAAAACGTAAAGTGGCGCTCTACAAAGTTGCACTATGTAATTAACCCTTCTCTTAAAGTCTCATGCCACAAATTTCACACACATATATTATGAAGAAAACATTCTCCACTATTTTATGCAATTAAGATAGTGATAATAAGCCCATTAATAGTATAAAATATTCTCAAAAGCCTAGTAATAATGCTTTTGGTAGTGTTAGTAGTCAATATAGGGATACTAGAGAGAAAAAATATATTAATAATAATCAAGCTAGTAGAGCAACATTTAATATGTATTTGGCGTCCCCTTATCAAGTAATTTCAACTTATTTGACTGTTTGACCATAATAAATATATTGTGTAAGAATAATTTGAAAACTTACTTTATGTAGTAATTTATTAAAAAAAAAAAAAGTTGATTGATCAGTTACAAGTATTAGTATTGAGTCATCATCCCCTGAAAAGTCCCTGTACAGGGAGAGGGTTATTCGATCTTATATGTTGATTTCATGACCTACTTTCAAGCGATGTGGGATGAGGTTTAACACGTCCCCTCATATGTAGGCCAGTATGAACATCGATTTTACAACGTGGACCATTAAATACGGAATATATATCGACTCAAACCCAACATGGACAAACATCCATCATCGACTTGAACATGACTCTGATACCACTAGAATTGGGTTATCATCCCCTTAAAAGGCATCGTAAAAAAAGAAGATTATCTAATTCTATATATGTAGATTTCAGGACCTACTTTCTAAACGGTGTGGAATGGGATTTAACAACTAGTCATTTTATCATATCAGTTAACATACACATTTGTTAAAGGAGAAGATATTCTAAAACACCACAAAAGAAAGAAAAAAAAAAGCATGGAGGGAGTATGTGATAATCGTATTAGTTCCAGATGCGGTGGTAATTACTTGTTTTTCGTGCAAAAGCTTTTAACATGAAAATGAATATCAAGGTCATTTCAAAGGGAGCTTGGTGCATTTATCCAATGAGAGTAAATGAAAATTACTATACATATTTTTAATGTCTTACTCACAAAATTTGTTTATTAATATTCCCAGATGGAAAATATATATGTTGACGTGGCTACGTGGATTGGGAATTGGGGGCAGGCAATAGCAGAGAGAGAAAGTGGGATTAATTCCCAGGGAACGAATATGCGCGAGAAACACGAGTTTATTTTTCGCACGAGGAGCTACAAGAAGATCTAGGCCACTCCGAGAAAGAAAAAAAAAGTGCGACAGGAGGGCAACATATATTGTTTGCTTCGCCTGATCGATCACTGAAATTAATTAAATTATAAATTAAATTAAATTAAGCAACCACAAGCAGAGCCAGCTAATTAGTCCAGAGATAACAATGAATTAAGATTGATTATAAAGAAGAAGAAAAAAAAAAACATTGTTGTGTTGATCTGTTAAAATGAATTACACCCAAATTAGTGACATGGATGGTTAATGATTGTAATTAATCTGTCTCACTCACCATCACAACAATTTACAGAGATCAAATTCAAAACCGAAGTCAGTGTCAGTAACAAGTCCAAACTCTTTCACTCACAATTAATCACTTTTCTTCTTCTTTAATTCACGGGTTTCTTTCTTTCTTTCATACCCAACCCAACAAGGCAACAACAACAATGTCGCTAACCGCCGGCCCAATAGCACTCCGATCATTCCATGCCAACCGATCCTCACTCCAACAACAACAACGCCCTAACAGACTAATCATTTCGGCCCTCCGATCCACTACAACTACTACTACTACGGCGGCGGCGGCGGCTATTCCGATCCTTACCAAGTTGCAAACAGACTGCGCCACGCCGTTGCCGGTGTTGCGCCACGTGGCTGATGCAATGGCGTCTGACATGCTGGCCGGCCTCGAAGTTGATGGTGCCAGTGATCTCAAGATGATTCTCAGCTATGTTCATTCTCTTCCAACTGGGTATTTACTATCAACTCATTAATGTTATACTAGTATTGTTTTAATTTTCGTATCTCTGTATTACCCATTGTAATTAGACTTTTTTTTGGGGCGGGATTGGACCACAATGCCCCGCCCTTCCCTGCTTTTCTTTTTGTTTTCTTTTTTTCCTTGTAAAAATAGGACTAGAATTGTCGTTATGCTGATTATCCTTGTTCGCTCAACTCATTAAATTTTTGGCTTTCATAAGTTGATTCGGGTTATGTAATACTCGACTCTACTTGGACTGGTTTAGGAGCTACTACTACTACTAGTAGTAGTTGAATATCATTATAATGTCGGCTTCATTAAGTTGTTCGAATTCTGAGTATTATCTGATGACTAGATTAGTCCTTTGTTCTTGTGTTGATTAATTAGATTATTGATATCAAAATTGAGTTGTTGAATTTATTATTTTAAGGAATGAAAATGGATTGTTCTATGCTTTGGATCTTGGTGGTACCAATTTTCGTGTTCTAAGAGTCCAACTAGGCGGAAAAGGCGAACTTGTAGTCGCCACTGAATTCGAACAAGTCTCCATCCCGCCAGAATTAATGTCTGGCTCTTCTCAGGTACTACTAGTGTTTTCTAATAGCAGCATCTTGTCACATCACAGGACTCTTGTCACCTGCAATATGTTAACATGCATGTTGTCATGCATTTTTTAGGAGCTTTTCGATTTCATTGCTTCTGGGCTTGCCAAATTTGCTGCCAAAGAATCTGGCAAGTTTCATTTACAGGAAGGAAGGACAAGGGAAATAGGATTCACATTTTCTTTTCCAGTCAAGCAGACCTCAATCGACTCTGGAATCCTTATAAAATGGACTAAAGGTTTTTCTGTTGCTGGAACGGTTAGTATCTCTTGTTTATGTTTGTAACATACATATGCTTGGAGGGGGAAACAATAGCATTATTAGCATATATAATTAACTTCTTTTTACAAGAACTAGCTGATAAGATAGCTGAAATTAAAAAGCTGATAAAACTAGTTGATTGTAATGAAGGTATTAATGTTTGATAAGCCAGTTGATTAGTTAAAATATCAAATATATCAAACAAATCAGGTAGCTTCAGCTGCCAATCAGGCATTCATGTAGCAAATTTATTGTGGTCGAACTAGCCATCTATGATCTAACTACAGTAATAAGCTTATGATAAGCAGAGCTGTAATACGATACTAAAACTTGTTGCAGGCAGGCAAAGATGTTGTAGCCTGCTTAAATGAAGCAATGAAAAGGCAGGGGCTAGACATGCGGGTTTCTGCTCTGGTACGTTCTTCAGTCAACCTTCTTTGATTATCCAATCTTCACAGTTCTTCTTGTGCACTTCTTTTGGCCAAACTTATGTTATTAAGCTAGGTTAACGACACAGTTGGAACATTGGCGGGAGCTAGATACTGGGATGATGACGTTATGGTTGCTGTCATTTTAGGAACCGGAACCAACGCCTGCTATGTGGAACGTGTGGATGCTATTCCTAAACTTCAGGGCTCAAAGTCAACATCTGGAAGAACGGTACTAACTATATGTACTCCAGTTCCATCATTACTTATCTATTCTTTAATTGTTACTGTATTTGATTCGCAAATGAACTTTCAGATTGTGAATACCGAATGGGGCGCATTCTCGAATGGCCTCCCTTTGACCGAGTTCGACAGAGAAATGGATGCTCAGAGCATCAATCCTGGTGAGCAGGTTATACTCTTTTTCCTCGATCATTTAACACATATTTTGGTTTGACATTTGTGTCATGTAGTATAAATGAATGCCTAAAATGGAAACAGATCTTTGAGAAGACGATTTCTGGCATGTATTTGGGTGAAATTGTAAGACGCGTGCTAGTCAGAATGGCTGAAAAAGCTGCCTTATTTGGCGAATCGGTTCCAGAAAAGCTTTTAGTCCCCTTTTCTCTGAGGTATACATATGCTGCCTTTCACACTCTCCATTGCAAGTTTGTGTGAAGTTTTCATTATGGCGAAGTAATCAATTTCGCTGTTATACTAAGTCCAATAGAAACTGAATTTGTAGGACGCCAGATATATGCGCAATGCAGCAGGACTCCACCAACGATTTCGAAGCTGTTGGATCGATTTTGTATGATGTTGCAGGGGTAAATATCATGTTCACTGTTCAGTCAGAAAGAACTGTGATGACCTATTTTTCTGATGTGTCTTTATTATTGTTTCAACCTTGATACCAGGTAAATTCAGATTTGAGTGCAAGGAAGATTGTAAACGATGTATGTGATACTATTGCCAAACGTGGTGGTCAGTTGGCAGGTGCTGGAATAGTTGGGATCCTCAAAAAGATGGAGGGCGACTCCAAGGGCGTTGTGTTTGGAAAGAGGACGGTTGTGGCTATGGATGGCGGTCTGTACGAGCATTACCCTCAGTACAGGAATTATCTCCAAGATGCTGTCGCTGAACTTCTGGGACCTGAGATATCCAAGAATATTGTAATTGAACACTCCAAGGATGGATCTGGCATTGGAGCTGCTCTTTTGGCAGCCACAAATTCAATGTATGAACATTGACTGATATCACACCAACCTCTTCACCAGTCGGATTACAGTTTTACCCTGTCCATTTGATAGGATAGAGGCTTAGAGCAACAGGGTCATTCGAAATAACTTGGGGTGCGAAAAGATACTATTCCAGATATTCTGTAAACAGTCTATAATATTCCTCGTTCGTTCGCAATGAAATATTCATCTATTATCTCAATCGAGAAAGGAAAACATTAAATTCTCAGCCACATTCAGTACTGTGCTGGAACACTCGATAAATAAATCTTGGATCTACTCATCGGCAGTAAGAAACGACTAAAGTTTCACTGTTGTATTTAACCATCTTCACTTTTCCTATCGCATTACAAAGAAGCCAAACGCAAGACTTTATAACTTGCCATGCGTTGGGATGCATATATACCAGAGGTGTGTATATCAAATGTTAAAGATTGGTTGAAGCAAAAAACCACCTCTTCTGTAGCTCATGGGGAGGAGGATTCAGTCTGTTCACATCGGGTAGAGTCACAGATGAATTGATGGCCATGAACTGCTGTTGGGGCTGCGAGAAATGCTGCTGATATTTTGCAGAATGTGCATGGGTGAAAAGCGCTTGGGAATAGTTGAGCTGTGAAGATGAATCTCTTCCGCCATGTTTCCAGTCTGCTAATACAGGAGCAGCTACTCCCCCATGATTATACTGTGCTTGTAGGTGAAATGGCCATTTTTGCTGCTGTGGCCAGAATTGCTGTCCCAATGGCTCCGCAGCTCTGTTATCAAGCGAGTTGACAGTAAATGGAGGGACTTGCCCCTGAATATTAGCCAACAAGGAAAGATATTTGCCATCAACGAATAAAACCATGAAGTACGTAGCACTTTAGAAATATAAACAGTTAAGTATAGAGTAAGCATGACCACGGAAACATTTTGGGCAGCTCTCGTGGAAATATTCCAGAATACAATACAAGCATTTCGGAAAATGAACATAGTAGTTTGAATAAATTACTTAATGCAAGAGAATCCCCCCTTCCCCCCAGTCAACTCTAGAGCAAATGTTTCTGCGTTTTCCAAGTAATGCATGGAAAGTTAATGGTAACAACTTGATCATTCGAGAGTGCCAGTTAATTACCTGTTGTGACGCTGCAACTGAACTGTTCCCTACGGAATCAGAGGAGTAGCCACTCCGTGGCAGTAAAAAAGGCGTGGCAAAATGACTCTGTGACTGCAGATACGATGCTTGAAGTTTTCTCAGGACCTCGTGACTGTTTCCAGCTCCATGAATGCTTGCTCTGCTGTTCATTTGGCCATCTCTAGCCCCCAGAGGCGAGTAATCTGCAGCCTGCAAAATCTTTCACAATTCATACACACAGGAAGATTGAATATAAGAATATTCAGCTGTGTCAGAGGACTCACTTGTTTTGTCGAAGAGCACAAAACAGACGAGGTTTGAAAAGGCAGCTGCTGGTCTTGAAGGAGCCTGTCGTGCAAAAGAAGCACATTTTGTATTTCAGCTGTAGTTTTCTCAGCACCAGTATTTGCTCTGCCACTGGAAGATACAAATCCATTAGCTTGTTCCTTTATCAACTTTATGGGCACGCATCGTGCACCTTCAGAAGTGGTTAGTTGGGAAGGTTTCTCCTGTAACCCTTCCTGTCCCCCAGAAATTTGCAAGACGTTAATCAGACGACATATGTAACCATGAGCTGAGCTTCTCTTCCAGTGAGCCTTTGATCCGACTCCAACTTTAGGATACTGATAAGAGTCATAGCGACGAGACAAAAAGAAACATATGTTGTCAATTTATACAGATGGAAAATATTCCCTGCTGTCCTAAATGCAAATTTATGGCAAATCCTGCTATGCTATTTTTAGTGCACAGAATTCTCCCATGTTTCAGAAACTCAGCACTGAAGCCCTTCCTTTGATCCTTTCCAAATTTAGCATGTCTATTTGCACCAAAATTTTCTAAATTTGCAGAGTTTCTAAAATCATGAGGAGATTTTAACACATGGAAAATATTTTGTGCATATTATTCATATAATGGAGGTCTTCATGTGTTTTCGTTGGATGTAGCATATACCTTATCAGTCTTCTTCTTTACTTGAGGCTTCGAGTTGGAGACGGCATTCTCCAACCAGGCAGGAAGTCTGTTGGTCGACGATATGGAATTAGTTTTGTATGGTATTACTCAAAGAGGAACATATAAGCTGAATAGCTGATGCTTCAGAAAAGTAAAGTAAAGAAAGATTACTGTGGAGAAGACCCTTGTGTTGTGACTTGTGTCTTAGAGTTGGGATCTCGTGGTGGCAACAAGCTCGGAGATTGATAAGAACCTGCGATAGGAAATCAAAGGTCAATAGGCTCATAAAATAGTTCATAAGACTATAAATTATTTCAAAGAAGAAAAGACAAAGAAGACGACGAAGTCAACTTTTAGACTGAATCATGTCAAGTGAGAAAGCTGCCATAAAAAACTTACCAAAGCTTCTAGGATGATAAGAACGCTTTCCACGTTGAGCAAAATGAGTTGTGACCTGGAAAACATGAGAACTTTTAAATATACTGCCTATTATCGAGCAAGAAGTTCATCTGAAAACTTAAGCCTTGAAGCGAACCTGTATCGGGGCAGCTGCCCGCTCATCACTTCGGTTCATGTCCAAAAGTGGCATCTTTTGCCTGCCATATATGACAATTAAATTAGCTGCAAGCACACATAAAACGTACATGGACAAAGGAACCGTTTAAGCATCTAGATTCTGACCTTATATCTGCTCGAACACCAGGAGTGACAGAGACAGACTGCTTTCGAAGGCCAAGTCAGTTTTCACAGTCTCATCACGTACGGATTGGGGTGTGAAAATTTGTGATGCTGTTGAGTTGACCAACTTTAGAGAATGAGCGCCTGCCTCATCGGAGACTCTTGTGCTGATTTTCTTAGACTCCTCTATCAATACCACATTCACTGAATCAGTCATCGTGTCACTTAATACAGAAACACACATGCAAAAAGCAAACGAAATTCATTACAGCAGAAGAAAGGCAGTAAATTAGCAAACCTCCATTTTCACTTGTAGAGGTTTTGGTTTCGGAAGGTTCATGTTCTTTTCCAGGTGTATTAGTCTTGGTTGTATCAGAAAACATGTTGGCCAAAGCATGAAGAGTCTCGGCCACTTCTTTCTCATCCTTTGTTAAACGTCCCTTTTTCTGAAAGGGAAGGTTATATCAAAGTCTTCACATCAGAGTCAAAGTCGTGATTCAAGAATTGCAATTCAATACCTTATTCCGTTTGGATTTCTTCACATGACTCTTGTGTTGTGCAACTTCATTAGATTCATGATTCTGCTTCTGCTCCAACATAATAGGGAAAGGCGGAATTATTGATTCACGCACCCTCTTCCTGATGACTACAGTATTTAAAAGAACCAGAATGAACAAATGTAAGTACCAGTTATGATCAGGAGCTTTGGATGATCGATATAACTAGCATGTGCGAAGCCACATAATAGCTCGAAGTTCTAGCATTTAATCCAACTAACTATATAGCTCACAAGCTAAACTGAAATAGAAAGTAAACTGAATACCATGACTCACCCACAAACTTGAAAAGATGAAAAAAGTAACCAAGTTCAGTTACCTTACAAAAACAGAAAAAGACCACTAGGTCATTGTCCATTAGCTTTAAAAAAAAACTTATCTAGTTGTTTTTCTACATTGATTTATTTCAGAATAATACATGCTTCTGCTCCTTAGAAGAATAAAACCAGCCAAAGAATGTTCATATATGCCAAGGTGCAAAAAGTGAAATTCAGATTGCAGCAACAGAAAAGAAGCAATGGTACATTAAAGAAGACAACAAAATTCATCCATAGACCCACCATGTACTACAAGTCTACAAACCCAATTGAACCAGTGGGCTCCAGTTAGCTTTTCTCTAAACCAGAACACAAACACACACACACACACAACCACTCCAATTAACAAGAAATTTGCAAGTAGCTAAATTAACACTGGTTCCAACAAAATAACTCATTGTGACTTAAGACTTTGTAATTAATACATACCGGACCGTTGCTTCCTAGGAACCATGGAGTAATCAACTCCACCACTATCACCAAGAAACTGCAATAAAAATAATACTATTGCTGTATTACAATTATAATATCAAAAAAGATAAAGTGTGTCAAGTTAATTGCAATCTAGCTCAAAACTTTTTACCTTTGTGAACAAGTTGTTGTCATTCTTGGCAATACCGCCGCCAGGAGTAGGCTGAAACTCATCTTCACCAACAGAACCCATTTCAGTTGTTATGAACCAAAAACCTCTATTTCTTCAATACCAGTTTCGATAATTGAAGACTGACTGTAATAATGAAAGAAAAGGACACAACTTTAACAAGAAGCAAAGCAATCAGCATAGCAGCCCAAAAGAAGAATATCCAGAGATAGAAGAAACACACAGAGAATGCGATAAGTGGCCTCTGAAGAGACTAAACTAAACTATCTATCAACAGAAATAAGACCAAAAACATACATACATATATAGCAGCACCAAACAAGAATGAATAGACGCAAATAAAGACAAGTAACCCAATAAGGATAGGTTTTTGTTGGTTAGTAGTTGGTGTAAATCAAACAAGAAATGAAGGACCTTTGAGTCATTTCCATGATACAACACAGATGTAGAATCTTCAGATTGACATGCAAAGCTTTCAGTTTTTTCATTTTTTTTGAATAAAAAAATTGAATAAAAAGTGACAAGAGAGAGAGTGACACCTGTGAGTGAAAACTAATTAAGTGGTTCCAAGAACCAATTCTGATTCAATCCCAACTGGGTATATGCATTTTTAGATCTTTCTAAACTCTGTTTCTTGAAGAAGAAAAAAAAAATGTCTACAGAGGAAAAGGGAAAGGAGAAGAGAAGAGAAGACACACACACTACACAAGTGTGAGTAGAGAGAGAATAGAAAAGGAAACGGTGGATGTCCTTTTCTTTTTTATCTGACTGCCTTGCCTGCTGGTGCAGTCGATGTTCAGAAAGAAGAAGGAAGCATCAGATTCTATTCTCCTCCTTTATCATCACTGTCTACTCTCTTTCACACACACACACACAGAGAAGAGATAAACTATGAAGAAACAGAGATGGAATTGAAATGAAATGAAGACTTTGACAAATTATTACTCCTATTATTGACAATTCACAAACAAACCCACAAGAGAGAAAAAGAGGTCAAATTAAGCTGATAGTAAGAGATATTGCCACCGATGCATCATAAGATTTCAATCATATCATAAAAGCTCAAGAGACAACATAATAAAAGAAAAGGTGAAATCTTTCTTCCGTTTTTATGAAATACTACATTTATTTATTACTAGAGCTTAATGCTATAATAATAAAAGAAGAAAGAATTTGAAACTGTTTACTGTTTAGCCAACCACAAAATTAAGAAACTGATGATTCATCCATTTACCAGATTGATTCTTAAGTTGGGTATGATAAACGAGGAGAAGAAAAAAGCATGCTCACTGCGTGTTTCTTGAACTCAAGAAGATCGAACAAGATAATATACACTCACTCACTGACTGGTATCGATGAGCAGAGAGAAAAATGGAAAGGTAAATTAAAATGCGTTTTGGGGAAATGGGGTTCAACTCAAGTAACGAATCATGCTTTTTATACTCCTACCAGAATTCACTTTATAAAACAAACATACTTTTAAAATTAATTTTAAAAATCATTATTAGCATATTATTTTAAAATAATAAATATCTGAAAGCAGTCTAGTCTGATGTGTCAGCCACATAGGAGGACGATTGTAATCATTTTAGTCCTACTCAGTTTTTACCAATTTTTACGCGTGAGTGAGAGTGAGTGAGTGTCATGTCATGTGTGCTGCGTGATTCGGTTCAGCTCCACTCAATTGACTCTTTTCACCCTCCCTTCAATCACTTCCATTTTCTACCACCAGTAGTCCAGTATAATATTGGATTCAAACGGAAAATGGTCAAACACAAAACATAATAGTAGGTCAGTTTTGTGAATGTTTGGCAATATCACTTGTTCATAATTCCATACTATTAATTAAATATATTTATTATGTTCCGTCAAATAAAATCAACTTATCAAATAAGTCAATGCTAAACACGCCATTACTTCCAACTTTTTAAACTTCATTATCTAATAAAATCACGGTGTATTAGTTTAATACAAACAAACAAATACGGAGTACTCTCTTTACCCTGCTAATAAATCACACGATGTAGTATACTTTTATTTTATTATTTTGAAGATTTTAAACAATGAAATATTATACTCTCATATCATATAATGTAATTACAGTATAAATTATAACAATGGTTGAGTGGTAAGGATGGTGGAGTAGCACTAAACAGTAGAGTGAAAGATTAATATAAGTAACCCCTTCCATGTTGTATCTGGGTCTTCTTTGATAGTATTCACTTATTGTAACTTTTTATATTTAGGATAAATATTGTTCTCACTATTTTTAATATTTCTTTTGGTAACACGAATCCACTAAAAGCAATCAAAAGAAAAACTAATGGTAAAGAAGCAAAATAAAATTCCAGAAAATAAAAATGAATTATGATTTTTAATATGATCATGATAAGTGGTCAATGTATATAGTAGTATTGCATTCTCTCTTCAACTTTACTTTATAGTTTTGGTGAGAAAACATGTAGAATTACATCTATACAAGAAGATGAACTCCCCCTCGCGTTGGAATTGGACGTTATTACGTATGGCACCCCTGCTAGATGGTCACTTTTCATCTGGACCTCTACTAGTTTAACAATTACGCCTGGGTTCAAAAATCAAAATAAGGATTGACCAGCTATTAAGTTACTATTCCAAATTGGACAACCAAACATGGCCTTATGCCAAATTTAGTAATTTAGGTTATTAATGCCAAACCATTCTTTATTTCCCACACTTTGTCTTTCTCACACCCGTATTCCCTCCAAACCCCCTTCGTCTTCTTCACCAAAACAGTTGAACTGTACCAAAATCATCGAAAAGTAATCGAATTTCACTATTTCTTGGGACGATTCGAAGCTTTGTATGTTGTATGTTGTGTCGATCATTTCGAAGGGTTTGTATACCGCAATTATGTGAAACGGTGTCGAACTGAAGGTTACATGTTTTTGAAATTTGAATTTTTTGTTGGTTCTTACGTGTTGTATATGCTTGTATTATCACCTATTTGGTTGTCGTTTGGTCGATTTTCGGTTAAAGATTCATGAAGGTCGAACTAGGGTTTTCTTGAATCGTTCCTTTTTTTTTTCTTTCCTTTTTCGGCGTGTCTGTGTGTTTACGTACAGTGAGATGAAGAAAAAGAAGGATGGTTCTACAACATTAGTATTCACTATGACGGAGAGCATTACATGATCTTGGATGTCAATCCCAAAAGGTACAATCTGGAAAAAATTGAGGGTGGATGTTGACAAAACCATCTTATCAAAACTGGGACTGAAATACAATTGTTTTTTTTACCATGAGTGTTGAAGTTCATGAGGGTGGTGGGGCAGATAGAAGTAGTTAGTGATAGTTGTGTGCAAACCATGTTTGAGAAAAATCAGAAATTTAAGGATATTGAAATGCATTTGACTGTTGAAGAGATTGCGCCTTTGGCTATTGATAAATCTGGTGAGAAAAAGAAAAAAAATAAGATAGATATTGATGTGGAATTTGATGTTCCTCTTAAGGAACAACCACCTGCTAGGAGAAGGCTCTTTAGAAGGAGAGGTAATTGGAAGCTTAACCAACCAAAACCTCTTAGAAGGGTTCCAAATTCACCTAGTGATGTCATTGATCTAACTGAAGATGGTGATGCACCACCTTGCACACAAAATACACAAGCCACTGAGAATGACAATCCACACAGTACTCCAACTCACCATGTACCACAACACCAGTCACCAATTAATTAGTGGCTTCAAGCTAGTAGTTCTTATTTAACAAGTACTTCTTTTGGTTTGTTAAAAACTTCATTTGGTTATTCTCGCTTCTAAACTAGTATGACTGTGATCTAGTCTTTTGGCAGTTTAAGACCTGGAATATCGGTGCATGGTGGGTGCGGTCATGGTGGTTGGGCCCCACCACCATCACCAATTTTTTTTAAAAACAATAGAGAGGGCGCACAATTATGTGCGCCCTCATGGCCACCAGCCACCGACTGGTGGCCTCTATGGAGGGGGACACTTGGGACACTTGTCCCCCTCCTATTGGTCTTTTTTTTTTTCTAATTTATCTTTTATATTATCTTTTTAGATTTTATCATTATCTTTTATATTATTTGATATTTTATTATTTTAAACAAAAAATATATTAAAATTCATAATTTTTTCCCTCTAACTAATACAATAATTTTATAATAATAATATACAATTATTATATTATAATTATTAAATGATAATAAGAAAATGAAAAAATAAATAAATTGAATTGGTTGGATGGTGGGTGATCATCGATAAATGTGGATTTTGGTGTTGTGGTGGGTTGGTTGTAGGATGGGGTATGTGGATGAGAGAAAAATTAATTTTTTATTTGTTGTGGTGGGTGGTGGGTGGTCATGGATATTCATGGTCTAAGTGATATTTTAGGACCAATATTTTGTACTCAAACAAAAATACTTTCTTATGAGTACAATAGACTGCTTATTCTACATGAATCTCTTACATATTTGAACAGCTAGATAAACAACAAACAAGCACAAATTTAGGCATATTAATTAGTTGCCTTATTCGACCATATTTGTCTTGAGCCGGTTTGACAGCTTGTTCTTGCTTTTTCCCTCTCCTTTTTCCTTGCTTTGTGTCTTCAGTCGGTACTTGCAACTGCTGTTGTTGATGTCTTGTCGGGAAAAATTCCCATATAACTTTAGGCTCAATGATTTCTCCGCGACGTTCATGTTGCGTATTTTCTTGGGGGTTACACCATTCAGACCAACCATGCCTTCCACATTTCCAGTAGAACCTCCCTTCATTAGGCTTCAACTCGTACACCGATAACACCGTACGCTTACGACACGCTCCATTCTTGAAAATTGGACGAAGAACAATTGATTCCGGTGAATCACTCATATTTTATACGAAATTTATTAGAAAGTGTTAAAATGAGGAAAAAAGGAGTTAAAATATGCAAATGGAGGTGTTTTAAGTAGTATATATAGCCCCAGAAATGAATCCTAACATCTACTTTTCTTAAATAATGGTTACATGCTAATTACATTTAATGACAAATACAACTTCATCAATTATATATGGGTCCTCATGTGCCTAGCACGTGCACCTGGATGAAGCTGTTTGGCGTTTGGAAAAACCTAATAATTTGAGAGGGGCAAAATTGTATTTTCAAGGTATTAATTCGCCAAAATTTAAGGTCGTGGGTCTGGATATAATTAGAAGGATCTAGCAAGGTAGTCTGATGTAATACCTAATCTAGCAGGGACCCGAACATAATAAGTGAATATAAGAGGGGGGATTTAGATGTAATGGACCCGAATTTTGTTTATATATGGGCACTTCCTCCTACCACCATATAGCATAGGAATACGCAAGGGCATGCATGTTTCATAATGGTCATATATATCTACCACAACATGTGTCTTACACCTTATTCCATATAATATCACTGGTAATAGTGGACTTCAATCATAGGACTTATTTTATTATGTTAATGTAATAAGTTCCAAAAAAATCACTTATATTTTGAGTTTACAATGATTTTGGCTTATTTAGGGTTTTTTCGTGGACTCCACATGACATATACACCAACCACCTATTTCTAATATATTTTTAAACTAGAATTGGAGCACCGAGTTAAGCACGGTGCCCATAATGTGTGTTTTATGGTGTATAATGTTAACCTTATTTGAATAATTCAAACTCACTCTTCTAATTTGAAGGCTTAGGGTTGTAGACCTATTTAAACTACCCAAAACAAAAATGAAACAAAGACTGATGCAAAGACAAAACTTAATTGCAGTCAATCCCGCATAAAAAAGTCTCCATAAAAAATGATTCAAAGACCAGGTTTGATTACGAAAATATTACCTGAAAACTCAATTTCACCTAATCAATCAATATAACCAATATATAGTACACTCGAAATATCGAACCAAAACTTTGTTCCGAATATTTTACATATTTCTCCATTTCCCGGTTTGTTAATAAATATTTTATGAATACATTTTGATGTGCCAGCTCGAAATCTTGTTAATGCAAAAGTATTTCACATCTTTAAACTTATAAATTATGACGAATCACATCTTTAAACTTATAAATTATGACGAAGACATGAAACCTTCACACACTTTAAGTCTTAAATGTTGAACACCCCACCAGTGGTATACAGTATACTAGTACCCAATACCCATCAGTCTATAAATTGAAAAATCCTCGCCCATATAGAATTGGACGCATCTACAACAGCATACGAGTATTATGTTTGCACTTCTTACATGTTGAGATTTCGCACCTTGCGAAATTATTAAATTGTAATTTTTGGTAATAATAATTATTAAATGTTAACACTAGCTCATCATCATGAACCCAATTCCCTGCATATTCATTAGTAGTAAAAATGGCAGATTCAAAACCCTAGCTAGACAAAACCTTTTCAACTCTTTCCTTGTTTAATTGTTTTCTTCTGCTTTTTGTCGATCGATCCAGAGCATGATTCACATTTCTCTCCTAAAGTACCACCAATCCATCACCATTCAACATGAACATGAGTAGTAGAAGTAGTACTAGTAATGACTATGGAATTGCCAAATCAAAATTCACGAAAGCTTTGGGCTCCGCCAAATCAGCTAAAGTGATGCTCAAAGTGTTCCACAAGTTGGAGAAAAGGTTCGATGATGATGAGCAGCTACTAGGTATGGCGTCATTGAAATTGGCCCAGCAGCTCTCCAAAGAAGGCGAGGATCCCGAAAAGATACTCTGTTTGGGTAAGAGGGCTTTGAAAACCCTAATTGACACTCAAAATAATCAGAACACGTCTAAGACCATCTCCAGCACAAGCTGGAGATGGGTCTGAGCTGTTTGGAAGAAACTGTCCATCAGCTCCAGCAGGAGCTGATGGACAGTTTGGATGGATTTGGCCCAGACTGGTCTGGGACCAGTCTGGGCGAATTTTATCTTTGTTTTTTTATTTATTTTTTTTTTTTTTTCTGTCTTCTTTTTATTTTATTTCCTTTCTTCTTTTCTTTTTTAATTTTTTCTTTTAATTTTTTTATCTTATTTTCTTATTGGGTTTGATAGTTTTATTGTTGGAGATGAAGAGAGTTTGAGTGGGTTTGAGAGAATAAAAAAGATTATAATTTAGTGGAATGCTGACGTGGCAGGAGAGATAGGGTTTGGGAGGGTTTGATGTATTGGAGATGGTCGAAAGATGTTAGTAAGATAACGACTATCATGATTGTCGGTCTTTTATCTGTGTTGGGCGATGCTTGTGATAAGTTGAGTAGATTTGATGAGAGCTTGAGTTATTTTAATTTGTGTGATAGGAACTTATGTAACCTACAACTTGATAACTCTTGTCCCCTCCTGAACAAATTTTGCCTACGTTACTCGCTACTCAGAAACATGGGGAGGACAGGTGAGTTAATTGTTCATGCGAAGAAGATTCTGGAGATTCAGGAGAAGCTGCTCTCGGAGGAAGGACAATGACAATGTATGGAGTTGGGCAAGGCCTATGGGAATGTTTCTGGTAAAGAATTATAAGGAAGCTCTGCCGTTTTGTTTGAAAGCCCTCCAAATACAAGCCAAACATTTGGTACAGGTTTCGGTGGAGCTTGCACTACTTAGAAGGGATCTTGGGATTATTTATAGCGGTTTAGAGGACTACCAGAAGGCAATTGAGCAAAATCAACTAGCACTGAGTGTGTTGGAGAAAGAAACAAGTTGTGTGGATGTCTTGGTCAAAGCAAAGATTGAGAATGGCGACATGTTGGTGCACTTGGGTAGGTACCAGGAAGCTCTTGATGTACTCAAGGGGGTGGTTTCAAATGGTGCTGTTGATGATGAAGGCCAACTAGCTACTGCATATATTTGCATGGCAATGGCCTTTGTTGGTCTGGAGAAATTTTCTGATGCTAAGAAGCATATGAAACTTGCCCTGAGGCTGATAAGGAAGGTGTGGATCCTGGTATTGTTGACACTGGTTTACGGGATATGGTAACTTTATATGAGAAAATGAACGATTTTGGAACCGCCATATCTATGGCATTGAGAATGGCTAAGATGGCCAAGATACCTCAAGAGATCCTCGCAGAGTTTTCTACAAGGTAAAAATTTACGACTTGTGTGATTTGACAAAATGAAGTGTCTTGTTGTTTGTTTAATGTTTAACATCTCATTTCACTAATGATCAGTGCTAGAAAAACAAAGTGATGGTTAAGTTTAACATTTGATTTCAAATGGAAGTGTTTATGCTTGACCAGATTAGAGGATTTGTGCATACTTGTCCACTTTACATCTTCACATTCATACATTGGCCTTTTTATTGTTCCATTTTACCAGACATGCTGAATTGATGCGCAACCAGAAGGAAGTTGAAGGACAGGGACCAAGTGATGAAGCTGTTGCACTGTTGAAGCTAATAGAGGAGAAAGTTGATCGTGTACTTCAAAAATCTTCTACAACGGATGCACCTCAGCCCAGATATGATGAATATTTCTCCGCAAAGAATACAGAATCTATCATTTCAAAAGATAGAAAGGTAATTCAGTAACCTCAACGGCAAAATTTCCCACACATGAAGAGCTGTCTGATCAAACTGCACTTATAATTTTTCTATTCAGTTTTCCTTTGAATAAGAGTCGACTCTATTTGTTGATCATCATTTTGATCTACCAGTAATTAATATTGTTTCACTAGTCTTGTGAGCACTAAAATGAAGGCTTCACAGCTAAAGGTGGTCAGTCTGTGCTCGAATTAAGCATCATTTTTTTTCTTCATAGAACGAGTTTGCTACATATTGAATGAATAGAGAAATTTTTTTCTACCTAGCAACTTGGTATAGTTTCTGCATTTGCATGAAATATTTTTATAAGTTTAAAGTTTCAGATTTGCATTTGGTGCATGTGAGGTATCTTCGGTTTATAAAAACTTGGTGTTGTTCAGGTTGAGGGTTTTTCTTTCTCATTAACGTTACCTTTCAGTAAGTGCAAGCTGTGGTGCTACTTTACGACTTCTTTATACATTTTCTTTTTCATTACTAGAGGATTCGGTGAGTTGCCACTTGCGACTGACATTTGTGCTAATTTTGGACTGAGTTGTAAAAGCTGAAAAGTTAACACAGGCATGATCTTTAGTTATTGCTAAGCTTCTTAGTACTTACTACATAGTTGAGTGGTTCTCCAACACCCCAGCAAACACGTTGCTTTGTGTGGATTATAAAATAAAAGGTTAGTCAATGGTTGGAACAGCTAGAAAACATCTGCATTTTAGATTCAAGTGTAAAGCTCTGCCCAGAACTTTGAGGAATATGTTAGTAACAGGACCGAGAGTCCTAGATCTTGTGTTTCATTTCCATTCACCAATGGTCAAGGATGGGGAATTGTAATTGGACACATGTCTTTGGCTTCTCAGCTAAACTTGGTAATCTAGTTGTATGCAGATCAAAATATCACGTTCATTCTCTAGGAATCCTAGATCCTGGTTGGCAAATAGGAAATATTTTCTGGGCATAACTGTGAAACACATGCATGTTTGGGTGTACATTTCATTTTCCACTGGGTGTAGAAAGAAAAATAAGCATATGACAAATGTGTATTGTTTTCTGTATTAGTTCTAATGAGAGCCTCCTGCTTCCTTTTCCTCGTTTAGCGTCTCGTATCTAATCATAACTGTGAAACACATGCATGTTTGGGTGTACATTTCATTTTCCACTGGGTGGAGAAAGAAAAATAAGCATATGACAAATGTGTATTGTTTTCTGTATTAGTTCTAATGAGAGCCTCCTGCTTCCCTTTCCTCGTTTAGCGTCTCGTATCTAATCATACTGCATTTAAGGGATGCACAACAACTTCGTAGGAAAAAGTGTTTGCTCTGTTATTATAGGTCATAAACTCATACTAATACGGTAATACCTCAATATCCAAGCAAGTGGTTTAGTGAAATGCCATTTGGAGCATATGGAATGTTGAGTTTTTGCAAGTCTAGTGTTGATTATAATTTGGAGTATTTGGAATTCCTGTTATGTTCACATATATTTGATTTCAAGCATGCCTTTCGTTTAATGTACTATGCTTACTGAATTGATCAGACATGTATATGTTGGATCAAATTATGTTTCTTCTTAGTTTTGGCAGAACTGGTTGTTGTAATGCTAATTCAATGTCTTAAAAGTGTTTAAGCTTGAATTGGGCAATACTCCTCAGTGTCCATGATTTTTGCTTGTAAATTATTACAGGATATGAATGTCTTCTATAAAACTTTCTTCTTTGTTTATGGCAGCCATCCTCTAGCCATTGAAGGTAGCACATCTGAAGATATTCGCCTCAATCCAAAGGCAATGCACATTTCTGTGCAAGGATATCAGAGTTATTGTAAGGTTAATTAGTTAATGATGAAAGCTTCCATATATTATATAGAACTTGATCTGGTAAACTTTGTCCTAGAAAACAACCAAAGATATTACTGTTCGTATCTACTGACTACTCTACTGCTGTCTGCTGGTGATCTATGTTCAGCTGGTCTTTTGGGTGCTGAACTCTATCTAGTAAGGTAGTATGCTGTCATCTTAATGGTTGGATTTAGTATGTTGCATGTGATCTGTTTTGCCTGACTTCATCTTAAAGAATCCTTTTGTTTGTTTGTTATCTTTCAATGTAGATTTGCACTAGCAGAATGTACCATTTTTTCCGACTTAGTTTCTAAAGTAGGTGATTTTACCACACCCTAGACAAAGTTAATGACATTTAAGCTTCTGAACTTAACTTAATGATCATCAGTCTCAAAACGTTAATAACAAAGAAGCAAGTCAACCAGTTGAGCAAAAAGTTTCCTCTTCTCATGCTTGTAGAGAGAGCTTAAATGACATTTGGGGGAACATGAACATCAGCAACCAGAGGCCGCAGGACTAGTTTGGAGCAGAAACTATAGGAATAAGACACAACAGTACCGAGTAGCACCGGCACAACTCACAAAGCACTCAACAGCATGATTATTGGCGAACTCAATTATATTCATCAAAAGGAAAGGTATAAATAAGTGCAAAGCACGAAAAAAGATAACAGGCATTAGGGTATTTTGAGTTCACAATTATGTAATCAAACACAATACACTAATCTAATTTGTAAAAAGTGATACAATACCTATTCCATTCCATGAACTTGAATGATGCAAAAAAATAGTAGTAAGGATGCAACAAGACGAGAAAATAGAGACCTTGAGATGGTCATAATTTAGTAGTAGTAGTAGTAGTAAGTAGTTTGTTAGATAGCATTTGATGTGATGAGGTGAAGCATAAGTGCAGTACTATTGCATCTATAACATTTTCCAATAATAAATTAATACCAGTAATGAGAAAAACTCAAATCAGAATGTCATATATGTAAATAAATGGGAAAAGAGTTAACAAGCTTTTGTGTATATAGTTCTAAAAAACAACTCTCAACTCTCTCAAGTATTATGCAAAATATAGTCATCAAACACAACCAAGTATATATATATGTATAGTGGTGTCAACACACCCAGGAGGCAGATCGCTTCATCTGCGGTTTCATCTGCTTGTCTTCCTCCAGCGATATCATTCCCAAGTGGGATGGATCTTCCAGCATCATTTTCGCCACCAAATAACCAGCAATGGACCATGTCTGGTTCTTTCGTGCCTGCTTCCCCATGTAACGCCCGTGCTTCCCATCATAATACTCCGGCCAACCATCTTCTAACAAACGGGTTTCGGCTAGTGCTATTGCACGTCTTGCTAACTGGGGTCGCCCAGACTTGATGCATGCGGCCGTCAGGAACCATATAAGGACTACACAGAAGCACAAAACATCAAAACATATTTGAGTTGTTCAAACAGAAGTATCTCGAAATTGGATCAAGCACAATATCTGTCTCAAACTGATCTTGATTCGACTCTGTATCGCTTACTAAGTTCTTGAGATCCTTAATTCATTGGACACTTGATAGTTAATACCTCTTTGCACATAAAAAGCCAACAGAGACAAGACAACACTCAATAATTTCAATCAAACATAAAAAAAAGAAATGCAAACTACTAGAACATTTCCAGAACCTAAAACGAACTTCACAGATAATCCTTCAGTTACTATAAATACACAAGAACCGATATAGAAGCGTATCAAGAGGTTACCTGGCCAAGAACCACCATTGTGGTAACTCCAGCTGGTGTTCTTCGGGTCACAGCCTGTTACTATCCTCCATTCGTGATTCTCCATGGCTGGATAACAAATCTTCAAAGGCATTTCTCCAACCAACTCATCCCAACGCGATTCAATCAGATCCATAATCGCTGAGGCTTGTTCCGGTGTAGCCAAAGATGACAAAATTGCAATGCAATTTCCCAAACAAAACCATCGGAAATCCATTCTTGCAGGACTCACGTTCCCAATGAAGTAACCTCCGCGAGTGGGCATGAAATCGAACACCCAGTCAGGTAGTGAATCAGGCATCACATTGAACTTGTTAACTGCAGTGTGTGAATACTCCTCTGTTTTGAAACGATATATATCGTTCAGCTGTTTCAGGTCGAGCCAAAAGTAACTTCTCATGTGGAAACTTAGCGCATGCAAGCGTTTGGCTACTTGATCGGCACAATCTTTGCCCTCGTCGTCTGCCTTAAGTAGCAGTAAGGCACACCTCAAGGCCATGAAGAATAATGCTTGTATTTCAATAGGGTATCCGTAAACACCCTGAAGAACAGCAGAGTTTCAATCAAAAGTAAAAATGAGTATCAGGCCCTAGGGGCTAATGTAATTACCTCTTTCAGCAAATTAACATGACGAATCAGATTTCAAATTCTACTTATCAACAAGAAGAGGTGAAAGATGTTACTTAGACTCACCATTCTGCGATCAATCATGGAACATCCATCAGCACATAAGAGAGTCGGGAAAGTATCAAACCCTTCCGAAAGGCAAAGAGTCAAGATGAGTCTAATGCCCCTCTGACATTCAGGCAGCTCAGCCAATGAGTTGTCACCAGTAGACTTAGTATAAGCACGGAGCAAAATGATCCACCAGAAACCGGAATCAACTGGAGCAACTCTACCTATTGCACACTCCCCAAAGTCGGCAATTATGGTTTCATAGTTCTTAAGAGGATCATGAAGCACTTTGAAGCTGGCAGGCATCACCCCTGCTCCTAAGGTAAAGTTATCTACCTTCTTTTCCCAAGATTGAAGGCGCAAGGTTTTGAGTAGAAAATTCTTAACAATTTCAGGTTCACCATTCATCAGAAACGCCAACGCACTAGGAACAAAGTCCCTAACAAACACCTGAAAAAAAAATAAACTTCAGCATATAGTGTATGGCTTTGATTATGCACGGCACACATGTACAAAATAAAATAAAATACCTGATCATAATTAAGCTCTTCACTAGAGTGATCCAACGCAGCAATAGTCCCCACTGGTTGGCCACGGAAGTGAACAATGGAACGCTGCAAGGCCACCCAAGCCTCAGACACTATAGGGTGTGTCTCAACACAAGTAAATGAGCGAGGCGTACTTATTCCAGACCTGGCAGGTGAATGAAGACCACCCAAGCTGTCAAAAATACGAGACGAATTGTTGCTACTTCTGTAAAACTGCCTGGGGGATGAAATGCCAATTTCACCAAAGGATCTCTCATCGAATGACCTCTTTCTCTCTATATTGATATGCCTTGGCTTGTCCAGTAGCCTTGACAAATCGGAATCTCCAATCTCGAAAATGGATCCGGTGGATTCGTTATGTTTGGTTCCGTTTTCCTCAGGAGTAGGAGGAGACATGTTGGATAATTGTTTGAGCTACAGCAAAGACACACCAGCAAAGACTAGAGAAGAAACAGAATTTGATCAACAACAAATAAAGTCAATCTAAATAAGTTGAAAATGACAGCTGCTTATAGTTAGCAAAGTCATTGGAGCTACCATGAGCACAACAAATCAAATTAAAGTTTGCGTTGAATGTTGAACTTAGCACCAAGCAATAATAATAATAATAATAATAATAATAATAATAATAATAATAATAATAATAATAATATGGAAAACATGAAATTGACAGCAGACCAAATGCTAGTTGAGCATGTATCACGCACAATTAATTTAGTATAGTACATAATTACTTAGAATATGGCATTATCAAGCATGAACTGTGAATACCTATCCACTAGAGCCTAGAAAGAGAACAAAATGACTCCTCAACGACCACAACATGCCATGTTTTCACCCTTAATATATTTTTAACATCCAACATCTCTCTCTAAAAGGAGGTGGTATATTTATCTATCTATATGTTCCTATCATATATTTTTTTTGTGATTCGTTCTAATTACTAGTAGTTCAATAGATGCTACACGACCATTAAACATTGATATACCCTCTCACGGAGAATGCAAAATACACATTGTATTAGAGAATGGTTACATACTTATACTCCATTTTAAAGGAAAACTCTTGCCTGCATGCAAACGTATGTATTTATATCACATATTACCATTGACCTTTAAAAAAAAAAAACACTACCATTGAGTTTATTACTTTAGTTATCATAGCCTTGAGAGAAAGGGATGGAACCTCACAAGTCACAACTACTTTATTCAAATGACATGACTCATGAAGTCGAAATGCGCACGAGCGAGGGGAGGGGAGTATTTCTATTAAATTAAAATTATTATAATGAGACAAGTGAGTCAGTTAACTAATCTAGCTCAAATTCTGGACTTCTTTTAATTTAGTCAAATCAAAAATTCTAAAGATAAACTAATGAATAATAAATATATGCGTATACCATCGCACTCAATCCATTTTCCATTAAACAAACAAGAACACGATTCATCGTGGGCATTACTTAATTATCATTCATTTTTGTGAACAATATAGATACTTACTGGTAATTAAAATGAGCCATAAACAACCATGGGTGGGTTAAGTTAGCTTATGATTAAACTAGACTAGATGGAGTATCTATGAATTAACCATTTGAGCGACGTGATTAATTAATTAGCAGCTGATTTGTTAAGCTAACTAAACTGAGATGGGTTAATAAATTCATCAATTAAATGTATGATTTAATTTTATATGCTATCCTATATATTTATTAAATAAATGAGCTCAAGTAATTAATTCATTAAAAAAATTACTATCATATACAGTATATACTAGTATTAGCTATGAAAATCAGCTGCCTATATTTGAAAGTTATGTTTTGAAATCCTCCTTTGGCTAATCTTTATTTATCTAGTCTAGACTAAATATAGCCCTAATTAATGCCAGAGAGACAGTCGTACAACTTAGTACTCCAAGACCAGATGAACAAACAAAATCGAATCCACTAAGCATGATGTTAGTAACATCATGTTACTAGTTAATTAGTATTCTCAGTCAGACTGTTAGTGAATTAATGAAATCTTGAACAAGAAATGCTCCTAACAAGATTGAATCGCATTCATAAGTTAAGTTACTGAATAAATAATGATCAACGGAGAAATTGGGGAAAGGAAAAAACAGAGACAGTAAAAACGAAAGCAAAAAAAAACAAAACAGGGCCGGAAAAGATAAAAAGTTTGAAAGCATAGATAGATAGATAGATAGATACATACCTTAGGATGATGGATCGGGAGTTGAGAAAGAAAAGGAGGAATTAAGATTTGATATTTGATAGATTTGAGTAGGTGCAGAGAGCAAATTTATTTAATTAAAGAAACAAAGTTGCAGAGAGGAGGAGGAGGAGGAGGAGAATGACAATGGAAGGAAAGGTTGAACAGTGAGATATATATATAATATAAATATATATAGGTTGACTAGGATTTACAATAACAACAATTAAATAAATAAAAATAAAAATATATGTTGTGACCGGTTAAAGCCGGTGGAGTGACCGGATAATAAACTAGTGTTGTTTAATGAGTCGAGCCGAATATTATTTGGCTCAGCTCGGCTCGTTTACATAACGAGATCAAAATTAGGTTTGAGCTTGAACTATAGGCTCGAGTTCAACTCGTTTGGTTCGAACAAACTTGAGCCTTATAGAACTCGAGCGGAGCTCATATAAAAAAATTAAAAATTTATAATAAGATATCAAAATTCAAATGTATTCATTAACAATCAATATTTCAAATCATAATCCCATTAAAGACTAACAAATTGTAAATATAAACATTCAAATCTAATGCTAAAATACCGATACTTGTATATTATATTAAATCTTACGAATTTTAACGGATCTTAACAAGTATGTTCGAGCCAAGTTAGTCTTGGCTCATTAGTGAAACTAGTTTTATGTTAAGGCTCAAACTCAACTTAAAACCAAATACCTTATCAAACTCGAGCCTCAACAAATCGAGTTGATCCTTCTTTAGGCCTCAACTCGCGTTACTAACCGATAGTGATTGGTGACCGACACGTCAGTAAGTAATTTTGCATTTATTGGAATGCCCACCGATATTAGTAATCGGGTGTAGGGACTGAAGGGACATTTTGTCTCATCCCTCCTTTCGTCTTACGTTACATTTTCTTATTATTTACTAATAAAGTGGAAGCGATATCTTCCATGCCGGACAACGTAGCTGGATCATCATCTATTCATCATATATGGGATATTTACCATACCAGGGTCAGCAGCAGCTTGGAATGGATCGTACGTACGGTGGCATCCAATCAAAATCAAAATAGGAGGTTGGTATATATGTACATGTACACGCTGGACTGGACGGACTCCTTTGGTAGCTACGTTCGTTGTTTACTTTAACATACATTACATAAACATAACATTAATCAACAAGTGATCAAATGCTAATGAATAATTACAGTTAATTAAATTAAACTTAAGGAACTCAAGTCATCCTCAAGCACATATACAAGCTGGCTCATGATAGGATAAACCTACCTAGCTATAGCTAGCTATTTCACTTCTTTATAAGGTTGGTTGGTTATTCGATCATTCTATGATTTTATGTAGTAGCATGTCAAGGTCGATCTGCTGCCTGACTGCCTAATTAAAACAAGCTCTTCTAATTAACATGACTACATTAATATTAATGTACTCTATTATCTATTGTTTCTGATGGGAATTAATCATTGATTGATAGATAGACGTACTATTTGCATAAATAATAACCCAGTCTTCCTGAAACTAATTAATTACCAGTAAAAGTATAGTATCATTCATACCTCCAGAACCAAACCCTTTTTTTTTTTTAATTTAAAGCGGCAAAATAATTTATTAATAGGAGTGCTCGGCAAATTACAACAAGCGACGAAAAAGGAAAACAAAACCGGGTAGGTTACAAAAGTCCCTCCCCCAAACCTAACCAAAAAGACCGAGAATATGTTTCAAGGCATAAGCAAGGGTCCAAGAACCAATCATCCAAACGATTATAGGAGGTAACCTTCCTTTTACCTCTTAACCGAGACCAACAAGTGATTTTAATTTTTTCTAGCGTTTGCCAAGGAGTCCACTCTACATCGTTGTAAAGGAAATCGTTTCTAGCTTTCCTAAGAAACCAAATAGTCCCGAACCGTTTCTGTAAGTTTTCCAAGCAACCCTCCAAGTTAGGCCCCATACTTTTCGAGCCAATCAAACAATGTCAACCATACTTTTCGAGCAAAAGAACAATCCCCAAAGGTGTGCCAAGAATTTTTCACTTTGACTTCACATCTATTACAACTAACATCACCATTTGTGAAAAAAAAAAAAAAAAAACCTCTTTTTTTGAGATTCTCTTTGGTTGGTATTTTTCCTTGGATCAACTTCCACACGAAGGTACAAACTTTCAAACCACCTTTGCCCATCTTTTCATTGGTAAGTCTTCTTGTTGTTTCATCAACTTTGCATACCCCTCCTTAGTTGTGTAGCAATCCGAGTGTTCGCCTAACCACATCCAATTAAAGTCACCACCTAAGTTACCACGAAAGTGGGGGTCGCTTGATTTTGTAACATACCCACTAGCGCCAACTCCCTTTCTCTAAGAGGTCTTGGACCAACGCCAAGTAAACTCTAAAGCTTGGTTTGAACGGAATACTCTTTCACATACCTTGGCTTCTTTGTTCGACTCTAGTCTATAGAGTCTAGGAAAAGTATCCTTTAAAGTAGACAATGAGTGACACCACCGATCATGCCAAAATGAAGTATCCCTTCCATTCCCCACTTTCTTCAAAACATTGGAGGAGAACCATTATTTAGAAGCCAACCCCTTGATAATATCCCTCCACCATGCCGACCAAGAGGCCGAGGAGCCTTTTCCTTTCTCCAATCTCTCTATGTTGTCCCAAAGCTTCCCATATTTCGATTCAATTACCTTGACCCAAAGCTCTTTTCCACCTTTTAGAAGCCTCCAAACCCACCTTCCCAAAAGAGCCGAATTGAAATCTTGCAAGTTCTTGATCCCCAAACCTCCCTCCTCATTTGGAAGACACGCATTTTCCCATCCCACCCAATCTTCCTCCCAACGACAAAGACTTGTGCTCCCAAGCACCAAGTCTAGAATCCACCCTTTCCTTGACCACCTTCCAAATTTTCTTATCCTTCTCCTTTCCTCCCACCGGGAGGCCAAGATATAAAAGGAATTGTTCCAGTCGTGCAATTGAGGAAGCTTGCCCATCCTTGAAGGACATTATCCTCCAAGTTAAATAAGACTACTTTTCTTGATATTGATCTTCAACCCCGAAACTACCTCAAAGCATCTAAGTAGGCTCTTGACCACCTCAAAATTTTCTTTACTTGATTTTTCCAATATCAAGGAGTCGTCCACAAATTGTAGTAAAGAGATAGGAATTCTATACTTCCCCACCACAACTGGTTGGAACTTCCCCGTAGCACAAGCCTTAGCAAACATCCTACTCAAGCCCTTCGCCACTATCAAGTATAAGAAAGGTGATAATGGGTCACCTTGTCTCAACCCTCTTTGTAAGTTAAACTCTTTTGTTGGATTCCCGTTAACCAAGATAGACATAGAAACGGAGAAGAAACAAGATCCATCATGGAGGAACAAGAAGAAGAAACATAAATACAAAAATCAAGGCCTTACTAGTTCATTTGGCCTCCACAAGACCCAACACCTCACAAGGAAGGAACTCTTCGGTTTACAATTATTTATGTCCTCCCCAAGTCACAACAACACAAGCATACATACATGCACTATTCCACTGGCTGCCCACAGTAGGGGAGCACCACCAACATGCATGTAAAACATTACGTACATATTCAGTTCCTACTAGATCTATCATCAACAAGACCATGCATCATTTAGGAGGATTCAAATGAACATACTAGTATGTATACAAAAATGGCAACAAAAGTACTTAATATAATAGCAGCAATAGCAATACTATTTTCATTTTCAGTGTGCATGCATGTCATCATTATAACAACATAGAAACTTGTACCAGAACACATTAATACTGCATGCACCTCCTATATTCTTATAGGATATATTATAGTATACAAAAGTAGTCGTCGGTCACTTCAGTTTTCCCAAAAACTTGTGCACATGTGCAACAAACAAACCACATAACAAAAGGTTAATGCCTGCCAGCCAGCCAAAATACAACAATTTATATATATCCACACCAGATGTGTAGCATTGCGACAAGTATCATAACTCCATGATCCTTACATCCATTGAAGCTCTAGGGAATGCTGAAAATTGCTACATAATACCATATTTTCCTCCACCACGACGGGTAGGAAAAATTCCCCCCCCCCCCCATGTAGGATTTTCATAACAAAATTTCCTCAGTTTCGCACCATTAATTTTTTTGTAAAAAACTTCGGTAGACCAAAGTGATCAGGTGTATAATTGGCAGAAATAAGTACATTTACCACTTCTAGGAAAGATAACATACAAGACGGGACACGTTCAATCACATCATAGTTATAATCCTTCCAACGTTCCTGACACAATTATAGCATAATAATTAATTACAATCATTAATTCCACGATGTACGTATCAACAGGGGAAAAGGAAGACAAAGCCAGAGTATGGCTTACCAGTCGCAAAATAAGGAATTTCAAGGATGGTACACATGGAGTAACTCAATCAGTGTCTCCGGATTACATGGAGACATCATATCGCCCCATATATGAAGTCATTCCAGCTTATCGGACGTTTCAAGAGGATATCCTTCTCTCGACTCCAGAATAGCCTTAATCATAAGATAAATATGTTGATTATTATATAGTCTACAAAAATGAAATCTAAATTTTAATTTCAGACAACTTCTCTTTATGCAAGATATAAAATATCTCCCTGATAATGTTAAATTCGTAATGGACAGTTATACATATGGCAGTTTATAAAAGAAATACTAACAACGAAGCACGCCAACATCTATCTCTCAATACATAAGTGAAAAAGTAGCTAATAACTTACTTGAGCCAAATATGCCGATAGCACCAAATGCTCCAATCTTGAGTACAGTACTTTGAATATGTTTCGAAGTCAGAATCCAGTTAGAGTAATTTGAGGTCGTTCCTCTACACCGTAGTTCAACATCCCTGCCTTAATAATTGATCCAGATAAAAGAAACTTTTCTAGGAGACCCGTAAGTCTAAGACAAAGCAAGCATATCAGCATGGATACCGATTTTGTGTTGTGAAGCATCTTTCGTAAATAATATTTTGGAATAAAAATTTTGTAACCGATGAGCAATGATTTCCACACACTTCACATAAAACTATGTGCATCTCTCCAGTTGCAAGGTTTCAAGAACTGGGAGAGTAAACTTCATAGTGTCGTTGGTATTACCATTTTCTATTAAAATCTCTACATCCTTAAGATGCAACCTTGTCAGATTGGGAAAATGATTCTCCGCACACACACTGAAACCGTTCAACTGCAATGTTAACCTTGTTGATATAGAAACATCGAGAAGTCCATTTGACAAGATGTAACTAATCTTTTGCATAACAACCAATTTCAAGGCCTCCACACCAACTTGTCTCAACAAAGAAGTTACCCACGATTTGATGCGATCTGGGTCAGTGGACAGATACTCAAGCATGAGATCAATCCTTTTAATACTAACATTCCGAACATGAAGATATGTCTTGTCAATAAGGCCAGTGGACATGATTACTTCAAAATGTTTAAATGGTTGTCCCATGCAATCAACATCAACAATGAAGAGATTATAAACCAAGGTCCATTTGTATCTCCAATTCTTAGACAGAACACTGGTTGCACCGCCTCGCATAGAGGGAGGAGGGAAAAAATGTGACTTATAAGATCATTCGGCAATATGCTAATATGGTCTTCTTTGTCCCGCCTAGCACTTTCACTTGGAGGCTCAAAAGAATTTTCACTCATGATTTTCACAAATCAAAATAATAGCTCGCTGAATCATACAAAGAAAAAGGGTGGATATCAGAGTCAGATTTTCACCAAATGCTCCAGTCTTGAGTAGAGTACTTTGAATACATCTCGAAGTTGGAATCCAGTTAGAGTAATTTGAGGTAGTTCCTCTACACCGTAGTTCAACATCTCTGCCTTAATAATTGATCCAGATAAAAGAAAATTTTCTAGGAGATATCCGTAAGTCTAAAACAAAGCAAGCATATCAGCATGGATATCGATTGTGTTGTGAAGCATCTTTCGCAAATAATATTTCGGAATAAAATTTTTGTAACCGATGAGCATTGATTTCCACACACTTCACATAAGACCATGTGCATCTCTCCAATTGCAAGGTTCAAGAACTGGGAGAGTAAACTTCATAGTGTCGTTGGTATTACCATTTTCTATTAAAATCTCTACATCCTTAAGATGCAACCTTGTCAGATTGGGAAAATGATTCTCCACACACACACTAAAACCGTTCAACTGCAATGTCAACCTTGTTGATATAGAAACATCGAGAAGTCCATTTGACAAGATGTAACTAATCTTTTGCATAACAACCAATTTCAAGGCCTCCACACCACCTTGTCTCAAAGAAGTTACCCACGATTTGATGCGATCTGGGTCAGTGGACAGATACTCAAGCATGAGATCAATCCTTTTAGTACTAACATTCCGAACATGAAGATATGTCTTGTCAATAAGGCCAGTGGACATGATTACTTCAAAATGTTTAAATGGGCGTCCCATGCAATCAGCATCAACAATGAAGAGATTATAAACCAAGGTCCATTTGTATCTCCAATTCTTAGACAGAACACTGGTTGCACCGCCTCGCATAGAGGGAGGAGGGACAAAATGTGACTTATAAGATCATTCGGCAATATGCTAATATGGTCTTCTTTGTCCCGCCTAGCACTTTCACTTGGAGGCTCAAAAGAATTTTCACTCATGATTTTCACAAATCAAAATAATAGCTCGCTGAATCATACAAAGAAAAAGGGTGGATATCAGAGTCAGGTTTTCACCAAATGCTCCAGTCTTGAGTAGAGTACTTTGAATACATCTCGAAGTTGGAATCCAGTTAGAGTAATTTGAGGTAGTTCCTCTACACCGTAGTTCAACATCTCTGCCTTAATAATTGATCCAGATAAAAGAAAATTTTCTAGGAGATATCCGTAAGTCTAAAACAAAGCAAGCATATCAGCATGGATATCGATTGTGTTGTGAAGCATCTTTCGCAAATAATATTTCGGAATAAAATTTTTGTAACCGATGAGCATTGATTTCCACACACTTCACATAAGACCATGTGCATCTCTCCAATTGCAAGGTTCAAGAACTGGGAGAGTAAACTTCATAGTGTCGTTGGTATTACCATTTTCTATTAAAATATCTACATCCTTAAGATGCAACCTTGTCAGATTGGGAAAATGATTCTTCGCGCACACACTAAAACCGTTCAACTGCAATGTCAACTTTGTTGATTTAGAAATATCGAGAAGTCCACTTGACAAGATGTAACTAATCTCCTGCATAACAATCAATTTCAAGGCCTCTACACCACCTTGTCTCAACAAAGAAGTTACCCACGATTTGATGCGATCTGGGTCAGTGGACAGATACTCAAGCATGAGATCAATCCTTTTAATACTAACATTCCGAACATGAAGATATGTCTTGTCAATAAGGCCAGTGGACATGATTACTTCAAAATGTTTAAATGGGCGTCCCATGCAATCAGCATCGTAATGTTTGACATGATTTTTATAGATTAACCATGTCAAACTGATGCACAAGCTAGCAACCCACTGCGAACAAGAACGAATGCTTAGTTATGCTTTGTGGGGGAAGAGATATATCTGATATTCTCAGGTGTTTTATTTCGGATCATTTTTTCTCTAGAATTAGAGAGTCTATTTATAAGTGATGGAGGAGCCTTTACATATTTAAATTGTAACTCCTATACAACAAGTGCTCAATATTTACTCCTAGCAACAAATACTATTTGATGACAAAATCAAATAGGAGTTATTGCTCAATATTTGTAACTCCTTAGTTGTTACAGAGATGGAGCTGGAGCAAAAAGGCTCCTGGAGATTTACAGAATCGGTGCAAAACGAGACTCTCGCGAACCTGCTCGTCTTGGCTCAATTCAGTCCACTTCTCGTACCTCACATCGTGCACACACACAAGTTTATTTCATCGAGTACAAATCTGGCCAGGATTCCAAGTCTAAGATCTAGTATTATAAATTAGACACAACTTGTGCATATTCACAATGTGGGACAAAACACTTTAGCCTCCCAACTTTGAGCAATTGTTCCTCACTAACCCAAACTCCGTTTAGGGCGTACAATATATCAAAGCGAAGCTCTCACTCAGTAGCTTACGATTATATACTTAGTTTTCTCAATTATTGAATAATTTGGAAATAATATCCACGTAAATATGACATCATAATGCATTATTTACATCATTATTTTCTTCATATTTTCAACATAAATCAACCAAAGTCTTTACCTTCACAATTGTAGGTACGGTAAATTTTCTTACTTTACTTTGTATTGGTCTTATGTATTACTACCTCCATCTATCTTTAATTGTCCCATTTTGACTTTGACCGATCAACCATGCATAATTTATTATTTATTGCATACAGTTTCTTTTCCCAATTTAATGAATAACGTTTCTTATGATAACATCAGTCAATTACTAAGCAAAATTTTCTCCTTACATTTTAACATACATGCAAATTAATTTGATGGTTTCATGAAATTTAAAATTAGTAGAATTAACATCTTTTATTTCAATGCTCTATTTAATATAGGGGGTTATTAAACGTAGTAGCAATTTTACTAAACGTTGGAAATTTATTTGTAATTTACAGAATGACTCTTATTTTACAAGTATTACAAATAGATCCCAAACTTACTAAATTCATACAAATTATCATAAACAATTGCAAGTATAATAAATTCATCAATTCTACTTTAACACAAACACTCCCTAAAACAAATACACTCATAAATATAAATTATTAACATGAAATGATCACTTGAACAAAAAATGATCAAATGATACTTCCGAACTTCCAAAAATTGATAAATTTGATACTAAATTCAAGTGTTCCAAAAATTAACATTTAAATTCAAACTAAAAAAGAAAAAAAAAAAAGAAAAAAAAGATGATTCAGTAGAGAGCAGCATATATATATATATATATATATATATATATATATATATATATATATATATATATATATATATATATATATATATATATATAAAGCCCCTAAATTTACAAGAGATTTATAAATTTATAGATACTTTATTACAAATTTACAAATCAAGGTGTGAAATGAGTTTGATGATATCTCTTGGTGTGTTCTTCAAATTGAATTGAAATATGTTGATTAGGTTATTGATTTAGGGGCTTGATTTATTTAAGGTGGAATTGTGATGATTTTAAAAGTATTGGGTTAATTTGTAAAATTATAAATTTATAGATACTTTATGTAATTTGTAATAAATTTCCAACATTTAGTAAATTTATGTTCCGACGTTTAATATTTGCCTAAATATAAAACGTAAATTTTCTTTAAAAAAAAAAGATTCAACGAGGATTCAAACCCGAGTCTATCTTATGGACAATACAATTTGAACCACTCAGCCAAGTTTCAAATCTAATGATTATTTAAGTTATGATTCTGTTATATTTTCTAATGCTTTTATTTTATAGATTAACCATGTCAAACATTACGAATCTTGAATTAGAAGCTAGCTGGACAAAATGATATGAAACCGCGCATTATCATAAGCACAGTTCGATTCACGATCTTAATTCTTATCAGTTTCTTTTGTGGTGCTACCGGGTATATATGTGAAGCTTTTGGAACCGTTAGATTATTTTATTTTCTGGTAACGTTAGTGTAGAAATTAGAATTACCACACTATGGGGACCTCTGTTGAAATGAGGACGCATTTCTTTAACTTGCCTCATGATAATATTTACGGATTTGACAATGTTTTATTATCGACACATTATTTGATTACACACAAATATGTAGTGTATTTATGAAATATTTTATTGAAAATCCATTTGGTCGTTGAGTTTCCTCCGTGGTGCTGGCTGGGTAATATATAAAGAGGATATGTGAAGTTTTTGGGACCGTTAGATTGTTTTTTTCCTTTTCTTCTTCTGGTAACGTTAATTCTCTCTCCGTCTCCTTTCCAAAAAAAAAGAAAAAAGCAAGGTTCTCCTCCTCCGTCTTCTTCTGTGTAGAAACTAAAACTACTAAGAATCTCTCTCCGCCTTGTTGTTGTTGTTCGATTATTCCATTGATTGATATATCAACTATGGGGAAACGGAAATCTCCCTGTGACCCTTCAAAACGCGAAAGAAATCGAGAATTACTCTTCAAATCAGTACTCAAGGTGTCCAACACACTCGCCAAAGAAAGAACAACTCTTGAAGACAGGCTCAAATCTTTGAATTCATTAATCTATCAGGTCAATTCAATATCTGCTACTGCTTGCTTTTTACTCTATTATTATTATTATTATTCATTTCATTATTCATTTCATTATTATTTCAGTGCCACCGCCAGAATTAGGGTTCATTCATTCTCAATAATAATTTGGGGCTTTTTTTCGTTTCCTCTTGTTCTGCAGATGAAGATGGAGCAGAAATATGACTCTTTAAAAGTAGATTATTTGTTCGGTTTGAAGGGCAGAGAAGCCTTTTCTTACAAACACAGACTTGGTGAGTCAACTTACTTGAGTTCCTTCCTCTTTTCTTTTTATGTGTTTTTACTTTTTTACTTACTTTCATACAAACACACACTTGCGATCAACTCCTTATTCTTCTTTGTATTAATTATTACTACTATTAGTCATACACTTATACTGCACTGCACTACACTACTTGTGTTTTTTCTGCTGCTTATGTATAGTTTGAAGGGCACCCACCCATACTGTTCTTTTTACAACCCAACTGATTTGGTTATCATCTACATAACCAAATCACTCTACATCCTAATATTTCAAACGCATTTCCTGTTAATAACCGACTACATATGGAAGTTCTGGGTGTTCCTCGTCTTCTAGTCTAATCATTGTTCAAGGAACACATACCTTGTCGTTATACGAATCTGATGCATGTATTCTCTTGTTCAACTGTTTTCGATACCAACCCTGTATCTTGTACTTTCTGTGAACCCCATGGCATGTTCACTTCTTTCTTTGATCATGCCCACTCACACGTCACTTTCATCTGATTTGCGTTTGCCACTAGGTTGGCTGTAGTTGTTTCCCCAAGAGGTATTTGCTTGTAGTTGTACCATATAAATCTTGATGCATGTATGCTTCTTGTGACTACTTACTGGCCTCTTTGTTTGATTTAAGATTTCAATATGAGCTATAGGGGTTTTGAAGATTGGGATTTCCTTTTCTTACCTTTATTTCGTTATCCATGAAATGCAGACAGTGCTGAGGATGATCTTGCTGATCTTACGAATATGCTTTCATTAGTATCTCAGAAATATTCAGAACCAATGGTTTGTTCTTCTCACTATGACATTTGGCATCTTTCATGGGTTTTTGATTGTCATGGGTTCAGTTTTATGTTTTTCCTTTGCCTTTTGCCTTCAGGCCGAGATGAGTAGATTGAAAAGTGAACTCGAGGAAATAAAACTACAGAATACTGCTTTATTGGATGAAAAGAACTTTCTTTGGAATCAGTACAATAAAATGGAGAGTGACTTAACTGAACGATTGAGGAACAAATCTAATGAAGATGAACAAGCTAATGAAAGAATGAAGGCGCTCATAAACAAAGCGGAGGAACTAGAATGTTCAAATGAAAGTTTAAGGACTGACTTAGCCAAGGTGAAATATGAAAAGACAAGTGAAATCTCCAGACTTCAGAAAGAAATTGAGGTCTTGAAGTCTAAGTTGGAGTCTGAGACACCTGCATTGCGCCCCTGTAGAGCAACTAGAGGGTCCACCTCTACGAATGGTGGCGCCAAAGCGGTGGATAAACCATCACATCCTTCCAATACAGAGGTAAAGGTAAGTAATGGGCTCTTTTCATGTTTTTGCATCTCTTGCTGGCTTACCCTTTATTTCTTGTGGTTACTTTCACGATTGCCACATGCTACTTTTCTGTTTTTATTACATAAGGCACGATGATTTCCTTCATCTTGCAGCCAGTTAAAATAATTTCATCAACTTTGGCTACTTATTTGCCACCAATAAGCAACAGCTTCTATGTTTAAGTTGGAAAAAGTTCCTTGTATAGCTGTTGTGTTTGTTCAAGGCAGGGAGACAAATAAGTTCTAAGTTTCCTCGCTATTTTACAATATGCAGGTGCCTCGTGTGAACCGGAGTGCTCATAAATCAACTGGAGGAAAAGCTCCAAAGAAACAACTTTGTGTTAGGGTACATCCCTCTCCCTGATATTTCTTTCTATTTTGCTCTCAGAAGAAACCTGGGAAACTATGGAATTTTCTTTTCTGATCTGCATCACAGGCTAGTCTCTATTTGCATTCACTTGAGTTTTTCTCTCTTTTTTTATTGTAACCACTTTGGTAAAGACACCAAAATTGGCTTGACATATATTATAAATTTTTCATTAATTCTGTCTTCAACTGCAAAAGTTCTCCCAGGAAAATTTGATGCTGCCAAATTTTGGAAAATGTTTTGTTTGTTTGAGCTCCGTGTTACCATCCAAATAGAGGTCTGTTCTAGTCAAGTTAGGAAATTATTCTATGTAAGAGAGTCGTGCTGCTGTTTATTATTGAGTGGTCAAGTTTATTTCGATGATAAGAGTTGGTTTTATGCTTTAGGGTGGTTTGGTTCTTGGGAGATTGACCGTCTTATTTTATTTCCAATTGTTTCAATAAAACTTGAGAAAAGTAGTTATTGGCTTATTGCTATATCAAAATTGTATCACCCTGCAAGTTGGACCCAGAACATTTTACTCTATACTCCGTACGTATATACTAAGAGCGTGGTAATATGATATTTGCGTGCAGGAAATAGGTGATGGTGGTGCTATTAGCATCCCAGACAATACCCCAAAACTGTTCACATCGTCCTTCAAGGTTCCTAAGTTGAAGCATTCGTCGTCATCGTCAAGACGCAAGTAGTTTTGCAGCGGCTGTCTCCCCTTAATTTGAAGGCCAACAATGTAGTACAATGTTTCTGGTGCAGTTGTACAATGTCCCTAGCTATGATGATAACCAACATTTGTAGTTGTAATTATTCGATGCTTTCAATCGTTAAACATCATTTCATTTCATTTCCTTGATGGTTAATCTGATGATGTTTGTACTAACGTAGTTAGTGGAAATTTAAGCAGGGTACGTATGTTTTAGTGATGGATAGGATATGACTTTTAGACTTTTACATCATTGGCTTAAGGACTTAGGTGTACGTACCTTTGTCCTTAATTTATTTATTTCACCAATCACCTACACTACTTTAATTTTGAAACGGGTAAATAATTATTGTAATAAAGGAGCATAATAAATGCTCTAAGGATACAACGAGAATCAAGAAACAAACATAATAATACACACTGCTACGTAATGCAACAAGTCAAAGCAAACGGCAGTAGCCTAATGAAGCAAGCAGGAGAGGCCAAAAACAGTACATGGCACCAAACCGAAAGAGATGAACAAAACCCATCAATGATAACCGCAAGGCCTAAGGGCAAGGAGTAAGTAGTTTAGAATAATTTTCATAGTTTCCAATCATAGGACGGTTTTCTTATTGCGGTTGGAAGTAGTCTATTTCTCACTCCTTGAATCGATCCACTTCAATCAAAGTCGAAAAATGTGGGTAAGACAAGTAGTTGAAAATAATTTTCCTATATCCCAACCAAGGGCGGTTTCTTTATCGAGGTGGGACTATAGTCTATTCCTTGTCATACCCACAAACGAGGGACGGAACACCTCCACCAACCTCAATACAAGCTAAGCCAAACAAAAACAACCACATTAGTAAAAAACACCTCCTTGGAGAAGAAAGAAGATGTTACCAATAGGTTTAAAAGTCGGGTTTTTACTTAGCGAAGAAATGAAAATCTCTTAACCAAGTTGACTAAAGCCGTTAAAGATAAAGAGGAGATGTGACGAGGATCGAGTACTTTCCAAGTCCACTACTACTACTTTTTCTAATTTTATTAATGGAGACTTAATTACTTAAGCTGATAGTATCATATTCATAGGAAATGTGTGACTTATGATTGTTACAGCAGGTATAGGCAGATGTGCCCACAAAATTAGCAGGGTCATACTTTGAACCCTTACACTTAAAAAAGGGTGATTTCACGTCCAACACTCTTTGGATCTTTTTTATACAAATTCAGAAGGATTTAATTCGGTCGAAATATATATACAGTTTTTTATTCTTATTTTTTCTCTCTTTCTTTTCTGACGATTTAAATATAAAATAAAAAATGATAAATATTTGGGAGAAATTAGATCGTGACTTCATAGCATCAACGTTTCCAACAAATTATTGCAAAAACAAGTCACATTATAAAGAAGTCAATATTACTACTAATGTATATACTGGTGTAGCAAACATATTAGCTCACTAGAAAATAGAAATAGTTAGCTCACAACGCATGCTACCTGCCATTTTGTACTTCGATCTCACGGTCATCATATAATATATATATAGCATCCACGTTTCCAGAACATTAAATTACAAAAACAATTTAAGTACCAAAACCAAAGTTTTCCACTCTTTGAATACTAATCTCACATACATTATACTAATCTCATATACATTATAGTATATGCGAGGGTGTTACATTCGTTAATACATTTTGCATTCATTTTCACTTTTCGTTTTTTAAGCCCATAAGTATATAATACAATATTGTACATATCGGAACACATGTACTATATGTAATTTACAATTATTGGATAAGGCGTGCGGTAGGGCACGGCAATTTCATGTTGTTAATTTTGGGGACGATGAATTATACTAGTCAACTATTATACGGGTTCCACTAATATACTTATTCTTATAAGTCATAAGAGACCTACTAATTACAAAAGAGTAATATGGACTGTAAAAATATTTGAGATTGCCATGAATATGAAATGTTTGCTTGAATTAAAATTGATACGGTATTGTATATCAGCTAGATGTGATTGATTGTATTCACCTTATTCAGATCCTTTGTCATTCTTTCGTTCACTAATTTTAGTGGTATGATCCATTTATTTAAATCTTTTAGTAAAATTAATATTTAATATTAGTACTGAAATGTTTAATGTTGCACACGGGACATTCTTCCATAGAACATGGTCTATGAATAAGTTGTAGATCATGTGGTCTAAAATTAACCATATCATTCCAAACGTGTGATGTAGCTAATTGGGAACCATGGTGTATAAACTCACTATAAACTCACTTATAGATCATGTTCAATAAAAAATTTACAGCTTATAGTAGAAAAGTTTAATGTTGGTGCTAAAATGTTTAATGTCAGTTAATTTTATAACTCCTGTTGTTGTTGAAGTTAACGTTGAATGCTGCGTGTTGATTAAACTATTGAGTATTTTTCATCTGTTTGAAGTGGTAGTAGTTTCACAATATTAGACCAACCCGAAGTGATATACATACATCGGGTGTTATGCTTGATGTTTCTAAAAAATTAAATATGCTTTGAAATAGTACCAAATGTTTTTCAGTAGTGTAACGATCTGATCATTGGTTTTATACTACCACCACACACGTTTCGTTGATATGTAGAGCATGGCATGGCATGACTACAGATCAATGGACGACAGGAATTAATTAATTAATTAATGATCAGTTATGTTGGTCTAGGCAAACGAATGTGCGTATTGTATGAAGTGGACAGATAGATATATAGATCGAGTTGAAAGTTGAGTGAAAGAAAGTTAGGTAAGAACGATATATACGTACAGTACGTAGTTGCTAGCAAGCTATATAATCACCTCTCCGCGCACCATTCTAACACCATCATCGATCATCTTAATTAGTATTATTAAGTTGATAGATAATTAACCAAGAATTAGCTAGCTAGTAAGATGGCACCTTTACCAACAAGCCTAACTTCCCTGTCAGAATCAAACTCATTTCACCAAAAATTCATGCGAGACGAAGACGAAAGGCCTAAGGTCGCATACAACCAATTCAGCTGTGAGATTCCGGTCATATCAATAGCCGAAATCAATCAAACCGGGGAGAAGAGGGATGAGATATGCAGGCAAATTGTGGAAGCATGTGAGGAATGGGGTATTTTTCAAGTCGTTGATCATGGAATTGACACCAACCTCATCATGAACATGGCTAGTTTGGCTCGACAGTTTTTTGCCTTGCCACCCGAAGAGAAGCTTCGTTTTGACATGTCCGGTGGCAAGAAAGGTGGCTTCATCGTCTCTAGCCACCTTCAGGTATCTGTACAAAATATATACTACTAGCTACTCCCATGTTATATAAATACTATAAATTATGAATGTGCCAGCATGTAATAATTAACTGGCCTATTTGTAATTGAGAATTATTAATTAATCAAATTTTCAGATATGCAAAGTAGTACTACTAATTAGTAGCAGGAGCTTAATTAGAGATACTATGTAAATTTTACTAAAAATTTAATCTCATCTAAAAGAAAAAATGGAAACATTTTATAATTACTATTTCAGATTAATTATATATATTAATAGTAATAAGATAAATATTGGAGTAGTAATTTACAAAAAGAGCATGCGTGCATTTTGTTGATTTTGATTGATCCCTGCAGGGTGAAGTTGTCCAAGATTGGCGCGAGATTGTGACATATTTTTCATACCCAATTAAGGCCCGGGACTATTCAAGGTGGCCTGATAAGCCGGAGGGTTGGCGTTCAGTAACAAAGGTGTACAGCGAACAGGTGATGAAACTAGGTTGCACATTATTGGAGGTTTTATCGGAGGCTATGAACATAGAAAAGGAAGCCTTGACAAAAGCATGTTTGGATATGGACCAAAAGATAGTGGTGAATTTCTACCCAAAGTGCCCCCAACCGGATCTCACACTCGGCCTCAAGCGACACACTGATCCAGGCACGATTACTCTGTTGCTCCAGGATCAGGTGGGCGGGTTACAGGCGACCCGTGATGGTGGAAAGAACTGGATCACTGTTCAGCCTGTGGAGGGGGCTTTTGTTGTCAATATTGGTGACCATGCTCATGTAAGTTGTACTACTACTACTACTACTACTACAGTAGTATTTTGTTATGTTTTCTCCACTAACTAATTAATATAATAAAAATAGGAAATAATTATTACTCGGTTAATTTGGGTGTGCATATATATGTGCATGATGCAGTACTTGAGCAATGGAAGGTTTAAGAATGCTGATCATCAGGCAGTGGTGAACTCAAACAGTAGCAGGTTGTCAATAGCAACTTTCCAGAATCCTGCCCCAGATGCAATAGTGTATCCCATAAAGATCAACGAGGGTGAAAAGTCGATAATGGAGGAGCCAATAACGTTCTGTGAAATGTACAAGAGGAAGATGAACAAGGATCTTGAAGTTGCTAAGCTGAAGAAACTGTCAAAGGAGAAAAAGATACAAGAAGAATTAGAGATGGAGAAATCCAAAATGGAAGTTTCTTCTTCTAATGGCCGACATTTCAAGGAAATTTTAGCTTAATTAATTAGTCTGTCCAAGATTAATTAATTAATTCTTTTACACTAAGTAAGTAACCTGACGGGAAAACCAAATTGGGATACTGAGATTGTGTTCACAGAAAATAAATAAACAAAGGATATATAATACTATAAAAGTATAATAATTGGTTTGTGTTGTGTAGATAGAAAAAACATTGTTCTGGTTGTGTGCTTGTGGTCCTGAGAGTCCTCCTGTGTTATATATAAGAAGTAAGTATTTCATTTCTTTTGATATGTTCTACAGTATAATTAGTACTGGCCCCAATCCTCTTAATTAATGTGAAAGTACTGCACTAATGATTCCCTGGTTCTAAATTAATTGGAAGTTGGAACCGTAATCATTTTCGATTCTGCTGGTTCCAGAGCCAATGATACGAGGCAGCCAGTATCGTTGACTTGGATTTCGAATTGATTCGATTCTTCAGTTACTGCTGTCTGCTGGAAAGAGGACTCGTAATGAACTATAACAAGTACCAGCATAACAGCATCAACAACCCCCCACCATGGACTACAGTTTTCTAAGTTGGTACTTATATAGTCTCATGATTTACTAGTACGTAGTATAATGGAATGAATCGAAACACAAATGAAAAGAAAATTTGGAATAAAACCTGCAATGTAACGACATCAAGTTCATGACAGATGAGTGGTAGCAAAGATGAGGAAGAATCGTAACCTCATTTCTTTACATTGAATCGAAGTAGAGAAGTACAGTAAACATGCATGTCATACAAGTGTGTGAATTCATTTCAGGCAGCTAAACGTACAGATGATAGTGTTAGTTTTTCAATTCTATGTATCATTGTATTACAATATTTCATTTTTTCTATGTGTGTAAACTCACTAACTCTTCAATCCTTCTGGCATTAAAAGTAGCCTCAATTAAGAAGACATATATATATATACTATACATATAAGCATGCAAGTAGATCGATCATGAATGAAGCAGCTACTTTGGTTATTAATTTGCATTCATTCATCTTTTCACAGCTTTGTTCATTAGCAGGTAGCACAAGAGTGGCCGGCAGGATATATATATAGTTGTTGTGCCTCCGGGGAGTAAACGTGGCAACTGAATTAAAATGACGAGCTAGAATCAACCAATCTAGCAGATAATACCTCAAGATATATGTCGGTCGATCTACTGTATAAAAACAAACAACAACACTCCCAAAACAGAAGATGAAGAAGAATAATCAAGAAATCTGGACTTAGCTAGCTATATTAATTAATAAAATTCCTTTGATTCTTTAATTTCTCTTCCAGTATACTACTAGTACAAATCAAACATTCAAATTCAAATTCCAATGGCTGATCACGATACAACTCCAGTACTCACCACCAATCCACCGCCGTCCAAATCCAAACACTTCCCCAAGGACCAAATCCTCCGCCGCTGCTACTCAAATCCAACCGCACCTGCTGCTACACTACTCTCTGCCTCCTCATTCGCCTCCCTCGCCGGAGTGCTCTACCTCGTGTTCAGCTTACGATCGCTGGTTTGCAAAATCACAGCGCTCTCCGTCGCCGGAATGGACGTGAGTTCAACCGCTCCGTTCTCACCAGAATTTGACGTGACTGTTAAACTTAAAAACCGAAACCGAAAGGCAGGGATTCACTATTTAAGAAACGGCGCCATTACTGTGTATTACGACAGTGTGAGGCTGAGTGCCGGCTTTTTACCAGCCTAGGAGGAATATCATGACGTCGTGCTCGGTGATGATGCGCATAGAAATTTGATGAAGGAGCAGAGTCGGGGAAGAGTGCCGTTAGTGGTGATGGTTAGAGCGCCTTTTAAGATTAAACTTGGATCGTTAAGTACATGGGTGATTAATGTCAAAGTTCGATGCGACGTCGTTCTGGATGCTGCTGCCTTACTGAATCAGCACAAGACTACTGCCAGGATTATTTTTAATCACTGTGCCCCTTCTTCTTCTACAAAATCTAAGAAGAAACTCAAGACCAGAAAGCTAAAGATTTAATAATTAATTACTGTTAGCTGTTAGGAGTTTTAGTTTAGTTAAAGTTTTTTAATCATTCATTCAATAATATCTCTCACAAAATCAACTCATACTTGTGATCTTGCTAGCCCCATCGAGCTAGATTTTCTACGTACCTGACCGGGTTCGCGGTTCTTATCAGACTACAATAGCTCCAAACTTTCCATGCTATATATAGATCGATTTTACCACAGCTACCTAACAATCAGGCAAAATAGCCTCTATCTGCCTATTTAATGCAGATGCAAAACAACAAGAATGTTTTAAACAAGTCGATCAGTTTATTATGATATTAGAGATAATTAATTTACAACTAATACGACTAAAACTGTAGTAATCATTAAGCTCAAGTTGAACATTGTTCTTCTGGTTTGCTTGCTTGTGGTCCTGTACATGTTATTCATATATTGTATGTATGTCTAATGGTTCATATACTGATCTTTATATATTTCATTTCCTTTGAGAACATATCCTAATTACTGTATACGCAAATTATATACTCATCCGTTTTTCTGAATTCTATACGTTTGATTTTTGCACGGAGTTTTAGGAGAGTTTGTAGATAAAATTATTATATTGGTGTGGAGAGTCCACACGGGGTTTTAGGAGAGTTTGTAGATAAAATTATTATATTGGTGTGGAGAGTCCACATGGGGTGAAGTCCAAATTAGCTAGCAAAAGAATGATTATGGTGGGTCAATAATAAAATAATATGGTTGAATTTGTCAAAAATGGAAACGTATAGAATCTAGAAAAACGGACGAAAATGGAATACGTATTGAATCCAGAAAAACAAATGAGCACGTACGTAATATAGTTGGATGAACCGACTTACCTTAATTCAATTAGCTACGGATGTACGTTCATGGATCTTGGATTTTGCCCAACAGTACAACTCATTTTATTATCATTATAGCTGATCGATCGATGCATACTTTTTTTTTTTTAAAACGGCTAAAGAGGTCATTTATTAATTAATGAAGACTGAAGAGAGGCGAGAATAAGAAATGCTTCGCGAGGTGTTAAAAAAAACTGCACCATCCGAAACCAACACATGGAAAGGAAACTAAACCAAGAGTAGTAGATCAATACAGAGAACACTAATTAATATTGAACCAATAGTAACAAAACTTACTTGAGAGAATACTATAGTACTATTATTATATATATATAAGGTAATTAAGTTGGATCCGAATTAAAAGAGAAACCAAGCTGAGTGGAAAGAGGACTGGTAATGAACCATAACAAGTACCAGCACAACGAACAACATCAACCCCCACGGTGGACTTCCTTCATCCGCCACAGCATCACAAACGTTCCTAGGAACTCCAGACGCGTATCGCCACAACCTGCCATGTACGTACGTACATAAATATATATCCCACACACAGGAAGTTAATTAGACAAATTAACAGAAAATTTTGAATATTGGAACTTACCTGCGATGTAACGACATCAAGTTCATGATGGAGATGACGATGAGTGGTAGCAAGATGAGGAAGAATCGCAAGGACATTTTGCTTCTCTCAACCTTTTCCTTGTAGTCCTTGTAGCTTGTGAGGTACATCAACATGATAAAAAGACCAAAAAAAACGACCAAAGGCAAAGGTGGAGCTGCTATTGACTCCAGCGTTTGATCTCTCCAGCTTATACCTGCAGGAGGTCTTGTTTCTCTGCTTGGAGACGACGAGCTCATGATCTTTTAAATATATAATTGTTCCTTCAATTAACTTGATATAGACAGACACTAGTAGCTACAACACTAGTACGTGTATGTAATGGTGATCGGTATTATGTATATATAGGGTCGTCGCTTTATTAATTGGAATAAATTCGATCATTATGGGTTGGTTTTATGTTAAAACCGACTTTGCTTTTGGATATGTATGTATAGCCACCAATTCCACAAATGGAGATAGATACCAAGATTGAAGTTTACTATACTATTTTGTAGTTTTGCATATACTATAAATGATTAGATATATATACAGGCTATAGCCCAAATAAAAATTAAATACAAAGAAATAGGGAGAATATGTCCAAATCATTCATTCAACCAAATAACAAACTTGTGATTGATGTAAGAAAGAAACAGACTTTCGTCAAAATTCGTAGAGGACTCTGGACGGAGTCCGCTAATTTATGCCATACTTCCTCCGTTCTTTTAAGAATTCCATATGCATTAATTTATAGTATTCCATTAATAAAATAAATCATTTCTCTTAATAACTTTGTGATAAATTCATTATTATCCATATTCCTTTTTTTTTTTTCTTTTTTTGAGATATTATCCATATTCCATTTCAGGTTCAACCTATATTAGAAACAACCACATGCATTAAGTGGAAAGCTACATCAAAGACAGGTAAAAGTGTTAAAAGTCATGAATCATCATAATAGAGTCCAGGATGAATCCTGCCTGGTTCAAAAGTCAAAACACCAAATTATACAGAACGGTAGAAACATTTTTTTTCAAAAAAAAAAAAGACGATACAGAAATCAACTGCGTTTACAACAAAAACTATTGACATGCTGTGAACTACTACAAACATAACAGGGGCAAGAAGCAAGCAGGCAATATATAATATATATATGGCATGGCTGAGTTGCTGAATTAGCTTCTTCCTGGGAATGATGGATATCTGTATTTCCTACCATATATATGATCTATAGTAAGGCACCTGCTACCTCATTGTTGATTCAACGGATTGCAGTACTTCTTGAAATTAAGGCACTCATCTGATAGAAAGTCACTGCCACCCATAAATCCATACAGGAACAAGTTATACATATACAATAAAATCTTTTCTTTTTATTTCACTAGATTATTAAAAAGAAAAACTAACTAATTCTACTTTCACTTACTGTATTCGAGCAGCCATTTCTAATGTTTCCCATCTGGGACTCCATGGGTATCCTGTCAAATTATGTGACTTCACCGGAGCACCAAGGGAATTAAAATGCTGAACAAAAGAAAACAATGTTCCAATTTTATTAACCAACTTATAGCCTCTCAATTGAATTTTCACAACTCAAAACCACTACTTCGATTATATATATACATATACTCACTTGAGAACTCTGAAGTTGCAAAGCTGGTTGCTGCCTTGGGAACTGAACAGAGATCGAAATATAGACCTGAAACAGGAACATTTCAGACTTTAGTCACAACAATTCAAAGTTCATCTTATATAAACATGATTGGTGTTCACGAGAACTGCAAGCGATCACTATAGACAGTTCTGTCTTTGTAGAAACCTCAAACTACCAGAACATAACAATCCTAATGAAACAAGAATCACCTTAACACTTGAAACTATGGTAAAGGTGGAAACAGACATCCGGTCATGAGTTCCCAAAAACCAATTCCACTGTATATAAGTTACCAATCGTTTAGGCAATTAATGTGAAACTAGATCATGGTTTAATAGGACAAGGAAAGGCAAGGTCCTCAATATACCTAGCGTGATGAACTCATTAATTGAAAAATAGTAGTTTGAAGAAACACTTGATATTAATACAGAATGGCAAATATAACCAAAGACCAGAACACACAATTTTACTTATTGTCACGTCATTTCCGAAAAGATCACATATCGTTAATTTGGGCAGGAGCACATAAAATTATGTTATACCAGAAAAGAAAAGACCCCAGAAGAAGCCAGGAATGTTGCCCTCCTGCACAAAACCTGCAAACAAGAGCAATAAGAATAAGTCAATCAAAGCTGCAACATGAGTCTTGCTGTAAAGAAAACAAGACCAAACCATTAGCTTTTCCATTAGCAAGGCTACAAGTACAAACCGGGTCAGCTTCTATGGGTCTCCCAAGAAAAGGTTCTAGTGCCGTGATGAACTTCCTTCTTAATTCAATTGACGAAACTGCATCTTTAATCTGTCAACAATAAGAGACATACAAGGGAGAGTCTATTTTTCGAAATCTGCTGCGAGATGTGCTACCTCAGGCTCGTCTTAATGCTTGGAAAATATAAATCAATGTAAAAGATGCAGCATACCTGTGATCCCAGCATCTTCTCCAGATTAGGAAGATATTCTGCCATGCACCTGCACATGGATTCAGAATGATAATTTAAATGTATGACAAAAACATACAACCCCAGTTAAGAGAAAAGACAGATGAAAACAGGTAAGGAACGACATAACCACTCACATCCCGTCCAACCAAGAAGGAAGCCTAAAATCATCAACAGAGAAAAGAGTTTTCACTTCAGCAGAAGATACCAACTTTAGCCGTGGGACTGAAGACATTTTACCCACTGGATAAATAACCTGCACACATTATAAATATGAACAAGAGAGCCCACATGGCAACGACTAAAAACGAACTGAAAGAATTCAAACAAACTATGACTCCTCCATGCGTCAATAATGATAATGCAAGCTCCACACCACATTCAAATAAGTGGAATTTCATCATTAATCGCACGTAACCTAAAATGTTTATACATAAACAATAATGGCATGGTTCATCCTAGTTTCTGGCACATATCTTCAGGATCTACTGATCTACATGACACTGAATCAGCATAAAAGTAGTTTTCAAGATAATTTTAAAATAAAGAAATAAATAGAAATTGGAGACTGTTCCCTTCTTTATACGGTTATTCATTATATCTTCCAAAGGCACAGTTATCATGGTCTGCCTAAAACAAGCTCTTAACATGAGCGGTTTAACCTCTAAATTCAGTGCAGGTCTCCTTCTCTTACTGTTGATGCTTAATATTGTACTGTATCTCTTGTTTCTGGGAACGATAATTATGCATAAGCCATAGTCTTCCTGAAACTAACCTGTAAGTATATCTTCTGTTGATGTCTCCAGGTAGAACCAGCAACCAATTTATTTAAATCCATATCTAGCAAAGGAATCACAAATTTGACCTCTTCCGGCTACGCTACAACAAAATGTTGAAATGGCCATCAGGAGAGTTCGAATGAAGGAGGCAGCTCCACATACTAAGGGGGGGGAGGATTTGATCAAACTGAAACATGCATCATCATACCTTATCCAGAACCGAACTCATATACATGTCAATCCCCTGTGACAATGTGGAGAATGTTAAGATCATAATAAGCACATTTGGTATACGTGGACAAGAAACTGCGAATGAAGATGCACCAGAGAGAAGGAAATTCTTACATAGACCAGTTGTATGGGTAAGTTGTGGACCATTGGTCCAAAACAAGCCACATCACTTGAAAAATGTGATGTGTTTAATTTTGAACCACATGGTGTATGAACCTACTCATAGACCAGGTCCATAGAAAAAATTTCCCCAGAGAGAGAGAGGATGACGAAGAATAAAAAATTGATAATTAAAATTGTATGCTTATTTGTAGCCAACTTTGTGAGGTAGTAATCAAACTGGATGGCCAGTAGGTGTAATCACGAAATTGCTAAAGGGAACAATATAAGGCCTCCAATGATTCGTTACATCAAGTAACTTTAACGACTTACCATCTAGCCCACCTGAGCCAAGATGGAAGTGTGATCTTTAACAATATCATCAGTACAGGAACCAAGTTTGGGATGGAGCAGGGCTGCAGGGTACTACATATATGTTTGACTCCAGTCAAGACTTCTAGCTTTTGTTCGGTTGTAGAATTGGTTCTTGGGTTTTTATTAGGATTTTTACAAAAAATATGTATCAATGGTGGTGGTCAAATTGTTAGTTGTTTGTTAAAAGAAGATGGAGGAAGAAGAAACAGAAATACAGCCATAGGTGTGAACCGACAAATAGTTGATGGTAGCGCCTTGGCCAAAGACATTTTGGCTTCTATTTAAGTAGAAAACCAAGGCTCAGTGTGGTGCCCAGATAGAGTTTCAATGAACGGGGGGCTAGAACAAGAACAACTACTAAATTATACAACTGTAAATGATAAAGCAATTAATAAAACATGTATCCCTGAATCTGAAAGTGCATACCATCGTTTATCAATACACTTCAATGTAATAGTGTTATTTTCATAACATAAAGCTTCCAGTTGTAGTATCAGTTTCAGGTACTGGAAGTTGCAATATAATATAGTAATTGCATATAACAGATAAGTCTAAACAATGCCACAACATTGAGTTAAACAGTGAGAAGACCTGCATTCTCCGACTAATAATCAATGCTGAACACCAACCAAGCAATCATATAAGATATCAAATATAGGTGTTTCCAAAATACATCTTCTTCAAAGTCCAGAGCCACTAGTATTAATAGACAATTAGGCTTCACTCAGTCACACTTCTTGCTGTCAAATAATGATAAGAGGATCTATAGAAATAAATGTCGGCCAAATTGCAGAAATGAACCTAGCGGATGGACGAAAAACAGAGGAAGGAAAAAAGAAGAAAAACCAAAAGGACAAACAAATGATACAGAATGCTCCGTGAATGCTACATACAAGACATCTGTAATAAAGAAAATGAACTTATCACTAACCGGTCTGACGAGCATGGTACTAATTTCAAATTTTAATCTGTCATCCGCAATCTCTTCAATACGTCTGCTTTGGTAAGTGACATATGCATCCCTAGAATACAAAGACATAAAAATAAAAAATAAAAAAATAAAAAAAATTCAATGCCTACACCAGAAAGTCAGCATGTCGAGAATCCAAAACGTACTTACCTAAGCTCGATAACAAGAGACATTAGGCGTGCCGGGTCCTTAACGTTCCAATTGATCAAACTATTTTTAAAAGACTTATCATTCACAAGATGGTGTGGCTGGAAACGTTCATCTTCGGGGCCAAATATGAGATCAGGAGCCTCAAGTGGATAATTAGCATTGAAAATTACATCCCCTAAATCACATTGCATAATAAAACAAAGAGCAGTGGCATAGGAATAAGAAGAAGATAAAATTACAAACTATAGAAACCTAAAAAACGAATTGTATAAGAACACTGACATTTGATATAGTCGAGACAGTATGGAATGACTAAAGTGAAGTGATCAATCAGGTTAGGGTTTTTGGTACCGGACCACATGCTCTCCACCTACAACAGTATCGGAATGTTTGTTACTCTCTTGAACTAACCAAGCAAACAAACAAACAAACAAACAACGCTTCCTCTAATTTGAATAATTAACTTTTGTCATTTGGGAGATGAAAACTTAGAGTCTTCTTAGACTGTGTTTAAATTCGAAATTCGTAGGGTAGGAATAATGCGTACCTTGACAGAGAAAGGGCAGTTAGAGACAAGATAGCTGAGCTGCGCGGCGATGAGCGGCGGTACGGAGTCGATCGCCATGGCTGGGAAAAATTGCAGGGGACGGGTGGGGAAAGTGAAATCGGCGGATACAATTGGGCAATTGAATTACAGGCGAGGTGTATCTTCCTCCCAAAAAAAATGAACCAAATAACACAATTAAATACACAGTAATTAAAGAGAAATTTATATCCAGGCCCATCATAATTTCATCAATTACGTTTATTCCCTCACAAAAAATATAATTACAATATTTCCCATAAGCTAACGAATTAAATGTGGTAAATACATTTTTACCCCTGGTCCATAATCATATTTTTACTTTGTCCAAACAAATCAACTTTTGTTTATTATAAATTTGACCCCATTAATTTCTATTTTGCAAATTTGACATTAAATACTATCACATACTTTATCTAAATTTCAAATTGGCCTAAAACGTTATTGTAAATTAAATCCTAACAAAATTAATACTTCAAACATGTTCTAACAAAATTAATACTTCAAATATGTCCCAAGAATATTTTTTTTCAAAATATTTTTTTTCTATCTTATTCTTCTTCAAGACTTCGGTACCGGAGTCCGTCAGAGCTCCGATTTTGGGAGCTGCATTCCGTCACCCTCCGGTGATTATAATTGAAGGGAAGAAGAAGCAAGGAAGAAAATAAAAAATAAAAAAGGGAAGGGAGAAAATGGAAAAGTAAAAATAAAATTGGCTAAGGGATTAGTATTTGGTTGGAAGAGAGACTATCTCATTCTGATCAACCCAAAATTGATTAAAATGGGGCTATTTATAATTCTTTTTCTAAGAGGGGAAAAGACGTATTTTAGGTCCGTAATAGGGGGTGTGTAAGTAATTTATCCACAATGAAATAAATTTGAAATGAACTAAATTGATTTGAACTTATATTACTCCCTCTGTTCCATAACAAATTTCCTAAGTATTCCCGTATTTTTTTATCATGTGTTTTAGATTTTTTATCTTGTTCATAAATATAAGATATTTTAGGTTTTAAATTAATATAATATTAAATTTTCAAAATAATAATTATGATGGTGAACTTACAATATTTGACTTTCAACATAATAATTATTTGTGATGTTTATAATTGAGTGTTAGAAATAAAATATTTTTTTAATGTTAATAATAATTATGATGTTGGACAATCATTTACATTTATTCCTTATCACAATCATTTCTTTAATAGATGTGCATTTGCTAAAACGGAGGGAGTAGTTACTTTATATCAGATTAAGAGATTAAAGTATAATAATACTTTATTTCGGATTAAGGTATAATAATAAAATATAAATTTATATAAGTAATAATCTATAATAGGGTATGAGAGATAATATATAAATTGATGATAAAGTAGGAAATATAAATTATGTAGAATTGGTGGGTGGATTAAAAAACTTACTATTTTTGGGTTAGTAAGCGTATAATGGTAAAGGTAAACTTAGAAAGTTTGTTATGGAAGAATTTAAAATTTTCTTTTTTTTTTGGAATGAAGAACACTTGTATTTTATCCAAAAACAGTGACAAAACAATGCCGATCCGAAGATCCAGGCCTCTTGACATAATCATCACACCAGCAGTACTCACATAACGCATATAAATGAAAATGTAAAAAGTTTATCCCTACTAGTAGTACTGAACATCGATGGCACCGTTATCCCCAGAAGACTCTACACATTCATAGTCATAGCCATAACTACAAAGGCGACTGGGTGTGAGAATTTCCAGAAACTGCTCCCATCTGCTTCAATTAAGCAACAAGGTCGAGTTCTCAAACTGAGTTGGAAGTCCTCAATTAAACGTGCATGGTAGGATAGGATCTCACATATGGAAGCCGAGAATATGGACTCCCAACCGTGTGTCCCACTGGTTTTGGGAGAACCTCCCTAGCATATCTGACCACCAAGTGCCGTTTCATGCTCCAGAGTACTTCACAGGTCAAGTTTCGTTTGGGTTTTCTCCTATTTAGAATTGGACAAAAAATTACTGGAGTATATATAGTACATTCCATCGGGTAACTTTATAGTAATACAAAATTTCTATATAGTTATAGTACTAGTAAGTAATAAACATTACAATTGCATCACAAGTCTACAACAGCTATATACAACTCGATTGGAGCCTCTCTCTACACAGTGAAGTATGCATGCATGCTCACTCGTCATCGTCAAATAAAAGAATGAGTACTTAATCTAAGATCTTCTTTTGGAGCTAGAAGGGTTGAGTCTAACCCGTCCAAGACGTCCAAAACATCACCTTTTTGATACTTCATTCCTCTTCGCGGCGAGCTCCCTGTGCTCTTACTAAATGCCCAAATCTTGTTCTTCTTGTTCTTCGCAATCGTGAACTCCTGGCTTTTGCTTTGCCCCCGAAACAATTTCCTCCGTTTCACAACCTCTTCCAACAGATTTTTGTCCTCAGAGGAGAGCTCCACTTCATGACTTCTTCCATTGTTGCTCACATTTCCGACCATTAAACTTGATCCTTTAAGGGTTGAAGATGGGCGCACAGGTACTGCCTTAAGTCTATCATCTCTGTAGCTTAAGAGGCTGACGAGACGATGGAGCCAAGTTACTAGTTCAAGGATGTAATATTCCACCTTAGGCTTGTTAGCATGATAGAGAGTCTGCAAGCGGATGGGGTTGCTTGGTGTGCTCGTCTTCTTGCCGAATTCGCTGCTGCAAAAAATAACATTCCAACATTTAGGGTACATTCAAACAACAACAACAAAATATATGAGTGAAAAGAAGAGGGTGGCCCATAGACTAACCCCGTGTTTGCCCACTCTCCAACCCATCCAAACCCCTGATGTGCTCTGAGTCCAATTGCCACCATCATTTGAAGAGGAAAATGTTAGATCACCACCATAGTAAACCTCATGATTTTGACCAATAGTAACTAAATGAAGTTGAGCAAAATATGTTTGAGGTGAAAAAAATGTATAAAATTTGTCTCGGTGAATCATACTCCAAAGACCTACTTACTTGGTAGTGTCTGTTGCAATGGGGACAAGCCATTGGAGAGTTTTTTCCATCTCAGCTTTGATCTGGGGAACTGTAAGCTGCAAATGCCACAAAAAATAGCAAATTCTCAAAAGCTCGCAGAATTATTGTGAAAAAAGAACACAAAAACAAGAATCTAGGGATCCCAAAATCTCCAAGGCATGTACATATGACATGCCCCCCATGTACCAAGAACAAAACATAATATCTCAGTAAGCAAGGAATTTCGTCACCCAATATATATATACACGTACTAAAAGTACATGTCTTGCCACTTATGTAGTTTTACAAAGAAGCCTGAACAGATGGGTTGGAACTTGGAAGACATACAAGAAACACACTTTTGTCTCTTACTTCAGAAGACAAGTCGAAAGATGTCACTATAACAAATCATCACCGGATGTTATCCTCAACTACCCAAATGCAGGAACTGTCTACAATAACTCTCATCTATAACTTGTATTATGTTGCTGAAGAAAGAAAAAAAAAACAGATAGAGAGAATATAGAGCTTACGTCTTCCTTAGCATCAGGTATCTGCAAGCGGGAACGTAGAGCAGTCTTGACAGCTGATGGCAAACCATTATATAGTGTGTCTCTCATGTTAGGAGGAAGGGAGGTAGGACGTGATGCCTGAAATGAAGTTGGGATTAGATAAAAACAGTTGCTTGAAAACAGGAAAGAAGAAATGTTGTGGTAGAAGTTTCTCAAAAACTCACAATGTTATCGATTTGAGTAATTATGTTAGCATAATGTAGAGCAAGACCAGCAACACCAAGTCTTTCAGGTTTATCTGCAGATTTTTTGCCAGTTGGCGGCACCTCTGACATGATGAATAAGAAGCGAGAAAAGTGAATAAGTTGTCACAAAAAGAACCTTAAAAATATTTCAAATCGTAGATCGACCCACATATCGTAAGTTAAATAGTAACAAGGTCTACAACAAAATATGAATCATTATAGGAGAACAAAAGCTAAAATGTTAGACTGGATCCAAGGAATGTTAAAAACGTAAAATCCATAAAAGCAAGTTAATTATAATGAATCTTCCATCAGATATCAAAGTACCATGCTATTGTCAACAGTGATAAATTGCAACCATTGAGGTTAAAGATATACCATTACTAAGTAAAGCAATGGGCATAGCTGATTTAATTGAAGTCTCCAGTTACACCAGTCTTAATTATATACAGATTACAGAAATTTGATGCTAGACCTGGCAACAGGAATCAAGACAGCTGCATGCAGACTCAGATATATAAAAGCACAAGTATGATCAACTACAGAATAGCATGCTAAAATAGTAGTAAGTCTTCATGCTTCAACAAAAATCATGCATGATTGATTAGGCGACAGTACATCGGAAGGAATGAAATGTATAGAGCTTCCGTCCCACTAAATAATTCTCACTTCTTTTTGGCTCTTACACTAAGACCATGAATGAAGTATGAGAGAGATTGAGAGGGAAAAAAATGAATTAAATTTGCTATTTATGGAAGGAAAAAATACACTTTACTATTCAAACTATCACCTCACTTACACTTCACTACCTAAACTATAAAAACTTACACTTTCCTATCTAAACTATCTGAATAAGTACAAATTAATATCTAGATGAGATTTTTACCCGTAAAGACAGGTAACCACGTTAAACATCAACCAGGAATAAGAACAAAATAATGTAAAATTAACTAAACCACATAATCAAAACCTGAACACGTCATACGGCTAACTAATGAACTAAACAGTTTAGTGATATACTATCTATTACAGTAAATCACTACACTATTGTCGATCGATCAATTCATGAGTCTCATACACATACAATGAAAAATTCTAAACGTGAGCTATAGCATAGGGGTGTTCAGATGACATTCAAATCATTATCAAATCAATATATCAATCAAACTTTCTCTAAGTAAACCATAATTAGAGATGAGCAATTATAATCCCGTGAGTTATGAACAACGCTCTCTGGTCGAATTTTCCAACTCATGGGGTATGGTCGACTAGAGTGTTGATTGTTCCTTCTGGAGATTTTTATCTATTAAGTTTACTATTTCACCTGGAATGCTAATTGGCTTCGGTGGGAATATGATATGTTAAGTTGGCAACAAAAACCAAAACAGTAGGTAAAATGCTATCTAGATATTAATTTGTAGTTATTCAGATAGTTTAGATAGTAAAGTGTAAGTTTTTATAGTTTAGGTAGGAAAGTGTAATTAGGGTGATAGTTTAGGTAGGGAAGTGTATTATTTTCTTTATGGAATGGGAACCTTTTGTTGGGACACCCCAAAAAGGAAGCAAGAACTTTTTAACAGGACAGAGGGAATATTCATACCATGATCTGTAAATGCTTCTGGAATTTCTTGATGAATGAAAGTAACAATATCTACAAGCTTCTCTACAACCTACACATAAAAATACAAGTGTAAATCAATAATCGGTAAGCGATATTATTATCACTGAAATGACACAAGTGTGGGATGATGACATAAACTGCAAGGGAAGATATGAAGCAACATTCTCACATGCTCATCAAAAGCACAATCTACTAATTGAAGTCTTTAAAAATGTACCTGCTCCATACTCTTCGACCAGAGAGATTTCTTTTTCAAGCTGCCTACAACTTTTCTTTGATGTTTCAGCTCACTTAGTAACATTGTCAGACTCTCTCCTGGAGTTAAAGAGAGAAGTCAATTAGTCAAATCGGATAATCTGCCTCCCAGAAGGAAAATTACAAAGAAAAAAAAATAGACAGGCACAAAATTTTAACAGGCATGCAAATCATCAAGTTATAGAAGTCAACTATTTTCCCTGATTGTCATTGCTTGTAGTATTTCCTAATCCCAGAACTACAGGGAAGTTTGACCAAGCACACGTGTTCAATAGTTACCGAAAATGAGCTAAAATAGATCCTATTAATAATAAATTCTTTGGGATAATTAGTACTTCACTTGGTAATAACAAATAAAATGTATTGCATCAAGAATCTACAGCTTTAAACAGGGTGTAAACATGTCGAAATTGCAATAAAAACCTAAAAATAGAAATGTCCCTAAAATATAGGGATGGATAATGGAAAACATATCTATAGTTTTGGGGTGGAGAATTATTTATTTATTTATTTCTTATTTTTTAAACAGCAAATCTAAGTACCCTAATCCTACTCCTACAATACTCATTTACCTCCTTATAACTCCAAATACACCTATACCAATCTTATGACTCCGTCGGGGTTCGAACCCCCGACCTCTCCTTTGCTACTCCAGGACGATTACCATCAGACCACCTTATGACTCCCGGGGTGGAGAAAGTGATTAAGAAACATGGAAATTCCAGAATCCAATTACATTTAGAGCTAGACATCAAGCATTTCATGCAACTACATCTCTGCTACCTGTAAGAGCTAATATCTGACATCCAGAGGTCACCCACACATACAGGCCACAATCCTTTCAAGTGAAAAGTACTAGTACCTCTTATATGTCAAGTGAAAAAGTCCGATAACAGGCACACATACAAAATGACATCTTGATACCTCAGAGATATTAAATACTGAAGTCTGAAAGGTCACCACAGCACAACAGACAAAGCACTATTGGCCTATCCAAATCTAATAAACATATAAACAGGGGCGGAGGCAGGGGGTGCCGGCTGGGGCGTCCGCCCCCGAAAAAAGATTCTCAGCTAACATTTACGATTTTTCAATTTTTTTTATAGGTAAGTTTTATGATTTTTCACCCCCCCCCCCCCCAAAACTTAAAAAAAAAATTCATATATATTGAATTTCGCTCCCCCTAATCTCAATTCCTGGCCCCACCCCTGCATATAAATACAGTGTCAAGCAATTAAATTGCAATGAGTTCTACACAGGCACCACTGTAGTCAAATGTAACATGACTCATGCTTGTATAACAATGTAAAAGCCCCCAAATATATGCCCATAGTCCATACAAAAAGATAATGAGCTACAAAATTACAGAATCAGAAGACTAACTAGAGCTGATTACTGCAAGCCAGATCAATCTAAATTTCAGGTAAGAGAAGTATATGCAACACAACGAACGGATCATATCTTTGTGTAAGAACTATTGATTCACCACCATCAGAAAACATTAACTATCCCAATAATATGGAGAAATATTGATTCATGAGATATAATCTGATAATTCACCACTGATCATAGAAAAACACATCACATCTATCTAACAGTGAGGGGACAAAAATTGCACTCCACTCTAGAGTCTAGACCATGAAAAATAAAAAGTATCTTAGCTTTAAATCAATTTGATCAAGAGAAAGCAGCTAAAAACCTTTTCGAGGTAGATGTAAAGATTCTACTTCCTCTAGACTCCGCTGGTAATCTTGTTCAAATCTGTCCAGAGCATGGAACTCATGATACAATTCCTGCATGCACAGCAATATTAAGCATCCCAGCGTTACATGAGTAATAGACTTCAAGTTCGTTTTGAACCATCAAAAGAAACCAACATCATATCTTAAACGCAACTAACAGTTGATATTGCTTTTACTATAGTATGTTTTATGGTTTACTATAAATAGCACAAAGTCAACTCTAAAAACCTCACAATCAGACCCATCAGAATAGAAGGCCCAACAGAGGCTACTGTAAACCATGCAGAACATATTACCACTAAGAAAAGAGTCAATATATCAGATCAAAAGTAACAGGAACTCCTTATTTACACGGCACATTGTGGAGTGCAAAACAGCGGAAACAAAAAGGTAAGCAGAATCAGTGCAGCGTAATTAAACTTACGGAAGTGTGCTGAGCTAGGGTGGTTAGGTCTTGCATAGTTGCTTCTGCTTCTTGACGTAGTTGTTTTTGAATATCAGATGCCGAATCCAACCTGACAAAGTGAAATTGTATGACATGTCTTTCCTACAGCCCAAAACATTCACAAATATCTGAAGCAAAGCTCTAGCCTCCAGTTACCGTGAAAAGAATCGGTCTAGGTTGTGCCACTGTGGATCTTTACATAAATTTCCAAATCTGACAACCTCACGAGAAAAGACTTCAAATTCCTCCCTGTGTACAGAGGAAAGTAATGCAATCAACAAAAGAAATCCGAGCATTTTTTCCTCCTTTCAGGAACTGGAAACGGCAAGGCAAATAACTTGGTACCTTTTATCAGCCGCCGCAATTCCGAGGAGCTCATTCATATCCGTAGAAATCAACCGCTTGACGCCTTCTGAATGCAAAATTTCCTTTCTCAGAAGCTGCATATTTTCTTCAGAAAGGGACTGCAACAAGTTTGATCCCTTGGCAATTGTATTGGCAACTTCAAAAGCTAGTATGGATATTTTATTTCCCCTAGAAGACACTCCAGTTGTAAATCCACCAGTGTTCAAATTTGTCATGCTGCTACCTAGAGTGTCTAGAACTTCAACTGCCTTCTCTAACCCTGCTATGCCAGCTTTTCCAAGAAATGATGTCACTTGAGGAGCCTATCACAAGAAATAACTAGAATCAATGTCCGGTAACATGTTTACAACAGTGAAAGTGAAATATGATTCTTTTAAATGGGAAAGAACTAGGGACTGAGTCTGACTGAACTAAAGAATGCTCTTCTTTTCTTATTTATTCTTTCTTTTTTGTTTAGACAAACTCACATGCACCAATTATGCAAACACCTCTCCAACCAGGTTTGAACCTCTCAAATCATACACCATAGTCCCATGCAGAAGCGCTTTAACACTTAAATGAACCAACCATGGGGACATAAGTGTTCATCTTATGATTGAACATGATCATATCTACTACACAATAATGACAACAGAGCCATGGGAAATTTCGGAAAGCAAGCTGATGAACAGAGCAAACTATTGATTCAGATATGCCTGCAGGAATGGATAACCAACTCGAGTTGAACAATAAAACCAACAAGAGTTGTTGCGTGAAATGCTTATTGCATGGCTAAACCTCTACATTCGCCTCAAGCAGAAATACCATAGTTCTCAACAGTTTTCCCTAAATCAGCATAAAGGGGAATCAAAGCATAATATTACTAGATGGTGTGTGGCAGCTAAAATGATAGGTGAAATGAGTTGTTCCCCATTCTACAATGTTCATTCCTGCGTAAAGATTGACATGAGGCATAGATGAGAGTTACTAGTTGAAGAAACTATCATCTCATCTGGTGTCAATTCACCCTCTCCTACTTTTCCTATGGCATTCACTTGGTAAGTATTGTATAAAAGTTGAAATCATAGTTGCAATCTAAGCCTCCTATGATATATTCACCTGCAGTGTACTTACACTAGACTAGTAAATGCCTCTGGGGCAAAATGAGAGAAAAACAACAAATCTAAAGAAAGAATGAAAGAGGACAATGCACCTTGTTGACAATGGTTCTGGCAGGTGTGGAGGGCTTCAATTCCCGTGAAATGGAGAGATGCAGCTCACCGGAATCAAACAAGTTACGCGGGGGTTTGTCGAAAACACCATCATCATCATCAATATAATCATCATCATCATCATCATCATGAGCGTTGTTGTTGTTGTGGTGGTGGTTTCGAAAAACAACCGATTTGAGCTTACCGGAAAACCTAGAGCTCTTGTTGTCATCATGCTCAACGGAATCAGATTTCCTAGTCTCCTTAAAGGTTCCTCCAGAACAAAGACCTCCCATGGCAATTTAATATCGTATCGTATAGAGAAACAAACAGATCCGAATCCAAATCCAATGAAATGAATGAATCTAAACAAACAAAGTGAATCCAATTGAGCACAGAATTTATGAGCAAATTAATACCTCCTCCTCTCCTCCTCCTCGGTGTGAGTAAGAAGACTACACAGTAGACTAGGAAGAAGAGATTGACTTGACTGACTGACTGACTGACTAGTTAAGTCACCATAGAATAGCGTGAAATCTGATGATTTGAGCCTTTCGAATCAAATGATGATCATCCATGCTGAATCAAATGAATTTGATGATGATGTATGGACACGATTTACGGAGCCACTGAGTAAACAAAGAAGAAGAAGAAGATTTACACACAAATTATCTCATACTCAATTACTCATCACATCCTGGACTTAATCTACTGGAACATTTTCAACAAATTATTATTAGTGACCACTAGTAGAATAACACAAACACTGACTGACTCATGAATATCAGAATATATTGAATTCAATTCAATTTTCTGTCTTTATTTTTTCTTCCTCTTTTGTTTGTACTTTGTACCCTTCTTATATACGGAGTATTTTTTACTTACCAATTCACTATCACGGGGTTACTTAACTTTAATAAGTTTACGTCCTTTTCTCATTCGTGACTTTAATTTAAAGCATAAATTATCCTTTTTTTTATTTTTTATAGTCAATAATTTTTTACTTTAAATAAAAATTTCCTTTAAAATACAATAAGAAATAGTTATCAAAATTATATTAAAAAAAAGTATAAATCTTAAATTTCTATAATATATTATTTTATTAAACATTACTATATTATTATTTGATGTTAACTAGTAAAAGAGATCGTGTTTCATAAACTAGCTCAAAGATTAATTTATAGTTACATTTAAAATTTACGAATTTAAAAACTATACATATTGAAATATAGAGATTATAATAATATAAACTGTACTCCCTATGTCCCCGTGATAATGTGACTTTTTTACATTTTTGATATCCCATTAGAAATGTGTCATTTGAAAATATTGCATTCTAGAAAAATATTAACACCTTCATAAAGCAATTATATTTACTACTTCTTTACCAATTATATTTAAAACTTTACCACACTTTATCAATTATTTATCCTAAAAGTATCTCAATCACATTTTTTAGTAATTCTTACCCAACAACAACAACCTAAGTTATGTTCTCTTCGTCTGAACTGAACTGAATATATTGCTAGTATAAAATACTATTAGTTGATCTAGTTGATCTGAATTGAACTAAATATAATGCATCTGAATTGAACTGAACTAGTCTGAAATGAACTTAAAATAATCAATTTTAAGACGAAGAAAACAGAGTCTTAACCTACGGTATTAACCCCAATTGTATAACATACCTGAGAGTCATAAGTTGGTCTGATGGTAAATGTGTTGGAATAGGAGAGGTTGTGAATTCAAATCCCAATGGAGTCCTTAGGTTGATATATGTGTATATGTAGAGTTATACTGTGGTAAAATAGTAAAATAGATAGATTTGTCGTCTAAAAAATACTTTTATTACATACCTATATTTTATTTACTCTATTAGTAAAATTTGTGTAAAATTTCTTATGTAACATTATTAACAGATAGATGGAGTATATTGTGTCCGAGTATTCGTCACGTCGTTTCACTCCGGTTTAGACGTTTTGTCTTGTCCCTCACCACTAGACTGCTATTCTTAACAATCATCTTATAGTCAACCTAATAGGATCAAACTATTATAATCATATTTATGTTTATTAGTACTAAAAAAGTTGCCAATTGTCTACTTATATGCTGTCGTCTGAAGAGAAAATATTGTTCTGCCTGGGCTTTTTTAACTGAATAGTGGTGTATTTGTGAAGTACTACTTGGTAAGAAATTAATATATAAATTTCACATAGTTAAAATATTATCATGATATTCATTTTAATCTATAATAAATTTCCAAATTCGCTCTTGCTCTTCACTTTTAGAGCACTAGTAATAGTGGGCTACAAACTTGGGGCTTATTTGCGGTTCATTTTTTGCTACAATGGTTTTGGAATTATTAGGGGCTTTATTATGGGTTTCACATTATACATACATTCCACATGCATCACACCATTAATGAAATAGAAAGAAAAAAATTTTAAAAAAATATTACTACATGCACCTCAGAAATATATATTACTACTTCCATCTCTCTATAACTTTATCATTTGGTTTGTTAACTATTTTTAAATTCCGTTTGATTCCGAATTAATCATAATTTATAATGAAAATTTAATTTTGAAAATTATATTTTTGCTTTTATAAGTTAAAATATCATTTTATATTTTTATGATACGATTTAGAATTAATTTGAAATTAAACAAAAAAGTAAAACTAACCAAATGGAAAAATTATAGGGGTGCGGAGGAAGCACAACACTCTGATAGAGTTCACTTTCAATATTATTGCTGATTGTTTGTTAAATCAAGTTTATCAGGTTAAAACTGGTGAATTATGATTTATGATAGAAGAGGAAGAAGGCATTTGTGCCCTAGCCTCAGTCCTCGGGGAGCTGGCATCTGTTAGGATATTATTCCCGTACTAGAAACTCTTCATTGGTGCCTTAGGGTACGCATTAAGCCATTAACCATATGTCCATATTCATTCACCTAATGAGCCCAGAGACTAAATGGCTACTTTCCATTTCAAAGAGATCACAAACACATGACATCAACATTGTCCACTCGTAGAAAGAAAGCAAGCAATGCAACAGGACAAAATTCTGTGTATACAGTGGCGACCTATGAGTTAATAAAACCCCAACACTTGGTAAAATCCTATAAAATCACCTCAAGGATTTTTCTTGAAACAACAAGGTTGAAGAAGTAAACCTTCTACCAAGTCCTACAACTCGTCTCTCACATCTTCTGCAGGAGCTTCTTCCGTTTTTGAAGATTCTGCTTCTTTGGTGCTGGGTTCAGAATCGATTTCTTCAACATCCTCTTCCTCCTCAACTGTTGCATCAGGGCTGATTTTGAGGCTGTTTTTAACTGAACTGTAGATTCTTGACGCAAAGTCCTTCGGATCACTCAGTGAGAAGCCACTTTCCATAAGAGCGGTCTGATAAATGAGTTGCGCAGTTTCCTTCACATTTTCATCCTGTTAAAAAGTTCAAACAAACAAGATGAGAAAACAATGCCTATGCGTAGACAAATCAGGACTATGACAAGACATTTCTTAAGACAAACTAAATAAACAGTACTAGTACCTCTGGATCTAGAGCAACTCTTTCTCTAAGCTCCTTAACAATCGGGTGCCTTGGGTTGATTTCAAGTACCCTCTTGCCACGCATGTAAGCCTGCTTGTTTGCATCCGATAGAGTTTGAGACTGCATGATCCTCTCCATGTTAGCACTCCAACCGAATTTTGATGTCACAACCACACATGGGGAGTCAGCCAAACGGTTGCTTATCTTCACATCATCAACATTTTCACTGACAAGGGCACCCTTCCACCATTTTGTCAAACCCTTAAAGGACTCCTTTAGTTCCTTGTCTTTTGAATCTTTTCCAATTTTCAATCCCTCTTTGGATACATTCTGGAACTTATTGTCCTCATAATCCATCAGATATTGCATCAAATATTCATCGACGGGGTCAGTGAAGAAAATAACCTGCAAGCAAAAGGTGAAATTAGCGGTGTAAACTTACAAGTTGAAAAGTTGAAAGGAGAATTCTCGAGGCTTCACCTCATAATTCTTCTTTGATAGTCTCTCAAGGAAAGGAGATTTCTCCAACTGTTCCTTGCTTGTTCCAGTAATATAGAAGATATCTTTTTGTCCTGATTTCATTCTTGAAATGTACTGATCCAGAGAAGTTAACTTGCCTTCTGACTTGGTGCTGCCAGATGGAAATATGATAAATTACCATTGGAAACAACTAGTGCTCAATTAAAGATAATTACATTTTACTGCAAGAATATGCTTACGTTTCAAATCGGAGAAGTTTTGCCAGTCGGTTTCTGTTAGTTGCATCCTCGATGATACCAAGCTTAATTGACTTGCCAAATTCATTCCAGAACTTTGCATACTGTCCTTTCTTCTCATTGCCATCACTGGATTCTTCAATATCTGCATCAACATTACATTATGTTATTAATTGAGAAAGCATGGGGTCTAAGAGGGTTAGAGAACGGTAATTGGGAATGGGAATGATTATCATGATGAACTAAGAAGCTTTATTCTTCAAACCAAACAACTTTCATTAAAAATACCTAATAAATCATTTTTACCAATTATCCCCTTGTTCCATACCTTTTCCGTCTTTATCCTTAGACTCATCAGGGTCCTCCTCAGCCAATTTGCGGATCATATCAAGCGCCTTGCGGATGAGTTTCTTTTTTATAGTTTTCAAGCTACTATGTTGTTGAAGCATTTCTCTGGATACATTTAATGGTAGCGTATCAGAATCGACGAGACCCTGGAGAAAGGAAAAACAATAAGAAAGATTGGCCAAAGCAAATATAATCATTTAAAAAAAAAAAAAACATGCAGCAAGCTTTTAGAAAACAAAGATCACCTTCAAGAAGCTAAGATACTTGGGTAGGAGTTCATCAAATTCATCTGAGATGAAGACCCTTCTGACAAATAACTTCAAGTTGGACTTGTCTGAGTTGTAGTAACTCTCGTACAAATCTTGAGGGGCCTTTGGAGGCACAAACAACACAGCCTTAAATTCAACATCACCTTCAGCATTGAAGTGACTCCATGCCAATGGCTTCTCATCACCGAAGTCCTGTAAGTAAAGAAATTGAAACAAAAGAACATTTAGATGCTTTAACCCAAAAGAGAGAAGTTATAGAAGAAAAACAAACAAAATAAACTAAAAATGAAAAAGAAGACAGTAAAAATTAAGCCAGTTCTACTCACCTTAGACAAGGAGTGATAGAATTTTGTGTATTCTTCTTCTGTCACTTCCTTTGGATTCCGGAGCCATATAGCTTTCACATCATTCAGAAGTTCCCATTCATAAGTTGTTTTTGTCACTGTTTTTGTCTTGGGCTTCTTCTCCTCCTCATCTTTCTCAGCATCTTCTTCTTCATCTCCTCCCTCAGAAGATTTAGTCTCAGCTGTAGATATCAAAGTGTGAATAACGCGAACAATGACCATGAAATAGAATAGATATTGACTTTATTGAGGAACAAATAAAAAGACGATGAGCATAATTAATGGAGAAGAGTAAATGTATATTGAAGCATACATTCTTCCTCTTCGCTAGACTCGTCTTCATCGGCAGGGACCTCCTCCTCGACTTGTTTGGTAGCCCAAAGGTGTATGGGAAAGTTGATGAATTCCGAATACCTTTTCACCAATTCCTGCAACCATGAGACACGAAATATTGGCATTGGAGAAAATAGCAGAAACAAGAAGAATTAAGCTATTAAATGCGATTCCGGACCAATTACATCAGCTATTAGAATTTTAAATGACATATAAGAGAAACAATGATCATGGGTGAAATGAAGACAATAGGATAGGATGAATAATTGAGTTTCATCACATCACTAGGTATACTAGGGCATATGCAACCTTAGATGTAAAAGGTAGGATTTCGAAGAAATCCAATTACATCAGCAATTAGAAATTAAGTGACATCCAAGAAAGAAGCTGAGACGATGCAATGATTCATAAAGGTAGTAAGATGAATCATATGGGTTCCGGCCCAGCATATATTTCCATGCCCACGATAACAAATTGGGGCAGAGTTAACACAGGGATCCTAAAGTAGGTATAAAATGTATGAACGAATGAGCGATTACAATTCACAAGGCATGGTTCTCTTAGATAGTTATAGATGCGAATAACACAGATTCTACTCTAAGTAGTTAACCAACCTTTAATTTGTGTTCATCCAAGTACTCTTGTGCTTCATCTTTGAGATGTAACCTAATTTCAGTGCCACGTCCAAGTGGCTCGTTCCATTCATCTTCTGATATGGCAAAAGCCCCATCAGCCTTTGACTCCCATACGTACCTGAGAGTGAACAAAAGTTACAATCAGTCACCAACTCAAAAGTAATTGATCTCCATGATTAGCTAGGAATATCCCATTAAATATGGAACAAATGGCCTAAAGACTTACTGCTTATCATCATTATGTTTGCTGATCACTTCGACGTAGTCTGCAACCAGATATACAGAGTAGAACCCAACACCGAATTGCCCAATTAGGTTTAGATCACCACTTGTTTGCATTTTCTCCACAAATGCTGCATAAGCAACATAAAGTTATTAACGTTGAGCTACACCTCTAACTTCACGAAAACAGAGAAGAGTCCAAACTTGTAAATTTTACCTGAAGTTCCAGACTTAGCAATGGTACCCAAATTCTTGATCAAATCCTCCTTTGTCATTCCTATACCTCTATCACGTATCGAAAGTATTTTCTTTTCTTTGTCCAACTTAATCTGCATTTTCCAAATTTATGGCATCAGGTATTTTCACCATTTAACATTCTTTCTAGAACGAATTCAGCATTATCATCGTGAACTGCTAATAACTTAACTATGAAAAATGTAAATCAAATTACTAAGAGATCCAATTAACTCGACCAATAACTATTGTAATACAATACGCACGCGCCACACATATAGTACTAATATTGCTGAACATGTGCAGTAATATACTGATAAGAATTTAGAACACATCTTCAGTAAGTAAGAACAAACTACTCACCTGAATCTCGAGCTTGGTGTTGTCACCTTCGCCCAAAACATCCTTATCGGTAAGAGACAGGAATCTAATCTTGTCCAACGCCTGAAATTAGACCAGTTTCATACATCAAACATACTGCCTACTGTGCCCAAACATTCTTCAAATGAGTTAGGAAGGGTGACTTACATCAGAAGCATTGGAGATCAACTCTCTCAAGAAAATATCCTTGTTACTATACAGAGAGTTGATAATTATATCCATAAGCCGTGAAACCTCGGCCTGGAACTCAAACTTCTCTGCATTCGACCGGAGATTTCTCCTCGACATGGATTCAGCTTCTCTAAATCACAGTAACACACAAATCAAAATGATTGTCAATTTTTAATGCCAGTGAACTACACTCCAAAAGCAAAAACAGTTTACCTCTTAACAACATCGGAATCCGTGGACAATCCATGAGGAACAGCGCCAATATTCTCCTCCACCTTGGGCGGATCTACTGGCACATCCGAATCGGCATCGGCATTCACCTGTATTCTTCGACCTGAAAAGTTCCCAAAGTTGATAAGCTGAAGCTTCATCTAGAACATAACATATTCAGCTCAAGTGAAGCATAACACACAATATTCTGGTATTATTATTCATAGAAATGCTCAACTGAATTCACAACACACACGAAAATGTCAAAATCTACCTTGATCTGGCAGAATAAACAGCAGACATAGCAGGAAAAGCACGGAAGGAATCGTCCACTTCCTCATTCTTCTTCACCACTGCTGATTTGTGTTAATCCTTTTCTTCAGACGAAATTGTTGTTCAAATTAGGGATTGAAAGTGAGAATGGTTTATATAGTGAGGTTTTAGAAGTGAAGTTCATTCGTTTTGAGACCGAGTGCCAACGAGTTTGAGCTCTCTGATTGGTTCAACATTTCCACCGTGGATATTATGACGCCAAAAATGAAAGTTATTTTACATGTGTAAGGTTTTGATTGGGTGAGATTTGCTCCCTGTACGTGGATAAAACCAGCTTCTGGAAGTCTCTATTGGGTAAGACTTGGAAGTCAGAGTCCATAACAAAAATAGACTAGCCTCTCAAATAGTGTGTTCGACATTATTTGATCAGTGGGATTATTAGTCATCAAATTGAATGGTTCATCATGAGCAGCTAGTGTTTAATATAACCGTACTTCAGTCCAAGTGTTTCAAAATACGCACCACTATTAGAAGCGACTTGTATATGTGGTTGGTATAGAAGTAGTGTATAAGTGGTCTAAACGCCTTTAACCATTAATTAACTACTTCTTCACGTCTAACCGTTTGATCCCCTCCAAACGTGAGGAGTTGTTGAGAACCGGTCACGACTGCCTTGATCGCGTTGTAACAAACTCCACTATCCAAACTTGATAATATCTAACAATCTTTGTATTTATTGGCAAAGTGAGACTTAGTCTTCTACCAAACTTGGTTAGCAAGTTAGGCACTTCAGCATGTTAAAAAGTTTCTAGTATACTTGACAACATTGGTTTGTATTACTTATGTTGAGCAAAATGTTTTCACATAATTTATCTCAACATTTAATATGTTGAGTTAAATGTGACTTGACATAATTCTTAATATATTTGTGAAGCTCTCAGCCTATAACACTAACATTGTATATTAATTAGCCCGAGTTGTCATGAGACATTACCTTAGAAGTTATGTGTGTTCGGATTGTAATATGGATGATGACGGATTGTATCATTGATATTCAGACATTGTCCTTCTCATGTTTATTCTTTTAGCAACCAATTGTCATCATTGATTTGTAAACATTATTAAAATAGTTTTAGAAAATAGAAAAGGAGACAAATGATGAATAAAACCAAATATTTCTCATCTCAAAATCCAAATCATGATCATTATAGGAACTCAATAACACATAACTCATGGTGGCTACTAGCTACGTATACAGAGTGACCTAAGAGTTAACACTTTACCTATCGGTTCTATTTCTCCGGCCCCATCATGAATAAAATACATCAAGGATTTATCATAAAAGGAAAAAGAAGAGGCAAATATAAGTGAACCAGAAGCTCCCATGACTAGCCATCATGTTAACCTATAACTCTTCCTTCACATCTTCCTCGTCATATGATTTTTTAGTGTTGGAATAGGACTTGGTTTCTTTAGTGCTAGATTCAGTCTCGACTTCTTCTACATCGCTTTCCTCCTCAACTGTTGCGCTAGGGCTGATTTTGAGGTTGTTTTTAACAGAACTGTAGATCCGTAAAGCAAAGTCCTTGGGATCACTTAGTGAGAAGCCACTCTCCATAAGAGCGGTTTGATACATAAGTTGCGCAGTTTGTTTCACATTTTCGTCCTGTTACCAAAAAATAGTGTGTTAAGTACTGAATGAATATTCCTAAAATATGGACCTTGATTTCCTACGTCCTAATCTCATAAATGGGCATGTTGTGCCTATAATGTTTTATAGGGGCTAACAACCAATAAGGTATAAGAAACCATACATCACACATTAAAGCAAAATATGTGCATTATCAATAAAATATTGGGCCAATCATCTACTCCTAATAATTTTCATATTTGTTATGTATGTAAAAGACTCCAGTTATAGAATTAATGTTACCTCTGAATCTAAAGCGACTCTTTCTCGTAGTTCCTTGATGATAGGGTGCCTTGGGTTAATTTCAAAGACTCTCTTACTTCGCATGTAAGCCTGTTTGCTAGCATCAGATAGAGTTTGAGATTGCATTATCCTTTCCATGTTTGCACTCCAACCAAACTTTGAAGTCACCACAACACATGGAGAGTCAGACAGACGATTGCTTATCTTCACATCATCAACATTGTGATTGGCAAGAGCATCTTTCCACCATTTGGTCAAACCCCTGAAAGACTTCTTCATTTCTTTATCCTTAGAGTCCTTCCCGAGTTTGAGTCCCTCTTTGGATACGTTTTGGAACTTCTTATCGTCATAATCCATAAGATATTGCATCAAATATTCATCAACCGGATCAGTGAAGAAAATAACCTGCAAGTGAAAAGGTACCACAATTGCATAAGCCTACAAAGAGCATACTCAATAGGGTGGTTGCCACTTGCCGCTAAAATACATTTGTATAATAAAATTTTCATATAACGTTTTACCTCAAAATTCTTCTTTGTTAGTCTCTCAAGGAATGGAGATTTCTCCAACTGTTTCTTACTTGCTCCAGTAATATAAAAGATCTCCTTTTGGCCTGACTTCATTCTTGAGATATACTGATCCAGCGAAGTCAGTTTGCCACCAGACTTGTTACTGTAGAGCCAAGAACAATATATGAATCAATAAATGTCAAGCGACTTTGTTGAAAATTACAACATATCCCAATCATTTACTTACGTTTCAAAACGGAGAAGTTTCGCAAGACGATTCCTGTTCATTGTATCCTCTATTATTCCAAGCTTAATTGACTTACCGAATTCATTCCAGAACTTTGCATATTGACCTTTCTTCTCATTATTAACATTGGCTTCTTCAATATCTATATCAGTGTCACGTTTCGAATTGAATGAAAATATGAAACACCAACTGTTGAATGGAATAAATGAAATGAAACATATCTCAAAAGTGATATAATGGTCACATGCATGAAAAACAAACAAGTATTTATATAGACTTTCTGTAGACAAGTAAAAAAAATGGTTACACCACTACATAGTGGTTACAAATTTATAACTATTCCACATAGAGATACAACAAAACCATGTGAGTTTCGTCATTTTAACATGGCCACTTCATGCAAAAGCCCCATCAAAAGAATTATGACTAACAAGTCAATTTTCCGTACCTTTCTTGTCTTTATCCCTAGAATCTTCAGGGTCTTCCTCTGCAAGTTTACGGATCATATCCAGAGCCTTACGTATGAGTTTTTTTTTAATGGTTTTCAAGCTGCTATGTTGTTGAAGCATTTCTCTTGATACATTGAGTGGTAGGGTATCAGAATCCACAAGACCCTGCTCACACAAGACAACTAATAACAATAGGGGTGCAAACCACATAAAACACGAGATAGCACTTAGAGAAACTCACCTTCAAGAAACTCAGATACTTAGGTAAGAGTTCGCTAAATTCATCTGAGATAAAGACCCGCCTGACAAATAATTTCAAATTGGACTTGTCCGATTTATAGTAACTCTCATACAAATTTTGAGGAGCCTTTGGAGGCACGAACAACAGGGCCTTAAATTCAAGATCTCCTTCGGCATTAAAATGACTCCAAGCCAGTGGCTTGTCGTCACTAAAATCCTGTAAGTTAAGTAAACAAAATAACATTTAGATGCATTTGAAACAAAAATTGTAAAAAGAACACAAGAAATATTGAGTTTGTTCCACACTTCCACGCACCTTAGCCAACGAGTGATAGAACTTTGTATATTCTTCGTCTGACACTTCCTTTGGATTCCGCAACCATATAGCTTTCACATCGTTCAAACGTTCCCACTCATACGTAATTTTCTTCGTGGTTTTCGTTTTGGGTTTCTTCTCATTCACATCTTTCTTAGTTTCTCCATCATCATCTTCTTCATGAGATTTACTCTCTACTGTTTAGACCATAGTAGACCATTGTGAGGATTGAGCACAAAAAGTAACACATAGGGGCCAAGTTTGGCCCTGGCCCAGGTCCGGCCCAAGCCCGAGGAAGGGCCTAAATTTAGGCCCAAGCCCAGCCCGTCATGGGCCGGACCGTTTTTTATTTTTATTTCAAAAAGAAAATCAAAAGTCAAACATTTTAGGTGTTAGATTTTTTTTATAAATTAGAAATTAAAATATTTAAGAAATTAAAAATAAAAAAGGTTTCAAAAAGTTATAAATTATTAATTGTGGTGTATATTAAAATATATAATTCAATAGAAAATTTTATAAATATATAGAAAAGTATGAAAAATGTATAAATTATAATTTAATGTAATGTGTATAAATTACAAATTAAATTGTCATATCTACGTATATTATATATGATATATAAAAGAACATAGTGTACACTTGGGCCGGACAATGGGCCTATGTAACATGCCCAAGCCCAGGCCAACAGAGTGATTGGGCGGGCCTGGCCTGCTGAACCCTAGTAACACATGCCCACTTAACTATAGCACCTAATGAAATATTGGCAATATGCATATTGAATGGGAAACAAATGAGTATTCTTACATTTTTCATCATCACCAGACTCATCTTCATCGGTAGGAACCTCTTCATCTACTTCTTTGGTAGCCCAAAGGTCTATAGGAAAGCTAATAAATTCAGAATACTTTTTCACCAATTCCTGCACCATGCAATTCATGTCACAAGATCACAACATCCAAATAGAACAAAAGGACAAAGTAACAATCAAGCTACTATTATGAAATTCCTAGTCTAGATGAGGGGGGCCTCTCAACAGGCTAAAAGTTAAAATGAGGGTCATTTTAAGATAGGCAGGATGATAGCATATATAAATCAAGCTTCATTTATCAAGGAAAGAAAAGTGTCAATTGTAAGGTTGTTGCTAAAACAACAAATAAACACGCTAAGCTACTTTCTTCTCCTCTCATGCATTATCAAACTGGTCCATGCAAAAAGTTTGAACCAACATTGAGAATGGTGTATTAGTTAGTTAAAATTGATATTGTGCGCCATCTACAACTCGAGTTTATTGTTCATACGATATTTAAAAGTTTCAAATGGACATAATGATTCAATCCTCATGCTCGGACCTAACAAGAACATTTTTAGAAGTGTACACGGAAGATATGTCCAAAATATAAGGAATGTGAGGTTTGAAGATTGACCAATATAAAGAGTGATGATACAGTGTTGTTATATGAGTCTTCATCTAAAGTGATAATATCTAATATGCTAATAAAAAGTGATGCGAACTTTAGGAAGCATAGTAGTTAGAAAGAATTATGTCCATGCCACATATCAATCCAAATGAGTAAGAACCTGTGCACATAAATATCAAGTTTGCAAGAACAACCAAAGGAATAAAGATCCCATGCTTCATTTATATAATATATTTAAACGACACATTTTTCCTCATTAAAGAAATCAACATGCTTATCTAACTCATGATTCCCATAGATAATATTAATTACGAGGAGTTGCATAAAAGATTGAGGAATACGGAAACTAATGTATACCGTTATCCAACCTTTAATTTGAATTCATCCAAGTACTCCTGTGCTTCATCTCTTAAATGTAATCTTATTTCTGTCCCACGACCCAATGACTCATTCCACTGATCCTCTGAAATGGCAAATGCTCCATCAGCCTTCGACTCCCACACATACCTGCCAAGATCACAATTTACACGGTCTCTTAATTGATTCTTCTTAATAAAATTAACTATATATATAGAGGGTGAAATAAACATACTGTTTATCATCATTATGTTTGCTGATCACTTCGACATAGTCTGCAACAAGATATACAGAGTAGAATCCAACACCAAATTGCCCGATGAGATTCAGATCCCCATTTGTTTGCATTTTCTCCACGAAAGCTGCACATGGACAAACAATAATACTGACCGATTAGTGAAAACAATAATCATGAAGTATGCAAACATTATCAAAGACATCAATCACACCTCAAACAACACAAATGTGGGTACGAGGTTCCAGACTTAGCAAGGGTACCCAAGTTCTTGATAAGATCCTCCTTTGTCATTCCAATACCTCTATCACGGATGGAGAGTATTTTTCTTTCCTTGTCCAACTTGATCTGCATTTATTAAACCTTAGAGGTGAACAATCATACAACTCACACACTGTCTGTCTTAGAATGTCTAAAATATTGGCGCCATTCAAATAATATAAGCTTCAGCAATTGGATGCATACTTATGAATTATGTTCATTGTGTTAAAAGATGGATGAAATGTAAATACAATGTGAGATACATATACTAACTAACCTGAATCAAGCTTAGCATTGTCATCGTCACCCAAAATTTCCTTGTCAGTAAGTGACAAGAATCTAATCTTGTCCAACGCCTGAAATGAAGACAAAGTTTAAGCATAATACACAATCTCAACAATGAATATTAAACACATGTACATTTTAAAAAGAGTTAGAATTAGAAAAATGTAATCACTCACATCGGAAGCATTGGAGATCAATTCTCTCAAGAAAATATCCTTATTACTATAAAGAGAGTTGATAAGGATATCCATAAGCCGTGTAACCTCAGCTTGGAACTCAAACTTCTCTGCATTTAAGCGGAGATTTCTTCTCGACATGGACTCAGTTTCTCTAGATCATAGACATAGAAGAACCAACATACAGATCAAAGTGACAACTAATCAAACGTGAAAGAGATTGAAATTTTTTGAATCAATCAGTCACCACCTTTTAACAACATCAGAATCCGTAGATAATCCATGAGGAACAGCTCCAATCTTTTCCTCCACCTTGGGTGGATCTATAGGCGCATCTGAACCAACACCTGCATTCACTTGTATTCTCCGACCTGATATTTTAAAAATCCATGAGATACAATACCGTGCAAAATCTAAATGACAGGGGGAATGGAGTTTGATCAACAAAATAATGGCATAATTATCTTAAAATTAAGGGGTACCTTGATCTGGAAGTAGAAAGAGAAGACATAGGAAGAAAAGCATGTAAGGGATCGTCCACTTTCTCATTGTGTAAATTCTGCAGATCAATCTTCTTCAAGTTGATGGTGACAATATATATGTACGAGTACTAACTATCAAATGCATATGAGTGGAGAATTGTTTTGTATATATTGAGGTTTTAGTTAGTGAAATAGTGACAAGTGGATAATCTGACATAGGGTGAAGTCTTGTACTGTACTCAAGTGGACAAGTTTGATTGGGTAGGAGTTAGGACTATGTTATGGTACGTGGAGTAAAAATTTAAGGAAAAGACCTGGAATAATGGGATTCTCCGTCCCAAATGTCCTCTTGTTTAGGACCTTTTGGATCCAATATTTGGGTACCTCACCCGAAACTATTATTTAATTTGTTGGTTCGACTTCAGAATATACCCCGTAAAATCATTCACCAGTATGCATGGTTTCCTATAACCAATATGAAAAGTAGCTCTTTCACTTTCATATGAAAGATGAGATTAATGGTGAATTAGATTACATGAGTCATTTGGAATATTGGAATAAGTATGTGTTATGGCATTTGGTATGCCTTAAAGATCCAATACAATAACAACTTATTCGAAGACTGGAGTACAAACTCTTTTAGTTGTTAGTGTTACTCACTTTTTGTGGCTATATTTTGGTAATTTACTTAATCCTTCCTTACCATTTACCAATCTTTCACTTTTTTTAGAAGTTTAATATACGTCTATATTACCGGGTCAAGAGAATTTAATGTATTTGACCATATAATAAATACATTTCATTGAACAACAAATTAAGAGAAATGAGTTAGCCTTAATATGTCATAAACTGACGTAATACATCTTAGAGAACATCTCCAAGTAAATAGAAAGAGAAGAAATAAAATTGTTATCTACTTTTCTCCATCAACAATTAACAGTGAAACAAACCTAAATGCATATTTATATTTTCTTTTTTAGACATAGGATTAAAACAAATGTCTTGTGGAAGACCATCTATACTCAGTTAAAAAATAAATTGTGTTACGTTCTAAACAAAAATAATATATATTATTAAATAAAGTGTATATGTTATTAACAAAATGTATTTTTATTTATATAAAAAAAATCAATGTTAGTGAATATCCACAACATTTTCTATGCGAGCAAAGAGTTGTGCATATCCACAAATACATCTCAGGTGAGCCCCAAAAATTGTTTTGGGGTGCAATGCACTTGCCCGAACATCTAAATGAGTTTATCGTAACAAAATTCAAAATTTTAAAAACTATTAGTTTCATCTAAGTCTAAAGTCTAAACTAGTATCAGTCATGCTTTAGAACTTTTTTTACACTTTTCTTTTTTAAGATTTTGAAAAATAATAAAAATCAAAATTCATGCTAACTCATATTGTAAGTTACTACTCCGAAATCAGGTTATAGATGCTCTGATAAATTTTTCGATCTTTTATGTAGTTGATGTCATATAATTACATAAAAATCTTGTATGATAGCTTTAATATCCTTGATTGCGTGTCATGCAATTTCGATTTTAAGCGGTCCAAAATCAAAACCGCCCAGCCCTAACAAGAAACTCAGGGTACGACTCACGGTCCTGGAAATTTTAGTTAGGCTATGTTCATTCTACCTTAAATTCAGTTCTATCAAATTCAGTTCGGATTATTTCAATTAAATTAAGTTCAATACATATTCGTTTAGTTAAAATTTATACTTCAAATAAGTTTAGTTCAATTTTTTTTCCAAGAGTAATCAAACATATAGTTAATATTGCAACTGATGTCCGGTGCAGTTTAATACCCACCTAGAATTCAGAGCTTTTTAGGCATATCAAATAAATAGTTAACATTGCATTTCTATGTCCAGTACGGTTTTAGATTCACCGAGATTCATCAACGATATGTTTGGAACTCATTTTTTTAAAAAGGAATGTTAGGAATGGTGAGTAGTAATATTTTTTTAGAGATTTGGTAAAATTTGATGTTTGTGTGATTTCTTAGAATTTGGCTGGAAGCAGTATATGCTCGGTGTTAATTATGTTGGAGAAAATAATTGATTGATGATGAGGTTGTAGATTTTTTTTATGAGTTTAAGGTTTTGGGAATGATAATAATATATTGGAAATTATGTGTGTGTATTTTGGAGGATGTGTTAATGGATTAATTTTTTTTTCTTATAATCCAAAAAGTAATAAAGTAAAATAAATTTCTATTCTCAAGTCACTTTCGTACCGACCTGTGCTCAGGTCTCCACTAAATTACTGTCACATGGCATTGGTACGAACATATTATTTTAAATATAAATAAGTCAATTTTAATATTAAATCTTGAATGTACATTTATACCCCCATAACTTTTAAATTAAATTTAATAATTTGTACTGTATTTTTTGTATTATCTCTTAGGAAAATAAAATATACTTTTAAAAAATTAAATTGTAATTGAAATTCATTTAATCAAAATCATAATACTGCAGTAATTACTCTCGACCAAGCTGTATGTTCTTCCTCAATTTTGATCGATATATTAACTTTTGCCTTTACATCAAACCGGAAAAAAGAAAAAGATGATCTTCATCTCAACCAATATTCTTTTCCATCTCTGTATAATCAATAATGGTGAAGACGAAAAGTAGTACTCGTAGTAGTAGATATGATTTTTTTTTCATCTCATCATCCCGTTGTTGTTTGTTAGATGTAATTGATGAATCTAATAGGGGGCCTATATGTAATGGGCCTTAAATGAAAATTGAGATTAAGGAAGATCAAGGATGAAGATCTTTGAAGTTAGGAGCAAATGGAATAAAATAGACATGGCTGGGAGGAAGAGGAGGAGGAGGAGAAGAGGGTTATTCGGGCCATATGAAATTGCATGACTGGAGACCATACCGTATGTGGTTGCATGTATATGCAGTTTGCATAGGCACAAAAGTGTTTCCAGCAATTTGCTAAATGCTAACCCTTCACAATCTCTACACTATAACCCCATGGATGAAGTACTGCTCCATTGATGCACTAACACTGGACTTGACATTCTTTTTCTTTTAACCATGATAGAACATAAGGAGTTATAAGGTGGTCAAGTGAAAGGGAGTTGGGGTGAAGGAGAGGTGCATGGTTTAATCCTCAAAAGAGACATAAGGCGGTTTAGGTGTGCAGATATATAAGGTGGTATAGGATGTTATATAACAGTAGTGTAGAAGTAGTTGTAATATTTTTCGTTTAAAAAAATAATAATAAAAAAACATTGCAGAACATATGGACACAGTGATAAAACATGATTTTTGAAGTGTTCATACTTCATATGAAAACATACTGAATTGAATGGCACCTTATTTGGGATCGTAAACTATACGTCATGGAGCAGTAATAACTAGGGTCGTGTAAATGAGCAACACACGAAAGTCACCAACCATTTTGTGGAGCTGCTAGTGGTAGAGAAGCTTCAAAGACACCCACACGCGCGTGCCATCGGGATACACTTGGCCGGATATGTCACCCAAAAAGAGACAAGTAATAAATATATTCTTCTAAATTCATACCTAATCTCTCAAAAAAAAAAAAATACGCAAACTCGAATTATCTCTCGGAACAGTAGGATGAAACAACAGAATAAACCTAGTTTTATTGATTTTTTTATATCCAAATCACTCCAAAATGAATTAAAATAACTCAAACTGTGAACGGATGGGAAAAAGCACGGTCATACATAATTTAATCGGTCAATTTTAGTTGGTGGAAAAATTTCAAAATGGTAGGATGAAAAATTGGCTCCGATCAAGTTGTAAATCGTCGAACAAGGATTCCGAATATGAGTTCAAACTCATCATCGGAGAACTGCGCCAGAATAGTCAGAATTATGAAGAAATCTGCGAAGAGAGAGTGAAAAGTTTCACCTCTATATGCTCAAAAAAGATCCACACATTAACAAGAGTCATCTTTAAAAGCGGTCCAAATACATTTTAGACACCGTCACACTGATACGGAATGATAAGCACAAGGCATATATAGTCGGTCAATATCAAGAACGTAATAAAAAAGAAAATGTGACCCGACCCGGCCCAATAAAATAAAAAAATGGAGTAAATGTTTTTCTTCTCCACTCCTCCTCAATCAAGAGAAGGGCATTCATCGGCCATATATCCTCCTTCCTTGACGAATAATCGCTAATAATTAAAATTAAAGTAAAAAAAGCAAAATAAATCCAGTTTTGCATATCCATGGCCGAGACGCCTCCAGGTTCTCCTCCTCGAACCCCTCCAACCCGATCGGTTACCGATTCGGAATCCAACCAGTACTGGTGCTACAACTGCGAAAAGCGCGTGGCGATCGAAACCCTCCCAGATCAGGCCGACATCGTTTGCTTCGAGTGTAAGGACGGCTTCGTTGAAACCATCACCGTCGTCACATCTCCCCCCGTATCTGTCGACGTGAATCTTGGCGATCAGTTTTTTCAGGTCATACGACTAATCGCTCAGGCGCGTGAGCAAAACGCGCCTCCACCTCCGCCATCCGATCCGTCTGAAGACGACTACCTCCGGTTCGAGCTTGAAGGTTGGGATGATGATGATGAAGACGAGGACGATGAAGACGATGATGATGATGATGAGCAGTCGGTGGTAGTTGCTCACGCGGAGGAGGAGGAAGAGGATAATCAGGAGCTTAACCAAGAGGAAGAAGAGGAGAATGAAGTAATTGAGCCCAGTGGTGATGATGATGAGGAGGAGGCGAGGAGGAGGAGGAGGAGAGATGTGTTGAGGCTTAGGCTTAGGGATTTTGCTACTCGTGCTGGAAGTCAACGGAACAGAATTCTGGATTGGGCTGAAATATTAATGGGGCTTGAGGATCACTCCATTGAGCTCAGGCTACATGGTTCTGATTCTTCGGATACTTATGTTGGGAATCCTGGTGATTATGTTGATGCTGCTGGATACGAAGCGCTGCTCCAGAATTTGGCTGATACTGATGGAGGTAGGCGTGGGGCCCCACCCGCTTCTAAATCCGCTGTTGATAAGTTGGACAATGTGGTCATTCACAACGAAGATGAGGTTATGGGCTGTGCTATATGCAAGGACTCTGTCTCTCTGGGTGAGGTTGCCAAGAATATGCCTTGTGGACATGGTTATCATGGTGACTGTATTGTCACCTGGTTGTTGTCTAGGAATTCGTGTCCTGTTTGTAGGTTTGAGCTGCCTACAGATGATGTCGAGTATGAAGAGGAGAAAAAGAAGAGAGTCGTTGCCACCAATTTGAGTGTCGGTTCTACTAGCTCTGCTTCTGGTGATCAGGACTCTGGTGGCTTGCAGTGAAGTGTTAAATGGTATGCTAAAGCAACTATGCTATTGAATTCTCTCTGTTTTTTTTCCTATGTAGTAATGCTTGTTTTGTTTTTTTTTTAGATTTCTAATTGGTGACTTTGTCTGTGTACTATTTTGCTGTGATAGGTGGAACAAATTTATCTGGTTTTTCTTTTGTAAATAATAAAGTTTCGAACTTGCAATAATTTCTATATTTCATAGTCGCTTGAAAGTATTATGTTGTCATTTCAATACAGGACTTTGTGTTCCTCAGTTGGATTTGAAATCTCTACATGTACAATGTTACTGGCCTATGTTTCTTTAAGGATATGCTTACACAATGTAATGGTTACATTGCTAGACATCTTAGATTCAGCTTTCCGGACATGCGAGTAGCATAGTAGTGATTACCTTGAACTATATGGTTTTAGGAAAACTGTTAGATGCTATTGTTCCCCATATTCCCAGCTATTTCATGAAAAAATAGTAAACTACTTTTTGTCCCAAAATGAAGTTTAAAAATCTTACATTGTATGCAAGGGGAATTAAAGAGTTCACTTAACATAGGTGAGATTAATTCTTCCTAACTAATTCGGGACTTTGTCTGTGTTCTATTTTGCTGTGATAGGTGGAACAAATTTGTCTGTTTTTATTTAGTTTTATTTTGTAAATAGTAATAAAGTTTGAACTTGCAATAATTTCTATATTTGACGGTCGCTTAAAACAGTACTCATGTTGTCATTTGTTACGAGGAATTCGTGCTCCTGAGTATGATTTGAAATTTCTAGATGAACAATCTTAGTGGCCTGTGTTTCTTAAAGGATATGCTTATACGATGTAATGGTTAACATTGCTAGACATCTTAGATTCAGCTTTCTGGACATGCGAAGTAGTGATTACCTTGAACTATATGGTTTTAGGAAAACCGTTAGATGCTATTGTTCCCCATACTCCCAGGCCCAGCTATTTCATGAAAAATAATGAACTTCTTTTTGTCCCAAAATGAAGTTCAAAATTCTTACATGGCATGCAAGGGGAATTAAAGAGTTCACTTAACATAGGTGAGATTAATTCTTCCTAACTAATTCGGGACTTTGTCTGTGTACTATTTTGCTGTGATAGGTTGAACGAATTTGTCTGTTTTTATTTTATTTTGGAAATACTAATAAAGTTTGAACTTGCAATAATTTCTATATTTGACGGTCGCTTAAAACAGTACTCATGTTGTCATTTGTTATGTGGAATTCGTGTTCCTGAGTATGATTTGAAATTTCTAGATGAACAATCTTAGTGGCCTGTGTTTCTTAAAGGATATGCTTGTATGATATAATGCCATGGTTACATGTGATGCAACTATCTGCCATGAACAGTTTCTAGATATCTTAGATTCAGCTTTCTCGACATGTGAAGTAGTAATGAATATCTAGGATTCGATGCTTTTAAACGGTTAGATATTATGTTTCCCAGACTCAGGTGTGTATCCAGATGTCAGGCCTAAGCTATCTCATGAAAAAGAAAAGAAAAAAAAAGAAACTCTTTTGACCCAACATGAAGTTTCAAGTCTCAAGATGTCATACCCATAACCCTGTCTCCAAGTGTCTGACATGGGTATGCAAGGGGAATTAAAGAGTACGCACAACATAGGTGAAATGAATCAAAGATTATGCGCAACATATATAGGAAAATGGTGGGATGTTATGTTACCCATACTTGTGTGCAGATGTCGGACTCAGCTATTTCGTGGAAGGAAAAGAGAACTTTTGGCATAAAATGAGGTGTCTAGATGCCATACCCATGTGTGAGTGTCCGACATGGGTATGACAGACATGGTAATTAAAATTCCCATGTAAAATATGTAAAGTTTTTCATATTCACATTCAGGGATTGTTAATTCAAGGGCTCTTATAGAATAGTTGAAGTTTGATAGAGGAGAGCGAAAATTTATTTTAGTTGATTAAAAAAAAAAGGTTCACAGGCAGATGCACTAGTTTATATGTATCTGGTTCTGTTTTTGAAAGTTTTAGAACTCCCAAGTACTCCTGTGTGATCTACTTGCAATCAACTGAAGTTACTGAACTGTTGAGTCTGTTGAATTTCTTGTTGAAATGCTTGGTTGTTTTTATTTGGTTGAGAACAGGGCAGATTTAGAATTTACATCACTGTTTGAAATTTTCTGCTAGACATTAACCATACAGTGCTTGTTTCCACATGTTATGTGAAGTCTAACAGATCATTCCATCTAGCTTGTGTTCAACTATTATAATCATCCTTTTACTCCTGGAATGTTAGTATGAAGTATGAACTGTGAGAGATGCAACTTGGTAAAACTTTACGCTTACAGGAAAAGAGCTAGAAGCCTAGAAGCATGGTTTCCTCTACGTCATTATTAGTTGAAAAGTATCTGTGTGTTAGTGTGTAGATGATTTGGATTTAGATGGAAAGCCCATGTTGAGAATTGAAATTTGATAGAGCTAATGTTCTGTATATGAGAAAAAGGACGGAAAGAATCTGATTCCGACCTTGCTATTTTACCATTACCTGGGTGTGAAAAGAAAAGTCTTTGCTAGTTTCTTTGCTCCATGGTTTTCCCTGTGGTCATCTCTTGTTTTTACAGTAGTTTACAACTTGAGTTCCAATTTGTGGCAACTGCCGTTTGTGCCTCCTATCATGCTATTTTGTTTCTGCATATAGATCTTGCTTTCCTGGGTTGATCAATAGAGTGGGTATATTCTTGATATGGTATTCCTGGTAATTTCAAAACAATGAGGTTGATTTGTAAGAAATCAAAGCACACTATTATTAGGATTTTAAAAAAAAAAATTATCATACAAATTAATTCACGTTTTTTAATACACTTAGGCTCTCTTCTTCGTCTGAAAACTCATTATTTTCAGTTCTGTCCGATTCAATTATGTTCAGGTTCATTTAGTTCAGTTCTGTGCAGTTATGTTCAGACTTAATTAGTTGTATTTTATATTACAAATAAATTCAGTTTTGTTCAGTTGAGCTTCATTCAGTTCTGTTCGGACGAAAAGAATAGTTTATTATTAAATCTTTGTTTATTCCAAATTATAAACAAACTTTTCATAAAAAAATTTTAAGTTACACAAAAAGTTTAATTGTTTTAACATGTCAAGGAATGGGATAGTCTAAACCCAAATCGGCTAAACCCAGCTATGGATCGTCTCTCTCAAGGCCATCTGCATCATAAGGGCAATGGATAAAAATACAGCAAATTACTCGCGCATCAGCTCTAAAGGCCATCTGCATCATAAGGGCAATGGATAAAAATATAGCAAATTACTCACGCATCAGCTCTAAGTGTAAGAAAAAAACTATTGAAGTTGTGCATCAGCTCTAAGTGTAAGAAAAAAAACTATTGAAGTTGTGTATATGTTAAATCATGCAATCAGGGTCAGGGCCTGGGTGTAGGGAAGGAATTTCTTAGGCTTGGTTCCGGCCGAAAGCTCCACGCGGATAATCCGTTAGACTGGTGAATATAGAGATGTTGTATCCAGATTCCGGAGGCAAAAACTATTCTTGTTTCTTCTTATTTCGATAGTTAGAGCGATTAATTAATTGGTCTAATTTACATATAACAAACAGCACGAGAAGCCTGGATCGATCTCCGCTTCGATTCAAGCTCGTTGTACTGGAGAACATGAAACAAGAAACTGCAGAGACTTCAAGTCTGTAAAATCCAGTCAAAGAAAGAGGACCAATTCGGAAACAGATTGGTCGTCTCTCTCTCAAAATCAATACAAACTCTTTACTCTTGATTGATTAAAATTGCCACAACTGCATTGGGTTGGATTGTTTATGTTTTTGGATTATATTCCCATTTATTTGCAATTTAATTTTTTAGTAAAGGTTTGTATCTAACTTGAAAATTAACACCATTTAACGTTCGGGTGATTTGGCTTTAAAATGTTTGTGTGTAATATGAAATAAAACAAAGATTTAAGTGTAATCTTAAAAACGTAAAATAAATTTATGTGCAAAATATTTTTTCTCTCTATTATATTACTAGTACTTGTGTCGCACGCTACACGTGTGAAGCGTTCTCCTTGTTAAACTCTTTTTCGTTAATGTTCGGTTAATAATTTATTCCTATATTGTTATTGTTGTTTATATATATTTTTTTGCGACGCTACATGTGCGAAGCGTTCTCCTTGTTATTATTATTCTTTTTTTTGTTAATGTTCACTCAATAATTTATTCCTATATTATTATTATGGTTATACGTTTTTCTGTGACTAATAAAAGAGTTTAAAAAAAAACAAAAAGGGCTATTTTTTTCTTTTAAAAAAAAAGGATAAAAAAGGTGCTAAATTGAAGAAAAATTAAAATTGGGAGAGTGAATTACAATCTCTCATTATTCCGTTATTATTAGACGCTAATATGAGCCATTATGATTATATCTGACCATTATGTTAGTGGTAAGATAAGGTCAGAAATAGGTTGATGCTAACAATTTTTTGCTTCTGCTTTACTTGGATGATGGGAGGGATTAAGGTAAATTAATTAAGGGTTGTGTGTGATTACTTGCATGATTATGTGGGGATTCCACTTCGTAAGTAAGTGGTCTAAGTTCTAGTTCGTTGTCTAAAGATATGATAAGATATTCTACTAGCACTATCTAGTTTTTTAGTTTATTGTTTTTTTAGTGTAGTTATGTATTTAAAATTTTAGTCGTGTTAGGTCTGACCTACTATATAAGCTCCACCAACTTATTTGTAAAGTTTACAAGTTGTGAATAAATTTACTTTTCTATCAAAACTTTGTGTTCCTATGCTTGATTAACGTGTTCGTTAATCCTTCTCCTCCCAACCAAGTATATTTTCTTCTTTGTGCTGCCAACGAATCCGTTGGAGGTAATATGTGATCTACCATGTTCACGTTAGTTTCTTTTTTAATTTCACTGTTTTCTATTTTTAGTACATAAATCCATGAAGGGAATTCTTACATATTATGATTATGAGCGTGTGTGTATCACTTGTTTGGTTAATTGGAAGATGTGTGAATAAGGATGCTCTGTTCTTTCCCCGATCTTCTTTTTGGTCTTTGTTCCATGGATGACCAGCGACCAACCACCATCACATTCACGGTTTGATACTAGACCGAATCTAGTACGCCAATAAAACACATACATGTGGGTGTCACATGTTTTGAGTCCACTGTCATGTGTCTTGTTGGTGCATTACATACCAAGTCGATCTAGCAAGAAATAAACCCACATTCACGGTCTTTTTCTTCAATTAATGTTCCAAATTTCTTCCGTGATGCGGTCGCCCGAATCATCTCTAGTGAATCCTAAATTAAGGAAGCCGAAGTTTTCTTCAAGTTCCATCTGTGATACAATATAATTATGGAGATTATTCGGGTTTAAATTCTTCCAATAACGATTAATATTCTGGATTTCTTCCAAAATTTTGCAGGATAAAAATGGAAGGTTCTTAATCTTTTTTCGTATAGGATTCATATCTACCCAAGTTTTGGAAGATTATATCAAGCTCCAATATATTATATTGTCCATAATCACTTTAAAAATTATTTACATAAGATCAAGAAAAAAAAAAGGAAATATATATGTCTGTCCATATATATATATATGACAAAGAAGAATGAATAAAATGATGTAAATAAATACTACTTCTTTCTGATTTGTAATTAATGGTTTTTAAAAAAGTAACCATGGTCCATGGATTCCACGGAAAACCAATTTAAATAAATATAGCAAGGTCGGTTTCAAGTGGAAGTTTCCTTTCTGAAAATAGAAAGATCGAATGGCCACGGTTGCATTGGCGGTTGCCGCCCAACACCGTAAACTATGGGATAGATGCCGTGCGATGGGATCAATTTAAAAATGGGACCGACCATCAATAGTTTGCGTCACACTAAAATTAATTAATGTCGGTTAAATATATACTACAGCTAGTACTATGGAGTAGTAAATTATCATTACTTAATTAGTAAGTACTCCATATATACCAATATACCATGCATGAAAATCAAAGGTTACTCACACTCAACTTTGCAGCAACCTTTTTCTTTATGATCGATTATTTGATTGGTTACCGTGACATTATGCATGACAATTTACAACTACCACAAAAAAGGACAAAAAAACAAAAACATTTTAAAAAAAGAAATTGACAAATCAGATTTTTATATTATTTTTTCAAAAAAAATGGCTGCTTCTTATTCCTATATAAATTAGCTAGGCTTTCTCACAAGAGAGTTGCTTAACAAAAACCCACCTAATCAACTGGGTTTTTCTTTTCCGTTTTTCCCTTCACTAATTATTAATGTTCTAGCTAGTTAATTAGTTTAATCCTCCTTTTTCTTTACTTTCAAGAATCTTTGTTTGCATGCATGTTTGCTTGAAATGATGAATATGTAGAAAGAATATCGCTATATTATTACATACTTATAATAATAATTGATCTTAAATTTATCTGCTATTTATAATTCTCCTTTGATTTGATTTATATTGTAAGATTTGAAGTAGTTATATTTGTAGTCTGTTAAGATCATCGAACAATAAGTGTTTGAATGGAGACACTCATGTTTGATGGATCCGAAAATCAAAGATACAACAGAATCATGAGCTGCAGCAGCAATCACAGTTTCATTTCAAGACCTCCTCCTCCAGCAGCTCATTCTGATCAGGAGTTTTTCATGTTACAGAAAATGGGCATGTTACAACCTCAACCACCACCACCTTTCCTCTCCCACTCTCACCGTTATAATAATTCATTCCCAGTCCAACAACAATTACCTCCTCTACTCCCTCTACCGACAGCCACTCCACGCCATGCGATGACTATCACTCGTGGTCAATCATGCCCTCCTGTCAACAAGCTGAGAACCACCTACAGTGATAACAAAACAAACAAATCCCTCACCCCAAAGAAAACAAAGTCCCATACCAAAACTCCCAACAAGAATATTCATAATGGTAATAACCATTCAACTAAGCTCATAACAGCTTCTTCGACACCTCCACCAACCCGTGAGAATGGGCTGTCAAGGGACATGAAAAACACTTTGGCTGCCATGCATCGTTCTATTAATGCTTCCAGATCTACGATGAGTATCAATGCTCTTAAAGCCCAGGAAGATCATGTTGACATGGTTTTGAGTTCTGGTGTATTCACAATCTCACCACCACCAAGTAGCTTGCCTCTGCCCTCTTTCTCTTTGAGGCCAAAGCTAAGCTGCAACTCTCAGGCAGCTGCGGTTGATACCAGTACTGCCACCGATAGTCTCAGGAGATACCTTCAGCTCCGGTGAATGTCACTTAATTGGTACTCACTGTCCGTCTACCTTCTATTTTATATCAATATCAGTCTCTAGTCTTCCATTTCAGTTTCCTTTTGTATTTTGTACTGCAAATTAATACTTTTAACTGTGTCAATCTCCTGTGGTTTTTATAAGGGGGTACACAGCGCTGCTGTTTTCTTTTGGTGTTGTTTTGTACTGCAAAAAAATGCATGCATCTAGCTAGTATATATGTGTCAAACTCCTGTTGTTTTTGTAAGGGGGTACACATAAGTATGAACTAGCCGTGTTTTCATTTACTGTATCAATGTAATACTAATAACACAAGTTTATTGTCTATGAGTACTCTAGAGCTATGGGTTCTTGTGATTCAAACTTCATTTACTTTTCCATTGCTGATCCTGCCCAAACAACAGAAATGTTGGGGGTACTGGAGTAAAGATATGGTGATCAGAATGATACCCACCCAAATAGTCCAATGCAATAGATTGACAGCAGCCCATTTGGTAAACCAGATGCAGAATTTGATAACTGCAAATTCAATTAGTCTCTTAAAACTTTCATAATATAACTTCGTTAATTATTTTTCCAACACGATTTGAAAATAATATGAGATCAAACCGAACCAAAAAAAAGTTGAAATAAAATGAAAATATTTCTCATAGATGGAGCTAGGAACCTAGGAGTGGACGAGTGGTATATAGTGTGTGTCAAGCTCCTGCAGTTTTTGTACGGGCTGGGGGTACACGAAAGTGGCTGGGGGTACACGAAAGTATGAAGTGGCCATGTTTTCATTTACTGTAAAAATTAATGAAATAATAATATGCTTCTCGTGTTTCATTTGTACGGGCTGGGGTACACGAAAGCAAATGCAGTCTATGACTAATGCTTCTCGTTTTTCATGAACTGCATTTGCTTTTCCATTACTGATGTTTGCCCAAAGCCCAAACATCACAAATGCTGGTATTGTACAAGAATGATACTCCGAAGCAAAAGATTGCCAGCAGTGCTTTACTGCTATTAAGCTTAGATCAGTAGCATGTAAAGAACCGGATGCGGAATTAGATGAAACACTGAAAATTTTGCCATTCAGCTGAAATATCAAGGACAAGTTACATAAACAGCCAGTATAACATAGCCACATGACAGTAAATAAACGCTACTAGTATAGATGAAACACTGAAAATTTTGCCATTCAGCTGAAATATCAAGGACAAGTTACATAAACAGCCAGTATAACATAGCCACATGACAGTAAATAAACGCTACTAGTATAAATTATGAAGACTTATCAAACTAATATCGAATTGATTACAAGCAGTATTGTTACAACTCTACAGCCACAAAAAGAAGTCACCAAATCATGGGGTAAAAATTTGTTCATCTCTAAGGCCCCCTTTCATTGCCCTTGCGAGGAGTATGAAATTGCATATTGTATCCAGATATAGCATAATGGAGTATGCAGTACGTATCTATGAGTTTTCGGTCTGTTTATGAGCGCACACAGGGCATGAATAGAAGATAGTTTGCCCTTCATCAGCGGATCTAGTCTGCAGAAACAGAAGGAGAAGAAAAAACAGTTCATAACAGGAAATGTGATGCTGGTGTACAAGACTACAAGTAGTTTACGATAATGCAAAGTCCAAAGATCACTAACCTGTCTGGCGACATATGCCATGCCCAGGTGTTGGCATGCTCTGCATTTTGCATTATAATCCTGAAGACAAAATAGAAAATCCAATCAAATTTCATATCATAATAGTACTTCATGAAAACGTTAAAAAGGTTTTATTAGTTTTATTAGTTCTGACCATTTGTTTAGTTCCTTCTCTTCTTCAATGTCATCGAGTGAAGACACTCCCAGTTCCCTCCTCATATCCTGCAAAAAAGAAGAATGAGGCACATTCAATAGATAAAAACACAAAGAACATTATGTAGCAGCCATGGAAGAACAAAGACATATAATGAACAAATTTACAAAATGGGAATAATACAGCACGGTTCAGAAGGCAAAAGGTTTGAAAGATCAAGCTCAAGTCTTTTTGTCTTCTTTATATATCGAGTAAATGTACATACAAAATCCACAGGACTGTTGCAATGGTTTTAGAAGAAGAGTCTATAGCTCTGCATAGACTCTTGAATAGTTAATCTTAACAAAGCATTCATTAGAAGTTCTGAACAATCTTAAGAGACGTCTGAAAGTTCAAAGTGCAGCTATCTAATCTATCTTGCAGAAACAATATTCTTTCATCTTTCAAGTCACAATCTACTTCAACTCATATATAAATATGTGTCTCACTAGATGGATTACCCTGCCAGTCTTGTTTTCTTCCCAATACTCTCAGAATGAAAAATTAAAGCAATAGTAAATCTTATGTTTAAATTGTAAAAGTGAACGATAAGAATGTATCCACTTGATGGATAATGGTGCTCTTCAGCTACAGTTTTGTTACCAGAATAACACTATATAATTATAAGCAATAAAGATCTCTATCAACTCTCAATCGAATCTTACTCAGAGTGATCATCATAAAATGTACTCCACAAGAATATATAGGAGTATACAACCACAAAAGTTGTGAACAACAACATACCTCAGCACTGATAGTGTATCGAATGTCCTTGCTAGCTGAAATAGAGGTGATCATTGAAAATGTAAGTTGTGAATGTTCGGGACATAGAATCTAAGAAAATCTAAATGTACATCAGGACAAGAACCTATCAGAAAAAAAAGAAAAGAAAAGAAAGACTAAGCTATAAGAAATCGTACAAACTTGAAATTATTAACTCTCTTGTGAAATAAAGTTACAACAAATACATACTGTGTAGAAAGCTAATTCCACGAGCTTATTACCTCTTGGATAAAATATACTACTACAGATAGTCTGATAGATTATAACAGAATTATCATCAATTAAAAACGAAAAGGAGCAAAACTTATGAACCTAAGCAATTTGAATGATGATACAAATTTCCACCAATACCTCTGAGCTCCCAAAAAAATAAATAATAATAATTATCCAGTCATTGGAAATAAGTATATTAGTAGTATACGGTATGAATATCTTGAAGCAAGCAACATCTAGCTCTTTATCTAGCTCTTTCCTACTCGTATAATCTAATCCATACAGAAAAAACATTAATAAAAACGAAAAGAGATTCATCAAATCAAATCAAATTAACTAGTCCGTATATTATATTATCAGCTACCTACCTACCTTTGAGAGACTTTTGGATTTGCAGAGAGGGCATTTAGCAAACTTTGGTTCGGCAAATGATAGCATTGTTCCGCACAAATCGCAGAACATAAAGTCACGCTGATGACTGTATTCCGTCGTCATAATTGTATGATTCACTGAGGCTATAAAACAATTTCACCCAGAGATTGAACAGGTTGTATTCAAATTTCAGCTATTTCGATTCTCAATTGATTGGGTGTAGAGGGAAAGAAAGGGGGTTTAGGGCTAGGGTTTTAGCTTCGATCTTTGGAAGAGGACAAAAAAAGTGATTCATTGGATTGGAATAATAGTGTTCCCGGGAAGTTTTGGGCCAACTGATTCCAAAGTCCAACACGTTAAAAGCCCAATGCTCTTAATTCCACCACCCATCCACACGGACCACGCCATAATATAATATAATATAATATAATATAATATAATATAACAGTTGAACCATTTTAACTTTATTATGGTCAACAATTTTAAAGTTTAACTACAAATTACTTTTAAACTATAATAATAAATATTTATTAAACTTATATTATGAAATTTCAAATCTTAAATTTGTAATATGTAATTTTGTTGAATATTTTACCATTATAATTTAAAAGTAATTTGTAGTCAAATTTTAACACCGTTAACCGCAAAAAAATCAAAACGTTACAATTGCTTTGGGACAGAGGGATTACACGCAAAGGGTGTATTTGTCTTTTTCCTAGGCAATTCCATTTGAGACAAAAGAACTTCTGTGGGGATTCCACCCTACACGGTTCGTGGGCTAAGATTGAGTTCGTACGATTGACTCGTCATCTTAAGTAGCTAAGGGCTAATTTGTAGGATTAACTCTTGGTCTGAACATAATATTGATACGGGCTAGGCCCTAGTTAATATGTCATGCTTATTTTTTAAAGGATAAAAGATATTTCATAATATATCACACAAAATACTTAGCGTTTTATAATCGGATTCTAAAATGGTTATATCTGCTTTGAACATGAAGGAGGCAACTAGAGTGCACTCGCAGACTATTTTGGAGGAGGCACTTGATATGCTCAAGAATTGGGAAGAAGTGGAAGCAACCTTTGTATATAGAGAAGCAAATAACGCAGTTGACCGGATAGCTAATGAAGCTAGGAAGATGACTTTTGGAAAACCATCCCCGATATCTAATATACAATCATGCTTATTAACATTATATTATGAAACTATAGAACCTAAAATTTCATAATATAATTTCGTTATATACTTTATCATTATAGTTTAAGAGTAATCGGGAGTCAAAATTGAAATTTATTGACAAAAAAAAGTTCAAACAGGACACTTATGAGAAACGGAGGGAGTAACAGTTTAGTTTGTGTTCCAAGTCTTTCTCTCCCTAAATTTCTTGAGACTTTGGACTCAAACTAACAAAACAGAGTCAAAATCATTTCTATCCTAACAATATGGCGTTTTCATAAGTTGATCTCCCCTAGTTCTCTGTGGAAAACACGCCCGCTTCAACTCTTGGGCCTCCATGTTTGAGGATTTCTAGAATCGATTCGAGCGCCGCTAGGAGTCCATTGAACGCAGAGGCGGTGCTATGTGGGAGCTAGGTGTGCCTTTAGCCACACCTTATATTTGAGTAAGTAGTATTATAGTACGAGTAGTATGCAGGTAGCATAAAACTGTTTGAACGAGTGGTTTGAGTCATTGCTTTTCAGCCTACCGGCTCAGGTTCGATTCCTCTCTTGGTCTTTTCCTAGCTATATATACATTTCCATTACAACGCTTGTTTTAATAACTAGTATTTTCTTACTTGTTTTCATCTATTTCTCTTTTTTCTACTCTTTTTTTCCATTTCCTTTTTCTTTTTGTCTCTTGGTCTTTTCCTAGCTATATATACATTTCCATTACAATGCTTGTTTTAATAACTAGTATTTTCTTACTTGTTTTCATCTATTTCTCTTTTTTCTACTCTTTTTTTCCATTTCCTTTTCTTTTTGCTTTAGGATTTTTACTTCTTTCCATCTCTTTCTCGTTTTCTACTCATTTCCACATTTTTACAGTTATTTATAATGAGAAAGAGAGGTAGTTTTGACTCTTTTTCGGGTCGTAGGGGCAAATCCGTTCAAGCATAGTAAGGTGCCGGAAAACCAGAAGAAAGCGCGAGCACCATCGCAGTCTCCTATCGTTACAGGCCTCACATTTCTTATCACCATCTTCTTGCATATATTTATTCATTTATAAATTTTATATTTTATATAGGATGTCATAAATTAAATGGTTTCTCATTGAAATATGAAATTTATTTAATTTTAAGTGAAAAAATTAGAGTAGTAAAAATTTTTGCTTCAAAATTTTTTTATGTTAGTTTAAAAAAGATGTGTTAACTGTATTCGTCACTATGCAATTTGGCCCTCATATAATTAGGCACACGTTATTTTACTTTCTGGCCCCGCCCCAGATTGAACGCCGACTCAGACCACTATTCCAAGGTCATGGATGCACCATTTGCCAGAATTGATGCATTGCTGTCCAAATCTTATCACTCAATTCTCCCACCTTTCAACCAAATTGTCTATGCTGATGTCTTTATGTGTAGTACCACAAATCATGTTCGTGCGCCTACATGGTGCTCAACTTCGTGTCCTTGACGGGTAGCAAATCCACTTCCTTTACATCTTGCAAGATGTAACATATCGGCATGTCGTCCCTTAAATCAGCGTGATTCTGGTTACCATTGTGCTCTTCGCCGTGACCAGGCTCATCCTTGTCATGCCACATCTCATCGTCCTCAACATCATCTTTCCCCTTTGGTGAGATGTTATCCTTCAACCTCCGACGGATAAATTTGGCAAGAGTTCGAAGACATGATTCCGGGCACTGTGGAATTGATATGGGCTAGGCCCTAGTTAATATCACATGCTTATTAATATTATTAGTGTTTTTTTTTTTTATGAAGAATATTATTAGTGTTTAACAGTATTTGTTGTATATTTTATAAATATAGGGCCTGTAAATCTCTTAAACCATAATGAAATTGATCTGCCAAGCCAGTCATACCGAATAATAGTATCACAAAATTTGCAAAAAAGAAAAAAAGAAAAGGTAGAAAAACTGGACTTCTCTATATTCAGGAAATTCTTCCCCTTTCAGGAGTCAAGGACTCAACTTTTCCAAGACTTTATAGCTGGCTTTTTTTATATGAATTTCACTCTCCCTTGGTGACAGGAGCCAATTACAACTGAATATTATCAAGAATACAAGAGCGAATTACAACTTACAAGCGCCACTTGACTCCAAGTAGTGTTTTAGCTACGCCCATTTTACAAAAAATAATGAACGAGATCAGAAGCAAAGAAAACAAGAGAAGCTTATTTTTACGGCCAAGGAAAGGAACTATACATAATCCAATTCTGTATACAGTGCATTAACATGATCATGATTCATGAGGAACTAACTCCAATGGTAGCTCTCTTAGCCGAATTGGAGCCGCCTCCATGCCTGAAGAAGCGTAAGCAGATCTTTCCATTTCCAAAGAAGCATCAACACGTCACAGCTTAATAGGGTCATATTTCTCTCCCATAGCACCGCCCTTTTGTTTCTGGAATTGAATATATCGCAAAGTGCTTGCGAAGAAAGCATCTTTACAATGACTAGGGGTAGTACTGTCAGTCTGCATCTCCGTTTTGATTAATTCTATGAGGCCCTGAATCACTGATGTTGTAATCTGAGGGTTTCCCTTTTCAAAATAATAGAGGTACCTGCAGAATGCTCAATAGACAACAGAAGAGAGCAAAGAAACAACAGCATTAGCGACAAGCCAAACCCAAATCCCATGTGACATTTCCATCTTCTGACTGCTAATATAAGAAATAAGTGTCTCGTCTACTAACTTGTTCAGTATTTCAACAAAGAGTGTAACTGGGCCACCACTACCCCGTGTAACATTTGCCATCTGTTGAGCAGCATTTGCTATCCTTAGTGATCTTTTTAGGCAAAGCAAAACCCTGTCATATAAAATTGTTAACATGTCAAACTTTGTTGACTCTTAACAGAAAGCATATGATCATTAGCTACACAAGACTGCACTCAGTGTCAGTTCCAGAGATAAAACATTATAATATTATCCAAGATTAAGTTTTAAATTACTTGTTATGTGTAGATCAAATTTTGGAGCACAATAGCAAACTAATAATGAGAATCAAGTAAACAAATAAAGTTGATGAATGATCTAGTTGGTCTCTTTTAGTTATCGTGACAAAAGTATGATTAAAAGTTTTTTAATAAAAAAAAGGTCTAGGTTATGCTGCATTGTAAGATAATCCCAAGACTCCCAACAATTATATCGATACTAACCTTTCTCCATCCTTAATGCCATCATGATCTTCAACCCAGAAAAGATGTGAACATGCATAAACTGCTCTACACTGATCTGATTTTTTTAGAAGTTTTGCTGAATACTGAATAGAGAAGATAACTAGAGTCAGGTGCAGGATAAAGTTATATTGAAAGCTGTAGTCTGAATATGATGTTATTACCCCTGTGGCTTTATGAGTCAAAGTGTCTCTATTCTCAACACCAAATACATTCATTCTTTGCAGTGTCCCAATTATTAGGTGTATAGCAGTCACCTGAGCCTTAGAATCCTAAGAAATACAGAACCAAAATGTTACACCTAAATAAAGTGGCTTAAATAAATAAGACAAGTTATATTTGAAAAATACCGCGACTTCTTCCTCGTACAGCATAAAAGCTTGTGTGAAAAAGTCATAAGCCACTGGTTCAAGATCACAGTCATTAGCAGCCTGGAGATTTATTTTGCAACAAAGGAAAAAGAAAGGGTCAACATTGTGTTTGTAATCTTGATGCATGCCCAGTAGCAATATGAATATAATGTCCTAGCTAGTGAAAAAAACTAGGCCGAGCAGCTTGTTATATACACTTCTATTTGCTTCACCGGCAAAATTACAAACTGGGCATTCTAGATCTAGACACCACGAGCATTTGAGAAAGGCACAATACTATACATTTTACAAAGTTCTTGCTCCATGTACATCATTTGATTGTCGAGTATAATACAATCATCAGTTTGAAGGTAAAATTTTATGGACATGGTAAGTTTACCATCTGCCATCCCATTAAACCATCTTTAAATATACATTGATAAAAATTTACTGCAGAAGTTCATTATGGGTTATACTAACTTTGCTAACTAGTACCAATATCCATCTGAGAGTACTAGCTAATAATAAAAAATTTACCTCAGCACATTGTAAGTACAACCTCAAAGCCAGCTCAGGTGATGGAACAACTGCAAGAGCCTCAATAATCTGCGAAAAATTAAGTATTCTGATCAACTCGTATGATAAGGTAAAGGTATCCCATACTTCTAATGCATGATTCTAGAATATATATCATAGACAATGCATAATTCATATATTTTTGTTCTGCGTCTATTATATAATGCCCGTAATGTAGTGGAGCAAGAAGGTGATTTTTTCAGCCATAGTTAAGCTGCTACCGAGCCATGGATAAGACTTAATCAGTCCTCATGGGCCCTGAAGACAAACCTTAACGATTTAGTATCACAAAACGTAACATCTCGTGAAAAATACATATTGCCCGACACAGAGTACAAATTCATATTCAACTTAGAAGTGGGAAATTCTAAAGATGACATGTATATCTTACTTGATTAAGAAGCTGAAATATTTTCTTTGGGGTGGCTGGGACTTCTTCTCCAACAACATCTCCATCTTGGCCTTGCAATCTCCTAACCAACTAAAAACAAAAGAAATCCATCAAACATAAGAAGGATGTTACTAGTAAATGAGATGTGCAACCTTCATTAAATTTATGCAAGAAGCTCCTCGCATTAAATGGTTTCCACAAGCTAGTAGTATCAAATACGATAGCAGCATTATCCAGGAGTCATAAATGGAAATGGATAAGCAGGATCATATAACTCGCAAGTTTTTCGGTAAAACTACTAACCATCCATTGAAGTCAAAAGTACATTCATAATTTTTATTTATTTTTAAACGGCAAACATTACAACTACTCCTACACTACTATTATACAAACATCCTAAACCACCTTATTTCTCCACACCTATACCAACCTTATAACTCCGTCACCGCCATGGATCGAACCATGCACCTCTCCTTTCACTGCTCCAGCTCCTTACCACTTTCACATTCAGAATATTGAATTCCTCAATATCTCAGGATTGTATTTTGTTCGATGGTATAAAATTTCACAAGTCCCCACCCCCACCGCTAAGATCCTCAACCATCCATCAAAGCTGTAAATTCAAAATCAGATATTCGTAATAGAGTTTATTCACAGAGCAAAAGACGATGGAGAATACCCAAACTGAAAGCCTTAGTTCCCAAACTAACTCAACTTCATGGCTGTGAAACCAAAAAGTAAAACCATTGGGTTACTAGATCCAATTAACAAGATAAGTAAATCATCACTCTTTCAGCTTATGTGACAAAATTAGTGTATAGTTCATATGAATTGTGAAAAGTTCATCTACAACTCCTCCATTAATTCTCAATTATGTATATATGCCAGAACTTATATCTCAAATTGTTGAATCAGCCATTACAGTGAAACAAATTTTCAGATTCGGCATATACTACACCTCAAACAAAAACTTAACATTGGTAATTTTGTTTAATGCTCCAAAATATTTAGCGTCCTGAGTAGATTTACAAATACGTACACACATATATACGCGTGTGTTTATATAGAATGTGGTTTATGTGTATATGTGCGTTCCATACGCAGGTATACACATATATGTGAATCTGTATCACTATCATGTTGCTGGAAGATTACAGTGAATTCCAAGGCCAAGTAAACATACCTTGAGGGTGGAGAAAACAAGAGGAGGAACTGTAAAAGGCAGCCGTTTTGGACCCCCAACACTTATATACTTCCATACCGCACATATTATCTGATGAGGTAGCATAGAGATGATTACAGCAGTTAAAAGCATACAGAAAATGAAGCAATTCAGCAGAAGCGAAAAGAGATCATAAGCACAAAATATTGGCAGCATTCAATTTCCAATGATGAGTTATTTTGTTTTATATTTGATGTGTAAAATTCCCTTCTAGATACACCTGTTAGAACAAAACAAAGTGCGTAAATAAATTCAACACATTTAATTTCTAGAGCAATTCCTAATTTCCTATGTAAACAAGAAAACTACCATACGCTGATATTCTAAATCCTCAACCTGTAGAAGATAAATTACTAATATGCTTCTCCTGTAATTCTATTGATGTCCACTAATAGTTCTTATTTCTTAGCTGCCAATTCACAGTTACTGCAATGCAAATGTACAATAAAAAATTGGGGAAAAAAAAACTCAAAAAGGAAAAGCAAATTAATTAACAAACTCAAAACTTGATTCTGGATCTTCAAACGCAGAAGTATGGAATCAGATCATATGTAAGAATGCATGTCACGAGATATACTACCTTTAACATCTCCTCTGGGTCCTCATTATGCAAAACGTGCATGAGACGAGCAACTGAGTTTTGCTCCTCGCTGAAATCCTCCTCATCGAGCTGTCACCCAGAGCCAAAAAAAAGTCTCTTTGAAGCCATGGAAAACCTTGAAAATTGGTAAACTGGGAATATCATTTGCACATACCTCATCTGTAGAAATTCCATCTAAATCCTTTATAAGTCCTTTGATCAGTTCAAATAGGACCTCAACCTGAAAGTTGATTTATACTTTACTGATTCAGGAGAAAACCATAACTAAGCATAAATATATCAAGGTCAAAAGGGTTTACCTTATCAGAAGTCGAAACATAAGTTTTGTTTTTCATTATGCTTTGGATGATTACCATTGCCATGATTTTATTTGTTCCAGCATCAAGGTGATCCATTACACGGGGGTAATTAGACAGTGTGAGAGCTGTAACAATGTCGTTATATTTATCTAGTGGAGCACTCAGAAGGGCGACGACCTGCTTGGTTGCTTTACTATCTTCAAGTTTTGGTCTCCCTGATAATCTTTTGACACATGCTCCCTGTACAAAATAAACAATAAATAACCCCTATGTAATCCAAGTATCCAACTTCCAAGACAAAAAACAAACAAAAAAAAAAAAAAAAAAGAAAAAAGAAAAAGAAAAAAAAGTAGACATTATTAGATTTACTTGGGATTTCCGGATGTATGTGAGTTGATTATGTATTACTTTAGGTCATTCCTGTGAATTCTAAGTACCATGATAAATACAACAAAAACTTAACTTCATACTGATATGTAATAAAATGGTGGGTCCACAAGTTTCTTGATAAATATCCCCTATGTAATCCAACTACAAGTGTTCAAGCAGACAAAAACTTAATGTAGGTGCTAAAACTTAAAAGTCTCAGTCGAGCATGTAACCAACAAAAACGAACGTACCAGCACTTGATCCACATAATCCAGACGATCAGGGTGAACACGGAGAGTGAATGTTAGAAGTGAGACATATAAAGAAATTGCTCCAACAACATCCATATCAACTTTTGCTTCAATAACCTGCATAAGATACATACCATTTAAGATTCTAAAATCAGAGACATGTGATCATGTGAGCAAACACAATTTCCACAGAGCAACCTATCTCCTTTAATTGTTAAACAAAAAGCATATGTATTCATAATTTTATTTTAGTTCGTTGTTTGCTTCATATAACTGTGGATCCTTACCCAACGACCTGATAATAAGGTTGTTTTAGTCAGTAAATGTCTGAAAGGACAGCACTTGTGACTGGATATATTCTGATATCAACACATTGAAGTTTTACTTCTGATCCTAATGGAACTTTTTAAAATCATGATAGTAAAGTAATACTTATGTACTCGTTGTTTCCCCGAATCCTTACACGAATTCAAAGACTTGGAATTTACTAATAATAAGCATGTGTCGTAGATGTAAATATCAGCAAACCTTCTTCAACATTCTTGACTAAATAATCAAAATCGAAGAACAACCCTCTCCTCTAACAAAAAATGAACACAAGCAAATGCAAATATATTGACCATCTTCATGCACACGACGACACTCTGCAAAACTCAAGGAATACAGGAGTTATATTTACCTTTCCAATGGCATTGCTCAACTTAGCAAATGCTTCAACTTGTAAAAATTCAGGTAATACCTGTAATATAAAAAATTAATCAAGAGAACATCAAATCATAGTAATTGTTGAGAAATATGCTCATGACTCACTTCTGGACTGGAGGCAGCATAGTTTGACAACCTCTCCATCAGTTGTGACAACACTGTTTTGAGGTCAACCGTAGGCTGTTAATATAAATGAAGCAACATCACAAAATTATTTGAACAATCCATACATGATTCCTAAGATTTCAATCAAATGCATATACTGAGTGACAGGAAATTATGACTCATGACATACGAAGGTATGATATAAGATAAGATCTATGAGGTGCCAAATTCAGAAATCCCCTCCAAGTCTTACAAGATTGAACATACATATTTTTATGAGAACTACAGACAGGGCGGCATACCAAAATCACATTTCCTCAGAGATCAACAAAAGTTACAAAGAAAATATGCCGACTCACGGGCATATTTTCTCGTGGCCCGACTCACGGGCAACGGAGGTTTTAGGCACAGCTTTGCCCTTTATGTTACAGACATCCATGATTCATCATCAAGGAATTATTAAGTAAATAGACAAAGGAAAAGAACAGAATTGTAAGATACTTGTGCCCTTTTTCTGTTACTACAACAGTTATGACCTAACAAGTTGGCAATGAGATAAGTAGCCTTCCTGTACTGGTCGCAATTCAATTTATTTTTCACATCCGGATTTGCGACTCTAAAAATTGTGGGGGGCATCAAACAAATCCCATACTTCAGACCTTGTTGAAGGGACTCAAAGAACCTTACAACTTGAGCCAAAATCTCTTTTGACAGTTCGGGCTAAATGATGAGAGTCATAAGACTACCAGTTAAGTTCGGACAAAGATTTCAATTAAAACATCATGGCTGCAATAAGCATTGTCCCCTTTAAATTGCACGGGACACCAGCAAATACGGTTTATCTTCTACTCTGCAACTTATTGACAAATATTACATAGGCTTCCATAAGATTTTAGCATGTAGATTCATCCCTACAACACCATACTTCTAGGATGAACCAGTCTTACTCATTACCAATACTAGGATAAAGAAGCTGATTCCATAAAATTTGGCATAGAGGCAAGAAAGTTCATTGAAACAATGACAACGAAGGCATGTGCCATGATAAGTTAGGTTAGTGAAATGAAATATAAAAAGGATGATGTCGAGTCAAGTACATAGGTGGGTCACATCAAAAGTGTAACAATGTTCTAAGTTGTCCTGCCAGCCTACTTCATAGATAATCAGGCAACATTATGCTGAAGCACTACATTTGTCTAATGTTATAATAAAACAACTCCTATACACCAAATCTGACTAGCTAAAGAATTTTCCTCACGTCAAATACATACACTGAAAGAATGAAAGTAGATTTACTAATAACATGGAAGAAAGGACAGTCTAAAAACTCTGAAAAGTGAAAACAAAAGGACCTAATGTTGTGATGACAGACTTTGTGAAATCCAATTTGGCCACACTTGAAAATCAATGCCAACTTAACACCACATATTGAAGAAGGGGCATTTGAGGAGAAAATGGCATAATACAGAAATAATACACCTTGAAGTTTACCACTTACTTGAAGTTGGGGGCAGGCACCCAATAATGACTCAAGGGTCTGCAAATGGTACTCATCTGGAAAGACCTGAATTATGCAGTCCACCAAGTAAAATTGAGCTAGGTCATCCTTACAATTAACGATCTGCAAGAACATTTTGACGGCATGTCTTAGAGAGAAGTATTAACATTTCTGTGTTTCAAAATTCAAATGTCCACAAGATAAAGGTCCCTTAGATGCATAAAAACCAACCTGCTCCAGGACTCTAGGAAGAACAATGTCTTTGTATATTTCGAGGTCTACACCCTCTATTTGACTAAGGACATGTAAGTTTTTCCCAACCTAGAACCAAAGACAGAGATAGAAAGAACTTCAGAAACTAAATGGCTCAATATAAAATAGGATAAGTAACTCCTATTATAAGATTGACATTACAAGATCACGCAGTTCATTTCTTTCCCTTTCCAATTTCTCTTTCTCTCTGAGAGGTCCCTGCAGATCAGAATCAGGTGTTAACTTGGGGGATTAGCAGTTGAGACCAGCATTTCTAAATGCCCTAAACGTTCCATTTGTGATTTATAAAACCTTTCTGCTTGAAAGTTTTACACGCCCATACATGTCATAAATGATATTAACAAATCCCAGAACTTCCAACCAACCTGGTGCTGCATCCGAACCCATAGTTTATTCATTTCTGTGAAATTCTGAAGCACGAATTCTACAGCATCCATGACAGTGTCACCTTCACTATAGGCAATACAATGAAGTCACTTAGCAAAAGGAAATCACGATGCATTACAAACATCAAACAATAATACTAAGGGTTGTTATTGGGAATTGCATCAATTATAGGTGTGACTACATAAGCATTCCAACTCTTCTAGACCAGGGGTTCATTTGATTATTAACATATAGTCTGATGTATTCATTTAACATAAGCGCACATGAAGATTGGCAAGCTTTCATCTTAAAACTTCCATGTAAGTGGTACAATCTACAAAGTTTAGGTGCACCTCTAAGGAAAAAAGCAAAATCACATGCACGTCCAGAGAAAGGTTGTTTCATTCACCATTTACTGAAAAACAACAAAATTTGAAAGGTTTATAAAAAAGAAGAAATGGTGCCAACGAAGAAAGAATGACAAAACAGTTGTGATTAGCACGTTTAAGGCTATATCAATCTTGAAGGAAAGAGTAAAAAAGAAAACTATAATGCAGAAAGGGTGCCAACGAAAAAAGAATGACAAAACAGGCAGTTGTGATTAGCCGTAATATCAATCTTTAAGGAAAAAGCCAGAAGTAGAAACCATTTCAGCACTAAGAGGATCGAAAGAACTAACTCATTTGACAAATGATGAGCCAGAACAAAACTCATTCAAATATATGAAGCCCCATGGTAAGAGGGAGGGTTTCTTTGGTACAGAAATACCCCATGTTTAGGAAAATAATGAGTATTATGTTCATGAATTAGATTCGAGATTCCTTATAGGCACAGGCATCCCAGGTAATTCAGTCTTGTGGTTCTTCATTATCTGCATATGGCCTCTTTTTCCTAGGTGCTCATACTGTATGGGCTTTTAGTTTAATGTTTCTATTCAGAAGGCACAGTGTAAGAACTTATTGAATCCATCATTTGGGCTCATAACAAGTAAAAGTTGACCCTGCTACTCAGCCGAGAGCCTTGAGCTGTTGTTACGCGCAGGATTAACTTGATTAATGTTTTTTACTAGTAGCTCTCTAAAGTCTAAAGACAAAACACACTATTTTGTATCCAGCTATATAAAATGGAGATTGATCACCATACCGTTCATACTCAGAACCAATGTCTGGTAATTTATCTCTGCTAACTTGAGAAAGATAACTCCTCAAGAAGAGCCCCCGTATGGGATGTTGAACAGCGCGACACATTTCCACAAGATCTTTCAGAACATCCTTTGCAGGAGCCTCCTTGGATTTTATATAAACAGATCCAACTGTACATAAGAGATACCTAATATGTTCACAAAGCAAAAATTATGCACATCAAGGGAACCTATATTGTAATAGACATGAATCATAAATAGAATAGCATGAACATATGGAAAACAAACCACAATCAATTAGAGCATGACTGATATTCAAATACTTCCAAATCCTATCTGTATTAGCTATCCGTACAATGATAGGACACGTGCAATATATATGTAAAGCATAAATGAATAAAAAGAAGAATCTAAACCAGGAAAGAAGATAACAACAATCAGTTGTAAGTTGTAACTTAGGCATTTAAGTAAGTCATTTCATGCCATAAAAGTTGGAGCCAGATGAATATGCTAGGACATCAGACCCCTAGACACGCATGAAGCAGCTAACACTAAGAATGATTATAGAGCATTATTAAAATATAAATAATGCAAATGAAACCTAAGGAGAGGAGCAAGAGGAAAAACCAAAGGGCTCAAATTAAAGCCCAATCACAAAAAACTTACAATCTAGGCAAAATATTCCCAGCATGCTGGACAAGCTCATACAAATCAACTATTGGACAACCATGGCGATCTTCGTCCTTGAAGAACATCTCCAACCCCCTCAGCTCATCAAACGCGCGCATATCTACAAAATTTCAGCTAAAATATCACAACCAAGCCTCAATTGACAAAAAACACGAGCACTTCAAACACATCAATTGCCAAAAATAAAAAAAAAATAAAAAATAAGAGAGAGATAGATCTAAGGAAGTTTACAGAGCTCGTAATACTTGTGCGGCGTGAGTCTGGAAGTTCTTAGCTCGGACAGCAATAGCGCCGAGTACTTGAGGGCTTCTCTGAGATTATTTGCGTCCTGAATGGAATCGTAATCGAGGATTAACCTATTTAGGGCTCTGAATTGATGAGGTGGGGAATTGGATTGGAAATAAATGATAGAATGTTTACCACAGCGCGATGCAGATAGTAGGCGTTGTGCTGAATTCCGGCAATTCCTTCGGCTAACCATTTCTCCTCGTCGTCGATTCCATTGGATATCAACATTTTTTTCTTCTTTCTTTCCTGCTTCTGGTTTGCTTGTCGTTCAACTCTCGGATGAGTACGACGACGATTTCAGTTGGGGATGACGACGGGACGTGACTTGGCACGCTGTAATATTTGCATTTCCTCGATGTCTTTCTCTAATTTTTCTTTTTGGATTATTTCATTTACACCCCGTCAATTTTCATCTTTCATTTTTTTCATTTCATTTGAGTGACCATTAGTTTTTAATTACCATTAGTTTTTTATTACTACATAATGTTTTTTAGATTGGTTGACACAGAAGTGGTTTTATTCCTTCTTTTCTCCCCATTTGAGTGACCATTACTCCCTCCTATTTTAATTACTTGGTGTTCTATGACTTGCACAAATTTTAAAAATTTGTTTTGACTGCAATAATTACTTGTCTTGGCCATTTTATTAATAGGAAAAATAGTTATTTTAGTGCATTGAATTTGATGAAACTGGAAAAGGAAGAGTCTTAAATGGTGGACATGAGAATAATGATCGGTAATTAATTGCTCAAAGACCAAAACGTCAAGTATTACAAACATAATTTAAAATCCAAAACGTCAACTAATTGAGATGAGAGGGAGTAGTTTTTTATTATATTCAATTCTATTTATTTTTTGAGATTGGTTGACACAAAATCGTGGTTTTATTCCTTCTTTTCTACCCAAACGCAGTCTTAACTTAATTCTTTTCCTTTTTCTATTTTTCTTTCATCTTTTCTTTAATCCCTGCAAAGCTCCCAGATCGGGAGCTTTTGAGCTCCTTAATTAGAGCTCCGACGAACACCGGTACATGAGTATTGATGAAGAAGATCAGAAAAAACATTACATAAGATGTTTGGCATAAACAGTGAGTGAAAAATTAATTTTAACTAAAAACATAGGGTGTTTGGTCTGCTAATTTTAGAGAAGTAACCATAGAAACAACGAAGCCAAACACTAAAACATTACTTAAAGTTGTAGAAAATCAAATAATCAATTTTAATAATCATTTTGCAAACAATGTTGAAAAGGCATTATTTAATTCCTTACATTTAAAAGTATGTACAATATGCGATTTGTACCTTAATTCGGTTGGCAACATGATCAAATATGTTAATTTTGTGCCCCTCAAATGGAATAAAAAAAGAGAACTTTTGTGGATCTGTTTTTGTTTCTTGAAGTTTTGTTCAATAAAAAAAACATCTTCACTACTAAAAACAATAATTACCAATTCTTCACGAAAAGAAGAAAAGCAAGCCAAAGAAGATAGAAAATAAGGAAAATGTTGATTTTCCCCAAATATTTGTCAAAGTAATTTGAATTTTCCTCCGATTTCTTTTATTTTTATTTTTGGAATTACTCAATTTGGGCGGATTACATTTCCTCACGGCTCCAGTTCTAGTTTCCTACTCCAGCCTCTTATTAAAATTATTAAAAGTAATAATAAGTGTAACATGAGGTCAACGCTATAAAAGCGCATTGACGCCTATTAGCCTATAGCTTGGCGAGCTTGAAATTTCAACTGGTACTAGCATATAGTATCTGTTCTGTGACAATAATTTATACTCCAGAATCGCATCGCTGTAAGCAGAAGCAAACCAAACTTGCCATCTCACTCGCCGGGAAGAAATTGCTGTCGATCACAACTCCAAAAAGAAACAATGCAAAACGCCGATTACACCTCATCTCCATACTACAACTACCCTCAACAACCACCACCACCCACCCAATACCCACAACCCCAATTCCCAAACCCTGACCCGCTACACGCGCCGTCGTCTTACGCCTCCGCGCCACCATACTCCCCAAACCCCCCTCCTTCCTCCGCCGATTACGCCCCGATCAACAATTACCCTCAACAGCCTTACCCTTCCTTCCCTCAAAATCCCGATCCTGCCCCTACCGCCCCTTCATACGCTCAGCCTCAGCCGTCTTACACTTTTCCTCAATTCGAAGCCCATGCTTCCTCTTACCAACCTCCTCCGCACTCGCCTTCCAAATCGCAGCCCTATTATCCATCATCCTATGATCCACCTCTTCCCAATTATACACCAAATCCTGTACCACACTATTCTTCTTCTTCTTCACAGTATCCTCAGTTAAGTTCTAATCTTTTCGATAGTCCACGTGATGGGTACGAGAATCCTCCATTTCGGAGTAGGTCGGATTTGGGGTCGGAATTATATGGGAAACGGGCGGATACTGGTTATGGTGGGAATAATAATAATAATAGTAATAATATTAGTGTTGGTGGATATGGTGGGAATGATGATGGTGGTTATGGGATTACTAGTAATGAAGGGGTTTATGCTTACAAAGGCAGCACTGAGCCGTATGGAGCTAGGGGGACAGGTTCTAAATCTTCTACTTGGTCTGGTTCCGGGGGTTTTGATGATTTTGGGAGGCCAATTGGGTCCACACCTTCTTCTGGGAATAAGGATCAGCGCCGATCTAGTAGTAGTAATTCCGGGTTGAAAGTTGTGAGGGCTGTTCCTAAGGTGGACACGGAACAGGATGCTAAGGGTGGGGTACAGAAGTTCAGGGTCAAGTTGTTGGCTGAGAGTGGTGGTCAGACTACCATGGATGTGCTTTGCCAGGTTGATTTATTTATTTATTATCTTTGTTTTGTTTGAGCTGTTGCACTATCATGAAGTGGGTGGGTTTTACATCTTACTATTAACCATGTATGTTAAGCGTGTTGTACCATACTGTTTCATAAAATGCCAATGGTGGTTCCTCTGTCCACCATATATAAGTTATTTCAATCTCTCATTCCACGTGGCTACTTAATGGCTGGCAGAATTATAACTGAATTGCTCACATTCTCATACTTTTGCTTGGTAGATCATTACCTTTTCTATTTCTACAAACTTTATGATTTTGCTGAGGTTTCAACTTCTACCTTTACCCCTGATGTGTTATTTAAGGAATATAATGAACAGTAATTCCTAACCGTCATGGTGACGTGATAAAAATTACTGTAAAATGTTCTTCTGTTATGTGCTTCAGCAACTCCTGCCTGTATTCCATTTAGATTCCTGTGGAGACCGAAATTAATTAGTTATGAATGTGTTGAACTCATCACACTACAATAAACTAAGGTTTAGCATACTGCGGTTCAATGAATAGTAACCAATTGCCGGTGTAGCATGCTTGATTGCACACTGCCCCCACTGTAGTGCAGGATTTGAGCTATGTGCATGCCGCCCTCAAGGTTTATTTCTAGGGTGTAATTGGGTCACCCGTATTGCACTATAGCATTTGACTCTTCTTTTTATTGTATGCGGCTTTCAAGAGATCCAACTTTTTGTTCCTTTAGGAAAGAGCTCAACTTTGATGTAGAAACTTAAGAGCTCTATTCTATTATGTTTGTAAGCTTTAGTAGCTTCAACACTTGAGTAACGTCAGTCATCAGTACTTTGTCATTAGTTTTTGCTTCTTCTTCTTTTTTTTTAATTACTTGAAAGATATGTATTTAGTATTTGTTTCCATATAATTAAATAGTATAGGTTGTGTATATCTGCCTTTATATGGATGTTCACGTTATTTCACATAGCCCACAATATGCGCTTGCCATGTTTGAGCTATTAATAATCCTGATCCAAAGTTGGCACTATAATAAATTTAAAATCTTAGTTCCATGTATATTACCTTCAGCTGTTCAGCAGCAGTACATTACTACATTATTGTTTGCAACAACTTAACTTATCCAACTCATCACTTAATTTTAGGAAAAGATGCTTTTTGAGTGCTTGGAACAACTTATAAGCTGGCAGATTCTCTTAAATTAAGCTGGAGAAGCTGAGTTGGACCTCTATAAGCAGCTTCTCTTAAATTAAGCTGGATTTTAGTTGTTTTTGTCCAAAACGTTGAGTTTGCAAATACTAATTTAGTACTTTTGCAATTTCTTTAACTTCTATGTAGTTTTTGGCTTTTGCAAACACCCATCAAGTTCTATATAAGCCAAATTTACTAATTCTCCTTAAATTGATCTACTAAAAACGTTGAAGCCTGTTGCAATTCATGCTGTTCTCCTCAATTCTCTGTTCCTGGAAATGGGGAAGCTGTATCGATAGAAAATTATGTTGTCCTCTGGTTTCTTACAAGTGATACATTTGATTTTGGCACACTTATGAAGGATGGTGAATTGTGAAAGAAATAATGATGAAGTTGTACAAATGATTGGGTCACAAAAGTATGAAATAGAACGTTAAAAAAAGTAATAAATGGAGATGGTGTGTTTCCATAAATGGATATGTGTAACTTTTAAAAAGAGTCCCGAAATGGCTAAGTGTGTAGTAACTTTTAAAAAGACGGAAGCAGCAGTATAGTATAGATCTGTTAACTTCCTCTTATGCTTATTATTAGGTCAAGATAAACTCTTTTCTTTTACTACTATTTATATGCATATCAAGTATAAATATTTGACTATATAGTTGCTGGTTTACTTTTCAGATTGGCCTGGATGGAATTCGTATGCTGGATCCAAGTACCAATAGGATATTGAGAATTTATCTTCTCGACACAATTACCAAATGCGACGTAAGATTTGGCTTACTCTTTCCTGTTTACCATGGGGTGTTGGCTTTCCGAGGAATGATTTCTTGTTTATGAAGTATGCATAGAAAATGAATTATACTGATAAGCTCTTACATTGGTCAAGTCAATTTGGAATGTCTGGGGAGATTGGAGTGCATAAGATTTACCTATTATATTTCCTGATATGACTAGCTGGAAAAAGCAGTTATAATATGTTACAACTATCAAAATCTATGATCTAAGTAAAAAAGTGTACTTCCATACAATTTTCAATATGTACTGTGTTTATTTGGGGTGGTAGTGGGGAAACATTGGACTAGATATTATGTTTGCTCAACACTAAGAGGAGTTGACTTTGCAATGAATTTATAGGACTGGATGTTTGTCGACAACTTTATTCTTAAGTTAATGTGAAGTCTCAGATTGTGGTGTGCTTCATTGTTCTTGATATCTTTTAGAATGTTCTAACTGAATAATATTCTTTACCTTGTTCAGGCTATTGATTCTTCGACATTTGCCTTCTGGTCGAAAAGTTCTGTGGACATTGAACCGAGACGTATTAGATTACAGTCTAATAGATATACCACCAACACCCTTCTAGACACAGTCACTGCTGTAATTGTACAGGTTCGAATTCAAATTTGTTCTACCTGAAAGTTGTGCTGTTTTCATTGTTGAAATCTTGTCTAGCTTCCTATTTGTGCCCTTACTACTCTGACAATCATCACATAGTAAAATTTAATATAATTATTAATGTGACAAATGGAGTTATGTATAAGAGAAAGTTGCCTTCTTAAGATGCTTGGTTTGTTTTGGACTTGCAGTATAAGGAGATGGGTGGGACCAGCAGGCCTTCCGAATCTCCAAAGGTTGCTGATCAATCTATGGAGAAGAAGAAAGGGTTTGTTCCGTGGGTGAATTTGATAAAGCCTGTTAACGAGGAGAAAGATCACTGGGTAAAATGTCTTACTTTTCCTTGGGTGGATTTGTATACTCGCCTTTGAAACTATTAATTTGCTTTCTCACTGTCAATTTGTAATACCTGTCATGTATTTTGGTAAACTGAGAATGTTCTACTGGTTGTTGAATATAGATCGTTACTGTTTAGAAGACGACATGCGGTAACATTTTGTCAAAGACCGTGTGTTTTTTTTTCTTTATATTTAATTAATGGGAATTTCTTTCCAGGAGAAAACTGTCAACCTTATCTCTGTGCTGTAATTGTCACATCAATCATATTTCACTCATGATAGATCTTTCATGCTATTTAAACTGTCTGTTTGATGCATTGTGTATAAATGAATGTCTTGCTTTGTGCTAGGTAATGTATAATGTTTCTGAGATTATAGTTCTTGGCTGCTTCAACTGTAGATTGGAAAATGATTCTGTATTTGATTTATATCAATACTTTTTAGAGTAAAAAGTTAGTTTAGAACTGAAATACCAGACAGTGATTATACCTTGTTTAAGTAGAGAATTTCTTAGAAACGGCAAATCTAACTACCCTACTCTTACTCCTACACTACTCCTTTACCACCTTATAACTCCAAATACACCTAGACCAACCTTATGCCTCCATCGGGTTCGAATTCCTGACCTCTTCTGTGCTACTCCAGCACCCTTACTGCTCGGCCACCCTTATAACTCCTGTTTAAGTAGAGAATTGATCACTATGCTTTAAGGATAATTGTGAGACAGCATCGTTTCAGGTACTGTATATTTTCTGCTTTATTTTGACAGGTTCCTGATGAAGCAGTAACAAAATGCACATCTTGTGGAACGGATTTCAATGCATTTAATCGGAAGGCATGTTATATCCCATTTATACTTTGTTGTTGCTGGGCATTCCATTTTCTAGTATTTCGTCATTTGCAGTATCCTTCATTTAACATTGGGCTCTCCGTGTTTTCAGCATCATTGCAGGAACTGTGGTGATATTTTCTGTGACAAGTGCACCCATGGTAGAACTGCTCTTACTGCTGATGAGAATGCTCCAGTGGTTAGAGTTTGTGATCGATGCTTGGTATGTGTTAAATGTGGACTATATTTGTTCTTTTTTTGGCAATGTTATTGAGCACTGTTCACTACTTACCCTAATCTCCGAATGTGTATGGACTCTTCATCCTACACCTAAGTTTCCTCATACCTGAATTCTTTATTCTTGCTTCTGACTTTTGATCAAGCTTATCTCGATGAAAAAAAGGTTGAACTCTTTTTACTTTAATCATAAATAACTCTAATCATTGTCAAATAAAGTGTAGAAATCAACATGTAACCAGATAGGATTGTTATGTTCCAGATAGGACTAGAGTAGCAATCTGTCTCTATTCTCTTCGATGTGTATGTTCTTTTCTTAATCATTATTGTTGAAGTTGGTAGCTCTGATTAGATGAAATTGATGGACCCATCAATGAACTAATTTCTGGCACTTCAACTTTCTGTAGGCTGAAGTCACTCGTAGGCTGAGCATTGCAAAGGAATCGGCCAGCAGATCAACTTCTGTTCACAGCCATGAAGATCTTGCTAAGAAACTTCAGGTGATGCATACTTGGAATCGTAGTATTACACCCATATAATATAGGGTTAATTAATATAAGCCAGTAAGCCACACATCAACAACTCTTGCAAATAAAGACCCTTCTCTAGAACTATTACAAAAATGTGCCATTCTAATTTTATGAGCCCTAATTCGCTGAAATTATTTAAAATTTTTTTGCCATTACCACTTTTACACCTTTCAAACTTTTTAAACTTAGGAGCCCTAAATTTGCTAAAATTATGTGACCCCACTTTTACACCTTTTAAACTTTATTCGTATTTCACACTTTGTTAACCCAATACCCCACTTTTACACACAATATTAATATAACACTACCAAACAAAATAACTCGTTAAAAACTGTGCAAAAAGCAAACATAGGCATATCATCGGGACGGAGGGAGTAATTAATTAACACTAATGGATGTAAAAAATATGCTAGTAAATCCAATTGAGCGAGAAGTTGAAGCCCATCATTAATTAGAATGGCTTGTTTTTGTAATAGCTTTAGCGAGGTGTTTTTATTTGTAATGACACCTCCTAAACTAGCTTCTTTTTTTTTTTTGTAGTTTCATGTATACTATATGCATATATTGCATGAATATAAGTAATATCTAAGAACTGATTCCTTTCTTATTGCCTCTTCGAATAGATGTATTGTGAAATTTATGGATCTCTGGTCTTTTATATAGTCTCATATAGAATTATTCCTTTTGCATTTAAAAAGAATAGACATTTCATATTTGGAAGAACAGTCTTTTCTTTGTCAAGCACAGCATTCTGGCTTTTATTTTATAGCAAGGCTGCAGCTGTATTATGGTCCAGCATATCGTTTTTTGTTAACCAGACCTGAGCATCCCTTATCCCTTCCTCCCTCTGAAGCTCTAAGTCTGGCTTTTTATTATTTCGGTCATGTTGATTAAGTTATTAAGGTGATTGTTTCCTTGAGGTTGCAACTTGCAACAACGTGGAGCGTGCAGTTGTTTAATTGCTGGTGTTTTTCTATTCACAGGAAGAAATGGAGAGAAGTTGCAAAGTATCTTCAGGTAAATTATAAAAGTTCAAGTGTAAATTTATTACCCGGTTGTTACCTATCAAATGAAAGCGAGCTGTGTTTTGTAATTATTGATGTGGTGTTATTTAGGAATTAGAAACTCTATGTTCTCAGTTCCCGCCACATTTTCCGTTTTACGGTTCCCCTAGCACACTCTTCATATAACCTCACATCTCTGTCTCCCATTTTACCATGAAGCTAGGACGGGGCATAAATATTCTGAAACACTTGTGTAAAATCTTGAATCAAGACCTTGTGGAACACTGTTATTTCTAGCTTGGTTAAGGACTACTAATTGAAATGAAACCTAAAAAAGGATGGATAGCAAAGGAACAAGAAAGATTTAGGCATCACTTTTCAAGAAATGTTTTCTACATGGTGAACACTTACTAATACGATAAGGAAGGTTGAATAACGAAGGAAAAGGAGAGAAGTTAAAAGAACAAAAAATTAGAGGTCATCTAGTCACTAGTATAACCACAAAAATATCTTCATACCATGTCCTCTTATCTTTGTTGGGTGTTGATGGAGTTTATTTTTGTCTATTCGTATTTTCACTGGGGTCTAATGAGTTTTGCCGAATATCACGCCAGTGAGGTGCCTAAATCCTGTATTTTTTATTCGCATGTACTTTTGTGGTAACTTTACCTGTTTGCCATTTAGTAACAGTTACTTTTTTTTATCAGGCTCCAGATCAGAGGGTTCAGGAAAGCGGATGAAAGAGGTTGCTTGCCCAACGTGTACAGTCCATTTACAGGTATGAAAAATTCTGAAGCCTGATTTTATGAGATGAATAAATGCTGTATTCCAAATAGATCTGATTGCACAGCTATGGTGCAGGTCCAAGTTCCCAGCTCGGGTTCAGAGACCATAGAGTGTGGGGTTTGCCAGCATCCATTCCTAGTCAGTTCCCATTGAACATGCAATACCTACGCAGTTCTTGGGAGTTTAGTGAATGGACGTATTCTGAGGGTTTGAGTTTTCATTTGTGACGATATAAATTGTCCGATTGGTCATATTTCTGTGTTTCTAGTATCAATTCATGTTGTTTTGCAGTACTCACCTGTGTATAAAATTTCCTGCGTGTTTGCAGTGACACGTGAATGAATGTGTATAAACAGGGCTTATGTTGTTTTTTCCTGCAAATTTAGTTTATACTTTCAATACAGGTAGTTCAAGGCAAAGGTAAATCACTGTCACCTGCACTGGTAGTTTGGGAAATTTGTGCGAGGAAAATTTTAACCAGAAATACAATAACTGCTGTATTCATATAAATAAATTCTTCCTCTTTTTACCTTTTGGTTTTACTTCAAATGGATCCTATTCAAAGTTCAAACAAGAGTTGGGATTCAGGAATTAAATTCAGGGGGTGCGAAATTCTAGAATTTTGTGTTGCTTCATCTCTTGTTGCGTACTTGCGTATAGGCTATAGCTCTAATCACATACTTGGTTTGGTAGTATGACGTAATCAAATTCATGAATTTACACGGTTTAATGTAGAACCACATATTTGTAGACAAATTTGAGATTTGGAGTTAATTAAAGGAGCTTGAGTTTCCTCACTATCAAGCTCTTCTGTCCTAGTTTCAGAGTTTGAGTAGTTTAATTAAGCTGCTTTCATTTTTTTCATTTCATCTACAGAAGGAGAAGACATGCACCAATATACAAACTGATCCCAAAAGTTAGTAGGGTAATATTTGGTGCATGACTGGATTAAAGTAGTACTGTTAGACATCAATTACCCTGCTTTATGCATGAACTAATTAATTAAGCCAGTATAGATACCTAGCCAATATATATCCAAATCATCATCTTCACATTGTTGAAACTTTAAAAGATCATCAAGTTCTTGAATCATGGAAGTAAGTTACACTGTCTTGTTATGTGTTTTAATTCTGTGCTGCACACGCATATCGAACGGCTTGAAAATACCAGCAGTGATTGCCTTCGGAGATTCCCTAGCTGACACTGGCAATAACAATGAGATCATAACACCTAGTAAGAGCAACTTTCCACCATATGGCAAGGATTTGGGTTACCCTACAGGCCGCTTTAGCAACGGCAAGGTCATTCCAGATTTGCTAGGTACGTATTTGACGCGCACTGGATGTAGTAATACTTGTTCTCAATGTTGCATTGGCATAGATATTAGATCTAATGTTCTTACCCTTATGAAACATCAACTTATTATGTCTTGGAACAACCTTACCTGACTACTAACTACTTACACAGTAAAAAAAGAAGCAACGTCTCAACGGCCGAGATTCGTCTCAGATCCTGAGATGCATCTCAGCCCATTATTTTATTTTATTTTTCATTTTCGTTTGTTTCAATATTGTAATTGGAGGTAAAGGGTTTATTGTCAGAGATGGTTAATAGTATCACATTTCACAATTTCCAGCTGAAAAACTTGGGATCAAAGAACTGGTACCACCGTACAGTGAGAAGAATTTGAACTCTTGGGAGATCAAGACTGGCGTAAGCTTTGCTTCTGGAGGCACTGGATATGACCCCCTTACTTCTACTTTAAGTGTAGAGCCCAATAACTTCAAGTTTTATAGTTTTCGTGGCGCCATGACATAATCATACTCTGTTAAGTCCTGTGGTTTGTTATTATGCTTCAGATGTCCATACCATTGTCCAAACAGTTGGAATCGTACAAGGAGTACATCAAGAAGCTCAAAGGAACAGTAGGAGATGAAGAAGCATGTTATATTCTGAATGAAGGCATACACCTATTGTCAGCAGGCAACAATGATCTCATCACATACTACACTGGTATTCGAGAAGTACAGTACGACATTGATACATATGCAAACCAGTTGGTGTTATATGCTTCTGGATATATTAAGGTACACAAAACTGGTAGTACTAGTACTAATTAAAAAGGTGCCGGAAATTAAATATTGCTATAACAGGCGGATTAACTTGGGGACGTGCCTTTTAATGCTACTTAATGAGATAATTAACTAGCTATTGTTTCACAGGAAATGTACAGACTTGGGGCAAGAAAAATTGTTGTCTTAAGTCCGATAACAGCTGGATGTGTTCCTCTTGCAAGAACGGTTCTTGGTGGTCTCACTAGGAACTGTGTCGAAATAATCAATGAGGGAGCAAAGAAGATCAACTTTAAACTCTTCAATGAAACTATCTCACTCACTAATATGTTGCCTCAATCCAAAATTGTTTTCGTTGATCTTTACTGGTTACTACTTGATGCTATTGAGAAACCTCAGAAATATGGTAATTAATATATCACTCTTGGCTAAAATTAAAAAACAACAATCTGTAAGAACTAATTATATATACTCTTTCGATCACCATCAGTTTTCAAGACCGTTTATTTTGAATCTCAGGGTTTGAAGTAGTGGACAAAGGTTGTTGTGGCACAGGAACTTTAGAAGCAGGACCGTTATGTAACTCGCTTGTTGGAACGTGTCAGGATGACTGTACCTATCTATTTTGGGATGCAACTCATCTAACTGAGAGAGCATACAAAATTGTTGTTGACGTGATTATCCAGTATTACTGCAACAGTCTCTTCTAGACCACAAATTTAATTAACTTCCTCAAGTATATTGCTAAATCAAATTGAAGTGAATGGCTATATGTGGATTTTGTTGATTGTCATATATATGTTTCTCATACTTAATATATATTTTGATCTGATCATCAACTGTAATGAGAATATTAATTTACATCATTTTAATTAAATAAAGATATATAGAGATGGTTACTTCAGACTAGTGATCATTTCTTGTTTTCATATTCCTGCAGAATGTTGCTGTCATATTTACGGTCTCACACTTGGAGCTGATTAACATGATCAAATTTTTTTCTCTGGAAGAGTATAATTATTCTATGTATAGCTAACATGTTCTGATGATAACCAAACTCTTCCTAATTCAACAGAGAATATCGGTAATAATTAGGAATATTTGGCGATCGAATTTCATGATCGGACATCAATTGTAAGGTATGGAACGTATGGCATTTTATGCGGTCTTGTGATCAACCTTAGTATTTTGTGATAATCCCTTTTACTGCTGTAGTTGATCCGAAGCAGCCTGCAATTGCGAAGAATCTGCAGTGTTAACCTGGAACTGGAAATGTGGCAAAGGTACCTTTTTGCAACAAGCTGCTAAACTCCATTCCTGGCTGTCACTTTTACATATTGAAATGAAATTGTCATTGTTAGTCGACAAGTAAAAAAAAATGGAGCTTTTTTCCCAAGTAAATTAAAAATGGAGCTTAAAATATACTAGTATAAACAGCAACGATCTTGGTGCATCATATATCGGGCAGTTGTATTGTAGGGATGTAATTTGTTTTTTTTTAATGGCCATTCTACTCTATTCCTCCTCCTACAATACTCCATCAGAGTTCGAACCCTTTGCTTACGTCAGAGTTCGAATCCCTGACCTCTCCTTCCTACTCCACTCTGGCGCCCTTACAACTCGACCATCCTTATAACTCTCCAGGATGGATTCTTGGTGCACTTTTTTTTTCTTTTTGAAACGACATAACTACTCATACGCTACTTTTATACAAGTATCATATACCAACTTATATATCCACTACTAAACCTGCCTTATGTCTCCGCCGGAATCGAACACACTGCACCTCTCCTTTACCAGTCCAAACTCCCTTCCACTACACCAACTTTATGCGAGGCAGTCAGTTAGGGAAATTAAACTTTAGCATTAACACCTCAAGTAAATGAGTGGAGCTATACTAATACTACTATACTACTAAATTTTACATCCCCTTTTCTCAATTATCTCCATATCATCCCTTCAAGTTTCAGTAATTTCATCGATTTCTAGAGAACCCTTTCGAGTATGTCATGAGAAACCTAATTCTTGTTTTCCAAATCATTGGGAAAAAAAAATCATACGTATCAGCATTATAAATTGGGCCAAAGTCGCACCTAGGATAGTATTTATTTTTATTTTTTATTTTTAATAATAAAACTACCTACACCCTCCATCTATCTTTAATGTTCTCATTTTGACCTAATGTTCTCATTTTGACCTTGGCTGTTCAACAGTGTTCGAATTTGACTACAAATTACTCTTAAATTATAATAGTTAAATGTATAATGAAATTATATTATGAGAATTTAAGGTCTACATTTTCATAATATAATTTCGTTTAAACTTTGATGATTACAGTTTAAGAGTAATATACGGTCAAATTCGAACATTATTCACCAGCCAAATTAAGTTGGAAGATTAAAAATAGATGTAGGGAGTATGTCGAAACCGTTTCACTTTCCAACTGTTGCCTAAATCCAATGTGGTTTATAATTTTATACTCCTTTTGTCCCGCTACAAATTATCCACTTTGACTTTTTTCGGTCAACAGGCTTCAACTTTGACTCCCGATTACTCTTAAACTATAATAATAAAATATGTAATAAAATTATATTATGAAACTTTAAGTTCTATATTTTCATAATATAATTTCGTTAAATATTTTACCATTATAGTTTAAGATTAATCGAGAGTTAAAGTTGAAATTTATTGACGGAAAAAAGTCAAAATGGGTAAATTGTAATGGAACGGGGGAGTATATGATCAAGATGGTTTGTACCTTGTATCCAGACAACAAATTTTCATTTTCCATTTCATAATCTTTCATTTTCAAGAATGACTGTTTTAAACAGTTTTCTGTAGCACATGGTTTTGGCATTTCTATTGCATGCAATAGAGAGGGAAACTTGAGTACTTGGGCTGTTGGACATTTAATGTGCATGGTTGTTTGTTGAAACTTGCAGCTATTATAAGTATTGCTCCATACTCTTTTGCAACTAATTACTGGCAAATGGCAATGGCAAATGACAAATCTGCTCAGAGTCTCAGACTGAGTCTAGATTTATGATACATCAATCATATAACAGTTAAAGCGACATGATGCTTTAAATGCCGTAATTTTGTACCATGTATATACGTTTGTAAATAACACTGAATAACAACGCATAAAACACATGGTACAAGTGTTACATACAACCATTAAAGTACATCGCGAAGTAGCACTGAAGGAACCATAACTTAGATCATGCGTTGAACAGTGCAGTAAATTCATTAAGGATATGTGCCCGGACCATCACAGTTGACTTGCATGCTGTAAATTTTATATATTGCACTCCATTCAAGACACAATATCACCCGATCTTAAATTTTATCCAAATGGCATATTAAATTCAACTTCATGGCAGACATGGAAAAGATGATTAACAATTCTACTCCCAGAAGCTCATGATTACCACAGAAAAAAACTCACAGGAAGCCATTGTATTCTTTTTTCTTACAAAAGGAAGGGGAAAAAATCTTTTGCAATTTCAATCAGATAGCATAAATTTGTCACAATTGAAATGCACGAAAAGGCAGATCAGATGTGCATTTCCCTCCCCATTGTAGACAACAGACAGAGATGATTCAGATATATATATGCAGTAATTAAGTATGCTGTATGGATGCTTGCAGAAGCATTTAATTGGCGCATACATGAAGTTTTACGTGTTAGTGTGTTACATACAGTTGGGACTGCAACATGGAGGTGTAAGGTTGAAGAAGCACATTATTATTTTCATTAATGTTGAGAATATATTAATCCATGCCATTGCTATCATCAATCAATATGTCAACTTGTCAATCTCAGCAAAAGAACCTACTATAAAAATAGAACCAGGACACTGATGAGCAGCAGGCACATAAAACTTATCCCTACAGTAGCCGTTCAAGTTTAGAAAAGTGCAAGAGAAATGCAGTTCTTGTGCTTGCGACCCATAATTCAATTGTTTCTCTTTCTTTCCCTTCCGGCTTACATCACTCAAGCAACTATAATTCTACCAAAAAACATCAACATTCCAGCAGTAATTGCATTCGGAGATTCAATAATAGACACTGGTAATAACAACAACATAGAAACAATATTCAAAGTCAATTTTCCTCCATATGGGAAGGATTTTATTGGGGGAAAGCCAACTGGAAGATTTTCTGATGGAAAAGTCCCATCAGACCTCATAGGTATGACAGCATAACTATTCTATTTACATGCATGTGATTTACTGGGTTGAACTCGTTAATCTTTCTTACTACTTAAAAATTTACTAATACGAAGAGTGCAAACAAACTCTATACTCTGAAAATGGCACTAAAGCTATCAGTTTTAAAAAACATTACAGCTGAAGAGTTGGGAATCAAACCCCTCTTGCCAGCATACCTCGATCCAGTTCTGCAATCTCAAGATCTCCTAACTGGAGTCAACTTTGCCTCTGGAGGTGCAGGTTACGACCCTCTAACAAATGAGCTTGCGGTATGTGTCTTGATATTGAATTATACAGATATCCTCCTCATTCTTTTTGTTTCCTGTTAAATTATAGTACTAATTATTCTTCTGATAAATGCAGTCAGTGCTGTCACTATCAGACCAGTTAGAGATGTTCAAAGATTACATAATGAAGCTCAAGCAAATTGCTGGGGAAGAAAGAGCGTCAACAATTTTGAATGACAGCCTATATGTACTTGTTACTGGTAGCAATGACATTACCAATACATATTACGGAACTTCTATGAGAAAAACATCATATGATATCTCCTCATATGCCGATCTGCTAGTCACCTATGCGTCCAACTTTGTTCAGGTAAATCACCTAGTGTACTTTGTCTTTAAGAATCGTTTTCGCACAGTACTAAGCTGCATTACCTCTCTTTTGTTAATTACTAGCCTGGAGAATCATTTTGGAACATATCATAGTTAAATCATAAGCCCCTGAAGTAAACCGTAATTACTTTCTTTATTTTATTTATTTATTTATTTATTTTAACGGAAAAGATTACACTAAGTGCACATGAAATTATTACTAAAGTTTGAGTGGGACGGGAAATCTTGCCTGTACTGTTTTACCACCCGTTGCGTGCTAAGATTGGATATACTCCCTCCGTTCCCTCTAAAGCTTCCTGCTATTCCCAATTTTTAACAAATAATTAAAAATCGAAAAAAGTATGTGAGAGACGGGAAATAGATGTCATATTTATCAATATAACTAATGTTACCTGCAGTATACACCAAGTGAGAAAACATAACAAATATAATAAGAATACAGTACCTTGTGATCCAATCATAATATGCTTTCCTGCATCTTGTTTGAAGGACTTGTACAAATTTGGGGCACGAAGAATCGGTGTTTTTGGTTTACCGCCCCTTGGATGCTTGCCATCACAGAGAACTCTGAAAGGAGGACCTGAAAGGATGTGCGTGGATGTATATAATGAGGCAGCAGACTTGTTCAACAAGAAGCTCGCAGCTGAGTTAAACTCTGTCAACAGCCAGCTACCAGGAGCAAAGTTCATCTACATAGATATTTACAGTACTCCCCTAGACGTCATCAACTACCCGCAAAAATATGGTAAAAGTTCATTCATTAGCATGTATATGTATTTCGTGTCTAAGACCCAAGGGACAGAGAAATATAAAGGTTGAAAGTACTTTCAGTAACATGTTCATGAAAATAGGTTAAAGAATAGACATGCCATAGTAGTCACTAGTGAATACAATTAAAACTTACAATATTTACCATTGCAGGATTCAGTGTTGCAAATGAGGGGTGCTGTGGAACAGGTAAAATAGAAGTAGCATTTCTTTGCAAATACACGTGCACCAACACGTCCGAGTATGTATTCTGGGACAGTTTTCATCTTACAGAGAGAGCATACAGACTCCTTGTAGATCAGATCCTCAAACAAAACATCCAAAGCTTCATTTGAGAAGAGTCATTCTGCTGCGTGCTGATATTTGTGGCACAAGACAATTTGAAGTATATATGTCAACATTATTCTTTGCCTGCACGGCAAATGGCTAAGACACTAGTCATTCTAACTTTAATTCACATTTCTGTGAGAGATTAAAGGACAGAATCAACTGTGTATCATTCTATTAATTACTTCTACAGCATGAGGCAGGAATTCAGGAATAGTACCCTAAACAGCGTTTTTTTTTTTTTATACTTGGGCTAATTGTATAAACAAACCATGCGTTATTTATAATTTGCCATGATCTCATGTGTCAAATCATTTACAAAATCTTGTACAAATGATAGTCACATACCATATTAAAGCTATAAAAGGTACATCTCGCTCAAAGCAAACTGAAGCTGTGCTGGATCCATTACTTAAAGTAACTTAAAGAGTAACATTAATTGACATAAAAAAAGAAAGTAACTGTGCTGAGGAACCGTTCATTCAAACTTGAAACACGGGATAAGCCATCTGAGGTATAAAACATATGTCCATCACATAACTTTGTGGGATTTAGAGTGTGCTTAATTATTCGGTATGTCTAGATTTTGCATTTCATGACAGTTGAACAATAACAAGAAATGTTGCAAGAGACTACAGTCATATACCTTAAACACCCCCATAGCAGGTGATTAGTTTATTTTTTAGTTATCAACCTACAGGATAAAGCATAAAGTTTATTCTCATGTGCTCCCAAAATAGTTCACAACTAACCATTTCAAATAAAATTCTTGAACATGATATTTTGTCGGAAACAACAATTGTTACACATTTCCATTTTGAGAATAACAAACACACGTAGAACAACTACGAGAATTGAAAGAAACTATCACATACACGTACATTCATACAGCAGATGAGTAAACGAAATACTAATATAATAACTCATCATATTTGCTTGGTTTTGCTCACAGAGGATTTCTTGAACCAAGGAACCCATACAGACGTGGTCTGCTGGTAGTCCATGTATGCTTGAGCTCTGTATTCCTGTTTCAACATCCTTTCCTCCACAAGAAGGGTGACATAACCCAAAACGCAGCTGTTAATGAATGCGCCAACACATGCCCAGGCACAACCCAAGTTCCAGGCAAAGATCCCCAAACCCCACCACCATAACTGCTCCCCAAAATAGTTGGGATGACGGGAGTAGTACCAGAAGCCGGCATCAAGATTGGGCACCAATGGTTCCCCAAGCTCTTTCCTCCTTGCGTTAGCAGTGACAAAATGGTGCAGCTGGGTGTCGGCAAAATAGGCAACAGCAACACCAGTCAAACACACAAGAACAGCAACTAAATCCCAAAAGGTCAATTCCTTGTCAACCGAGTGCACAACATAGAAAGGCAAGCATATTCCCATGAGAAACACCTAGAGTAGCATAAAAGCAACAAGTCAATGTGGTATGGTATATAACTAACTAACATTCATTCGACAAAAGCATTTCATCAAACACTAGAGGCGCAGTAGCTTGCAATCATCAATATTAACTTCACCTGCTGCGACAAGTAGACAGCGAAAAAAGAAATCCACCACCAATTATTGCCGTATTGGTTGGCCATATCGGCAAATCTCCAGTCCTCTCGAGCACCCCATTGCCATTTTTCTCTACGGAAGTAGCTGTGAGAGAGCCTAACGCTCCAAATCCAGGTCAAAAGGAGTAGGATTGTCGATCTGGAAGCGTTTGATTGAGCTAACAAGGGATGAGTTGAGTAGTAATGTGCAAGCATAACTGGTATAACCGTCCAGTAGGGATCGATCATCTGCAAACCAATTTATAAATAAATAATAAATTGGATTGAAATGTTTAGTAGTTAAGTGAAATTAATGAATGAATTTTATACGTACCCAGTGGTTGGATTGGAGGAGACCGATAATCCAAAAGAGGATGTCTACGTTGAAGAAGAAAAGGAGATTGGCGAGGAGAAAGGGGTGGTGATAGCACCAAGACCAGATAGGGGAATTAGAATTGGAATTGGCATTGCGGAGGAAACAGAGGTAGAACAGAATGGAGGGGAGAGGGGTCACCAACGCGATCACTGCGTTTACAAGGTTGTTATGTCTTCTTTCTGCCATCGCTCGCTAGCTAGCCTCCTACTAGTATCAACTGAGTGAAACAGACTGACTTAACTCTGAATATTAATCTCATATTTATAGCACTGCTTTGCTCACTTCATAATATAATATAATATTAGTAATATATTAAGAAGAATTTACTTAGGGGTTATTAATAGTTAAAGTTGGATTATCATATAAATTTTATGGGTATTTGCAAAATAATACTTAAATGTAGATAAGTTACGTTGTAGGAGTAGTGCTTGCAAGTTCATCGTTTTGGAAAAAAACAACTTATCCAGCTTAATTCAATAGAATTTGGCTCTGTTTGTTTCGCCTGAAAAACTCTGAACTGAACTTAATAAATCTGAACTGAACTAAAATTAATAAATCTGAACTGAACTGAACTTATTTGAAGTATAAATTTTAACTAAGCAAACGTGAACTGAACTGAACTTAATTATTATGTACTGAAGTGAACTGAACTTAATAAATTTGAACTGCACTTATTAAAACTGAAATTAAGGTGAAACGAACAGAGCCGGTCAGCTTATAAACTGTTGCAAACACTTTATAAAAAAGATGTCTCTCTGTTAAATAATTGATAAGTTTGTATAAGTTAAAGATGTTGCAAACACCCACTTAAGTAAAGTCAATCCAATTTATTCAACTTTAATTTATCCGGCTTAAGTTAATAAAATATATCAAATTACAAACTGTTATAAACACTCAAAAAGATATTTTTAATTAAAATAATTAATGAATTGAATAAATTGAATTAATTACCATGAGCGGGTGCTACTTGTCATGGGACGAGAGTTTCGAAGCCCGTGCGGCATCCCGAAGCCACACACACCTCGGGACCATCCTATCCCACATACGCATGCGAACTGGTTTCGCCCTGCCATGGGCTCATCAGGGAGACACCAATAGCTCCCGACTAATTGTGCCCACAATCGCAACGATCCCCGTCATGGCCAAGTCCTCGACCAGTGACAAGCTATCCAGACCAAACCGGGTCGGCATGCCTGACTCGGCCATACTGATGCATTTGGGTCAACAACGACTTAACACTAAAGTCGCCCCCTTTACCCCTCTTGCGGCAAGCTAACCAGAAATCACATCTCATTTAGATGGTCGACACGAACATGACATTCGAATCGTGACATACTGCTATATGCCACTGTGATTTGCATGCGTAGGCTTCTTTTTAGTATAGTTGTCAGTGAATTGTCAGTTTCACTGTACAACAATTTTACTACTAATACCTTTTGGAAAAGCAAGCATTTACCCGTGGTAGGATGGCCCAAATCTACTCCATTGCAGCGTGTATTATGGTTTCCCATGAGCTGCTAGTACTACTTTCCATGAGTATACTAATGTAGGGTAATCTCAAAATAATTATTGTTAATAGTCCGTAATCTCATCGAATTAGTGGGTGCTAAAGTTGACGGCGTAATCATTCTCACCATATAATTACTAGTAGTAGCGTGCTTGCCTTACTAATCTCTTCGGATTAATCATGACTTCAATATGTATGTTAGGGGCACCCTAGCTGGAACGCAAGCTAAAACACCACACAAGAAATAGGTTTCGCTTTTATTAAAATCTCTCTTCCGGTATCTTTGCTTTCTCTTTCCATATCTTCTTAGCTGGCTGGGACTGAGGAGCTTGTAGATGGAAGATAGACCATGGAATGGATCGAATCCAACTCCATGGATGCAAGGTTCGTGTGCATTACCTTGACTCAAGTGATAAAGGAGATGATGAGTTCACTTTATAAATAAGGTGTCCAATTTAAATCTCGCACTCGACTGGATTAATCGCACATTGCGGATACTAGATGGAAAAAATTTTAAAAAGTTGTGCAATTGTCCATATAATTTGTGATGATGCCAATAAAATCCTATAAACCCTCCAAGTGTATCCTTTAGGACACAAAGTCACAAAACTAATAATCCTCAAACTCTTGATCCGTCCGCCTTTTGACCTTCTTCCATGTACTCAAATGTAAATCGGTTAATATCGGAGATTGATATGCCTAAAATAGATTAAAGGTGACTTAACTGAAAGTCTTGTGACCAAATGTTGGGATTCAATCGGCTCTCTCAAATTCTAATATGAATAGCGGTTAGGATTACCTATAAATATGGTGGTTGAGATGTATTTACAGGAAATATAAGGAACCAAATTGATCTCCATTAAGTTATCTGGATGCTTATCTCCTATGTACAACCTTGACATGAGTTGCCATCGTGTTAGCTTTCAAGGTGGGTCGGTGAGCACTTTACCATTTGAATACTAGCACAAATTTCCTTTCATTTTTAGTTTCATTAATTATAATTTAATATCTCAATTTTAGATTGATTAGTAATATATATATATATATATATATATATATATATATATATATATATATATATATATATATATATATATATTCAAGTACTAAACTACAAGCACTCGAGTACTAAAATTAATGAGATATTATGTGTCGGTAATAAAATTTAATTACTTCCAAAACTTGGGGGTATCAATAAGAATATTAAAATCAATGAGATACTATCCGGGTATTTAAATTTTAAGCATTCGAATATTAAAATCAATAAGAATACATTTTTTTACTATTTAATTGGTAAAGTATCGAACAATAACTCAATAGCTATGTTTTCGAAAACGGATTCGACCGGCCGGTTCGAACGGTTTGGCCGCTAGCCGGCTCAAAAGTGCCCATAAAGCCGCTATTCAGCCGGCACCCCAAAAAGCCGTTGAAACCTATGTTTTAAAAGCCGGGTTGAGCCGGCCGGTCGGATCGGTCGAACCGTGGAAACCGGAGCTTGACGGTCTGAAGCCGCTATTTAAACGCTAAAAAGCCGGAGGCCCTAAAATCGGAAAAAACGGGCGAAAAACGGCAAAATCGGTGAACCGGAAAGCGGTTGAGCCGGAGGTTGAGCCGTTTTTGGGTAAAATTGCCAAAAAAAAAAAAACAAACTATTTTCATCTATATCTTGATTGAATATGGATCTTCACCAAGTCATTTTACTTGATTGGTGATCATTTAATATTGTTTAGTGTGATTTTGGACGAAAATATGAATAATAATATAGTATAAATATATTAGTATTAGTATATTATATATATATTCATATTATAGTGGTAAACCGGCTCAACCGGCTCATAAAACGGCTCAACAGGTCCGACCCCGGTTAAACCTTTTTTGGGGGGTGTCCGGCTCAACCTCCGGCTCCGTTTTTTAAAACATAGGTTGAAACCGGTCAAGAACCGGTAAAAATCGATGAGCCGGGAACCGATGAACCGCCGGTTCTGGCGGTTTTGTCCTTCAAAAATCACAAAAAAAAAAAAAAAAAAAAAAACAAAGAAAGAAATTGAGAGAGAGAGAGAGAGAAATGAGAGGGGTGGGTTTTGCAACTGGCTTCTTCTTCTTCACGGTTAAGCTACTTTTTATTTAGCTTATTTCTCATGTCTTCATCTACAAATCTACTTTCTTTTTTGCCATAGATTCATCTACACCTTGATGCACTATATACAAGTATAACACATCTCATTTCAATAGAAAATTCAATGAATTTTCATTGAAGATTTATGTTTTATTTTGAAGACTTAAGAGGGAGTAATAGAGAGAGAGAGAATGAAGTAGTAATAAGAAGAGGCGGCAGGCTGTGTTTCTTGTGACTCCTAGGTTTTTTTGTTCTTTATTCTCAAGACAAATGAAATTCCCATTTTGGCCTTTTATTAGTACTACTACATAATTACATTAGGTTATGAGTTATGACCAATTAGGAGTGAAATTTAGCATTTAAATATTGTATGCAAATTAAAGATGATGTTATAATACATCCAATCCCGTTTTATTTGTGTCTTTTATGTGTATATTAAGAAAAGAAGTATGAGTATAATATTGAGTTATATTAATAGTGAATAATGCTTTTAATATATTATTGTTTTGGTCTTTCAAATATTGTGTAACTAAAAAATATAAAATTAATATAAACTTACAAGTACAACCAAAAAGAGTAAATATATCAACTTCAACAGGAAGTCCAAAATAATAAAAATATTAAATATATATATACGGGCTTAATACTATCAAACCGGTCTGAGCCCCCGGTTCGACCTTTGTAGGGGGTGACCGGCTCAACCTCCGGCTCCGGCTTTCAAAACATAAAAACATAGCTCAATAGTCAGTAATGTAGTACCATATCCAATTTTCTTGTCTTGAAATATTTTTTTACTACTCGTAAGAATTGAAATGCATTTTCCAATGGTACTATTATTTTTAACTCAGCAGTCACCTCCAAAATCAAGAAAAGAAATCTCACAGATCCTCCTCCTCCTCCAAGGGGTGAAGTCAAACTACCATCAAGCATCTCTATGGGGGGATCATCATGGGAGCATTTCGGAGAAATCTCAAATGTGATACAGCTGACCGGTCTGAATGCAGTAGCATTAGTCGGTCTGATTGTGAAGGCCTCAAGCACGGCCAGAATGCACAAGCGAAATTGCCGACAATTTGCTCAACACGTCAAGCTCGTTGGCAACTTGCTTGAGCAGCTCAAGATTTCGGAGTTGAAAAAGTACCCTGAGACAAGTGAGCCATTGGACCAGCTCGAGGATGCTTTGCGAAGGGCTTATTTGCTTGTCAATAGTTGTCAGGAGAGAAGCTATTTGTACCTTATGGCCATGGGTTGGAGTATTGTCTATCAGTTTAGGCTTGCTCAGGAGGAGATTGATCGCTATTTGAGGATTATTCCCTTGATTGCTCTTCTTGATAATGCTCGTGTCAAGGTTCTTTCTTTCTTAATTTAATTTCCAATTCATTTAATAGTAGTATTTATATCTTTAGGAATACTTCAGTTTCATTCATATTTTGTTATGGTTTACTACTACTTTAATTTGGGGGAAATCATGTCATGTGAATAATACTAGTCTGGTTGGCTGCTACTCACCTTTTCTGTGTCCTATTAATCATTCATCTATGCTCTTTTTCTCTTGTATTTAATTGGTATATTTGATGTAAACAGTCTCCATTTTTGTGATACTGTTCTCGCAATACATATCCACATGAGTGTTAAGGGCTTTACCGATTACTAAGACAAGTTATCAGTCATGCATTTCAGTTATCTTAGTAAAAGTGACTGATAACTTGTCTTAGTCATGCATTTCTGTCTCCACTGGATTTTGTTTTGTTTTTTTTAAGTACGACTTTTGTTTTCTAAATGTTCAGGAGAGGCTCGCTGAGATTGAAAGGGACAAGAAGGAATATATATTAGATGAAGATGATCAAAAGATTCAAGAAGCAATTTCCCAAAATGACACGATCATCTTAAAGAAAAGTATTTCTTGTTCCTACCCTAATTTATCTGTTGATAAAGCACTACAAAAAGAACGTGAGAAACTTAAGTCAGAGCTTCGACATTCGCAAAGTAGTATGGACATTGGTCAATGCCAAGTGATTGAACATCTGATCCAGGTTACAGATTGTGCTGCCAGCTCTCTGGAAGTAAATGAACCACCACTCAAGAGTTCTGAGAAGTCCGAGCCTGTGAAGGAACAGTTTTCCAGTGTGAAAAGCCATAGAGAATCTGAGTGCACAACTAGCTCAAGGTTCAGCCCTCTCTCTTTCTTCTTGAAACTACATATTCTTGTTCCGTTCCAACGTTAGACTTTTCCAATTCATATCTAACTAAGCAGAAGATTTCAGAGTTTCTAAGTAGCTTTTTTTGCATGTTAGGGAAGTTATGGATTCTTCAGTTCATTATATGTCATCATTGGAGGAAGCAGGTTGGGAAGAGGATTGGCATGCCGATCTACTGGGCTGCTGTTCTGAACCTTCTTTGTGTATGATCTCTGTTCTCAAGAACACTTCTTGGTCTAGTTATGTTTTTTATTTGTGTGTGATTCTCTCCAGTAGACAAGGATGGCCACCTACTATCTGCCAGTCTTACTACAATTCTAAACTCATTGCAGAATGAAACTTGATTTGTCACCTCTCTCTACTTCTCTAGCATAAATGATCTTTTAATTTTATTTTATTTTTTTTAATTTTATCATTACTCTTCAATCTCAGACCAAATCATGCACCGAAAATGACAGTCCAAGTTAGCTAGTTTAAGGTTTCCTGGAAAAATAGACAATGTACTTTGTGTGAATATGTATATTTCTATTTTGCACGTATAAACAGATGCTAGTATATTTGTGATCACATATTCACATATATGTATGATTATGCATGATACAAGTAGATGCTTAAACTTAGTGTGACATCATAATGTATTATGCAATGGCCAGGTATAAAGACCTTTTTTGTCCTTGTGTAACACTTTCGAAGATAGCATCAGTTGCTACGGGGAATGAAATATGTGAGTAACTTGAATTATTCGTACTCTTATTATATTCTCACGATAACTGAATTATTTATTACTCATATACTACTATTCCTGTATCTATCACAGCTTCATCGGAGTCTTGTAATGAAATAATGGCCTATGCTCTGATACTTTCTTGCTGTTGCTATACATGTTGCATTAGAAGAAAGCTCCGAATGACATTTAACATTAAGGTATACTCCTACTATATATTCTTAACATTTAGAAAGCTCCGAATGACATCAATACCATTTATTGTGGTTTAATTATTGCTATACATGTTTGTAATTCTTGAAAGTTTGTGGCTTTGTGCCAAGCCCAAACTTGTATCTTTTGCCTTAATTGAGATCCAGTTGGTTGGTTTAGCATTTAAGGATTTATCCTAGATATTTGTTTGCAGGGTGGCCTCTTGGACGATTGCTTGTCACACTTTATGTGCTGCTGCTGTGCACTTATCCAAGAATGGAGGGAAGTAGAGATACGCGGTAGTATTTTAAATAATTACCCAAGCTCTCTGATATAAAATGTTGTTATGTTATGCAAATCATAACATTTTCCTATTTTTCTTTACCTACAGCTCCACGAATAACCATGATTGACCCTCCAATGGATCAACATATGGAATCCTAAAGCATGTTTCAGACAAACAGGTTACTATTACGATAACCTCCTTCTCACGCATATCATATTATGGAAAATCAGGTCTCCGATCTTCACAACCAGGCGGCCGGGCCGGTGTGTTAGATAGATAAGTCATTCTAACATCTTCAGAGATTTATGTACAACTATCTTTTTCTAAAATCCTTGGAAACTAGGAGGATACTAAAATATGTCCAGTTCGCCTTGGTGCTTCCAATGTCGAACTACGATGATTCTTGTCCATATTTATAAGTAAGATCCAAGACACAGCTCCGGATCAAGAGGCGCCCAAGAAGGTCGGACACTCGGATATGGCTACATGCCAGAAATGCGTAGATTTATCAATCTTCGGTTGATGAATTGTAATCAATTAATGTTTACAGTATAGATATTTACAGACGTGATGAAGATAAAATCCAGTAAATCTACAAGACTGAATACAAGACTATCATATACTAATGGCGTTCCTTGTCTGGCCAAAGCCAAACCATGAAACCATCTTGAGCTACTGCTCTATAACCGATCGGTGTCTGTTTTGTGCATATTTTACACAAGTGGAGTATGATATTCGAAGCTCATCTTTTCGGAAAATTCTTCTAAGTTCTGTGGACTTGGTATATTTTGGACTACATGATGGTGTACAACTAATCCATGGGTTAAGGTTTGGCCGGTCGAAAATTTGAAGTAAATAATATAGTACTGTAATTGATATGCTAATGGATTAGTTAGATCTTAAATGAACTCTGTTTCATTGAGTGTTGGTATCTCGCAGAGCTTCAAAGTCCATGACAAAATCGGCAAAGTTATGTCTGGCTAGATGTTTTGTTTTTATTTATATATTTTATAAACAACTTCTTCATTAACAATTGAAAAATGTTAAAAAGAGTCGTAGACGCAAACATCCTTATTTACAGACCGGAGAAGCCACACGGGCAAACATCAAAAACTCTTAACGAACTAACACTACAGACATTAACAAGAGCATACTGGTCCTGGGTAAAACGACCCGCATCTACTCCTACATTTGCTAAACTGTCAGCGACTGCATTGCATTCCCGGTAGATAAACTTAACCACAACTTCATCAAACGACTTCACTAGTCTGAGCACTTCCTGAAGGGCCTGCCTGTGACTCCACACCGCTGCTCGCTAAGAAGATGCACAACATACGTAGAATCAGTTCTAATTTCCAGCTTCTTAATATTCAACTGTAAAGCTAATTGCAAACGAGTTTTAACAGCCCAAAGTTCAACAAGATTATTCGTTGTAATGCCTAAAAACCCACAAGCTGCCCGAATAAAATACAAGTACAACTATACAAGTAAAGTAGTAAACACAACCTGAAAAGTAAATCGAACAAGACATTTTTTAAAACAAAAGAGAAAATTACATAATAAACATTGCTACTCTAACGTCCTCTCTTACAAAAATAACTATCTTATTAATGAAGTTATTACAAAAAAAATCATTTTAATTTTTGGTGCCTAAAATATATCAAGTGGACTTCAAAATCTCGCTACATCGAATTTGATTTTAAACTAAAATATCAAACAGCCACCACTTCTGATTAAAATCTATTTTTTTTAACTTCTATCAAAGGTAGGTCAAAATTATTCCTTAAAAGCATTCGCAAACATACTCTAACTTATGAAACTAGTTTTTTGTTTGAAACTAACTTTTAAAACTAAACTGAAACTCAATTTTTGTCTGAATCCAACTTTGGTCAAATTAAAATACTAATTTTAGTTATATAATATTAATAATATTAGTAGTTTATACATTACTATTAGTCGGGTTGGGTCGGGTGGGTGGGTGTGTGGCGAGTGCAATCGTCAACCTGCGAGCTGACCTAATCCGCGACGGGTGTGTTAGTTTTCGACCGGGACTAATTTTTAGTGAAAAAAGTCGATGGTGCAGGTGATCCGTGGGCGGGTTGCGCGGTTGGATCGGGCGGGCCTACAACTTGGAAAAACACTGCCGTATAAAATGGACTGGCATCATTTCATTTCCACACAAAGCAGGTCCCAACCCTAACGATGTCGTCGTCGTCACCGCCCGAAAGCAAGAAGCTAACCCTAAGGAGCTCCGATGGCGAGGTTTTCGAGGTGGAAGAAGCCGTGGCGATTGAATCTCAGACGATCAAGCACATGATCGAGGACGATTGTGCGGATAACACAATCCCTCTGCCAAATGTAACCGGCAGAATTCTCTCCAAAGTCATTGAGTACTGTAAGCGCCACGTGGATGCCGCTGCCGCTGTTTCCGCCGCCAAGGCCGATGACAAGCTCGCTTCTACTGCTGAAACAGATGATGAACTCAAGTCCTTTGACAGCGATTTTGTCAAGGTGGATCAGGCGACTCTCTTCGACCTCATTCTGGTATACTATACTTTACTCACACTCCGATCTCATATCTATTGGTAATTGTATTTGTTTGTGACTATGTGTTGTAATTAGGGTTTTGAATTGTGAATGGGTTTTGAATTGTGAATTAGGTAAATATTTTGCTGATTCCCTATCTTGTTACCGTCTGCTATACTTGTGTATATTTTGCTGCTATTGGCACAAAGTTATCGCCCTATTAACATATCGGCCTTGCTTGTGAAGATTAACATAAGTCGCCCTATTACTATTTTTTTTTTTAAATCATATTTTCCTCTCATTCACTGAGAACAATCCTTCAATCTTCTACCAATGTCAGCTATTATCAGAGCTGTTTGCCTACTGATTTGTTTTACTTTATGATTCTATATTCTATTGTTATATGCATGTTTAATTTTTATTTTAATTTTTGAATGATGCTTTGTGTTGCTTAGATGTTACAGAAATGATGGTTATATTCCGTGGTTATTAGACTTGATTCTCACATCCTAGATTAGATGACTATTGTACCATATGTCCAGTGACTGAAAATGATTTGTATATGCAGCATCATAACTTTCTTTCCTGCTTGCCGGGAAATATGATCAGGATATTCTTTATAAATTCGCTTGACATTATTGTTAAAGCAATCTAGTTTTGCTGTTGAGTTAGTTCAGTTCATGTTAGCAAATAGTGCTGCAGTCTTTTCAATTTAGTCCAGTAGTCCAGTTTCAACTGGTGAACCTAAAAATTCATACTTCATACCAAGGACTTCGGTATAAACAAAGTTGTTCCAACAACAACAACACACGTCCACGTCTCCACGAATCTGAAGCTTAGTCAACTTTCTAAGCAGCATTTAACATTGGAAAATGAACTGTTTCTAGTTTTATGTTACAAAGACCCTTTCTCTATTTTACATGTACCATTGTTGGACTCTAATGTTGCCAACGGACTTGGACACTTCATTTTAGTTTAATTTATTTTTAAAAAACCCACCATATAGCTGCATGTATTGAAATATTTGGTAGTTGGAATTTCAATGACCTACAAACATACACTGAAATCCACCTTGTGCTGCAGATTTGGAAAATTATTAATGTGAGTTAGGTTATATTTTGTGGTATTATAATTGTTGAAATGAGAACATCAATTGCTCTTTCTTTCCTCTGTTGTTCACAGGCTGCTAACTACTTGAACATCAAATCACTGCTGGATCTGACCTGTCAAACTGTTGCTGACATGATCAAAGGCAAAACCCCTGAGGAGATCCGGAAGACATTTAACATAAAAAATGACTTCACACCTGATGAGGAAGATGAAGTTCGAAGGGAGAATCAGTGGGCTTTCGAGTAGCATGACTGCAAACAAGTTTCTTTTTGGCTGTCTAATTGATCGGTACTTCTGCATGTGAGGCTGTGAATGATCCCTGAGTACATGTATTTTGAAGAATATTTTTACTATTCACTGCATTTTCTAAACGTTGAGTGGGATTTGTAGTTACTTTTCGTGGTAAATCTTGCCTTGTCTGCTTTTAACTTTCAATAAACTCTTTATGTTAATATGTTGCATTCATTCTTGTCCTTATGTGTGGCCAGAGGACAGAGCAGGTGTATTGTTGAATACTTGAACTGATGTTGTTAGAACTCAGAAGATCTGCATCTTAAAAATTTGGTTACGAATGTGAAAATTGGATTTCTCATACTGATACCCCAACCCCAAACCTGTGTATTGCCTTTACATCCACAAACAAGCTTTCCGTTATATGATAAAACTATAATGATTTATAATTTTATGAGGCGTTTTGTAGGATATATAGTGATAATATTAAGATCTAGTATGTGTTGACTAAAGTCTATTGGATTTTGGTTCAGTACATGAAATTTAGACCTCAGAGCATGTACTAAGCATTAGGGGGTTTATATAACTTCTACCAACTAAGTGTGTGTTTGGTTTGAGGGATTTTGATCAATTTTTGTTGAAATCCCTCCAAATACCTTGTTTGGTAGTAAGGATTTACTAAATCCCAATTCAACCGGGCTTTGGATTTTAGCTACTTTAAAATACCATGGGGGTATGTATTTGGAGGGATTTGATATTGAGGGATTTCAGCCTCGAGTAAAATGTTTATTATGCCCCCATCACTTCACGTCAATAATGAAATAACCAAAATAAGACAACCAAATAGTGGAGGACGGAAAGCGACATCACCCTTTATTTTAAAATGGTTATAACTCGAAAAATAAAAATGCAAAAAATAAATAAAATTCACCAACGGTTTTATTTTTTTTAAATCTATAAATAGAAGCTTACTAGCTTCAATTCTAGTTGATTGATCGAGACCAGTCTTGACTATGTTTGCAGCAACCCATTCCCAACTCTATTTCTCTATTAACTAAACTTACAAAATTCTAAAATATATTTTATATCAATATTAAAATTTATATTATTATTATTTATTTAAAAATTAAAAAATATTAAAAAATTAGATGACGACGTGGCATCGCCCGTCACCATTGTAGAAAAACACCCGTGTGGCGTGGCATGAAGGCAAAAAAACACCCTGGCGCCATTATATCGTTGGGACGAATGCGGATGATCTAACTTACTAAGACCAATATTCCGTTTCAAATAAGTTCTCCCCCTGATGCTACAGTTCTCCCCTTGGTATTAACCGATGTTAAGTAGAATTTGGATAATTACTAATTAATGTTGTTGGTCGACTTATGAACTCTTAGTTAATCTATTTTGTAATGTGATATGGGTGGTTTAAAAACTTAAGTTTGTACTTTGTTGTTGTTTATCTCCTTTATGAATTGTAGTTGGATAATTATGATGTTTGACTTATGAACTCTTAGATGATCTATTTGGTAATGCATGTTTTGTTGTTCCAGTTTTTCCAACTTGCAACTGATATTATGACATAGTTTGGGAGGGAAAGTTTGAAAAATGTAAATTTACCATTCACCCATCATCTTCAAGAACAAAACAATGCAGCGAAGGGTACCATTGTCAATTCAATTTGGTATTTATAACTACCAAGCACTACTTACGAAATCCCTCGCACGGAGTCCGAAATACGCAACAAATCCCTCTACAACTAAACAAGGAATTTGTTTCAAATCCCTGAAAAACTCTTCTTCAAATCCCTCAAACCAAACAACCATATGAGGGATTTGGTACACACAAATCCCTCCAATAGCCCATCCATTAGAATGGGCTCAAATCCCTCTAAAAAAAATGATCAAATCGACCATTTCAAACCAAACACACACTAAACATCTGAACATGTTTTAATTGGACATACAGTATATTGAAGTACTATATGATAAGCCAATAGCTTGACAAAATCTTTCGTGTTCATTGGTGTTAACATTTTACGTCTTAAATTACACAAAAAATTGCGGAGATATTTTGATCTGTCTCTATTCCGTAGCCTAAATTACAAACCCAATCTTTTTGAATTCTGATCTGAATTGAAGATCTCCATTACTCCAACCATGGTTGATAAGGTAATACTTATGCCCTCTTTAAATTTCAACTGATCTACTTTTAATTTGTAAAGCACTATCAAATTACTCTCTCTTTATCTAAGCTCCGTAAAATTGGGTTTGTTTCATTCTCTCCATCTCCATCAGTATATACACAGACAACATGTGTTAAGAACACATTTCGGATCACTGTTGTTAACCTTGTACAGTTTCCTAGAATATTTTCACTGTTTCCTCTCACTAGAATATTTTCATTTTTTGCTCTGAATCTTACCTTTGTTCGTGTTTTTTCTGAGCTAGCGAATTTGTGATTTGGCTTGAGGGTGTGTGGGTTTTTGCGAATGTGTGATTCTGGGCATCTCATTCCAAGGCCCTATTCCTGTATATTTGACCTTTTTATTATAATTTGAAAGATTACTCTTCGTAATTTATGTGATCTGCTAATGGTTTGGTGTGTGCATGTGAGTTTTTTACTTTGCTTGCTATTTTATCTGTATACAACAGGAACTTTTTTTAATTTTTTTAATTCGCGGTTAATTTATATGGATTCTTGTAGACAGACTGGAAGGAAGGGTTGTATTAGTATCACTAATGCAGTTTATTCTTTTTTGGAAGCTAGGGTGAATCTTGTACATAGATGTTGCTGGTTCTCCTCTCCGAGTATCTATGATGGAGAACAAACTTGTTGCCTGATCTTCCTCCCAGAGGAGTCACTCTGGTATCCCTTATCGCACCCACAGGTGCATTCTTCACTCTTTGAACTCGAAATAATGTCGCCTCTCCAATCTCAGAATGTTTCTGAATTTGTTGTTGGTTCTCTTTTTTCCGCAAGTCTAATGCGATATAATGCTACTGTAGTTTGTAGATATTTGAGGCGATATAATTTTAAATTTTTAATATCATCTGATGTGGCTCGTTTTTGTAACTTCTGTTCACCCGCACTTTTGTTTGTGCTTCCATCTCGCACACTATATTATAACAGGAGACTTAGAACTCTAGCAATACGACTTTGCTGAAAAAACATTACAAGGTAGCCATTTAACACCACGATATTACCTCTCAGAAATCATTGATTTAATAATATCGCTTGGTAAAGATGGAAATGGATAAGCAAATATTACAAGAAAGTAGGTTGAGTTCTTGGCACCTTGGATTTCTTTTCCTGTAGTATATATTTGACAAGCAAAGTTGTAAAATTTTCTTCTTTTTGCATGTATCACTCTGATTTATTGCTAATGAGTTTGTAGTTGTAGCAAATTAGCACCTCAATTAAGAACAATTAAATTAATTCCCCCCCCCCCCCCCCTCAAGGGGAGAAAAAAGGAGCTTGAGTTTTTTGTTCAAGCGGTGTTGCTAATTCTTGCTTTTAGTGGAGTTGTACATGGAAATCTGAAACTACTTAGAATTGAGAGATCGACTGAAGATGAAGGAAAATACACATACTTTGAAGATTGTGTTGATGATTGGGCAGAGGTGAGCGTCATATAACTAAAAAGTATTAGCTCTAAGTTTATAAATTTCAGAGTATGTGAAGGGGAGTAGATATTACTTGGTTTATGGTCTTGATTTAAGCTTTGTAGCAAAATAAACTAACAAGTTTTATTTTAGGAAAAGGTTATTTCTTGGCATTTAGAATTCACTCCAAGGTTCTGGACATATTTGATGGACTCAGAAGTTATTTTGTTGTCTAAGTAGGAGAAGTGAATCATTGCAGGTCTGCAAGAAAGAAGATGATGATAGAGTCGAAAGTGTGGTCAATACTGTCTCTTTGTTTGCTCCCTTACTAGATTCTTCTATTCAAGGTACTTGGATAAAAATCACATTTAGAATTCTCTAGACCTCTTACAAACAGATACAAGCAATTTTGGGTTTGTTAATTAAGACCTTATTCAGTTGTAGACTTGTAGTATGTCAAAGTTAAATAGGAATAATGATAAAACTTTGTTATTGCATTCGGCCGAATCAAGTTTTGCCATGACATCTACAAGGATAGTGTAACCATGTAAAATTCAAGGGAAAAGGCAGTAACCTATATTCTGTGGTTTTAGTTTTCTTCTGACCCTCGAAATTGGCAAGTTGTATAATACTGAGTCAGCTAAATGCCACCATAATTAGTGGTTATGGGAGTTATTATGATAAATTTGAATCACAAGTGAGCAATGATTTGTATGTAGTTGGCCTATGGGTTAATGGATTCCAAATGTTTTTTTTCCGAAACCTATCTCTTGTGCAAGATTGTGCTGATTAATTTAATCTTTAAATTTCTAGTGTACGAAGCTGCTTCCGACCCTGTTTGGTGAAGAGATTGACTGCCACTAAGCTGTTTGTTTATTGCAAGATTAATGTCTATCCCTGACCTCATGCTATGTTTTTGAGAGTTCATGCAGCAATGTTTCAGAGTGGATAAGGTACTGACTTTGCAGTAATTGCTTTACACTTTCTTTCTTTATTTCTTTTCTTCGAAAGGTCAAAATCGCATCAATTCCGGTTCGAATTGCTTGCCCCACGAATTTGTGTGTTACTGTGTGTGTGCCCTTTTTTTTTTTTTTTTTGGTGAGAGAGATGGCCTTTTGTGAGAAGTCTTTTTGATGTATAAACTCATACTCCCTCCCTTCCCTCTTCCCTCTAAGGTTCATGTTTTTCCATTTTGGGTGTTCCGTTAGAAGCTACCCATACCAAAAATAGAAGTAATTATTATATTCATTACCATCACCATCCACATATATTTATAACTTTACCATTCCACTAACCATTCTTCATACTTTTCTTTACTCAAATAATACCCCAGTCACAATATTTTTGTAATTTTTTAATCAAATAATACCCCACATATTTACTTAAAAAATGTGCCTACAATAGAGGGAGTAACAATTTGAGTTCATGTATAGCCTTGTTGATCTCTGAGTCTCTGACTAATCTTCTTGAACTTTAGATGAGGCAAACAGCAAACAATTATGAATGTGACTCCTATGTCATGATTATTAACTTTCGAGATCAATTCTATACGACTAACTTTTGGAAGATTAGTTCTAGTCCTAGATAAAACTAAGTTGTGCAGACTGGTGCAAGTTTAGACTTTTAGAATAGTTTATTCATAAACCTAACTTTGATGACAAATAACCACATCAGTGTGCAAGTTTAGACTTTTAGATGAGATGATGTCCGCTTACATTGCAAAATCAGTGCATGCATTTCAGAAGCGTAGCAATTGATCATATTAGGCTGTTAATATGTGACCGGGAGGTTTTGTGGCGTCTCATCTTCCTTTGACAGAGTATGATACAGTGTTAGATGCTGAAGGCTCGAATCCTAGACGTAGGTTATTTGAGGAGCTTGTTTCAGGCATGTATTTGGGGAGATTATTAGAAGGGGGGGGGGTGCTGCTTAATATGGCTCAGGAGGCAGCGTACTACTAAACTTACAACTCATTATTTGTTAGTTATGGTAATACAAAAATTATAGCGTTAAGTCTTAGTTTCGAACAGGCTACCTGATATGGCTGCAAAATACACTACGAGGCATAAGGAGGATTATGATGTTGCTAAAGAGAAACTAAATGAAATATTTGAGGTATGATCGTTCACATCATTTCTTTTTTAATTTGTTGATTTTCTAATCACTCTTAACGAATACTACAACCCTAATGGTTACATAAACAGGTTTGTGATGTCGTGGCAGAACATGGTTCCAGAGTTGAGGCTTGAGAACAAGAAGAGTGTTTTGTTGGACATCCGGTCCTTTGAATTCCAATGAGAACATCTAGATGCTATAGAGCAAACACCTGTTTGATACCTTGTTGATGCAGCTAGAAAGATGACAGAGGCAGAGATTGACAGCTACAAGACACCCAAATCTAGAGAGGTGAATGCAGTGATCCTTCTAGAGAGGTGACCTTGTCAGATTTTTAATGAATGGAGCAAGGTGTATGGGTTGTTTCTTTGGCGAGGGACTTGTCCTAAAAGTGTGGATTTAAAGTTCGTTTTGTTTTTCCTATTCTCGGTGGTTTGGAAAGGCTTGATGCTTTCGATTGTGTTAACCCCGGTTTCTTTTTGTTTTGTTGGAACTTGGTTTAAGTTTGGTAGTGGTGTGGCATTGAGGTCGTACTCTGGTGTTGTATCAACCCATTCGATTTAGGGGGTTTAGATTATTGCTTGTATGTAACCGAGCATTGCTTATGTTTTTTTACTTAATATATAAAAAAAAATAGCCGTTCCAAAAAAAAAAAAAAAAAAAAGACACCCAAATCTACGATCACTGGGATTGTGAAGTGATTCTTTACGAACAGGTATACTTGTGTCGGGGGGTGGGGGGGTGTTAAGTTGGGAACTACAAAGGTGTACCCCCAGAAACACCATTTCGAACTTGTTTTCGGGATGCGTGACTGAGATGTCCGAATAGAGAAGGTACCGTATGGAATGTATAACTCTGTCTTGCGTTGCTGGCCAGGATCAGGATGTGGTGGAAACAAATTCCAGGTATCCAAGGCAAACATTCTCCGGGCACTCAGGCGCAAGCTAGCATCGGCTCAGTCCAATGCACACCTTTCACAAGGCATAGCTAGGCTTGTTCATCTTGGCTACGGATCTTCTATTCCACTTTTTCGTGTCCCATTTCATGTCCCACTCTTTTACATATGGCATGTGGCATTCTATTTTTACTTAGCTAAATTAATTACTTACTTAACTACTTTGCAAAACTTGGAGAATAAATATAGAGAACTTTAATGACCATTTATAAAATTTCTACACGAGAAACACCACATAGTTGCCCTATTCAAAATTTAGAAAAACTAGAATTAATTTCAATTAGCTAGAATCAGTGGCAAAATGAGCCATAATAAAACACATGGTAACAATCCAATATAAAAAAATATGTAACATAATATAATTAAACATCCATTTGCTTATTTTATCTCCAACAATAATTCTGTAAAATTGAAACAATTTATACTTTGGTTCTTCTCGGCAAGTTGAGCAAAGGGGCCATTTGGCACGTCCGCAAATTTCCATCGACTAATCAAGAAAAAAAAGTGAACGGATTTTATAGTTAAGAAATATTTTTTTACTTTAGTTAACTAGTTCATTCATGTATAATTGAAGAATTAATTAATTTAGCTAAGTAAAAATAGAATGACACATGTCATATGTAGGAGAGTGAGACATGAAATGGGACACGAAAAGGTGGAATAGGAGATCCGCACCGGTTCATCTTTGCATTCTGAATGATGCCCTCCCTAATTGAGTTAGGGTTCTTGCCGGATTGAAATAAGCAAGGAATTCGAATCGAAAACAAACACCTAGTACAAGTACTCAACATACTGTATGATGCTAGAATTATGCACAACGTAATATCATTTGTGATAACACCTAGTTGAACTAAACGCAATGAAGGATATGTACCTCTGAAACTACCTATACACCTGGTGAAGGTTGTTTTGGACGTTCCCAGATTGTGGTATTGAATGAACCAGCGGAGCAGACGAGCCGAACAGTTTGTTTTCCATCTTAGTTGCCGTAATTGTCGTTTTAGTTTGCGCTTGCGAATTTTCAAAAAAAAAAGATAAGTGTTAGTGAAGCATCTTTCCAAAAAAAAAAAATGTATAAGTCTTTTCTGGTTGAACTTGTTAGAACGTCATAATTCGCGGAAAGTATCAGAACGCATATTTGGGCAAGGGACATGACCATGTGACTTAGGCTCTGTTATTTTCGTCTAAATTGAACTTGAAATGACTGGGACACAGATGAGTATATATGTTGTTTTAGTATTTGCACAAATATTAATAAACTTTTAATTTCCACTATTTTAGGCGATGAATAAGTCTACACACCTACTAATAGTATAAAATAATTTAACTCCTAAAGAAACAAAAAAACGATAGAATAAAAAATGTTTTCTTAATATAGGGACAAGTCTATTAATAGTAGTCAAAACAACTAAAACCAAGTATTTACAAAATGGTAAATTATCTAAAACAACAACTAATAATTCATATAGGAGGAAGTATTAAGCAAATCTGAACTGAATTGAACTTAGGCTCTGTTTTTTTCATATGAAAATTGATAAAAATAAATTCAATTTAGGTCAGTTCAGTTCAGACAAGTTCAGATGCATTAAGTTCAATTCAGTTCAGTTCATATTTGACTAATAGTATTTTATACTACAAATAAGTTTAGTTTAGTTCAGATCAAATCAGTTCAGACTTTTTCAGATGAAAATAACAGAGCCTTAATGCATCTGAATTGAATTGAACTGAATTTAATGCATCTGAACTGACTTAAACTGAACTTAAAATAATTAATTTTTTTCATGACACTAGAGGTCATAGGTTCAATTCTCGTCAAGTGCGGGATTATTTATAATTTATTACTAGCTTTGTAATGGTTCGATTATTAAAAATAAACTAAACTTGAACTTAATGTATGGGCTAGTGGACTATTCATCGAATGGGCTACAGATTAATTTTTTCCACAAAAACGGATCCCCAATTAAACCATTATTTATATATCATTTAAAAAAAAAATTCCTCAATCATTTCCATTCCAACACGTAGCTTTTTCGATTCAAACCCTAGAAAAATGTCATCGGAAATCGCAGGCAAGAAACTAACCCTACGGAGCTCAGATGGTGAGGTTTTCGAGGTGGATGAGGCGGTGGCCGTTGAATCTCAGACGATCAAGCACATGATCGAGGACGATTGTGCCGACAACACAATTCCTCTGCCAAATGTCACCGGCAAAATCCTCTCCAAAGTCATCGAGTATTGCAAGCGCCACGTAGACGCCTCCGCCGCAAAGGCCGATGACAAGCTCGCTTCCACCACTACGACAGATGAGGAACTCAAGTCCTTCGACAGCGATTTCGTCAAAGTGGATCAGGCTACGCTCTTCGATCTCATTCTGGTATATACTCTTGTTACTAGCTTTCCGATTTGTTGGTTATTGACCGGATGTTGTTGTGTTTTCCGGGATAGTTTCATTTGAAATACTGCGTTATTTTATTTTATTTCATTTTCCTGATGTTTCTTTGATGTTTAATTATTGGTGTATTATTTAATTAATACGTTAATTAATTTGACTATTTCGTAGTGGGTTGCCATTTTGCACAATATTTTTTGTTGTGGAGTCCGTAGTTTATTAGTGTTGGTTGTTTCAGTTTGTGTTGCTGCTACTGGTTCTATACATTTTTACCCTTCATATGTCTCCATGTATGTATTCGTTGTGTAATAAAAGAGTTGTTTATTGACAATGGGTAAGGGTAACATCTGCAGGCAATTATTTTTTGTTTTCAAACCCGATAGTTGGCTTGTGGACTCTATTAGATGGTATTGTGATTTTGGATATAGTTTCTTTAAAATTTGACCTGTTCAGGTTTCTACAGCTTTTCCATGTTTCACATTGTTGGTGTGTTGGTTAGTTATTAATATAGGGGTGCTGATCCATCACCAAGTACAGATGAAGTTTTAGTGCCTGTTTCTATGTTTCACATTGTTGATGTGTTTGTTAGTTATCAACATTATATCAAATCCATCTTCTGCAGGCAATTGTTGAAGTTTTTAGCATTTTCAGTGTTCATAATCATTTGAAAACATATATATATATATATATATATATGATGTGTGTGCCCGTGCGAGGCTTTAGAACTAATGTTTGTCCCTCTGTTTAGATTAAAATGTGAATCGGCTAAGAAGCTTAGTTGGTAATTGTAAATTCTCCAATATCTTAAAGCACCAACCCCAACTCTGATTTTTCAAAATCTATAGCTGGGTTTTTTTGTTTCTTAATGGAAAATGAGTGCCTTACTTTCACATGGATATCGTAGCTATTGATTTGTTGATGAAATGCATGATCGCGTGTACTAGTTTGTGATGCATGGTCATGATCTTTGTGTGAATAAGGCTCTGTTATCTTCGTCTGAACAGAACTGGATTGAATTGAACTGAACTAAACTTATATGTAGTATAAAAAACAACTAAACAAATCTGAACTGAGTGGAACTGAATTAATGAGTTTTGAGATGAAGAGAACATAGGTCAAGTGAATTGACCAGTACCTTTTTGCTGGGAGGGTGCTGAAATCAATGAGAATACTGTGGGCATCAGATGGCTGGGTATTCAGATTTTGCACGTTAATTTCTATCATCTGTTTAGTGAGTAACCATTATTATATGGTTACATTTTCTACCATAATTTTTGTTATCTGGATTGAAAGTCTCCATGTTCACATGAGAAGTTTAATGATTTCCTGGAAGTGGGTTTATAATGGGAGTATTTTCTCTCTATAAATTTGTTGACTCAACCGGATTATCCGGTATAATAGTTCTTTTATATTATGTGAGAAACTGTTGTGCTGGATCATTTTTTCTGTTGTAATCTAGTCTGGATGGTTAACTATATAGTTTATGCCGAAGGCTTTTATTTTTACATATGCCATCTCTTACAGATAATATGTAGTTTCTTTTAGCTGCTTCTTAAATTAGAGAATGAACCGATGTTGTAGATCTCACTTGCACCGTGCTGAAGCTGTTTTCCTGAGCAATTGAGTCAGATGAAGTGCTTATTGGAAAACAAGGCAACACCAAGTGTGTTATTTGCATTCTCATACCAGGGATTATCATGTATTTTAATATTTTACTTTTTCACTTTCCAGGCTGCTAACTACTTGAACATCAAGTCTCTGCTGGATCTGACATGTCAAACTGTTGCTGACATGATCAAAGGCAAAACTCCGGAGGAGATTAGGAAGACTTTCAACATAAAAAATGACTTTACGCGTGAAGAGGAGGATGAAGTTCGAAGGGAGAACCAGTGGGCTTTTGAGTAAATATGACTGAATAACATTCTTTTGGCTGGTTATTAAACTACTAGTAATTGTGCGCACAAGGATCTTGCAACTGTTGATTATATTTCTGCTGAAGATTGTCTCTACTATTTAATAATGTACTTATTTCCTTATAAAACTTTGATTTGGCCTTATCTATTTCAGTGTACATAAGTAATTGCTGTTCAACTTCACAGATTGTGGCAATGTTGTGGATTACTGTTCGAATCCTCCCGCAACAGGCTGCTATCCCTTTTTCTGGGCCTAGCGCGATGTGGCGTGATAATCACAACACTGGATTGTTGTTCCATTTCTTTTGCTTTGTTCCTGTAGTCTACTGCATAATAATATTCCATCTATTCCATCTATTCCCTCTAAAGTTTTGATGTTTACTATCTAAAGCTTTACTCTAAAGCTTCATGCTTACGCTAAGAATAAACAAAAAATGTTTTTGAGGGTCAAAAGTCATTAAGCACACAAAAATTTCCATTTTATAAGAATTTTTTAAACCTTATTCTATTTTTATTTTTTTAATATTATTTTTACAAAAAGGAAACCTGAAGTTTTAGAGGGAGTGGAGGGATATCATCTATTTGGACAACAATTCAGTCCCACTTACAAAAATGTCACAAAACTTTTACAGCTTGGCTACTTGTGCGGTAACAGTGAAAAGTAACAAATGATAAATTTATTTTATTTTGTACAGAGTATATTTTTACCCTTTTCGAAATATTTCATATTTCATTTCGAAGGAGCCCAAACAGGTTCTATTTCAATTTATACACATATGGCTCTAATATTTTTAATTTTACCACACTGCTACTAAATAATTTAATATAACCCACATAACTTATTTAAATTTCAAAATAAACCCCAACAAAATTTACACTTCAAAGTACACTCAAAATGGAATAACTTAATAAAAGCTCTGATCGAAGTTGTTAACTGCGGTATTGGATCTATAAATAAAAGATAAAGATAGAAAAAATAAAAATCCCAAAACTTCATCGATTGATTTGCAGTAATAAGTGAAGTTAGTTAACAATGCCAAATAAGTTGGACCACACAATTTCAAAATTTTGAACCTACACGTGATTGTTGAACTATATGAAATAGGGGTTTGTATCATAAGGCATTTGTAATAAGCCCATGATAAACTAAAATGAATAATTAACCAATATGGCTAATAGCCACCTAACCTTTTAAACGGGTATGTCAACCCTGACCGTAGCCATAAAAATGCATAACGAGTTGATAACCGTACTGACTTTAAATAGTTTCTACCCAACTCGTACCCGTTAATGATCAATGGTTACGGGTCAGCGGGTTAGGGTTTTAATTTTGAAACTCGTAATACCCAAACTCAGAATAAGTCTCCGAATCAATTATAAAGCCATTATCCCATCTAATAACATATATATGCGAGTGTTATAAATTATTTTGTCTAAGAAAGGAGTTCAATTCATGTTCCCTATCGATGATGTTTGAGAGAAGTTTATTGATATGCTTTGTTTTTCCACTAGAACCATATGTGCATATGGTTTCAACTTTCAAATATTTACAAGGTGTGTTATGAAATCCAGATCAGGATTAAACTGAACAATCATTTCAAAGGGGTCAACTCGGGTTGATCCGGATGACGTAATAAATATAGGCCTGTACGCGGACGGTTATTTGTCAAAGTTCTAACCAATCCGCGTATTGCGGGTGAGGCAAATCATTAACCGCGGCGGGTGAAACTTTCTCCCAACCGTCGCGGGCGGTTGACTAATTATGGCGAGCGGATTGGCGGTTTAAACAAAGACAATTTTTTTTAATACAATACAACACAAAAATGAGCCACAAAAATACATTAGCATTCATAAGCTCAATAAACTGTGCGGTAATAAGATAAACTTGGGTAGAATAGAATTTGGAGCTTTAATACATATCTTCTAAGTAAATAAATCCAACTACAATTCCAATAGCACTTAAATTATGATGGTCATGACAAATTAAATTAGTTATTACACACTTTACTATACTACTTAAGTATATATTACTTAGTATATTAAAAATAAAAATTAAAAAAAATACATATATATGTATATATGCGGGCGGATTGGGCGGGTGGCGGGTGACCAACCGCTCACCCGCCACCCGTCCGCGTTTTGGCGGGTGACCAAAGTTTTAACCGCGGGCGATTTTTGACCAAAATGCTAACCGTCAATTGCAATTTGTTTGCGGGCGGGTATGCGGGCTGAGCGGGCGGGCGACTTTTATGTACGCCCCTAAATAAATATATAAAATTATATATAATTTTTCAAATAAAAAATAAATAAAGTATATTTTTTACAAAAGATTATCATACACATTTACCAAATAAAGTGGAATATAAGTAAACATTTAAAAATAATAAGTGAAATATAAGTAAGAAATTCAAATAAGCAATTTTTTATATTTTTGTCTTAAAACCCGGGTTAAACCGACAATATTGAAATTTTTCCAAGATTTTGGCATCTCGACCCGCCAAGACTTCCAGGACCGAGTTAATTCGAATTGACCTGACGGGTTTAAAAATATAATTTATGAGTTCGGTAGTACTTTATTTTCCCACGATGGCTAATTTTCTTGGTCTAATATAAGAATAAGTGACATCAATTGTGATAAAAAATACTCTTCACATATACTTCCTCCTTTTTATTTTATTTAAAGTTTGGACAAAGTCGTGACTATTCTTAGTATTTGAAGTTTTAGATATATTAATTAATTTTTCCTAGTCAAACCTCATTCTTTTTTTTTACTTTTCAATGCATTATTTTATTTGGATATTACATTAAAGTTAGAGCCATGTAAGTAATAGTGTAACTCATTAATTTGTGTGTAATTGCCTAAAAAATTTAAAGGGAATTTTACATCCACTACCCCTACTAGACACTCTAATTACGTCTAACCCCACCCCCTCTTAGTCAATCTATTACGTATGGGTCCAAAATCAACTTCTTCCGTTGACCAAACAAAATGGAAATTTAGACCAAACATGGACTTAGCATTTTTATTGCAACTAGCCCCTTTGTTTCTCCTTTTTAATTTCATTCTTCTTCCTTCATTGTTCTTTCTTCTTCATTCCTTTTTTTTTTTCTTTCCTCTTCCCTTTTTCAGAACAGTGGCCGGAGCTCCGGTCAGTCGGAGTTGTAAAGCTCCGATTGATCGGAGCTGTGACTTGCTCCGATCAATCGGAGCAGTGCTACTTCGATTTGATAGGAGCTTTACAACTCCGATCAATCGGAGCTGTGACTAGCTCCGATCAGATCGGAGTTGCACACCTCTGATCTGATCGGTACTGTTACCTGCTCTGATCACATCGGAGCTGCACAAACTCCGATTTGATGTTTTTTCTTTTTTTTTAATATTTTTTTAGTGATATTTTAAAATAATAAATTCATAAGGGCTTAGTCGCAATAAAATTTGGGATAAATTTGAAATTTAAAGAAGTTATATGCTTTACGTTGAATTATTAAGTGCCGAATTGGTAAAATTAAAACAATTTGAGACTAATGTGTAATAAATGAAAATTGGAGTTGTTTGGTCAAAGTCAGAATTCAATATTTGACCAAGGGTAAAAATGTATTCACATTGATTTAATTCGCCAAAAGTCAATTTCGCGGGTTTAGGTGTAATTAAATATATCTAACAAGGGTGTTGGATGTAATTGTTTGACTAATGAGGATAATAAAACGAACTAACAAGGGTAGTATATGTAATAAGCCCAACTTTAAATAAATAAAATGGAGGAAGTATATATGTACTTCACAGTCTTCACTTATGTTATTCAAACTGTTATATGGTCGATCAATATTATCGTAGACCGGGTTTTAATCGGTTCAAACAATCCCATTTAGAAGGCTACAGCCACCGGCCTACCCTATAAGCTGCGCTAGGAAGTAGCAACTAGTGTTGTGCTGTCTCATCCTCTACCACGGCGAGATCCACTGTAATCAATCATCCTCTGCAGCTGTTGTGTTGCACCTGACGCACTCAATTTCGAGGTAAACTAAACCATCAACGGTTACAAGATCTTCTGTTAGTAATTAGGTTTTACTTTCAGATTGGAATGAATTTGATGATGATTTTGTTATGGTCGCTTTCTCTCTCCGAACATTCAGTGCCAGAAACTAATCAAGGGCAATCAACTTTGTATACGATCATGAACATGTATGTCTGTAGTTGTCAATTGTCATCATCTCCTGTTCAGTCAAGTCAATTAGTACTACTAGCCATTTCTGCAATTTGGCAATTCATTTTCCGCTAGCTAACCAAACACCATATAACGTAATGGTGTAATCATGAGAGACCGGATTTTTACCAGTATATTAGCATACATACATAATTTTTTTTGCATAACGTTGGGGTTCCAGTTACTTATGTGATGCATTTATATGATATCTATATGCAGGACTAGAGGGTTCAGTTAGTTAGATATTGTGGTTGAATTTGGAGTTCTGATTGACAGCATATCTGAATTGGATAACTATGGTATCCACGGAAGGCCTGGTGCCCATAACTAGGGCTTTCCTGGCATCTTACTATGACAAGTATCCATTTGTTCCTCTCCCACCTGACGTTTCCCGCCTCACAGACCAGATAACTGCCATGGCTAATGAGCTTCTGGACCATTCACCCCCTAATCAAGGTAGGATTCTTCATTTTTCTGGCTTTAACCTAGCTAGCATTTCTCTTACATGTTTATCCCCTATTATACTTATAGTATCGTATTATCCACTGAGTTGGGACGTAATGCTCGTTTAGTACTTGTTCCATGTAGAAGATAGCAACTTGGTTCAAGAAGCTCAGCGTGAGCCTCCTCATAAAGTTGATGAGAATATGTGGAAGAACCGCGAACAGATCGAAGAGATCCTATTCTTACTGGAAGCTTCACATTGGCCCAGTTGTGTGAGTTACATGTGAATTCCTCAGATTCTTATTACTTTCACTGCGATAAATATATACGTTATATATGTATCCTTTTAAAATATTTCTCTGTGCATTTAACAGCTTCAGCAACAAACGACAGTTGAAGATGCTGAACTTGCTCCTGTTCTGGAGCGTCTTCAAGAGAAGTTCATATCTACCCTGAAAGCTTTGGAAGCTTTCCACTCCACAAATTCTGAGTTTATATTCAACACAGGTTTATGTTTTTACCATTTCTTTAACTTTTTTTTTCCCAGCATATCACAGATTTACTTGTAGCATAATGAATTACTTAAAAATATAAAATACTTGGATGCATAAGAAACTGCACTCTGGAAGAACCGTTTACCAGGAGAATGCTCTTGGTATTGTATCATCTCGAAGGAACTTTGGGAGCACAGCTTCCTTGTTTCCTTTCTTTTTTGGCTGTATAACTCTTCCTTTTCTCATGGAATATAAGTTATAGTAACTACTTAAATGAGCAAGTATTAAGTCTGTCTACTCGAGCATACGTATTTTCTGATCTTCCATCAAAGGTGATACAGTCGTAATGGTAATCTGAAGTTATGAGAAAGATGATATGGTTGAACAAAGAACTTAATGACAATTGGTGTTGTAATTGGAAAATTTGGCTTTAACTATACTTTATACGAACTGGATAAAGCTGTATATCGGTGTATCACACTAGTCTGTGGGGAACATATGATAGGCTTGGGGATATGTGTTTCAGGTGATTGTATTGTGCATTATTACATGTCTTGTCAGCTTCCAAGCATGATGATTACGTAAAAGAAAGAAACTCTGTCTTCGGTGTGCGTTATGAAACCCTAATGAGTGACCTGAGGTTTTTAAAACAACACGAGTCTGGGTTTCTTAAAACATCTTTTGATTCTTTGGAAACTCTTCCAGGAAAATTGATGCTTTCAGGACTGAGCTCAAAGTTAACTACATCTTGATTATCTATCCAGAACTTCCTTATATGCATTTTTACAAGCTTCTCATCCTCGTCCGCACCAGTTCTCTTAAAATGCAATCTTTTCTTTATTGACTTCAGACTTGGTGTACTCATTTACTTTTGGCAACCGCTACATGTGTGGGATTTATTTAGCTATTTGACATGATCTGGGTATTTTTTCCTCGAGTTACATAGAGATATTTTGCTTTGACAATCAGGATGATCATGGTTGTTTGTTACATTTTATATTGCGTTTTATGCATATATGAGGTAGGAACTTTTCATGCAGACTGTTCTATATAAATTATAATATGATTGCAGTTATGACCTATATGCCACAAGATTTCCGGGGTACAATAATCAGGCAACAGAGAGAGCGCTCGGAGAGAAATAAACAGGCAGCACTTGATAGTTTAGTTAGCTCTGGTGGAAGCATTCGTGACAAATATGCTCTACTATGGAACCAACAGATGGAAAGGTACATCTATGTTGGCAGTCTGCCTGTCTCTGAAACAGAAAGAACTTGCACCTTTTAATCTTACAATTAAGTTTATGCAGAAGGAGGCAGTTAGCTGAGCTAGGTTCTGCAACAGGTGTCTATAAGACACTGATGAAATACTTGGTCGGGGTGCCAGAGGTATTAATTTATGCTAGTTCTAGTTCTTTTTTACTCTACGAGCTATAGGTGTCTCAAGCCCTTGTCCTTGGTAATGTTAACTTTCTACATCCCATGGTTGCTTTCAACATGATGACTACTCGCCCATCATTCGTAACTCTGCTGAATTTTCTCTTGTATCACCAATCTCTCAAGTCTCAAGTATCCTATGTTTCACATTGACAAGTTATCCACATAGGTGATTGACAATTTATGTAACTATGAAATTTTCTTGCAGGTCTTATTGGAGTTTATTCGGCAAATCAATGATGACCAGGGGTATACAATTAATGGCTTCTTTAGACATAGGACTGAATTGTTACCGTCACATTAGCATCCTTGAGTTTCTGTTCTGAATTTATCTGTCTCCAGGCCCATGGAGGAGCAGCGACAGAGATATGGACCTCCTTTATATACTCTCACCACAATGGTTTATAAGATCCGACTATTTCTCTCTTTACTCTGGGGGCGTGTACAAACTAAAAAACTGTGAGATTGTTTTGCTATCATTTATTTCTGTTTGTGTTTGACTGTGATAATTCTCAACTATTTCCACTTCTCGTGGCCTGCTGTGGTTCTCATTCAGTTTCTTTGTTTTCCCCGAAGGTCGAAACACCAAATATCTATCCTGGAAGAAGCAGTCGATGCCTACACTGCTGAGTTTCAAAGATTCCTCGGTTTTATTGGGTAATGTAACAGTCTTTAATTCTCGTTTGGTGACCCTGGAAAAAGTTTCTTGAAATCAGTAATATTAGTTTTTCATCCTTGAATAGCATGTCTTGGGCCATCAGGAAACTAGATTTGCTTTAGTATATAAAATCACAATGACTCAATTTTAGCACCCAAGTGTTAGATTAATAGAGTTGAGCAAGTTTCATATCACACGTCTCATGGTGCTGTTTGTTGCACCAAAACTATGACAAATGAGCCATGTGCAACATATCCTTGTATTACAACCATTAAATGTCTAGACTGCTCCTTGTGAAGCCATTGCACCCATTTTATCCATTGACTAGGTTACCAGTGTACGGTTGGATGGAAGTTTAGTATTTACTGTCAAGTGGTGAGAAGCAGTGGACCTTGCGAGCTATTAAGTTATTTGCACTTGCGGAAACACAAAATATTGTGGTTTATTTCTGGTTTTCGTTTTTTTGGGCAAGTTGATTGAATCTAGGACCTCTTAGTCATGGGACCTAAGCTCTACTTACAAGCTAATCCTCATTACAGTACATAATTTGTTTATTCTACCACGATGTTTTAAACATCAAGACATTATTTCAGTAATTCCGTCCTTAGCTAACCGAATCATGTTACAAGGGCAACACGAAAAGTTCTTTTGCATCTTATCTCAATTTCCCCGCTCTTTCATCGCTGCCCTTCCTGAAATGCCCATACTTTTCTTATTAGGCTTGGCTTTCCTCTTCGCTCCATGTTCTCCTTGCATAAAAAGCTTTTTTAGAGTAGGAAAGGTGTTTGCCTAATCACTGTAGCGTAAGTGCTACTTCCTGTCCAAAAACAAATGCAACACTTCATTTTGTTGACTTTTTTTAGGGTCGGTTTGACCATAAATTATTCTCAAATCATACGATAAAATAGCATTAAAACATTATATTATAAAACTAGAATGCTTATATTTTCATAATATAATTTTTTTAAAATTATTTTTCTTGTATGATTTAGGATTAAACGAGGTCAAACTGACAAGTGCATCCCTAGCATTGTTTTGTCCATTTGCTGCTATCAAAAGTTAACAAAATGAAGTGTTGCATTTGTTTTTGGACTGAGGAAGTATTAATTTGAACACTGGCTTAGAACTTCCATGAACAGACGTTTAACTGTTGGTTGGTTGGTTCAATGCATGTTGGACCCCTCTGCTGATGGTCGGAGTGCTGTTAAATGCCTGTTTTGCTACTTGAAGGGTCTCTTACTCAGCGTCTCCTTATACGTCAGCTTACTGATCTTTCTCTTGCAGCATCCACGGACCTTGATTTTGGTGTTGATCTCACTGATAGCATTCTACTTCTGCATAAATTGTCCTTGTGCCTAACCAATATCTTGGCAACAAGTCATGTACAGGGCCTGGTATATATATGATATACGAGGCAAATCCAAAACAGTAAAATACCAAAGATAAATTTGACAGAAGCCAGCACCCTATATTAGATGCTCTTGGTGTTTATTGATCGGGACATAGATGTTTCTAAGGTCTTCAGTTATAGGATGATGGTGGAGAATTTGTTACTAGTTCACAAGGCATGACATGGTTAATTACCAATCTCAAAAAAGATTACTGCAGAATTCCATTGTTATTGCCAAATTTTATAGCCCTCTATCTTTGGCAAACTGTTCACTGTATGCACTATTTTGGCATATCTATATAGACTGTCAAAAAATTTCATACACTAAATAAACTATCCTATATTTACAAACGCCGAGTCCATGAAGATTGATTGTTTTTCCACCATAACTCAAATCAATACTGGGTGATTCTGTCATGGTTCTTCCTGGAAACAACTTATTGTGACCTGAATTTTAATCACTTATCTGTTCTTGAATTGAAACGGGATGATGAGGGCTCTGCTGAGGGCGTTTTATCTTTGTGAGTAGCTTTCTGTTTCAGCTGTGAGCAGGTTTGTTAATCCTTGATTTACATATTCATTTTCACAGGGAGGTTCTAAAAAATTCCCCGTTCTTTATCACTGCGGAAGATGCTGGCGCATTAGAAGCCAGGTCTGCCCAAAACTATTATTTTCTAAATAAAGAAGATGCTTAAGTTGTTTTGTTCTTTCATTTTTCCTTTTTTTTGTTTGTGCATGTATGTGTTTGATTCATTTCTAAATGCAGAAATAATGATGACTATAAGGAAATAAGTATTCCAGCAGGCCAGACCCACGAGGTTTGTTTTCTAACATGATCTAGATCTTGATCATTCGTTGGCAAAAACTTCCTGTAGTGAAGCAATAACTATTGTTGGTACTGAAAGTTTTAAGCATCTTGGTAGTAAGTAAGTTTTAAGCATCTTGGTATGTATCACTTGAATTAACATCCAGGTGGCAGTATATATTACTGGAAAGCGAACCTTAAGATTTGTTAAGTTGATGTATTCTACTTGTTGCTTTTTCTGAACTAGCTCTCTTCTTGTTTATTAGGTGTCTTTAATGGCGGAATCCATAAACTCATATATTGCATGGGATTTCACATTGGTCCAGGGAAAAATTAATCTGGTGCAGTTCTTACCTCATAACTTATTTTCTTATGCTAGTAGTGATATGAATGTGCACTGTTATTTTGTTACATGCTGCATCAAATTTATTACGCTGTGTATTTTCATAAGTTGTCATTATTTGCATTTACCATACACATATTTCAGTTTGAGCTATAGACCAATCCAAACATTCAAAACACACTTGGGAAAAGGAAAAATGGCAATTTTAGTCCCAAAGTTTCATGGGTCTGGCAAATGCAGTACCATGTTTGCTTTTAAGTGGCAATTTTAGTCCCAAAGTTTGATAACTTTGGCAAAATTAGTGTCAATTGAAGCAAACATGGGACTGCATTTGCCAGACCTATGAAACTTTGGGACTAAAATCGCCATTTTCCCCTTAGGAAGGGCTAGTTATTGGGAATGGAACAATGTAAATGTAAATTTATTAAATCGATCTAGTGGCCTCTACTTATTCTCTTAGATGTTGTACTTGATTTCTGAGTTCTGATTTTAATGAAGAATGATGAGCTGGTGAAGTGAAGTTGTATAATGAATATGGCTGTATTAATCATCTGGACGATGCTACATGCATGCGATTGAGTATATGTATAGTTCACACTACTTTTAATCTCTTGAAAAGTTGCGAATCACGTGATAGTTATCGTGTATATTTTACTTTTTTTTCAACACAATCTTTATATCGTGGCCGCCACATTATAATTAGCATATGTAAGTTTGGTATTTGACGCTCAATTATATGCATGCATATTTTTGTGATAAAGCATTTACACCAATGTTTAAATGTAGAACACCGTTATAGTCAGGGTTTAGCCTCATTTTGGTCAAGTTTTCTGCATTATACTTGATATTGATTTTGTTCGTCCAAATTGCATGATGATTTGTAACAGGACATTGGATTCAGTGTAGAGTGTACAGATCTTAGTGGGAAAACGATGGTTAGTTCTTGATGCTTTTCGCATTTAATCCCCTTTACATTTTGTCAATGTTTTAAAGCTAACCTGTTATTGGTCTGATTTTTCTTTTGGTCTTTGGTTTTTCTTAAAAGATGATATTGCCTTACAAGCGTTATGATTCTGACCAAGTAAGCATCGCTTGTTTCTCATTCTTGATGGCCATGTAGAAATATGGGATCTTTGACTTCACTTTTCACTGCAGGGGAATTTCTGCACCTGTATATCAGGAAACTACAAACTCACTTGGGATAATTCATACTCAACGTTTTTCAAAAAGGTTGGTTAAAATATTACTAGCTCAGAATATACTATTGAATGTATGCTTAGCAATGAACCATTTCTTAGTCCTCCATAAAAACTGGAACTTAACAAACTAGGTAAAAGTAGAAAGGGGAATCAGGGTTTTGGGAAAAGAGAGAGCAACTATTGGAATTTTATAAACCTTATCAAACATATTTGTAAATATGGCTGTGGTCTGTGTTAGTACAACATTCATTGAATTTGCTGTATCGGTAACCCAGGTCTTTCAGTAGTAAGGAGACAGAGAGCAGGGAAAGGGTGGAAATTGACTATTTATGATTTATGTGAATAAACTTGTGCAAGTTAGGATATGTCATGTGCTTTTGTGTCCTTGGGATGTAATGTTGTATTGTTATTAAGTATCTAATGGAGTTCAATTCATATGAAGTAACTAGACAGATTAAAGCTTCCTCATATTTCCATCGAGAATTTCAAATATTTCTTTGAGGTTATCAAATGAAAAGTACACGGGTTTTTTTTTTTCTCCAGTTAATAAACGTGCCTTTTAGTTCATATCTCTGAGTATTATTTTGGGAACATTCAAAGAATTTCACAGGTGTTGGACACTTCTAAATTGTAATTTAACCATTGGAGCCACATCTAAGAATCTTGAAAACAAGATGTTATTCCATGAAAGTGATTAGATAAAAAAAAGTCACCATTTGCAAGGTGTGGTGCGAAACAGTTATCTATGTTTTTGGTTGAATTACATTCACACATAATTGCATCCAAACCGCTGTCTATACCCAATGATGCTGAATTCCGAAGTCTGTTAACCCATTGCAAAATACTCCCCCCCCCCCTCTCCTGTTTGCCATTTTTGGCGCCCCATAGAAACCTACTACTCTACACACAATACAGCTTTACCACATTCTGTCAATTCTTTACTTGAACAATGCTCAAGTTGCAACTTTTATTCATTCTTGCTGCAAGTCTTAAACATTTATTGGCCTAAATGTGCAGCTTTTAATTTGTTGCATCCTCTTCCCTAAACCCCTAAACTTTAGTTTTGATAAGTGCTCGACTGTTAATTGCCAAATAATTGCCCCCCTCCCCACCATAAAAAGAAAAGAAAAAAGAATCAATTCTTCTTTCTTCTCCTGCGAGTTTGAAGTTGGAACTTCAACTTGTGCTTATACGGTGTGCAAAGCTTGTGCACAACTTCAACTTGTAAATGTTCTATTGTGAATAAAAAAAAAATTGCCGTTTCCAAAAAAAAAAAAACTGAAGTTTGAACTCCACTAATGGAGACAGGTAGACAGCTCCATTGTTAATGGAGATGGGTAGTGGGGAATCCCCCACCCCAGTATAAAGTATAAACCACAGTTCCGTTAAAACTTCACTCACCCCCACTGCTGTTATTAACATCTTTCTTTCATCTCATCTCCACTAAATCTTCTAGAACAGTCCCAGATGAAGTCACATATAGTTATAAAAATGAAATAAACTGAATGTGGGCCATGGCCGGGGGCATCTAAAGTGTAGTTTTAATGGGTGTTGTGGTCTGTGTGTAATTTCTGTATACACGGGATCTTTCTGTAATTTCCCCTAAGAGAAGAAAAAAGAAAGAAAAGGTTTTGGAATTCTTATCTTTTCTTTGAATAGAATATATCAATAGACCCATAAATACTATGGGCAAAAGAAAGTTCTCTATTATTTCCCCCAACACTTATGTCCTTATTGTAACTGTAAGATATGGAGCTAGGTTTTGAATGTTACTGGTGAAAATATGGCGAATTATTTGTTCACACCATATTGTCCTGGTTTGTTATACTTTTCTCCAACTCTTCTTATAATATTCTAAATTCTATGGTCATATGAACGTGTACTAGTATAAGCTTGCAATACATAACATATATTTGTGTTGCTTAGGAAGTGTGGTGTTGGGAAATAAGCAACCTTGGTGCAGTGCATTGCAGATGAGTTAGTTTAGTTTAATGAATGTCCAGTTGGTGCTTTTACTTTCTGTTTCTTCGTTAAAAGCATATAATTGTACACTACCAGACTTGCCCAACACAACCACCAATTTGCTGCCATGACAATCTTGGAAGTATATAGGCATTCTGGTTGAATAGTTTGAGAATCCAATCTTGGCAAGTCTAGATTTTTTATTTTCTATTTTTTTTTCTGTCAACGTTCTTAATCACATATTCTTGTGCATTTCTTTGTCCCGAACTTCATTGGTTTTGGTTTGGAACAGGTTCTAAGATACAAGGTGGATTGTGTTCCTCCAGTTGTGGAGCCTACTATTGTCACTAATGATTAAGTTCTGGACTCTGGAGTGACCTTATCTAACTCCGCCAATGGTGCGTTCACTGTCACTTTGTTTGGGATAATTTTATCTTCTATTCCCTCCCGTGTTTCTCATGTTACTAAGTCGTGTGTATCAGGTGCGATGTTCTCCCTAGAAAGATTGAAAGCCACCGTTGGTGTAAGGAGTTGTAATTGCAGCTCATCTGTTGCCTCATGTTTAATTTGATATAGCAATTCTAAAGTACTCCACTCGGGCTGTCTTGGGGACAGGATCTGTAAATTGTAATGCATCTCTCGCAATCCGTTGTTTATAAAGTGAATTTCATACCTTGTCAAACGACATGTTACGTTACGTTGTTACTTGTTACTATATACGGAATGGACAGAATTGTGGCTTATAGACTTGCTTGGTGTGAAATTTGGATGGTGTGACTGACTGACTCGTCTAAACTGTTACTCCATCTATATGCCCAGATGCAGGCTTGTCACTTGTCAGTGGGTGGAGACTGAAGGCCACCCAAGTCCATAACTGAAAACCCGTTTTATTATTGTTGTAGCTGAGTGGTTTTGGTCTGAATTGTGCACTGCAAGTCTGCAATCGGTATGGAACAGACCGATCTGGATCTAGACCCGGACCAGACAGGTCAACCTGTTTGATGATCCTAATCCGGTTTCTTTACTTTGTTTTTTACCTATTTTTCAAAATAAATAGATAATAATAATAATAATAATAATAATAATAATAATAATAGTAAAAGCACCAAAGGGAGCTTTGGATTCTGTGGTTTCTTCTCCGGATGACCTTTCTTGTTGGGTTCGTTTGCTCGTGCTACCTCTTTGTACGCTGAAAACTTTTTCTTCGAGGAGCAGTCTGTCTTGAGTGTCGGGCAGGTGTTAGGCGTAAGCGTCAGGAGGAGTGCATTACTTCTGCCCTCCGCACTTGGGATGTCGCTGGGGGTAGTTTACAACTTCTTCATGACACTTTGACTGCGGATACGCCTTCTTTCCGTCAGGCGTCAGATCCAGATTTGGGTGAAACCAATATTCATCAGTGTCTTAGGAAGGTCAGTGATGGACATTTTTTCTGCAGTTGTTCGGGTTCTTTTTTCTTCTGGTGTTGCTCCTTATTCGGTTGATACTCTGGAGTCTTTGGAGGAAAAGCACCCTTCTGCTTCTTCCCCTTTTTTGCCTACTTTACCTGCTGGCCTTTGTCCCCTTTCTGCCTCTAGTACTACTGTTCGAGATATGATTCGTAGTTTCCCTCGTGGAACCTCTTGTGGTCGCGATGGTTTGCGAGCTCAGCACTTAATGGATTGTCTGGGCGGTGCTGCTGTTGCTCTCTCTGATGATTTGATCACCTCCATCACTCGGGTGGTTCATATTTTCTTGGGTAATTTCCATACAGGCCCCCTGTTAGTTTCATCAATTACGAATCTTCCCCTGCTAGTTCAACAATAACATATTTTCCCTCGTTAGTGAAAAACAATTACATCTAGCCCCACGACTTTGACTTTCGGCGAATTAAGGTCTGGAAATGACAAATTTGCCCTCATTTAAAATTCAGATTTCAGAAACACCAAAACATAATCAACTTTCCTTTATTGCACATTTGACTCCAAAATTTCTAATTTTACAAGATTAACCTACATAATTTTTTAAAATTTCAACATCATCCAAAATATTTTGTAAGCAAGTCCCTACACATTTTATATCTCAATATCAACCCCATAATATTAAAATAAATAAATAAATAAATAATAAGAATTCCAAAAAATAATTTAAAATTAAATAGAAAACAAAAAAAAAAGAAAAAAAAGGCGATCGGAGCTGCGATCGGTCCTCCGACCGGAGCTAGCAGCTCTGGTCGCTCTGGTCGGAGCACAGCTATTTACAGCTCCGGTCGACGGAGCTGTGTGGGGACAACTCCAGTACCGAAAAAATTCCGGTACCGGAGTTTAGAGCTTGAAGAAGAAGATGATTAATGAAAAAAAAAAAAGGAAAAAGGAAAAGAAAATATTGAAAAAAGAAAAAGGAAAAGATAAATGAAAAAATAAAAATATTGGTAAGCATGTTTGGGGAGAGAAGATTTGTAAGTTGGTCAACATTTTTGGATAAAATGGGGCTAGATGTAATTGTTGAACTAACAGGGGAAGAAACGTAATTAGGTGCAGCAGTGGGGGTAGTTTTTAGAAAATTCCCTATTTTCTTGGAGGGTAAGTGCCCGCATGTTTTGGGTGAGTATATTGCTAGTGCTCCTCTCACTCCGCTGGTTAAGCCGGGTGGTGGTATACGTCCTATTGCTGTGGGTACTGTTTGGCGGCGTCTGGTCTCTAAGGTGGGTGCAGTTTTGGTTGACCCTTCTTTATCTGGGTACTTTGACGGTCTCCAGTTTGGTGTTGAGGTATCCTGTGGAGGTGAGGCTATTCTTCATGCATTGAGTCGGTTCGTTGAGGAGAGAGGCAGTGAGGTGGGCTTGACCATGTTGTTAGTTGACTTTCAGAATACTTTCAATATGGTGGATCGTGAGGTTATGTTGCTTGAGGTTCGTCGCCGTTGTCCAGTCCTTTCCCGTTGGGTTGAGTTCTATTATTCCAGTCCGTCCAGGTTGTACTATGGGGAGCACATTCTTTGGTCTGGTCAGGGGGTCCAGCAGGGCGATCATTTGGGTCCTCTTCTCTTTGCTTTGGTTTTACATCCGCTGGTTTGTAAGATTAGGGATTCTTTTGACTTGTCCTTGCAAGCTTAGTATTTAGATGATGGCACCATTGTCGGAGATACCTTAGTTGTGGGCAAGGTCTTAGAGATGATCTTGGAGGACGGGCCGCGTTTGGTCTTCACCTCATGTTCACAAAACTGAGATTTTTTTGCCGGTAGAAGATCCGAGGAGTAGGGTTCCTGGTGTTTTTCCTCCTTCTATTGCCAGGCCACTCCGAGGGGTCAAAGTCGTAGGTGGCTCGGTCAGTGTGTGCCCCGTTGTTAGTAGTGAGCTTGTGGTGAAGAGGGTGAATAAGACCATCGAGCTTATGGACTCTGTCGCCAAGCTTAATGATCCGCAATGTGAGTTGTTGTTGCTTCGTGCTTGTACTGGTATTTCGAAGCTCTATTTTGCTTTGCGCACTTGCCCTCCTGGTTTCTTTCAGTTGGCTCAGTTTTCTTTTGATCGGGCTCTCAGATCCTCCTTGGAGCGTATTGTCACAGCGTCGGATCCCGGTTTTGATGATTGGCAGTGGCGGCTTGCTACTTTACCCTTTTCTTTTGGGGGGATTGGTGTTTATACTGCTGCGGATGTTCGCCATTATGCCTTCATTGCTTTCCGCCTCCAGTCTGCTGGTTTGCAGGCTAAGCTCTTGTGTCCTTCTGGTATCACTTCTCTTGGACCTGCTTTTGATGGTGCACTGTCTTTGTTTACGGAGACCATAGATTCGGATCTTTTGAGCAATCCCAATGAGATCGCTGCCCCCAGACTTATGAAGAGACTGGCAGATATATATTTCACGAAGGTTGTTGCTTCTGCAGAATTTGTTTTCTCTTTATCTCCTCGTCAGGTAGCTCTTTGGAAGTCTCAGCGAGGTGCCCATTCTTCTGATTGGTTGCGAGTTGTTCCTATTTCGGGTTTGGGGCAGACTATGAACGGGAGGACTTACAGGTGTGTGATGGGTTATCAGCTTGTGTTGCTTTGTTTCCGGTGTCCTTGCCTTGCTCTGCTTGCTCTCGGGTTTTTTACGGGGATTTGTTTGGTGACCATGCGGTGTCGTGTGATGGGGTGGTGGGTATCATGCATCGACAAAACCTTGTTCGCGACACTCTCTTGGATGTCTGTTTCCGATCTGACATCTCTGCTGGTAAGGAGGTGGATATTGGTTTGAGCGATGGGAGTGACAGATCCCTCCGTCCTGCAGACTTGCTCCTTTATGCTTGGGATAGGGGACGGGATATGTGTGTGGATCTGACCGGGTCTTCCCCCTTGACAGGTTTGGGTTGGTGGACTTTGTGCCTAGCCATGCGATTGCTGATGCTGCCAAGTGCAAGTCTGTGAAGTATCGGGACTTGTATGCGGCTAAGGGATATGGATTCCTTCCTTTCTATTTCTCGACACTTAGAGAGTTGGATGTTGATGCTGTGGATTTGCTTGTTAGAATCCGGGTTTCGCTTTGGCTCAGGATCCTGGGGCCCGCGCTGCTCATTTTATTTTTTCTAGAGTTAGTTTTGCTATTGCTAAGGGAATGGGAGCACAACTTGTTTCTCGGCTGCCCACTAATTTTGTGTAAAACTTTCATTGTTTTTGATTTATTATTATTATGATTATTATTATTATTATTATTATTATTATTATTATTATTATTATTATTATTATTATCTGCAACGTGCTATACACACTTCAAAATGACCTTCGTGTCTGTGTTGGATGCAAGAATGCACGGACACGTGTCTGACACGCCAAATAATATAAATATAACAATAATTTTGGACGCGTGTTGGACATGCCAAACCCGAGTGTTCGACACATCGAGGTAATTGTATAAAATCAAATAAAATCTAGACTTGATTTATAATTTACGTATTACAGTATTTTCTCCATTCAACTACTTATTTTTACTTTTTTATACATTTAATATTGTTGTGACCCTTAGATATTTGTATAGATTAGCACCAATTTAATACAATAATCAGAGTAATAAAACCAACAGGTCGGATGTTTATATTGATAAAATGAACCGGGGATTACAACTGGATAATAGCCGGTATATTGGCCAGAATTCACACCTGAGAAGAGAATAGAAAATATTATGAGTATTATGTATTTTAGGCTAGATTCATTGAACGTAAGAGTGGTGATAATTAGTTAATTACCTCAACAACTTTCCCGCTAGATCATTCCAATCTTCGGCATATTTGTAACAATGAAAGACTGGTAGCTGGAGGTCTATGTCACCGGCCTAATCAGTCCTAATGGCATTTTCACCTAATTACTTAACCAAATAACAAAACCAGTAAAAGGAAATAACAACATTAAAAAGATAAGTAAAATAATAAATGCCAATTCCCAAATCACGCTTTTGGTCGGTCATAACATATGGAGTTTAGAAATTTTTACTCAATATACTATTTAAACTCATTTCAATTTAAAAATAGGACATTTATTTATAGTTGGAACTTTTAGTTTCTTTAATTTAATTTTAGTGACCCTTTCATTATGAATATAAAGTATGTAATGGACCCTAATTAATATGAATTTTGTTATGGATGTACTTGATGTACTTTAATTTATTTGTGCATAAATTATATTATATTATTCTTGTTAATGTTATTTTATGTTGGTTTACTTACGGAATTTGGTGATTTTAAATTTATATGTGTAATACAAATAAAAAAATAAAAAATGTATAGCAGTGTTCCAGCCGTGTCGTATTTTTTCTAAAATGTTGAATGGAGATGTTATTGCCTAGGTTATATATTAAATGATCATGTTCTATGTTCTAAAAATATTACTTATGTTGCTTATAATATATCTTATGTGCTCAAAGTTAAGCCTGGCGATTTGGGTCCAATCCGCAGATTTCGATTTGAACCGAACCGATTCGAGTTCGGTCCGCATTGGATCGATCCAGATCCATATGGATCCGACCGAATAAGCATATTTTTTTGGAGATTTTCCAAATTTTAGATCGGACCCGGATCCGATTCGGACTGATCCAAAAATTTTAAAATTGGTCCAATATGGATCCGATCCGTACAGGTCCGGACCGAACCAATTGCCAAGCCTACTCAAAGTAGAACATAGACATTCAGTCATATAATTTTTAAAATGTAGAACAACTACATAGGAAACATTTGAGATCAATTGTAAGTTTGAAAATTATTCACACAACATCAGATTTGTTTGGAGACTTTGATCCAAATTCAGTGGTTATTTTCGTTTTCCTCTCAAATTTGTTATTCACTCGTTGTGTTTTTCTTTCTTTTGTCTTTGCAAACTCTGGGTCATGGACATAAGTCGATACATCAGTAGTTGCAACACTCTCACATTGTCTTATAAACATCCAAGAATGTCAAAATTTCAGGCAACGATAGTTATACTACATATCAAATGTACTGCTTAGTGAACACTGGATATTGGAATGAACATAGGTCATATGGGTGAGAAAATAGAGAATATAGGTGAGACCAAAGAGCATATTGTAGAGGACATAGATCAATATTTTATATAGTCGAAAACACGTACATCAACACCAAGAACGCGTGTAGATCGCCAGGAACACGTGTAAATGCCGAATCTGACATCTTTCACCATCAATCATCGATTCAAAGTTTCAAACGCATAGTTACATAAATTTTGATGCAGGCAACGTTGATCTACAATAGTAAACATCAAATAGGTCGATCTAGAAGCTCATAGAGGATGAAATCATGTACGTAGACGAAATCATTACCTTTTTGAAGCTAGTTTTGAGTGCTACGCAGTTAGAAGAAGAAGCTACGACGAGTGGAGAAGTTGTACAAGAACAACGGCAAGCGGTAGAGACTAGATATAACTTTATTTCTCTAGAATCGTTCCTATTGTCTGAAATAATGAGTTGAAATAACTTTATATATAAAATTCCCCTATATAGAGTCTGGATTCGGTTTAACCCAGTTTCTAACTTTTGGTTGGGTTCGGGTTGTTTTAAAACTTAGGTTTTATATCGGAATAATTTTATAATTATTAGAAATTTGTATTTTAGATAAGTTGGTTTCATGAGACTTACTCATAAATAAATAAATAAATAAAAGAAAGAGGGGGAGAGAAAGAGTCAGTTAGTTACCTGATAATTAGTTGGTTAAGACGTGAGAGCCATCTTTGGTTAGTCAGTCAATTTTTTATTTTTCGGGTTTGTTGGTTTGTTTTGTCTTGTTCCTTGACTGCACATTGCAGGATCTATCAGAAGAAGAAAATGGGGAAGGTGATGAAAAGAAAAAGTTGATGATCGATCAGTGATCATTAATTATCTATTTATATATATAGCTAGTTTTACTAGATTCATGAAATTGAATAGCAGGTTTGTTGTGGCGGCAATGATAAATTAATTGAGGATTTGATGATCGATCTCGCGTTTGCATTTTGTTGTTGTATTGGATATTTGAATTGATTGATTTAAGATAGAACAGACCACCATTCTGTCTGTCTGTCTGTCTGTCTGTCTGTGAGGGTGAGGCCGTAGGATAGTAAATTAAATTGATTATTATTAACAATGGCGTATCGGAGAAGACAGGGAAATGCAGGTGGAAGATCGACTTTCATGGAAGATACAGCATCATCACCAACAATAGCAGCAGCAGCACCAGCAGCAGCTAATTATGATCCTTCTACCACCATTAATAACAATATTATCATTATCAACAATGGTGCTGCTCCTGTATCCAATTCCAAGTCATCATCATCCCTCGCCGCCCAGGCTATCAGAGCTTCTGCTGCTCACCGTGATTCCTCTCATTCCTCTGCTTACACCAATCACCAATACTCAAATCTCCACAGGGTATTCAATTTTATCCATCTCTTGTGTAATGCTTTTTTGGTTCATCATTCGATTCATTCGCTTTTTCTTATTTCCTAACTAGCTACCTAGATTATTATTATTATTATTATTATTATTATTATTATTATTATTATTATTACATGCACCTAAATTTCTTTTGCTGCGATGATCTGATGCTTATGATAAATTAGTATTACAAATTAATGAGATTCAAAATGCAGCCAAACTTGTAGAATACATAGATAGATAGATTACTACTAGTGCAATCCCAATAAATTAGTTATTGCAGGGAGGAGGTGCTCCTACTTATGATTATACCTCGATGGGAAGTTCGAATGAAGCTGGAAGCTTTTGGGGAGTTCTGGCCAGAAAGGCCAAAGCAATACTGGATGATGACATACCCTATCAATCCACAGAATTTCCCACAACTTTACACCATGATGATCATCAGGTCGATGCTAACTCCATTTATTACTGTTATTACTTCTCTTACTGCTCTGCCTGGCCTCTCAGTCTTATTATTTATGCATGCAGGTTAAGAAGATGGACAGCAGCAATCCTACCCTACGCAAGGGAATAGACGCTATCACAACTAAAATGAACCTCATTGGTGGTTCCATTGGTAATGCTTTGGAGGTACAACTAACTACTGATTCAATTCAATTCAATCCATTCTACTCACCACCTGAAATGTTTGTTCATCCCTTTGCATGCTGTCTTTGTTGGCAATTTATTATTTGAAAATCTAGCTGTGGACATACTGATACATGAAATTATACAAGTGCTCCAACAATTAATTAATACATCTATTATACTACGTACGTCCTACAAGTGTGTGGGAGAAGCAGCATATGATCACTTTCATAAATTAGTCATGGAGATCAGTTGCATCAATTCACATTCTGATTCGATGGTCATCGTGAACTTAAAAAAACAAAAAAAGAAAAACCCTCTTCTTATTCCTACAGGAAGGACGCACAATTGTCGAGAATAGGACCGCAGATCTTATCCAAGAAACTCGTAAGCTACAGATAAGGAGAAAAGGAGATGAATATGGTCCGATGCAGCAGCAGCAGCAATCTACACAATATCATAATCTAACCAGCCAGGAAGATCAGATCAAAGCATCTCGTGATGTAAGTAAGGTCACAAATTCATTTGTAATTATTCAGCCAGTTTCGTTATTCATATAAAATCTTGATTGTGAGATCCATGCTCCCTCTAGTGCTTGGTTATGGAATGAATACTCATATGACGTTTGTTGTTTTATATATGATGACCTGTATGTACGTACTACTGTTGTGGATTTTTGCAGGTGGCAATGGCGACAGCTGCAAAAGCTAAATTACTACTCAGAGAGCTGAAAACAGTCAAAGCAGACCTCGCTTTTGCAAAACAGCGGTGTTCTCAGCTGGAAGAAGAGAATAAGATCCTTAGAGATGGTCGTGAGAAAGGAGTTCATCCTGAAGAAGATGACATGGTTTGTATAAATTAGCATCTTTAATAATTATATTGTACCAAGATACGTATATATATATAACTTGGGATGTGCAGATACGGCTTCAACTGGAGACTCTTCTGGCAGAGAAATCAAGGTTGGCAAATGAAAATTCAGTATACGCAAGGGAGAATAGATTCTTGAGGGAGATAGTGGAATATCACCAGCTAACGATGCAAGATGTTGTATACATAGATGAGGGTATCGAAGAGGTAACAGAAGTATATCCAATATCTAGAAAGATGTCAATGTCACCCCCATCACCGAGGTCTCCCTCATCTCCTTCTGGTTTGTCTAGAAGCTCGAATGCATCTAGAACCTCTTCTGTCAGTCTCAGTTTCAGTCTCAGTAAGGACAATCTCATTAATATGCAACTGCCTCCTCGAGACATCATTAGTAATATTCCCAGGAGTGATTCTCTACCAACTCTTGCGCTTCTAACAAAGGAAATCAGGAAGAATCCACCACAAGACGCTGCTGCTGATCTTTAAGTTTCTTAACGTCACTGTATATCTTCTAAGTTCTAATTTCTAGCTATATAGTTCCCTCCAAATTTATAGCTAGCTAGTTGATCAGTTGAGAGAGACCGGTCTTTCATTGTTTCTTTCTTTTGATTTCATTAATTATTTGATTCTTCTTTTTACAAAAACATCCATTTAATTTGTAATGATTCCTACTAGTCCAACTCTATATATATATTAATAACCACCTGCAGTTTTAGACACTTCAATTTTATTTAGAGAAACAGGGCAAATAAACTGTCACAAGGGGACTGAATGTTGATCGATGGAACTGATGCATATCTCTATCTTGTAGAATGATGTATGATGATGGATGTTAACTTCTGCAAATCATATATTCCAACATGTAAATTAAAATTAATCCTGATCCCCGACAGAGCCAATATAATAGTTTGGCTTGTTATTACAAATTAATAAGAACGAAATTGATTAGCTCATTGTTAAGATGGACAGGAAGCTACCGGTGGCAAGCAATATCTCATAACCAGTAGCAGAGTGATCAGGTGTGAATGTGTGATGGAGACAGTATTGCTCCAAGCTTGACAAAATAGAAATTGATGTTTTCCCCGCTAGCCTAATTAATTAAAAGTAGATAAATTGTCTGAAATCTGACCGAAAACCTGAGCATATCTGATCAAGAAGATGTCCAGCGACAATAGAATGGTATGATGACATTCCAATATCAGTATTGTGAGGACCTAAGAGCAAAGGATCAAGACAATGGTTCGTAACTTGATGAGAATTAGAATTTGGAACTAGTTCATCATCTGTTACAGTTGCTCTTAGCCTTTTGCCTCTAATATTGTTATCATAAATAGTTTTCCTTTAAGAGTATGCAATCCATTCATCTTGTTTTGTATCTTCATCCATCTGATTTGGTGCTCAAAACCATAGATTGTTTTTTCTTTCAATTTAGGCCCGTTAGGGTTTCTAGTATTTGTAAACACACCTATGATACTGAAAAAATTATATTCAGTTTTACACCTCTAATATAATGTTGTTGGATTGCTATCCTTGAGCTTCCGTATGTATAATAAATGTGGAACGAAAACAAAGACAATGGATGATGATGAGATCAGATCTAATAAGTGCCACTGGCAGTTTGAGTAGAAACCTGAATGCCGGAGTAAAAAAGTTTACATTAACCATCAAGGTGCAGTAAATAATAACCTTTTACATGCATACACACACTTTCCAAGTACATTTAATGTATTCTTAATCTTATCATCCTAATTCAGCCATAACAAACGGAATAGTTACAATTGTATTTTTCAAATCAGGAGAGCCGGATGAGGATCAAGGCTTCAAATGTTGGAAAACTCACACCACTAAAATAACTGAAAGAATAGATTAGTTGACCCATCCCCATATGATTTAAGATCTGATGGTTTCACCACAGCACGACACAGAGGGCAAGTCCGTTCTCGTTCGAACCTGGTGTAACCGTGGAAACATAAATATGAAAACTCTCCAGAAACAGATCATTATCAAACTGAATATCACATAGGGCTGAGGTATAATCTATGCTTCTGCTTTCTTTCAACTATAACTCGCCTTGAGCATGTGATTGAAAGTTACGGCCACACCAATTTCTAATAAATACTTATCCACGACATCCATTGGAATGGAATCATAGACAAATTGCATTTAGAATTTTAGATAGCTACTTTAGATTACTCCAAAGATTAATTATTCATATGAAGTTTTAACCCTAGCTGCCTTCAGTTAAAACAGATTCGATTATATTTCTAAATGATTCCCTGCCGCATCTTATGTGCAATATATTACTTGTACTTTGCATTTCTATTCAGGCCTAAACAAGAACTTCACCTGCAGCATCATGAAAGCATATTCAAAAGAGAAGCAGCACAAAAAAGGCTGCATACTTGTCTTTTTGCATATCATTTACCAACATATTATAGGTCAGAACTAAAATTAGAGAACCAACCATTCAGACACACAGTCCTCACAAAATATGTGATTGCAGCGCAGAAGGATTGGAGCATGCATTTTCTCCTGACAAATAGCACATAGATCCCCAGCAGCAATCACCTGGCAAAATGCATGCAATTCTAAATCTGGTACTTGCTTAAATCAAACTGATAATACACCAATAAAATCTAGTGGTTATCAGGGAGAGCAACATTTTATAATTACGGTTCGCTTAATGTAAAGATAGCACAATAAAAATCTAGGAAGCAAAAGAGGCTATAATTCGAAGGAAAAGAAAGACACAGAAGATAGATTTTTTCATGAGAAACTTGTAGCAATTCTGATTGGAAAGTTCAATTATTTAGTCCAACAGAGTTATGAATGAGAATCAGCAAGAACCCTCTTGTTTCAAAACCAAAACCTCAGACATTTCTCTACGTGCATTTTTAATCTTTTATACGAATAAGATAAGATCCAGATCAATTGCAAAAACCATAACAATTATTCCTGCTCTACATCCAATTTATATTGTGACCAAGCCACCATTCACTCTCTAGTCCTCATGTAAAGTTCATCCAATGGATGGTATGAGTGTATAAGAACTAACAGTGTGTCAAAACTCAAATATCATCATGCATACAGATGCATCAATAACCTGAAGCAATTAATTGGATACCTGCTCTGATGTAGCATAGGCTCCATAATGAATATCTTTCCGCGACAATGCTTTCAAAGCCGTAATGAATGATTGCACCTGAAAATACGAATCATGAAATCTGTAAGCATAAAGGCACATGTGATGCACAGAGCAATTCAAACTTTAAAATCACAAAATGAAAAGAGATACAGAGTCATAGAGTAAACAGAACATCACAGGAGATGAAGTTGGTACCTTCTCAACGACAGATGTTAGCTTGAAAGTTAAGTAAAGCCCAGTCATAAGTGAAGAGAAAAGGCTACCATATTCTTTGTTGAGAAAGAAACGATACCAAACAGGTGCAGGCAACAATGCACGGTAGAGCAGCAGCAGATACTCAACTAAAGTTAGCATTTGACCCTGCAAACACATACCCCTTAAGCAGGAAAAAAATTTCGAACTAAAACAACTAATAAATCATAGAACAAATATGTGCATGAAACTGACTGCAAGTAAGTGATATACCTGCCTACGATAATCCCGACCTTTGCTGTTTTTGTAATATATCAACACCATGCATTTAATGACCATTGCTGCCTGCCGGACCAGTGTATCTAACAATATGAATCATTTTCAAGTAAGACGATCATAATCCAAAGACTTGCTTCATACCAAAAACTGAAGTGGCAAAATGACAAGTACTCACCATTGACCATGATAATGAATATTGCATGCCAGAAAGGTGGTATAGTTTTTGGTGGCAGCATCAATAATGGATATAAGAGATTATCATTGCTATACCACCAGTAAACCCAAAAAACAGGCAGAGTCAGAAGGACAGATATTCCAACGAGGACAAATATTATCCTCTCGGCCTACATAGGACAGTAGAGTTCCTAGATCAGTGGTGAAAATTAACATATCTCACAGGAGATCTTTATCTTTAAGAACCCACTCCCCCCCCCCCCCTCCCCACCCCCCCAAGGCCCCAACCACCCAAAAAAATATTAAAAAAATTGTATGAATAACCAAAGTACCTTCAGAGCTGTTTGCTTTCTTATAATATCATTCGACTTGAACATAATACCAGCAATGCAAATCGTAACACAAAACCCTGCAAGTTCAGCATGAAGTAAAAGACTAAAGTTTCTAATTTATATTTTAACACTGTATAGTTAATGGCAAAGCAAATTGATATGTTTGCTTTTATGATGAAAATATATCCCCTGTTTGTATTAATTTGAAAGTACGTGATTGACTCACATGGGTTCAAAAAACTACTATTTTTACACCAAGGGTAACAAAAATCAGGAATTACTCGCCACAGAACATGATTTCAGATCAGCCACCCATCTCTATCTCTAAAATTCCAGTTCCGAACATACAACCAGGTATCATATGACACTTAACATCTGCTTAACTCCCTACTCCTGACATCTTGGACCAAGAAGGATCCAACCGAGTTTTATAATATTAATCATAACATAGAAATGTGTCTAGCAAATTGAGACCAGGCCAAAGACATATATACAAGGACAAAATAAGTTATGCACAAGCTTGACAGGATAAAAGCAGCAATAAGTTTGTAAACTGGTGAGGAGATGGAATGAGTAGGTAGCTACCTTCCAAGTGCTGGCGTACAAATACAAGCAGGAGAAGCAATGTAAAGGGAAGTACTTGCTCAATCCAGCGAGCAGCCTGCTGTATGTCGTATCTCTGGTAAGAAGAGGATGACGAATCCCGGTGGTTGAAAGAATCTCCACCTTCGGAAGCAGAATCTGTAGTATCAGCTGTGCCTGGCAGCTCACGATGATCAGTAGTCCTGAAATCATCACGAAGATGCTGCTGGCTCTCTAATGATGACAATAGAGAGTCGGATAGCCTGGAAAAGGAATCCTCATTTTGTGGTTGGGGAATTGAATGGTTCAAGGATGATGCAGGAGCAGAGTGATCATGTTCAATGATACTGATTGAAACCTCGCCCCCTGCAGGGCCATGATCTTGGGGGTGGCTGTAGTAGGAGGCAAAATTATGTTGATTATTAATATTATTGGAGTCAGCAGCAGAATGATTATTGGGCCTACTGGTAGATGTTGATATTGATCTGTTGATGATTCCAGTGTATTCTAATAAGGTGGAGAGGTAGGGAGATCTAAGGATATTAGAGTCAGAAATATGCATTCCGGAAGCATTAGCATTATTATGATTATTATTATTTCTTCTGGAATGTTGATGACCAACAGAAGAGGCAGTGGTAGTTGAGGAAGAAGTAGTACTACTAGTAGTATTAATTCGCATGCTGCGGGCATCCATATTACCAGCAGCAACAGCTACCGAGGCTTCCATTAATGCCGTTGGAGCCCGAAGCCCAAACCTCCCCTATCACTACTAAACAGCAAGAACAACAAATGGATGAATAATTGGATATAAGGAGAAAAAAAAAAAAAATACTAGTACTATCATTCAAGCACAAGGAAAGAACAGGAACAAAATGCAGTAAGGTGGAGACACAAAAGTAAAATAGATAGCTACCACCGAGACGAAAAATCCTCTGATGATGGTGGATTATATAGAGCAATATAAATGAAATCACATATATACATACATTCAACAGATTAAGAGAAGAAGGAAGCTAGCCTAGCAGCAGGAAACAATAATAAATACATTTGCGTGGAACCCTAAGAATTATTGAGTAAAAATTAAATTACATTGAATGGAATTTGTTAAAATAAAAAGGGGGTGGATATGATATGTACCAAGGAACTGTTATTACGTATTTTAGGGATGATGATGATTGATGATGATGAATTGATAATACAGTTGTAGCAAACAAACGGAGGCGAGGTGAGGCCGCCGGTGGTCAGACACCGGCCGATCGCCACCACCACCACCAGGCTTGTTTTCTTTTCGATTGAGATGACTATAAGTAATTTTTATTTATTTTTCTCTCTCTTTCTCCTCTCCCCAATAACAGACAACAGGAGAAAGAGAAAGAAAGAAAGAAAGAGCGCCACAACAGATGATTGATAGAGAGAGAATATGGGCAGCTAAACCAGACTTATTTGCTAGACCATTTTAGAGAATTAATTTAATTATTTAGAGGATATTATCATTTTTGGATTCTTAATTTCCTATAGTACTGTAATATTTTAGTAAATATACTAATATCAATTTATTCTTCTTAAGTTATTTCATTCTGCTCCTTTACACCAGCACAATTACTCGAATGCTATTGGGGTGATATGGTGGCCCAACGCGTATTTTTTACCCTGCACTTTGTCCTTATGTTTAAGTTTTTATGAAAAATGTACCTCAAAACTAGGGCGTCCCTAATTTTGAGGTGCATTTTTTGTTGTATCTCGCCATCTCACCAAGGATTATTTCTCTGAAGAGTTAGGAAGAGGAAGAAGAAGAAGCGAGAAAAATGCACCCAAAAAACTAGGGCCCCCTAGTTTGTTAGGTGCATTTTTATCGGATTAGGATAGAGAAGTCTTTCATTGGGGTTTAGTCTTTGGCGATCCGATGTCTTCATTCAAGGGAGGGTACAGAAGAATACTGAAAGGAAATGATAGGCATGGGGTCAGGGAAAAGAGTCGAATCGATCAAGCTCAACGATTGGGAGAAGCAAAATCAAAGAAGGAGTTGGGCGATAAAGAAGGAAGGCTATCGATACCATGACCGATCAAAGAAGAATCTTTCTAAAATACTTCAGGTGGAAAGGAAGAACGAAAGAGAAGAAACGCAAAAAAAGCAAGAGTTAGTGGGAGACTTAGCAGTGACCTAAGAAATGCCAACGCGCTAGTAGAAAATGGGTATGCATTCGCTTCAACGAATAAATTCTTACCAAGGTTTCATGACACGGCGAAGAGGAAAGTCATATTGAAAGGGAAGGTTGTCACATTCGATATCTGGTCCTCTCTTAAACTTTTATAGATGAATTTTCAAAATAAATGTCCATTGATATGAGTATCAATTTCAACCAATTTTATCTCTCTGAAATTCTGGACATTTACAATTTCAATCAAATGTACCACCTTATAACTCTATAAATACGCATATACCAACTTTATAACTCAATTATGTGGAACCTCATACCCCTCACGTGTACAAAATAGGTACACTTAACTCTTAAATTTTTATAGATGATTTTTCGAAAATAAATGTACATCTTGTTTAAATGAGTAACATCTTCAATAAATGTTAACTTTCTAAAATTTTAATTTTAGACATTGACGATTTGAATCAAATTTACCATCCTACAACTCTACAGATACGCATATTCTAACTCTCATTATGTCGAATGTGAGACCCATTTTGTCAAACTTGTTGCTTTCCAATTAAGGGCCCGTTTGGTTCTGAATAGGAAAAGGAAAAGTACCTTTTCCTAGGAAATCTGGTTCAACTCCAAAAGTAGGAAATGAAGTAGGAAATGTTACACATTTCCCTTGTTTGGTTTGTTAAAATTCACTAGGAAATCTGGTTCATCCATTTTAGCTTTAAAAAAAAAAATAGATCTTTGGGTGATGACATAAAATGGAAACTAGAGAGATGATTTTTATTTTGCAATTGGAAATGACATGAAATGGAAGCTAGAGAATACGAGTTCACCATCATCAACGCATTATCAGCAAGCTCGCCGCATAATCGTCCTCAATGGTGGGATCGTCTTCCGTCTTCCATTATCAGCAAGCTCGCCACAGTGAAAAGGTTGGACCACCAATCGACGAACCTGTGGAAGAAATCCCTCAGCTGACCGAAGACGAAGAGAATACTGTAGCTGCTGTAGGTCGTCAAGGCGGTGAAGTAGGGGATCGTGATCATGGCAGTTGCGGCAACAATCAGATCTGACGGAGGAGATAAGCTGAGCCGCCTTTACTGAGATCCCAATGTAATATGCAGATTGATTGATTGATGTACGTATGTTTGAATGGATAATTGAAATGACCAGGAAGAAGAAGATGAATTAACCATGGAGTACTAATGACATGGAGTTCTCGTGTAATCCCAATGTTGAAGCAAATAGAAACCAAGAAATTATGAGACGAGCAGATGAATTAATGAGAAACCAAGAAATCTACAAATGGGTTTCTTTGGAGACGAGCAGGAAAGAATGGAAGTATGGAGAAGATGATGATGAAGAAGAAGTGGGTTTATTTTCAGAGATGTTCTTTTTTTCAGTGTGGATGAAGAAGATAGATGAGGAAGAAGAAGATTGGTGAGGTAATTAATAGGTTGAAGGAGGACAAAATTGGAATGTGAAAATATGGGAAATTTTGCCAATTTGATTTTCCTGCCCAGCCCTGGAAAAGGAAGTAGAAAAATAGATGCATTTTTGTGCACAAAAATTCCAAAAAGACTTTTCCGGTTGAGTTGGAGGAAAAGCCGGTTAGACCAATTAACCACATTTCTTTTTTCGTTTTTCTACGTACCAAACAAGGAAAAAGGGTCATTTTTACACAAAATTTTTCATTTTCCATGGCAACCAAACGGGCCCTAAAATAAACGACGATTGGGAAAACCGACTGACTGACCTGACCAGTCATCATAAAGCAAAAACGGAAGCCTCTCGAATTAAATTAGTAATTAAAGCAGCAGCAACAGCACAAGTTAGGGTTTTATACGGAGAGGAGAAGTAGAAGTCGAAGAAGACGAATGAATCATTTTGAATGAAACACATCGATTTTACGGTGGATACGTACTCCTGATTTAGGCGATTGAGTTGAGTTAGTGAGTGATTCAATTCTTTCTTTTTCTTTTTTCATCACCTGCTGCATTTTGATTTTAGGGCATCTGATATCTATTCTCTTATTTGAGATGAGAATTCGTGATTAGTAATCAGTTTCACTAGCACTATTTAGTATTACCACTTCTCTTCTTCAGGCTGCATTGCATGTCAATTTCTTGTTCGATTGCATATCATCATCATCTACTAGAGCTGCAGGTTTTGTATTGTCTTTAAGAAATTTACCTTGTTTTTTTAGATGCCCAGCCATGCGGTTCCTGTGGGTGTACTACTGATACACTAGACCCAGAAGCATCAGGCTATTCTATGTTTTGTTAAGGTTTTCCTTCCTGGTTAGTGCAAACAGATGTTCCTTTTTTATTCTTATTATTATTATTGTTATATGTTAATAATAATGTTGGTGATTTTGTCATGTTTTGATTAGGTTTTACGTCCTCGTTAGTGCAAACAGATGTTCCTTTTTTCTTCTTCCTATTATTATTATTGTTAAATGTTAATAATAATGTTGGTGATTTTGTCATGTTTTGTGAATATTCATTCTACCTAACCTAACACCTCATTTTAAGGTAATAACTAATAATGATGGATGGTAATCATGCAGTTTACCTCAGCGCTTTCGAATTATTACTTGGTGACATTTCTTACAATGGCTTCACTAGATGTCACTTCCTCCGATAGTAGTGGATCTGATTTATCACGGGAAATAGACAATTATAGGGAAGAAGATGAGGACAAGTCTCCACCAAGAGCCACTCTCCCATCTCCTAACAGTGGCAGGGTTCTTCCGAAATGGTCATCTCCTATTAGTACTAACCTGCCAGGTTCAATCCTTAGTGTTGATATTAATACATTATGGTGCTGGCAGATTCATTATTGATTCTAATATAGCATGCTCTGCTGCAGCTGATAACCGTCAATCTTATACTACAAGTCCTTCTACTTCTAAGAGGCGAATTGTTCATGATGGGCCTTCTACTACCTCTAGACCCCTCAAGCAGTTGAATAGGACTCATTGTGCTGGACCTTCGAGTTTGCAGATGGCTCCATATGGAAAGTTTAATCAGAATGATACAGATGATGCTGGTAAATTTAAAAAGAATGGTACTGACAATAAAATCAGTTGCAAGTATGGAAAATATTTGCTATTTGCAGCATGTCAATTCTTCCAGTGGAAGAATTCAATTACGGTTAAAAATCATTCACTTTTGTGTATAGAGGAGCAGAATTATGAATTCTAGTATTCGTCAGGATTGCTTTTTCTTCAAATTCTCTTTTCCAGGTTCAGATGATCATTTAGTTCTATTGTCACAATGTTGCAGGTGAAGAAAAGCCTTCAGGACCGGACGAAAGATTTGTTTTTCAAGCAGCTGTACAAGTACGCCACATACATCCTTTATTGGTGTTTGTTGTTCTCACAAAACATAGGCTTCTATTTTGGCTTCCATTATGATATTTATGTTTAGAAATGGGCATTGAGCCGAGGTTAGAAGTTGTTTTATTTGTCATCTCTTGATGCCCTGGTCCCTAGTTATATAACTGATGGGGCCAAAGCTTCTTTTGACATTACAAAAGTCCACTTCCTCATATTTTAGAGTAGGCTCAAGGGCGTATGATCTCTATTTTGGTTCCAAAGGTTGATATTGATAGCTAGAAAGGAAAATTATTTTCTAAAGAAAGGAGGCCAAATAAAGAGGCGAGCATTTAGCTCCATGGCTATATAGGACTGCTGTTATACACATAGATTTTTATTTCCATCAATCAGGTTCCATAGACCAAAATGTCCCCCCCCCCCCACACACAATGCTTTATTTTTTGAAGTGTTGCTAGATTTTACATAAGGTGGTCATGTAACTATGTTGAAATCCCATATATCTGAAACTTGATGTCGGCCTTGAGGAAATTCACACCCATCTGTTGCATGAATCCAACTGAATGTGTGTAATGCTTTTTTTTGTCTTTTTGTGTGTAGGATCTCCATCAACCTAAAGTCGAAGCTAATTTACCTGGAGGTTTGTTGTCAGTTGCTCTCCTTAGACACCAGGTCCTTTTCTGCTCTTGCTAGACATCCTTTCTATCAGCTGTTTTTTGTGATTTTAAGCATAAACGGTTTCACGTTGCAGAAAATCGCTTTGGCATGGATGCTCAGTAAGGAATCATCTGGTTTGTGTTTGGGGGGAATCCTAGCTGATGACCAGGTTTGTATGGCTTGGGCTCTCTTTCAAGTTCCATGCTTTGCTTTCTCAAATGAACCTGCCTGATGAAATTTCATTGTTGCACCCTGCAGGGTCTTGGTAAAACAGTGTCGATTATTGCCCTCATACAGATGCAGAGAGCTAAATCTAAACTTAAGAGAAAATGTACCAGTTACAGAACTGCACCTCTGAACTTGGATGATGATGACACTGAACGAGGCCTTGCATCCGATGATGCAAAACAGATTAATGAAACTGACGATTTACAAGCAACTAATATGATTAGGGGATTCCGCTCTAAGAGACCAATAGCTGGTACCTTGATAGTGTGTCCGGCTAGTATTGTTCAGCAGTGGGCCCAGGAGTTTGCTGAGAAAGTTTCTGACAAAGCAAGACTTTCTGTTCTAATCTACCACGGAGGCAACAGGACCAAGAGTCATTTTACCCTGGCAAAGTATGATGTGGTCATAACAACATATGCCATTGTGATGAATGAAGTCCCAAAACAACCACTGATTGAAGAAGATGGTGAGGAACCAAAAGATGGAAATGGATTATCTTCTGCAGCTTCCACGGAGAAGAAACAGAAAAAATCACCATCTAGTAAAAAGCTAAAGAAGGGGAAAGATAGTGCTTCTGCTTGTGATTTTAATTGTGGTGCGCTAGCAAAGGTGACGTGGTCTAGGGTTGTTTTGGATGAATCTCAAACTATTAAAAACCACCGAACAAAAGTGGCTAGGGCCTGTTGTAGCCTTCGAGCGAAACGAAGGTGGTGTTTGTCGGGAACTCCAATACAAAATTCAGTTGACGAACTATTCAGTTACTTCAGATTTTTGAAATATGATCCATACGATAAGTTCCAAGTATTTGGCTCCTCTATTAAAGCCCTGCTTTCAAGAGACCCCACTAATGGCTACAAGAAGCTTCAAGTTGTCTTACGAAATATCATGCTGCGGCGGACAAAAGGTAATTTGCGATGTCATTGCATCAATTCACAAATTGTAGAATATTGAACATGTTAAAGATATGAAGAAGGCAACCTTGGATTTGTGTGGTTTAATAGAAAACTTTAGTTTCTGGAATATATTTGGGTTTGAGACTCAGTTTGGTTTTGAAACTTATGTAAGATTGTTACTGGTAACTGGGTCATGGTGATTGATTGCCTTAATGAAAGTTCAATTAACTTGTCGTATACTTCACATTAATTAATTGTAAACAAGCAAATCTCTCTATAGTGTTAAGAGTTACTACTTCTTGGTCTGCTCAATGCTGCTGCTTCTGTTCTATATTGGTATATATTGTAGGTTATTTGATTTCTAAAGCATGTATATCCTGAGTGCACTCTTTGAGGATTGGACATAAAAAGAAGGAATATATAATTAAAGACTAATTTATATATCCAGCCCTTTCTACTCCTTCAAACATCATTTTAGATTATAGATGCCTAACACTTGCAGAATCAAGTGCCCACTCAGGAGCTGTTGGTCATCTTTTTCCGTTTGTGGGTTAGGTACATTGCTGGATGGTGAGCCTATAATCACTCTGCCTCCCAAAAAAGTAGACTTGATGAGGATTGATTTCTCTACAGAAGAACGGACTTTCTATAACAAACTGGAAGCAGATTCCCGCAAACAATTTAAGGTCTCTCTCTCTCTCTCTCTCACACACACACACACACATGCATGTATGTTGTTGTGTTTGTGTTTTTGGGTTTCTGTAGCTGTCTCCACTTATTTACTAAGCATGTCTATTCTAGAAACCACAAGTGAGACTTGGTAACTTTTAAGACCCTGATAACAACAAGGTTAAGATTTTCAAGAAATCAGAAATTCAGAACTCACAAAGGGTGGCTCAGTTGGTTAAAATAGGGGATTACTATCCTCTTGATCACAAGTTTGATTCTCATTGCGATTGAATTTCTGGTTTATGTGTTCTGAATTTGAGACTGCACTAGGTGCTGTTTAATTGGTTTGTGTGATTTTCAATCTACTACATGAGCCCGGGGTTCTACCCAGTGTGGACCATAGGGTAGCAGATAAGGGTTTCCAACTTCATTAAAAAACACATTAAAAAATTAAATAAAAAATCAGTCTTTCTCACCCTACATAAGAGAGTGCAACTCGATATGAAATTTAAATCAGTTCTGTTGTGGCATACAGATACCGGTTCATAATATAATGCCTTTGATACATGTCTTTAGAAAACCTTTCAAATTTCAAGCCTTGAAGTATACTTAATAGTTTATACTTGCATGCAGGGACGGATTCAGTAGGGTGCAAGGGGTAGTCTTGATTTTCAATGTGAAATTACTAATATACCCCATTCATATATTTATGTAAATATTATATAATTTTGCTTTTGGTGTTAGTTCTAAGTTTCATGTGTAGCTTGGTGGTTGTTTACCAGGAAATTGATTTCCAAGTTATAATACTTCATGGGTTCGAGTCCTTATGTAAGCGTTTTACTTTTATTTTTACTTTTTTCTTGTTTTACTTCTGTTTTTACTTTTTTTCTTGTTTTACTTTCATTTTTACACTTTCTTTTGGAATTAACGTTTCCACTTGCTTTTCTTTTTTCCTTCGAAGTTTCAAACTATACCATCTTTTAGTTTTCTTCATTTATTAATGTTCTTTCTCTTCTTTTTCCTATCAATTAAATTTAGAAGTATTCCATGTACTTTTTTATATTTCAAGAAATTATCATTTAGCTAATTTCAATAGTAATTTTGGTTCACATAATTTGTGATATTCCTTACAAAAGTTTCTGCGTCCGTTCTTCCCTTTCTTCCTTCAAGGTTGACATACTGAATGTTTAATGGTAGCTAGAACTAAGCAGTGAATGCCATCCAAACTCTTACAGCTTTGTAACGCCACAGTCTAACCACCCATTGTGATCCCTCTCCTGCTGAAGTAATTAGTTTTAACTTTACATTGAAGAAAATTACAAAACTCTGAGGGAAAACTAATTAACTAGTGCAATATAATTAGCTAGAAAGTTCATGCAATATTTTCCATGTAGCTAGTAGGAGCAACTTTTCTTGCTTTGGAATTCAGTTTGGTATTTGATCAATTTTTGCTTTCCTGTTCTGTTGGAGGGTTGCATGAAGTTGTGTTCTAGGGTTTCTGTTAGGGATAATGACACAATTATTTTTGCAGGCTTATGCTGCTGCAGGTACAGTAAATCAAAATTATGCAAACATTCTGTTACTGCTCCTTCGTCTTCGGCAGGCTTGTGACCACCCACGACTTGTCAAAGGTCTGAACAAGTGCAACCCTAGGGGAAACATTACGACTCAGATAACAAAGAAGCTCCCCACAGAACAACTGCTTAATTTAATGAAGCAATTGGAAACTTCCTCAGCTATATGTGTTGTATGCAGTGTATGTTCTCCATTGCCCTAGACCTTCTATTTATTTATTGCTTGTTGATCTGGGTGTGCCTGTAGCCTTCTTGATTGACACGAAGATTGAATTTGTTTGGACTCTTAAACATTTTGGGGGATACCCTTTCTCTATTCAACTGTGATTTGCAGTTAGATCATGACTATTAAGGATGTAAATATTGATAAAGACACTTAGAGGGATGCTGAACATAGAGTTTTAGCATGTTTTCTCACCTGGTTGGTGTGCTTTATATGCTGCCCTTTCCATTGGCAAAGGAATCAATAACAGTATCTAGTAATAGCTGATTGAGAGGCTCCAATTTTAAGAAGCAGCCTGTGAAAGCAGAAATGTTAGTTTGCTATCTGTTTACGAGTTCGTTTCATTGTGAAATCTGTAACTAGTAGTATATTGTTTTATTCCTCAATATTTACAGTCAAGAAATATGCTGATAGTTCAGTTGTTTTTATAATTAAATCTTTGTCGAGTGTTGCTATATGGCTAATCTCTGACTGGTTGAGATATACTGAATCTCGTATGATTTTGATTTGTTTATAGTACTTCAATAACTGTGTATTTTACTGTCATATGTGTTTCTTTAATGTGTTTGAAGCATGTAGAAACCAGTTTTTTTCATGAGACTAAAGTACTAAATGTTTTCATATTCCTTAGGATACTCCTGAAAATGCTGTTGTGGCAGTGTGCGGACACGTTTTCTGTTATCAGTGTGTATCAAATTATTTGACAGGGGAAGACAATACTTGTCCAGCTCCTGGGTGCAAAGAACAACTAGGTGCTGATGTTGTATACTCTAGACCTGACTTGCAGGGATGGTTACCTGATCATTGTGATGATGATTTCTCTACTTCATCTGAATTCGGTGACAAATCCATGGTTTTACAGAGTGATTTCATGTCTTCTAAAATAAAGGCTGCTCTTGGGATTATAAGTTTGAATTGCGTAACGGAAAGACAGTATTCAGAACCACCCAGATCGCATGCCAATGCTTCATCTCCTGGTGCACTTCACATGCTTTCAAGGCATCGAGTAGAAGATAAGGCTATTGTCTTTTCCCAGTGGACTAGTATGTTGGACTTGCTGGAATCATCACTTAAGGATTTTGCCATAAGTTATCGGCGGCTTGATGGTACAATGTCGATAGCTTCTAGAGACAAGGCTGTCAAAGAATTTAACGCAGATCCTGAGGTTGAATTTAGTCTCCATTTAACAATATTCCTCCCTAATTAAGACATGTACTATTCTTTCTCTTCCGTACTTTGTTTGCTACCTCGTGTAATTTGTCGTTGTTTTGCAGGTTGATGTCATGTTAATGTCCCTAAAGGCTGGAAACCTTGGTCTGAACATGGTTGCTGCATGTCGTGTAATCCTTCTGGATCTCTGGTGGAATCCAACAACTGAAGATCAGGCTATTGATCGAGCTCATAGAATAGGACAAACACGTCCAGTTACCGTCTCAAGGTTGACCATCAAGGACACAGTCGAAGATAGGATTTTGGCCCTTCAGGTACTCACGAGTTCATATTACTCCTATGTCCTGTAGAACTATAGCTGCTGTCCTTTTTTGGGTAATCAGTTTATATTGTGATATCATTTGTGTGTTCTGCACAGGAATACAAGAGAAAAGTGGTTGCATCTGCTTTCGGTGAAGATCAAAGTGGCAACCGTGCTAGTAGGCTCACTGTTGATGATCTCAGGTTTTTGTTTGAAGGACATTGACCATTATAACCGTTGCAAGTCCACGTTCTCTTCGAGCAGATTGGTTGATGTATATGCCTCTGGTGGAGGTGCAAATGAGGAACCAATACCAGCAGTAACTATCTTGAAAGAACTTGGTGTGAACGTACTCTATTCAAAGGTTTAAAGAACCTGGTGGTGGGTTTGCTTTTGGAGTACTTAGGCAGTATTAGTAAAGCTATTAAGCTACTCTATAATTTCTGAAATCTAATGATGCACTTCCGTCCGCGCTCCTCAGTCCGATGTTTATCACTTCCCTTCCCTTTTTTATAAGCCGAACTGAATATTTTCTTTTCCTTTCCTCACTCCACGTACATTTTTAAAAGATTTCAGTCCCAAATTATGATTCGTAAATGGTCCCAACCCCATCTAAAAATATCCCAAAGAACACCCAAATAAATTGGTCTCGGCCAGACGCTGAAATCTAAATAAAATGTGAATGAGTGAACATACCTTTTTTTTTTGAACAATTTTTTTTTATTCCAAGTAAACAAATAAGGTTACAACCTCTAAAACCTGTATGCATCAGCAAGCTAAGTAACCAACAAAGAACCTAACCAAAACTTGTATAACCTTTGAAATTACGTAAAAATAGAAATTAATTTATGATACTCAATCGTGGGAGGAGGAATTACTCGAGAAAAAGAAAAGGCAGAGGAAACAAATAAAATAAAATAATAATAATAAAGAACTTCTAAACCGTGTACTTCACATATTGAAATTATGAGTGGACTAAGGGTTAAAATCCAGATGTGCAAGGATGTGATTCATAAGCCATGGAATACGGTGATTAAATGGATTAGCAGGTCTGCAAATGTTTGTGCAGACAAGATGTCTAGATTAGATATTTTAGATTCGGAGAATGGATGCCTTAGGGAATTTATACCTCCCTCCATTGTACCCTTTTGGATTTCGATAAAGTCTAAGGAATGAGTATCTTTCATTACTAAAAAAAAAAAAAAATTGAAATTATCCACTTCTAAAATTAAAGGATCATGGGGAGATATTATACCAGTGATGCTGGAAAGTAGAAACTAACTTCATGGTACTATGTAACTGGGAGCTCTTAGCCTCGTACCAACAAGGAGCATTAGTAATTAATCTGTACCCACTTATGGTACCAAGATAAGATACCACTACATGGCGCCTTGCCATTCGCCATGCTTAACGTCAACAACCCATTTTTGTATTGCCCGATAAGTTCTGAATATTCAGGCAAAATAGATACTACATCCAACTAGGTTACAATCTAGAATGACTAACTAGTTTGGCTACGAGAACATAGCCCTACTGTCAAATGTTGATGATGACATCATAACCGCAAATACACTATTTATCCATCATAGCAATTCACTAGTGAAGTAGTAGTACAAGTTTTGCTAAAAGAATCCTGCACAACAGTAAACTAGTGTCGCCAAAGTAGTCTTTCAAAAACATTATGATGAAGAAAATGAAGAAGGTATAATTTTCCACAGAAGCTTCATCCCATTCCCTCCAAGTAATCTCTCTCACCAGTCAAAGCGCGAAAAAAGGTGGTGGAGTGGCCTCATAGTTCGGGTACCAAAACATACCCTTGATACCCTCAGGGTCAGCTTGAAAGCCCATATTCTGGTAGAACTCCAGTACTGCATATGATTACGAATTACTCGTATAAGACTAAACCATGACTCCTAAAACAAATTAATTTCCTTGTTTATGCCAGATTCAAGAGATCACTTACCTTCACTGTTTGCAAAAAGTGAAATATTTCCAATGTCCCGCTGCAATAGGGTTTTAATAACATTCTCAATTAGGGCTTTTCCAAGCCCTTGGCCCTAAAAAAAGAAAATAAATTGATCAATATGCACCTTCATAAATCATGACATAGATTGAAAACTAACATGAATGAACAAGTCAATCTCTTATCTACTACAGAGAAACTGCTTTGCATTAATAGTAGGTGTTACATGGGATAAATGAAGCTTTGGTGGGACAACAATTTATTATAACATCCAATTATCCATGCTTGATTGATTACACCTTTTGCAAAGGTAAACATGACAAAACAATCCAAATTTTCATGAGGTTTCAAGGCTTAGCAGTAGAAAATTATACCACATATAAAAGTTTACAGACTTAATATGACGAACTGCAGCTACTATGTTTATCATCCACTTGCATGACCACAAAGAAGCAAGGCTAGTTCCTAGAGGATACCTAATGAGGGACTATTTATACAATAACACATTTGTTTGTACCTGATAAGAAGGGTCGACAAGAACATCCCAAATTGTCGCATTGAAAGCATGGTCTGATGTTGCACGTGCCATCCCTATCAACTTCCTTTTGCCAGTTCCCCCTGCCAAGTAACTTGATAAAGTACATTAAGACGCCTGTCACCTGAATTACCTAAAACCTGAACGCTTGTACTCCTCCCCCCCCCCCCCTCCCTCTTCAAGTTTTACTAAACTAATTAGCTGTGCATTGCATGCTTTAACCAGAAAGTTCCCCTATTACTAAGTAGAAAGTACCTTCTCCAGATGGTTTGCTTACAGAATGCAAAGTAACAACAATGTAGCTATTTCTTAGAGCTGTAGCTAGCTTTGACAGTCGCCTGCGAGGCCAGCCAACCTATAAAGCCCGTTTTAGAAATGATCATATAAAATTAAGTTTCATTGAACAATCAATCACACACACACACACACACAAGAGAGAAGGTAAATTGCAAAAAAGAACAGGAAGAATACCATATCAGCAAGGACAATTCTAATTTAATAATTAATTGCTGTACAGACCACATAACAACCTTTCCATCAAGCACGTTCATGCATATTTATCTTTCCTTACACCTTGTCTGGTAGAATTAGATGAATTTGGTTATGAGGTAATTATTGTCATAAAGCCCAGCCAGAGGTCCGGAAAGAGATAAGAGAGTATGTCAGCCACTTAACTGAATACTCTTACAGTCTTACTCATTATCTTAATAAAAAGATACCCAGTTTTTCAATAAAATGAAAACGACTCATATACAACTTGAGATGAAAGCTAAAGGGTATCTTTCTGGGTGGAGAAATGGAGTGCATTCAGATACGTGTATATATCTAGAATATCTCAGGTAAATGACATAGGGCATAACACAATACTATTATTGTTTATGATGAAACTGTTGAATTACTGGCTGCCTATATCAACACAAGGAAGTTCCTGTTGCTGGGTGCATGCATTTAGATATCTAAAACTCATCAGATTGCATTGTAGACTCCATGGGAACAGTTTTCCCGTGGAGCACAAAGGAAAAAAAAAAAAATGCTAGATTGATTGATCACCTGACCTTATCACATAATGCTTGTACATGATAGACATCAACATTTCCACCAGATGAGAATATGATCTGTTCAACTGTGCCATTAGGCTTGGTTGTCTCAGCAAGAACAAATTCCTCAGGTAAGGGTTCTTCTTCCTCTTCCATAACCTGGTCTGTAATATTGTTCTTCTTGGACATACTGTAGCATTGATAAGATGATGATCATCCATATTTCGTCAGTTCATTCATCAAAGCAGTTGTCTGATCAAATGTAGCAGTGCAGTCTATACACATGTACTACCTCCACCTCAAAACAAATGACATGACTTTTGAGATGTCCGAGTAACTAATTCTCATTTCAAAAAACTATACCAACGACTTTAAAATTCAGATTATATGTGATTCATTCTTCTCATGAAAAACTAGTCTCCAAACGTTTTTAGTCATTTTCCTTATTTTTCAAAAACCAACTCTGAATACATTTGCTTTTGAACGAAAGGAGTAGAAGATAATAAAAATGATAATTAATGGAATAGCTAGCAGGGAAGAAGAAAATTATTAAATAAATCTCCCACCCTGATCTCATGGATTCCCAAAAAACAGCTTGGAGCCTAGACATCTTAGGGTTCCTGCACCCTGTGACATGAAATATATATTAGTCTTCGTCATCAATAGTGAAGAAATAATAGAAAAGCCAGCGAGATCAATGAAGCAATCAGAAATAATTTATAAGCAACAACCCAGAAAGATACACATGTGCTCGAATATTATACATATATACAGTATGTACTCATCACAACTTCATTGTGGATACTACGGCTGAACCAATTAACCAAACATCACACTCATTATACCAAACTAGTACTAAAAAACCGTTCCAAAATCAAATGTAAACAATCTTAGGGAAAAAAAAACAATAAAACGAATGAGTAGTGTACTACATTAAAACTAAACTAAACTGCTACGGCTGCAGTCAGAAAACGAATAGGTAGGAGGCATTGTTTCATCTCAGTCACCCAAAATCAGAATATAATGGATATGAATATGATTGATGCAAGTAAATTAGATAGATAGCTACCTCCTGTTGCAGTGGTGAGATTAGTAAAATGAAAATTAGGGCGAATTGGATAACTGCAACTGCAAGTTGATCTGCAAGCAAGCAGAGGCATAAAGAAAGATACTCATATGGAATGGACTGAACTGAAAATGAATTGAATGGTAAATAGTTAGCTACTCACCGCAGCTGCTGCTTGACTGATACAGGGGTTACTGATGCCATGGGTCGTGCCGCCGCCGCCATATTAGCCAGTGTGTAAATTGATTTGAGAACAAGGAAGAAGAAGAAGAAGAAGAAGATTCGATTAGCTAATCTAATCCAATATCGGACGGGTGGACTGGAATAACTGGATTCTTCTTTACCCTATTATTATTATTATTGTTATATTCATTCAACTAGTTCATTTTATTCACCAAACTATCCAGTTAAATCTGAACATGTGAAGTTGCACGTTACGGTATCTTTGCAAATTAATATAAATGATTACATTTCATACCTTTCCGACGGTTTGAACTTTTAGGAGAGTTGTATTTCTATTATGGTATCAGATCCATTGGTTCAACCGAAACACCTAGGTTCGAACAGTGATGGATTCGTTGATTCATTTGCTAAGTTTGTATGGAAGCCGACTGTCCTTATCAAGGATCACATTAGTCATTACTCCATTCCCCAGGAATTGAAATCTACCAAGTACATTTACCTTCCTCTTTAAAACATCACAGTGCAAAATTGTTACTACTGCACAAGATGATAAAATGTACTTCAAATTACCCTATTGGATAATATGTTTCTACAAACAAATCATCTTATGAACATAAATGTTTTACTATTGCTATAACTTGTGTTCTTGAGCCTAGAAATTTCAAGGAAGCAAATAGGTACACATAATTGCAAGATGCCATGAAACCAAAAATTCACGTCTTATATATTTTTGTCGTATATTGTACGTCATTTTAGCAAGCAAAAGAGATTACAGTTTTCTTTTAGTATTCCACGTGCTAGTGCTATTTTTTATCATGTTCATATATCCATATGAGGTTCTTCTGTACAACCTTCTTACATTGGTTACAACTTACAAGTATTTTCAAATGATCATTCAAGGTGAACATGGTTTTGTTTTTATGATGAAAGCCAATTCTGATATATACTAGAGAAATGATTAGTTTCTTCTGTCATCAAATGGTGAAAATTCATTTTCATGTCTCTGTTATTAAAAGTATAAAATCTTAATTAGTGGCCGTCAGTTTCAAATGAATGATTTGACAATGCTAATGGCATTCTTCACTGGACAAGTTGAGCGTATAACCTTACACAAATGGAAGAGCTAAGAGGAAACACCATTTGTATGCTTTTTAAATGGCAAAAACACTTCTCTATCAATCTTCTTTACCTAATTCTTATTTTTATTTTTTATTTTTTTTATACAGACCTCTTGTAATGGTTTGATTGTGTTTCTATTGTAGCTCATATCATAAGTTGAATTCCAACTGATGTTTTACAAAATAAAACACAATTTGATATGCTTTTTAAATTTTTTACCCACTTATAATCATCTTAAAGATTTTTGTTGTTTTTGTTTTGCTTCTTTTATACATGCACGAAAACACAAATTTGTCAAGAGAGCAAACAAATGTGTCATCTTGGGATACCTAGTTGGATACAAGGGTTACAAATTATTGAATCTTGATACAAATCAAGATTTCATTTATAGAGATGGAGTGTTCTATGAGAATTTCAATTTCTACCCTTTTGATAACAACGATTTTCTCAAAACTAATGAGTCTTTATTTTATGAATATGCCTAATACAAAAACTTATACAGTATAATGCTAGATAATCTAAATACCATAACAATGTTTAAAACCATAATAACAACAACTATTAACATCATAAATAAATGACTTAAAGTCTAAATGTACAAAATAACCAAAATCAAACATATCATCAATTTCTCTCTCTCTCCATAATCACTTCTCTTTCTCTCTCGGCACATGAGACACGGCACATGAGACACACTCACACACCCATCTCTCGGCTCCAGAGGCCTATTCTAAAAGTATGTTCCATCAGCTATTCTAACCGGCGGATGCGTGACGCGTGGAGCTGATTTCTTTTTCCTTTCTACATCCTTATTTCATTACTTGATTTGTTTTATGTGATATCAATTGTCAAATGCACCATCATCTTTAGTTAATTGCAAAGAAAGATAGCCCTATACATCATCTTTCTCTCCATCACATTAGCCCGTTAGTTATTTATTGCCAACTCTTTTTAATTTACCATTAATACCTTTCTGCACCAAATAATAATAATAATAATAAAAATACTTCCCTTGTTCCAGTAAATTGTTTACGTTTATTTTATTAATTTTGTTTAGATACATTTGACCTCTAATAGATTGTAAATCATATACAATAAATAATTAATAAAATTATATTATGAAAATAGAGACTGCATATTCATAATATATTTACATGACTTTATTTTCCATTTTCATTTCCACTCAAATTAAAACTACCCTTGAGTGGGTATGGTACACATAAGATGATATATGTATTGCAACAATAAAAATAGTGTGTGTTGTCATCCTTAAGTCATGAATGTATATTATGAAAATACAATGTCTCTATTTTCATAATATAATTTTATTAATTATTTATTCGATATGATTTAGTATCTATTAAAGGTCAAATGTAACTAAAACACTTAATAAAATAAACGTAAACAGTTTATTGGGACGGAGTAATTTTTTTATTGACTAAAAGTACTAAAGGTAAATCAAAGATCCGGAAAATAAAAGAATTATAATGAAAAAGAGTTGGCAATAAATAAGTAAATAACTAATGGGCTAATCAGCTAATGTGATGGAGGGGGTGTCCTCCTTTGCAATTTACTAAAGATGATGGTGCACTTGCCAATTGATACCATATAAAACAAAGCAAGTAATAAAATAAGGAAGTAGACACGAAAAAAGTAATCAACTTGCTAAGATCTCCACGCGTCACGCATCGGTCGGTTAGAATAGCTGATAGAAGATACGTTTAGAACAGGTCCTCCGGAGCCCCATCTCTCTCTCTCCCCTCTCCCTCTCTCTCTAGAACCACCATTGCTCTATCTCCTCTCTCTTTTGCTCTCTACACAACACCTACCTAACACATCATTCCTCCTAATTCGAAATCCAATCCAATCATCTGCATCAGCAAAAAAAACATATATAGAAACATAATTCTAGTAGATCTCAAATTGAAAAAACCAAATGCAATAAAATCCAATTTCCATCACGTGAAATTGATGACCATCACTCGTCGTCGGCAAGGAGTGATGTTCTGCCCCTTCGATCTTTACGAAGCAAACAACTAACATCAGTATCATCGGTCGTATGGTTTTGGAGGTTTATCGCCCCTAGTTGTCATCGTTGTCAAAAGTGAGAGAGAGAGATCTGAGCAATCGTAAGAGTGGTTTATGAAACTATGGTATATGTATACTAAACTTAGCCGACCAGATTATATTTGGCACATGTCTGACCACATTTTTTATTTTTAAGATAAAAACCAACTTTTATAGGAAAGTTCTACATTTTACCATATTTACTCTCTTGGGGACTTGAAGGAAACAATTGCTAAATCAAGAAGACAAGGATTGAAGAAGAAAAAAAAAGAAGAGGGACTTCTTTGTAAATAGAAACGTGTTCCAGCTTTTATTCATTTGTTTTCTCAAAAAAAAACAAGCATCAACGCTTGTACTTCCATTTCTAAGTTTTGTACCGTCAGAAAGAATAGGTTTTTGTCTTTTGACTATTTTCCCCTTTTCCCCTTTCTGCTTCTTCTTCTACAACTACTCTTTAGGTAGCAGAAAAACAGAGATTAAATAGTGTTTTGATGTCATTATTTCTTTCTTTTCTTTCATACGGAGTTCTCTTGTTAATCATACAGTTTGCAATCTTGTTGCTTGTTCATCAAATGAAACTTTCAATCCTTGTTGTCATGAAAGTGTACATTCTTGAAGGTATTTGACGATCATGGAAACTCTTACTTGCTAGATTTACAAATCTGAAATACATCTACTTTTAACTCTGCAGGTTGATGCAATAGCTACAGAAGCAGCTTGCCTTGTCTTAATTAGTGTTGATGAAGTAGTACTGTGAAAAAAAAGGGTGATGGAAATATGAAATTTGGAATTGAAACCTCCTCCAATTCCAAATTTCATATTTCCAAGGTAGACATAGTTTGTTGATTTTTTTGGACTCTAGTTCAGTGGTTGCCAGCCTTCCTAGCTAGACAAAGGAGGATTCGCTTCTGAAACTCAAGTACAAAACAAAACGCATACATTACATGATGCATATATGAAGTGCAGTTTTTAATGACCTGTTTTTTACATTCTTACAGTCTTAAAATTTTAAATACATGCTTGTTTGATTGATCATGTAGTCTGGGAGTGGAGAGTGCACAAGGAGAAGCCGTTCATAGTGAGGTCGCCCCTGGTGTGGGAGGTTTACGAGGTTGTGGGCGTGGAATGAGGAGGCAATATGCAGTCAAGGTTTTATTTCAATTCCATACGTATATATTTTGGTATCCTTTCTTTTTTTTTTAATTGTCGTTTCAACTTGGTTTTAGTTGTGATACTTTCTATCGCATCTAAAATGAACAAAGAGTAGTACAGAATTTGGTGCAAACAAAGTTCATTTGCCTCTTGCTAGTGGTAGTTGCTAACTTTTCACGAATGTTCTGCAACATGAATGTTCATAAGCGCATTGTGTGTGTGGTGTGCTTTTTATCTTTCCTGATCTGCAACTGGGATCAGAAGTTGTATATATGTTTGGGGTTTTAACTTGATCATGGTACAAAATATGATCCCACACGTACATTGCACATTACGAGAGGAGGAGGAGGAGGAGGAGGTGTGGGGTTCAATAGTATACGTGCCCATTAGCTAACCTTTAAATTGATCATGGTACAAAATACATTGGATTAGGGAGTTTAAAGGTGTGATTGCCTGCAAAATCTCCCAAGAGATCACTCCACTGATCTCCAACATTCCCCCAAATTCTGTATCCTTCCGCGGTCAATTGCTTCCTTATATGTGACTTGTATGCTATTGCGCTTTGGCCTTTGTAAGATATGTTCCTAGACATGGATAGTGATACTATTATTTACTCTAGTAGTGACTGAAATAGCCAGATTAATGCCATGTAGATGAAGACTAGCGGGTTCTTACCTTAAGATTAGGCGTTCATATCCAATAAATCCCTGATTTCTCAGATTATCAACTGTGGCCTGCTCAAGTGTATCTGCATCCCTTCCTGAAACCAAGAATACCTTAAATCCCATGTTGACCAACTTGTTAAACAATCTCAAGACGTCAGGAATTGCTTCACACTCCCCTTTGGATGCCCATGCCCTGAACCCCCATGGATCATATGGTTCGCACCTGCATATGCAATACCTGACAAATTATTAAATGACATGTTCTTGATTGAATATCCTTTTCGGCTATGTTTAGCGCAAGACTAGTCGATCGATTAAGATGATAACTTCATTGACATATATAGTGGTTGAACCATTACCAATAAGATAGACGATTTGAATGACGGTGCGTTGATTTGCTAATATATAAAAGTTGTATGTAAATGTTTACTGCGCAGGGTGATAAGTGTGTGGTGTGTATAAGAGGTTTGCTTACCCATAATGTTTGCCCCTATAGAAAAAGAGATTGGAAATGCAAGTTTCATCCACATCTAGAATCCAAGCATCGAAAGCATCGCCTTGGAGTGTAATGTCATCAATATAAGTGGAGATGTTGTCAACAGCTAGAGTAAGGTCGCGCTGATATTGTCCAGTAGTCATGTAGGACTCAACGTGGTAAGAGCACCGTGTTGGGACAGTCCGCCATGGACGTATGTTGTTAGCTTCCACAGCCAGCCGCCAGCTCAAGCAGTAGCCCCACTCCTCCACGGAGCCACTCGGCCACCAGTAGGGAACAGCGTTCACTGCCTTGGACAGGATAGCCAGTAACACTAGTAGTATTAATTGCATTCTCATTGTAAAACATACTACTAGTAGTATCATATAAACTATCTAATTAAGCAACCAATTGTTGCTGGTTCGGACTAGTAGAGAAGAGAGATTGGTGAAGCAACGGAAAAAGCAAATGTCACCAATTTATAGAGCAAAAACGATGCTACACTTTAATTTGGTCCAGTTGAGTATATTATATTATATATGCTCTCCACGTGGCAGGCTCCTCTCCAATCGGCATGCCCATTGTTGTTAGTCAATTGAGACTTGGATTTTGGGGATGAACCTGGGATCAATTCTAGAAGTGGGAAAGGAGGAGTATGTGTGTGAAAGCATCTTGATTACAGTTTTACACCTTTTCCTGTATGGAGCTTTAAAATTGTTTGTCGTGTGATTGTAAATGTACTAACATACTAACATTGTATCTTACTCGAGGAAGAAGAAAAAAGGGGAAAGAAATTACACATTATCTAACACCCCGAAATCTTAAAAAGGTTAAAGGAATTAAAAACGATACTAATACTTATATTCTAATAAGATAGATCTACATTTCATTACGAGAATCCATCCATAATAACTTTAACTTCAAATTTAAACTTAGTTAAAGTCAACAAGTTTAAATTGTGATAGTCTTGACTCAGAAAATCCAAAAATTCAATCCGATGGAGTTCGTCTAATTAGTTATTATCTATATTGGTGTACTGAATAAAAAAAGCAAAAGTGAATGAACTTTTGTGGGTGAGCATGACATGTAATTTACAATGTCAACTCTGAATATACTTGTAGTTTATGCAAAGATAGACACATTACTAATAATAGTTAATTACTACAAATTAAAGACTAGGATAAATGGATGGAGGATGGATGCTGATGACTTCATTTCCCATTATGATACTAATCCCAATAATAATGATGATGATGAAAGATTTCATGTTTCATATAATCTTTTTCATATTTTACAAAATGCATTAAAACTTTTATTTTATTTCAAATCGCACATAAATCTTTCATCAATTTTTTCAAATTATTCAAACGTTGAATGGTGTTAAATTTTTTGTTAGTAAACTTTTTATTACATCTATATAATTTATGAGTAATGTGCGGTCAAACAGAAAATCGTTGAACGAAGAGAAACTTTGTAAAAGAATAGAGGAAGTACATTTACAACAATATTATAAAATTGTCATCACACTTCACTTTAACAATTAATTACATTCTGATTTAAATATATTCCCATTCTTTTAAATATCCCATTAACTTTTTAAATTATTTTCATGTCATTTATTGTGCTTTAATTTTAATGGGTGAAGTTTTTCTAGAGAGGGGGTATTTTACTATTTTTATATAATGAATAAAACGAGTCAATTACCATTATAACTAAGTTAGATGGTGGCGTGGGTATTGTGGTGTGGTGATATACTTCATCATCCCACTAATAATGTTATTATATTGCAAAGTGGGTGTGGATCGATCGGTTGCGAACATAATAATAATATTACTTCACTAGTCAACTTTCGTGCATGTTTATCCACTCCCGCCATTGTGATAATTCATACTAATAGGCTCAGAAGAATCCAATAGTAGTAGTAATAATAATAATAATGTGTTATCGTCTTACAGTCCCTTTGTTCCCTGATGGTTCCTCTTACTCGAGTTGTCATGTGCGACGGATGGACCAGTGGGGTGACCACGCTGTTCATTGTTCTAGCGAGGTGGGGTGAAGTTCCGGCACAACCTTGTGCGTGATACCTTGGCTGACATCTGTTCTAAGGTTGGTGTTGTTGTGCGCAAAGAGGTTCCTATGGGGTTCCTCTCAGATGCTGGACGGGACCTACGCCCGGCAGACTTGTTATTATACAATTGGTCCCAAGGTCGGGACGCTTGCTTGGATGTTACGGGTGTCTCCCCTTTTGCTGGTGGGGGTTTGGATTCTTGGGTTCCTGGAGCTGCTTTGCAGTCTGCCGTTCAGAAGAAGAAGAGCAAGTATTCTTCTAAGTGTGCAGAGCACGGCTACTCATTCATCCCGTTTGCCTTCTCCACTTTTGGGGAGCTCGATGAGGAGGCCTTGGCTACTTTTTCGCGCCTTAAGTGCTTGTGTGTTAGCCATTCCAATGATGTTAGGAGTGGTACTTTCTTTTTTCTATACTTAGCTTTTGCATTCAGAAAGGGGTGGGAGCACAGCTTGTCTCCCGACTCCCTTCCAATTTTACGTGATTAATACAAGTCTAGTTTATAATAAAAAAATAATAATAAAAAATAATAATAATAAACTTTATGAAATACGCAAGTTATGGAGTGAGATGAGAGATATGTTAGTTTTTAGCTCTGGGTTCAAAATTTTCGAGTCAAACCCACTCAAACCGGATCAGATTTGACCGCAACAAAACTAGGGATAAAAAAGGAAGAAAAAAGAAGAATATGGAATGTAAAGTCCTCCATGGACGAACATCCATGGGGTTGGAGCTCATACTCCATGGATTAGCTTGTTGCTCGTCCATGGAGGACGAATTTTAAAATCTAAAAATGTAACCTCGATGGATGAGTTTTTGCTCGTCCATGAAGTATATGGTGCATGTTATGTAGTGGTGAAAACCAAGTTGGTAGTGTTTTTGTTATGGTAAGTAGTGGTTGTATGTTGGCTAAGGCGATGAAGGTTTTCAGGGAAGTATCAAAAAATTTGACATTGACTAATGACTTTATTTAAAAAATTTAAACGTTTGACTAACCAACAACATAGTCTATTTTTTGAAAAACATTGACCATTTCTTCTGAAACATTAAGTATTTCATGTTAAATAATTCAAGTTTTACAAATACATCATAGTCATATTTTTTAATTAATAGTTCAGATTTTGTAATAATATGTTTGAATGTTTTTTGTTTCAAATAGATCTTATGTTACACATGAATAGATTTTACGTTTCGCATAATAATTATGATAATAATTATTATATTATCATAATATAATTTTATAAATTATAATTATTTTTTCAACATAATTTAAAATTAATATGAGGTCAAACGGAACTTTTAAAAAGTTAACAATATGGGTCCGTAACTTTTAAGTGCCCTATTAGAAACCCTAATATCAGATGAGACCTCACTAGATAAACAATTACATTTTAGTACCTGAACTTGACTTTCTGGCGCTTTAACTACTGTTCAATTATTGAATTTTGGCTGAGCCAAACAATCATTATATACTACGTGGTAACTTTTTCACGTGAGAAGCATGTGGGTACCAAAAGGTAATTGAAATACAATAACCAAAACTGAAGTGTAATTGTTTTGTTAATTTTTGGTTTGAAAAACTAGCCGTTGGACGTGCAGTTAGATCTATATAAATGGGTCCAATCATCATTTTTCATCCAAAAAACACTCTTCCAAACACCCACGTCACTTTGCAAAATCAGATTTCATTGTACAAAATATAGGGGGTTTTGGAAAGAATACTAGTCCTATATGGCATGGGCGTGCGATATGTCGTTCCAACAATTCTCGTAACCGCACAGTGTTTGTCGTACACCCAAATGGAAAAATGTATTGGAAGTGCCTCTACAGCAACAATGGTGAAGAGCAGCCAAGAGAATTTCCACCTACAATTCCACCTCCATAAACTCCTCATTCCCCTCAAACATTTTGATCATATCAACATCACACAAAACATATAGACTAGCATTGCCCTTAACCACATTAGAAAAGAAATAAACCATGTGTTGATCAACAACCAATTCCTTTTCTTTGTAGTATTTTTCTACAACCTTCTTCACATCACGTTTTAGGTCAGAGAACTTATAAATTTTGGAGTCGACCTTTGTGAAGGTTTTCGTCTCATCATGACAGTAATGAACCCATATGTTGTACTTGCCACCCATTCTTGAACATGAAAAAAAAAAAAAGAAGTCAGAAAACGCAGAAAAACTAGAACTAGGATTTCTGTAAAATTATACCTAAGGTGTTTGTATCGAAATCCGGTTACAAACAACATTAAACATCATTAACGGTGAAGTGTATCAGTGAACATTGTACCTTTTTCAATGGGAATCAGTACTCCAGTAGCAACGAAACCACGACTCCTCTAGCCTTCCTGACGCGAAATTCTCAAAATAATCGAGATACGGAGAATTCAATACACTTCAAATGACTAGTTTTTGTGCAAAATTTGAACGGGTGGGGGGAGAGGAAGTATGGACGAACAGAGCAGCAATGAAGAAGGTGACAGTTGAAATGGGGGTAAATGGTGTTTTGGTGACGATGAAAAGGTAAAATCAAGTAAAACCCTTTTTTCTCCCTAGGGCGTGTTTGGATCACCACTTTAGACACAATGGCAATTCTATAATTAGAGCTGAGTCAACCCGAAAATCTAAGTTCAGATACTAAAACGTAATTGTTGATCTATTGAATACTATTATGAAAATGGGGTGTCTAGCAGGGTAGTATTTTGTAATTTTCTCTAACATTATTAAATTAAATGTGAAGTTTTTGGAGAGATGGAATAAGTATTTTGCACATACATGCACATTTAACATACATTTATTATTATTATTATTATTATTATTATTATTATTATTATTATTATTATTATTTATTTTATTTTATGTTTTTTATTATAAAAGTGGAATTAAATAAACAAAAAACAACAAATGTTTACACAAAATTAGTAGGCAGCCGAGAAACAAGCTGTGCTCTCACTCCTTTAGCAATAGCAAAACTAATCATAGGAAAAATATGATGAGCAGCACGCGCTCTAGCATCCTGAGCCAAACCGAACCCGGACCCTAATAAGCAAAGCAACAACATCAACATCCAACTCCCCTAGTGTCGAGAAAGAGAAAGGAAGGAAACCATAACCCTTAGTTGCACACAAGTCCCGATACTTCGCACACTTGTGCTTGGCAGCCTCAGCAACCGCCTGTCCAGGTACAAAGTCCATCATCCCAGACCGGGTCAAGGGGGAAGATCCAGTCATATCTACACAAACATCCCGCCCCCTATCCCAAGCATAAAGGAGCAAGTCAGCAGGGCGAAGGGATCTGCCACTTTCGTCACTCAAACCAATATCAACTTCCTTACCAGATCGGAAACAGACATCGAAGAGAGTGTCACGAACGAGGTTACGTCTATGTTTGATACCCACCATCCCAGCACAAGACATTGCATGATCACCGAACAATCCTCATAAAAAAACCCGAGAGCAAGTAGAACAGGCTGGGACACATGAAACAAAGCAACACCAAGCCGATAACCCAGTACACACCTATAAGTCCTACCGTTAATAGTCTGTCCCAAACCAAAAATAGGAACCACACGTAACCAATCAAAAGAATGGGCACATTGCTGAGACTTCCAAAGAGCAACCTGGCGAGGAGTCAAAGAGAAGACGGGTTCCTTAGAAGTAACAACCTTCGTGAAATATATATCTGCTAGTCTCTTCATAAGTCTGATGGCAACAATCTCACTGGGGTTACTCAAAAGGTCAGAACCCATAGTCTCAACAAACAAAGACAGGGCACCATCAAAAGCAGGTCCAAATGAAGTGATACCGTAAGGACACATGAGCTTAGCCTGCAACCCAGCAGACTGAAAGCGATAAGCAATGAAGGCATAGTGGCGAACATCCATGGAAGTATAAACACCAAGCCCCCCAAAAGAAAAGGACAAAGTAGCAAGCCGCCACTGCCGATCACCAAAACCTGACCTGACGCTGCAACAATACTCTCCAAAGAGGATCTAAGAGTTTGATCAAAAGAAACTTGGGCCGACTGAAATAAAACTGGAGGGCAAGTATTATTATTATTATTATTATTATTATTATTATTATTATTTATTTATGATTGCATATACGTACATAATATCTCTCTCACCGGTCCTTTTCTCTCATGTGTGATTGTTTTTCTAGCTAGCTAGTTTTTCTTTTTCTCCCTCAATGATAAGAGTGCATGTGATGGAAACTTGTGTGTGTGGATGATGGATGGTATCAATAATCTAGCTGTATATGCATTGCACACTGAGTTTCGAAATTGAAGTTTAGATTTTGGTGTCAGATTTGGATTCTAAAATCCTTTCTTAAAATTAAAACTCAGTAGTAGTGTTGGATATTTATTTATAGTGTAATGTATGTGTTCTAGACCAATCCCAATAAGGTGTTACCGTGAACATATCTTTCAATTTGTATACGGTAATATAATCTCTTCATCAATTTGTATACTTTGATTAGTTGTAGACGTCTTTGATGAGATGAGTAAGTCATAGTAATTCAGTCACTACAACAGAATGAAGTAGGTATATGGATTTTGGTCAAATCTAAACCGAGTCCGATTCAATTTGTTTTTCTTAAAAAAATTGATCAAGCCCGAATCCGGGCCGAAGATGGAATGGATCCGCCATGGATTCAGCCAAATGGTGGATTGATCTGACCCGGATCAATTACCAGGTCTAAAACGAGGTACTATGAAATTGATGGAGGGTTATTGTAGACTTGTAGTAGAAGAGTAGTATACAAATTGGATGGTACGAAAATACACTAAAATTGGAAGTTTTGGAACTATGCGAGATCTTCTCATTACGAATCAAAAAACAATTCAGTATAATAAGGTCAACAATTATGTCGACACCAACCAAAACGCCTACAAGAACCTAGAACAATCAACCGAAACGGAGCAAGGAAAAATCAAATAAAGAACTATCACAAATGATCATCCAAATATCAACTTGTAGACTGGTTACACCATCTTTGGAAATTGGTTGATGCGCTGTACAATGACTTGTATGATCCTTGTCCGAATCTCCATGCCGATGGCTTTATGTTGAAAAATGTATTCATTCCGCGTTGCCCAAATCCCGTAAATACATTTATCAACAAGTCTTTTGAGTAGCTTACTTTGCCAGCCCTTCCCACCATTAAAATTGGGATTATTATACTAGAAAAGAATTATAGAACGAAAAATGAATTTAAAGAATTTTATCGTTGTTTTCTTTCATTCCTTGTTATTGTAGTAGGCTAGCTGTCTGTCGCGTGTTGTTGTATTATTATTGTATCATCATTCATCCATTCATCATGTGTTAGTCGCAGTAGATTGCTTAGCCATGTTCTACGGTTAACAGCTAGCTCACTTGTGTAATACTCCACTTCAATCTAGTCCATTCCACCGCCACGTTGTCATTTTTCCTTTGTTTTCTGTCATCTTCGTTTTTCATATAACACGATCCATTTTTTAATAGAGTTAATTACAAAATTGATTGATGATAATTCTAATAATTTTTATTACATTAGTATTATATGGTAAACTTTTAAAAATTAATATCTAAATATGTGCCGACTAAATTATATTCTTTATTATTTAGTTTTTTCGAGTCATACATGCATTCAAAATTTAAATTTTAGCTAAACTTAATTTAAAGGATATCAATTTTCTTATTCCTCGTTTCTAGATATTGATCCCAATTTCCAAGCATCTATCTATTAAACTCGATTACCTACCAATTGTCAAATTTCAAGCCTCCTAACTAATCACCAAGCGTTTTGAGTGTCAAGTATCATCTCCAATTGTCAAGAAGCGTCTCTGGAAATCTGTCAGTAACAACAGGTAAACATCTCGCATACATATGTGAATTCTTTTTTGTTGAAATTGTTCCATGGAGTGAACTTCGACAACCAATGATTCCCTTTGACATGTACTTTTTCATGCTTGATAAATTTTAATCTGGATTTCACTGATTTATGAGATACGTAAGATAGTGTGGTTAGTTAGAAATAATTTAGAAATTTAGTTAATTTTATTAATACTAAAATTAGTAGCATTTGGTATTGACTAAATTAAATTATAGAAAAATAGTTAGGTTACACTAATTTGATAGACAGTTTTAAAATGTCACCAATTTGTGGCATTTGTAATTATTTCTTCATTTTTTTCTTCAAATTTTAGCAACAAATTGATTTACACATAATTAGTTATAATCATAATTCATTGTGAAAAAAATGAATTTAAAAATTATATCATGGAAATATAATTCTTATATTTTTATGATATAATTTTAAATTTTTTATAATAAATTATGGTTAATTTGAAGTCAAACTGAACATAAAACACACACACGTCAACAAAATCAAATAGAGTTGTTTAAAATTTTCCGAAATAATTTGTCATAAAAAGTTGAAAGTTGAAACTAAACTAAACTACTACTACTTGGCTCATTATTATTCGAAAAAGTAAATTCAAATTATGAAGCTTTAAATAAATTAAATGGAATGGAGGATGGAGTAATAAAAGGTAGATCCATCTACTTGCTTCTTTTATTCTTCTTCTTCTTCTTCTTCATATTCTCTGTTATTGTTTAATTTTTGTTACAGAGGTAGTATGTTTTTTTGATATGCTGGGGGGAGCCGGAGATGATTAGATCCAAATGTCTCCATCGATCTATAATATTCCATCCATCATCAGATCAGAGCGTGTGAGGGGAAGAACTCAAGAAAGTAATTTCCTTCCGTTGAAATAGACTAATAAGACTAGTATGTAGTAGTAGTAGTAGTAGTACGGTACCTCCTAAACAATAGGAGAAGTATAGCACAGAGAAAAGTCATTTCTTCTTCATCTTGTCATTATATTCCTTCTCCTCCTCCGTGACTAAATAGACAGACGACGAGCTGTTGCCAATATATACATACCCCCTTGACCTTGAGTTTATCATTCATAATTTCATATCACAATCACAAGTGACAGTACAATGTACCAGCAGCAGAGGAGCTTAAGGGAATCGCTTCGGAATATTCCGGTGCAGCAGCATAACCACCGCAGAGGCACCACCAACAGTCTCAATAGTAGTTATAATTACAAGCAGGACTCCTCATCAGCTGTTGTTGATGATCATTTATTAGATCTCTTCTCCAAAAGCCGACGGAGTCTCTCCCTACCTTCTTCCGACGATTCGCCCACGGATGGTATTATTCTCTCTATTACATTATTTAATTCATGGATAGATAGATTAGAGGCGCCGCCGCTCCGGTGGATGGTAATTGGTTAGCTGGGATCATTTTTCATCTTCGAAGTCACTAGCTAGCTAGCTACCTGTAATTAATTACTCCCTACTTAATTTGGTTCACCATTAATTTACTAACTTCATCGATCATCTATCTGCCTCACCCTACATCTCTCTGTGTTTTGTCTTACTATTCATTCATTCATTCCTGATTTGGATCCGGCGTTTGTTTGTGCTTATTGTTTTCTTCTCTCAATGAGATGTAATGTGGCACCTACAATTTATTTCTCTCTCTAGATCTGATCTGATGGATTTTACTTAATTAATTAATTAATTAATTAATTAATTTCCTTATTATCATCAGTGCTACCCACTGTGAAATTGGGAAGGCTTTCACTTGGTGGATCTGCTCCAAAACAGCTACAACAGGGGCTGGGAAAGAATACTAATAACAATAGCAGTAACCATGGACTTGATGAATTTCTATCCTCCGATGAAGGTGCCGCCGGAGGAAAGCATGACTATGATTGGTATGCCGCCACCGCTGTTTCATTTCTTCTATTTTCACTTGTTGCCTCATTCCTTCCCTGATAATAAATCATCATATCATATCATATCATATCTAATAAATACTAGCTAGTACTAGCTTTTCTTTCTTTCTTAGGCACAATTCGTTAATTGCTTTATCCAATCAGACCAACTTTCCTTACTAGTTAGTTCCTGTTACTGTTTCAATTGTGCAAAATCTCATTGTTATCAATTACTAGTACCACATAAGGTTATCATATTAACAAAAATAATAGAGATTCATTCTATTTCTAAAAGCTCCAACATATAATAAATGCTATACAATTTCATGCAAAGCCCAGATATTTTTCACCCGGTTTGATAATATAGCGCTTACGATATAGTTTTTTATAACTTCTCAATGTCTATTCAATAATTAACTGGTTATGCAGCATTCCAGATAGTACCAATGTGAAATGTTACAAGGAACAGTGAGTTTCTTTTTTTTTTTTTGGGCACATTTCTGACTTTTTTTTTAAATTTTTTTATTTAATAGGCTTCTTACTCCCCCTGGGACTCCTTTGGTCGCTTCTTCAGATGGAAATCATTCTCAGCCAGGCTTCATTGCGCCGAGGAGATCAGTCTCCACAACCAAAGCCTCAAGGGTATGTCATCCTGCTCACAGTGTTAACAATAATCTATAAGCAGAATGGGTTCATTACCTGTATTTCTATCACATTAATTTCAGTATTGAATTTTTTATTTTTTTTTATCATTACACATATATTTTCCCTGAGACATAAAGGAAAACAAAAAACTATAGTAATGCCTAATTCTATATATAGAATCTTGCCATCTTATCTTGTACTAATAACTGAAATTATCCCTGAAGTGTTCAAGTAATTTTTTTCTTTTTGTCTCTTTCAAGCTTTCTGTGTCTCAGTCAGAGAGCACGCATGTTGCAAAATCAACGCGAAGCAGTTCCATGACTCGCCCTTCAATCTCTAGTTCACAATATAGTACCTATTCTAATAAATCAACCAACATTCTCAACACAAGCTCTGCTTCTGTCTCATCTTATATTAGGCCATCAACTCCTACTCGCTCTTCAACTACAAGGCCTTCAACCCCTTCTGGTCGTTCAACATCCTCGAGATCTACAACTCCTTCAAGACCCCGTCCTTCTCTCAGCACATCTACAGCAGATAAACCAAGGCCATCCCAAAACTCAAGACCATCTACTCCCACATCTAGGCCTCAAATTTCCACAAGCATGAATTCTCCTGCTCCTCGAGTAACATCAAGGCCATCAACGCCTACTCGTCGAAGCGCCACGCCGTCTCTGTCTCCTGTATCTATACCTTCAACCCCAGGTGGTCGTAGTCTCCAAAATGGGCGCAATAGTAATGCGTCAGTTTCTCGCCCAAGCTCTCCTGGTCCACGAGTTCGGTCCACACCACAGCCAATTGTTCTCCCAGATTTTCCACATGAAACACCGCCAAATCTACGAACATCTATGCCAGACAGACCCATATCTGCTGGTAGATCCAGACCTGGCGCGTCTCTTGCTGCTAAAGGGAATGTGGAACCAATGGCAAATAATTCTTCTGTACTGAGGAGACAGTCATCCCCAGTGGTCACCAGGGGAAGACTTTCCGAATCCAGTGGAAGGAGTAGGACACTTGCAAATGAAACTCTCGGTGATGCAATGGATTCTCGAAGAGAACCATCATCTAGAAAACCTGCTAGGACATCCACGGATAGCACAGGTTTTGGCCGGTCGATTTCAAAGAAATCACTTGATATGGCCATAAGGCACATGGTAACTAACCTCTCTCCTTGGTTTTTAATTTTTTATCCCTAAACAAAACTGATGTCTGGAAAGGTTACTGTTTAATAGTGCATTATATAGATGAAGTTTTCTTATTTTTCTGTGCATGATACTAAAAATATAGTTGTGCTCAGTCATGCTGTGGTGTATCTACTAGTGCTCTTCTTTTGTTGTTTCTCTTTTCCTCCAAGATGGAAATAAAGGGAAAAAAACAAATCAAACAATGAATCTTAGGAACTGGAATCACCAAGCATAACTTTCATAATTCCGTATTAGAATCATGAGTGTGATCTTGCAAGATGCATGTAGCAAAATAACAAAGTTCAAGGATTGTTACTTGTTGTGGGGTGCTTCTGCAAAATAGTGATCTGGTTGAATGTGGATTACTATTGCTAGGATAAGATCGAAGGTATAATAACTCAAAACACCATTTTGTGCACGTCACAAACTGCTTTATGAAAAATCTAGTGAGCAGTACCATCACTTTGAAGGATGTTTGAGGTGTTCTATGGGTACCACCAACAGCATGCATGAAATAATAGCCTGTGAACATTATTTGTCTTTGGCATGATAAAAGTTCATTCCTAGTATTGTTCATCATTCTCAAAGGTCGAGCTGTCTTTGCAGGATTTAAAAAATGGAAGCAATGGAGTTCGTTCTCTTACAGGCTCAAATCTATTCCCTCAAAGTATTCGAGCTACCAACCAGAAACAACCAGGTGCAGCTTCTGTCAACGGAAGCCAATCTGTTGTTAGTAACGGCGGTTATGCTGAAAATGGAGATCATATTCGCCGGTATTCTGACAGTGGAAGCGAGGAAAACAGAAATCAGACTTCAGCAAAACTGAGTAACAGTGACATCTATGAAAGTTCTCGTTATGACATGATTCTCCTCAAAGAAGATCTTAAAAGCACAAATTGGCTCCACAGTCTTGATGATAAGGCTGACCAAGGACCCATATTTGATAATGGATTTGAACACCTCCCTGAACCTTTTGAGCCATTATAATAACTAACATTAAGATGAGTTTGAAGTTTATTTTGATACAAAGAAAAAAGTGCGGGTACTTTTTTCTTCTTGCTTGTTTTGAAGGGTCAAAACTTGATATATGCACATTCAATACATATATTCTTCTTATCTGTGTTATTTGTTGTAGCCTATTGAGAATTGTCTCATCTTCAGTTACTGCACCAGAAAATGTTAAAGGTGTTTGCTGTGTGTCTCAAAGTTACACCTGGACGGCAGAGTATTTTCTAAATTAACAGTTTTTTTTTCCTTCTTTTTGTTGAAATGCATAGTTTGGTCAGTTTATGTGTGTTGTTCTTTTCTAGGCGGCTTAGGTATTACTTGTGCTCCAATTTCTTGCATCTTGCAAGTCATGATGACATGATTAATTTGGGAATTGATTATCTTTTGCTGCTTGAATACTATCCCTCCGATGCCTCCATCTCCAATCAAACTATCAAAGTTCCCATTCCCATTGACGACTTGTATAGTTGTATACTTGTGAGAGACTGAGATCTAATAACAAAAACAATTACTGTACATTATTAGTTGAACTTTAGTTCAAAAAATCAGTTTTGGGAGTGACTGACTGGATATTACAAGTTTGCCACTGAGCCTTAAGGTGCAAATCAAACATGCTCTTAAGACCAAATATTTGTGAGGAGCAAAATGTAGCTGAATTGAATTAGAAAATGCAGTAAATTTTTTTTTGCGGTACAGTTACAACCACTACCAGTTGGGGATCAAAATATAATTGGATATTTAACATTAATTTTTTATTTATATTTTTATATATTTATGGTAACACAGTTTCAAGAAATACAGTCTCTAACCATCCCATTGTATTATTAATTTAATGAAGTATTAAATTAATAATTAAGCAAGTTTAGTTTAGTTGACCATGCAGATCGAAAACCGTGGCTGTTAGATAAAAAGTGGTTACGCTAAACCCACCCACATAAACGACTAAAATTTCTGTTATTTTCTTTAAACAGATAGATCTTTACATTTTATGAAGAAACCTAGAAATAGACAAAAGGGTAGAGAAAGTATAATATATAGGATGTAGCAAGCGAGGTATTAACGCATAGTATATAATATATAGTGGGATGTAGCAAGAGGTATTAAGAATGACTTAATTGCCGCTTCCAAAAAAAAAAAAGAAAAAAGAATGCCTTAATTAGTTGGGTGGTGACGTGAGTTGACTGAAATCGGTGGTGGGTACGTTATGCGGTCATGGAGTGCAATTGCATGATCGATGAATGGAGAGACACGGAGTGGACACAAGTCACAACAAACAATGTGTTAGAGACAGACGTGCGGTTGAATTTGATCAACCTTGAGGAAGAAGCTTAATTAATTAAATTTCTCGATCGATCAGTAAGTGAAGAATTAAGGAACCAACTAACTGCTGCTCTGTTCGTTTGAATAGAATTAATTGAACTAATTTGAATTTAAATTGAATTGGATTGATACTGAATTTATTTTTACTATAAAAATAAAAAATATAAGTAAATATGAAATTTTGAATAAGATTACAAGAGAACAGACTACTACTAATATTCAAACCAAACAAATTACTTAGTCCTACAATAGAGCTACTCCAAATGAAATATATCCACTACAAGGCCTTTTTGGTTGGGAATAATCTTAGAGTTGGGGTTGACCTAGAGTTAGATTATTCTAACCAGAATGAAAGACCACACACACTAATTTAATTTAATTAGTTGGTCGGGTTAGACAAGAAATATGCAGTATGGCCTAATATATATAGTGTATAAATTTTTTAAGCAATAAGCAATATAGGGGAGCTAATTCATTTGTTTTCTTCTTCATTCATCTTCTTATTTTTTTCTTTATTATTATTATTAATACTATAAACCGAACAATGAACACCACATCAACTTCTTCATCATGAATTCATGATTACCAAGGTACCTACTGCTATTACTCTCCTTATCTCTGCATGACTGCATCATCATCATCATCATCATCTTCTTCTTCTTCTTCTTCTTCTTCTTCTTCTTCTTCTTCTTCTTCTTCTTCTTCTTCTTCTTCTTCTTCTTCTTCTTCTTTCCTCCTCCTGCTGCTTACTTTACTTTGATCCTCTTTATATACTGTATAGCTGCAGGAATGACGGAAACGGCTTCATAACAAACATTATATCGCAACAGTGTACGTATTTGAAATAATGAAACTACACTACTCTGCATGGTTGCTTTTGAGCCTATTTCTAGTTCCAACAATACTTGTTATTGCTGACCTCAAGTCTGACAGAAGTGCCCTCCTTGATTTTGCCTCCGCCATTCCACATGCTCGAAGGCTCAACTGGAGGACGAATTCTTCGGTATGCACTTCTTGGCCTGGAGTAACGTGCACCTCTAATGGCACTCGTGTCATGGCACTCCGTCTCCCTGGTCATGGTCTTGCTGGTCCTATTCCCGAGAACACGTTAGGCAGGCTAGATGCCCTCATGACCCTCAGCCTCCGCTCCAACTTCCTCAACGGGTCTCTTCCTTCTGATGTTCTCTCTCTTTCTTCCCTCCGCTACATTAACCTCCAACAAAATGATTTCTCTGGTGATATTCCCTCCTTCCTCTCTCCCCAACTCAATGTTATCGATTTTTCCTTCAACTCTTTAACCGGGAATATTCCAGTGACAATACAGAATCTCACAAATTTGACCGCATTGTACCTACAGAACAACCGACTTTCTGGTGCCATACCTGATCTCAATCTTCCTAGTCTTAAACAATTAAACTTTAGCAGTAACAATTTGAATGGTTCTGTTCCGTCTCACCTCCAGAAGTTTCCCGCTTCTTCCTTCTCGGGGAACTCTATGTTATGTGGGAGACCACTACAAACTATTTGCCAATCCATAACACCTTCTCCATCTCCATCTCCCTCACCATTACCTTCACAGTCTCATCCTTTGTTTCCCACATCTCCTCCTCCCTTAAACACCCCACATTCCCCCCCAACAATAATTCCTCCTCCTATACAGTCAAACAATGGAAGGAGAACATTAAGCACTGGAGCCCTTGCTGCCATTGGAGTAGCGGGTGCAAGTGTTCTGTTTGGTGCAGCTTTAGTGATGTTGATATTATTCTTAAAGAAAAGAAAAGCTGTGGGAGGGGGAGAGTTAAAAAGAGGATCATCGTCACTTGATACACCAAAGGAAGATTTTGGAAGTGGAGTCCAAGAGGCCAAGAAAAACAAACTAGTCTTTTTTGAAGATTGGTCATACACTTTTAATCTAGAAGATCTATTGAGAGCCTCAGCAGAGGTGCTAGGAAAGGGAAGCTACGGTACAACATACACAGCTATTTTGGAAGAAGGAACTACAGTGGTAGTGAAGAGGCTTAGGGAAGTGTTTGCTAATAAAAGAGAATTCGAGCAACAGATGAAAGCCATCGGAAGGATGTGTCCAAACCCTAATGTGGTTCCATTAAGAGCTTATTACCATTCCAAGGATGAAAAACTCCTTGTTTATGACCATGTACCTGGTGCCAGCTTGTCCACCCTACTACACGGTATATAGCAATTTCAACTTCTTATCGCTATGTTCTTAATCCGACACATAAAGAAGAAGGTCCTGAATCCTATTACTATAACTTAGGTAAATGATGATTCAACAAGCAAGCGGATAAGAACGATCACTCTTAACTAACAAAAAACAAATGATGTAATCATAAATGTCATTTGAGTTTATGTTCATTGATATATATTACCTCATGCTTGTAGGCGGCAACAAGGAACCTGGAATGACTCTTAATTGGGAATCAAGGGTAAAAATTTCACTTGGAGCAGCAAAGGGAATCGCCCATATTCATTCGGCTCCCAATGGTAAACTGAGCCATGGAAATATCAAGTCTTCCAACATCCTGGTCACCCAGGAATTCAATGCATGTATCACAGACTTCGGTCTTACTCCTTTAGTGGGGTTCCCCACAACTCCAGCAAGAACTGCTGGTTATCGAGCACCAGAGCTGACTGAAACTCGGAAATCTACAAAAAAATCTGATGTCTACAGTTTTGGTGTGCTCCTCCTGGAAATTCTAACAGGCAAAGCACCAATGCAGTCACCAGGACACGGACACGATGAGGTATTAGATTTACCCCGTTGGGTCCATTCAGTTGTGAGAGAGGAATGGACTGCTGAGATCTTCGACCCGGATCTTGTCAAGTACCAGAACGTTGAAGAAGAGATGGTTCAAATGCTTCAGATTGCAATGGCTTGTGTGACAAGGGTGCCAGATATGCGGCCTACAATGGATCAAGTTATTAGGATGATAGGTGAAATCCGGCACTCAGATTCTGAGACACGACTTTCATTAGATAAGTCTAAGAGCCCAGCAGCTAGTCCCAGACTGGAAGCCTAAAAATATGATTCCATTCACCTGTAAATTAGAATGAAGTTACTATTTGATTATTGGCTTTTCTTAGTTTAATTTGACGCACAAAGAGTAAAAGACTTCCACAATGTGCTCCCTCAATGGAATAGTACTCGATTGTCATCCATCTTAAAAGTAAATAGTATCAGTAAAAAAAAATGGTAGTGTCAGCGTTTCATGGACACTACTGAAAAAATTGCACAGGTGCCTATGTAGCTAGCTGCTATCTATTGCATACTCGCTCTCTCGCTCGCAATAGTCTATACCCCATATTCAACGAAATTCAGTATCCAAATTTCCTGTATTTTGTTATTTAACCAAATCAGCTCCACTAACGTATTTAGCCACAAACGATATAAAACGGAATGGGGCGCCAATCAAAGGAGCATCCGTGAGTGGAATATCACTCTTCAGATCATCATTTTCAGCTTTCTTCAAGTGGGTGGTTCCAGTAACTTCATTCTCATGTAATGGGATTTGGACAATTTCGTCATCAACCTCAATTATTTCTGAAGTATTTGCAGGTTCAAAGGCACCTTTGCCATTCAGATGCTGCTCGTTGTTCCTCCGGTCTTCAATCATGACATCTTCCAGTGAAATGCTGCTGCTTGATGTCAGTATTGCCTTGCTAACTTCAAGTATTGTGTCAACAGCTGCAGTATTCTGATGTGGGAGTGATGCACTATCAACAGACTGTAGAGTTAGTGGCAGCCCTAAAGCAGGGATGGAGAAAGAATCTTCTTGTCTTTTGCCTCTTTGGTCAAGCTCAGCATACAATTCATTTATCTGAAACAGCAGCCACAGAGTTGATGATTAGCATTTGAATTCACTTCAGAGAAGATGCAGTTTTGATCTTTAGGACCATGCGCATTACCTTTTCAACTAGTTCAGAATTTTCTTTAGTCAATTTCTCAACTAGAGCATGAGCAACCTCTAACTGATGGGTCGCTTCTCCATCATCAGATGTCTGAACCAGGAAAAGAGTACAAGGCTCATACCAAAGAAGGCATGCATAAAATAAGAATAATCCCCATACGTTATAAATAAAAAGAATATCTGTGTGTGTGTGTGTGTGTGTGAGAGAGAGAGAGAGAGAGAGAGAGAGAGAGGCGGGTACCTCTTTGTTCACCTCAGAGAGATTAGGAAAACGAACAGTCCTCTGAAGATCATTTATCTGCAATTCTAGACTTGAAAGTTTCTCTTCCAGTTGTTGTTTTTCTTCTATGAGGCTCTTGCTCGATTGCTCCAGTTTTATCACCTGACATAACTCTATTTTAATTTCCAGAGTCAGATAAATAAGGATGCTTTGATAAAATAAGTTCAGATGCATGATCTTTCACATGAAGTGAAACCACTGAACAATGAATCTAACGTCTGAATCTGATTTCTTCATGAATGATTGAATAGGAGAAAACTTCCCATTCAGACATAACAACCACTGAATGCAATAATATAGAAGTGTCTCCAGTGATAAAGCCAGAAACACAAAACAAGACGAAGCAAAAAAAAAAAAAAAAAAAAAGTCTTATCATCATAGACTTAAAGAAATTACTAACATTACCAATCACATATGCTTACTATGGAGGTGTACCTGAGCTCGTAATTCGATATTCTCACTGTTCTGGATGGTGATTGATTCCTTAGCTGAGTGCTTCTGACAATACAAAGCCCGTCCATAAAGTTAGTGCCTTCACATATTTTATCAGACAAAGGCTAAGAGTGATGCATGGTTGCAAAAACTAGAATACACTCTATGAATTCTCTAGAATATCAGTTTCCAAGAAAGCTATGAGTGCAACCCAGCAGATAGCACTGATTTAGTTGGTTTATAACTGACTACCGTTGAAACTTATACGCAGAAACAAAAGAAAAGAATAATGATAAAATAGAAATTACTGCATCGTTGATATCAAATATACATATTCTATATCATGTAATCACATTACGAGAGATAACCAATGGTTCATGGTGCAAAAATGTCAAAACTGAAAGTAGAAAACCTTGGTTCTGGTGAGATGCCACTGGTGCACGAAGAAGAAAAAGGTTTGGCTGACAAAACTATAAATAATTAAAACATTGTCCATGGTGTTGCAGGGAAAGAAATATAACTGAATGCAACAGTCAAATGAGTACTGAATAACAGTGAAGAGCAATAAAAAATGAATGTAACATTGACCAACATTTTTCTAGACCAGAATTTAACAAATTAATCTCTACTTCTCTTGTACTTGATCACCAACAATGAACATGAATTCCAACCCAATTTATATCCTCAAGATGTCGGAGCCCGCAGGTGCATATTAAATTAAGCCAAACAATTGCTGGTGTTGGAGACTAAAACAGTTAAGAATCGGATGTAATCATATGAATAAATACAACAGATTTACCTCTCTCAAGATCCAGCTATCTTTTTCACATTCCATCTGTTTTACCTTTTCTTCCAAGCTCACCTGTATTCATTGTGGATTAATTATTTTAAGTCTATATCAATGACCACTATAAGGATTGTAAAGAAGGGAAGGGAATCCGCACTATTTTATCGAGTACATAAATTCACTTTTACCCCTTTCAAATTTAAAACTGCAGCATCATCCACCAGGTGATGAATTTTCTCCTCAAGAGCAGCCTGCAGAACAGACATTTAGTAAATCAAATACAAGGTACTAACAATTAACAAGTTAATATTATAGGGCATGATGAGGTAATGGCTGCTCAAATAATTATGCACAAGCAGTTGACAATAGTGGCCCTGGCAAATAAAAAGGATTTCAACTGTGATTCTGAAATTTGAGAGTTCAGCGGATTAAAAGTTTGATGAAAATCACCTCTTTCTGGAGCCAAGAATCCTTTTCACCCTCTAGTTGCACAATTTTCATATCTAAATCAGCCTGAAATTTTTTGCTAGAGTTGTTAGTGGTACAGAGATGTGAGTCCAAAATAAAGAAAATATTAATACCAGCAGATCAAAACCTGAAAAATATCTGAACAATTACATGGGACTAAATTAGTTATAAAACCTTGTTCACTCAGAATGGCAAATTCTCATATTTACCTCTTTCTGCAGGTGAGCATGATTTTCCATCTGCAGTTGTTCGATTCTCTGTTCTAGACTTCCCTGTAAAAATCCTATAAAACATCAGCCAGGTTTAGAAAACTATAACGGACACACAACATATAGAATAAACTGCAGATTCGAACAGAGAGAACAAAGTCATAATCAAAAACAGACATGTTGATGTTAACAAATTTTAGGTAAGCATCATTACCTCTTTGTGACATAAATCATTTTTTTCCTTTTCCAAATGTACAATTTTCTCTTTCAAGTGAGTCTGTAAAAAGCCAATACAGTTATACATTGATCACAATAATATCATGTGTCTAGAGAAAACGGAAATGTCAATATGCACAGAACGTTCTACTCATAATGAAAACCAATCAACGGAAAACTAGAGTCAATACCTGTTGCAGAATGGATTCATTTTTGTCATGATTTAATAGCCTAATGATGTCTTCTTGAGCAGCCTATGAAAGCAGATAAATAGCAAAGAAGGGAATAAGAATACAACACGAAGGATTATTAAGCCAGCATTCAGTAGCAAATAACTATTTATAAGTCACCTCTTTTTGCAACATTTCATCCTTTTCCTTGAGCAGATATTTGATTTTCTCCTCGATAACAGCCTGTAATAAGAACATGCTGGCTTATTCAATGACACGAACAGTAGTGTTAACTGGTATGTTGAATTTGATCAATCCAGGTTTTATGTGCCCATGAAGATGTATGTACTCAGATGATGAAAAAAATTAAAATAGTGACTTGGAGAGGCCAAAGTTTTGATGACGCTTGTGTACTAGTACATCCTTCTTTTATTGCAATTCATTAATTCTCTCTAGAAACATTCGAAGATATAATAATATAGTATACTTAGAAACATGAAATTAGAGGATTGGTAATAAAATAAACTTTTGAAAGACCTCTTTATCGAGCCAGTGTAGTTCCTTGGCTTTAGCTAAATTTTCCTGCAAAGAAAAAAAGACTTGAGAAATCAGAAAGCCACCAGAACATATGCAGAAACAATGAAAGTAAAAGAGAGAAGAACATGATACTTGTTGATGTTGTTGTTGTTCTTCTTCTCTGCCATTTTTGAGCTGCCTAGCTGCATCTTTGTTTGAAACTTGACGACTATCGTCAAGTCCTACAGGTGGTACATAAAGTTGATGTTGATCTGGTGTTGAGGCCCCAGCATCATCAAGTGAAGAAGTTTCGTTTGGTTTTGCAGGGTGCTGCTTGTTCTTCTTCTTATTGTTTTTCTTTTTCTTCTTCTTGTCATCCTCCATTTATGAATTAGTACTCGTGTTGCACTAGGACGGATCAGTTGAATTACAACCAACTAATACAAAAAAGAACACACAGGGACTCAAATAAAATGGCAATAATAATATACTAAAATAAAATAAAAATACACCGGAAAATTGCTTTAAAAAAGAAGAGAAATCAACCATTTGCGTAAGTGAAGATGAGAAAGATAGCATGTAAAAATTCAGGTCCAACTAAATAGAGGTTGGACAGGTACATCATCAGATCCCCAAATCCAGAAGAAAAAAAAAATCAATTCGATGCTTAATCAGTTACTGTATTATTTATATATGTGTGTAATGTGTATCTATTGGGTCAGTATGATATGTATTTCAGATGTATATAAGTGTACCTAGGTAAAACACATAGATTGATTTAGCATCATCGGTTGGAACACAACGTAAAGCGATGAACAAGAAATAATAATGATAATATGTAGGTAGAGTAGGCCAAATTGAGATGAATACATTATTATACATACCAACAGAAAGGAAAAGGCGATTGAATTGAATTGAAGGAATTAAGAAAGAAATTCCTTAATATAAACAAACATACATACATACCGTGGGTCGGTGGGTGTTAGATTAGATTAGATGCAGGCAGCACCACCACCAGCTGAGTTCGTGTGTGAGTGAGTTCGATTGAAATTTGATTCAATAGAAGAAGAAGAAGCTCTGCTGCTGCAGCTAATTTCTGTTTTCAATTCTTATTCTGAAATGCTGCACATCACAATAACTAGTAGAGTGCGGCAACGACAATTGCAAGGGCTCTTTAGGGCTTTCACCTTAGCAAAAGTAATGTAATGTTGTAACCACTTTTTCATCACAACCCTTTTTTGGTTTTGATTGCTAGATTCGTTCCACTCTAATTTATTCACTTTGATTTTTTTATTAATATTATTCAACTTTGACTATAAATTATATTTAAGTGTCCATTGATTTTTTATACCATCTTAGCGTCCCTAATAACGAAATGAACCACCTTAGTTTATTAATTACATTTTAGTCCAAAGTCAACAAAAATTCACTATTCCAAAATTGAATTTTGATGAAACCAAACAAATCTTAGTATTTTCAAATAAAAAAGATAAAGAATTAAAAGAAAAACTAAGTAAAATACTAAATTAATAAAATAATTTTTAAAGAAAAAAAACTTAACTAAAATAAAAATAAAAAAATTATCTTCATCATCCCCAAAACTTCGGTACCGTCATTTTTTCCGGTACCGGAGCTCCAGCGCCGAAAACGGTGGAGCAAGCTGCTCCACCACCATTAACGGTGCAGCAAGCAGCTTGCTCCACCACCAGATCGGTGGAGCAGCAGCTCCACCATTGCTCCACCGTTACCGGCACCGGAGCTCCGATACCGAAATTTTTCAATACCGAAGCTTTAGCGAAGAAGAAGATGGATGGATCTTGTTAAATATTTAATTTTTATTTTATTTTATAATTCTATTTAGATTTTTAAATCTTTAAATTAATTTTTTGATTGAAAATATTTATTTTTCTTAAGTCATGTTTGGTTGGAAGGTGTTTAAAGTGTTGGTCAACTTAAATGGACTAAAATGTAATTGAGTTTGGACTAAAATGTAATTGATAATACAAGAGGGTCATTTATGAGAAAGGACTTCATAGTGTGAGCCCTTACAATCAATTTTCTCTTACATTTAAAATATAATAATAAATGTATAATAAACTTATATTATAAAATTTTCAGGTCTGTATTTCATAATATAATTTTGTTATATACTGTAGTTTAAAAGTGATTTGTGATCAAAATTAAAAACTGTTAACCGAAAAAAGTTAATTTAGATAAATTATAATAGGGAGAGGGAGTAGATACTTTTCATTTCACAAAATGTATTCACATACACGGTTACTTATACACTAGTGGTATGCAGTAAAACGGATATGAATACATGTTATATTCCTCATAATGCAATTACGTATGCTCAGGAGACTTGATCTTTTAATTTTACAATCGTTATACTTTCTCCACAAATACTTATAGAATTATAGTAAACCTACGTTTTACTAATAGTTTGAAGTTTGACCGCTCCCAAAACGGTTACACAGTTTTATTATTTTGCGGCCAATAACTTTGAAGTTTTACAACAAATTATTCTTACAGTGAACTTTACATTCTAAATTTTCAACATATATCTTTGTTAAATACATTACCAAAATATTATTTATCCTGAGACTTGCTCATTCCTTTTTTTCTTTTTTTAATATAGTTTTGGGGACTAATAGTTAGGACCGTACAAAGTTAAACTGCAATTTAATTTGGTTTTCTTTTCTTTTTAATTAATTGAAATTTGATTGTGAAATACTACTAGAACGTACTAACGTTCTTTAATTTCTAATGCATTGTCTTTGATTTAGATATTAAAAAAAAAAGTTTCTAAGTATTTTGAGAGTTGTGATGAGTTACTTATGAAGGTGAGTACCGTAATTTAGAAAAGAAATGAAATGAAATGACTGGTAAGTAGCGTGGATGGATCGATCGGTTTGGTTTGGTTTGTAGCGAGTGATGAGGAACGTACGTAAGCATTCATTCATGGTAATATGATATGATATGTCAGCAGCAGCAGTTTCATCACCATGCACCCACCCACCCACCGTTAAGCTAGCTAGTAATACCAAGTCCTTGATCATGGCCAAGATCCAAAAAACACTAGCTGCAACACACAAACATATCAACAGGCCAGTTGCATAGTCTACTACTCATTATAGATCATAAGTATATTAGCTAGGCCAGCCAGAGTACTCTCCAATCTCCATCAGAAGCTCCCTAGCTAGCTATGAATCAATTGAAGAACAAAAGTTGGTCCTCTGCAGCTGCAGCTGGGGATGATCACCATCATCATCACTTGTTCAATTACAGATCTAGCTTTCCCCAAAAATACCCTACTACTACTACTAGTAATATTAATAATTATAAGCACCAGCTGCTGCTGCTGCATAATCCTACTTTAAGCAGTTGCAGGCCTCATCACCAGCATCAACCTTATTTCAGGTATCTATATATACATTTTTTTTTTTTTTTGGCGGGTGCTCGAGTCAGATCAGGAAGCCTATCATGCCCCACTATATATGTTAATTCACATTAATTCCAGCTAGCTAGCTAGTAGTCTAGTATATGTGAAAGAAAAGAAATTCCATCTTTGCTTTGAAGGCACCACATTATAAATATATACTATATCCCTCAATATTGCACTAGTAATTTGATATATATAATTGTTCACTTCTCCTTTCAATACTTTTAAGCATCACCTAGCTCCCCATATATGTTGCTTTAATTCAGGCAGGTAGGTAGGTAGATAATATATAGTGTGCGTGTATGTGTGTGTATATATAGTGTGTGAGCTTGTTCTTATTTTTATAGTATATATAAAAAATCGAAGATGGATTCTCTTCATAAAACAGTAATAGCATTATTCTCTAGTACTAATATCTTGATAAGTTGTATGCTACTGCTTCACCAAGCAAACTGCAGTCTACTTGTTGATGATTTTAATTACCCTACTATATATGATGCTGAGACAAACGATTATACTAGTGCAGCAGCAGGCCTTGTCTTTTCATCTACTGCTATCGATGATCATACGAGGAGGTAAGTGCATATATATATATATATATATTCAATAATCAACACAGGACATGCAATGAATTCATGAATTGTTCTTCTTTCTTAATATTATAATGATCGATTGATGATGATATTCATGAATCAGTACATTTGATCTCGATGAAGAAGACGCATGGACTATGGTGCAGAGAAAAGGCAATCAATTTGTAGTTGATGACCAACCATTTTATGTAAATGGATTCAACACTTACTGGTTGATGGTTTTTGCCGTCGATCAGTCCACTAGAGGAAAGGTGACCGAGGTTTTCCAACAGGCATCAGCTGTAAGCCTATCAGTTTGCAGGACCTGGGCTTTCAACGATGGACAGTGGCGAGCTCTTCAGATATCCCCTTCTCTGTATGATGAAGATGTTTTTAAGGTACATTACGTACGTACTATATACATATATATAGTGGAGTAATATTTAACTGCTCTTTCTCTTCGATCAGTTCCTGCATCAACCAAACAGATATAATTATAACACTTGAGTTACATATATATAATCTTGAGTTTCAGGCCTTGGATTTTGTGGTGAGTGAAGCAAAGAAGTACAAAATAAGGCTGATATTATCCTTGGTTAATAATTGGGAAGCATATGGTGGAAAATCACAATATGTTAAATGGGGCAAAGCTGCTGGACTCAATTTAACCTCTGATGATGACTTCTTTACCCATCCAACTCTTAAAGGCTATTACAAGGCCCATGTTAAGGTCAGTCACTTGATCCCTGGCTCAGGCTGGCTTCAGCTTCATACACAAATCCAATTGGAAAACATTAAATTGCAAATATAGTAGTACTACTATATATTCTGCTTTTGCTTAATTTGTTTCATCACAGCCCTAGTATATGTTACGTTTTTGGCTCCTGCAGAAAGTGTTGAACAGAGTTAACACTCTAACAAACATAACCTACAAGGATGATCCTACAATATTTGCATGGGAACTGATGAATGAACCGCGATGTGAATCTGATCCATCAGGAAATACATTGCAGGTTTGGTTTCTTCTGCAGAATTGTAGTAATAGCTAGCTACTACTATATTAATTACACCGCCACATCCTGATCTATATACATTTGGTTGCCTCTCACTTGTAGGAATGGATACAAGAAATGGCAGTCTATGTGAAAAGTATTGATCCAAAGCATTTGGTTGAGATTGGACTTGAAGGTTTCTACGGTCCCTCCACCCCTAATAGAGTTCAGTATAACCCAAATACCTACGCTCAACAAGTTGGGACTGACTTCATCCGCAATCATCAAGTTCTTGGGGTTGATTTTGCTTCAGTCCACATGTACCCAGACTCCTGGTGAGAAATTTATTCAAAACTTCCATTTGTAGATCAAATACATAAATCTCCTAACTAGGGCTCTCTGTTTGCGTGAAGGATTTCTCAATCTATCACTGATGCACACATTGAATTCACAAGATCATGGATGCAATCACACATCGATGATGCTGAGAACTATCTAGGCATGCCAGTCGTATTTTCAGAGTTTGGTGTCTCTACAAAAGATCCTGGCTACAATTCAACCTACCGTGACACACTTATCCGTACTGTGTACAATACCATTTTGAACTCAACTAGGAAAGGAGGCAGTGGAGGTGGTACTCTTCTATGGCAGCTATTTCCTGAAGGTACAGACTACATGGATGATGGATATGCAGTTGTTCTTAGTAAATCGCCTTCAACAACAAAGATCATATCCTTACAGTCCACCAGACTAAATATATTCAATTCGTTATGTTCTTGGAAATGCCGATGGGGTTGCAAGAAAAAGAAGCATGCTTTTGAGAATTCACTCTATCACGATGAGCTCTGATCAGCTGCACCGAAGAAACATTTCATGTCATGATGGCAGAGATTATCTATACATTGCTTTAATATATCATATGACTACTTATTCAAGATGTAATACTATCTCAAACTAATAGTTTCTCCACAACAAGTTGAACGTACAAGACTTTCACTCGAACATCTAGAACACGTTCACACATATAAAATTAGAAGTTTGATAGATATGATGCCACTTATAAAGAATAATAATAATAAAGACTACTCATGATCTTCTCAAGTAAATATACCAAACTGGTACATGATATGCATCCCAGATATAAATTTTCAGTAAATTTGTGCAAGTAGAAATAAAACTATGAGGAACAAAAGACTTGCTAAAGGAACAGATCGAATCAGATCAGATCCATATCATATTAACAAAGAGAAACAAGGAGTAGAAAAGAGAAGAGAGATGAGTTTCAAGCACTCACATCAAATTAGTAACTCTCACTGCTTGATCAAATTGAATTTGGAGAGAGCAGCAGCCGCTTGATCACCACCTAACAAAAAATACGGGTGTCTCAAAGCAGCAGCCGCTGATATCCGTCCCCTCTTGAGGAAACCTCTCTCAGAGACTAGTTTTGTAGCCAAATCCCAGCCTCTACCAGAATCAAGATCCAGAATACTTAGATCAGGCCTCATCCGAGTTTTCTCCCTCCATGTATTCAAGTCATAACCAACAGCCTTTAATTCAACGTTAAAATTCTTCAGCCCTGATGAAGACCTCAACCCTGGTATAGACATTTGTAGGAGTACCACTCCGGCAGAATACATGTCAAAAAGATCTGGACTGTTGAGCTGCAACAAGACAAACAGAAATTTGCTTAGATGGATCGAAACAAGTTATATGGCCTGTTTGCAAAATATTATCAGAAACTGATTATAGCTCATAAGTAGCAAAATCACCAGACACAAAAAAATGTCTGCGGAAGATTATTCAAAAATAATTATCAACTTATTTTTAGCAGAATGACCAGAAAATAAGTGTTTGCAAAACCTGCTAGTGATATATCTCCAGCTTCAAATAAGAACTGGAAGCAGCTAGCTATTTAAGTGATTCATACAAAACCAAACTATTTCTCAGTACATTTTGCAAAAATTAACCAATTCACAAACAGTTATATTTACCTACTTCTGCTACTTTCAATCACTTCACAATAATCTGAAGTCTTTGAATAGCACAAAGAATTTGAAGAGGGAATAGTACGTACCTGCCACAGGATAGGAGAAAAGAAGGCAGCAATGGGCTCTGGTGGTGGATTAGGAGTTTCCTCTGGCATTACATATAATTCAGGGGGGCAATAATCAGGATCAAGCAATCCTTTGTCAGGAACATAATTCTTGCCAATGCGGAGATCTGTGGCAGCTCCAAAATCTATGAGCTTGATTTGTCCCTTCTTTGTAACCACCAAGTTAGATGGCTTTACATCTCGGTGAACTATGCCTGTGTCATGAATTTTCTTGAGGGAGGAAATTATCTGGCGCAATATTTGTTTGATAATCAGCGCATTTCGTTCAATAGATGCAAGCCCCTGAAGAACGCGTCCAAACATGAGACGCTCCAAATTTAAAGGAAAGCTTCGGTCTTTGATGTAGTCACCCAAATCCAGATCTCCCTGCATGAAAAACCAGATTTAACTCTACTAACAAATGTAAACAGCCAAAGTGGGAGAAGGAAGAAAAAGAAAGAGATGGTTGATTTACATGAAACACCCCAAAGCAGGATCCATTTACTAGTGTTATTAATAGACATATGATAGTAAAATCAAGTAAGTACCTCGTACTTCCAGACAAGCCATTTCTCGCCCTTGGTGAATTGAGTGTTGGTTGTATCTGCTACAAAACTTCCAAGAAAGTCTGCACAGGTATCAGGAGCTGCTCTAGACAACCTGTAGTTGAACCACTCTTCAAATTCTCCACATTCCACAGCTCCTTTAACTCCAACTTTTACCTTTAGATTACAGAAAACATCCACATCTAAAAATCCAAGTTTGATGAATGATGAAAGAAATTAGCGGAGCATGTTTTGACAGAGAAGCAGAACAAAAAAATCAGACATAAATCCAAAAGTATTTATATAAAAAAATTCATTAAAAGAGATTAGTTAGTTACCTTCTTGAGGATAACCTTATCCTTAAACCTGTCATCCATCTGAATAGCTCTTCGACCTCCTTTCCTCCGAGTGGTCTCATCCAGAGTCACATTCTTGGGAACAATCACTCCGGAGTAAACAACACCAAATGACCCTTCACCTAGTATATCACCAACCAAGAAATCAGACCTCTTCAAACTCCTCCTTCCAGTCAAAGTGTCCAGCCCCACTTGCAAAGGTGCCAAAATATAAGCATCAATAGCACCGATAAGAACGCCCGGTCTGGCAGTTAAGTAAATCCAAGTAATGCCAGCGAAAACAAGCAACTCCCATCTCTGACCTTCTGGAATCTGTCCAGTGACTCTCTGGAGCTGCTGGAGAGGAGGAGAGTGTAACAAGGACGGATCCAGCTGGTGAAGTAAATTGTCAGAAATGTCATTCAACAATGCATTACACTTGAAGATATTTTTTTTGCAGGAATTTATGCTTGGACAAATGGATCCCTTACAATTAGAGATGAGGGGAAAAGAAATTGGCTTCGAGTCTTGATGGAAAATACTTGTAGTTGGAGTGGGGGAGGAGAGTATACAAGCAGCAGCCATCAAGGAAAGAATGAACGAACACAGGTGTGATTTCAATTCAATGGCCTCAACAAATTACAAGAAGCTGATCTTTAATTTGGCGCCAGCGTTTCTTATTTCTTTTTTATTTTTGGGGGTAGCAAAGGATGAACTTTTTCCACGTGTCATTCCTAGGTTTATCCTAACTTGTGGATTATGTGGAAACAAAACAAACAACAATGCACATAGTCCAGACTCCAGAGCAAAACAAGAATAAATACATGCTCATGTTTCCCTCTTTTCTTTTTTTCTTCGTTTTTTTTTTCTATTCTTTTACTTCATCACTTTCAAGTTTTTACTAGGATTATCCTCGTTCTTTCAATAGTCAATACATATGGCCAGTTGCCTTTATTTAGGACTAGGTCTCCCGGTTTTATGCTGTGCATTATAAATTCAAAGGAAAAAAAAAAGAAAAAAGAAAAACACTTTGCTTTTCATGCTATTTATCTTGGGGCGTTCAGATTTACTCAAGTACTGATAATCCTGATGAATGATGAGGTTTTCACTTTTCATAGAAAACCTAAATGAGAGTATCTTTCAACTTCAAGAATAGAAATGACTAAGAATATGTTCAGATGCATACATGATACAACACAAAAGAGTAGAGTATTACAAAGCCTTGATTTTGGAGCGTGAGTTACACACATACATAGTCTTCTTAATAAGTAACCCCAACTACCTTTGAAGAGTGCAATTCAGATCGGACCGTGATCGATCAGGTTCCAAATCCGATTAATAGAAGCAAAACAAAAGTAAATACGGCTTACGTTAAGAGGTGATCATATGAAGAAGAATTGATTTCATGCATCAAAGAATTGATTTCATGCATCAAAGCACTCTTGGCACAAAGGACTGTTTGTTTGGAGGAAAGAGGAAGGCCTCACGTAGGTGAAACCCAGAAAGAGGTCTTCAACTTTTGGACTCGAAACTGGAGAATCAGATAATGGCATTTCAGTGTACTGCTTATCAAAGTTGGCGATACAGTGGTCTCCTGCGACTTCAGGTCGAAAACTTGGTATGACACCCCTGGCTTCCAATTTCTTCCAGTTGATTGACTTGAACCATTTATGGCCCTTAATTTCATCACTTCCCTTGGGGCCACTGCCGAGCCGCTTAGTTGGTTCCTTTTGCAGTAGCTACAGAGCATAAAAAATGACTTGTCAGATCTAAATTCGTAAAAATACAAAAAGAATCATGCAACAAACTTGAACTCTTTTATGATGGATTGATGGTTGATTTCAGTTGCTGCTAAAATAAAAAATCATGAATGGTCCAGTACAAGGAGATTCACCAGAAAACATTTCCAAATTAAGTGTGGATAAAAGGAGATTCCTAATACCAACATTTTGTAGCAAGGTAGCTTTCATAATGATATGAAGTTTCATGAATGATAATACAAGGATTTGCTGATTTACCCCTTTCAACAATGAATGTGCTTCACTAGACAAAAATGCTGGAAGCTTAATTTTGTCCTTCACTATTTTCTGTTGAATTTTATCCCTCTTTCCAACAAAAGGAGGCTGCCAAAATAAAGAGCAAATCATCAGTCCACGAAGCAAATGAATATCTTATATGCTATGACAAATGGTCACCAATATACAGTGTTCAAACAGTCAGCATCGCCCTCGTCATGTTTCTGATAATTATGCACTGCTTTAGACTTCTCAGTCAATTCTTATTGCGTCCAGGAGGATATCAACTCAATATCACAGGTTAAAGAGGGCAAGGGAAGGGTGGCAGCTATGTCAATTCTAAATTTCTAATAGATGGAGTAACTTTGCTGCGAATCTAAACAAGAAAGTGAAGAAACCCAGGCAAAAGGACGGCCAAAGGAGTGTATATAGCGGCATAATTATATGTAACCAGCAGCTGACTAGGCAGGAACTAGTATAGATGGTATAGACACCCAGTACTTATATTTTTCAGTCAATAGTAATTGTTAGTAACTAACCTTCCCAGTGAGCATCTCAAATAACAGAATTCCAACACTCCACCAATCAGCCGCCTTGTTGTGGCCTTTCCCAAGAACAATTTCTGGCGACATATATTCTACAGTCCCACACATTGAGTTTGACCTTACATTCTCCTCAAACTCTTTTGCTAATCCAAAGTCAGTGAGTAGAGCCTTAAAAGCACATGAATACAGAAGATTTAGTAATGAGAAGTTTTACTTCAAGATTTGCAGCGGAAAACAATTGAAACACGAGCAAAGAGAACATACATGGCCTTCTGCGTCCAGTAGGATGTTCTCTGGTTTGAGATCCCGGTGCATAATTCCATTTGCATGAAGATGTGACACGGCTGAAATGATTTCAGCAGTGTAGATGCGAGCCAAATCTTCTCTGAAACATTAAATTGACCTTAGCCACTATAATAACCAAGAAGTAGAAGATAACAATCCAACATATAAAGCAAATTACCTGAAGAGGCCATGGTGGTATAGCTGAAAGAACAGGTGGCCACCATTGACAAAGTCCAAAACAAGGTAAAGTCTATATTTTGTCTGCATATAGAGAAAAAAAAAAAAAAACTGTAATCATCTTTGTAGCTTCCAACTCGATGCAATGTAAATGTTTATATTCTCTCTAAACGTTTAAGTTACCATCCAGTTCAAAAAAGTTACAGATCAAAAGTCAAAACTAATGTGAGGGAATGCAACTGGAGGATGCGTCTTTGGAGAGTTACCTGGAAAGAGTATCTCAGTTGCACAATGAATGGATGGTCAATCTTCGTCAAGATATCTCTCTCTGCTCTCATGTAGGCAGCATGATTTTTCTCCATGATCTTATCCTTCCTCATGACTTTCATGGCATATATTTCAGAAGTTCCCTTCTTTCTCACCTGATACACTTTTCCAAATGCCCCTTGTCCAACACCTTTGAGAACTTCAAAATCCTCAAGGCCCACAGTGTGGATCTTATTCAAAGTATCACGAACTTCATCAACAGAATCATTCACTGAGAAGTCTTGAACTTCATTAATAGTCATGTGCATGACACTGTCCACCAGTTCCATAGCGTCCGCATTCTCATGTATCGATAGTCCGCTAAGTTTCAGAGAGTGACTGATACAAGCAGAGGGGCCAACCAGAGAATGTGACCGGTTGTGAATCACCTCGGGATCATCATACAGAAGCTCACTCACATCTCCACCTTTATCATTACTGACTTCATTTAAAGCTGGAAGAGGTAGAGGGCCAAATACATCAGAAAAGTCTAGTTCAATCTGCTCTGGAGAAACAACTTCAGGGGGAGTCACAGGCAAGAGCATCTGGCAGTACATTGGCTTGCCAGTGTGGTCTTTTGTAAGAGTAGGTAGCTTAGATGAAACCATTGACGAGAGTTGTTTGTGGATGCAGATGGCCAGATAACGATGATTACTATAGTTTAATCTCTCCTAAGTTGCAAAATAGTGAAGGAATTGCAGTAACCAAAGAAATATTTACAAGCAAGAGGGGAGTTGTCGAGAACTTTAGGACCAAGCAAACAAAAATCCAGAAAAAGAAGTTGTTCTTGTTTCCCGATTTGCAGGAAACGACAGATGCCAAAGTTGATGTCGAATTCATGAAGATCAGGCTGTCAGGTCTGTAACCAAATTGAGATGAAAAAAATAAAATCATTGTGTCAGATCACAGATGCTGCGTTAACTTAGGCCAACAAACTAATTTAACATTATACTACGTTGGATTTTACAAAATTGAAAACTAGGAATTGCCGAGCAAGGATGTTTTTTAAAATGGTTCACAGTTTGACATGCTACAAGTTTAGCTCACAGGCTGATAGAGAAGCAAGCCTTGATTTGATGTCCAAACTCCAAAGGGAGCTCAGAGAGGTAAAAGAAGTAAGTTTGATTTAGTTTTAGCAAACAGTTTCTGCGGTTCAGAAGTGACAAACAAAATCATTAATAAAGATATCCCAATAATTAGAGAAAACCTATAGTATGTCTGATATGAAATATAATCCAAACAAAATCCTACCGAATAATCCAAACTCTATCGATTCCTACATTACACGGAAACGATTGAAACTATAGAATTAGTTTCGGAAAAAGAAAAAAAAAAAAGGCTACATTTGCTATATATATACTTAGGATGCCGTAGCACTTGTGAAAGTCGTGAGAATTTGCAGATCTAAAACCTCAGATAGGAAAATGTGATTTAGTAGTCAAAATGGAAGGCGGAAGTAAAGTAAAACATTTGAATTAACAGATCCAATGGAATACCCATCAGAAGAAGAAGCAAGCAACAATAATAAGATATTATAAAATGGCATGAAAAGGCAATAATCGAATTCCCCAAGTACTAATAATAATAGTAATATGTATTAACTGAAACAATAAATTCTGAGATGCATAAACAGAATTAATCAAATTCAAACTACGACTACTGATGATGATGACGATGATGCTCCTGAATTGATGCAAAATGTAGACTAGATTTCGAATTGAAATTAGTATTATTATTAACCTAATACAAGCACAAGAGTAGATTGATTGATTGATTCAATTGTCGTCTTCAAATTACTGAATTGGAAGTGTTTTTGGGAAAAGGAAGATGGCGCTGCGTACCTTGGGATGGATGGATGGTTCAGCTGAAGAGAAATCGAGGAATGAGAGCTTTTTGGGAAACTTCAATACAGGGTTGTACAGCTGCAAATGCAATGCTACCAGTAGTACTCTGCTTAAATATTTACTTTTCCATTAAAAAAATAACACTAATTATTTTCGTGGACCATTTAAACTTTATTAAAAATAGATTGTATTATTATTTTATTAAAAAAAACATAAATATTGAATTACTATTTATTTGCATACATATAACAAAATTACATACAGTATCAGATTTGTACATCATATATTTTTTATAATAACTTTTATATTTGTATGTCTATTTTTATCTAAAAAAAAAAAAAAAAACAAATTAAATTGACTAGCAAGGTCTACATGCAATTGGCGTAATATTAGCAACTCGAGAAATGATGGCATGGATGAGAGGAGTGAGGACCAACCTCACAAATATAATTGGAATATGCTTCGTTTTATCCTTTTTTTTAGTATTATGCTTTCATTTTATTTTAATACTTATATCTTGCACAATTTACATATGATGTTTTAGATATAATTTGTTTTCGTCTATTTATTGATTAACAAAGTGAATCGAAAAAAAATATTAAATTTGGTCTATGGTTCATAAAAACTGACCATATAGTGTCAAGATATTTTGTCTTTACCTATATAATAACAGTTTTCTAAAATCATGGGATCATTGAAGATACTCTTAAGTCAATTTTATGCACCCGTAGTGACAAAAATAGTCAATGAATATATTTGAACATAATCTTGATTTTTTATTTTCGCAACGTATTTTTGTTTCTTTTTTTCTAATTGTATTATTATACTTTTTGAACTATGTACAGTAATTTAATAACTGCATATTATTCACTAACCCAAATCACTAGCGTTGCGGTCCTCACAACTCACAAGTCCCTTCATGCCTCCCCCCTACTGCCTCTCAGCCAACAGCGCCCCGCTCCTCAAAAACATCAGTGGCGCCACTTCACCATTGCATTCTCAATGTTCGTCATCCGTCAATTACGGTTGGTCCAGACCACCAACGCCTTCCTCATGACCATGACCGATCTCAACATTACGGGGACATAAATTAACTTTCGAAAATCGAATGACTTAAGAATTATGAATTTAAGAGTTATTCTCGGAGCTCACGAAAGCGCCTTGCTTCCACACTTTTTATTTTAAAAAAAATGTATTTTTTTTAAAAATATAAACAATTGGTGTAAATATGAAGTTTCTTAAAATTTAAGGTCAACTTTGAAATTACTTTTTGACATCCATACTACTCTTAAAATATATGAATAAAAACTATAAAAAATAATATATTACAGAAGCATAGTTTTTGTTTTTTTAATTTTTATTACAGAAGCATAGTTTGTAAACTTTAACTGTATATTTAGTTTTTGAAATTTTTAATCATATTTCTTAGAAGTAATATGAGATTAAGTATTAACACAGTTAACCATTTGTATAATTTTTCATGTGGCATAAGAAATACAGGTAAGCAGAAAAATTGAAAATAAAATAAGTTAATTCAAAATCAATGGTAATGATTGGTTTAAGTGTAAGTTTGAAACCATTGTATTATTGAATGTGTTTATTCGGATTTTTATAGTATAAATGCTTGGCAATCAAGTTCAATCAATGAATTTGACATTAGAGCCGGTTTGGATTGAACGATCCATAAAGAATCCAAAGACTTAAAAGTTGAAACATAAAAGAATAACAGAAATAAAATGCTCTCAGCCTTCCACCACTACCACTATTCTCCGCTGCTTCACCTTCCCACGGGTTCACCACTAGTGGCACGGTGAGAGATGCAATACTCAATTGTTGATTCTTTTTCATAATTAGAAAAATAATAGAAAATAAAAGTTGAGACTAATCCGGACCACCACCCAGAAAAAAATTAAAGTGGATCCGTGTCCAAATCATATGGGCCGTGATCGACCAGACCAATTGGGACCGAATTGCCCAAGATGGTGATCGGGGTGGGTGAGGGTAAAAGGAGTTTTGAATTTTTGTTGCAATACAGACAGCCCCAATAAAGAATCATTATTATTACATTGAAGTGGTATTATTTAAAGTAAAGGTAGCCGTTATCCCGGCGGTCTTTGATTTCAAATTCAAAAAAAAAAGAAAACACTTCCAATCTAGTCTAGTCCAGTTATATTAAAGGATCATCAGATCAGCTCACCTGACATAAACTTCAACAATACTATACTACTCCCACTAAGAATCACTTCAAAGAGTGAAGAAGAAGAAAATGGTGGTTGCAGCAGCTCAATCTCCGGCCTCCGGCAATATCCAGCACTCGAAGAGCGGGTGCAGGAAGCCACTTGAGCCGAAGAAGAATAATTACAATCACCAAACTCCGAATTCAAAGCCAAATCCAAAGCCGAAGCAAGCGTCCATAGAGAAAATCCTCCCAGCAGGCCCATCACTAGATGAGAATAACAACAATAAGGAGAACATTCCTCCTCCTCCTCTTTCGTCTCCTTCCATCTACTCCTCCGTCATTACCCCTGTCAAGATTAAGAAAGAGGCTTCTTCTGATTTGCCTTTCCCGATTGAATCACTGGATGCTTCCCTTGCGGATGAGCTGAGCGCGATTCGTCAGAAGCTTGATAGACTGAGAATTGATAGGGAAAACACGGAGAAGATGTTAGCAGAGAGGGCTTTGATGCTGGATTTGCGTATGAAGGACCTTATTCACAGAGGAGACACTCAGAAGCAGCTTGAGATTGAGCTAGATCGCTTGTATCGACTCAACGAGATCAAATTAGCATCTTGCCTTGTAAGTACTAGCTAGAATCGAAATGGAATCAAATCAAATTAATTCATTCTTCATGTATCTTTATGTATGTACTGTTGCTTATTAATGCTGCTGCTGCCGGTGATGTATGGGTATATATAATATATATGGAGGACCAAAAAGTTAGAAATTAAGTGGTTTATATTGAGGATTAAGTTCAAAATTAATTCATTCTTCATGTGATTTATGCAAGTACTATAATGGATGGAATTGAGAATTTGAATTGTTCTACTTATTAATGTGATGTGATGTGATGTGATGTGGTGCTTCATTTGACAGAGGAGGTCTCCAGTTCGGACATTGAGAGAAAAGGAGCAAGAAAAGAAGATGAAGCAGCAACACCAGCTTAAGGTAACTAACGAACGAATTACCACTCCTCAGGCATCTATCTGGATTGTTACTTAGTCATGTTATGTTATTAACTTATTATTGATTCATTGATTTATCGACTGTTATTATTGTTCATTAGGCCAATTTTACGACGGACGAAGAAATCAAAGATCTGCAGGAAGACAACGATGAACATAGTAGAGAAGCAGAAGAAGATGAAGACACCCAATCCCAGGCTCAGATTGTAAACTCGGAAACAACCACCACTAATAGTACAGACATTAAGCTCATCTAGTTAGTCTTACATGTTTAGAGTCCAATCCATTTTGGCATTTTGGTTGATTTTCTTATAATAGACTCCACTACTTTTTATTCTATAGTACATGTTCTGTGGTCATCTTGTCCACAACCCACAAAACACTCCATCTACAGTGTTAGTACTGTATTACTAGTACTACTAGGCTACTCTAGCCTACCAAGTCAAAGTCAATTGAGCTTGATCATCTCTATAAATCTATATTTATGTTTCTTTTGTACAGTATTAATTACTCTTGCTTTCCCTCGGTTATTCTATCTTATTATAGTATGTAAGGTTCCATTCGATCAATGATTGATTAATGTTACCGGATTTTGGAATTTCAAGACCGGGACAGATATATAATTCCGTCCCAATTCTATATATATGGAAGTCAGAGAATGAAATTTTGAGATCGCGATATTCCACTCTTGGATTTTTGTTTTTATCCTTACTTTTATTTTTGTAAAAGAAATAAATGGTGTGTGAGACCGAGTAAATTACATGATAAGTTCGATTAGGTAGGAAGGAAGTAAAAGAAGAAAAGAAACGGAAAATTAATTTGAATCATTGTTGTCATTAGCTCAAAAATTAATTGGAAAATCAACGGAAAATTAATTGGAAAATCGGAGAAAAAGAATAAAAGTGCGCTGTCATTAGCTCAACTCATTTTGGGGTGGAATACGACAAAATGATGTCTTGAACGAATCCATTGGATTCAATTTGAATCATTGTGTGTGTGAACACGGCTATGTTCACATGGACACTGTTTCCAGTGGCATGCCGCGACCTTACCAGCTTGTCTTGCTTAATTGTTGTCCCCATCTCGTGTAGTATGTGTTCACACGTCATTTTTTTATTCATAAGTACGTAGTACACCACCTAACCACCTAGCTAGATATAATTTAATTTAATTTCAACCCTTATTCGTTAAGGTGTGAAGGATGATCCATTTATCCTAGCTAACCCATTGGTCAACCTGAAATGTACACCACCTAGCTAGGTTAGTAGAATCAGTACAAGTGTACAACTTCTGAACTTCACTTAATTTTTGTTCGACGGGAAAATTTTAAATTGAGACCCACATCGTATTCACGTCAAAGTTTCTAGATTAATCTAAAATATGATTTGAACACAAACACTTGGAATCAATTCATAATTCATATAAAAAATCGATTTACTCGCATGCTATTTATACTGTTACGGAGCACAACCTAACATCCTTTGTGATGAGCTAAAAGTCATTAAAAATCGTACAATGTACTTACTCTATTTAATGTGAAATTTCATAGGATTCAACTTTGGTACCTGCACACAATGTTTGTAGCAATGTTTTTGTTAAATTGGTTCGTAACAACTCAACAATGATTCAACAGGTGAGTAAACTTTGATAAGTATTGTGTAACGAAAATTTAAGTAAATGACACATATTTTCTCGTGGGTATATATGATAATATTCCCACTTGGCCTCAAGGAAAAATATCTACGAAGTAGAAAAAAATTATAGATTCGATTTTTCACGGTTGAAAGCTCGAATTGCAAAGTGCTAGGAACTTATTACAAATCAATTGTGACCTAGTCTAACTAATCCTACTAAAATCTAGTTCACAAGGACTAGAACAAATAGCTAGACAAACCTCAACAGAGGTTTGAAAACTACAATCTAGGAATATGATGATGAATACGTACTATTGTAATAATGCTTGTAAACTCTGGAGTTATCTTCAAAGTTTTCGACTCTTTACATAGTGGATGTGAACGTCCATATACATCAGTTAGAGACGAATCCTAAAGCTTCATTTATGTATTGTCTAAATAGGCTTCAATGTGTTGCTATCTATGAAATTATCATCTCAATTCATTTTCTTGTTCTTCAAGACTATAGACTTCAAGTCCAAGTAACTAGGTTACAAACTAACATAGTGACATTTCCTTGAATCCTTGATAGGACTTTAATGTGACTCATACGGTAAGTCTTCCTTGTTCAATTCGAATAAGGTTTTGATATATAAGTATGATCGATGATCACTGTCGATACTTCATCTCCTTGATGTATTAGGCTTTTATTTCCTTGATCTCTCATAGACTCTTTAGTTACTTTTCAAGACAAACACAAATAACCAAGGCAAACTAATTAAATAGTGCATAAATGCAAGATCAATTTGTTAAATACATAAGTGCATGAATCAGTGTTTATTAAACAATTCCATCAAAACTCAACAATCTTGTTTAACATTGATGAGAAAACACCTGCACAATGGTCAAGCACTAATCGTATAAAAGTAAGCACTTAGTAAAATTGAGTTACAAAAACCAATTTACCAATATGTAAAAACTAAAGGAAGAAATAAAATTAATTGTACATCTTGGATGTATCCGAAGCTAGGGTCCTTAATTTATTTGTACATCACATGGGCAAGTTGTTTGAATGTATTAAGTAAGTATTATGTATATGTTGGAGTCTATAACAAAATAGTTAGAACAGGGGCGGCGAAAAAAAAAATTATTAACTAACATTTACGATATTTCAATTTTTTTATAGGGTCAGTTTATTTTGTTAATTTTTTTAAGGTCAGTTTCACCTTAAATTATTCTTAAATCATATGGTAACATTAATTAAAAATATTATATTATAAAATTAGAATGTTTATATTTTCATTATATAAAATTCTTAATTATTTTCTTCGTATAATTTGAGATTAATACGAGGTCAAACGGACCCTCAAAAAGTCAATAAAACAAAATGTTTCATTTGTTATTGGACGGAGAAAGTATGATTTTTCAAGTTTTGATACTACCGAACTTCAAAATTTATATATATATATATATATATATATATATATATATATATATATATATATATAATTTTGCCCCTTAATCTCAATTCTTGACTCTGTCCCTGAGTTAGAAGTATATTGAAATTGCATGGAAAACAGTAATTAAGAAGAAGATATTGAAGTAGTGATCGAGATGCGGTATTTTTCAGTGTGACTGACCGAGAATTATTATTAGTACTAAGAAATTAATAATAATAGTAGTAATTGTATGGAGTAGTAATTAAAAAGATGAGGTGAGCAGCATATAGCACGGAGGGGGAGGCAATTGCAATTAAGTGCGGGTGCTAGTAGTAGTAGTATATTATTGAGGGACGTAAAGTACGTCATGGGTGACAAAGCAAGTCGACGTCACAGCTAGTACGTAACCTAGGCTTATTGCCCAATAAAGTGAGTTTTGATGGAAATTTCCAGCTAACTTCCTTGAATTGTTTCACCAATTTAATTCCTTCAAACTTTGTATCTCTATCTATCTATCCATCCGGGATATCTATCTCTTAGCTTCTTGTCTTAGTTGTATATAAGAAACAGGGGAACTCTCTGTTTGCTTCACTCACTCTCTCACTCTCCCATTCACCTTGATTCTAACTAGCTAGCCTAGCTACTACTACTCACTCTCTCTTTCTCAACCAAAGCAAAACAAATTCTATATACATACTACTCACACAATCAATTGGTACTAATTAGAAATGAAAGAAATTGAATATTCTGCAGGTGGAAGTAGTGATGATCATCATGAGTTGAAACGCGTGATCGATGAACTCAAGCGTGGACGAGAGATTGCCGATGAGCTCCTATCCATGTTCCGGGAGACTAGTACTACTAGTATTGGTAGATCAGAAATGGTGGAGAAGATACTTAATTCATTCACACACTCTCTCTCCATTCTGCACCACCAGCATCATGATGATGAGGATGGTCTTGAGGTCATTTCTAACACATCCCATCATCATCAATCGCACCTTGTTATAACACCCTCGTCCTTGTCTAAACCCCAACAACAATCACCTGATGATGATTCCACCAACACCCCGATACCCAAAGATCGCCGTGGTACCTACAAGAGAAGGTACCTACCTACCTACTTATTTACATTAGTGCTATATATTTACTTAATTCGTCGATCCTATTACTATGTAATGTAATGTTACATGACCGAGAGGTAGGTAGCTAGGTTTAATTTGTTTGTTTATATTCATTTTGGTAATGTTTAATCTCATTAATTAATAAATAAATAAATGATCTAGCTGGAGTAGCTAATTGGCGGAGAGTACACAAAAATTGTTATAATTAAGTAAATCATCTATCTATCTAGCTAGTTAGTAGCTACATTAATTAATTTGATGGAGTAATTTGTGAGCTAGCTAGCGCCCAGCTCCTATTTTGTGATGTGGTCTGCACGATCATGTGATTTCATATAGTATACTTATATGACAAATTAAGGAGCAGAGTACTATACTCTGTATTTATGAATTTCAGTGCTTTGCAATAATTTCAGCTAGGATAGATTTTAACTCTACTTTACTGGAGTGTTAACAATGAAGTTTGTTTGTAGTACTAGTAGTTTATTAGGATAGGATGGATCGGTATTGAAAACATTTAATTTAATTTAATGCGTGGTTGGTTGCAGGAGAACAGAGGATACATGGACAAAGGACACCCCAATTTCTCCCTACGAAGATGGACATGCCTGGAGGAAATATGGTCAGAAAACCATCCTCAACACCAAACATCCTAGGTAACTAAATTAGATTTAGTATTTATCCATCACTTGGATTTTAATTTTATTATTCAATTTGTTTTCTATTATATATATATATTTATATATATATATATATATATATATATATATATATATATATATATATATATATATATATATATATATATATATATATATATATATATATATATATATATATATATATATATATAGTGAGAGAGAGTAATTAATTAATAAATGATGGATATGGATGCAGGAACTACTTTAGGTGCACCCACAAATATGATCAACTATGCCAGGCAACAAAACAAGTCCAAAAGATTAAAGAGGATCCCCCAATGTACAGGACCACCTATCACGGCAACCACACCTGCAGAAAGTTGACTCATCATCATCTCATGATGGAGGAGGATTATTCCTCTATTACTACTACAGACTCAGCTGCTGCTGCTGCTGATCATGGATCCTCCATCATCTGGAGCTTTGCCATACCCCAACTACATATAGACACTACAACTACTGTTGCTACTAATAATAATGCCAAGAAGAAGAAGAAGACAACCAATCATCTTACATTGAAACAGGAGGAGGAACAACGAACATCATCACCACATGTCGACTACTCTGATCAAGATCATCAAGATAATTACTTTGTGTCTCCTAATTTCGATGATGATGACTTCCCCACATTTGATACCTCCTCCATTCATCATCATCATTTCACGACGACTGCATTTTCATCACCAGGCTCCGATGATCATATATCCTCCTCAGATAATGCAGCAGTATATTCTTCTACTACTAGCTGCTGCACCACACATACATCGTCTATGGACATGGATAGTATGCTGGATTTACCCGATATCACCGCAGATCCTTTTCAATATGATTGATTGATGAATTGCATGCATTTTTATTAAGTTAAGTCGAAGGATCAGTTAATATGTTAGTAGTATATTAATGGTACGTACTATATCTATATTAGCCCTGCAATTGCAAACACAGAATTAGTTAGCTAGCTAGCTTAGCTAGTTATACATAGTACCTACTATTGTGATGCTTGTGTATTGTGATCATTAAGCTGCAGCTAGCTATATATATATTATTGGCCATGAATTTAATTCGGGCAGTAGACTCATGATCAGTAGACCAAGCGATCGAGCAATAAGCTTAATTTGTAAATGATTTCGCATGATTATTAATTAATCTTCAACTAATTAAAGTGCCCTAGCTCTAATTAATTACTAATTCGTCGAGAGATATATATATATAGCTAGCTAGACATGAGATTAATTAGGCAATGAAGAACTCCAGCAGTTGATGATGAGGAGCCAGAGATTACTTGCTTAGTTGCTTTGTCTGTTACCAGTCTGAGGGTGAAAAAGATCTAGCTAGTGAAGGTGACCGATTAATTATATACTACGTATTATGTATTTAAAAAATAAATAAATCAGTGTTACTCCATTTGATTAATAAAATCTTAGAAATTAAATAGAAGAAAGTCGTCGTACCCAAACTTGATTAATTAGTGGATGAATGAATTTGAGACTTGAGAGGCATTAAATCCACGTGCTAAAGGCAGCAGCACTAATTTGCTTAATTTGCTTAATTTGCTTACGTACCGCTGTAAACGTAATGTCCAACACATCAGCACCTGCCAATATCATCGTTGCTCCCATAAATTAAAGAAATGATAAATCAAATTAAGAAAAAATATCAAAAGAATCGGTCCTGTGGGCTTTGAGAGAGTTGAGTCGATATCTTATTGGGTACTTAGTCAACGCCTATAATTATTTTAATTCTAACAAACTCTAAAGCATTCTAGTAGCTTGAACAACGTTTGGGGAGCTTTTTAGCTAGATTTGATGCGAGACAAGGTACATCTAATGGTTTGCTATGCATGCACCTAAATCCTTTTGGTTGTTCACACCACCTGTTTGGACTTTGGAATGATTTTCCTCAAGTATTCCCATGTCCTAATTGCAAAGTGATACAGAAATGCAATCAAATCTATTTGGGAGATCATGGTTAAAGTTTTGAAGCTGGTATTATTATCACTAAAGCAGTGACCAACCTGACCTGACAGCATTGGTTAGATTAAATTACACGAAACAGTCAAGCACAAGTAGTATTCTGGTTGAAAAATCTTCTATCCCCAGACAATTTACAGCCACAATAAGGGTATAGCCACTAATGTTTCACTAGATGATGAAAGGAGCAAAAAGATGCATCCGCAAAGCTTATTTCTTAACAAGACACGACTTATATGCCTAAACAACAGCAGCAGTTGAACTTCAAGCAAAAAGATCAAGTGCCAACTGAAAGCAGGGATGGGACTCTAAATATAATAGATACTATGCTACATTTTTAACAAAGACCCTTTCAGTTTTTTGTTTCTGGGTACTCAAAACCTAATCAACCAGTATATAATAAACATGTTTCAGGACAATTACAAGTCCACAATCCAAACAAGCACAACAAACAGCACAACTAAGATTTCAAGCTAGCTACCACAAAAGCATATGATCACAAAGCGGAAAAATATAATAAAAATACTTGCCACTCATGATTAATTCCAGGAAGTCTACAAAACACAGAGATAAACAAAAGATCAATAAGTAGAATGAATAAGTTCAGCTGGTAATCCATATGACCATATCCGATGATAAGCTCACTATAATTCAGCTAGCTAGAAGCCTAGAACATTATATTGTGTTGGTAATACAATTATACAAAGGTGCATGTCCGTAAAGAAGTGTAATACCACCTAGAGTCCTAGACCTCCATTAAGTTTGCACCCTTTTAATAAACTGTCTCCAACTCAACTAGCAAATTAAACCCGCTTCCAATATAATCAATCCCAGGAAGAGTAAGTGAAAAATTGGTCCAAGAATACACGAACTGGGTCCGGCCTGATGTGTCCCAATGTTTTGGGCCAGACCTTTGGGTTGGAAGCAAGTGACTATACGGCACGTATTCTACCATACGATGCGGAAGCTTATGCTATTCGATACTAAAGTGAAGTTTGATTTGAACCATAATTGAAACGAAATAAACAATGAAGAGTGGTTGTCATTTGCCAGTTCATCATTAACAATGAAGTATTTCTCTTTTGTTGGACCAATTTTGTTAGACAAAATATTTCTCTTCTGAATTTGAGTCGATGAGTGTTAATTTTGTCCATCACACTTGTAAGGAAGTAGATCTCCGCCTTGCATGCTATAGTACTTCGTGGGAGTACTTGTTGATGTGCCTATTAAATTATAGTTCTTGATTATTCCAGTTTGTCAAATTCAAACACAAATTGAGCATCGATCGAACTTTCGAGAATGGTCAAAGGGACACTCACGTAGAATAATGCACATACAATGTGATTTTGGCCATTTTGGCCTTCTTGTTTTGCCATTCGATTATTCCGAACATATGTAATATGTAATATGCATTCATTCATTATGATTAATGAAAAAAGGAAAAATGGAAGTTACTAGATATTTTTTATTTATATATACAAGCACAAGTCTTATCTTAATTACTTAATTAGAATGATATGGCTAGGCAGGGTTGAGTGATTTGGGAAGAAAATCAAGGGCGTAGAGGGCCCAAACAAGAGCAATGGATGAGAAAGCCACAGGCAGAGGACCTAAGAACCACAACAAGAGCGGAAAAGCAATACATAACACTCTGTTTCCAATCACAGAAAGCAAAAATCCCCTCTCCAACACCATCTCTGTATGAAACTCACCACCGATTGCGTTTATCAAGTAATTCGCATCAATCAACCACCCTACAGCCATTGAGCTGCACAACAAGCTACCCACTAGGAATATTGCTGCCGACCCAAATTTTAGGACCATGATCCCACCACTTTGGGACCCCATCAAATGGCTCTTGCTCAGGAGGTTATTCGCCCCCAATGCATTATTTGCTAAAGCTGCAAGGGCCAATGTTATTAGGGCTGTTATGGTTGCTGTCAGGATGGTGAACATCAGTGTATTCCTAAGGCTTTGTACGGCCAGCATCCCTTTTTTGTCATCGCCCTGCAGAGAGCACTAGTATAAATTAAGTTGGAAAAATATCGATCATATGGTATAGAGTAAAGAAAGATGGAAGGTATATAAATGAGTAGTACGTAGTAATTATAATTAAGTTGGGGGGTGGAATTTGCCTGATTGAGTTGTGTAAGCCATTGCCTCCTCTTGAGGGAGTTGATGCCAATACAAGTTGAAGCAGGTTTGTGCCTCAAATGGTGCCAAAGATAAGCATGGTAACCCAATGTCAAGAACAGGCTCAAGGGTACTATCACGCTGTCCAAGTAAACAACTAATGCACCCATGTATTATACATATACTACTATATAGTATGTTTTGATTGATTTTGATGATGAATGATGATGGTTATTTCATTAATTCATTCTCAGCTATACTATATAGACTAGAATATATACTAGTTTGTCTACCTACAGGTTACAGGTAGGTAAGTTGGTTTGCACAAGGAAGCTTAATTTGTTGATGATATTCAGACTAGATTTTGCACCAACTAGGATATGATAGCTAGTGGACTTCATTGTCATGAGCCAAAATCGAAAGTATAAATATATTTATAATAATTAATTAATTAATAATTATATGGACATGTTTGCATGGTATCTTCATCATCATTCCAACTAAATCAAATCCTATTTATCGACTTAAAAGTAACTTCATGCATGATAGCATGATCTCCAATTCCTAATTAACTAGAGAAGAGAGGTGTTACCTTATTAATAAATCTTGTTAGGTGTATTTATTGGAGAATCTTGGGACATGTCTCCTCTACTTTTTGTGATCAATCTTAGGTTGTCTTGCCGCTAAGCACCTTGTTAGTAGAGAACCTAGTTACGTGTGAGTAGACAAACCTTCGGTACGAGATGCTTGTCTGCGTGTAGGGTTTCTTCGTTCTCTTCGCATCGTGCAATGAGAGACACTTAAACTCTTTTATATTTGAAGTATTCTCGTGGCTTAATTAAACATAGCCGGCTTCGGCTTTCAGTTAGATGCAAAACGAAGGGCCTAAGTCATTATTGGCCTGACTTATTCCTCCTCATCACACAATATGTTGAAAAATCAAATTGACCGTTGAAGTTGAGAGGGAGAATGAAAGAATTATTATTTAAAAACAAAATTAGAAAAAGGCTTTAGGTTATTTTGAATATTCATTCATAGAATTAAACAAATAGGACTAAAAATAATAGTATTACTATCCTAAATTATTAAAAAATAATAATTGATAAATTAATTAATTTGTAAACCCAATTATTTAAGCTACTCTTAAAAATAAAAATAAAAAAATATTTGAAACTAATACTTGAATATGTGGTTCATCCGGAGTCCCGAATTTATAAGAGGAACTTTTTGGATCCATCATTTACCGGATATATATATTGGGCAAAGCCCATGTTGTTTGGGAGATATATTGGGCAAAGCCCATGTTCTTTGGGAGATATATCGGGCAAAGCCCAAGTTGTTTGGGAGCCGGAGATGAGCTGTTCGTTTGGAGCTCAATTAAGTAACTCTTTTGGAGCTCCTTGATTGAGTTCCACATTTGGAGTTCAATTCCAAAATAGACCCGGTACTATTCATCCCAAAACTCTACTTGGAAGTTTTTCTTTTTTTTCTTCAGATTTTGACTTTTTTTTAAATTTACTTTTACTATTATTTTACATTCACAAATAAAAACTCCACCACATATTCTCCTCAAATTTCGTACCTGGTACAAAACAAAAAAAAAATTTTTTATTAAACTTAATTATTACCCTACTCTATACATCTATTTTTCCCTAAATTTAACTCCAAACACGATTACTCTCCATCTTCTTAATATACTTTACTATTCCTCCTTAAAGGAGTTTTGCCAAATTGAATTTTGGAATCGAGCTCCAAACGAAATTGAGATGTCTTACTGGAGATCTGCGCAAAAAGTAAATATAATAATAATAAAAATAAAATTGGGAGGCACGCGTTGAGTAGACGAGACGCTTGCTTAACGGAGAGACACCGCGAAAGGTATGAGTCACCAAGTTTTCCCAAATTGAATCCTGAAAATCTATCCCATCTCCGTCCGATTGACTTGATTCAAATGAGCGTTTTAAGAATCATCTCTACTGCTACTACCAAGACTAGTTTCTTATTCGTCTTCTTCTTCTGTTTACTACTAGTATCATCATCATCATCGTCATCCGATAAGAAAAACCTAGGTTTTTGCACCGGTGCAGGAGGAGGAGATTCAGTAAACGAGAAGATGGCTACTACCCTAGGAGGCGTCCAAGATTCACCTAACGCCGATGTCCACTCCCTTGCTGAGTTTGCTGTCTCCGATCATAACATCAAAAACGTGAGTTTGCTGTCTCCGATTACTAGTTTATTACTACAGTCTGTCTACATACATGATGAGATTTTGATATTATTTATTTTAACGCACTTATTCAATCACCGATTGATTTTTATTTTTTATTTCCTCATTTACTACTACTGCTTCACTATACTAGTTCATCTGCATCATCTACTGGAATTATTAATACAAAATAAAGCCAGTTAGTGAAATGAAAGTGATTGATTTTTTTATTTGATTTCAGTTCAGATATACTTACTGATACTACTATGCCTTTCCGTTTACATAAAACAATATGGACTACTTTCTTCGTTGTGTTGTTCTCTTAACTGGTACTTGTAAATTATTACCTAATAAATCCTTTAGCTCTCCCGGACTGATGAATTACTGCTTGCTACTCACTCTCAATATACAAACAAATCAAAAAGAAGACCAATAACCTTCAGAATTACTACTAGTAACACATTATTAAATCAAAACCAGCTGCCGCCAGATTAATAATTACTACTACTTCAAACTGCATATTTTTTTGTGCAAGGGGAGTGGGAGGGTGTAAAGTGGTACTGTTAAGGAGGAGAGGATTGCCAATCCATTCGCATACTTCATTCTGTTTCAGTGAATTATTATTTTCCATTTATAGCTGTGCATTCAGGTTATCTTCAATTTATTCATCACTACTCTCATTCTCCTAATTCAATACTACTACTTTTAAAAACTTTCTTCTATATTTGTGTTTGTTTGGATTCCCAGAATGCACTGCTTGAGCTCGTGAGGGTTGTCAAGGCACAAGAACAGGTTGTGGCAGGTACAATGCATCATCTTACACTTGAGGTCATTGATGCTGGTAAGAAAAAACTCTATGAGGCTAAGATTTGGGTCAAACCATGGATGAATTTCAAAGAACTACAGGAATTCACACATGTTGGAGATGTCCCACAGTTTACCTCATCAGATCTAGGTGTAAAGAAAGGTACCTGGCAGGTTTTTTTTTTTTTTTTTTTCAAGCCTTGTATGGTGAAAGTAATGCCCTTATTCAAAAGTATTATTATACTATCTGAATCCTAACCCACACCATAAACGGTAAATTCTAAGGATGCCTGCTGTTCTCTTGATGTGTTAAGAGTGTACCATATCTTTTGTTGAGAATATTGGCTCCACAATGGCATCTTTTACACAATAATGTTGTCATTACAATAATGAAATCTGATTAACATTACTTCCATGCCAATCAGATGAAGAGGTCGCTGGATGGAAATCTGTTCCCGTGCATGATCCTGTTGTCCAAGATGCTGCCAATCATGTTGTTAAGAAAATCCAAGAAAGATCTAATTCTCTGTTCCCCTATGAACTAAAGGAGATTATCCATGCAAACGCTGAGGTTGGTCTATATATTTGACATTTTTAACTATGGCTTTCCATTAAAACTCATGATTCTTAGTGTTTGCTTTACTGAGATATAGTAGCAGTTTATTTTACTTTTTTTTTTATTATTATTATTATTATTATTATTATTATTATTATTATTATTTTTAGTGTTAACTGCATCTGGAACTTCAGTATGGTGGCTAATATTATCTGGATTTTGCTTGAATAGGTTGTTGATGCATCAGCTAAGTTTGATATGCTTCTCAAGGTGAACAGGGGAGATAAAGAGGAGAAATTCAAGGTTGAGGTACATAGAAACAATGAAGGGGATTTCCATTTGAATCAAATGGAAGCATATCACTCGTAACTTGGTGAAAGCTAGCAACCAGCTAAAACCTACTTTCAATTCTGACCTTAAAACTTAGTAGAATACAGTATATGTTATGTTTGAGGATGATTTTTGTGGATCCTTTTACTTCCTCCCTAACAAATGTGTCTGTTATGGATTTGTTTTATGTAAAATAAATGTGATGTTTGAGACATTATCAAGGTTTCTTGTTTTTTTTTTCTTCCACTGTCTGAGAAATATCTAGATGTCTATTGGAGGTGGATGGCAGAATCGTAAAGGGAACTATAGGAGCTATATTGTGTTTATCTGTTTCTCTCGTAACGTAGGAAGTGTCTGAAGATATATGATATACTTCGGGTGCGCACATATTGCCTAAACCCAAATGAATTACTCGGTACAGTGAAGAATCCTTCATGGTTATTATAGAAGCTCCCCCCCCCCCCCCCAACGAATTTTTTATTTTGTGGGGGACATTTTCAAATGATATATGGACTGCCCTGCATGTTTTGGGCTAACAAGCTACAAGCAGCCTCCTGGACATGGACATGGATCATATTCATGGGTCATGGCTACGTTGATGGTTTTTGCAATAAGAATCTGAATCAAACAAACCCCAAATTAATTTTTACATTTTAACAGAGACAAAGTTAAGGGGATGAGTGATAACTGACAACTATTTGGGTGAAACGAAACGCCGATATTGTTATTATCTACTCCGTCACCCGAAACGGAGTAGTATAGCCTATAGTGTACATTATTATTACCTCGTCATCCGGAACGACGCGGCATTTACGCCACTCGACCGTATTGTTTGTTAAATGCGTTTTTGCACCAGAAAGTCAAATGGAGAAGACTAAATTAATTAAAACTCACTTAACAGTAGTCAAATGGAGTAGTATGGAACATAGATTAATTAAGATATTTAAAACAACAATTTTCGATACAACACGGGGTATAGAAAAAATTATTGGAAAGTTGAGATTCTGTCGCAAGTCAAAATACTACAACATGCAGAGGATAGCTCGGGCCTCTAAAACCAAGACTTTGATACCACTGAGTATTTGTTTTCTTCGATTGAAAATTATCTTTTTTCAATTTAATTCAGTTTTGTTTAATTCAGTTCAGTTATGTTTAGTTTCATCCAGTTCAGTTCAATATATTACAAATAAATTCAGTTCTGTTATGTTATGTTATATTCAATTCAGCTTCATTCGGTTCTGTTCGGATCAGTTCAATTCAATTTTATTCTGATCAGTTATGTTCAGACAAAAATAACAGTTTCTAAGACTGTATGTATAAGTAGTAAATTCTACACGAATATATAATCTTGAATTAAAATCTACTAGGAGATAAACTTCACTCCATATTAAACTTACTCACTTACACTCACTTTTTTAATTTTTGAAAGTTTTGAAATTATACCAATTAGTTATGTTTTGAGTGAAAAGTAGAAAATTGTCTCTCAGACCACCAACTCTTTGGCACATCAGCCAACTTTTGGATTTACTGGAGTAGAGTAGTACTCCGTAGCAGTCATTTTCCTTTTTGTCCCCTCCTAGTTGTAGCTACAAGTAAACAACGAACTATGAGTCCCTTTTATTCCATGCATATAACTTCAAAATTAGTTTGAATTTGGTTTGGACTTTGGATCCATCCCAACTGGCTCAACACATGTAATGTAATGAATCATCTAATCCAAAGAAAGAAAGAAAAAAGAGTGCGTAACACTGCTTTTAAATTAAGTTTGAACATTACTCATCATGATATATAAGTATAACTATTAAATGAATCATCAAATTGGTTGTGAAGTTCCAGTTGGGTGATAATAAATTTTGGGTGCATTTGATTCTTTCCAAGTCTAATTAACTAAACTTGTGTAATTAGAAACTTAATCAGCAACTCTGAACCATTACATATATACACTCAAACTCTCCATTAGACAATTACTAAGATTGACTTGGGTACGTACATACATAGTAGTATACTCCATCCGTCCCACTTTAATTTACTCATGTTGACTTTTTTCGGTCAACAGTTTTCAACTTTGACTTCCAATTACTCTTAAACTATAATGATAAATCATTTGACGAAATCATATTATGAAAATATAAACCTAAATTTTTATAATATAATTTTATTAAATATTTAATAATTATAGTTTAAGAGTAATCATGGGTCAAAGTTAGAAACTGTTGACCGAAAAAAGTCCAAATGGGTAATTTCAAGCGGGACAGAGTGAGTATGTCATATCGATCTACTTTAATTAAGGGCACAGCACCATCCTGTGTTGTTAATCCAACAAACTTCCTTAAAAGTTAAGATATCTTAATTTAATACTCCACTAATTAATAAATAAGTACTGTTACTATCATAGTTTTGGACAATTAGGTATAGTACTGTTACTATTTAGATATTGGGGTACTACTACAGCTAGGTTGAGTTTGACCCGTCGTTTAGCCCGCCCGTATATACCCAGTAGTTCCACTTGGACAGTTCGATGATGTTAACAAACAAGACAAAATTAAAACATAGCTAGCTAATTAATTTATTCATTAATTAAAACTCCTTTTATTTTATGGTTCTGTTCGGGTTTACTTTACTTGCCGAGTGAGATCTTTGATCTGATGTATCCAGGTGCATGTGATCTTTTTGTTGCATCTAATCCCCTTTGATTTATCTGAATTTTTTTAGTATAAACGTATACAAGGTCTCTGTTTTTTCTTTCCTTAATGAATGTATAAAACAGATTTGAACGAGGAGAAATGAGAACTAGAATAGGAGAAAGCATTTAAAATCTTAAAATATTGAAGGCAAATACACATCTTTTTTAATTAATATACACTATTACAATTATAATATCCGGTCGATAAATTTATCATCATTAAATCTTTAATCATCATTTAAAAAAGGTAAATTACAAATATGTTCCTGATAGTTTCTTACAGATTAGTGATACATGTTAACTTTATTATAAAATAGTGTTTAAATATTGATTACCTATATTAACCTTACTAGATTTTAGCAACTAATCTAATAACTAATATTGTAAAATTAGTTCTCTTTATTTTTTTATTAAATCATTCTCCCCCTTTACCATATTTAGGCTCAGGACATATGCAATCAAAAAAATCATATGCTTGTTTCAATCTACTCCGTGAGCCTATGAATCAAATCTCCTTTTTAGGCTCTCAAGCATCCGAGCCTAAATTCAAATTCATATTTAATAAAATAAGAATCTCCTTTTTGCGGTTTGTTTTAGAGTGGAAAAAGCTTCTCAAGCATCCGTTAGCAGCGTGCGGAAGCATCAAAATCAAGCAACCTCTTAACAACCATCTTAAATAAATTGTGATCCTTGAAATTCATCCATTACACGGCTCTTTACTTCGGAGAGAATTTTAATTTCACAAGCATCATTTGGAATCGTTCACAAGGATCTCACTCGTCAAGTAACATGGTGATACATGGAAGCATCAATATGGTCGATCCATTTTTCATTCAAGCAGTAAGTATCAAATTATATTAAATCAAAGGACAATGAAATGCAAATAAAGCAAGCAACAAAAGCATAAAAAATGGAGGATAAAAAAATAATTAAAGAAGTTGTATAATGAGTTTAAGAAAGCCAGACGTTGATATAGGGAAATTAGACATGAATTTAAAGTCAATTTTGATATGTGATACTTGATTGAATGTAGTTTGATATTGAGATTGTGAAATAAATTAAATTATGGAGGAAATTTAGGAGTGAAGTTAATTATTTTAATAAAAATTAGAACAATCACTAATTTGTAATAAAGAAATCAGGTCACACTAATTTGACATAAAGAATTGAAAGTATCACTAATTTATAATTATCTCTTTCAATAGTATTCATACAAAGCAAATAATTATCTATTTCAAAAATCATATCCGGGACTTCTTAGATATGGGATGTATTAACTTGTCATTTTTTTATTTTTAAAACGGATTAGCTTGTCATTTGAATGCAAACTATCAAAATAGAAAAGATGGGTGGTGGTTACTTGTTAGTTAGGTTATGTTCATTCATTTCACCTTAATTCCAGTTAAAATAAGTTCAGTTGGATAACGTCTTGTTGTGACAGACTCGACTCAGAAGACATAAATCCCAGAAAAATTCACACTCTATGAAGTTTGAGCCTGTGACCAAGAGAATGTTATACTTATTCTTAACTAACTGAGCCACCATTACGGATCATCAAGTATTGTTTTTGTAATGGAAGCAAAGTCCAACAATTAAAAGTTGATTTGGAGCAATGAAGATTGAAGAGCCACGGCGTAGACAGCTCTCCTCCATTTTCGCCTACACACTACCGGAGGCCATGGATCTCCTAGCTAAATATGTATACACCTGCACATAACATTAAATGCTTCATTAATTTAGTCACCTGCACATAACATTAAATGCTTCATTAATTTAGTCCACTCTCCTCTAGCTGACATCTTCTTAGTGGAATGTGGTATTTCAAAATATTCAGTGGGATAGTAGAGAGTTAATTAAACTTGTCGATCGATCAAGGGACTGGTTAAACTATACTAGTAGTATAATTTGTAGGTTGAGCATAAAAATATTTGCGATCAATTGTACGTAGCAACTCAACCATTTTTAAAAGATTGTTGTGGTAGAGTTCAGTTCCCCTTTATAAAACATGTGAAACTCAATTTTGCTCATGGCTGGGCAAACCACGTCGCTGATATGCATGCTGCTAAATAATTAAGCGCCTTAGTAGTAGCCAATTAGCCTTCATCCTCGTAGTTCCTGCAATAGTTTACCTAGTTCAAATTTCAATTCAGCTTCAACCTTTTTACATGTTTAAGATAGTTATCCGATATAATTAAACATTCTAATCAAATGTTTAATGTACCATCTTTAAGTGCGTCAAAGTTGTTAAACATTCTATGTAGTCAAAGTTGTTAAACCAATACTCATCTAAGATAATATATTAATATTACTTGTTTCATTCCCTTAAATGTTTCACATTGCTATTATTATCATAATAATATAAAAACAGATAAAAGAGTAGAATAAACTTAAACTTTAGATTATTACAAACATTTTTTTCTTTCTTTTCATATTCTTATTTTAGTTACTAACTTGTAAAGTTGGAATTTTCGCATATTGAATTCTTATAGCAATAGAAATTTTTTTGAGAGAGGGGTGGAGAATGTGGGAATGATGATGGTGGTTTGGAGTAAAGTAAAGAAAAGTGTACTACTAGTATAGTAGAGTGTTATAATTAGTAGGAATAATGAAAGGGTGTATGATATTATGATATGATATGATAGTGTCGTGAAAAAGACAGTAGGAGTGTGTTTGATTTGGTTTAGGAAAAAAAGCAGAGAGTAAAGTGGATTAGAAGCTCTCATTACTACCACACCAGCCCAGACCAGCACCACAGCACAGCAGCATTCAAATAAGGCACACAAACACTTATTATTACCACACTCACATTTCCTTTATTTATTATTACTAGAAGCATTTCCCTTTAACAATTAAAAAGAAAAAAGAAAAAAGAAAAAAAAAATGGTTATGTAATACCCACCTCACCACACTGCACAATTACTACTTGGAGACAAACAACAGTCCTTGTTCTTCTTCTTTGTTTCTTCAGTATAACAACAAGAGTAAGTAGTAGTATCAGATTTGATAAAAAGGCACTTGTAAACCTCTTCCTCTTTGGCCTTTTCCTTTCACCACCACTCTCATCAATCATCAACATTTTCCTACTCATAATCCATTACCATCTTCAACTACCATTACTCAAGTACTGCATCAGCAGCAGCAGCAGCATTACATCCAACATTCCAATATTAATGGATTGATCACTCACAAATTAAATCTTCTCCATTACCCACATTTTCTTCTTTCCATCATTTAATTTTTACTACTACTACTACTACTACTACTACTACTACTACTACCTACCTAGTAGTATTTCACTACTTTATTAACAGTCTTTACTTGTAGGATTAATTCAACTCAACCACCTTCCTCCCACTTTTTTGAATCTACTACCCTCCTTGATGAACTGAACAACTTCTAACCTAGTACTACTATTACTACTAGTGTTTGTTGTAGAAAAAAGAAATCAGAAATGTTTATTCATGTGAAACCAACAGTAACCTTGTTCCTTGGTATTATTGTTATTGTTGAATCTCTACTAGACCCATCTGCATTCAACGACGACGTATTAGGCCTTATCGTCTTCAAATCGGGCCTAACCGACCCACTTTCCAAACTCACCTCCTGGGTTGAAGACGACGACACCGCCTGCAACTGGGCCGGAGTCCAATGCCACGATCCATACAACACCAACCGTGTCACCTCTCTCCTCCTCGATAACTTCTCACTCTACGGCCACCTCGGCAGAGGCTTAACAAGACTCCAGTATCTCACTGTCCTATCACTCTCAGGTAACAACTTCACCGGAGAAATAAACCCAATCCTTTCCCAAATCCCAACCTTGAAATCAATCGACCTCAGCCATAACAGTTTCTCAGGCACCATACCCCAAGACCTTTTCGCCCAATGCTGGTCCTTAACCTCCATTTCACTCGCTTACAACAATCTCACAGGATCAATACCAACTTCCTTAACCTCCTGTTCAAACCTCCAGAAGCTCAACTTGTCATCGAACTGGTTGTCAGGTCAGTTTCCCTCTGGTTTATGGTCTTTGAGCTCTCTTCGTTCCCTTGATTTGTCCTTTAATTTGTTATCCGGTGAGATTCCCAAAGGAGTTGAAAGCTTGTATGAGCTGAGAGAGATTAGTTTGAGAGATAATAATTTTGTGGGTTGGTTACCTCTGAATATTGGCAACTGTTTCATGTTGGAAACTATTGATTTTGGTGCCAACTATCTTACTGGTGGTTTTCCACTCTCAATGAGGAAACTTGCTTCCTGTAGATATTTGGACCTCAGTGATAATTCAATCACAGGAGATTTGCCTCATTGGATAGGAGACCTCAAAAGCCTTGACTTTTTAGACCTTTCGGTTAATAATTTTACTGGCAAGCTGCCGAATTCGTTAGGTGATCTTCAGTCCTTGAGCCTAGTTAATATTTCGAGTAACCGGTTTGAGGGAAGCTTGCCTGATTCTCTTGCTAATTGTGCCAATCTTAAGGCTCTTGATGTCGCTAGGAACCTCTTATCTGGTGATCTGCCTTCTTGGCCTTTTAACATGGCCTTGGAGAGTTTCTCTGTTTCTGCTAATTCCTTCACTGGAGGCATTGCTTTACCTGAGGATCCTTTAGCCTTGTCTTATCAGAGCCTTGGTGTTTTGGATTTGTCTTCCAATGTGTTATCGGGTGAGATTTCGTCTTCCATTGGTAGTTTCAGTAGGTTGCTCGTGTTGAATGTATCTCGAAATTCTTTGAATGGTGAGATTCCGGTAACGGTTGGAGAGCTTAATGCCACTTGCATTCTTGATATGAGTCACAATCACCTAACCGGGAGCATTCCTGCTGAAATTGGACGAGCAGTTTCGTTGCAGGAATTGATATTGGAGAGTAATAATCTCAGTGGAGCCGTTCCAAACCAGATTGGGAATTGTTCGTCTTTAACCTCTTTGTAAGTTATTCATCACTTATCTCACATTGATTTACATGTAGATGTAGTGCAGACGTGAAGTAGTACAATTCAGTAGAAAAAATGCCTGTTTGCAGAAATCAAACATATTATTATTGTCAAGTGATTAAATGAAGCAGAATCCGGTAAGATGGTAAGTGTATTACTACATATTAAGTGAAAATTTGGTTGGTGTTTTCATATCTAGTTAAAAAAAAAAAAAAAAAATCTAAACAGAATTACAGAATAATGATTTTGGAAGAGTCAACAAGGTAGCTACATGTTTCTTTAAAGCTGGTTCCAGCACATTATTTTATGTTGTCTGTATAGTCTTGTTTTCATGAAGATTTTTCGTTCGTTCTGCTCAAGTAAATAAAGCAATAATCATTTGCATACATATGTTAAACTTTAGCTTTGAATTGTCTGCAATTTCATGTTTATCAACGGAACTAGTCTCTCATGCTGATTCTGTTTCTCATATAGGGTCTTGTCTCGGAACAACCTGACAGGTCCAGTCCCTGATACAGTTACAAGGTTATCCAACCTTGCGATTGTAGATCTCTCCTTCAACAATTTCTCAGCAAGTCTACCCAAGGAATTGACAAATCTATCACGCCTTGTCACCTTCAACATCTCCTACAATCATCTCCAAGGGGAACTTCCAGTAGGAGGATTCTTCGATACCATCCCTCCTTCGTCTGTCATTGGCAATCCATCTTTATGTGGCTCTATTGTCAAGCGTTCCTGTCCAGCTGTCCACCCCAAGCCACTGGTCCTAAACCCCAATTCTTCAGATTCAAATCACGGTGCTCTTCCAACGAATTTTCATCACAAGCGGATTATTCTCAGTATATCCTCTCTTGTTGCCATTGGTGCAGCTGTATTCATAGCACTTGGCGTGGTTACAGTTTGTATTCTGAATATGCACGCTCGAACTGCCATGGCCCGGTCTGCTGCTTTCGCATTCACAGGAGGAGATGAGTATAGCCCTTCCCAAGATTCTGAAGCTAACTATGGCAAGCTTGTTATGTTCACTGGTGATGCCGATTTTGGTACTGGGGCTCAAGCACTGCTCAATAAGAACTGTGAACTTGGACGTGGCGGTTTTGGTGCTGTTTACAAGACAGAACTTCAAGGCGGAAGGTCAATTGCTATCAAGAAGCTCAATACGACAAGTTTGGTAAAATGTCAGGAAGACTTTGAGAGGGAAGTCAAGACACTTGGAAAGATGAGGCACCATAATCTCGTGACAGTGGAAGGTTATTATTGGACACCATCATTACAGCTTTTAATTAACGAGTACGTCCCTGGGGGAAATTTGTACAAACATTTACACGAGAGCGATTATGGAAACTGTCTGACGTGGCGACAGAGGTTCAATATAATACAAGGTACAGCGAGAGGTCTCGCTCATCTGCACAAGATGAATGTTATTCACTACAACATGAAGTCAACAAATGTACTGATAGGCATGGATGGTGATGCAAAGGTTGGAGATTTTGGGCTGGCTAAGCTATTGCCAGCGTTAGATCGTTACATTCTGAGCAGCAAGATACAGAGTGCGCTTGGGTACATGGCTCCTGAATTCGCATGCCAAACAGTGAAGATTACTGAAAAGTGCGACGTATATGGATTCGGGATCTTGACACTTGAGGTTCTTACAGGGAAGAGACCGGTGGAGTACATGGAAGATGACGTGGTGGTGCTGTGTGACACAGTGAGAGGGGCGTTGGATGAAGGAAGAGTAGAGGAGTGCATTGATGAGAGGTTGAAAGGTAAGTTTCCGGTTGAGGAGGCGATTCCGGTGGTGAAGTTGGGGTTGATTTGTGCGTCTCAGGTGCCATCGAACCGGCCTGATATGGAAGAAGTGATAAGGATTTTGGAACTAATACAATCTCCTGTACAAAGTCAAGATGAATTAGAATGATTGATTGGTTTCACATTTTGGAAACACCGAGATGATCAAAGTGTTAGGGTGGAAGATGAATCCAGTCTGTTTGTTTGTTTGTTTGTTTATTTGTTTAGAGATGAAGAAGGTGGTAGCTTAATTAGCTTGGATGTGAATTCCTTCAACTTTTTTATATGAATTAAAGAGAAATATATATCAGCATATAGTAGTAGTATTGCAGCAAGTCTGTTACTTGTATTTTTACTTTGAGAAGATGGATAATGTGAAGGAAAAACTGTGAAAGAAAATGCATGTATGTAAATGGAATTGGACTTGTCTGAGAATCTCCTCTCCCCCTGAGTATGCTCCGCAGGTCAAGGGACAAAAGAAAAAGTAATTACAAAAAGAAAAAGAAAAAGGTTACTCCACCATAACTGGGCTGGTGCGTAAGAGAATTTCTTGATAATGACAGCGATTCTCGGAAGAGGAAATAGGAAAGGGGGTGGCCAAGGCAACAAGGACCAAAGCCCAAAGTACTATTGCCTGCTTGTTAATGCACGTAGTAATTGCTTTTCTCCAGGTAATTAATACTTAGTCTCTGTTAGATAAATTTGTGATTTCGAGAATTCGTCCAAGTGATTTGAAGAAACTAGATCACTCATACATTCCAAGTACTATTCTAGGATCTTGCCAAAGAATGCCAAACTGCACAGTAGTGATGAGAGTGTCACCAGAAGGACTTAACTCAGGGGTATCGCATGTATACCAGATATGCTGGAGTATCATAAAATTTTACTATACCGTATCAATATCGATGAATTCTGTATGCAGCTTCTAAATAAGTGATCATCGTCCCATCCCGTAACTTTATCTTTTGTACTCATATGTTTCTCTGTGCTCCATTTGAGCATGGAGTACGTATTGGCATCATGTCAGTCAGTCATAGAAGCATTAATATTATTTTATGAATATATAACTTTGTTCTCAAAAAGTAAAAGGCCGCACCATTAAAGCGTTGCGTTATCTTAAAAAGCACTAATAATGCTGTCGTACTAGTACTAGTAGTAATGAATCTCAATGATTTCATGACATAGAGAAACATAACCAGGTCCAGACCAACAACACATGTTGAAAAGCTTATCCAAATTCAGATCCATTGTAGTAGTATTGTATTTGCATCACACACAATTCAATTATTTCAATTGCAGCAAATAACATTTGATTAATTGTTATTACTAGTACTACAAAACAAGAATTAATTTATGATCTTTCGGGTTACTACAGTACATTACTGAGACAGACACAGACAGAATGATTAAATGAATGACTACTACTACTATACTAGTATCAGTAGTAAAATGCAAATGCAAGCAAGCTCCTTTGTGTTTCTAAAAGCAAATACTACTACCAGATCTACTTGAGGGCCGGGATCAATGGCCATGACCAAATTCAGGAGAGGACCAAAACATTATTCTCATCTTACTTGCCACTATTTCCCTGGGTAGGACGTAGGGTATGCCCCCCCGGAAATTAAGTTTTAATCAATCTGCTCTGCTCTACTGGTCTAATTAACAGCCATTTCACAAATACTACAAGTGTTGTTAAGTGTACACAAGTTACTGCCTTCCCGTATTATATATATCCAGCTGAAACTCTTTTCGTATCTCCAAAATTTCACAACTTGACATATCAAGAACCCAAGTATTGTGTATTTTCGTATTGTGGCCCAAAGAAAGAAAGAAAAAAATAAATAAAAATCCTCTCAAACGATTCCCCATCAAACAAAATGCTTTGCTAATCATCCCAGTCATTTTCCCATCCGTCTAACTTGGCAGGAGACCTAGAGGTCAGGCCATCTGCGGAGATATTACTCTTAACTTGGTTCCCTCCAGGTGATCTTACTGCATTCTCGTCATCCCAATCATCGTCCCAGTCATGATCCCAACCTTCTCCTGCATCATCCACATTCACGGATTGAGGCAGACCCATTTCAAGTTCTTGATATGGGATTCCATCTTGTCTGCTCTTTTTCCTAAACTTACAACAAGCCCATGTCCCCCCGAAAAGGATGCCCAAAACAAACAGTGTGCAGGCACCATAGATTGGGGTCACTTGCCGTGAGTAGAAAGAGAGCTGTTGGATATAGTAGTCCACCGAAACAGGATGAACCAAGGGAAGCCTACACTTCGCATTTTCAGAATTCACTAATAGATTAGTGCTCTTCCCAACATTTGCAGACTCTATATGCATCTGTAAATTAATAATAATGTAAAGATGGAGCAGTATTAGGAAACATAGACTTCACAAGAAAACAAACAAATATGATAGCATTCATCAGATATCGATCTCAGTGCAATTGAAACCGTCTGTTTTCACAGCAGAAACAAAAGCATAATGAATTAAATGTCAATACCAGCATTCACCGACCAAAAAATAGCATGAAACATAGTAGGAGAAATTAGGCAAAAAGAGGATGAAAAGTCGAAATGCTGAAAAGTTTAAAAGCAACCACATTCTCTATATCCTTCAGTTGTCAAGGTTCTGTTGGGCCTTAATGCTGCAAAACCATCCCAACAGAACCTTTGCTGCACTTCACACATTCAGGGAACAGCCCTGTGTGTGTGTGTGGGGGGGGGGGGGGGGAGATAAGACCACTATCATGCTAAAAGTGACGGAACAATATCTTTATATGAGGTACCAGGAAAACTTTAACATGGGATACTGTATGAAATGTTAAACGTGCTGCTATGATGTTCTAAAATCTAAATCCTTCTGAGTAATGTCCAACTAGTATGGATGTTTTATTATTATCCACGTTGAAGGAGCAAAACCTAGAGAGGCTTCATTATCTACTAGGGATTCATACACACATTGAAATAATAAAACATCCATACTAAAAGTGACGGAACTATATCTTTATATGAAGGAGCAAAAACTAGAAAGGCTTCATTATCTACTAGGGAATAAGACCACTATCATGCTAAAAGTGACGGAACTACATCTTTATATGAGGTACCAGGAAAACTTTAACATGGGATACTGTATGAAATGTTAAACGTACTGGATGTTTTATTATTATCCACGTTGAAGGAGCAAAAACTAGAAAGATTTCATTATCTACTAGGGATTCATACACACATTGAAATCGAATTGAACGTGTTCATATTACAATTCTTGATTCTCTGAATTGCAGTTAGTAAAAATTCATTTCTTAATATTACATTTACTGAGCATATATATATAGTCATTTCATTTGTAAAAGCAGATCAGGATTTTCTTGGATAATTTTCAAGCCTTATTGTGGTTGTCAGTTCCAACATGTTTCCCAATAATTAGTGAAAATGAGAGGATGATTCGGCAAACAAAATGCAAGCAAGCCAGCAGAAGATGAAGATTCATACCCTCTTAGTTTCATGTTTGGGTACTTCAAAAACTAGCAGAGAACTTCTGGATGGATCAGGCACATTAACATTAACTTTCAAAGTATTTTCCCCTTCATTTAGCACCAATAGGAACAATTCTTTTGACCCTGCCAAAGCATAATGCATAGATGTCATTTCTGAGAAAGGATACTTATAAAATGAGTCATGCAAGAATATAACAAATCCCTATTCCGTGCGCAAAACCAAATAGAAGCCTCGCAACAAAGAGGATGGATCTAATGTCAAACCCCTTCCTATAGGACAGTCTCACTGAAATGTACATTATAGAATAAAGACACATTAGCTCATGCACTTAAATGCAATGTCCAACTTAGTTTTCTGTTGAAAGTCTTAAAACAACAATGGTGCAGGAGCATAAGCTTCTTCAGAGTTCAGACGCACATTGTCTATGAAAACACAACTTTAGAATTGAATTTATTATTATTATTATTATTATTTTTTTTTTTTTTTCATTTTTTTTTTTTTTTTTATTTTTTTTTTGTATTGTTTTTTTTTTTTTGGGGGGGGGGGGGGATGGGGAAAAGAAGCTTGCAGCCAAACCACTAACCAACTCTATGATCAGCTCTCAGTCGAACAGAATTACTTATCCATAGAGCATAATCCCTTGCTTCCTTTCTTATAACACATGGGACAATCAGCACATGACTAACTCCATTTAAAGCACCATTACAATATGCTATAAACACTACTCCATATCACTAGACTTCAGCAATCTGGGAAAATAACTGACTTTCATATTCAAGACAAAGTTCCCATCATAAACTTGTTAGTTAAACTCAAATATTCATGCAAAGAAATATATCAACTACCAGGCAATAAAAGCATAGTAGAATAACTTATAAGATTTTGATTCAAGCAACACAACAAAATTATTCCATAATGTCTTACCATCTTTGGAGGCCTCAATGCAGGCAACCATCTCCTTGTCCCTGCAACTAATCAATGATCCCTGACAACTGCCGTTGTTACTACTCCATTGTTGGGTGGTTCTATTGACCTCAACCCCATTCCCTTCATCATTTCTGGTGCCATTTGAAGCACTAGGGTCCACGTGGTCATCTTTCTTCCCCGCACTTTTTGTACCATTCTGGTTGTCCACAGATGTGTTTAAATCACTTGGCTTGACGTGGTCATCGTCTTTCTTCCCTGCACTTTCCGTACCATTCTGGCTGTCCACAGATGTGTTTAAATCGCTAGACTTGACGTGGTCATCTTCTTTCTTCCCGGCACTTTCTGTACCATTCTGGTTGTCCACAGATGTGTTCAGATCACTAGATTTCACGTGGTGATCATCGTCTTTCTTGCTGCCGGCAGTATTTGTACCATTGTGGATGTGAGGAGTAGAATTGAGGGTGTTATTGTTTTGGTTCCCTGTATCATCTGGCAATGTCTTAGTATTATTGTTGTTATCTGTGAGGTGAGATTGTTTGTTATTCTGTTTATGAACAGGCTTGAGTGCATCTGGTGGGTTGGTATCCGACTGATTAACCGGGCTTACAGTAGGCGAAACCTATACAATGTGATCCAGAATATAATTTGCATACTAAAATTACAATACAAAACAATGAAGGGAAAGAAAAGAAAAAAAAGGTGAAGTAATCTAGAAGGAGAAAAACAGAATAGAAAAGTGAAATTAGTAGTAGCAAGTAAGCATTACCTGTAGGTTGGTGGATTGATGATGATCGTCATCATCGATAGGTTTTGAAGACAATTTTCGTTGACCAAAAAGGGAAGTGGCAGCAGAAGCAGAAGCAGATGCATTTCCCTTTAAAAAGAAGAGTATGAAAAAGAGCATAAGAAGAAAAATACTACCGCCGGTGCCGGCCATTGTATTGGATTTGATTTGATTTGCCGGCAACTTACTTACCCAACCCAACTGGACTGGACTGGAGTAGTAATTAATTTAATATCAACTCATCATCTTCACAAGACAAGACAAGAAAAGAAACTTGGATCTGGATGTACTTGCAGTAGCTAGATTGACACCATCTATCAATTACTCCAATTACTCTCATACAAATAGACGTACTAGTTGTAGCCTCTATAGACCTATATGAAAATTACTGAGTAGGAGTATTAACTTGGTAGTTTGAATAACCTGAAATTGTTGGATCGATCGATCAATGGGGAAGAAATAGGGAATTAGGGTTCTAGCCTCAATCGAGTTCAATCGATTCCATCTCACACGACTCGAGATGATAAAAACTTCACATACAAACGATCGAACAAGGGCTCCCTCGTCATTTTGCTACACAATTAATATGGAATTACTAGTTGGACCTGGCAAAAGCCATCCGAATCTGAAATCCGAACCGACCCGAATCTCAAGTCTTATCTGAATTTTTTTGTTCAAACATCTGAATTTTGACCAGAAATTCGATCCGAATTCATCCAAATTTTTCTATTCGAATTAAACAATAAAAAATCAACTGAATAAATTCAATCCGAAGTTCATCCGATCTGAATTAAATGTGACCCGAACTCTTTCAATCCAAAATTACCCAAATTAAATTTGTAGGGAATACATAATTATTTTCATTTAAAGTATATATTTTCATATATAACTACCTTATAATTAAGATTTTGAAGTTGTAATATTTCATATATTTTCATTATAAAAATAATTTTGTGTTTATATATTCAATCAACACCGAATCCGAATTGGCCCGATCCGAAATGTTTAAAAATTTATAATCCGACAACACCTGAATCTGACAAAGATCTAAAATTCGAACACACCCGAATCTGAATCTGACCCGATCCGAAGTCACCTGAAACAAGCTCACACACCTAAAATCACCCGATCCGATCCACTCGTTTGCCACCTCTTTGGGCAACCACCACACCAATAGCTTAGCTTAGTCAATGAAGCGAATTCGAGAACGATAGTGAGAATTAGAAAATTTCAAAAATGTTTAAGAGTTAGAACGTACTTAGAATGTTTGCATATACTCATCCATTTTTTAAAGATTTTTTTTTTTACGTATTTATCCATTTTTTTAGATTGTTTACGTTTTCTTTTTGGCAAACTTTATCTCACAATTTTATTGTGGCACCTGCCACTAAACCAGACACCACACTCATTAGACAAAACTCACAAAACTCCGATCCAAAATCATACGTAAAAAGCTAAAATAACGGACGAGTATATAAATAAATTCGTATAAATTTACACATGTATTATTGTAAACTAAATATATCAAAAATATTTATTAGACACTGTAATTTTATTCGTCCTTTAAAGATACAAATTATACGTGAAATGATACGAATAATAATAGAATACATAATGAAATCAAAGTGATAGGAGGTACATCTCTGAATACCTCCTCCTATACGTCGAGAGGGTGAAAACTTAGAGTACAAGACCCAAACATATGGTACTTTGGACCCTCGGAAGTATGTCCAGGAACAATACATCTCAAAGGACAGATAGGTGAAGGACTTAATTCCCATGAAGCTACAAAAATATGATCCTACGAAGAGGTTGTTGCTCTCGAAGGTTTTGCGACATAATACATTTTCATATCTTCCCATGAAGGTACAAAAATATGATCCTACGAAGAGGGTGTTACTCTCGAAGGTTTTGCGACGTAATGAAGTTTCATATCTTGGCATACCCGGAAAGGATTAGTAGAAGTACAATTGTACAAGCTACTAGCTAGTCTACTCCTATGCGTGGATTTTGAAATACATGAGAATATACACCATATTTATCTATAAATACCCTCATAAATGAAACATCACGCTACATATTCCACTCTCTTAACCTTACTATGTCCAATTAACTTGACTTCGACTTGAATAAGGTAAATTGGAACTTAACACTCACACATTTATCTTATCTTACCAAGAACTCCGAGTCTCCCAATTGTGCTGGGAATAATACATAGTGAAGTTAGATTTAGGACTACTTCCCTTCATAATATGTCCATGCAGCAAGCCAGCAACTTTAGTATAGTACTGTAATTTATATTTGTTGCAGAAGCCGTGTCAGGTAAATCTAATTTGTGAGTAAATCTATCGATAGAAGAAACACAATTTCATCCAAACAAGAAAGCATAAAGTGCTATCCTAACTTTCCATGCCTGTGCAACATTAGTACTTAGTATTAATATACTCTCTTTTTAATACGGTATGCACTTCATTAATTTTAACGTTTAATACTATATATTGTATTGGTCCAAGTACTATAACTACAAAAATAATAATAAATATTCAATTCACTTAGACCTAGTTTAGTTAGTTGTTACTAGTTTTCATTCAATGAATCTTTACATATATGGGCATTGATAATTTGATATAATGATTAAAAAAGAATGACCGAGCCGAAATGTATCAATTTGAAAATTTAATTCAAATTCTATTTGCCGTTGCGAAAATGAAGAGCTGCATCGGAGCAAATGAATGAAGACAATTATGTATATATCCAACTGAGTTTTGAAAATCAAAATTTAAACAAAAATGAATAACCCGCAATAACTTCCATATAAATTTTTGAACGACACCTTGAATTTAATACTAGGTCTGCTTTTACTTTTAATGAAGTGTGCTGCTTAAAACTCTTGCCTCACTCAACCTTTCTTGTACTACGTACATAAATATTCTACCAGTGCCCAGTGGAGGTATAAGCTTTTTCAGTTTTGCTGATTCTTAGACCACATTTCACACACAAGCTAAGATTCATTACTTGCATACATATAAGCAATATTGTTCCACAAACACACAATGCAAGTAGCCAAGAAGAATTTGCTCTAAGAAATGACAACTACTAGTAGTGTTTTCAAGAGATTTGGTGATGAACAAAGCACGTTGCTGGACCAATATGAGCGTCTTTCGTTCGAGATACAGCTGAACCAAGCAATGCTAGGCCGGAGCTTGTCTGAGCCGGCCACAGCACGGCGTCTAGCTCCTCCACCCCCACTGGTGGCTAAGCCGGTCAGGCAGGGGAAGCGCCACCGTGAGTCAAGTTTCCAGAAGATGATTAAGAAGTTATTCAGACCCATTCTTGGCAACAAGTCATCAAGAAAAGATGCTACTACTGCAGCAGATCGAAAGCACCCAATGTTCTTGAAAGCATTCAGCAGATCATTGAAGGTTTAAGTGTTTAACGGTAAACTTCTAGCAAGAGCTTAGTGCATATGTAAGCTGCTGCTTTAAATCTTTATTAGTACTACTAATAAACTTGTTTTTGGGGTGAAATTGGCTGCAGCTTTCGGGTTGATGATCATTTGGCACTGTAGATATAATGTACTCTGTTCCTCTTTGTTGTAACAGGCTACCTGACTTCATATTATACATCAAGAAGATCAAATTATCCATTCCTTTTCTAAGAGTTTCCTATTCAATTCTATCATGTATGTTTCATACTTTTAAGGTCAAATTTGCAGTTTGTAACTTACAGGCATCATTTCACTGTAGTTACCTGCCAATGCTATATGTATGTTTTTCACTGGTAAATGTAACTTCAACCAAAGACGATACATTCACCAATGCCTAAAGTTGCAGCTCAAATCTGATTACTAGGCCTTCGGCAAGATGCAAGAGTCAATATAATCCTATTGTAAGAACAGAGCAATACACTTGTTCAAGGATTTCTTGCAATTGCAATATTGCATCCAACAAAAATACCCTCCTTGTTTCCAACATTTTAGGCAATGTTGAGGTCAAGCACTATGTTTCTGATACAAAAATACATCTTACGAATTAGTATCTCATCTCTCATAAAGAATTCTGCAAGATGCCGTGCAGCTAAACCCCCATCAACAGGGAAAGAACATGACCACTTTTCAGCTTCTACAAAAAGGTTGTATGATACTGTGAAATAAACCTCAGGAGGTGGCTAAGCACGGCTCATATACTGCCCATTTCTGGTATCTATCAGTATTTCTTCTCCAATGCTAATGAACAGTGGGACAGTGACGACAGCACCAGTATCAAGGGTTGCAGGTTTGGAGCCACCTGGATATTAAACCAGAAATCATGGTGAACAAACAAGTGTTCGGCACTATATTATTCTAAAAACCAAGATATATAATGAGATTTTATTACCAACAAGAAACTGCTTCACCAAAACATTAGGAAAACCCTAAATCACATAGTGCGGAAGCGTGAGGGAGAAAGCGAGAGCGAAAGCATAAATGTTAAAAAAAATAGAAAGCGTGAGCGTGTTAGAGCGTTTATTAATAAATATTGTTATATATATTATCAGTTTCTTTTTTGTGAAATTTATATATACAATCATTTTTCATATAGTATCATTTCCATGGTCCAATAATATGTAAATCAATAATACTATCATAAGAATGAATTATTTTCCAACCAAATTCATATTGTGCCCCAAACCCAATATTCTCTCTTTTGTTTTCCTCTTCAAAATCCTTTCTTTCCATCTCGAAATGAATACGGTGCAAGGATATAATTTGTGGACATTGATTTAAGTATGGACCGAAGATGAGTTTTGATTTCTTGATGGTGAGCTAGCTTTTCAAAATTTTCTATGTCTCTGCCTCTTCAATCTTTCTTCTCTGTACCTCTTCCTCTAAACTCATGGAAGGATAGAATTACAAATTACGAGTTCTCTCTAAAGTTCTATCTTCAGCGAATTTAGACAACCTTAGAGCATGAATTAACAAATTATAGAGTGATATAGAGTGTAAATTTCGCTCTCAGAGCGCAAGAGTGAGCACCGAGCGTAAAGCGATGAGGTGTTTGAGCACTCTCTGTGATCTAGGGAAAACCACATTTTCATAGGCAAAAGTGTAAAACTTAAGTGCTAGATGGGTTTTCCTAATGTTTAGAAAGGAAAGGGGGGTGGGGGAAGAAACCTGATATTTTACAAGACTGACTCTTAGAAAAAATAGAAACAGTGACCTAAAGAGCAATGAAGAGTAAAACTTCATGGTACCTTGTGCGGTGTCACCTTTGAGACCCGGATCCACATCAACAACTTTCAGCTTCACAGTGGTTGGGAGTTCAAAATCAATAACCTACAAAAACGTTAACACTTATTACTCTTTGCCAAGCAAATTCTGCTTGAAATAGACAGCAAGTCAACCATAAGCCCAGAAGTGAACCTTCCCGTTCCAGAAGAGCAAAATGCAGTCCATTCCTTCTTTCAGCCACTTTGCTTTATCTCCAACATCTGACTCGTTCAGACGGTATTCTTCAAATGTATTCTGGAAAAGATTGCAAAGATTTGATCATTTTTCAGCATAATGCTAGCCAAGAAGTTCAATCCATCCGTGATCCATCAAAGGAGAAGAAGAATCCATACTTGGTAGGCACAAGCATAGCAGATTTCGCAAAAACATAAATAATTAAAGATCGAAATGCAAACAAGTACAAAGGCTTGAGTGTATAAGAAATACACTAAAAAGTCCTACAGATTTAGCAACTTGCAGTGTGGTACAAATAAAGTAGAATTTATGGTTATGAAATAGTACGAGTTGCATCTATCGTTGAGATTTTGAGGACAGATTCACTCCTCAAATAGTCATTCTTCATAAAATGTTGCCTAGGTATAACTATCAAGTAGGAGTACAAGAGTACACTGTGCATCAACAAAAGAGAGGTGAAAATAGAACATGTAGCGTTGCCAGTAGAAAATCCACAAAATTGTTATCCCTTCCCTTCATCTAAAGACAAAATGAAGATAATTATGTTAAGTAGTAAGGTGCAAGAAAGGTGTGTTAATGAATTAATTTCTTAGAAATGGAAGAATGAGATGGTGTAGGAAAACTTGGAAAGAGAGGATGTGTTGTTTTTAAGGAAGGTAAACATTGACTGCAGAGAAGAAAAGATTTGAATAATAAGTAGAAAAAGTAGTAAGAAGAGTGACTGACATTGTCCATGAAAACATACTGGGCAGCATCTTTGTAAGTGTATTGCTTGGCTTGCTTGTAAATATCAGCCTGTTCAACCTGTGAAAAGATAAAATTTATAATACTACTAGTAAGTAAAATGCTATGTAAAACAAATGTAAATCCGTGGAGTCCAATTTATAGAGTAAATAACTAGCAGTTGAAGTATTGATTTCACAGTGATGGTAACAAGGAGCAAATAGATACTAGTAGTAGTCCATTTCATTTCATTGTAGGGATTTGAGTAGTATTAATATAGATACTATAGGTACCTTGCTGCCAGCTCTGAATGTTTTCTCGACCTGATTACCAGTGATATAATTACGCAAAGTCGTCCTAACAAAAGCAGCTCCTTTTCCAGGCTTCACATGGAGGAATTCTAACAACAACAACAAGAAGAAGAAAAGATTGAAATTGAATGAAATAATGAACAAACAAGGTACAGGTAAGAATGATTAGTTCAGTAGGGAATAGGGATTGTTGTAATTGTGAATATTACTACGTACCAATAACCTTGCAAGGGTTTCCGTCGACTTCAATGTTGAGGCCAACTTTGATGTCATTACTAGTTATCGCATAGATTTCTATATGTATGTATCATCAATCAATCAAGTGAACAAAACAATTAGACTAGAAGTATTAATCAGTCAGTATTCTATTGAATTGAAGAATATAATAATAACTTAGTTATTGATTTTGAAGACTTACTCGGGAATGTGTTGCGGCGAGACGGGAAGCGTATCTGTGGGACAAGGAAGGGGTTTTTACAATTGAAAGAATAAGACGAAGAGAGGTTCACATTACATGTTGCTGGTGGTCGGAGATTTGGGCATCTGCAGATTATTCCCGCCATTGTTGAGTTTGGTTGCTCTACACTACTCCAGGTGAGGGTTGTGACTTGTGACTGTTGTTAGATAGATAAGAAGAAGAACAAGGGAAGAGCAGTTTTCCCATTCTATTTTCGTTTACTGGTATGGTAAATTAGCTTTTGGGACTTCTACTTCTCTTCACTCCCTACTACTATACACTAGAAGTAGTACTAAAATTAATATTCCTAGTCCTACACCGCACAAACAATTTAGGAAACTCTTTGTTTCATTCAAGTTTTAAGTTTTAACCGGTTAAAGGGACTAACACCCTCCCTATTTTAAGTACGCACAAGTGAGTTTACCTAGGAGCATGAATAACAGTTCCAAAGTTGATTGCGGATAGGCAAGAATTTAGCGGTGTAACCTTTGCTACATTAGAAAAAAGGCAATAATAAGAGAATAATTTTTTTAAGGTAAAGTATTTTACAAGACCCAGAGTCTCATGCACACTCCCATTGGAGGTGATCTTTGAGCAAGCGGGTGAATTTGAAAATATGATCTTCTATAACATTCAATGAGGTAGCTCGCTTGTTATCGAGGAAAGTGAGTTACTATGATATGTCAACATTGAACCACCCACGGCGGTGTATCCCCCACCGATCACCACAATAGTGGAGTGGATCATTGGATTATTTTCTAATGTGTATTATGTTTTCGGGAGATGTCATTTGTGTCGCTAAGTGATTTACTTATCTGATGTACATACATATATATGTTTTGTTCGGTCACCCAATATGCTCCAATTCTAGCATTTACGTATTTCTAAAACTAACATAGTGTTATATGGCCAACACTATTTTATTCTGATCACCATATTAAATTTGCTTCCTACTCTCCAACTAGTTGCTTTCCTCAAGTCATTTGGAGGCCGAATGTAAAGGCAGCAAAGGTGAAATTTGGATTTTGGATAGCCATAGCCCATATGGAAAGGCTTAGTACGTATCCGGTCATAAGAATGTGATTTTTCTCGTGATGTATCAATTAACTAGGCTTTTAAAGAAAAGAATAGCACTATTTAAAAAATCTACTTTTGGTACACTATAAATCTACATAAAAGAAAGATATGTGAAAGAATAGGTGTCAATTAATTGTTTAATAATTGATGTTTGACGTTTTAACCTGGTATAATATGTTAAGATAACCGGCTATATATGTACGATTAAAAGTTATTATTATTTTATTGTATAATAAATTGTGAGAGTAGTATATATATGAGTGACTAGTGGTTAATATTTCATTTTCGAGGATTAGGTGATAATAATATATTGGGAACTACTACTACTACTAACTACTTTTGATATTGTTGTAAAGTAAAGAATTATACTCACACAGTCACAGTTATTTATGTATGTGACACCAAAGCAGTGTACAAGTTAGTTTGGGAGAACAAGAAAGAGGAAAAAGAGAGGGTGAAAATTAATGAAATTAGTAGTGAAATTAGATAAGGTGACGTAATAGTGGTGCATGGCGAACGTCATGGAGCATTAAGCGAAATCCAGATAGTAAGTAGTACAAGTAGTAGTTTTAAAGGGGATGGAAAATGCGGAAGCAATAATAGGTAATGGGTAATGGTAATGATGACTGTTTAGCTAGTTTTGTGGTTGTGTGTTTTGCTTAAACAACAAACAAACAAACAAACATAACCATATTAAATGAAATTAAACACAAAAAAATGGGCAAAAGCGAGCGTGCACTGGTGCGCATCCATGATCCATCACATACACAACAAATACACGTTAGTTACTTAAGTTGCATTTCATTTTGAACAATCAAATTGTATTTTAGTAATAGTACTCATGGTCGGAATGGACTTGGAGAATCCTTTTTCTGCATGCCAATTACTATTATTATTAATTTATTATCAATCTAAAAAAACCACATACGTTGATATATAATAGAGGTCCCACAAAATAAATAGTTGCATCTAGTTAAAATAAAACAAAGCATGATGATGATGATTATGAACCTAGGAATTGATCGATGGATCATGTGAAGGCACAAGACTACATTATTATTATTATTATACAAAAGTTTTCATGCACATCTGTGACTCTGAATTACGACTACTAGGATCTATCATCACTATTAGAATTAGAAGACCATTCTGTTGTAGTACAAAATAGAAATTGAGAAATCTTAATAAAAAGGAAAGAAAAAAGAAAAAAAGTGGTTGTTGAGGAGAAACCGATCGATGGAAAGAGATGGATGGGCAACCTTGTTTACTTGAGAGGTGGGTGAACCAGGTGAAGTGAATAATCATCAATCATCATCGCTTGCCTTGGTTATTACAGAAGAAGAAGAACAACAACAACATAGAATAGGATAGAATTGAATTGAATTGAATAGAATAGAATGTTTTCTCAAAATTATTATTATTATTATTATTATTATTATTAACTCCTGCACTTTGTTCCAGTTTCAATAGACAGACTCTTCTTCTTCATACATGCAATAGATAGAATAGATAGATCATAGATCTCTCTTTTCAGTTTACAGCTAGCTTGCTTTTACTTGGTACTAGTTACTATCTGCTGCTGCTGGTGGATTGTTTTGTTTTCAATTAACTCTCTGTCTATTACTATATTATTACCAGTCAGTCCTCCTCCATCCATTCCAACCGCCTTCATGCTGCTAAACACTGCTTTTCTTTCAACCCCAATAATCAAGGTAAATCCCCTTTTCTCCTATTATTGTTATTCTTATGCCTATTTATTACTCTTCTTCTTATTCCATTTTTCAATTGATGATTACAGTGAGTCACTGAGTTGTTGAGTTCCAATATGGAACAACACCCAAACTTGTCTTGCATGAATGGTGTTTGCTCAAATGCCACTCTCCAAAATCAACAATGGCTTAAAGGCTGGCCTTTGCAAAACGCTCCTGGATTTGCTACCCTTTGTCACAAATGCGGGTTCTCACTACTCTACTCCCTTTTCTTTCTTTCTCTCCCAGTTAACTTATCATCATTCATTATTAGTACTAATTCTATCTGCAAAATCAATGCCTTACTTCATTTGGGTGCTATTCATATGTATGCGCGCAAGAGGTTTTTATTAGTTTTTATTTATCTGCAAAATCAATGCCTTACTTAATTTCGGTGCTATTCATATGTATGCAATTCGGATATTTTATTTTTTCTTTCTTTTTCACAGCACCCCCTAGCTACCCAGCCCACTTTCATTCCTATCTTTTTAGATTACAACAAGTATTGCACAATTTTTGGATTTTTTGTAGTATGTTTTATAAAAGAGCTACCTTGCTCCCTCTCACTACAGGACTGCCTATCAAGAGTTAATCTTTTGTGAGACATTCCATTCCGAGGATACTGGTTGGAGGGACTGCACTTCTTGTGGCAAGGTTACCTTACCTTACCTTCCCCATATTTCTTTTCAACTACTCAACCTTTTGTTACTTTTCTTCTATATCTCTTAAGAGCTATAGCTTAAGAGTTACCTTTCTCCTCCATTATTATTATTAGTATAATAATAAACTCAACTGCCAATATGTTTATATATGTACTCGCAGCGCCTTCATTGTGGCTGCATTGCTTCTACCTCCTCCTTCGTGTTACTGGACACCGGCGGTGTCAATTGTATTGAATGCGCCAACTTATCTAAGCTCCCTCCGGTAAGACCAAACTCTGTGAGATTACATCATAAAACTCTGATTACTCTTTTTTTACGAAAATAAATTACTAGTAGTATATGACATACTTGCCATGTCAAAGAAATTCATATGGCCTGGATCATACTATTAAAACCGGCATCATGGTTAACCCTGGTAACTGATAATCATTTTCTGCAGACACCATCGCAAGAAAAACTGACACCGCGCGGTTTGTCAACAGAAAATGGTATTTCTCAAAAAGTTGATAAAGTGATATCTTCACAAACTGATGATGAAGCTGAAAAGTCATGTGAGAAACAGTGGCCCCAATTCCATGGTGTTGCTAATTCTACCATACCAGCAAAACCACCAGCAGGTGATTTTTCTGCACTTGGAGAAATGGGGCATGAAATGACAATGAATCTCCATCGGTCATCTGTAGCGCCATCGAAAAATGATGGCACATTGCGAGGATGTATGGTTGGTAAAGATGTGCATGAATCATTGGTCCAGACGAACTTGAGCATCGGCTTGTCTGTTTCATCAGCCTCAACCCCTTTTTCTATGTGTATTACTAAAGAGAAGGAATCAACATGTGCATTTTCTCCCACCCAACCAAATTTTAGGCCACAACATCTCTTACCGAAGATTTCGAATTCTGTTCTTGCTGCTGGACTAGAAACAACAAAGTCTAGGACTATATCTCCAGCACGTGTTGCAAGGCCACCTGTGGAAGGAAGGATCAAGAATCAGCTACTTCCTCGTTATTGGCCTCGAATAACTGACCAGGAATTGCAGCAAATATCTGGAGAGTATCCTTAACAAGTAACTGTTGTTGTTCAACAAATTAATATATGTTGATGCATATTTTATGCATTTCCCTTAACTTTTGTCATGTTTAAGCTCGAACTCTACCATCGTCCCTCTGTTTGAAAAGGTTTTGAGTGCCAGTGATGCTGGTCGAATAGGTCGTCTAGTTCTTCCCAAAGCATGTGCTGAAGTAAGTTTCATTTGATCTGCCTTCATGTTTCAAAGGCCTCTGTCTACTTTAGAACAGCTTCATAGAAATCCTTTTCTTGATTTGACTAATCTATATTAGAAATATATGCTGATTTCATGGCTATTCTGTACCTTTCCCTGAGAAAGTTTCAATAGATGCTGAAACTTGTAGATATTAGCAATTTGACTTGTTAGCACTTTTCACATGCACATGCCTAATTCTTGTTGCAGGCATATTTTCCGCCAATATCACAGCCGGAAGGACTTCCTCTGAAAATTCAAGACGTGAAGGGGAAAGAGTGGTTATTCCAGTTTAGATTCTGGCCAAACAATAATAGCAGGATGTATGTTTTAGAGGGTGTGACTCCGTGCATCCAGTCAATGCAATTACAAGCTGGGGATACAGGTAAAATTAAAATATAGTGAGTAGCATCTCACAAGCATATATATATATATATATATATATATATATATATATATATATATTGAGTGGCTGCATGCAGCACCAATATTTGTAATAGTGGGAGTACTTCAGTTGCTTGCAACAATATCATGTTTTGCATGTAGGAAAAGTAGAGATGTAATACTGCTACCTTCTCTGACTTTACTGAGATTTCCTACAGTTACTTTCAGTCGCATGGATCCAGAAGGAAAGCTTTTGATGGGGTTCCGGAAAGCATCTCTTAATGTTCCTGTACAGGTACCCACTATTGATTTATTGTTCATGGGTTGTATAATTTGTAACTAATAACTCTGTTAGGCACAAAGGTGATGTTTTCAGCTGTTTAACTGAGCAGGATTCTTCAACGAATAGTGGAGCTTTTAGTGGTGACCCATTCTTGGCAGCTGCGGAGAATATACATGTAATGAATGGGTACTCTGGCCTTTTCCAGTCATTGAAAGGGAACAGGAACTCTTCTATGTCATTGTTCCAGAAGCATGTATATCCTGGGAATATTAGTCCCCAGATAAATGAGAAGAATGTGTACAGACCTGGAGAGAATCAGCTGGCCCAATCTTTCCACCTTCCAGAGCGCAAAAGAAGTAGAAACATTGGGCCAAAGAGCAAAAGGCTACTTATGGATGGTGATGATGCAATGGATCTGAAACTCTCATGGGACGAGCTACAGGATTTGCTCCGCTCACCACTGACTGTTGAGCCAAGCACCACAGATATCGAGGATCATGAGTTTGAGGAATTTGAAGTAAGAAGATCAAGGGTTTTTACTTTCATACTTTCGTGTTGTTGGTCTCTTATAAATTACACAGGCTTACATTTGATGTTTATGTTTGTTGTAGGAACCACCAGTTTTTGGGAAGAGGAGCATCTTCATTGTTCGTTTATCAGGGTAAGATTTTAAAAGAAAAAATGGCAATCATATTTGGTGTATTCTGGTAATATTTGATCAAATTTTGTTTTGCTCTACATGATCTTGGTGCTAAATTACATGTGTAGAATGTTAGTACTTGACATGCTCTAGTGGATAGATTCTTCAGTAATTAAGCATCAGACATGGGATTTTACTTCCATCCTTGTATAAGGCTGATAGTTAAATCTCACTTCATTTTTGGATTTGAAACGACCATCTCCAGGGAGCAAGAGCAGTGGGCACAATGTGATAGTTGCTTTAAATGGCGCAAAGTTCCTTTCAATCTTCTTGTCCCTCCTAGATGGACATGTCAGGAATATTCTAAAGATCAGATGAGGTTATTTCATTCATCACTCATGTTTTTTAAAAGTAGTAAGCAAGTTAATAATTATGGTTCCTTGTATGATAACTCTGTGTCCGGTTACTGACTAGTGCATCTTCCTTTGAGGTCAGAAGCTCATGCTCAGCACCAGATGAGCTGAATGCCCAGGAACTTGAAAAACTTCTCAAAATGAATAAAGGTACCTTCATTTTAACTCTTGTATATTATGTGACCTTGCAAATGTATGTTGCAAAAATAACTATTGCATTCCGATGTTTCATAGAGTTTAAAAGGCGGAGACTTGAGACGAGCCTCAAATTAATGCATGCCCAAGAACATCAGGAAGTTGAGGTTTCGGAAACTGCTACAGCAGTTGGAGGTGATACAAGTGAGCCAGGGTCTTCATCTGCTGCAACAACTACCAAACATCCACGACACCGACCAGGCTGCTCCTGTATTGTTTGCATACAGCCACCCAGTGGGAAAGGCAAACATAAACCCACATGCACTTGCAATGTCTGCATGACTGTCAAACGACGCTTTAAGACCTTGATGATGCGGAAGCAGAAACGACAATCAGAGCGCGAAGCAGAAACTGCTCAACGGAATCAGTTGATCCCACCTGCTGCTGCTAAAGAGGAAGCTGAGGTTGACAGTGTTACTGATCAAATCTCCACACCTCAGATTGATCGATCGGACAATACAAGATCAGAAAGTGAATTAAATTTCATATCCAATGGAAACAAGCAACAGCCTCAAGAAAATTCTGAGGTTCTTTCCGTAAAATTAGACTTGAATTGTTGTCCAGGCAGAGAAGCACACGCAGCACCAGTGCGTAACAGCATGATGAGTCTTGTTCAAGAAGCTAGTTTGCCATTGGAAACGTACTTGAGGCAAAATGGTCTGGCGAGCTTGGTTTCAGAGCAACAAGCAACTTCATCGAATGCCATGCCACAAGAAGAGAACCAGATTCCTGCAGTAGCCCAAGAGGATAGTGGTGAATATTCTGGAAAAGATCAGGGAGAAGATGATGATGCATCCTGATCATATTCATTGCTTTTTATAATTATTTTTGACCGTGAGTTGATTTTATAGGACCTTAGTTTTAGTTGTTATATACTACGTGTAAATATGAGTGTATAAAACGTAGAATATTTTACATGTTTTCCGAAAGGATAGATGAAAAGAAAAGCATTGTGAGAATGGAACTGTTCTACATTGTCAGCAGGTTGAACAACTCTAACAGACGCACATAAATAACATGTTAGCCCCCGGATTGCAAGAAATCTAATAAAACACAGTTCACTTTCATGACTCCATATCCATACTATAAAAGTTGGAAGAAGATAAAAGATTGCCAATGCCTTGGAATACATACATCACATTTATAACGGCACCAGAGTGTACACAAAGCTCAGCAGGAAGAGATACAGGGAGATATGTGAGAAAAAATCTCAGCAGTGCTCAGGGATGGTATAGAGAATATGTTCACAAACCCACCCATGAACCAAAAAGGAGAAAGGATACATATAAATTATTTACAAGATCAACCACCATAATCACCCTCTACCCACTTATATCTAAAACATCTGTTTATCTTCTTCTATATCATATATATGTAAGATCTCATATTCCATCAAGTTAACATAGACAAAAAGAAAAAAAATTAAAAAAATGCTCACTATTGACAATCAAAATCCTTCCACACTAGATCTACGAACAGTTGAGGATGATGATCTCCTGCTTTCCTGCCGTTCCATTTCTTCCAACGACAGAGTTGACGAACATGTCCTTGGGGGTATAGCCAAAGGAATTGCAGGCAATGTTATGGGAGATACGGATGGTCTACCCGTTGGAGGGGAAAGAGGGAAACTGGATCTTGGAGCTGACATAACAATCCCATTTAGGCTGGGCGATCTGGACATATGCTTCCCGCTAACTGACCCTGGATCTTGGAGAGGAAATCGAGAGGTGTATTTCATGTCTTGTATGGTTTTGAGATGCTCCACAACAGTTCTCATTGTAGGCCTTTCTGATGGATCGACTTGGAGACATCGCTGTGCAATATCAGCAACTGTCCGCGTTGCTTTGGCTGGGTAACGCCCCTTTAGCTGAGGATCCATGATTAGAGAGAGTCTGCTGTCATCAGCAAGAAACGGTCGACTCCACTTAACTAAATTCCTCTCTTCTTTAGGGTGTCGACTATCAAGGTTCTTCCTACCAGTTAACAATTCAAGAAGCACGATTCCGAAACTCCACACGTTACTCTTTGGGGTTAGCAACCCCCTCTCCAGTGTTTCGACCGAAAGATTTGCTACGGCCTGAAGTGTAGAGGATAACCCAAGTCAAACGTATATTAAATTGGAAAACTTGAGCGATAAAATACAATACAAGCTAATGCATACAAGGGGAATGAATTTCAGGACAGAAACATAAAACCAAAATAAGAACTTACAACTGAGCTACTGGCAATTTCTGCTTCGGGGAGGGTGCCAATGCAGCCATATCCAGAAAGCTTTGCACTGAAGTCTTTGTCAATCTGTATATTTGCTGTTGATAATTCATGAAACATTGCCTGTGCATAAGCAAACATATCAGTCAGTCTGTCTGTCTGTATAATCCCACAGAAACTCACTCCCTGAAATCAGTGATAGGATGGACAGAGACAGATAATTGGATCCTGTTATGCTACCTGAAAGGGACCTTCCTCGTGCAGGAAAGTTAGGCCATGTGCAGCACATAATGCAACTTTCATTCTACTATTCCAGTCTATCGGTGGACCGTCTGTTCTTCCATAAAGAAGCCTGTCTAAGCTCCCATGGAATAGCCGCTCATAAACCAACATTCTGTGATCTGAACCTTCTCGTGCATGAAAACCTATCAATTTACAGAGATATGGATGTTGCAGGGATGCAAGTTTATTTACATCGTTCAGAAACTCTTTCAAACCCTGGAGAACAAGTAAGTTGTTAGACCAAACCCAGATATATTGCATGAGATGCGAAAATGGGCTTCCACATAAAGTGTTTAAATGCCAAATATACCTGGTTAGAAGGGTGCAGACGAGTCACGGTTGCTTCAAGCTTCCTTGATCCAGAACCATCCTCCAAGAACGAGGCACGGTAGATGACAGAAGACAGACCTTCAGACATACATCGTTCAGGGGAGAAATTATGACAGGCTGATGCAATTTCATCGTATGATAAATTAAGGAGAGTTCCCTTAGTAACCAAGGTTGGAGGTAAGGTAAGAGGTGGCGTAGCCGTAGGCGGTAGAGGGAGTGGACCGGACATGTTAAGAGGCCCACTACTATTCATCTTAAAGCTCATAGTAGGCTTAAGAGTACTAGCATTAGTACCCTGGGGTGAAGGTAGAGGAAGAGGCTGAGGGGTTGGGGAATTATTATATTCTTTCATGGATCCAAAGCGATTCTTGGGCTCTTCTTGTTCCTCATATTCAGTGGATGCAAGTGCATCTTGTTCTGCAGCTTCAAGACTTGATGGAGCGGATAATGTTCGAGCCCTACTACTGGGTAAGCTGTTTTGTGACTGAAGTGGCTTCACTCTGGTTCTAAAGCTTGGGGGTGCAGACTGCAATGAGCGTGAATGGATTTGAGGTTCAGGTAATGCAGTTGGTGAATGTTCTTGAGGGTTGACACGTTTGACATGAATGGTCTTCTCGGACTTCTTCTTCTTACTCTTCAATACCGTAAAGCAGCCCATTTTATGAGTATAAAGGGTTTCAGGCTCTATAGGTTTGTCCTGATAACAGAAAGTTAACCATATTCATATAGTTAGAACATGCTCTTGAATAGAGTAAAACAGACCATGTATCTTGATCAACCAAAGATTAGATATCATGATAGACAAAAACTTGTGTTAGCAGTTAAATATTGCAAACAACTATTCCACCACCCACCCCAAGTGTCAATTAATTTGCAATGTCTAGCACAAGTTTTCGCAAGATGATGATATTAATATGTCTCCAAGAATGGCATCAAAAAACAAACCAGTGAATGAATTTGCAATGGACATGATTACATTTACACATTGGATGTTGATAGAAAATGCATGAGCCAACAAAGTAGGAAGAAATGAATTTGCAGAATACAGCTAAAGCGATACTATATTTATCTGGCTGGGATATACGAGTAATAAGCTTGAATGGACCAAATTTGAAGAAAAATACAGCAGGAAAACAATTGAAACTGATACTGCTACATAACAATGAAATATTAAAAAAAAAAAAAAAAACAAAACAAAAAAACAAGGACATTGCACGCATAAATAAACACCACAAATCAAAAATCCAGATCCAAAAACAAGGGAGATTAGCAGAAAGAAGGATAATCGATAGCAATTAAACAGATAACGATGAAGAAATAGATAATGCCCTGAGCTGAGGATTTGTCCGCAAATTAAATTAGGCTAGACTAGAATCCAATCCAATCCAATCAATGAATCTATATAAATTTGACCCTGAGCTCGTGAAAAACAGTAAATGAAAATTAATAGGATGATGGGTAAAATAGTAACGAAGAAGAAGAAGAAGAAGAAGAACAAACCTGGTATGGTGGTGGTGTGGAGGAAAATCAGGTGACTCTGGCAATGATGGTTAGGGGGGGAAAGAAAGAGTTGGCCTGGGAGGGATCTTTAGGGAGGAGATTGATTATCCTTTTGATTTTGATTAGGCGACCAAGGTGAAAAATAAATAGTGTATATGAGCAACAAGGAAATAAAAGAGTTAAATACAAATGGTGAAACTGAAAAACCCTAGAGCTGGTGGTAAGGTAAAGTCAAAATGGACACAAATGGGAAAGTAGCCAACACAGGCATACATGAACAAGGATGATGATGAGATAGATCAACAAGGAGGACGATAATATTTACACAAGAGAGAGAAACAGACATTTAATAATAATATTATTAATAATAAAAATACCATTATTATTATTACCATTATTATTTTTTATAGTAAGTAGAATTCAATAAAAAGAAAACAACGACTGTTTATTATTATTATTACTTATTATTATTATTATTTATTATACGAACATTAAAATTTAAGAATTTTTTAGCACTGTATAGTCTGTATTAAATTATTAATTAATACTATGGTCTATGGGTTAGCAAGAAAACAAGAGGGGGACATAAAGCACCACTGGTCAAACCCACACAACCCCATCCCTCTCCATATCTTCCATTTTTTAATTATTATTGTACTAATTGTATTGCTACTTCAATCTATCATCTTTTTTTTTTCCATTTCTTTCCACCATTTTCATTTATTTGACACTTTTGACCTCACACTCTACCATACTATTATCTCCTTCACCAACTTTTCTTCACAAACATAATACTAATAACAATAAAGTAAAAGGTGAAAAAGAAGAACTAGAGTAAATACCCTATTCGAATTTTGAAATTCACCTACTTCATTTAACATACTTATTAATATGTTATTTGGTCAACACCTAAACTTTTAATTTCTAAATACAATAATCTCTAATTACGATTCAAATTTACATTTTTAAGACCTTATTTAGATTCGTTCGAAATATGTAAGCTCAACCGATTGACATGAACTAAATTAATCCTTCGTATGGAAAATCAATCACTAAAGTTGAATTGATCCGATTAACTCATTTCAACTCAACTGATCTATATTGAATTAAACATTTGATTCTCATTTCTTTTTCAAACTGATTGAATATGTTTAACTCATTAGATTACTCTATATTTATATTTTAGCACTAAGTCAAACAACGTGAGCCCTTCAAATGCACTATTTTACTTTATCTCTTAAATATTAACTATCAAAAGTAAAATTAAAATTAAGTATCAATCTCGACTAAAATGAGGAAAATTATTGGAATTCTATTTCATATAGATCATATCTTTGTTAATTAGAGTATATATATATAAAATAAAAAAAAATTAAGTGTATGATCGATCTTGATCGAAATGAGGTTATAAATATTCTTAAATCATGTGTATACTATGTGTTAATACATCTAAAGTATAAAATACAATAATATTTTTTTTTCCTTTTTTATAAATCTCATAACATATTTGTAATCCAGAGAAACGTATTTTAATCGAATTATACATACTCCCTCCGTCCCAAAACAGTTGTACCGTTTTAACTTTTGCGGTCAACAGAATTCAAGTTTGACTACAAATTAATCTTAAACTATAATAACAAAATATTTTATAAAATTACATATTGAAAGTTTAGGATGGAAAGTTTCGGAATATAATTTTGATGAATATTTTACTATTATAGTTTAAGAGTAATTTGTAGTCAAATTTCATTTTTATTGACCGTAAAAAGTTAAAACGGTGCAACTGTTTTGGGACGGAGGGAGTACTGTATAACTTATGTCGGGGGCATAATCGAAATTTTAAGGTATAGATGGAATAGCCTAGGGGTATATTGGTAATAAGGAATGGTAGCATTCAACGACGAAGGCCTCGAGTAAAGTGACAGGGGTGGGCCAGTCGGTCAAAGTATGAAAATATAGTATAGCTTGTTTATAGGACATAACGTGATACAGTATTTGTAAATTATCGTGTAATTGTGGTGCTTAAACTTTCTTAGTAATTCTTCAGCTTTGGGTGAAAACGATCGATGCTTTAATTAACATAATAGTAGTAATACACGATTTGTTTACGTGTAGTCAAATATACCCCCCAAAATGATGTGATAGGATTTTGAAGTCTAAACCGTTTTTGTCTTTTGTAATTGTATTTTATTATCGATTCTCCCTCCATACGCGTAAGATAAGATTATGGAGGAGAATTAATTATTTAATTGTTTTTCCTTGTGTCTCACGCAGTAGTTTCCGATGCTGCTAGTAGTATCTTTTAGAATTATTTATATTTATATATAAAAAAAAATAGACACAATTTTACAATGTTCTATAAAAACTAAACGAGATTGTGGACATTCTTTATCGATATAGTTTGGCTTCTGGGCAAGTAATTAATTTGGATAAGTCTACGGTTGTTTTTAGTCGTAATATAGAGGCGAGTCTTATTCAGGAAATAAAGGACCAACTTCCTGTTAGAGTAGTAGAAAAGCATGAGAAATACCTGGGGCTTCCTACAGTGATGGGTAGATCGAAAAAAGAGGTGTTTAGTTGGTTACGAGAGAGAATCTGGGATAAGGTTAGAGGCTTTGGTAATAGGTTTTTATCTAAGGCGGGGAAAGAAGTGTTAATTAAATCCGTTATCCAAGCCATACCTACTTATGTTATGAATTGTTTTAAACTCCCTGATTCTTTATTGTCTGAAATTGATTCTATTGTGGCACGGTTTTGGTGGGGTGAGGGAGATGTCCGTAAAATTCACTGGCATAACTGGAACTCTTTATGCGATTCAAAGAGAGATGTGGGAGTGGGGTTCAGGGATCTCAGGTCTTTTAACTTAACTTTGTTAGGAAAACAAGCCTGGCGTCTCCTCCAATTTCCTAACTCATTACTGTCCAGAGTTCTTAAAGCGAAATACTATCCTATGTGTGATCTGTTTGATGCAAGTTTGCCAAGTAATGCGTCTTTTACGTGGAAGAGTATTTTTGGATCTTTAAAGTTAGTAAAGGGTGGTGTAAGATGGAGAATTGGGGATGGGTTGGATGAAAAGGTTTGGACGGATAATTGGATTCCACGGGATTCATGTATGACGCCCGTAACCCCTGACTTACACAATCTCCCAGACTTGACGGTTGCGTCACTCACTACTGATTTTGAGTGGGCTGAGGATTTGGTGCGGACTATATTTTGGGAAGACGACGTTCATCATATTTTACAGATCCCTTTACCTACTACTAGTATCCAGGACAAACGCATTTGGAATTTTTCACCGAATGGAATTTACACCGTTAGAACGGCTTATCATTTGGCTAGGGAATTTAAACGAAGGGAGTTGGAAGAAAGTGCAGGGGGCAGTAGCATAACAAGAGGTTTGAATTTGGAATGGATTTGGAAAATCAGCGTGCCTAATAAAATTAAAATATTCCTGTGGCGTGTTTATAAAAATTCCTTACCTGTGTTGAGTCGGTTGGAGCAGCGTGGCTTAAATGAGATCAATCTTTGCCCTGTTTGTCGTGCTAGTGAAGAGTCTGTTCTGCATGTTTTGCGTGATTGCGACTTTGCGAGGCTTTTTTGGGCTCTTTCTAATATTCCAACATCTTTTATTATGCATTATGTTTCAGATGGGCAAGATTGGCTTTGTTGGATACGCAGGCAGCTCTCTAGGGACCAGATGGAATTTTTTGTTGTGGCGTGCTGGAGTATCTGGTGCAATCGAAATAAAGTAGTCCATGAAGGTGCCGGCTTCGATCCTGTGGAGTCTGTTCAGTTCGTGCACAGATATATTGAACGGTTCCATGATGCGCAATCCCAGTTCTTGGCCCGGCACACTCCAGATTCTGTCGAACAGCAGTGGACACCCCCTCCATCCGCTAGATCAGTAAAGATCAACTTTGACGCTTCAATTTGTACTACTCGAACTGGTGCTGGATTGGGGATTGTTGCACGCAACCACCTGGGACATGTTATTGCTTGGCGAAGACTCTGGAAGCCGCATATTCTCTCCCCGGAGATTGCTGAATCCTTGGCTGCGTTGCAGGCTGTCCGCTTAGCTAGGGAGCTGCGTTTGTCTAATGTAATGATTGAAGGTGACTGTCTACGACTTATCCATGAGTTACAAAGTTCTTCCGGATGTTTTTCAGCTGTTGGGGCATTAGTTGAAGAGATTCAGTCTTTGGTTTCAGTTTTTTCGTCATGTTCTTTTTGTTTTGTGAGTCGAACTTGTAATAAGGTCGCGCATCTTTTAGCACGTAATGTGGTGGAGGATAGCTTTGGTTTTTCGACTTTGCCTTTTGAGTCTCCGGATGTAACTTGACTCGTATGATACGCAATATATGATGATATCTTTTACTCTAAAAAAAAAATAAATAAATAAAACTAAACAAGAACCAGATCAATAGACTTGTAATAAGTGCTCCAAATTTTATTTTTAAAATCCAAAATGGAGTCGGTGGGTCCAAGTTTATCAAGTTATCCATTTTATTTTCTCCGTTTCACCTAATATTAATTTTACATCGTATCAAAATTGTAATTTACTTTGTAACATGAGCTTCCGGTATAATTTATGATTAATATGAGGTCAAATGGAGAGGGAAAAAAAGGCGAACGTAATAGAAAGTTTAACGAGAGATGGAGGAAGTATTTAGGCTCTATTCTTTTCATCTGAAAAATGATGAAAATAAATTCAATTCAAATCAGTTCAGTTCAATTCAAATTAGTTTAGATGTATTAAGTTTAGTTCAGATTTGGCTAATAGTATTTTGTGCTACAAATAAGTTCAGTTCAGTCGAAGAGAATAGAGCCTTAGTAGATTAAAATGTGACATATTGTATATGCATGAATCGGTATGGAGTAGAAAAATAAAATTTATTTACCAATAGCCATATACTATTTGTACTAAATTTACGGTTACTTTCTCCGTTAAAAAAAAGTGAAGCACTTTGTTTTATTAATTTTTTTAAGGGTCGGGTTGACCTCAAATTAATCTTAAATCAACAAAAGAAAAAGAACGTGTTTCATAATCGATAATCGGTAGGGAAAGAAAAGTGAAGATTTGCACTTGTAATTTACTACCTCCGTCCAGGTCAAAGCTTCTCATTTCGTTTTGTTGACTTTTTTTCGGTCACAAAGTACTCATAAATCATATAGGAGAAAAAAATGAAAAAAATTATATTTAAATAGAACAAATATCAAACTATTTTATTATAATTTTTCTAAATTTTTCATTCGATGTGATTTAGAAGTAATTTACGACCCAAAAATGATGAACAAAACAAAATGTGGAACATTTGACCGGACGGATGGAGTAATTAATCGTATATACATGAAAGTAGTGCTAGACTAGAATTGAAGTTGTCGGGTACGTATGAATTTGAAGTTGCACCCACCCACAATGAATAATGAATATGATCGTGTATAGATTTCAATGGCGACTGAGACTGGCCGCTCGCAAAGACCGGTTTGGTAATAGTACTCCTGATAAAATTGTAATAAAGGAATCTGCTTAGAAATTAGAATAGTACTTCTAGGAGATAGAGAGAATAGAAGAATCCAAATGAGACCCAATCTCAACCAACCAGGAAGCTAGAAAGCAACAGAAATTTCATTTCATCATTTCATGACATAATACAGTATGTATAAGTTATATAACACCACACACACAGACTAATCAATTAATTATCAATACGAAATACATTGTACATAAATATATGTGTATATATATATCAACTCACTGCTGATTTCATTTGATTGATTTTTCTAGGAGCGTCGTGTTGAGCGGATCAGATGAGATGAAGAAACAACAACACAGCTGATTCCAATTCAAGGGCTAATACTACTACTCTAAAGTCTTAAAACAATAGTATTAATTAGCCACCACTAACACTAGAAACATTCTTTCTTCAACTTAGATTACCAACAACATTATTCATTTCTAATCCACCAACTTGTTTTACTATACAACAACCCAAGCACAGTATATGCATCATCCCATTACCTGTCCTGTTTCCTCCCCTCTTCCTAGTAGTGGAGTGGAGTGGACTAATAATCTCTGTTCTACTGCCCAATCTGATAAAACATTATTAAGTCAACAAAATATAAGCCAAGCCTATTCATTTCAATTTTAAATAATCAATTTATCAACATCATCTAAACAATACCACTACTACTCCTAATTTCCCTCAAGCTAGCTATCTGCCAGCTTCTTTTACATCCCCAACGAACCAAATGTGCTGTATTATGAATGTTAATTACAGAATTAATTACTAAACACATCTCAGATCCACAAGTCAGTTTTTAGACGAGACGAAGTTCTTACATTTTACGTACACTTAGAAATTCTTCTCTTCATATTTTAGTAAAAGACCAGAGAACGTACTTCCTCGTAGAAATTGTGTACAACTCCAGAAGACACAGCAGCATATATATACTTGCAGAGTTTATAAATAAATTTCAGTGTGAAAGCTCTGGGAAGAAAAGACTTGTTAATTATTTGGCCAAGAAAATAGCAGCAGGACATCAATATGATCAGTGCTAGCAGAATCCACAACCAGACAGCCTTAATTCTTCTCCAGTTTTTCCAATATAGTTTCTGCATCCAATACAATCAAACAAGAAATATATTACATACTACTAAAATATAGAGAAGGAAAAAAAAAAAAAAAAAGAAGCAATTCTTAAGACTAACACAGGAGAATGTAATGATTGCAATGTCAAGAAATGATTTATGATCCACATATCATTTATATGTATATATAACCTAATTGATAATTGAAAGAAGTAAGCAATGATTTAGAATCCACATGCATTGATGGACTGATTAATTATCCAAAGGAACAACTCAATCCAGATAACATACACTACCAGCTACTGAGTACTCTATGCTGTTTATCGTCTAAATAAAATAAGCAAGCTTACTTGATCATTTAGCTAAAATAAGGGTATTGAGTCTTGCAATGCTAGAAGTTGGCCAGCAGCATACTATCCAACTAAGGCTATGTCATCTTCGTTTGAACAGAAGTGATATGATTTGAACTTATTTGTAGTATAAAAAACAAACAAGCAAATTTGAAGTGAAATGAGAACTTGGTTTTTCAGATAAAGAGAAGATAGACTAGCTTATGGAAAAATAAACTACAGTACTAGTTAAATTTATCGGTTTCTACATACTTGATAACTACTAGTATTAACATTGGAGCACATCAAGAGAGCTTAGTAAAGAGTAGGTGACAGACAGCAGCTGCTAAGTCACATTGCTGAAGTATATACTACTAAGCTATGAATCCAAAGTGATAAATTAAGAACCAATACTAACTAGTACAGTATCTGCAAATTTTGGGCTCAGTAGACATAAAACTGAATAATAAAGTGGCTTGGCCTTACTGCTAAACTAAGAGTAGAGTATTAGCAGTAGTTACTTAATTATAAATGAAAGAGTAATTAATTAATTGGAAAATGTTAAAAAAAAAAAAAGAAGAGAATAAATATATGCATACCTTTGTAGGAGGAGGAGGAGGTAGTAGCAATCTTGTGTGAATCGGTTTGGTTTTGTTTCTTTGAAGCCACTGATTGATCCTTGAAAGCTTGATATAGTGAAGGAATCGGGAATTGGATGATGATGGCTTATTATTATTATTATTATTATTATTATTAGATTTGAGTTTGAATTTGAGCTGAATGGAGAAAGGTAGCAGCAACTTGGCAGATGAGATGGGATTAAAATTGAAAACTGTCGATGCCCTAAAACTGAAATGCACTAAACCTCTAACAACCTTACCTCGGAATTCCATGGATGATGTGCCCCATTTTCTCCTCCTCCTACTGCTAAACATCGCCATAGCCTCACAGAGATTCTCATTTGCAAATCATTCTTCTTCACTACTCAAAGCAGTCAAAGTCAATCACTAACTAGCCGTTGAGCTAAGTATCCTAGTCAGTCGTCTACTAGATGAGATCTACTCTATCATCATTAGGGTGGGGGTAAATGGGTTGATCCCTAGTCCATTGGGCCTGTAACAACATGGATTGTACACTAGTAGCCTTAGTAGGCTTTAATTTCCATGGCCCAATTTAGGTTTTAGTTCCTCACAAAATCAAATTAAGTTTTGTTCTCTCCCTTTAAACTTTAAACTGAACTTAATAAATTTGAACTGAATTTAAAATAATTAATTTTCAGACGAAGATAACAGAGTCTTAAGTCTTAGTAGCATTAAATAAAATTTTACACTTTCTATATAATCATCCATTTTTTTAAATTGTTTAAGTTTGCATTTGAAACGGTTTGTAGGAGTTGGTATAATGTGTGTGGTGTTTGGTTTAGTGTGGTAGTACTCACAATAAAAGATGTGTGACAAAACTTTGCAAACATAAAAACGTAAAGAATTTATAAAAAGGATGATTGAAGCCAATAAATCAATTACAACTGGCTAGTGATCATATATAACAATGTCGATTTCAACCGTACATGATTGTCTAAATTAATCGATATTTGTTTATATTAATTCTTCAATAGTAAGTGGCTTTGGTGAGGGAAGAAGGGAAATGCGGCAATTGGGGCAGGATGGGTGTGACTTGAGCCATGTATCAATGCAGGCCACATGAAAAGCATGACCGCATTTAGGGAGCACCCGGACACTCTCCCCATCAGCAAACTCCCCCAAACAAATGGGGCATTCTTCCATAGTTGATGAGGACGATCCGTACACTGCCTCTGGGAGATGGTGCAGTGCTACTGACGTTTGTTTGTTGAGTCCAAGTCCTCCTGCAGTACTTGAGCTGATGGTGCTTGGCAAAATACACCTAAGACCATACCGTGCTACTATGTTGAGTCCAAGAACGAATATCAAGCAACACAAGAGCACGGCTAGGATTATTACCATGTTTGCGTCAAATTCTGACTCATCATCGCTGCTTCTGTTGCTGTAATAAGAATAGTCCACTGGACTTGACGCGCCTGACTCTAATAGCCTGCGGTGTGGTATCTCCATATATAGCTAGATGGATATATAGCAACTTAATTAGAACTAAGAAGAAAAGTATTGATTAAATCTTCCATGTTTCTTCTACTTATACACCGCAGGTTCTGTGCACGTGTCAATTTAACTATGTACCGGCAGCAACTTAATCATATGACAATGTTTAATTGTAGTACTAGTACCAAATCCATTAATGTTGTATTGTTTGTTATATATTCAACTTCACTTACAATCCATGCATGCACTAAAGTAGTAGTTGACTTTTTATATTTACCTAGAGAACTAATTAATATGACATGTATATTAGGACAGTTTGGAAGTTGTAACAACTCTTGTTATGCAAACCTAACTATTACTAACTTTAAATTAATAGAGACCTGATCATCAATCATGCACCCAAAATAAACTACTACTACTATAGTAGATGTCTAGATGATCAGTATACTAGCTAGCTCTTAATTTGTGCATGCTTTAGGTGAACCAAATTAACACTGCTTCACAAAATTAGACACACCACTACTGACTACTCCATATACTCGATCAGTGGAGTAGTTAGTAGTTAGTGGTATACTACTTTAACACTAGTTTATTTTGTTAATATTTTTAAGGGTTAGTTTGATACTATACTGGTAAATGGTACAGTAGTTTAAAAAACACACACACTCTGATATGGGATATTGTGCAATGATATTTATACCTTAGGGGTATTGTGCACAAATATTAATAGTTCAGGGGTAATGTGCACGGAATTAAATTTTAGGGGGTGAAGTGGGCAAATCATCAATGCTTTTTTTTCGCCAAAAAAGAAGAAGAAATCCATTTTGTTTTCCATCCCATTAAATTAAGAAGAGTAGAAAGGTTTTGAAAGGTCTCATTCATCCATTGATGGCGTATTGAATACTACTGGCACTGATAAATATTGAGCAGCACCTGCAGAAGTGCTCCGAACCGGTATGTACTATACTCGATCGTACAATTACCTTTAAATCGGTGGTTAGGTAGGCAGCTTCTCGTTTCCAAAATTTTATTTATTTCCGGCAAAAAGTGCGTCTTTGATAGAGTAATATGTCTGTGTTACCTTTGTTTCATGTCAGCCAAGGTCAAGAAATCAATCAAGATCACATACATTGACATCATATAATGCTGGGCCGGCCGGAAAAGCGACCGAGAGGTAACTCCGTAACCGGTGCTAATTTCTTTTCTAATTAATAATAATAATTAAATAAATTGTGCTTGCTTAATATTTTCTCTTTTCCTTTTTTCCTTTTTTCCTTTTACTACTACTACTGTTTTGTTTCTTTCTTCGTTTTCATATATATCATCGGTTATGTACTAGTATGTATATCAACTTGAGTAATTGGTTTAGAGAACCTACTATGTTTTGTCTGGGTTTAGTTTAGTATAGCTGTACAGGTGTACTAGTGTTTTGAGTGTTAACTTGTTAAGTTTGAGCACTCCTCCTTATGCTCCTTTCTTTCTTTCTTGGAGATGAATAAATACTCCTTTAAGCAGTATCCATCTCAAATTCTCATTCAACCTAAATGTGGATTTCTTTATGAGTATTATCATTTTCTGTCTGATTCACAGTTATCATCTATCTCCCTGGTTTCTCATGTTGAGAGTTAACATTAGGTGGGTTACTTTAGTAAAGTACAATATGTGTTTCTTCTTCCTTTCTTTCTTCAAATCACCATTACTTTATATATACTGTAGTCCTTAAGCAACTATAATAATGTTTCTCATTTTTCCGAGTTTCCCGTTGTAATCAATATCAGCAAACTGTTTATATATACTAGTAGTACTTTGTGATTATTGGAAATTCAGTGTTACTTCAAATGATTTTCTCAGATCAATTTTGGTGGATTCCAGAAATGGCTAGTTGCCTAGATGATTGATTTTTATTTAAAATAAATAAAATAGATTATACTTCTAGTTAAATTAGTTTGTCGATGTGCTTTCTTTGCGAACATCAACTCAGGACAATTCTTATGTTATTTTACACTCTTATAACTTTCAGTCTATGCACTTGTTTGGGTAACCCACAGGCAGATATAACTCAATGCAATTAAGCATATAATGACAAACAAGCATTGCATTTCATTCTCACTCTCATGCTAGATTAGTAGATTGTAATATGCTAATACATAACCGTTGCAACTACTAGTATAGCTAACACACCAACAGTTCCTTTTCAGAAGTCCATCATGACAGTGTGATGATGATAGACCCCAAGCACATCCACTCATATTAGCTGAAGGCCATCATGACAGTGTGATAACGATAGACCCCAAGCACATCTGCTTATATTAGCTGAAGTCCATCATGACAGTGTGATGATGATAGACCCCAAGCACATCGGCTCAATACAAAACTGAATATGGGCCTTCTTGATTGTTCATCTTCATCAGCTTCAGCTCCCATCCAGGTTAGTATAATTGCTAAATGCTAATGCACTGGTAAAGTTGGTCACGTGCAATTAATCTATCAAACAGGATGCTGTTCAATAAAGAAATACTACTACATGTAATTTATAGTTTTGTATTGTGTTCAACTTCACTATTAGATTGTATTTATTTATTCGTATCATTGTTGAGCTTAGAATGCAATATAAAATTAGCCAATACAAATCACTGAACCAGACCTACCTTTTCATGCAGGTTCAGTTTTTTTTCTTTCTAATAGCCAGAAACTTAGTTGAAGTTCCAGTAATAATTGCCTTCCAATTTTCCACTAGGTCTATTCTTGAAAATGTGTTATTCTTAATTACAATTAATGAAGCCATAGGCACCAAAATTCTTTGCTTGCCCATAAATATACATCTGCATTTCGTGTGTTCAGAGGCCTGCAAGCAAAATCATAATTCCTGAATTTGAAATTAGATGGAATATGATATCCCCATAGAATTGTTATTATTTGCTGCCAGACCTAAGGATTTTGTAATAGGACATCGTTTAGTTACATCATTCCCTTTTCTTACCCAGTCATGCTAATCATCGCAATTGCCTTTAATCTTAGGATGTGTGATAAAACACGTTTACTAGAATATGTGATGTACAAGATGCAACAAATATTTATGAACAACCATCGGATTGCGTTGCTGGTTGCAACTGTAAGATACATGTTCAGAAACTTAAGTTATCCCAATATTATATAAGAGGCATGCCAAGTGATTTATTGCTGCAAGCTAGATGCAATCCAAAAAGTACGAAGAAAAGAAAAAGGAAAGAAAAGAAAAGAAGCCCTGAGAAGTTATTTGCTACTGCTGCATGGTCCGTCATGCAATTTATTACTCCACTATAAGGATGAATTATGTCATTGACTCATTGTTCCATTGGGCCTCTTCCACACCCATATTTCTCACTTGACACGGCAAGAAGATACAAGAAGAACGAGGAAAAAATGATTAGAACTGATCAATTAAACAAGAGAAAATACTAAGTACATATATGTTAATCATTTATCAACATTTTAAATTTAAGTTGTTGTAGTAATAAAGAATCAATATAAACATCATTGATTGCATTTTACTTGATTTTCTTTCATTTGTCCTACATTCTACTTCGCTATAGCCCTGGCCAGCCTGTTATCTCGAATTTTCTCTGTATGTGCTGCTTGTGAATTGAAGTGTATTTCATAAGCACCTATATGAAAGTTAAAACAAGATGTCAATGCTTACTTGGTCCTGTTAACACTAGCTGATGGAATGACCACTGTTAACGTGACATTGTGTAGGAATGGGTGCAGCATATTCAGGCTTCACGCTGTAAACTCTAGCAGCAGACTTGAAGCACATGCAACCCATCTTCAGTCCCGCTGTGGTGTTGGCCACATTGTTATGACTTATGAGAGCTTGGACTTTCGCAGCATCCAGCAGGCACACTGCCACCCTTCTCTAGGTATGTCAAACATGGAAGCAAGCTATTCACCAGAGTCTAGCAAATTATATCCTCTGCGCGAGGTGCAACTTCCAGCATGCACATTGCACAAGCAATCGCCCTAAGGTTGGCCATGTGTACAAGTTAATGTTGATTTCTGAATATTTTATTTGCAAGGTGATTGTTAGTTTCTCTTTGATAAGTTTGCTGGTTCTAAAATGGTTTGAAGATAAACTTATTTATGGAGGAAAATATTGTAGGCCTGTGATTAATTGGAAGAACAAGGAACTTATTGTGGTTAAGTTTGCAAGCTACTCTATTGCATTTTTTACAGTATTAGTCTAATCCTGCTGTCTGGGGGATTTACATCTTTGGATTATCATGGTACTTGGATCAATCTAATCCTATACGTTATCATGGAGGCGTGAGATAAGTCCCTAGTTAGTCTTAGTTACCACTTTGGACAGAGCAACAATAGGAGGCTATAATGATCCAAAGGAATAATTTGTCAAGGCATGTCGATAAGTTATGATTATATCACATGCATAGATAACCAATTTATACATAATATTATGCAAGTGAAATGAAAAAAACATGGAAAGCATTCTCTCCGCTTTTTCTTATACTTTTTTGTTTTCCTGTTGGGTACGTAAAAAACCAGTAGAATCATCGAAATTTCTTTCCTCCGTAATATGTGTTGAAAAGATTAGCCACAAGAGAGAAGCTATAGTTTAGAGTAAATGTATGGTCAATTAACATTGGTCAGAACATCAGATTGGGCTAGTCTCGAGCTGCTGCATGGATAGTTTACTTCACATGTTCAAGTTGTTATACTACCAATAAGTATATAAATGTCGGTTGAGTAGAATCATCTGAACTTGGTTCTATTCCTGCATATATGTGGTTTAATTGTTTTAACAATGTAATGTAGTATATACTAGTGAACCTATTCTAATAAATGTTCTTCAATACATACAGTACCATGATAAACAATAACACCATACGTGTCAGAAAAAATTCATGGGATATGTCTTGGCTGTACAAAGAATAGTTTATAAATCAGATAGTATTATGAAACATAAATATCTGAAGAAGGGATGTCGATCCATGCTTACTTAACTTGTAGAATTATGCTCAATCGGAATCGGTAAAAAGAAGTTGTAGATGTGTACGATGTTGACAAGTTAACTTTAGTTAGAGATTTCTCATTTTGCGTTTAGTAATAATTTATACAAAAGAAAATACTACTGTAAGTCTGTAATCATTCACTTAAATAAAGTTTGTTCTCTTAAATAAGGATTGACATGCATGTATCTGAGCCCGTTGGTTACTTTCCTTTGCAATTGCTGTTTTTGGCTCTTTCATTTGCTTTCAGTAATTATTAGTCTACTGGATAGATATTTTTACACCGGTCGCCATTAATTCTTGTTTTACTAACCATATATATGCTAGGAGTGTTGCATAGCATGCATATTGTATTATTTGTTGGCGTCATGTGTAAATAATAGTAATAAGCATAAACAGAAGCATGAAATTTGATAAAACAGAGATTTCATTAGACGTAGTAGGTGGTGGATGATAAATCTGTGTACATAGAGTGAGATGGAAATCTGGCGGAGAATTAATGGAAATCTCAAATGTAGATGCTAATGTTCTTGATGGATTTGTACTGTACTTAGACTGTAGGAACCAAAAGAGCAAGCACTAGCAGATGTTTATTTATTTATATAAGTACTCCATGAGCTAATATATAGGCATGCAGCAGCTCTCCGATACTCAAGAACAGTAGTGTGTGTAATTTTACTGCACCCTGCAACATAAAAGACATGCATGCACCAAGTTAATATATAATAATTAATGACACTAATTTAATATTGATATTATGCAAGTTAGGAGATGCATGTGATGTCATATATACTTGTTGCAATCAGTGGAAGGAGCAATGTTGTAAGGAATGTTGACACCACATTGTTTAGGAAGTTGAGCAGCTTTGCCAAGGTTGACCCCACCACCTTGGTAACCGCCTGCAAGAGATTTGAGGCAGTTGCACACACTCTGCCGGTCTGGGGTGGTCTGTGCAGCACTGTAGAGCCCCTTAATCCCACTGCAGCAATCTCCTAGGGGGCCTTGGTCGGTCACGTATGGGAGGCAGTTGCTCAGGTACGAGACCACCGTGCCGCATCCAATAGCTGCTTCTGCAGGAGGAGCCATGGCTGCCACCACCAATAGAGTGGCTAGGAACACCATGCACATTGCCTTGGCCATTATAGATAGATCGATCGATAAGTGAAGTGTGTTAACAAGTGTTTGTTAGTTATTATTGTGTATAGCTAGTTTTAGATATTGCTTAGTGTGTGAGGAGTGTTGTGGAGTTGGGGGGTGGTTTATATATATAGGATTAGTGGATTACCATATTAGCATGGGATGAAATCAATGAATTGGATTTTGGGTGGAATTGTACGTGCCCTTGGTTAATTCATTAATGCATTGAAATATTGAATTATAAATTTGTAATGTAGGTAGTTAGCAAATTAAGTAGTTGGGGTGGATTTAATGCTAGCTGCCTAGGTGTACTAGTTATATAGAAGTACTATACTTCTAGAATGCTCTTATGTTTTTTTTTAAACTCTGCACTCATTAGATTGATCAGTTTATCAAAACTACTGTAACATTTCAACGTGGTACACATACGTTTATGTGCCGATTTGAAAAGGAAAAAAAAAAAAAGGAAGGTTCATAAATCATAACCGAGCTAACCTAGGTGGCTATTTATAGCCTACAAATGTTGTGACCTAGTAGACTGTTAATCTATAAAGTACACAAGGCATGTGAAAGATTAATAATCGATGTTTCCGGATTTGTGCTGCGTCATTGTTGATAAGGTTGAGCCCTAGCTAAACTGTACAGGTTGGTACGATTTTGGTTCTGCTGTGTGTGGTTCATCTGGACCTGGAAATTCAAATCTGTGCTTTCGGTCCATTCTCCTCCGCTCAAAGCAGAACATCGATCTTTACTGTATCATGTGGTAGGTCTGTCTGTGTGTTGCTTGCAGAGATTCTCGGTAATTCCTGTCTGTTTTGTATTGTAATTCTTCCTGACCTGAATCTTAGCTTAATTTTTGTCATGACTCATGAGTCATGAAATAAAGGTTTGGTTATTATTATTATTATTATTATTATTATTTTTTGTACGAGATAGATCTGAAATAAAATTTGGGCTTAGCTTTTAGGTAGCTACAGAATGAAATTAACTGAAAACATAATCTTCTTCTTCCTCTTTTAATTGTTGAATATATTCTTTAAAATGTAGTGTCAGACTGTCAGTACTGAATATTGGAGTAGAGGTTAATTATTATTGTATGAGGGTAGGCACATGAATGCAATGTGTCAAAAATTCCGAAACGAAACCGCCCAAAGCTAAAAAGGAAGCCACAGTATATACTACTACCAAAGTTGGTTATATGATCGATAATACTCCCATGTCTTATTAAGATACTAGTAGTAGATTTTATTTGTTATAGCATATGAACAGAACAAAACATAGATCTAGCAAGCAAACTACTTGGAACCGGATTCAAAAGGAAACAGAACAACAAACAACAACGATGGATAACTAGCTCATTCTTAGTAGTAGCAGTAGTTGTAGTTAACTGCTAGCTGCAGCCAACTACCGCGCGCTAAGTTTCAGCCAATTCTGCAGCCAAAGGTAACAAGAAAAATAAAAAAGGAACGATTAGATATGTTAGTGTTACTACATAACATAAATTAAATGAAAAGATGGATAATGATAAATAAAATAGAGTAGTTGGTACGTAACGTACGTGTTGCAGTTGATGTATGGGGTAATAGCGAAAGGTAGATTAATGGCACAAGTGCGTGGAAGAGCAGCAGCGTTTCCATAATTGATGCCTCTCATGTTCCTTGCTGCCCTCTGCAAGCAATTACAGGCAGTACGCCGATCTACAGTTGTCCTCGCAGCTGCAACAAGTGACCTTAGTCCAGGACAACAACCCGGTGCAAGTGCACTCCCCATCAAGAACCCTACGCATGGTGCTACACTTGTCTGCACCCTCTGGCACGTCATTGTCTGTGCCTCCCCAAACGTACTAACCTGCAGCATGCCCATGCATTACAACTTAAATTAAAATTTAATTCGGGATAGCTAGCTATCTTCCAATTAATTCAATGCCATTAATTAATTGTTTCAAGGAGTTAGTTAGCTAGAATTCAACTTCAACAAAATATAATATATACATATATATGCAATGCAAGACTAGTTTAAATGTTAGAGAATACATGCATGCTAGTATATATTACTACTACTAACTAACCTGCAGACCCAGGCATAATACAAGTAGCATCACCAAACAACCAAACTTATCGCTCATCATACTGTTTGTTTGATATAGTATAAACTTCTTGTTTGTTTGTTTTCCTCGATTGATTGCTCTATGGATATTTGTTGTGATATGATAATCTGATCGCTCGATCGATCAAATTATTTATACTAGTAACAAGTATAGCTAGCTATTGTAATTCTGAAAAAATTAGTTGGCAGTTGGGGCAGCAGCAATGCTAAAATTTAATGGTAGCTATTAGCTTGGTGAAGATCGAGATGCAGCAGCATGCAACGGGCATGTGTCCATCTGCATGCATATCTTATAATCAATGCCATGCTCAGCAGAGTTAATTGGTTTCGCTTATCGAGCTACCGATTCCCAAAACTATCATGCACATACCTCCCTCATACTCATACGTACGTGTCGAGACCAGCCATAGATATCCAACTCTCCTAAAAGTTGAGGATCTACTAACACTAACGAAATCTAGTCATTTGTACTAATTCCCTAAACATTCCACTTCATTCATGGCCAATTTCAATTTCCTCTGAAAGTTGAGTGAAAATTTAATACAGGATAGAGTTCGTCCCAAAGAGATTCAAACTCAGATCAAAGTACGTGAGTGAGATGATCCGATCTCATGCCACTATTTCTCCAACCACTTAAAAAATATACACAAACTAGCAATTTTTTAACTTAACAAAATTATAACTTGATAAGAATTTCATGACATCAATGGCAATAAGTTAAAAATAGATGGTCTCTTTTGAAACTTTACGTAAATATATGGATGATGTAATGAGAGGGTAAAGAGATAATAGTAAATATATGGATGATATAATGAGGGGAGAGAGATAATAATAAGAATGATAGTACTTCTATGTGAGAAATATGATTTCAAGTAGGAATGATGAATTTGAAATAGTAATGATTTTTTTATTGTTGGATACAAATTAAATGACAAAGCAAGTATGTTACTTTTATACGACGAAAATAAAAAAATTTATACTGTACCCAGCAATCCTCCAAAACACCCGGTAGGTAACTCTGGTAGTAGTAGTTAACTACTCTTATTCTATTGCTTTTGTTAAATCAAACACATTCATTCAAATTAGATACCGGAGAGTACTACCTTATTAATTTGAATTAATTAACAAGATTATTATAATCACCATTAGTAATCAACAAAGTCAACATGATATGAACAAGTACATCCAATTGCTGCTGCTTTTAATGATCATGAATTGAGTTCCATCTAACTAAATCAAAGGGTCACCTACACACCTATTGAGCTTTTCTTTCTTTTTCTTCTTTTTTTTTCTTTTCAAAAATGAAAAACAATCTCCCTAACTAACTGACATCATCAGATGTAACAAAAGGCAAACTGCATGGGACAGTTCAGTTCATCTGGAACGTGAAACCACCTATTCTCTGACTTTACTTACAGGCAAGGCCAACGGACAAAACATTCTCAATCTTGTCCCTGCAAGTTTATGGCCTTCTTCGTGGCAAAAAGTTGCCTCAGGAATGCAAATTTCTTTTTAGTTCGACCAAACTCAATAATGCTACCATTGTTTGTCATTTCATCCTCAGGGGATTTCGTCGTCGTCTTTTCAGCCACAGATGGCAACGAGGGTGGTGGTCCGTGAACCAACACAAACTCATTCAGCATCCGAATTATCTGGCTGAAGCTCGGTCTCATATTTGAATCTTCAACCCAGCATGATTGTATTATGAATGCAAGATCAGGTGCTGTATCTTCTGGTATAACAGGTCTCTCTTGCTGCATTCAAAATTTGTGTTTGTTATACTGTATATTCCAATAACCATCTAAACAGATAACACTAACATTCTTCAAACTTTAAACTACTACTACTTCATCTAACGGTAATCTTTTTTTTTTTAATAGAGAACATATAACTGTAATCAAGGCCTGTTTTGTCTACCGTGAAGCCAACAGGATAGCTGATCAATTTGCAAGAGAAGCAAAAATCACTTTTGTTTAGATCGTAATCCTACCCCTGTCCATGTACAAGTACAACCTAGGTTATTTTTTAATCAAGGATGGGACTTTTGCCCACCTTGGCTGTTAAATAGTGTAATAAACGACATTGAACATGGTCACTCCTAGGCTTGTCCTGAACAAGGCAATCCGGCATTTTGTACACCTCCTATTTCTAATTAATGAAATGCTTTGTTTTGTCCAAAAAAAATAAAAAAAAATCATATCAGCTTACTAAGTTACCACTAATAAAAGTTACTCTCAGTTCATAATGCCAAGTGCGTTTCAAAGTATTTTTAGTACAAGGGAAAGTAAGAGAGTTGGTACTTAACCCACATTTCTTCATCTGTGCAAAAAGTAAACCAAGCCTATCAATTTGGAGAACAAACATTCCCAATAGCATTGATTCCGTAAGTTGAGTACCTTAAAAGCAGCAGCATAAGCAGCCTGCAAATTCGACATTCCTTCAAATGGCATGCGATTCGTCACCAGTTCCCAGAGGACAATGCCAAAACTATACACATCAACTTTGTTATTATAATGCTTCTTCTCTCCTTGGCGCAGTGTCACAGTACTGTACAGCTGCAGATTCAGAGTTGCACCCAATGATTCCAGAGTGTTGGCATAAACATGTAACAATGACGTGAAAAGGAAAGAAAAGAAAAAAAACAAGCCTCTCTGAATATAAGTATCCAACTGATTCACTTATTTTAATTAGCGCAAGCACCGAATTCCGGTTAATAAAAGTAGCACAAGTAGTGTAGTGCCAAAAGTGACTGTTGAAGGGTATTTTGCTATTTCAGGGTACAGGGGAGGTTACATGCTCAAACAAAGAGCTCTAGATACCCTACAGATTCAAATTAAGACATATTCTAGGATGAGTACAGCCCAATCTGATATCATCCCGACATTCTTTAACTGACAATGTTGGATCATCTAATCCATCACCTTTTTCATCACCAATCATGGTTGAATTAGCATCAATACTAATAGGATATCTGAATGACTTCTATTCGGTTAACGCACGACTACGACAATGGCAAAAAAAAGAAAGAAAAGTCATATACTAATAGATACAATCAAACTATTCGTAAATTGAAAAGGTAGCAGATTTTATTTTGGATAATACAGACTTTTTTTCTAAAATAAATGCAAACCTCAGGCGCCATCCAGCGGTAGGTCCCAGTTTCCGCAGTCATCATTTCAGTGACAGATTCTTCTCTGGCAAGACCAAAGTCTGCGAGCTTGACAGATGTGTGATTTTCCGTAAGAAGCAAATTGTCTGTATGAAAGAGATTAAGAAAGATTATTCTCAGCTCAACTAAGCTAAAATTGTAGTTGGAAATAAACAGAAGCATGCAGTGGTTTGCATTATGACTCACATAAATCTCAAGTTGTACAGCAGCAATACGCCAATAACTAACTGGAAGTCACGAAAAGCATACGAAAAATAGCAAGCACTGGCACAAATAAGCTAAGACACACTACTATGCTTACCTTTAGCTACAACACTCTTCTTTTCTTTCTTTTTTTTTTTCCTAGATATTTTACTAAGTGAGTGATTGCAAATGCTAAAAAAATCACTTGTGTGCTTTTCGAGCAATAAAAGTAGTTTTTTAGTGTTTTATTTTACAACTTTTGCTACACCTTCTCTTGAAAAAAGCAGGTATCCGCCAGAAGCTGAGAAGCAAGTAAATTGGTGCTTCTACCGACTTTTAGCAATTCATAATTATTTTTAAACTAAAAACAAGTGCTTTAATTGAATGTAGCAGACACTATAGCTTCTACTTCTGTGACGTTAAGCTGTTATTAGACTAAAATATCAAACACCAATCTCGTTTAATTAAAATCAAATTTTACTAACTTTTATTAAAAGTAGGCCAAAAATACTTTCTAAAAGCATTTGCAAACACACACTAATTCATGGTGTGACAGTGACACCAATAAAACTTAAAACATGAAAATATAATTCTTTTTATCCTTTTTAGCATGGTTCGTTGCATTTTGAAATAAACTGAGCAAGGAAAGTACAAGAACTAGAATGATAGTATTGAGAACTCTGCAAATAGAATTACTCCTGAGGAGAAACAGCAACTAACAATGAAAAAGTTCCATATTGTTGCAAGTTGAAGCTGTAGAGGTGAAATTGAAAGTAATTTCAGCAAGAACACCATCGGATTACCAGGTTTTAAGTCTCTATGAATAATTCCATTTGCATGTAAACATTCCATCGCTCGAGCAATATCAAGAGCAAAGTTTAATGCCACATGCAGATCCAACTGCTTTGGACGTATACTACCAAGATACTTCCGAAGTGACATTCCGGGCAACAGCTCAGTGACTATTACCATTAGCGGATCTTTACAAGCTCCAATAAACTGCAAACATGAGAAGAAAATTAAAGAGGGTACACATAATAATACCCAGAATGCGGATATGTAGAAAGGAATAGAACCCTTGTATCAACAATTCTCACTTTGACAAGATTATCATGCTTTACTTTTGACATCATTGCCACTTCTCGAACAAAACGGCTCTCAAGGACAGTTTTCTCTTCCGGTGTATTACCACAATTAAGAACTTTGACAGCAACAATTCTGTCACCATACCTGTAGATAGGTTGTATCAGCATTTATAACACAATTGCAGAATTAAACGGAACAAATGAGGAAACTAAAAATGCACCAATTCATGATTCAATCAACGACCGCTATATTTTTCATTCAGCGTGGAGCCGTGGACATACTTGTATAGCAACTTACTGTTACATTGGTTATCCAGCTGAGAGTTTGCACAAGCTGAGTAATGACTATAGCTTCAGACAACTTAGAAGAATACTTAGCTCGAATGAGCTCTACAGAATGACCTACCTTGGTTATTATCTAACACCATCTGTATACATACATCCACCAGATAATCAAAAGCTAATTTTTTTTCCCTAATATGCTCCCACATTTAATATAATCATATAAAGTAAAGGATTTTTAATCCCTGAAGAATTATTATAGCACAAGCATATGAATATGAAATAACAAGAGAAGAAGGAGGTAAGGGAACAGACCTTCCCTGATAAACTTTGCCATGAGCACCTTCACCAATTTTGGAGCCAATAAAGAGGGACTTAGGGTCAACAAGGACCCTCTCATCAATACACAAATCAACAACAGAGGCAACACTTGATCCAGAAGAAACACCATCAACAGATCTTCTAGAGGACTTATTATTACTATTACTATTATTGCAATCTTTTCTACGTCTGCCTTTGCTACTACCAGAACTCATATTTGTCCTCCGCCCTCCTCCCCTAGCTAGAGGATTCGTGAATTTGTAATCATCATCATCATCATCATCAAAATTCAAAGCCTCAAAATAAGTGAGAATCCATTCTTTGTTTTTTTTGTGATCAAGAACAAAAAATCCCAACTCAATTGCTGCTAAATAGAAAGAAAAAATAGGTCAAAAAGTGGCATTATACAGATGCTACAATGAAACTGTGCTACATTATGACCTAAATATATACTGAAAAAGAATAAATGCAAAGAAAAAAACTTACTAGTAGTAGTAGTGGAAGAAAAGCATAAAAGAAAGAAGAAGAAGAGAAAAAAAAGGCATCTTGAAAAGTGAGTGAAACAGCTTGAAGGTGAAGCTAGGTAGAGGGAGTGAAGGAATATATAAATAGATTAGAAACCAAATTAGTAAAAGCCCAAGAAATTACTAAGAAACATGGATGGATGGATGGCCACTTACTTAAACAAACATGCAGCTGATGCAGGGCTGGGCTCCCAATATTGAAATTGAAAGCAAGAAACTAAGTACTAACTAACTACTACTTCTGTGTCTCTCGAAAATCTTCCTTCTATCTATACAAAACAAGAATTAATAATAATAATAATAATAATAATTGAATTGGATTGTATTGGATAGAAAATCGAAGAATACATAAGAAGAAGAAGAGCATTTTCATGGAATATATGATTCTAATCCAATTGTAAGAAAGAAAAAACTAAAAAGGGGGGGATTCTTCTCCTCCTATTTAATATATATTCCGTGGCGTACCTGTTGAGTTTCAACACACAACAACAAAGAAGACGAAGATTGGATTTTTCAGGAGTGGATTCTTCAAACTTGAAACAAAGAGAGAGAGAGAGAGAGAGAAGCAAGATGTGTGTGTATTTTAGTCTTTCACTGACTCAGACTAGCTTACTACTTTTTCAAGTTTTTTTAAAATGTGTTTATTTTTTATATTATATTTAAACCAACATTGAAATTGAAAGAAAATGAAATGCAATCGTTAACTGCACGTACGGTTACTTCTCTACTTTCTTTTTCTAATGCAAATTTAGTTTTATTTTTATTTTTGCGTGAATGGTGCTATAATATGATGAGATATTTATGTAAACATTTGGCCTTTTTACCAGGACTCACTAGGAGGATACTGTACTTAATTATCAAAAACATTTAAGATTCATGTAAGTATTTCCCGTACGGATCTTTCCCTTCTTGATTAATGTGGAAAATATTAATTAGCATTATATATAGCCAAAATATAAAAATAAAGTAGAAATGAAGACTGCAACTAAAGTGGAAAATGATAAGTTTGACAGAATTAAGTAAGTGGGGATGGATGAAAATTGAAATGCAATTCAAAAGTAGACATTTGGTGTTGTGTCCTCTTACCCAATCGGAACACAATTCCTGGGCCCAACCCAACACTAATCCCCATAATAATGTCATTGTTAACTCCTCCTACTCCTGAATGGATTATCGATTAATCCATTAATTAATTATTATTGGGTATTTTCCAATAGTTTTTTTACCTAAACCGCTTTATGTTTCCACTGGAGATCGAACCTTGCACATCTACCTTCATCGACTCAATTCCATTCCGCTGGACCACCTTATGACTCCATTATTCAATAGTTTCAACTTATTGTTATTGTAATAAATTGATTAATTTTTTTTTTAATAAATGAACAAATTTGACTTATTAAACATTTTGATAGGTATTTGCCACAACTATTTAATTTTTTTTTAAATAACCTTTTCTACACAACAATCATGAGTTTCAACATTACAACTTTTCGACAAAGCTCCAAAACTAGTACAATTTCCACTTAAGATCATGAGCCAAAGGTGACCAAGTTGATGTTTCCCTTCGAATATCAACGGTTATGAAAGAGCCCCGCTTACGTTTTATCTTGTAAATGTAGATTCCAGCAAATGGATGTCAGGCCCAAGAGAAGTTTATTTCATGGATAACAACCTGATTGTCTCCTTCAAGAACAACCTACGTATATATCATCTCCAAAGCTAGCTCAACATCGATTTATGCAAATGCAACCTCTACTTGTAAAGGCATAAGGCTAGTACCGTATCGGACTTTTCTACGTCACCAAACTAGATAGTAATTAGTAACCGATAAAGTCCCTCAACACCACACCCACTCCAGTATGACCCCAATCCTTTGGCACCGCTACATCAACATTAATCTTGACCGAACCTTGGAAAGGCGGACTCCATGGCACTCTAATTCTTTGCTCATGCTGATTATGAATCTAACCAACTGGGTGGTATATATTTGCCCTCAGGTTACCAATATAATTAATTTATTAATCACAAATGTGGATGTCTCAATCGGAATGGTGGTTGAACCTTCGCGTACGACATTGTTATGATTATGCCAAAGGCTCCAACATGAAACAATGAAGAACTCAAAGTTTTGTGCATCTATCTGCTCCCTGAGCCCAGTTACTCCATCTCATTCATTGCCATAAAACTTAATAACATTAGTCAGAAGACCTAATAGTACCGGTATAACAACATTCCCCTTCATCTATTTTATCTTTCATCTTTTCGTCGATTATATATCATAGAATTTCAACGGTGGAAGTTTGCCTAATGGATTCAGACGTCGTTCTTGTGCAGGAGGGTCATAAATATCTGACACATTCCCCCCCCCCCACCGGAACTGATTTTTGTGGACTGCATAAATTTAGGACTTTTTTTTATCGCCTCCTTTGTCGGAACAAAGCGCAAAACTATGTGTTGATACACACTCAGTGTTTTTCGTACGATTATATTCTTTATCTCTTCACACGTGCACTAATAGTTAATTGCACATTTGGAGTTTGAATTGATGTTCACCATTACGGGCCTCAAAACAAATTGTATAGTGGTTTGATGGCCGCGGGAGTTTGACAGTTGGATCTGAGGCGCCCGTCTTGTGTGGTTACCAATATACTTGGTCATAACCGCCTTTCCCCATGCCAGAGCTGGCATATTAAGGTGAAACTTTTGAAAATTACGAAGGGTTCTCAAAACCAACTTCTGAGCGCTTTGATGAATGCAAGCGTTTGACCGATGGATTCCGAACGTCATTCTTGTGTGGAAGGTCATAAATCTCACTATGAGATTTTGGACCTATCCGGGACTGATATGATATCTGGGATTAGTATTCACACATTTAGAATTTTTAGACTACTTTCATTTGATATCCTTTTTCAAAATAATGTGCATGGTCATATATGTTTATGTTTTATATACTTATTTGTTTATTTATTTATTTTGTATAAACGACTATAACATATAGATTGGGAGTTATAAGGTGGTATAGCGGAATGGAGGTGGAATAGTGAAAGAGAGGTGCTGGGTTCGATCCCCAGCGGAGATATAAAGCGGTTTCAGTGTGGAGATATAAGGTGGTTTATGATACTGTATAGTAGTAGCGTAGAAGTAGTTGTAATATTTACCGTTTCAAACAAACTATAACATATACATTAAATAATGGGATTTATAGTTGGTGAACATTCCCTCTCTATCACCGAATTAAAAGTTTAAAACCATTATTTTGGGTGAAGTATACATACTTAATTCAATGCAGGCCACCCAATTAATTTATAATGTACTGTAGTTTTGTCTTTCAAACAAGGAATTTTTAAACTAATTAAATTAATACGTAGTAGTGCATCGTGCTTAATTTTCAAACCATATACTGGAAGAGTGGGTTGATAACACGAAGTCACACATACTGGTGTTGGCAATTAGCGTCATTTAATTAATTAATTAGTAATGACATGACACAGCAGTTAATTGTTGTTTAATTTCTCGATGGCTAAATAACATTATCCTCACGCATGATGCATGCACTTCAACTAAACTAAGTAGTGCTGCTGCATATCACTAGCCGAACTAACAACTGGTTTCATATCGATCGATCGAACGATTCTCTTTTCTTTTCCTAAGTGACTGTTAGAAGTGGTGAATTACCCATCAAAATTCTACGGGGCACAACTGATTAAATGACAATCAATTAAAATAAAAAATGATAATTCCTCTATTCTAAATTAAACTTCTTAAACTGACTTTTTTTTCGAACTTTGACCGTAAACTTCCTAATGTAGGAGTAGTATTTTATTTCTTTTCATTGTAAGAGAATGTACGAAATAGTCTCATCAAATTTGATGTTATTCTAATTATTGTTGGATAGACCCGTTACATACAGTCAGAGTTCTAAATTATTGCATAATAGACCCCGTCAAACACAATTATTATTTTGAATTATTGTGAAATAAACATGTCGAACATAGTCAACATATTGAATTAATGCAGAATAAACTTGTCAAGTTCGGTCATTCATCTATAGTATCATTGAAGCATTTTTGAATTAATACGGATTAAGTCTTTCGAATACGATAATTCATCTATAATCTAACTGGAAAGATCTCGAGATTAATTAATTGCTGCTGTATTGATGGAGAAGAAGCGAGAAGAAAAGAAGTGAGTTTGAGAATGACGAGACTTCTGAAGACTGAAGAGACCTGGTAGAGGAAGGAAGGGCGAAAAATCAAAAATCAATTCAGTTATGTGTTTTCTACCGCCAAAAAAAGGGCAAAATGAGAGAAAAATCAGGAATGAGAGAGTGAGTTAGGATCTCTTTTTATTCCACTATTATTAGATGTTAATACGAATTCCGTAGAACGTAGAACCTGGAGTCGTATGCTACCCAACATAAACATAAAGGATTGGACATCTAAACTTAGCTCATGGACCAATAATTAAAGACATTGGTATTAAGGCCCATGTAGACACATGATGGGCTACCAAACAAGTGCGTTATTTATTAAAACACATACGCGGCCTAATGTCTCCTAAAACATGGGCTAATTATAATTACCTACTGTATGTAGCTTTCGATCTTAGATGAAGAAAACAGAAATTAGTCCACTTTGATATTGAACACGAAAAAATTAAAGAAAAAATGATAGCGATAATTAAAATTAATGAAGCTGGTTTGTGTATATTCTCAAAAAAAAAAAAAAAAAAAAGAATGACGCTGGTTTGTGTATGTATATAGAACCAAATATTAATTGGTCTGATTTGCACAAAAGTACTGAAAATGGAACGTTTGTAAGTGTTGGGAGTATGGAGGGATAATTGGGATGTACGTTCGACATACTCAAACTCATATGCCTTTTTAAGATTATTTACGTTTTTTTTTTTCGTTTCTTTTAAATTGTTTACGTTTTATTATCATATTTATATCCAAGATTATTTGAAAAGTGGAATACATAACAATTAGCGCGAGTGCAAATTTAAACAAATTCCCCATATGAGTAGTAGACGACTATTAGTATCTATGAATGAATAATATATAGTGCATTATGGGGTGGTGGAAAATGATACGTGTAGATATGAAATGGGCGAGTATGATTGATATACAGTAGTCCTTGACGTAAATAAATTTGGAATAGACATTCAAGAAACAAATTAAACCTACAATTATTTATTACTAGTACTAGTATCTAACACAAAGTCAAATATCATGTCACTGTCCCGAGTAGTAATATACAGGGTATTGTTCCTCTTCATCTATTTGGTTGTAAATTATTCATCATTTTTAATCGCTAGTTGTAGTTGCTAACATGAACAAGTACTTATAAATAATATAAATGGCTTTTTAATAACTCTACTCATTGAGATAGATAGATTATCTACTACTCCTGTGTTTAATTTGTAGCCCTGACTGCAATTAACTACTCCTTTAATTACTCAAATGGTCGTCATACAAAAAAACAAGATGATGATTTAATAATTATTTAATATAATACGTGTCACATATCTTTGAATTAAGTAAACTACTAATTGAGGACACATTATGTGTTTAAAATGGTCTGACTGACCCGTTTCACAAAAAAATGGTCTGACTGACCCAGTCTAATAAGTCTGTTAGACAAATTCCAGGGAAAATAACAAAATAGGGAGCTGGAGGATCCTATCCTAATAGTAATAGGTGAAATTGAACCCGTTGAAATTATAGAGCATAATTTCATTCCATTTGAATTAATTTCCAGAATCCAGACTAAGTTGTGTTGATTGAGCTAAAAGAAGATGGTAGTTACTCCGTCCTGCATTAATTAATTAAGTTTAATATTTTATTTTGTTGATTTTTTTAGAGTTGATTTGATATTAAATTATTTTTAAAACATATGATAAAAGTAATTTAAAATTTTATATTATAAAATTAAAATATTTATAATTTGAGGTCAAATCAAAAAGTTAACAAAATAAATTCTTAAATTTAAGTCAATATGGAGGAAGTACTGATTTAGATTTTATTTTATCTTACCTGTAAGAAGGAAAATATTTTCTCCGTAAGAAAAATTGAGTAGTTAGGTTTCTTTTTATGGATAATTATTAGAATTCGAAAAGAGAAAAAGAAAAAGTATGCATCTGATGTAGTAATAATAAATAAATAAATACTAGTAATAGTAGGAGTATAAAAATAAGAGTGAGAATAGAAAGTGACGAATACGTTCACACATTTCAAGGAGAGAAGGGAAGAGAAAAAGGCATTAATTCATTCACTCAATCGCTGAAATCACTTGTTCAACTTGAATCCGTTCCATTGTTTCTCTCTAGTTTCCCCTGAAGAAACTTGTTCTTGTTCTTCTTCTTCCTCTTTTGATCATCATCAACAAGTAGTCACTCCTTGAGTTTCACACAAGTCCATTAATTATCCATCATCAAATTTTGCAGAAAGAAAGAAAGAATCGAATAACTAGTCTCCTCGTTTCAATTCTATATATCTGAATCAATCCCCTGGTTAATTTGTATGAAACATGCTTCCAAAACGCGGTCATAGATTTTTCAAGTTCAGAAGCTCACTACTAATAATAGCCTCCGCCTCCTCTTTTATTGCTCTACTTTCTTCTTCTTCTTCTTCTTCTTCTTCTTCTTCAATCATCCATTAAATAAGGGGCCACTCTTCTAAATTACTACTACCAGCTACACTTAATTTCTCTGTTTCCTTTGAATTTTAATTAGTACTTTATTATTCTGTATCAATCCATTTTTAATGTCTTGTTTCAGCAGTAATCATCAACAATATTACGAGATTTCGAGAAAGGTTTTGTCAATGGCTTGGATTATGCTGAGAATCGATTACTCTAGGCTTTTCTGGCTCTTATTTGGTCTTTTCTCTTATGAAAATCATGAAGGAAAACCTCGGATTTCCTCCTCCTAACCCCCACTGCTTGCTTCTTTGCTTTTTCATTGATCACTCCTTTCCTTTCTTTCGTACTAGTAATATTTAGCTAATTATTATTATTATTATTATTATTATTATTATTATTATTATTATTATTATTATTATTATTATTATTATTATTATTATTTCTGCAATATACCTACACTATTACTTTAAAGGAGGAATTCTTAAGATTGATTTTACATCAATCATGAACAACAACATCCATGACTCTCCTCCTTATGCTGAAATGGATCCTTCTCAACGATATGGACGAGTAAGTTTCTTTATTCTTCATCATTTTTATTCTCTCCCAAATTCTTACATTTTTCATCATACCTTTTTCGTATATATCATCTACCTTTCTTTCTGATGGATTGTTTGTTCATGTGATTCATATAATGCCATTTTTTTGATGGATTGTTTGTTCATGTGACTGATATATATATTATAGAGTGCCATTTTTAACAATTTTACAAGATTAATCCTCACTCAAACAGTCCTCATCAAATCGTTTAGCTTTTATTTTCTACTAGAATTTCACATGAATCTTACACTTCTCTAACAAGTTAGACTTTTTTTTATGACTCTTTATTCCAATCACCAAAGTCCCAACACACACAAAGAGAGACAACATACCATTAGCTAGCAGGCATATATGCAAAATATATAATTGTTTTACGTTTCATGTTTCATAATAATAATTACTACGAAGTAATAGATATCTTTTGTGTATGAAGAATATGTTTGCTTTCATTCACCAAGATTACAAATTGGTTTTCCTTGATAGTTGGTCATAATTCCACCTACTTTAGGTGTTTCATGTCATGAGCTAGCTCATATATTATACTCACATACATATATATATATATATATATATATATATATATATATATATATATATATAGATATATATATATATATATATATATATATATATATATATATATATATATATATATATATATATATATATATATATATATATATATATATATATATATATATATGTGATGTGATGTGATGCATTTCATGATTTGTTTTATGTAGATATGGTGTTATTTAAATACTATGCAATAATTCACACTTAAGATACAGTTGAAACATTATACTATACCGGCCTATTGGACATGTTTTATTTGATGTTCTTGTACATCGTTGTAGTTTAAAGATGTTCTTGGTAAAGGAGCAATGAAGAACGTGTACCGAGCATTTGATGAGTTCCTTGGAATGGAAGTTGCTTGGAATCAAGTTAAACTCAATGACATCTTTGGCTCCCCCGATGAGCTACAACGACTATACTCTGAGGTCCACCTCCTCAAGACTCTTAGTCACAGCTCCATAATGAGATCTCATGCTTCTTGGATTGATAGTGACCGAAGAACTTTCAACTTCATCACCGAAATGTTTACTTCTGGCACCCTGAGAGAGTATGTTATGCACTTTTATTAGAAAATGCTTTTTGATTTCTGCACGCAAGTTTTAACTGATAAGATCCTATTGTAACTGACAGGTATAGGAAGAAGTACACAAGACTGAATATCCGAGTCATTAAGAATTGGGCCTGCCAAATTCTTGAGGGGCTTGATTATTTACATTGTCACGATCCTCCTGTAATTCACCGTGATCTCAAGTGTGACAATATCTTTGTCAATGGCCACCTAGGCCAGGTTAAGATTGGTGATTTGGGTTTAGCCGCCATACTTCGTGGATCACATCACGCCCACAGTGTCATCGGTAAGCCACTTTCTTGTTAGGCTTATACAAAATTAAGTTCCTCATCTAATTTAAGTTGTGATGTAGTACTTATTTATTTCTAAGGTGAAATTAGAACCTTACGTAAAACTAATTCAATAAATTATCAGGAACGCCTGAGTTCATGGCTCCAGAGTTGTACGACGAGGACTATGATGAACTGGTAGACATTTACTCCTTTGGCATGTGCGTTTTAGAAATGCTCACTTGCGAGTATCCATACAATGAGTGCTCTAATCCAGCTCAAATTTATAAGAAAGTCACCTCGGTAAGATTTTATTTCGAGTTAAATTGCATTTATGTGAGTTAAATCTCTATTTTTACCACTACTTTTGTATATGAATAGGGAAAGTTGCCACAAGCATTTTTCAAGATTGAAGATGTTGAAGCTCGGAGGTTTGTTGGAAGATGCTTGGAGAAGTCTCCTAATAGACCATCTGCACGTGAACTTTTAGAGGATCCATTTCTTTCAGTTGAGGAGCTCGATGAATCTCTTGCTATCACCATCCCTTGCCAGAAGGCTGCTCTGGGTGAAAGAACCAAAGAATTGATGCCAGATTTGGTCTTGCCTGCAAGCAGAACTGACATGATAATTAAGGGAACAATGAATTCAGACGATGACACCATCTTTCTACAAGTGCAGCTTTCAGATAAATATGGTATCAACTCCAATACTTGAATATAAACTCATTGCAATCGTATAGAATCATTGACACCCGTCACTAGTCTTAGACTTATCAATATTATTGCCTTGAGATGAAAATCATCTTTAATACAAGATTTGACCTTTTTGGATTTCGTCTCTTACTTATTCATAGAATTGAGGTCTTATAATAGTACAAAAAAAATGTTTTACGCATTGCTTATATTTAATTTTGCATTGTAATCTGAATATATTGTAATTTTTCAGGTCATTCAAGAAATATATACTTTCCTTTTGACATTGGCAATGATACTGCATTAGACGTTGCGGCAGAAATGGTAAAGGAATTAGAGATACCGGATTGGGAGCCATTGGAGATAGCAGAAATGATTGACAATGAAGTTTCTGGTTTAGTCCCATCTTGGAAGAATCCATACTGTCCGGAAATCCATCAACAACACAGTTTCAATTACTTTGATGTTGACGATGATGATAATGGTCCCTGCCACCCTTTTTATCCAACTTCATCTGTTTCTTCATCTCAGGCTTCCTTGGCAGGCGTGTTCTCCTTGGAAGATGCTCAGCCCCATGAAGGAGATATACTCCACGATTGGCTTCAAAGTATGTTGAAAATTGTAATTTGTGTCCTAACTCCATCACTTCATATCTAATATGATCAATTGATGATGCAGATGATTTGAATGCTCAAGATGATGCCAGTTCTGATTGCTCTTCTTTATCACCCAAGTACTCTAATTTAAAGTACTTTTCAGAAAATGATGGTGTTCGCTTGTCGAGCTCGCTGAAAGATGATCTATATAATGTTTCAAGGACTCAAAAGAGCACTAGGTTTTGCCCTGACAAAGACCTCGACTGTAAGTCGAAGCACCAACAGCTGAAGATGGTGCATACAAAATCAATGATGGATATACGTAGCCAATTGTTGCATAGAACACTGGTGGAAGAGATAAGCAAGAGGCGCATGTTCAACACTGTTGGATCGTTGGAGAACATTGGGTACCATGAGCCTGGTCATGTTTCTGTTACAAAGACAATGAGTGGCGTTTGTCTCGGAAAATCAGCCAGTTGGATCAAGTTTTAAGAATCTCTTGAAGATTAATTTGATGCGGATATTTTCTTATTTCTGTGTGGTGTGTTCTCTGGCTGTGACAGAGATGTCTAGTTAAGGTTTGAACTCTTTTCTCTGCTTTTTGGAGACTTGAATCAATGTTTATATATATCTTGCTTGCATGCATCTAGTTGCAAAAGAATGCTGGTGTCAATCTAATGTGACAGAGATTTGAATAAAGATTGCTTTGTTTTATACATTCATTCGTTATTGCTTTAATTATGTGAGCAGTTGGTAAAATTTTGAACAGGCACTTTAGTTAGGATTAATTATCATGTTGAACCTATAACTATAAAACAGCTGAATTTGGAATTACATGCGTCCAAGTGTGACTGATTTTGCATTTTGGGTTGTTTAATTCTACACCCTTGACGTTAGGCCGCCGGCAGTATATATCCGGTTTCAGTCTGGCTCTGGCTTATGTAATCTTTTAGTCCATCGGTCCATTCTGCTTCGGTGAGGCTGAGAGCAGAACGTGTTGTGCGGTCCAAAAGTGCCCTGCGCTCGATCGATCATTAATCAACTGTTATAAGGAATGAGTATATACTATATAGTACTATATACCATCAAGGTTCACCAATCTGTCAATCTTTGTCTTAAGCATAGCAAATTAATTCTAAACTATATATGTAACAGTCTGCTAGATATAGTAAACTGAACGAACGTGCGTGCTCGTCTAGTTTAGTTAGTTAGTGCCTGCCATGCACTGTGAACAATACATATGTAGCAGGAGTATATTAACTATATATCTAGCCTACTTGATGTTCAATTCCGAATGCTAACTGTCTTGCTTTGATAGCTATATCAATTTATCATAAGTAGCAAAAATGGCAGATGATATACTACGCAGTAGTGTCTATTCAGCGCCACCACCCTCACCTATTCCAACAGGCAGAGGCTCCCGCTCCGCCTCCAATTCAGTTTTATCTGATTACATCGACAAAGCATTACGTGTTCCGCAACTTACTCTTCCTCACCACATGACCACCAGTCGTTTGGAGGAATTTAGCTACATAATGATTCAACTCAAGGATGACGTCGCCATAAAAAACATGTTGAGGTCAGCTCGTGAATTAGGAGTGTTTCAGATCAGCGATCATGGAATTATGACCAAGGAATTGGAGTCTGCTCTGGAGAGAAGTGATCGAGTTTTTGGTTTGATGGTTGACGATTGCACGAGCTATGGAGATCATGAGAAGCTCGACTGGTCAAGCGATGGTCACCAGATATCAGGCGAGGCTACTGCTCTTATCGGGGAAGAAATTTTCCAGATATTCCGGTATGCATGTATATTTAGTTTCGGATTTATTGATTCGAGACTGTTTCTTTCTTATCATTAAGTCATACCACTAAAACTTGCTGCAGCACTGTAAATGAGACATGTATATGCTTGTTACAAAATGAAGTTCTCAATTTACTTAAAAAATAATTATATCTGAGAGATTGAAATGAAATGTATATATGATTGTAGGCAAGAAATGAAGAAAGTATCAAGTGAGCTTGAAGCAATAGGTCAAGGATTGGCAAGAGTAATTGGTCAAACCTCTAGTAGTACTGCTGCTATTGAACAACAAAATCGCTGTAGGGACGATGCTACTGGTGCAGTACAAGTACTTGAACTAGGAGAATCCATGATGAGCATTTACAGATATCATCGAGCTAACATCATAGACCGAATTTCATCACTAACTCATGATCATGAAGAAGAAGAAGAAAGAAACGACGAAGATCCATACACTATGAGTCTCCATCTTATACTCGAACCAGGTGAAATTTGCCTACATCTGGAAAGCGGGAAACCATCATATCTTCACATAAGCGAGAACACCATTGTAGTCACATTGGGGAAACAACGTGAGGTGAGATCATGATAAAAATTGCATGCAGTACTGATCGATGAATTCATGCTATCTAACTAGTTTCCTATACCGGCCTTTTAATAATTAAATTTGTTTGTTGTTAGTTTTTACATGATGAATAATATTCATGATGATATATGTAGAAATGGGGGAACAGAGAATTGAAGTCATCTCAAGGGAAAGTGTTGTTCAAGCCTTTTCTTCACACTAACAGACCATCATTCTCCATTGAGAAGAGATGGGCAATATTCACAAATCATCATCAATCTAACAGGATCATTTCCCTTTCAGACCAGATTTTGTTCGCACTTCTCGTCACCTTCTTCTACAATTTCTTCACTTATTTTTTTATGTAATAATAATACTGGTTAGTACTTTTTTTCTATGTTTTGAAAGCCGGAGCCGGAAGTCAAGCCGGAGACCCCTCCAAAAAGGTCGGACCGGAGTTGGATCGGTCGAGCCATTTTGAGCCGGATTGAGCCACCATATCATATAAAATTATAAAAATATATTCCAACTTTCAAACATCATAGAAACATCACCACATCACAAGAGTTCTAACTTCTAAGCATCATAAAAATACCGAATACGAGATAGGGTTGTAAGTGTTTTGTCCTCGATAATTTCTTTACTTTGCTTCTAGTTTGATAAATTACTTACCACATTAAGGGATGCCCTTGATTTAATTGTACAACATCAACAATGCCACATTACAACAATCAATGTTGTCTTTACGAAGCGAAAAAGAAGGAAAAAAGAAAAGCAAAAAGAAAAAAAAAAAAAAAAAAAAAAAAAGGAAGTAAAAAAAAAAACCAAAAAAGATCAAAAACCAGGAACCCGCCGGCTCCCGGTTCACTGGCTTTCACCAGTTCTTGACCGGTTTCAATGGTTTTGTGGGGTACCGGCTGGTTGGTGGTTTTATGGGTGGTTTCGAACCGGCCCCGTTTTGAAAAGCGTAGCTTTTTTTTTTTAAAGAAGTTGTTAATTCGCAAGCTCTTGTTAAAATTATTGTAGCCGGGTGGTGACCCGAAAGGTAACAATTCAATCGAAAGAAAGCCAAAACAGTCTTGGAAGAATTAAAGCCAACACAAATGAATATAATCGATCAATGAGATTCGTCGAGACTGTTTACTGGATCAATATACTTTTTATTCGGTACCTGGGGTTTTAGAACAGCATGGGCCAGCCCGTTATTCATCATTTGCGGCCCAAATTTATTTGACAAGGAGTAAATAAGCTAGTGCTTTTTTTTAAAGTTTTTTTAACCACTTAATATCCATTGACCAAAAAAGTAAAATCAGATAGCACCAGTCGGACTATAGGTGCAACAAATTTTTTAGCTTAAAAAACACCCCATGCACTATAATACGGTTTGCTATCTAAATTTTTTTATCAATGGGTGTTAAGTACGTGATTAAAAATTATTTTTTCAGTTAGCATTTAACACCCATGTATAAAATTTTATTAAGATACCGATCTTCCACCATAGTACAGGTACGTCAGTTACCATTTGAATAAAATTTTCTACATATTGTTTTGTTTGTTAATTGAATGTCGCCCAATAAGCTGAACTATATAGTCTAAAATAGCGTGCAAATTGGGTCCATTAACAATCTGGACTCTGGAGTCACCCCCCCCGCTCCGGCCTCAATCGGATTTCCTTGTGAACTCTGCATGTATCATTTCAAGTTAAACTTATTGAATGAAATCTACTCTTTTTAGTTTTTACGTTGCAAATTAGTAAAGCCGATCGATGCATGGAGAAGCATATTAAGAAAAAGACCTGATGTGATAATTTTTGTTGTGTTTTAAATGTAGGCATTTTGAGTCGAGGCTGGCTGATCGAGGCGTGAGCCACCGCACAAACAATTAACCCGTGAATAAAATATTTTGTGATCTTTAGAAGCACACGTACGTCTTGAAAAAAAGCCAATATATGAGAAAATGACTTCATATCATACTATTTTGTCTGTTCTGCAAAAAAAAAAAAAATCATACTGTTTTGTCTTTACTTTGTTCTAAAAAACCTTCACGTAATTTCAACATTGAATGAATATTATATTTTTATATATAAGCGCACATGCACTAATCAATTTCATTTCTACAAAAATGAAATACTCCAAGTGTTTGGAAGGAATTATGAAATTTAATTTTTAATTCCGATGAAAAAAGTTGAGTTCTCTTTAAATTTTAAATTTTGGATTGAGTTTTGAAAAAAAGTGTATCGGTATTGAATTTTTTATTTTAATAATATTGTGTATATGGATGATATACCTGATGTTTGGAAGGGGTTTTGAAAATGATTTTTTATTTTGGTGAAGATTCAGTTTTGAAGTTGAAAGTTGAGGTTGAAAATCATGATTTTTAAAATTGAATTGGTTTATAATTTTTTATTTAGTAGGTTTCGGTATAGGAATGATGTAAGGGGTGAGAGAGAGATAAAAGTAGGGGGGGCCCATTTCTTTTAGGGGTCAATTCGAACACCTAATAACAGAATAGGCCCCATTAGATTTTTAATTACAGATTAGGGGTCGAATTTGACCAAACCAGACTTAATTCGCCTATCCAAATTTTCATTTGTGAACAACCAAACAAGCCTTACCAAGAGGCCCAAAATGTAATTGTATTTCAACACACATTTTCTTCTTATTTTGCGTTCTTTTTTTTTCTTTTTTTTTTTTATCAACAATAAAACTATTTTTTCCTACCAAATTTTATTTTAAAAACAAATGAAAATTTTGAAATATAAATATATTATAAATACAAAATTATTCTAAATCAAACCCTAATAAAATTTATATTTCAAAACATGTCCCAACGTTATTTTTTAAACAAAATCAATATTTGTTCTTTATTCTTTTTCCTTTTATGTTTTTCTTTTTTCTTTTTTTTTCTTTTCCTTTTTCTTTCTTCAAAAGCTCCGACACCGGAGCTTTGCAAGGCTTCGACTAGAGCATGCACAACTCCAGCTCGGAGCTTGCAATGCTTCGACTATAAGAGCTAGAGCGTGTAAGCTCCAGATCGGAGCTTGCACAGCTTCGATCTGGAGCTTACAACTATAATCGGAGTTTCGCAAAGCTCCGCTACCGGAGCTTTTGGAGAAGAAGAAGAGAAAAAAGAAAAAGAAATTAAAAAAAGAAAAATATAAAAGGAAAAAGGAAAAAGAAAAAATATTGATCTTTTTTTTTAAAATAATGTTGGGACATGTTTTGAAATATAAATTTTGTTGGTGTATGATTTACAATAATTTAGTATTTACAATAATTCTACATTTAAAATTTTGATTTTTTTTTAAATAACATTTTGTAGGAAACAAGTTATTGTTGAGAAAAAGAAGAAGAAAAAAAGAATAAAGGAAAAGAAAGAAAAGAAAAATATAATCGAAAAATAATAAAGTTAGTGTTCATATACAATTACATTTTAGGTCTCACCTTACTATTGAGTTAAGGCCTTGTTTGTCTTGTCCAAAATGAGCTGATGGCATTGTTGTAAATATGTGTTGGTCAACACAAAAAACCCATATTATGGCCTAATATGTAATTGTTGGTCTAATGGGGCCTATTTTGTTATTAGTTGTCCTAACTAGCCCCTAAAGTGATATAAACCCTAGTAGGAGATGTTGTATGAAAATTTTGACTTTGAGTAGTATGATTTTTGTATAGTAGTGGATTGTTTATTATTGGATCAAAATCCTTTACCAAAGCTGATAATATGATTTTGGAGGCCCAAAATAAAAAATCACACTCGAAAACCCAATACTAACCGAATAAGGGGTGAGAGAGAAAAATTATGAATGATGTATGACAATCGTGATTTTGAGTCGTGATGATGTAATAAATGTGATTTTGATATAGTGATAATTTTTTATTTTGAACGATAATTCACTCCAAAAGTCAAACACGTGATTTTGGACAATGAAAAATGAAAATCATATCCAGAAATCCTCTTCCAAAAACCCGGTTAGTCTTCCTAACTCCAAAGCTAACTAGGATAGCTATAACAAGAACAGTAGAATCGTTGAGGATTGTAATTTTGATTGTTTTCCAACACCATGTCATTATCCATAGGAAACGGAAACCGGTGATGGGTTTGGAGGTTATGATATGATGTTCTAGAAAAGTTGAAGGTGTTGTTATGTTAGTGGCGATGCATGATTGATGATTGAGGTATTGGCGGTTTGCACGTTGGGTTAGAAATATGTGGTAAGGTTTTGGTGAGGTTGTGGTAAGGTTTTGGTGAGGCTGTGGTGTATGCTTGAGTTCGAATTACATTATTATAAGGTTTTGGTTAGGCCTTGGTTATGATAATCAGTGTGGAACCACGGTTAAGTTGGATAATGGTGTTGGTCTCGGACGTATTGTAATTGCTCTCGAGCATTACTTATGCTCTATCTTTGTATTTATTATAAAATTATTTTTGCCGTTTAAAAAAAATTCATAGCTTTGCCGATTTTAAAACATAAAAAAATTAAAAAAATGGAATCGCTTATGTCAAGAAGAAGTGGTCAAACATAAAATGGACAATTGTGAATTTCGCGAATCTAACAAATTTGATTATCTCACTTCCGGACAAGATCTTATTCCCACTCCTCACAATTTCGTGTGGAGATGACTACTAGTGATTATGATGGATTATTATATACTAAAGTTGTACCACCACGCACGCTTACCGTCGTGTTCGTATTTTATGCATCCTTTTTAATTTATTGTGTGTTTCATATCCATTTCACGATAGTAGACAGTGGACAAAAAGAATAGGCTACACATGACACATCATAAAGGTGTATCTATACATCATGTTTTTCCAAAACACTTCACCATGTTGATGGATGAATGGAGAATGCAGGCTTATGAATGGAGAACGCAGGAGCAGGATGTTGGGTGGTTGATCGAAGTGGTGTTTGTGAAAAAAGAGGGAAAAAAATTAATTTGTTACAGAGATACATATTATTGAAGCCATGCACTAATATTGAAGAGATCTAATTATTTAAATTTGTTTACCGGCAATAAAAAAAGAAACAATTTACAGTATTCACATCAGTTCCCTATAAAAACAATTCTAAAATCGTTTTTAACTCATTCCCTATAAAATTTTAACTACTTATTTAACAATTCTTTAAAATCAGATTCCTTTTTAGGATTTAATATAAATATAAATAATAATTTTAATAACCACATAACTAAATATAGTATATAAATTAATGATTAATACACTAAAAAAGTTTTAGGCATTCACATAGGCATGTGAAGAGTGTTTCCTATTTTTTTAGGAGATCCATATAAATTTTAGGGAATCCGATTTGATAAACTTTTAACACATATTTTGAATTTTTACCAATATTTAAGAAAAAAACCATTTTAATTAAGCTGTTGTGAATTCTATTAAATTGAGGGCATAAGTACACAACGTAGTATTGACTTATTCATATTTTCTACTTTTAGTTGTTGTAGTTTGGATGGACCTCATCAATATTTCACCTTGCTTGCTTCCATCATGAACTCATCCACCAGGTAGCAAGGGTATCTGTAGTAAAAATTTATTTTTAGTAATCTAGATTGATATGTTTTCTAAAGTGGTAATTAGTAAATTAAGGTATTTGAATTTGATTTTGTACCGAAAATTATTCATGACGCTGAATTTTCATAATTGTAAGTATAAGGAACCTTAAATTGGGCATAGACCTTAACAAACTTTACTTTCACTTTCACTCACATTCATACAATTTTTTATTTTTTAAATAGGAACAAAAATTGCATTAAACTGAAACAGTACTTACATTTACAGATCTACCATAACTACTAGAGTCTAAATCTAATACATGATTAAACCAACTTGGACATACACCCCACACAAAATACATACAATTTCTACAAGTCAAGGCAACATTACCACCCAAAGTCATGTGACTAGCCTCATTAGCCAATTTGTCAACAATTTAATTAGCATCCCTATACACAAACCACCAAGTTTTCGTAGATTGTCCATTACCTTTTACGCATCATCAATCAATATTTGTTGATTAACATTGGCATGATCCTTCCTGTTAAGGCATGATACTAGATACTGTGAATCCAACTGAATGATAAGAAATTGCAATTGTTTACAAATGTTCAACCCAAGTTTGAGAGCATAAAATTCCGCTGTGTTATGATTTGTTTTGCCAAAAAACAAGGCAACAACTTTTATAAAATGTCTTTGGCTATCTCGAACAATTGCTCCAGCTCTTGCTAATCCGGGTTCATGCAAACAAGTACCGTCAATGTTGACACACAAACAGTTTGGTGAGGGTGGTTCCCATTTGCAAATTATTTGTGTTAACATTTGATTGTTCTTTTTTGGGAAAGAAAATTTTGAATCCTTTAGCAGATTTGTAAACCAAATATTGAACTTGAACATGTCAGGTTCCAATCCTTTAAATACTTTCTCATTTCTTGTTTTCCAGGCCAGCCATCCAAACATAATCAATAAATATTGTTGATCTTGATTTATATTAAGTTGGAAGACAATTTGTGAAAAAATTTGTGGTACTTATTCCAACCCTTGTATTACCCAATATCTTATTTGGGCAAATATAGGACATCTTAAGACCAAATGATCTAAGGTTTCTTCCTGCTGGTTACATTACCTGTAGGAGTTATCATCCACAGTATTGTGTTTATATAATCTGGAAGCTGTAGGTATCCTATCATGAATACCTATGAATACCTAGCCAAACAAAAAACTTTATTTTTGGAAACAATTTCAACTTCCATATAGTGTTCCATGGCCATTGAGGTCCTGGCTCTTCATTCATACTGATTAATAGATTATATGCCGACTTTATAGAGAAGCATCCAGTTTTTTACCCTTGTCAAATTATTCTATCAGGCTTATCCTCCCTTGAAAGGGGAATACCTAGTATTTCCATTACCAAATCATTTGGTAATAAAGAAGAAAGTAATTCGAGGTCCCAAGCATTATTTACAATTAATTTAGAGACCTTCAGATGATGGTTCTGAATATCATTGGAAAATTGCTCAAGACCTTGTTGTTTGCCCAACGGTGTTGCCAAAAATAAATATGTATCTTTTCCATTGCCAATTGTATGGGGCAAACTAGCAAGGAAAGTCTTTATCCAACTTTATTAAGTTTTTCCAAAACCAACTATGGCTTGGTTTTAACTCAACTTATAGTACGGTAGAATTGGGAAAATATTTGTTATTATAAACCAAATACCATGAGTTATTCAGTTTGCAGCAGAGTCTCCATAAATGTTTTAGTAGGTAAGCATTATTATAAATTTCTAATACCCAGACCCCTAAAAGCTTTTGGTTTACAAATCATAGTCCATTTTAATTTTTCTTTTTTATTTCCATCACTTTGCACATTTCACAGGAATTTCCTATTTATATCTTCTACTCCCTCCGTCCCGGTGAGAAGCCTACGTTTGATTTTTGCACGGTTTTAATGAGAGGTTTTGTTTGATAGTGATTTATTAATATAGAATGAAATGTGAGTCAATATTTAAATGGTAGTGGTAGGGAAAATGATTAAAGTAAAGTGTGAATGTGGGGACAATGATTAGAGTAATATAAATGTTATGTGGGTAGCTTCCAAAAATAGAAACGTAAAGAATTGATTGGGACGGCACAAAAAAGAATACGTAAAGAAATGAGCGGGACAGATGAGTATTATATTAATGGTCATGCGCTACTTGTGAGTTGTGAGTACGTTTCTGATTGATTGATTTGAATAAATTTAAACTAAATTTATAATATTATAATATACAAAAAATTATTAAAATTAAACTAGACAGATTTGATCTGATTTTTTTTAGAGGGAGAGAGAGAGTGGTTTTTTTTTTAGGTGAAAAAGGACGAAAGAGAAAGTGAAAGTATAGAGACAAGCTCACATGGAGAACATAGAAATTCTGTAGATAGCCGCATATGGAGTAATTGTTGTTATTCAATGCATTCGTGTGTATAAAAGTCTAATAATAGTGACTGCATCATCGATGTTTAACAATATAATAAAAAATAAATAATGCCTCTTTCAAATGAAAAAAAAAAAGGTATTTGACACCGAACGTGCGTGTAGTACTTTTAAGGTCTCTCACCACATGCTCAAGGAAAATTAGTTAGTTGACACACGATACAATTCAATTCTGAGAAAATCAAAAAATTAATACTCTCTCTATTTAGTTATTTTTTACGTTTAAATTTTAACCAATTTTAACTATAAATTACCCTTAAATTATACGAGATAAATATCAAATGAAAGTAAATATAAAATTATACTTCAATGACTTTCATAATATAATTTTATTAATTAATTAAATTGTACAATCTAAAATTAATTTATGGTCAAAGTTGGTTAAAGTTCTAGCTTAGGAAGGACTAGTAAATAACCCGTCGAGTTTCGACGGGAAATAGTAAATTTACAAATAATAAATAATGGTAAATTTAAAAATAATAATAGCCCGTTGAGTTTCCAACGCAATTAGTGTTTTAAAGTATTACGGAGTAACGCGCCGTAAACACCAGTTAGTGGTTTAAAGTATTGCGGAATACCCGTCAAATATAGTTCAAGTATTGCCAAATAGACTTGTCAAATGCAATTAATGTTCTAAAGTAATATGAATAGACCCGTCGAGCGCATTTAGTATTCTAAAGTATTGTGCAACAGACCCGTAGAACATAGTTAGTGTTCTAAAGTATTGGCGAATAAACTCGTCGAACGTATCTTGTGTTCCAAAGTATTTCGGGATAAAGCTGTTGGCCGCATCTAATGTTCTAAAGTTCGTGTTTTAAAGTATTAGTGAATAGATTCGCTGAACGCAATTAATGTTCTAAAGTATTGCAAATAGACCTGTCAAACACAATTAGTGTTTTAAACTATTGTGGAATATCCCCGTCAACCGCAATTAGTGGTCTAAAGTATTGTGAAACACCCATCAAATGCAGTTCAAGTATTGTCGAATATACTCGTCAAACGCAATTAATGTCTTAAAGTATTGCGAATAAATTTAGTGTTCTAATGTACTGTGCAATAGACTTATCGAACACAATTAGTGTACTAAAGTATGTGTCATAAACCCATCGGCCACACAGTTAGTGTTCCAAAGTATTGTGAAGTAGATCCGTCCAACATATTTAACTAATGTTCTAAGTATTGCAGACAGATCCACCAACTGAATTTAATGTTCTAAAGTTCGTATTTAATGCATTATCGAAAAGACCCATTGAACACAATTAATGTTCTAAAGTAATGCGTAATTGATCCGTCAAATGCAATTAGTCTTCTAAAGTACTGCGTAATTGATCCGTCAGATGCAATTAGTGTTCTAAAGTATTGTGAATAGGACCACCGATCAAAATAGACATTCAACCAGTCAAAATAGACATTCAACCGGTCAAAATAAACATTCAACCGGTCAAAATAGTATTGTGAACAGGACCACCGGTCAAAATAAACATTCAACCAGTCAAAATAGACAAAGTGAGGTTGAGAATGCCATGTGGTTGAAGGAAGAAGTATGAAAACTTCCTCCTTTGTAGAATTTATACATATCTAGATTACGATTACATAATCATGAATGATGTTTTAAATTTTTTATATAGACGACAATGTTAGAACAAATGTTGAAATATCTAGTGGGAGATTGAGATGTTAAAAAATCATCAGATCTTAAACTCAAAATCCGTATTACCCGTCCGAGCCAACCCTATTACCCTCATTATAATAGAACAATAGAACAATTTTCTTATGGAGGAGTTTAATATTCTCCTTAGTAGATTTACAAATATATTAATATAAATTTTAAATACTTGTGGTACTAAATAATATTAAAATGATTCATATAAAAAAATAAAATTATTGATAAATAATTATAAAAAAAATTTTTGGAGAAAAAGGTGTGTGAAGAAAAGTAACTGAACTTTATATAAAATGATATGTTAAGTGCATAGATATAATAAATAAGTATGAAAATATAATATTATAGTCGACCTATCTATGGCGGGTAAGTTGAATAATTAACCGCGAGGGGTGAACCTTTTTGCCGAATTTGTGACTCAGTACTATGAGGATATAATAGATTCAAAAACAAATTCCACAATCTACGTAATCTTTATTTTTAACATAGAAAAATTATTTTATTGCATATTTATTTAATTCAATCTTGCTATATTTTTTATAGTAATATTTTTACAAATAACAAAACTAAATTACTTTTAGTATCCGTGTTTCATAATAATGCCAAACAATTTCAATTAATCATCTATATTAAAAATTATTTTGAACATAATAATATCTTCTTCTCTTTTAATATGTATAAATTTACTTGAGAATGATGATATAAATATAAAAATAATGAATATATATGGTGAAATGTAGAATCGTAAATTAGATGAATAGATTCAAGACATGTGGCAATAATAATATATTGGACCAATAGGAATAGAAGATTGTGCCACATGCCCAAAATGAGGGCATGAATTAAGGAGAAAGTTTGAAATCTTTCTACTTTAATATATAGATAGACTCCCTCCATTGTTTAATATAACATGATTAACATTTTGCCTTATTTGTATATATAAAATGTTTTAGGTTTTAAAATAATATAATATTAAATTTCCAAGGTAATAATGATGATGGTGGACTTTCAATATTCAAATTTCAATATAATAATTATTTTTTCATGTTTATAATTGGGTGTTAGAAGAAAAAAATATTTTTCTAATGTTAATAATAATAATTCAAACGCGCACTATACCCACAACCAGAAGCTAAGACCCAAACCCGGACTCGATAATTAGGCATAAACCCGACTAGAGCCAACTCGGACCAAAAACTCAAGTATAGTCAGACCCACTGCAGACTTGTCCAGAAAAACCAATCCCGTCGAGTTCTAGGATGACCCCAACCCATTTTCTGGCCCGACCCGATCAAAAGCCGACAACTGAATAGATTACATGCACAACCATGTATGCCGGTTAGTTAACAGCCAAAATTGCCAATTCGGTTATATAGGTACACCTTCAACTGCATTTGGTACTACACGGACACCATTTTTAGTTGTAGAAGTAACGAAACCAAACAAAATCAGTTGGTAGATAGATCACACACACGGACATACAAGTATACAACCATGGCTGATGCTACTTCTCCACCAGCCATGTCCACAAAATCATCTCCACTCCAACAACACCTCCACTGCAGCCACAACTACCACCACACATCAAATCTAGAATCCTTCACATCTTATCCAATCTTCACCGCATTTCTCTCCCCATCCCTACACAATTCTCCTCCGCCGCACTATCCCCTAGATTTGTATCAAAAATCTCTAAGGAGGCCGTGAAGGTGAAGTTGAAGAGAGAGAAGAGATAGAGAGCTGTTGAAATCAAAGGAAAACATGTATCTTATGATGAGTATTTTCCAAGAGAGCGTTTGTGTGGCGGTGTTTTTCCTTTTGTAAGCCATGAAGGTTGATAGAATTCCAACTATTCCAAAAGCTTGAACAGTTGCGGAGATATGAATTTTAATCATTTATATACTCCCCTGCACTCGTGGCCGATTTTAACCTCTTTGTGGAGGCCAATCGAGTGGAAAGTTAATACGGGACGGATTTTGTCTCCGGGAAGATTCGAACACAGGTTGCGTGAGCCAAATAACTCTGATACCATGATTGAATTAAAAGCTCGAACAGTTGGGGATGTATTTTACTTATATTAATTCCCCAATAAAGTTGAACTGATATATTTTTTCTTTTTATCACGGCTCATAAGAGTTTTAATTAACCAACATAACCCACCCATACCTATTGATTTTTTTTATTTTTTGGAACGGTTAAAAGTATTATTAATCACCAGCAAGGAGTTTATACAATAAGGTGCATAAGGGATGCACAGTGTTAAAACCTCAAAAAGCCAAACCAACCGAATATGTAAAGTGAAAAGAGTATTAGACAAGAACAAACTCCATCACCATTGTGATCGTAGCACTACCCATTGATTATTAAGGGGTACATATAGGGGTTGGATTGGGTTGGGTTTAGAATTAGTGTTGTTATACGAGTCGATCCGAGTATCCCCTAGGCTCGACTTGTTAAAGTTAGGCTCGAGCTCGGCTCGTTTGGCTCAAACGAGCCTAGCTGAGCTCAAACTGAGCTTGTGATTTAAAAAACAAAAAAAAAAGTTAAAATATAAAATAAAATGTTAAGATTAAAGAATTCAATTGCACACATAACAAATCAATATACCAAATGATAAAGTCATGTTCCAAAAACTAGTTTCAAATACAAGAATAATATTAATGCAAAATATATAAATTTATGAAGGGACAATAAATAATTATATGGGAGGATAGTTGTCAATCTATAAATCTCATGATTATAATATACTATATACTTATACTTGGAAGATGGGAAATCCAGTATTATGTAGAGATTAAAAGGTAAAATTATACTAACATTCGAGCCTAACGAGTCAAGTCGAGTCGAGCTGAGCCGAGCTCAGCTCGACTCGTTAACGAAACGAGCATAATTTTAGACTCGGACTCGGCTCGTTTATCTTATCGAGCGAGCTGAACTCGAACCTTAACGAACGGAGCCGAACCGAGTATATACTTGATAAGGCTCGGTTCATAACATCAATATTTATTTAGAACCCTGCTGTTGGAGTGGCGGTGGCAAATGGCAATGATTTAATTTTACCCAATAATTAATTTATTAAACAAACTGCAGCTTATCATCCTGGAATTCTTGGCAATAGCCAATATGCATGAATGGTTGATGGATCATCCAATGTCAGGTCAGGTCAGGTCCGGTCTCTTGGTTGATGCGGCCAGCCGACATATTCGACGACATTTATTCATCTCCTACCGCGCTCCCATGCTTTGATCTTTGACTTTTTATTTATTGCACACCCATACATACAAAGCGTAGCTAGATTTCATTTTCATTTTTCCACCAAGTCCAGCCGATGAATTTCGTTAGTAAATACATCAAAATTTCGCATTACTAACACAAATATAATGTATGAAAAAAAAAAAAAATTGTATGAAAGAGAATCACATATCAAATTTACAACTAAAACAGTGATTTCATAGTTATTTTATCACTTTCTCTCTCTCCCTAGACTATAACTCCAATAAAATTTCCACCCTTCATTTTTTTCACTCACCCTCCATATTCATATCATCCTTATTCTCCATTCTACTCAATTTTCGTACCTAGTACAAAATAAAAATAAAAAATTCTTTCTTACACATTATAATTATCCTACTCTATATATCTATTTTCCTCCCAAATTAACACAAAACATAATTTTTCTACACACCTAAATTGAGTTTACTATTCATCATTTTACCAATTTTTCTTAAATGAGGAGCAAAATTGAGCTCAAACACCCTCTAATTATCTAGTGTACTAAAAAAAAGATGCGGATCACATAACATATACTCCCTCAGTTCCAGAATATTTGCATCGTTTTATCTTTTTTTTTGCAGTCAACAAAATTGAAAATTGACTACAGATTAAACTATAAATTGTAAAATATTTAACAAAACTACATATAAAAATCTTAGGAAGAAAAGTTTCACAATATAATTTTGATAAATATTTTAATATTATAGTTCATGAAAAGTAATTTTTAGTTAAATTTTAATTATGTTGATTGTAAAAATTCAAAACGATACAAACTGTTTTGGGAGTAGAGTAACATACATAAAGGTAGCTTTAAATAATTGTACTAGTACTAGTAGTACTAATGAAGTGTACGTTTGAATTGGGATGGGACTAAATTATTAATAGTAACAAATTTGATTATTTCAAAAAAAAAAAAAAAAATTTGATGGGAACGCTTGTGGAAAATGTTGTGTAAGGAGCCGCTGTTGGAAAGAAACGGGATCGATGACACCGACCGGAATTTGTTATGTCCCAATCTACAGAATATATTACTATATCGTGTGGTCCATTAATTTCAAAGTTAATTAGATCATATCATGCATGCATATTGCGTTGCCTTTGTTTACTTCCTCCTCGATGATTAAATTCAAACTCATTTATGCACAAATTAGTTACACACCATCCCATGTATCCATATGTTCGATCAAGAAACACAGAGAGAAATTTACAGCTCGCACTCGCATGCAACAAGAATCAGTCTTCATTTTAATCAATACTAGTGTAACTGTCAGTGTTTTTAGGGTGTTGACATAGGGATTCACCTATAGGTTTGCTCAATTCCTAAGTTCTGGAAACAAAGCACTTAGTCGCTTTTATATAGTTTCACCTATTCTAACACCATAACTATTTCATATCTGTAGTTGGTTGCCTTGTGCAGGAAGTTAATTTATACACGGGAATTGTCGAATTACAAGAAGGCTAAAGATGGAAGAAAACTTAGTCGAAAAGGATTCATAAAGGAATTCATGTCATAGAAGGAAAATGAGTCTTTGAAGAGGAAGTCGATTCCTACTAGAAGATTATTACCGTGGCATGTCCAGATTCATTCAAGCGAGTTTCCTGATTGAAGTCGATCAAGGCTTTCACCTCTATATAAAGCATGGCTCGACTAAAAGAACGGTACGACACAGAGAGCAAAGGCGATCGATCGAGTTTGCAGAGTTTTATAGTTTTATTGTTTTAGTTCGTTGTGTCTTTTACACTAGTTTATATTCTAGACTTCTCTAACAACGTATTCAAGGTAAATAGATAGATTGGTTTCTATATCATCTTATAGGTGACTAGTGTTGTTTTTCTAGGATAGATATTGAGAGTATACAGCGTTGTACGAACAAGATCTTTTCTAGTTGATTTTATGTCTTGACTGGGCATCAAACAAGCTTACAAAAGCTGCTTGAAAAGTTTCAAACACAGGTTCTTCTTTATATTCCGCTGTGTTTTAATTTATATATATATTATTTGTGTTTGTTAATCTGCAGGTTGACGTAGGTGTTCACTGAACCCCGTAGTCAATCTACGTTATTGGCTGAGATATTTTGTACGTAAATCAATTTATATATACTGATGATACATTCTTTCAACTAGGAAGAGAAAGAAAAGAAAAAAGAGACTTTTAAGTTGTTCAATTATTATTATTATTATTATTAGTTAATTAAGTCGACTTCAGTGGCATAATAATATTACAACAGTGTTATGGATGGATATTTCTAATCGGAATCAAGACTGTGATTAGTCGTAACAACAGTAGATGACGACGACATGGGTACACTGTTTAATTGATGAATTCCAGAACATACTACTTGTCCATATTATTCAATAAATTAATGTGTCCTCGTCCCTATCATACTTAACTGTGACTTTTCTTCATATATATCTTCAGGTTCTAACCATTCCTTATGGGTTGGGGCTTAATTAATGGGGCTACAAACAAAAAAGTCTCAAAATAAGGCTCTTTCAAATTGAATACTCCAATGATTTGGAGTTTAATTGGAGTTTCTTTGTAGGCCTCATGTACTATATTGCTACTCCATTAACCAACCATAAATAATAAATCATAAAATATTAATATTGGGGCTTATTTGAGGGCTAATATTTAGTAGCCCTTTTCAAGGGATACTATTTAGTACCTAAAAAAGCTTCCATTGGAGGTGTTTTTAGGCTTCTTTTGGATTTAAAGTACAAATTAAGCTCCAAAGAAGCCTCCATAAGGAGTGCTCTGACTTCTAATTTTTTTTTTCCAATCTTGTCATGCATGATCTAACACTAACTTATGTTGTTTATGTACTGAACTCGATTTCGTTATTAATGAATTAGTTTAACTATTAAAAAAAAACTCTTATGTAGTAGCCATTCTAGTGATCAGATCAATTTCTAAGGGATGCGTACAAAGTAAACCCCAAAGAAACCTCCATAAAGAGTGCTCTAACTTCTAAAATTATTTTTCCAATCTTGTCCTGCATGATCTAACACTAACTTATGTTGTTTATGTTCTGAACTCGATTTCGTTATTAATGAAGTAGTTTAACTATTAAAAAAAAACTCTTATGTAGTAGCCATTCTGGTGATCACATCAATTTCTAAGGGATGAACAATATATAAATTCCGTCCCATATTATATTTCCATTCGATTGGACTTCTCAAAAATGTTGAAATTGGCCACGGATATCAAAGAATATTGAAGAGTTAATACACTCCCTCCTTTTTTAAACTAATGAAATTTTAACATTCTTATCTTGTTTTTAATAAAATGAAGTTTAAAGTTATTTACTTTAATAATAATAATAATAATAATAATAATAATAATAATAATAATAGAGAGGCCGTTCAAATTAAGTCGCACAGGACCACGAATTATAGAAGGAGAAATGCAATTATAGTCACCCCTAATAAAAATGGAAAATTATTAGCTAGACCAGGTTTAGCAATAAATGCTTAGAACTTGTGGTCCTTATTTTGCCACATCAATTAGTATATGAAACAAATGGATAAAAACTTTAACTCAATATTAACTATGGTTAAAACATCAATGCATTAAAGGAACTCAGCTTTTATTAATTGAACTTGTTGTTTTTTTTCCTTTTATTAAATTCTTAATCCAAATATATAGTTCATCGTTATTATCATGTTATATACTCGTATATGTTAATGTACTCCATCAGGCCACTACATTCACTTTTATTATTTTTTAAATAATAACGAAGACTAAAAAATTTGATTATTTTTCTTATTTTATTGTGTAATTTTTTGTTATTATAGTATATTAATAAATCATTTCAAACAGTGTATTTATGAAAATATTATAAAAATCATAAAGTACTCTACATATATTTACAATTTTATCATATACAAAAAAAAATCACTATTTTGTCGAAAATTATCCTACTTGCATTTTCGTTTGTTTGTCCTTTACAACAATAATATATCCCACTTAGTTCTATTTTATTTTTTCATTTTTAGGTTTATTAGAAATCGACAAGTTCAAATTTATCGGGTCAAAGGGAGTATAATAATTTATTGATTATGACTTAATGTTACTATTAAATTATGACTAGTGAAATTATTAACGTAACTTTTGTAGGTGTATTTTAAGTGATATGAACAAAAATAAATAAATTATACTACATCATTCAAAATTAATAAAACTAATGAAATGAATATATAACGAAAAGGCATGAATCATAAATTATCATCACAACGTGGTGGTTTTGTAAATAAATTGGTATGTCAAGGGAACAAAACGAAAAATAATAAAAACTCACTTCATATTAATATTAATGAAAAGTTAGAATTAATTTAATCCGTGCATTAATATTTGTGATATTTATTAATTGAGTTAACCAAAGTTAATATTTGAGTTAAAAAAATTATCCATTTGTTTTGTACCAAGTGGTAAAATAAAGACCACAAGGTCTAACATTTATTGCTGGTCTAGCAAATAATTTTCCAATAAAAATCATGCACACACATGTTCAAAGAGAATAACCATTAATGTTAGGGCCATATCCATAAGTTTAAGTCAGCCTCAATTTAGCAAAAACAAATTGATTAGTTAAGGAATAATGTTCATGTGTATATGATAAAAATGGTGATGAATTGGTTACACATTCATTCATACTTGTATATAACATAACATACTACTTAATTACTGGTCAGCAGGGTATCTACAAGTGCAGCAACATTGTTAAGATTGATACTCACTTGATAGTATTACATTACAGGGTATATAAAATAATAAGACTATCTATTTGCTATGATTTTATATATTACAGTGCAAAAAGAAAGTGCAATGAAATGAAATTAATTACTTAAGATGAAGGAGATATTGATCAAGCCAAATTTGCTTGAAAACATTGATAATGGTGTAATGATAGTGATGAGAATTCAAGGAGAGATAGCAGGCAAGTAGTTCTTCCAAATCCTTAGAAGAACCCATTATGTTGTTCTCTACAATCATCTCCACCATTGATTCCCTGAAGTCCCTTGTCGGATCCTTTGATGTCTTCACCACCGCAAAGCTCTCGTAAACATGACCATGATGACCACCTCTCCGTGTCGACATTTCGATCTTCCTCCCCACCTGATTATTATTATTATTATTAAATCGCCTGTTTGCGATCCTTGGTGAATTCGTCCTCAGCTTGAATCCCCCTGCAGATGTTGTGGTTGATATTCGCCTGCTTGCTGGTAGCAAATCTTGTTGTTTAGCTGACGACATTGTACTACTACTCGTGTCAACACGATGATGGCGGTTCTTGGTGATGATTGGAGGCAGCAGTTCCGGGTGAAACTGTTGATTTTTATTACCAGTAGTGATGACTCTGCCGCTGCTGCATTTGCACCTGTGGCCGAATGTGTCAGGAGGGGTGGAGCCGTACTCGGAGGAAGAAGAAGTTCGAGTAAAAACAGGGGAGTCAATTTGGCAGGAGCTGGTGCAGTTGGAAGGAGAAGAAGAGGAATTAGAGGAAATAAGAAGCTTTTTAGGCAGGGCAGGGCGATGATTAATTTTCTTAATGCTTCTCCTTCGCAAAGATTTCCGTGGTTTCTCCACTACTAGTACATTTTTGTCTGGAATGTTCTGGACAGCAGCTGGTAAGTTAGACTGAGTGAGGTCTCTAGTGAAGTGGTAGGATTTTCTTGGTTGGTTTAAAAGTTTGGGAGAAGAATGATTAAGCTGCTGGTGAGTAGTAGTATTTGTTGATGGTGATTGTGAAGAACCAGGAGATAATGGGCTGTTAGTAGTAACAGTGTCTAGTTTTTTAGTTATCTGTTTAGCATACTTATTGAGATTGCGGCGAAACCAGCTGGTGTTTGGAATGACATTTGAAAACCTAGACGACACCTTCTCGCCACCGCCATCTAAACCACCACCCATTGATTGATGATTTTTTTTTGATGAAGATTGATTGATGATTAGTCTGCAGTGTTTCTTTCTCTCCTCCCTCTCAATTTTTTTCCAGAATGAAGTAGTGAGTAGTTAGTAGTGACTAGTGAGTGACATATATATATAGTTGGGTTTTCCCTCAATATGGTGGCCAAGCAAGATGAGTGATGGGAGGGACATGTAATGGGTCCAGGTTAAGAAAATAGAGCCAAAATGCTGGCTGGAGAAATTAATTGATTTATAACTATACACTACTATTAGGTTAGGTATTGTTGTCACACATACACAATCTATCATGTAATCTAATCTTGTCCACAACCCATAGATCCTCAAATCTTTCTCCTGCATATTGCCTACAGGAAATTAGTAAGAAAGATACATTAAAAAAAGCTAAGGAAAAGCCTCTATAGCCAATGCATGAATCTACCGACTATCGCCCCTATATACAAGGATTCACACGGCCATGGTATATCTAAGTTGGTATATATAACTTTGATTTTCTTAAACTTATATATAACCCATATATAGTCGGTAAAAAGCATAAATACCTTCCAATTATCATAAACATGCTCCAGTCTGACTAAGGCAGCATTAATATTTGCTTCATCGCCCATGCATCCTCTGCCAAAACAAAATTAAACTTATATATAGTCCAAATGATATAGCTATAGCTAGATTAAACTAAAGTAGATTAATGTCTTCCTCTAGCTAATATATACAAGGATTCACACGTTTCTCAACCTAGCTACTCCCATATATAGCTAGCAGCAGATACTCATAAGTTGCGTTTTTCAACAATATACTTGAGAGAATTAATTCCATATGCGCCAAGTATAATCCACTTCAAAGTGAGTAAGTCCAGGAGTCCAGGACCAGGTGTGTTTAACCGCGCGTATACTGAAAATTATGTACAACAAATTAACTCCCCTGTTTCTCTCGCCTTGTTAAGTACAGTACCAGTACTGGAACTACGTCCGAATTAGCAAAGCCATCCAATCTTTTATCATTTGGCCCAAAACTTGAACAAGCTCATCTTACTGGAAAGTTTCATTTATAATGGGCTGGACTTAAACTAATGGATATTTTTGTCCCACTAAAATTTCCAATCTCTAGAGTCCCTTAACTGGGGTGATCAAAATTTCATTTCATTCTACTTGGGTTGCTAGGTTGTCTAGTGGGGTTTTTTTTGCCAAAAACCCCTAGTAGTCTAGTACCCACCTGCCTTAGCCCGTTACCTTAATATCAACGTAAAACCTCACATAATTTCCAAGTCCTCCAAAATTTCAAATCGATTGGAAAGTTCAAAACCTCATACATCAATTATATTACTTATCCAATAAAACTATCCCAGCTCTTCGCGAATTAAATAAGTCAATTAAGTATTAGTATTGAATTGAAGGGGTCACCCAGATCAGAGACAAAAGGATGGGAGTAAGCCAAGGAGCATATACGGTATAAAACAACACAAGTCGAGCAACGTGATCATATTGGTGCAAGAAGTAGTTGCAAGTGAAGCAGGGACAGGGATAATTCCTTCGCACGAGTTGTGGAACGAATCCACATGTGCATTCTTTTTTCTTTTTGTTGAGGTTTATGAGTTACAACAGCAACTTTGGTGTGGACACTGAGTAAACCCCAAAAAACGACGTAATGCTTGTGAAAAAAAAATAAATTAAATTTAGAAGTTATAAATCTCATAAATTCATGTAAATCATAGTCATTCGGCCCATCACGACTAAATATAGTCATAAACACGGCTAATTCTTCCTTCTAGCTCGTCTATGAGAGTAAGGGGTAAACTAAGATGCTTAAAATTAGGGCTCATTCATTTCAGACCCCTTGTTAGATTCATCAATTACATCTAAGGGGCAATTTTATCTTTAATTACATATAGGTTCACGAATTTGGCTTTCGCGCACTAAAACGTAAAAAAGACATATTCACCCCTTGTCTAAAGTCAGATTTTCATCTCATCCAAACAACTTCAATTTCTATTTATTCCACATTGCACCCTAATAGTTTTTTATTTTACAAAATTGAAACAAAATAATTTAAAAACAACCCACATAACTTAGCTAAATTTCAAAAAGTCCTAAAAACTTATTGTAAATCGACCCAACAAAACTTCAATTTAGAAACAAGTCCCAAATATTAATAAAACACTCAATAATAAAACAAAATAAAAAAACACTTATATTTCAATTTCCTTTTTTCTTTTTCTATTTTCCTCTTTTTTTTTAAAGCTCGGGTACCTGAGCTATTGAGCTCCGACCGGAGCAGACAATCTGCTCTAGTCGGAGCCACGGCTCCAACCGGAGCAGACTAGCTCCGATTGGAGCTTTGTTTTCTCCAATCGAAGCAAACCAGCTATGTTCCGGTAGCGGAGCTGTAAAAGAAGGAAAAACATAGAAGGGGAAAAACAAAAATGAAAAAAAGAGAAGAAAAAAGAAAAAAGAAAAAGTTAAAAGTGAAAATATTAGGTAAGTCCATGTTTGGCAATAGAAGAGAGAAAAAGCCTAAAATAAGCTGGTCAACTTTTAGCGGTTTTTTGACCCAGATGTAATAAAAAATAAAATTGTCCCTTATATGTGATTAGAGTCTCTAACAGGGAAGCATTATGTAATAATCCCTTAAAATTATCTGTGTCATTTGATAATTGTAATGTGATCGATTTTAAATGACATAAGTCATGAACTTTAATTTATACTCATCCGTTTTTCTGGATTTTATCGTTTGCTTTTTGCACGGAGTTTTAGGTGAGTTTGTAGATAAAGTTATTATATTGGTGTGGGGTGAAGTCCATGTGGGGTGAAGTCCAAATTATTTAGCAAAAGAATGATTATGGTGAGTTCAATAATAAAATAATATGGTTGAATTTGTCAAAAATGAAAACGTATAAAACTTAAAAAAATGGAAAAAAAAATATGTATAAAATTGAGAAAAACAAATTAGTATAAATTTAGAATTTTCAATGCAAGTATCTCATGATAGAGAGAGGAAACTATGGTTACTTGGCCTTTGCTTGATTAAAAAAGCTAGTGATTCTTACTGAGTTCACATTGCGACCGGGGGTGGGGCCAAATATTTACCACTTGGAAGGCCAATTGTATACAGTTACTTGGCCAATTGCCTAATTTTACACGCCCACTCGCCGCGTTTCCATTTATTTATTTAATTAAGGAGTCTATTCTAGTTGCATCTTGCATGTCTCCTAGCCTAAGTTAACGTTTTGTTAGATTGTATAGTAAGAGACTAAGAGTCAAGAAGAAAGAGTCAATTGATGATCAAATTCACTAAAATCATTTGTATATATGTTTTGGAGCAACTCACAAGACACTCCTGGATATCAGGCCTCTTTTGTATATATGTTTGGGACATCGCTCCGCCTATTGAACAATTTAATTTCTCTAGATTTGTACTCTAAAATCATTAAAACTGTCAGCCGGTGAAACATGTATTATCTATAGTTTATTTGTGCATTATTGATTAAAAAAAATAACTATTAGTTCATGGTAAAAAAAATTCTTGGATCCATATCGTCAGGTAATATTTATGAGATATTGAGATGAGATGATGGTTCGTGGATAAGAAAGGACCCACAAGTGGCATTCTATACCACACACATTTGTTGCATTTGTATTCCACGAATTTTATTTGGGGGATTTTGGATGATTAACAACAGCGACTTTAATGTGTTAGGGTTAGGCTAAAGCTGCTGTTTAGTTTGATGGTTACGGGCCGTGCCGGGCCTATATTGTACTGGCTTGTTTTATCCCTGCTCATGATGATGATGATGATGATGATACGACTTCCACAATGTATTACTCCTTAGTGAAGTTCAATTTTCAATTGTTTGATTACTTATTGCGTACTAAAATTACGACCATGAGATGCTTGATTAATTAATTAAACTGATTGATATATTTGTGTGTGGCTCCGCTGCTTCACCATGATACGTAATAATATAAATAGAGATGTAAAAAGAAATACTCAGAACTTTTTGTAATGATATGGGCCGCTGCATCAACTACTGAATTAGCCAATAGTACATGACAAGTTAAAAGGTGTAGCCTAGTAGAGACCAATTATGCTATTTTTTAAAAGTCTGGTTAATAAATGCTAATTATAATTAAGAAGTTGAATAATCAGATTTCATTTGTGATAATAATATTATTATTTTTTTAATGAACTAGTTTGTATATTCAATCAACTTTGTACAATACTTGTCCAAGAGGCTTTTCAACTATATATCCAAGTCGTTTGCGCATATACATCCGATCTAATACAATCGAAAAGCCAAGTAGGCACTAAAGTCATTAGTGACCTTACGGAGTCCGAACTCAGGAAGTGCTGGAACTACTTCATGAGCAGAACAACTACTAGCTAATTTAGCAAGAAATCTGCTGTAAAATTCCCTTTGCGATATATGTAGGAATTTTAGACAAATCATGGTTGGTCTCTCCATGACGGTGCACTATTAACCAAGAAAGGCCTCTCACGTTAAAAATTGAGTTTTCTTAAACGTGATTATTCTACTAATATAGTAGAAGTCACTTGAACACTTGTTCCTAAAATTCATTTGTGAAAGAGTAATTAATGCTCGAAGTGTGTTGGTTAGTGTGCTAGTTATGAAAGAGTAAAAGGTGAAAGTAACTAAAATTAAGAAATAACTTAATAAACACTCGTGGTGAAGAGTGTGATAGTTGAAAAGGGCCAAATTCCAGGTCATATACAAGTTGAATAGTTGATGGCTTGGTGATGAATTTAGTACACCCATATTTTTACAATTTTAGTGTGATACAAGGGATATGGTCCAAAATACAAATTTGTACCATAGAGAAGGGAAGGTAGAAAAATGTTGGACATTTATACCCTTGGCTATTTTTTTTAAAGCAACATCTATTCCTAGACTTACCCCAATTTGGAAGTCTATCAATAATTCCTCCAAACAGGCTTGTTTCACAGTTTTTTTTTTCCGATCGAGTTCGACCATGAGCAAGAATGCTCAATTCGATCTCGTTTCAACATCTATGTTGTTCTCCATGTTCTTACGAACCTCTTGCAACCAATTTTGTATTGTTTTGGTTTAGGAACACAAAGGTTTCAACAAACCCAAATGGAGGTTGAAGCTCCATGAACCCTAATCTAAAACAAAACTTACAAAATTCTAAATTCAATTTTGAAGGCACGAGGTGAAAGGGGACGAAAAATAGAGAAGACTGGTATATAGAAACCCTAGGGAGATGAAGAAACGTGAAAGAGTTCAAAGCTCTTTCATCTTCATCAATGGCGGATGAATAGTACCCGCTGGTACTATTCATCATCTTTCTCAAAGAAAAACAAAAAAATAAATGCTTGTAAGATGCTAAACAAATTACAACAAATGCTTGTACATGAGCTTCAAAGTCGAGTGTGCATACTGAGTGTGCAATCAGCGTGCATACGAGTGTGCATACTGAGTGTGCAATAAGGGGTTCATACGGGTGTGCATAAGATCACATGTATGAAATTGACATATTATTAGTGTGAAATATTTTTTTGTTATTTATCCCAAAATCATTCCGCAAATCTCTACATATCATACCTTACAACTCAAACTCTACATTTTATTTGGGTATTTTGCTATGTTGGCTAGCTAGTTTAGTTAAGGGCTTCTTACATATACTATCCTTATTAGTTCTTTTTAGTACTGATAGACCTTCGTTAGCCAAACAATTACATCCAACACCCTTGTTAGATAGATTTAATTACACCTAAACCCACGAATTTGACTTTTGGCGAATTAAATCAATGTAAAGACATTTTTACCCTTGGTCAAATATTGAATTCTGACTTTGACCAAACAACTCCAATTTTCATTAATTACACATTAGCCTCAAATTTTAGCCTCAAATTTTTTTAATTCTACCAATTTGGCACTTAATAATTTAACGTAAGACATATAACTTCTCTAAATTCCAAATTTGTCCCAAATTTTATTGCAACTAAGCCCTAATAAATTTTTTATTTTAAAATATCACTCAGAAAAAAAAAAGAAAAGAAATAATATCAAATCGGAACAGCTCCGATTGACCGGAGCTCCGGCCACTGTTCTGGAAAAGGGAAGAGGAAAGGAAAAAAAAAAAGGAAGGAAGAAGAAATAACAAGGAAGGAAGAGGAAAAAAATTAAAAAGGAGAAACAAAGGGCCTAGTTGCAATAATAATGCTAAGACCATGTTTGGTCTAAATTTCCATTTTGTTTGATCAACGGAAGAAGCTGATTTTGGACTCATATGTAATAGATTGACTAAGAGGGGGTTAGACGTAATTAGAGTGTATAGTAGGGGCAGTGAATGTAAAATTACCTTTAGTTAATAATGACCACAAAAAATCATTTTCATCACTAGAATTGTTTCGAGATATCATCCCATCTTTGTAACACATATCACCACAGTATATCATCCCCATTTTCATGACAAATCAAGACAAATCATCCCAGATTATCTTTTTTTCAGGCCTATAGCTACAACATATGTTTAAAAGGGTATTATGGTCTTTTCAACTTTGACATGTATGTAATTTCGCAAGGAATGACTTGCTAGTAAATGGAAAATTATGGTTGTACTAAATTCATCTTCCATCAACCATTTTGTAGTGTACAATTTATGGCCCAGTTGAAAAGATGTAAAAATAATCTGTGGATAAAATCGACATAAAATGGTGTCAAACTTATGACCTCTGAGTTGAGAGCTAAAGTCTTTTCCACCATAACTATTACAACTTTTGATAAAAAGTTGTGTTGTATCATGGATAGATAGATTTCGTGGCGAGAAGTTACATTCTGAAGAGTTGCACATCTTCATTTACAATCTTTCAAAACTATAAATAAGAATGTTTTGGATTTAGATACACTGAATTTCGAATAAGTACATGGAAATTCAAATGTGTCCTTCTTCTTCTCTTACATTCTGAAAACTTGCGTCTTTCCATATTGAAGTAATCCATCCGAGTTTTGTATTTCAAGTGCTTGTATATAAAAACTCACTCTGCATTTGTATCTAGGAGGCTGTTCATCAGAATATTGTGAGCACCGAGTGCATGCCGAATAAAGTCTTAAGAACAAAGTGTTGACACTCGACTCTGCAGATTTGTTGTTTTATTCTTTTTTCATTTTATACATTTCTGTTCGCTCCCCAAATTTTTCAACATGTATGCCGGATAGATCATGTCACTAAATATTAAATTTTAAATATGGTTGGCATAGTCCGCATGGATATTTCAATTATCACACATTTATCTACTTACATCCATGATTTAAAATGCCATCCGAACCGAATGAAAGATATCGTTTCAATTTTCAATTCATCCAAATGAAATGAAACATGAAACCTCTTTATAACATTTTGTTCTCCAGGCATATATCATTCATTTTACGAGATATTACCAATTGTCACTAAGATGCCAAAATTTCAAAAGCTCACCCTTCTGCAATACTTATAAAATATATCTTGGAATTGATATTTTATATCATGAGCGAGGTGTTCCATGTGATTTAATGTACGCGTGCATATCCAAGAAATTAATGAAAACACGGTGTTAGGTCGTGAATATATAATTTGGAAGTTATTCCGATCAACCATCTCCAATCCTCAAACCCTATTTTACGTCACATGAGCATTCCAATTACATCAAACTCCATCATACTTTTCATCTTCAAAACTCATACTCTATCTAACCCAAATTTTACTTTTATTTTCCTATTTTTTAAAACTAATTTATTCTTTTTACATTTATTTCAAACCTTCACATTATATATTTTTTATATGAAAATGATTTTCCTTTTAAATGCATATGCGGAAATCATTTTTGCAGTTGCACTGAACGATTTGGGAATTGGGATAACCCGATGCAGAGTTGCAGCAGTGTTGTCAATTTTGTGGTTCACGAGATTTGTGAAAGTTCCACATGTATGTGTGCCTTACTTACATATTAAACTGGCAAGTGTCGTGGAGTATACAACTTGTGCAAAACAATATTGTACTCTTCGGCCGATGAGAGTACAAGTAGTCAATGTTTTATTTAGGTACACATATCATACCATGTGGTTTAATCAATTATATATGTGTACCGTTGATATGATATGATATGAGCTCAATTATATGATATGATATGACATACAATATAATTGAACTCATATCATTATATCATATGAGGAATATGAAGATGATGAGAATCCACATGGTAATTATGATTGGTGCACCTCCATTTCACCACCATATGCTTAGAGCTTATCATATCATTAATTTATGGCCAATTAATTAAACCATTGTTTACAATATACGAGTATAATCTATCAAAGTGATTATTGTAAGTATGTAATAACCAACCCTCCTATATCAAGTTCCTAGAAGAGGTTCAGACTAAGTATATAAAAGGAGTTTTATATGCAATGATAATAAAAAGTTTTATACTTCATATGATTAAAAAATTCAGAATAAATTATTACTCCATGTTCAAATATAAAAAAATAAAAAAGAATTCACTTGATGAGTGTAATTCTTGTAGAGGTTTTTATGAAACAATATGAAAATGAAATTGAATTTTTTATTGTTTGAAATACCAACAAATTTTAATAATGAAAAAGCACAAGAGATGCTCGGAGTTCTTACAATAATGCTCAAAACCGGAACACACCTCCGGATCAATATATAAAACAACCCATACATGAAATGATGAAAACCTCAAGACGACCAATGCTAGGGAGCAACAAAATTCTAAAATGAAATTGAATATTGATGATTCTTATACTTATAAACTGAGAACACAAGGAAAATATTTTAATAACGGATAAATTTTGAAGTAAATATGGGAAACATGAGTGTGGTTGGTTCTTTTATAGCTAGCGTTGTGATGGGTTGATTTCTTCTTAGACTATCGTCATAGTCTTATAGATTTATAGATGCACATAAAATTGAAGATAATACAAGCGTCCTCCCTCCTTGCCATGACCAAGATCTCGCCATGCCCTACCGAGGTTACTTCAATGCTACTACACTCAAACCTCTTAAGCCACACACGTAATTTGGCTTGCTCATAAATGAAACACAACATCCTGATGGACATACATATGTACACATATGATTAGAAGTTTAGAACATAGTATGATTCCCATTTGAAAGGTAACATGGTTGATTATTTTACCATTTTTAATAAATATGATGTGAGGGGAATATATAATAAAAAATATGTGGAGTATATCTAGAATAGTTAGTGATAGAAGTTATTATTAATGATTGTTGGGTTAAATATTACTCCCTCTGTTCCAAATTAAGCTTTCTAAGATTGATTTTTTTTTTTGAACTTTGACCATTAATTAATCCTATGTTACACGTGATTAGTATATAATAGTGATATATTAGAAAAATATATTTGATTTTGTTTCATAATATAATTTTATTATATTTTTTTATTGTGCAATGTAGGAGTAATTTGCGGTCAAAATTAAAAAAAAATCAACCTTAGGAAGCTTATAGTGGAACGGAGGGAATAATGGATTTGAATTCACTTAAAAAAAATAAAAATATAGAGTTTGATTTTGTGAATGTAAAAAACACTCAAACACTATGGTAGTCATCAAAGCGGCATACATAACAAAAGGGAAATTTATCAAAGATATCAATATAATTTACCCATCTCTTTCTTTAAATTGTTTACGTTTGCTTTTAAAACGGTTATTTAGTAGGTTTGTACAATGAGCGTGGTATTTAATTTAGTGGCAGGACCCATAGTAAAATTGTGATATAAAATATTGTCAAAAATAAAAATGTAAACAAATTTAAAAAAATAATAAAAATAACAAGTAAACAATTTTATGATTTATGATTTTAAACTATTGCATATAATTAGGTAGTAGGACACGTGTCTGGTGGAGATTTATTGAGTTAAAGTATACAGTACTATAAGATAATTTTCTTGTAAAGCCGTTTCATTTTTCTCTGTAGCACTGTAATGTTGATGGTAATTGGTAACCATGCATACTCCACGACACTTGTAAACGTACAAGTATACATCTGCTCTCCTACACACAGTAGTAACATTAAAAGTATATGTAATAAATTTATGTTATAAAACTTGGTATAGAATATTGTATATTTGACATCAAAAGAAGTAGTAGTGTAATTTTAGTTGTAATATTTGACATTAAAAAAAAAGAAATTTATTAAATATTATTCCTAAATTACTTAGTATAATTTAGAAATAAAACTGTTGTGAAAGTTTGCGTTAGAAATTAAACGTTGCATTATTAACAACATAGATGGAGTATACAAAATTCATTTTTCAAATTTATTGGAATTTTTTATGTTAAAAATAAAAACAATGTTTTGAATTTAAGCGGGTCGCCTGGAATTTAGAAATAGTGATGTTTATGCGTGTTTTTGTTTGTTTTGGATGCAATGCAATTAAAATAAATTGATACATCATGATATTCCAACCGGGGGATAGCTGGTTTCAAGTGGTACGGTATATTCTTGTAAAAATAAATAATAATCCGTCATCCATCCAAATATTAAAATATATAAATATAGACTCAATGTCTCGAGTGTTTTGAACAGAACAGAACAGAACAACATTATACCTTGTTCAATTCTTCCTCTTCCTTTCCAAAAATCCTTAATCTTACACCATTATTATCAAAATCAAACCTCCAGTCTCGTGTTATATTATAATTATCAATCATTAAAATCGGAGAAGGAATTTACTCCCCATTTCCAGATTAAAGCACCATCTCCATTCCGATAATTTCTCCTATCAATTGATTAATGCTAAACATAGAAGAAATCCCCAGGTATCATTATAATAATCCATCAAATTCTCCTTGCCCCAAAACCATCTCTGCTCTTTTTGTGATCAAGTAGCCTAGCCACCCTACATGTCGTCTTCATCATCATCATACACCAGTGATGAACTCGACGTAATTACTACTCCGCCGGAAACCACCTCCACGGGCGGCGAAGACGAGCTCAGCCCCATTTTATTTGGTAAATATGAGCTCGGTAAACTCCTTGGTCGCGGAGCATTTGCAAAGGTCTACCACGCACGCGACCTTGTTACCGACCAGAGCGTAGCCATAAAGTCCGTTAGCAAGCTGCGTATCCTAAGAGGCAACCTCTCGGCTCACGTTAAGCGAGAGATCTCTATCATGAGCCGCCTCCGCCACCACCGTATTGTCCGCCTCCACGAAGTCCTTGCCACCAAGACCAAAATCTACTTCGTCATGGAGTTCGTCAAGGGTGGTGAGCTCTTCAAGAAGGTCGACATGGGACGCTTCAGTGAGGATCTCAGTCGCAGGTAATAATTCCAACAACTCTGCCAAAAACTCAAACTAGTTCGAACTTATGAATAGGTGTATAGTTGTAGATCGAATGTAATCATTTAATTATATTAATTGTATAATCTAATTATTTATATTAAATGGCGACAACAGGTACTTCCATCAGCTCATCTCGGCAGTGGAGTACTGCCACTCTCACGGCATCTACCACCGAGATTTGAAACCGGAAAACCTCCTCCTAGACGAGAATTGGGATCTCAAAGTCACAGATTTCGGTCTCAGCGCCGTGACGGAACAGATCCGACCCGATGGAATGCTCCATACCCTCTGTGGGACCCCTGCCTACGTGGCGCCGGAGATCCTCGCCAAAAAAGGATACGATGGGGCCAAAATTGACGTTTGGTCATGTGGTGTAATTCTTTATGTATTGACAGCCGGTTATTTACCGTTTAATGATCCTAATTTGATGGCTATGTATAGGAAAATTTACCGTGGGGAATTCCGTTGCCCCAAATGGTTCTCTCCGGATTTAAAACGGTTTTTATCCCGGGTACTCGATCCAAAACCCAATACCCGGATCACACTCCAGGAGATGAAGAACGACCCGTGGTTTAGAAAGGGGTATGAGGCCCCCTTACCTAGAGAGTTGGATTTTTTCAATTTTAAGGAGTCTGGCAATCATCAAGCGCGATATTTGAATGCGTTTGATATTATTGCCTTGTCCAAGGGTGGGGACTTGTCGGGTTTGTTTAGTAATAATAGTGTAAATAATAATAACAATGGCGTTTGTAATGAGATATTCGTGTCGAATGAGGTTCCAAGGAAGATCATCGAGAGGATTGAGGAGTTGGCCAAGGAGGAACGGGTGAAAGTGACGAGGAAAGGAGTGGTGGGTGTGAGGTTGCAAGGGCAGAACGGTAATTGCGTAATTATGGTGGAGATTAGCAGGCTAACGGAAGAGCTGGTTTTGGTACAAGTAAAAAGGAGGAGTGGATTTGGACGGGATTTTTGGAAGGAAAAGTTTAAAATGCGGCTGGAGGATTTGGTGTATGACAGCCAACAACCGGTTGCCGGTAGCTAAAGAGAAAGACAAACAAACGAATCAAGGAAAGAAGAAAAAGAAAGTAGTGGCCTGGGCTGGTGGGAGTGGAGTGTTTGTTTTTGGCTGTGGATGAATTGTCGATCATTTTCATGAATAAAGCTAGCTTTGAATTATAATCAAGCAACATAAGTGTTCGTCTTTATTAATGTTGCTTTGCTTGTCTATTTCTTTGTACCATCCCTAGCTTCAATTCAAAAAGTGGGAGTCATGCACTATGTATTTGTACGCCCTTTCGTCAATTGATCAAATTAGTCCGATCGATTTGGTGGTGTTCGTTAATAAGTATATATGCCTGCTACTTTCATCAACGTGCAATATCGTGCAATCGTGCATGCTAAGGTAAACTGTTAGTAGTATTTGGTAATTTTCTTTATTAAATATGGTCGAAAGTTACAAAAACCTAGGACTAATCTATATTTGTTATGCATATGATGAATGCCTTGAGTTCATGACTCTTCTTATACTCCATTATGTACTTAGTTATTGTTATCATTATGTAAAGTGAGAGTTACAAACTCACTTAGTTATGGAGATATCACTAGGGCTTCAACTTGTACCTTGATAGAGACTTGATAATACAATGATGATATTCTCCCCTCTCTTCTAACTCTTTTCTTCTTGCAAGTCTTTTATCTTATGAAAATATTTATATATTTATATGTGGAGTGCAGGCTCGGATATATTGCCTGTTCAACTGTATAGGGTTTCATATTTTCGGGTCCCAAAGTATAAATGCAAAACCGACACAAATTATCGTGTTTCATAATAGTTTGGCTCAGTTTCAAGTTGTTGACTGGCGTGGGTTCGATCCCACCATGATTTATACTTGAAGGCCAAAGTCCGGTAGTTAAGTACTGTATTGAACCTTTCAGAAATAAAAAATAATTTAGCAATTGAATCTAGAATTTAGCAATTGAATCTAGTAATGGCTCCCTACACGTTGAGAAATGTACAGGGAGAAATACCAAAATTCCACCACAATTACAGTATTGTTATATTTGTTAATGATGTGACAAATGAAAACAATGAATCTAGGCTATAAAGCCGGGCCGGGGAGTTAGGACGTAGTTGAGTAATTCTAATTACTTATTAATTTATTATGCAATTCTTTATGGCTATAGTGTTAGTGTGTCAATCAACTTATAATATATACATGACACTGATAGAACTCCAACTTCGATATACACATCAAACTACAATTCATGAATTCATCAATTATTATACATCACACGTAATCATAATTAAGGATAGATTAATTAAGCAATAGAACAAATATATGTTTCTTGTCTTGGTTCCCCTTCTAATTTGAACTAGCTAACTAATATCCTGCCTTGTATTCAAATTATATATCTAATCCGAATTGTATATCTTATTTTTTTGTCCTAATTTGATTAATAATCCGAGGAAGCAATAATGTAATACTCAATATTGTTAAATTAAATATGTCATTTAAATAATTAATACAACTAATTAATTGCATAATGTTTTTTTCCATTATTATTTCTCCCACTCCCCTGGGCCACTTAGTCCCGTTGTGACTAGCTATATGACTAATTTTGATGGGCTGAAGTCGTCGTAATTCGTAAGGTTCCTGCATGGTTAAATTAAATAAATACTATAACGTTCGTAAGGTTCGTTGCAACTAGCAAGATCAAGCTACGGTTCTGCGTCTGTCTTAGCTTGTTTCAATTAATTCATTTGATCGATGTTTTTAAGAGTAGTCATTGTCACTTGACCGTCAAATTTTACGGTTAATAACTTCATACGAACCGGGATCATAGGTTTATGCTTCTACTCTTCAAAATCTCTAATTAACAAAAAAAATACATAATAATTTGAATATGAATTCGTACTAGTCCATATTAAAAGTGGTGCTAAGAGTGGAGATTCTCTTGGTGGAAGCATAGTAGAAAATCTTGAGGCGTTTGGGATGGGATCTCCAAGAGGGGTTAAGGGGGTGTGGCAAGTGTTTTTGGCATTGCACAATGTGGGACATTTGGTTAGCAAGAAATGGAGTTCTCTCCACCGGGGAAGTTCCCAACCCGTGGCAGGTGGTTGAAAAGGTGAAAATGAATTGTTGATTTTGTTTGAAGGGGAGAAATAAGCTAAATGATTACGATTCCTTCGGATCGTGTGGTTTACGGAACCGTACGTTTGCTTGAGTTAATTGAGAACCTAGTGATTTGAGAGGAAGGGAAGGGGAAGGGGAGGCGGTTTGTGGATTTTAGGGGCTTCCCCCTAAAGGGCCTCGTGCTACTAATTGTGCTCTCTCTTGTAGGTTTTGGGAGGCTTTAAACGGAACCAAGGAACATCGAGCCGGTTCAATCCTTGTGGTGCGTTTCGGTGTTTTTGACTTTCCTCCATGGGTGAGTAGATTCGGAAAGGAGATTTGATTCTTTTGTAACATATCTTCTTTTCGGATTTTAACCCGAGTACTTGAGCTTCTTGATTCAAGAGTAAAAATCTTGGAGAAGACCGTGTCCTTGGTGGTGTTTGTTAGTCAACCTTGGGATTTCTTGTTGGTGTGGCTTTAAATTTCTTGCCACTTGCCGGTGGTATGAACTTAAGATGAGGGATAGAGTTAACATAGTCGTGGTCATCCCGCTTTAACAAGGATGGACCTTGGCGTTTGATGAAACTTCTTATGTTCCTATCTTAAAGTTGCACGTTTTAAGTTCATTATCCGGCATAGAGTGTAGGAGCGTGACCACTTGAGTCTTTGGGGTTGGTTTTTTGACTCTCTGTGTTCGGATTGGTGGGCTTTCTCTTGAGTGTTTGACCGTATTTTTGTTAGCTTGGCTCGGTGCATTTCATTTGGATTGACTCTCTTTGTTGCATCTTGGTGTGGGAGTACTTGAAAGCTTGCGATTACGAAGCCTCAAAGAGATTATTCCCTTGATGTTGGAGCTTCTATGTTCCTTTGGCGTGTTGTTGTTTCAAAATTAGTCTTGGTTCTTGTTGTAGCCTTTGAGTCCCCTTGATTCACACCCCAAAATCGTGATTGTTTCGTGACCTAAAGGTGAGAATCACCATTATTGTCTAGCTAAGTCCACTATACTTGTCTCGAAAGATATCACCTCTCATTTGGTCTTGACCAAGAGTTGGTGGTACAATTTGCAATCTCTCCGGATCTCGACCTCCCACTAGTGAGATGGACATACTAGATAAGGGGAGGGTCAAGTATCGTTTCGTACATAATGGATTTGGTGGATCTCCCTTGCCGCTTTTCTACTTAGTGTAGGTAGTAGTGGATGTGGAGGTTCTTTTGCGGAGTGCATCGCTTATGCACTTATTTGTTGTAACCTTTTGTTTATTGGGGATTATTATTAAAGTAATATAATTAAAGTAATATAATAAGCCTGTTGATTCAATCAATTGATTGACCTACCAATCAATTTTAATCCGTTGATCTTGCTTATCCAATTTTAATCTGGTGCGTACATGTGTCACTAGTTAATTAAAAGATGTAGGGTTCGAATCCTGTTGGCGTGATTTTTCTCCATTATTTTTATTATTATTTTTATTGAAGGTGTTTGGTTCGAATCTTGTTGGCGTGATTTTTCTCTATTATTTGTATCATTATATTAGTTGAAGGTGTTGGGTTCGAATCTTATTGACGTAATTTTTTTCTTTTTTATTTATTCTCTTCTTAAATTTTTATTTTTTAACATAAAGTTGTATGACGTATTATATTTAATTTTACAAATAACCATGATATGTTCTTATAAAAAAAGACATACTCCGTCCAATAATAAATGTAACACTTGATTTTGTTGATTTTTTCGATGGTTATTTTGACCTTAAATTATTCTTATATCATACGATAAAAATAACTAAAAACATCATATTTTGGCCGTTTAAAAAAAATAAATTTTAAGTTAGGTGCAATCAGCTGGTTTATCTATCAATCAATCAATTATCACCATGAAGTGGTATACTCCATATTAAATGTAACTTGCAATTTGCAAAACGCCATCAATCAGAAAGCTCGAATGAATAAATATTTTGGTCCTGGTACTCCTGGTACTATATTAATTAAAAAAAGATAAAAAGTTAGCGAAAAAGAATGGCAATGTGTTCTGTAGCATGATTTTTCCCAGTTGTGATTTGTAATGAATCATACTGTAATTTACATTCGGCAATTTATAATATCCATCCATAAAAATTAAAAAAATATGGAAATGGAAAAAGCATGAAAGATCTTAATTAATCCTCCAATATAAATAGTTTTAGAAACAATAATGTTTGTAAACTTTAATAGTTTTATTTATGAAGTATTTTGATTTTAAAAAAAATCCTCCAATATAAATTATAATATGCCCAGAAATAAAGAAGGGTGATGAAGGAATCTTCATTTAGGAACAGAAAAGGACATGACAACATATTGGATTATTTGGTAAGAAGAGAAAAGAAGGGAAGGGAGGAGAAGAGAGAGTCATTATCAAATAATTAAGTTGGTAATCCGCATCTAATTATATCTTTTCGTTCATCTGCACAAGACAATTAAAACAAGATAAAAATCGATCAAGTCGAATATATAGATAAACCATATATGTACGTCTATCGATGTTATATTACATATCTACTCCCTCCGTCCCACCGTAAATTATCCAGTTTGACTTTTTTCGGTCAACAGTTTTCAACTTTGACTCTCGATTACTTTTAAACTATAATGATAAAGCATTTGACGAAATCATATTATGAAAATATAGTACCAAAATTTTCATATATAATTTTATTAAATATTGTATCATTATAGTTTAAGAGTAATTGGGAGTCAAAGTTGATAACTGTTGACCGAAAAAAGTCAAACTGGATAATTTCACGGGACAGAGGGATTATATATCTATCACGAAATCTCAGTAATGTTGCGTAATTACAAAACTAGATTTATGTGATGTCAAAATCAGTAATGTGGCGTAATTACAAAACTAGGTTTATGTAATGTCAAAATCTTAATAGGTACTTGGACGTACGTACAAGAAGACAAATGTGAAATAGCGTTAGCAGTTGAAGCCACGTACATTCATTCATGGATCTTAATAATTACTACTGAAATAATTATCTGCGGGAGTTTACAAGTTAGAACAACTTTGAAGAATTTAGCACCGTTTATTGTTCTTCTTGTTGTATTGTGGTCAATTAGATCATTTCGTTGTTATTATTGTTGTCACTTGTCATATTGAGAACAGAACACCAATCGCCATTAGTACCATAACACATGCCTATCCGTGCATGTACGGGCATGTAGCCGAAGAATATACATATCTATGCGCATGTTGTCGTAATATCCTGGGAAATTTCCTCGTTTCTTCCATATTCTTTGTCATGTGGTTCGGTTCACTCTCCCATTATAATCAATGTTCTCGATTCATATTGAGAGGACACGAAGTCATATCCATTCACGCGGATTCAGATCTACTCTAGTCAATAGTCATGGTAGGCATCGACTTCAAAATTCTCTTTGCTAACTTAGGAACTTCATTATCAAATCAATTACACTAGCGCTTTGCTGTAAAATTGAATAAAATCAAAATCAACTATTGGATAATTAATATCAATAGATTCCACACCGTCCCAACCGTGCGAATTTTTGGAAAATTTGAAATTCTATTATGGTATCAAAGTCATCTGGCTCACAACCCCTGAGTTCGAATTCCCGCAGAGACAACCTCCACGCTCCACCCCATAATAAATTTCCACTCGAGCGCCCTCCTCAATGAGGTTGAAACCGTCCACAAGTGTGGGTATTGAAAATTTAAAACAAATGACTAGATTCCACCACTTCCCAACAGTTATGTTAATTAATTAATACAATAGCAAACCTATAACAACGAGATTCAAGGGTGACACCGGTGCAAACCTCAAATCAATATATTTTTATTATGGAAAATATATAACTAAATGAACATATTCTTTTATCATATCTGACATAGGATTGCTTGAGGCTTACAAGTCGAGTTGAGTATGTTAGGAATGTCTAATATATGATATTGTCGGAGGGAGTTATACTGAGCGAGCGGTCGGCCTTGAATGGTGAGTGCTTGATAATTAGAGTTTCCTCGATCGTAGAGTTTGACTAATGTGGGGTTGTCAAGAATCAAAATTAGGTCAAGCTCAACCTAAGCTAGCTAGTTTTGGTGTAAGATATATATATGATAGTGAGTATTGGATGATCTCTTATATGGGCCACTCTTTATTATATGTGTGTGTTTATGAGGGAGCCTTAGGTCAAATGGTTAAACGCAATCCTGATATTTTGCAAGAATTCCATTTGTTTCATATCGTGGACGACTCTTCAAACAGAATATTTGGTGGGTTGAAAGCTGACTCACAACTAATATAGCGGTGTGTGAAATTTATCCTAGACTAGATCGGTCGAATTTGTTTAAGGGAGCCTGAGGCCTATATTTGACTTGTACTCCCTCCATCCATGCGTAATGTGCTCATTTTGA